>CM061270.1:39987500-41377500 GCA_030848825.1 Tadarida brasiliensis
TATGTTAGACTACAACCTATGCATACCTATTTTTTAAAAGTATTGCTTGCACATTTACTTTATTCAACTACGTAGTTGAGTAGTTGCCACAATAAATAATATCTATGCCTATGGCTTAAGAGAAACACAAGTTATTTCCTTATAATTATAATTCTGCAACTTGGACTGGAATCAGCTGGTTGGTATTTCTGCTGGTCTTGTCTGAGATCTCCCATATAGCTGTTGTCATCTGGTAACTTGACTGGTCTGGTGTGTAGCTATGACTGCTATCTGGGGTGCTTCATTCTCCTCCATTTGTCCCCTCCAGAAGAATAGCCTGCTAGAGTACATGCAGGTAGCAGCATTCTAGGAGGAAAATGTCATTGCTCAAGCTCTTACAAAGCCTCTGCCTGCCTCATATTTGCTGATTTGTCATTGGCCAATTCAAACCACATGACAAAGGCCTGAATCAATGTATGAAGATATGGATACTGGGAAGTATGGTTCACTGGGCACCACTGATTTAACAATATACTATAATGTTCCAGTATAAGTAAAATCATGCCTTATTTTACTCATTTATTCTCTTGGTTACATATATCTTTTAAATTTGTTTGAGATTATTTCAAATTTACAAAAGAAGCACAAAAAATAGTACAGAGAATTTCCACACTTGCACCCATTTTCTCTAATGTTGACATCTTACGTAATCACAGTACAAGTAACAAAACTAAGAATTAATCATAGTATAATATAATTAAAATACAGGCTTTATTCAAGATTCATTAATTTTCATACTAATATGTTTCTTTTTTCTTTCAAGACCCAATCCAGGATTCCATATCATTTCATCGCCTTCATTTTCTTTAATCTGTGACAGTTCCTTAATCTTTTCTTGTCTACCATAACCTTGACACTTTTGAAGAGTGCTGGTCAGTTATTCTGTGAAATATCTCCCCATCTGTATCTGTCTTTTTTTTTTTTTTTTTAATGATCGGATTAGATGTACATTTTTGGCAAGTATAACACAGAAGTGATGCTGTGCCCTTCTTAATGCATCTGTTAGGAAGTGTATGATGTCAATATGTAGGCATGTGCTGGTGATGCTAAACCTGATCTCTTGATGAATATGGTGTCTGCTGGGACTCTCCACTGAAAAATATGTATATTTTCCTAAACACAGCCCTGAAATCAACTAAATTTCTATACGAAGGGAAGAATGAGTTTAAAAAACATATGCTGTTAACTCTTTTTCCCCTCAATTTCCTAGTGTAGTATCACAAAGCATTTTCAATATAACTGGGGTCATGATTTATATGCCTGTTATTTTTTCTGCCTAACTTAAGTATTTGGATAATCTTTTATATTAGTATATTTAGAGCTACCTCATACTTATAATTGCTGCTAAATATTGCTCAGTGTATTTAATTATTCCCCAACCTATAAGCATTTTATTGTTTACTCTTACCAATGATGATACTATGAATATCTCTTTACATATGTCTTACTGCATACATGTAGGAAAATTTTCTATAAGTGTATTTGCTGCTAAAATGGTATATCTTTTTTAATTTTTATGAATACTACCAAATAATTTTTTAAAGAAAATTGTACCAGTTTATTCTCTTACAAACAATTACTTATATCATTTTTTTTTCTTATCCTCAGAGGATAATAGCAAATCCTTTAATGCTACAGGTGAAAATGTTTTAGGTGAATATTGTGTATTAATGCTGTTTTAATTTACTCATTTTTAATATGGTTACCGGCCTTTAAATTTATTTTTTCTTTTTATACTGTCATTTATTTTCTTTGTCTATTATGCTTTACTTTATTCTATCTCCTCCTTTATAAAAAAAAGTAATTATATGTGAATACATACTATTTTTCAATTGAATTGTACTAAACAAAAGTAGTAAGTTTCTATTTAATTTCTGCCTCTTTCAAAATATATAGATAACTGCTCTCCTTTCCAGAGTTAATCTCCATATACTGTATCAAGTGTATTACATTAATTCCCATGCATTATATACACATACACACACGTGTGTTTGTGCACACACATACACGCACACACACACAAATGCATTTGACAATGAGATGATATCCTTCCATTATTTTGCAATGAACCTACTCATTTAATCTCTCAACATGTTTCACTGGCCCAATGTAAATTTTTTATTGGATAAATTTGGCCCGTATAAAATTTAATGTTAGTTGCTAAATGCCCTATTAGCTAACATATGTTTCTCAGTTTTTCACTACTATGAATAATGTTAAAATGATAATCTTTCATCATATGTTTATGTGTATATGCAAGTGTTTCTAAAGAACAGAATTCTAGCAATAGAATTCCTTGTTCAAAGACTTTCATATTTTACCATTACATTGTCTGTGGATAATGGTAATTTATTTCTTTTCAAATAATTATGCTGTTAATTAATTTTTTACCTTTATACAATGTCTAGAACATCCAGTAAAATATGTAATAAAAGTAGGACTTTGGGCTGAACTTGGCTGTCTCCTGATTTTAAAGGTAATACTGTGTTATTTTCTAGTAAGAATAATGCTTACCATAAGCTGTTTTTTGAGATATTTTATCAGGTTAAGGACATTTTATTATTTGTCTAGGTTTCCTTGAATTTTTGTCCCAAATTAAAGTTGACATTTATTAAATGAGTTTTGTGCATTTACTTAGATGAAGATATGGCTTTTATTTTTAGTTTTTCTAATGTAAAACTGTTCTTGACTTTATCAGATAAATTCAACTTGATCAGGGTTTCTTTTTTATACAGTGCTATATTTTTATTTATCTTTTTCCATGTATTTACATGCATGAAATTGATGTAAAACTTTATCCTACTCTAGTCACTGATTTTAGTATAAATATTATACTAGTATTTTCAAATTAGTTGGGAAGCATTTACTTTTTTTCTAATCTCTGAAGATTGTGTATGACTCTGCAATAATCTCTTCTTTCGAGTATTTGGTAGAATTCATTGAAAAACTGTAAAAATAAAACAAAATATAAAAGTAAAAGAATTTTATTGAAGTTGTAAGAAAGTGTTTTCTGTAAGGAGGGGCTAAGGGTTTAAAGTCATACAGTCCTGAATTGCAGTCACAAACTCCATGTCTCTCTGTGACTGACTGTATTACTTAGTCTCTAAGTCTTAGTTTTTCAATATGTAGAATAATATTACTTTTAAGTTTAATGTAAAGGTAAAATGAAATGATTGTAAAACATCTATCCCAGTTCTTGGCACATAGGATATATTCAATAAATGTTAGGTTATTTTTTTCCACCTTTTTTCCCCCCTTACAGAAATCTGAATTAATGCTGTCTTTAGGCTCAGAAGGTACTGTTAATTTTTTTTTTTTTGGAAAGGCTAATACTAATACTGTGTCAAGACTGTTCTAGATCATTTGAATATATTTTAAATGTATCTTTATTATTAAAAGTATTACAGAAGTCCCCCCATTTCCCCCCAATGATCCCCTCCACCCCACTCTCATCCCCCCCAGGTCTTCACCACACTACTGTTTGTGTCCATGGGTTATGCATATATGCATATGAATTCTTTGCGTATTAATCTTTCCCACCCCCACCTACCCCCTTCCCTCTGAGATTCATCAATCTGTTCCATGCTTCCATGTCTCTGGATGTATTTTGTTCATCAGTTTATTTTGAATATTTCATCTATTAAACATGTAAAAAACTGAAGACACACTTGTTACCAACATGGCATGTTGTAGTTCCAAGATCTGTGTTTCAAAATTGAAGGAATAACTGGATCAGAGATTATTGCTTACACTGCAGGTCCATTCTTCATATTCCAATCCTACAATTTTAGGGGTTTACATGGACAATATTGTGACCTTTCATATTCCATGTGAAAGGTCACAATGAACTCTTCTAAAGGCATTCTTTGACAGAATCAATTTTGACATCCATATAGATTCAAACCTCAGCCCCAGGCAATGAGAATACATTAGTGCAGGTCACTAATGTAAATAGAACAGCTTCACATATCAGTTCTGCCCATAGCCCAACGGAAGACAAATCTTAATATAAGATCATTAAGACCAAAAAAAGGAGTATTTTCTAATATCTTCATATGAATCCAAGTGAAGCAAATTTTATTTAAGTGGATATTTATAGAATCCATTTCTTTGCTTTCAAATTCAATTATAAATAATGTACACTGTTGGAAATGAAGGGCCACCTTGAGAGAAAAAGTTGTAAAATTCAGCTCTATCATCTAGTTATTAATTCTTCATCAGTATTTAAATATGCATGCAGTTTTATTATGCATTATATATTATTATGTAATATATAGCATATATATTTTTACTCAAGAGGTTATACTTGATTTTTTATAAATATTTTCTCATTTTTAATAGTTTCTTATTTTCTGGCCATCATTTCTCTCCTCTCTTGTTTCTTCAAAGGTACTAAAGGTATTTATACCCTTTATATATGGAAGTTATATCTGAAAAAAATCTTACTCATGGTTGCTGGTTAGCTTTTTCATCATATATATATATATATATTAGTTCATATTTTATTAAATTCATTTGTGATGAGAGAGACTAAGAAGTCTAAGTTGAGTTTACTTTCTGCAAAGAAGTTCTGTATTTGTTTCTGCCAGGAGTTAGTAGGCTTATTTGTTCATAGTTGGGATCATATTTTTATATAATTTTTGTCAGTTATTAATTTTATCATAAATACTTTCTCATATAACTACCTCTGCATAACATTCATAATGTGAGTATAACAATTTAATTATTCTTTTCTTGTTGGACATTTTGACTGTTTTCACTATTGTATATAACAGATGCCTTTATTCATAAGGTTTTATTTAGAGTTATTTCCTCATATTGGATGTAAAATTACTGTGGCAAAGATACTAAAGCATTCTCAGGTCCTTGATTGTTAAACTGCCATTCAGAAAGGTTATAGCAATTTACACTCCTTTAAGCATTATATCAAAGTGCCCATGTCAGCCTACTTTTGCTTAATTGTTAATTTGTAGGTGAATGAGGGCATCTCATTATGCTTTAGTTATTTATATTTTTGGTTTCTAATAATGTTGAGCATTTTTTCACATATGGTATCCATTATATATATTTCTTTGCTGAAGAATCTTGTTAAATTATCTTATTTTAGCTTTATTTTTGTTTCTTTATTAACCCTGTATTTTCTTAGATTTTGATGATAAGTTCAAGGAAAACCAATTTAAGAATTTTTAAAATTCCAGGACTTTTTTATTCCATCTCTACACACAATACTTGTTATAATTTTTGGATTTGGGACCTCTGGCTTGCATTGTATTTAGCTTTCTATAGGTCAGGGGCTATCCACCTAATTAATATATATCTGGTGGGTGAATGGTGTTTTCTTTCTTTTTTACAATGAAAAATAATGCAATCAGAGCAACTGTCACAATTTTATGATGACTAAACCCAACTTTGTTAAACTGTGAATTTTTTGTCTATCAATATTGATGTTCTAAAATTAACATGATACTTAATAAAAGACCCTTTTCTACATTTGCATTATTTTCAAATTTTAGACTCAATCCTCCCCAATTCAGGGGTCAAGTGGAATAACAAGATAACTGGTTTTCATGATTATAATGGTAATAGCTATCTAATGTTTAATAAACCAGGTCACTAGTTTGTGAGATACAATGATATATATTACTCTGGTTTATTAACACTGTAGTGCTTGTCTGTATGTTTGTATATGTGTATGTGGTAGCCTATAAAATATGTGCCTGTATATATGTAATAATGTGACCATGTGTGTGTATCAATATTTTTTATTGGAAATTAACTGTCATTTTCCAATTGTGTCAGATTTATATTTCCTAAATGCTTGGATTTTATATGCTGTCTTATCTACTGTAGCATGGTAACCAATGTAAAACCAGTTTTGTAGTTAGGTAGTTTATCTCATCATTTTGGATGCTTCCGGGGTCATGGCGATGGGTCAGGAGAGGGTTAGAAAGGATTTATATCATGAGAGTTGTTAGAAATCTGAGGCGTTACTCTCTTTCAACCAAGCCAAGTGAAGGGAACTTCAGAGAACCATCTGAAAGTTTGACAAGTGTCACCAGAGTTTAGGAGCCACTGGGAATGTACCTGCCTCACATGTGAAAACGTCTAAGAGCAAGGTGTGGCTGGTACAGCCTCTGATAGCAGAGTAGGGAAAAGATGTGAGTAAATTTTATTTTATTTCCACTAACATAAGAGGTCAAGGGCTGTCTCTCCTGGATAGATGTAGCTTCCCCTTCCCATGCTCCTTTCCCTTTGTTTCTCTTCTCCCCTTCCCTCTCTTCCCCCTCCTCCCCTACCCTCTCTTCTCTCTCCTCCCCTTTCCTTCCCTTCCCTACCTCCCTGCTCTGGCTCTCTGGTGAGGTAGTGTTTCTCTCTCTCTCTCTCTCTCTCTCTCTCTCTCTCTCTCTCTCTCTCTCTCTCTTTCTCTCTCTCTCTCTCTCTTCCCCCTCACCCCCTCCTGCCTCTTTTCATTTACACAGAATTGAGTTAAAAATACACTCTGTTCAGGGCACATTGTGACCTTCAATTGCTGCAAGACTGTTCTTCTCTATTACTTTTGAAACATCGGGGCATTGGGGTCTTTTTAGATTTTTGTTGTCTTTATTGATTTCTAGCTTAATTTCTGTGAAGTCAGAAACATTCTGTATGAACTCAACATTTTGAAATGTATTGGCACTGCTTTATGGCCCAGCAGCATATGATTAATCTTTGTAAATTTTCCCTGTGAGTGTGAAATAAAGATGTACAGTCTGAAAGAGTTATAGATGCAGCATTCTAGATAAATCCTAGGTTTATTAATAGTCTGTCCTTGATTTTTACCTAAATTTTTTATCAGTTACTAAAAAGTGTGTGTTAGTATTTCCCAGTATAATTAATTTTTATATTTCTTCTGGTAATTTTTAATTTTTTCATATTGAGATCATATAATTAGAGATAATGTAAATTCAAAATAGTTTGTTTTCCTGATAAAATGAACTTCTTTTTATGGAATAACCTTACATATCTCTGTAAATGTTTTCTGTCTGAAGGTCGTTTTGCAACTATTAATGTAGATATATGCATGTGGTATCTTTATCATTTTTTTTATCTATTATAAAAAGTTAGATTTTTAAAACCTAGTTTGATGATCTTTGTCTTTTGATCAGATCATTTAGAACATACAATGGAATTCTCAAAATATTTGGTTTATAGCTCTACCATACATCCTGCAGTTTCTAGTTCCTCATCAGCTCCTTGTTTTCTTTTTTCACTTACTGCCTTATTTTAGAGTAATTATTTCAGTAATTAAATTTTAAGCCTTTTTTTGCATAGAAATTAACATTTGTTTTTATTATTTCATGCTATATATAAAATTATAGGACATATAATTATCAAATCTGAGTATACTTGAAAAAAAATGGTACAGCTACTATGGAAGACAGTTTCATGCAATGTTTCTAGCTTTCCAACGAAAGAAGAAATACTTGTGTATATATGATCTGTGAAATACAATTGTGTAATTTTAGTGATTCCACAAAGGAATTAAATGGTCTTATATTTGCATTTAAAACTGTGATTGCACAATTTAAAGATGAAAGAAAAAAGTTTATCCAAAATTTAAATTAAAATTAATTAATTTTTTTTACTTTGAATGACATTAAATCGCAAACATCATGACAAGTAAAGGGTTAGTCACATATGAAAAGAAAAAATCACATATTTTAGTATATTTAGTGGCACTTTTCTCCTGATTTTTATTTTATTTTATTTATTTATTTTTTTAACTTATCTTTATTGTTGAATGTATTACAAATGTTCCTCATTTTTCACCCATTGCCCCCCTCCTCCCCATTCCTGCCCCCCTCCTGCCTTTCCCCACAATGTTGTCTGTGTCCATTGGTTATGCATATATACATATAAGTTCTTTGGTTTATTTCTTCCCACCCCCCAACCCCCCTTCCCTTTGAGGTTTGTCAGTCTAACCACCAATTTGTACTTCTTAATCCTTTCACCTTTTCACCCTTCCTCCCAGCCCCCACCCATCTGGTACCCAACAAAAGTTCTCTGTATCTATGAGAATGTTTCTGTTCTGCTTGTTCATTTTGTTTGTAGATTCAATTGTTGATAGATATGTATTTATTACCATTTTGTTTGTTCATATTTTTTTATCTTTTTCTTCAAGAAGACCCTTCAACATTTCATATAATAATGGTTTGCTGGTGATGAACTCCTTTAGCTTTTCCTTGTCTGGGAAACTCTTCATATGGCCATCGATTCTAAATGGCAGCTTTGCAGGATAGAGTAATCTTGGTTGTAGGTTCTTGCTTTTCATCACTCTGAATATTTCTTGCCACTCCCTTCTGGCCTGCAAAGTTTCTTTTGAGAAATCAGCTGACAGTCTTATGGGAACTCCCTTGTAGGTAACTAACTGCTTTTCTCTTGCTGCTTTTAAGATTCTCTCTTTGTCTTGAACCTTTTGCATTTTCATGATGATGTGTCTTGGTGTGGGCCTCTTGGGGTTCATCTTGTTTGGGACTCTCTGTGCTTCCTGGACTTGTATGTCTGTTTCCTTCACCAAGTTCGGGAAGTTTTCTGCCATTATTGTTTCAAATAGGTTTTCGATTTCTTGTTCTCTCTCTTCTCCTTCTGGCACCCCCTAGATGCGAATGTGGGCACGCTTGAAGTTGTCCCAGAGGCTCCTTACGCTATCCTCATTTCTTTGGATTCTTTTTTCTTTTTGCTGTTCTGATTGGGTGTTTTTTGCTTCCTTATATTCCAAATCGATGGTTTGCTTCTTGGCTTTACCTACTCTACTATTGCATCTGTGTAAACTATTCTCTATTTCAGTTAGTGCATTATTCATTTCAGACTGGTCCTTTTTTATGCTCTTGAGGTCCTCACTAAGTCCATTGAGCATCCTTATAAGCAGTATTTTGAACTCTGCATCTGTTAGGTTGCTTAACTCCATTTCACTTAGTTCTTTTCCTGGAGTTTTGTTCTGTTTTTTCATTTGGGACCTGTTTCTTTGTCTCCTCATTTTGGCTGCCTCCCTGTGTTTGTTTCTATGTATTACTTAGCGAGAGGTATGGGGCTAGCTGAGACCAGATGCTGCTTGTTTGAAAGAATTTAGGAAAAGCTGAAGCAGGATCCAAGACAGGCCAATCCTATGGTAAAGCAACTGGCAACAGCTTGGTTGGGCCTGAAAGTTGGGTGGGGCAAGGCCTCAGGGAATCACCAGGGCGGGGCAAACAGTGTGAGCCAGGTTGCTGGAGTCCCAGATATGGTGGTGTCTGCCGGCCCAGGGAAGGGCTCACCAAAGGAAAAAAGGCCTCTGATTGCATGTCTGTCCAGGAGAAAGCTGTCTCTCCAGCCCTCACTCCAATGTCAAACAGCTCAGTTCTTCCCCATATGACTCTGGTGCCTTTCAAGCTGCCTCTGCCATGCTGGAGCCTGGAGGGAGCGAGTCCGAGTAAGTCTGTGTGCAGGCCCTTTAAGAGGAGCTGCCGGGGGGCTCCAGCCGCCTCAGCCTCAGTTCCTGCTGGTTTTTCCAGCCAGAAGTTATGGGGACTTCTCTTCCTGGCACTGGAACCCTGAGCTGGGCGCCTGGTGTGGGACGGGGACCCCTCAGTCCTCAGGGAGGACCTTCCCAGCCGAGGTTTCCCTCCTAATTTTTATCCGCCACAGGTGGGTGTGCGACCAGCCCCTCGTGCCTCCGCCCCTCCTACCAGTCTTGATGTGGCTTCTTCTTTAATTTCGTAGTTGTAGGACTTCCGTTCAGCTTGATTTTAGGCAGTTTTGAATGATGGTTGTTCTGTAGTTTAGTTGTAACTTTGATGTGGTTGTGGGAGGACGCCATTCCACGTTTACCTACGCCGCCATCTTGACCGGAAGTCCTCTCCTGATTTTTAATAAAGATCTCCTGCATTTTAATTTTGCATAGTACATTACAATTTATGCAGCTGGCCCCAACTGTATGAGTATCTGGTGGTTTTTTGTTTGTTTTTTTGTTTTAACAGGTATCTTAAGTGTAAGAATTTTTTGCAACCCCTTCCCCACTACCACCAAAAATGAATTTTTGCCCTCTTAAGGGTGCTATCACAACCACTGAAAATGCATGCTCTAATACTTCCACCAATATCTGCAGCCATTTGACAGAGTCTTAAAATGTTTCGAGAACCGTGTAATACGTGGTCTGAGCTGACACTGGCACCAGAGGCGGAATGCCACCTTTGTCTTCTGAGGTAAGCAGCAGCTTTTGGAGAGTATGTCATGATGGCCAGCATGGTAATGCATCACATCGCATTTGTTTCCTGCACTTTCCTGCCTCACTTCCAATTCCCATCACTTACATTGCACCGGGATTGCACATTACAGGAGTATTAGAACATAAATTTTGCCCCCAGCTCTGTTTTCTAGGGAACTCTGCTATATGTTAGTTACTTGTTTGTCTCCCATAGAGCTTGAAATTTCACTGGTGACATATTGTTTTCTATCTTACCCTCATATTTCCTTGCAGTTTTCAGCTTTCATGACCAATAGTGTTACCTCTGGGAAAGTACTGAACCCTATGACCTAGCTTCTGTCCTTAGTGTTTAGGAAATGGGACAACAGGAAAGCTTTGGATAATGATATAAGCTGCATTTTGATTTAAACAGTGGGGGATGTAGAAGATCAAATTCTCAGGTATGGGCCAGCTCATCTATACTTGTTACAGGGCTGCTGGGATCCAGGGATGCCCTGCTGTTTGCCTGTCAAGCTGGCTGTCCTTGTCTGGCACTGCTGCTTTCTTAACTTGTCGTTAGGCAATGAAGTAAGCAAGGTGGAGCAAATCAACGGGAAATTTTGCATCCTCATTTCCATCAGTTACAGCTTCTTTCCTAAGCCATTGCTTATCTTCCACACATTCTGCTTCCTAAGGGGATTCCTTTTTTTTCTCTCCCCAATTGTTAGATTCTGAGATACCAGAGACTCCCACTTACTTCTATAGCATCACCAAGATTGGGCTATGTAGGAACTTTCACACTAGTTTTTCAAAATAAAAAGGCATTGATATTTAAATGCGTAAATATTAAAGCAAAGGGGCAAGATAATTTGGAATGCCATGCTCAATTTGTTTTCACTCAAGTTTTACTTTAAAAAAAGGATTCATATTAAACTGAGCTTACTTTTTGACTTAATTTCTTAACTAGATGCTTCATGGTTAATCACTGACATATTGTTTTTGTTATCATGACATTATAAGACAATTTAGTATCAACTAAATGAAGGAGGGTTGTTTGATGAATGTTTATAAAGTTAATATTGCTCTTTCTATATAATATAGCAGAGAGTTAAATGACAGAAATTAGGTACAATTCCATTTCAATGTAAAATAACTAATTAAGGAGTGATAATAATTGTACAATAAAAAAGATGAGAGCAGAACACCAAACACCTGTATTGCTTGAAAAAATGCCCCAAATCCCACCATTATCAGTTACAAACTCATTGTATAAAGAGAAACTATAGTAAATCAAAACAATCTTCATTTATAATTCAGTAGTTAAACTTTAAAAACCATATTTTGAAGAAAAGTTTGCATAACAAATAAGGAAACATGCAGCCACTGTGAAATCTTTGAGATACCTTGTTTAGAAAGGTCTTCATTATGAATTATTTTAGTCCTAAGTATAAAGCATATACAGGAATTATATCATCCTGTCTAAGATTAACTTTCTTGCAGAATCTGTGTGATTCCTATCAGTCAAAATCTTTTATTAGAAATTATTTAAAATCTATAAACATACATTAACTTAATATGATAGTAAAGTTATTATAGTTATTTTAATTATCAAACAGTTCTATCCTAATTTCTCCATTCTATATAGTTAAGCATTCCCTATATGCTTCCAGTAAAAATCCAACTATCATGTTATACTGTATCAATTAGAAATTAAAATTTTATTTTAATACTACTTTACAGAAGCAAACAGAAAAGTCAAGTCAGATTTGAGAAATTATTTCAGTGAAAAATACAAAGGGATTTTGGATTATTTGTAGTTTTGAGTCACCTGTTCATTATTCTTTAGAATAAACATGTGTAGTTGATACTGGCTTTATGAAGTTTGAGCCATCACAATATATAGCTAAAATAGCATAAATTCTATTTAAGCAATTACTGGTTAAATTATTTTCAACAACTTGCATTGTCTTTAAACCAGTGAGCAGAGGTTTCCTAAATGGCCATCAGTGTTAAGGTCATTTGTGAAAATAATTCAATCTGTTAGAAGATAATATGAATATAAAAATAAGATCAGTCTAAAAATTATACTCATCTGCTATGATTTGATCTATGTTTTATGCCTTTTCCAAATTGTGATTCCAGTGCCTCAAAAAAATAAACAAATAAAAATGTAATGCTACATGCATCTAGTATATGTTCATGAAAGATAAATGGGCAATTAATAGTTTTCAGGGGACTTGGAGCTCCTGCCTTGTACCAACCATAAGGCTATCAGTCCTCTTCTTGTACATTGTCTCTGTTGCTTCTTCATTAATTTCCCATCAACTAATTACACCATTCATTTGATGCAACCCTGAATGATGTCTAATTGCTGTTTACATCAATTTAAAAGTTTCAGATAAGGGAGTATTCAGGATATTATAATACATAGGTCATGCATTAAAGACATGAAAAAAGGACTTTTTTTTTTCTTTTATTTCCAGTGAATATAAATAAGCACTTTACTTTAATATAAATCAAATATAAGGAAAACCAGTGACCTTAAGCAATTTCAGTTTAAGTTTGGAAAGTTATTAGAGTTCAGGAGTGTGTCTGTTATTCTTTGTAATTATATAATTACATGACTTCTCCAAGTTTCTTCTATATGTCTCCACTGACTCTCTTTGGCCCCTTTTGAATATCTATATTATCTTATATCTGTTAGGATGTTTCATAAGTATTAACTTGCATAAAAATCACCCAACAATCTTATAATGATACAGATTCTATTTCCGTATGTTTGGATGGGCCTGAGGGTCTACATTTCAAACAACTTCCTTGGTGATGATCCTGCTGGTCCACTGTCTACAGTTTAAATTCCAAAGTCCTTCAGCATGTATAGCCTGAACGGCATAATTATTCCTTTTATGTTTTTCACATTGTTTTATATCCCTTACAAATATTTTCCAAGTGATATAGCAAGTTTTTCCTCTTAAAATTATGAAAATGATTATAAAAATATCCCTACATCAATTATAGTAAGTTCTGAGAATACAACATTTACTCAGTAAAATTTTTGGACATTTTGAAAAATATCTACAAACTTTATTTATTTCTTCATTTAACCAATTATATGTCAAACATAGTCTGAGGTGCTAGAGGTAGAGTGGTAAAGACAGATAGGGACTTTGACGTCAAGCTTACAATCTTCAGTATAGGCTCAAGGAAGTTAAAGGATTACTAAATGTTTTTTGATTGCACTAATAACTCAAAATTCACCCACAGTGCTGACAATGCAATGAGATAGACATGTGCTTCTGATTTTCCTTAGGTTATGTTTAACTTTATTTTTAACACCCTACCAGTTCAAGAAGCAGAGCGATTTTAGGGTTAGGAGGAAAATAAGTTAATGTTGGTCAAAATAAAGAGCAAAGAATAAGGAGTAAAATAATTGGAAAATATTATAAAATGATGAAAAATCTATGTAAGGTCACTTAGAAGATTTTGTACAACAAAATGTATAAACAGCAAAACAAATAAAACAAACTTTCTAGAGGCAGAAAGAAAACCAATTTAACTGAAAATTATTCTCAAAAAGTACATTTCTATTTTGAAATGGATTATAAGCCATGGTACTGTTAAAAACTGTGATATCAGAGAGAATATGCAAATACAATGAGCAAAATCACCTTTAAAGAGGTTTTATTATTATAATGTATGCAATTGGGATTATATTTTACAAATTATTCTGAAGCTTGTTTTTTTTCATTAACAAGAACTCCTTTCCACATATTCCACTTTTTTTCTATTTATGTCAACACCTTAATGTATCACTGTAATCTTGTAAGAAAGCACATTTGGAATATTTTCTATTTTTAAAATACCACACTTGGTACTCAATTGTCAATCATTAACATATATGTCTCCTCCCTTTTTGTATTTCTATGTGATAAATTCCTTTAAGGAGAACATTAGTATTAGTTTTCTTCGACACCCATAGCAGGGAATCACCTACTGGGTGGCTGAAAGAAAGAAATGTATTTCTCACAATTCTGGAGGCCAGAGGTTAAGTCAAGATGTTGCCAGGGTTGATTTCTTCTGAGACCTCTCTTGTGGCTAGCAGACAGCCAGGTTTTCCCTGTGTCTCCACATGGTCTTCTCTCTGTGTATATCTGTGTCTGAAGTTTCTCGTCATATAAGAATACCAGCCAATACAGTGGAAAGTACATTGGAGAAGCACGTGAAGTGTGATAGAAGCATATCAAGCAAAAGTGACAGACCTGTTGAGAATGGGGAAAGATTGGGAAGCTGTTTTATAGTGTGCACCTCAGAGTGACATTATATATATATTTTTCTTTTTCTTTATTGATTTTAGAGAGAGAGGAAGGGAGAGGGAGAGAAAGATAAAAACATCAGTGAGAGAGAACATCGATTGGCCGCCTCCTGGATGCCCCCCAGTGGGTATTTGGCCCACAACCTGGGCATGTGCCCTGACTGGGAATCGAACTGGTGACCTCTTGGTACATGGATCAATGCTCAACTTCTGAGCCACACTGGCTGAGCGACATTATATATATTTTTAAAAGCAGGAATATTATCAGGAATAATAAGATTGTAAAACAAAGAGTGGAGAAACCAGAAGACCCGACTTTTAATGAGAGTGTACATAGAGAAATATACTAAATTTGAATCCAGGTTCTGCAGCATAATAATTGTGTGAATTTAGGTAACTTATCTTTATCTTTCTGAGCTCTGGTTTTCTCAGTTATAATATGGGAATTGTAATACATACCTAAGGGTGTTATTCAATTTTATTAAATATTCTTCATGAAATATTTTGAATGCTTCACATAAACAATTGCTTTTATTATTAATATTATTGCTATTGGCACTGCCTTTTCCCTCACTATTTGTGATATATACAGCCTTTTCCTCTAATTGTCATGTAAGCTTCTTCTGAGAAGACTACTCACCTTAAATCAGTGTGCACTGATAAGAGAGCTTTGTGCATGCATGTTTTAGAAATGATTATCTTGGAAGTACTACATTTAGGCTAACTGTAGATACATTGGGTGTTAAGAATATAGGAGAATGTATAAGAAAGCCCTACAAGTAAGAACCCAATACAACTGGGGAAATTATTTTTTAAGAAGTAGCTTTCTGTTTTGAAATGAATTGTAAGGTATGGTAGCCTTAACATCTTTGATGACTGCTCACACACTTTGGCAATCTCTACTTGCTGCTACTGAAACATTCTTCCTCGGGGTTCATCACTCTGAATGTTGGATCTCCTTTGAATTATATCACTCCCTGAATGATTGACAGTCATTATAGTTCTACCAGGTGTTACTGAAGATAGCAAATATTTTAATGCTGGATATTAATATTAATATAAATTTTGAGGGGTGTTCATACATTAAAGAAACTAACCCTGAAAGCTCATATATTTGATTCCAAGGGACTCTGAAAATATTATTATTTTTTTTTCACTTCTCTGGCTTTGGAACATTTCCATGAATGCGATGAGAAGTGGCATGTATGTATGCGTGCATGCACCATGGAGATATATATATACCAACTAAGCATCACCTATTTCAAGAAATGGTAAGGACTTAAATGAGTAGAACAATAGTAGGAATTTTATTATATGTAATTTCTCATACTAATTTTTCATTAATGCTGATATTAATTAAGACTCAGGAACAACTAAACCTTTAGGAGGTAAGTGCATCTTAATGAACAAGTATAGGTCACCTGGTACAACATAGAAAAATGATTTTATTTTTGTTTTTATTTTTATCTATTTATTTTCAGTTATAGTTTACATTTACCATTATTGTGTATTAGTTTCAGATGTACAGAAAAGTGGTTAGAAAATCATGTACTTTGCAGAGTGGTTCCCCCGCTGCTTCAAGTACCCACCTGGCCCCATATATACATATGTATGTTGATATTATTGACTATATACCCTATGCTGTACTTTACATCTCTGTGGATATTATGTAACTACTAATTTGTACTACTTAATCCCTTCACTTTTATTTCACCCAGCCCCTAAACCCTTTCCCCTCTGATAGCTATCAGTCTCCTCTGTATCTATGACTTTGTTTCTATTCTCTTTGTTTTTGTTCATTAGATGCCACATATAAGTGAAATCATATGATATTTGTCTTTCTCTGTCTGACATTTCACTTAGCATAATACCCTCTTGGTACATCCATACTTTCACAAAAGGTAAGATTTTATTCTTTTTTATGGCCCAGTTGTATTCCACTGTGTAAATGTACCACAGCTTTTTTATCCATTCATATACTGATGGGCACTTGGGTTGCTTCCATGTCTTGGCTATTGTAAATAATGCTGAAATGAACATAAGGGTGCATATATTCTTTTGAATAAGTGTTTCAAGTTTCTTCAAATATAATCCCAGAAGTGAAATCATTGGGTCATAAGGCAATGCCATTTTTAATTTGTTGAGGACACTCCATACTGTTTTTCATAGTGTTTACACCAATCTAAATTCTCACCAACAGTGCACTAGGGTTCCCTTTTCTCTGCATCCTCACCAACACTTGTTGTTTGTTATTTATTGAGGATAACCATTCTGACAGGTGTGAGTTAGTATTTCATTGTGGTTTTGATATGCATTTCTCTGTTGATTAGTGAGGTTGAGCAATTTTTCATATGTCTATTAGCTATCGTATGTCCTCCTTGGAGAAGTGTCTGTTTAGGTCTTCTGTCCTGTTTTTAACTGGGTTGTTGTTTTTCTGATGTTAATTGTCTGAGTTCTTTATAAATTTGAATATTAACCCCTTATCAGATGTATTAATATCATTGGAAAACATCTTCCATTTAGTAGGTTGTCTTTCCATTTTGTTGATGGTTTCCTTTGCTGTGCAAAAACTTTTTAGTTTGATGTAGTCCCATTTGTTTATTATTTCATGTAGTCCCATTTGCTTATTGTTTGCTTCCCTTGACCGAGGAGATATATCAGTAAAAACACTGTAAGAAATATCCAAGATTTTACTGCCTATATTTTCTCCTAGGAGTTTTATAGTTTTGACTCTTACCTTTAACTCTTTAATCTATTTTTAGTTTATTCCTATATATGGTGTAAGAAGGCAGTCTAGTTTCTTTTTTTTTTTTTTTGCATGTATAAGTCCAATTCTCCCAACACCATTTATTGAATAGACTGTTTTTACCCCATTGTCTATTCTTGCCTCCTTTGTCAACTATTAAATGACCAAATAGGCATAAGTTTATTTCTGGGCTCTCTATTCTCTTCCATTGATCTATGTCTGTTTTCATTTCAGTGCCATGCTGTTTTGATTACTAGGACCTTGTAGCATAATCTGATATCAGGTAGCATAATTCCTCCAACTTTGTTCTTCTTTCTCAAGATTACTGAGGCTATTCAGGTTGTGTGTGTGTGTGTGTGTGGTTCCATATACATTTTTTGATTATTTGTTCTAGTTCCATGAAATATGCCATTGGTATTTTGATATTATGTTGAATCTATAGAAGTGATGTTAATTCTTCCTATCCATGAACATGGTATATGCTTTTATTTATTTTTACCTTCTTCCATTTCTTTGTTTAGTGTCTTATAATTTTCTGAGTATAGGTATTTTACCACTTCAGTTAAATTTATTCCTAGGTATTTTGTTTTTTGATGCAATTGTAAATGAGATTGTGTTCTTAGTTTCTGTTTCTGATAGTTAATTATTGGTATATAAAATACGACCTATTTCTGAAAATTAATTTTGTATCATGCTACTTGACTGAATTCATTTATCAGTCGTAGAAGTTTTTGGTGGAATCTTTAGTGTTCTCTATATACAGTATTGTGTCATCTGGAAATAATGACAGTTTTACTTCTTTTTTCCAATTTGGATGCCTTTTTCTTCTTCTTTTTGTCTGATTGCCATGGCAAGGAATTCCAATTACTATGTTGAATTAGAGTGGCAAAAGCAGGCATCCCTGTCTTGTTTCTTATCCTAAGAGAAATGCTTGTAGTTTCTGTCTGTTGAATATGATATAGGCTGTGGGTTTGTCATATATAGCCTTTATTATTTTGAGGTATGATTCCTCTATTCTTACTTTGCTGAGAGTTTTTATCATAAATGGGTGCTGGATTTTGTCAAATACTTTTTCTGAATCTATTTGATATGATCATATGATTTTTATCCTTCATTTTGTTTATGTGGTGTATCACATTAATTGATTTGCAGATATTGTAATAATCTTGCATCCTAGGAATAAATCCTAATTGATCATGATGTATAATCTTTTTAATGTATTGCTGGATTTGGTTTGCTATTATTTTGTGCAGGATTTTTGCATCTGTATTCATCAGGGATATTGGCTAATAATTTTCTTTCTTTGTAGTGTCTTTATCTGGTTTTGTAATTAGGATAATGCTGGCTTCATAAAATGAGCTTGGGAGTCTTCCCTCCTCTTGAATAGTTTGAGAAGGATAGCTGTTAATTCTTCTTTGAATGTTTGGTAAAATTCACCTGTGAAACCATCTGGTTCAGGACTTTTTTTGCTAGGAGTCTTTCAATTACTTCTTCAATTTCATTAGTTGTAATAGGTCTGCTCAGATTTTCTGTTTCTTCTTGCTTCAGTTTTGAAAGATTGTATGTTTCAAGGAATTTATTCATTTCACCCAGGTTTTTTAATTTGTTGGCATATAGTTGTTTGCAATATTTTCTTAAAATCCTTTGTATTTCTGTGGTGTCAGTTGTTACTTCTCCTCTTTCATTTCTAATTTTATTTATTTGGATCCTCTCTCTTTGATTCTTGATTAGTCTGGTTAAAGGCCTACCAAACTTGTTTATCTTTTCAAAGAACCAGCTCTTGATTTAATTGCTCTTTTGTATTACATTTTTTAGATTCTTTCAATTATTTCCCCTCTGATCCTCATTATTTTCCTACTTCTACTCATTTTTTACTTTTTTTGTTGTTTTGTTTATTCAACTTTCATTAGGTGTAAGATAGAAAAATGATTTTAAGTGATGACAGGATACTGAAGAAAATAATAATTAACAATTACTTTCACTATCAAAATTAATTAGAAAATATTCAATATTGTGATATAAATGCAAGTGAAAACGTAAAATGTATAACTTCCTTTGTTTAAAAAGGAAGAAAATGAATCACCAAACATATTCCTTAGAACATTTATGAGAACACAATTTCAAAAATGGAAACAACTGGAGTTCTAGCACAAAGCTGATAAATATCTCTTTCAGATTATTTTAAAGCAAAAATAATCTGATTTTAATTCTCCTTTTGACACCAGGATATGTCAGTTAATCATTTCAGATTCTTCCCGTAACATTCTCCCAAAGAATTTTGATATAATTCTCACCGAAATATAAAATCAGCTGGAAAAAAAATGCAATCATCTCTAGAAAAAGCACCTGCCAAAATTTTTCTTCGTACTGTATTCCTTGAATAGAATTGCGAATAGTGCTAGAAATTTTATTTTAAAGTGGTCATATATTTAAAATTCCTGTTCCCTTCTTGACCACTAAGGGCCAAATTATTTAACAAATATTAGTTACATTTTTTAAAAAGCTATTTTACAAAATTGTCAGACAAGAGAGAAACTAAAAAAAAACCTCTTTATTTTTTTAAATTGCATAAATATACATATTTTCAATAACAGACAATTAGAATGATAAGACAAATATTTCTCTGCTTACCATTCCCTATCATATACAATTAATTCTGGAAATTTGAATAATACTTTTAATAGCCAAGCAGACCTTCTTTCAGTGTTTGATAACTTCTGTATGAAAACATAATTAAAATAATTTTATCCCAAAGCAAATAAACCTGAGGCTTTTATTATGTAATTAAATTGATTTTGAAACTTTGGAAATTGTTCACTGGCCATAACAGGATTTCAGTTTGGGAAATGTGGAACTAGGAGGATTATTTTAAAAAAGAGTTAGAGAGCAGGAATTTATTTTATTTTTAAGTATCCAGATAATTTTTCACTATTTTTATAAATAACACTAATATACATTTTGAAATTGAGTAGTAGTATAATCAAAGTTTACTAGCAAGTAGTTCATGCTATTAATTAAATACTAACTACAATAAAAATGACAGAACATTTCTTGGGTCATATTCAATTATGACAGTAAAATTCACAATAAATGTAACTATTTTAAGATTTTTTAATAGAGAAAAAGGCATGTAAATTGCTTTGCCTCAAATTACAAACAATATATTCAATGCATTCTTTATACACTTTCTGTTAATACAAAACTCAAAATTTAAAAGGATTTCTAGTATGACAGTGTGAAGATCTCTGTGGACATGCTCTTCTGGAAAACTGGAGAAAATTATTAAAAATAAAATCTCAATCATGAAAATGCAAATGCTCATAAGGGCATACAGCAAGTGAAGAAATACTTATTCAAGAAAATCTACTAAAATTTGGTGAGATCAATAAGAATCTGTGATTTTTAAAATTAAATTTATTGGGGTGATAATGTTTAATAAGATTATGTAGGTTTCAAGTGTACAATTCTATAATACATAATCAGTATATTGCACTGTGTACCCACCACCCAAAGTCTAATCTTCTTCCATCACCATATATTTGACCCCCTTCACTCTTTTCTACCTCCAACTCCCTTCCCTCTCGTAACCACCTTATTGTTGTCTATGTCTATGAGTTTTTGTTTGTTTTTCTTATTTGTTCATTTGCTTATTTTGGTTTTATATCCCACATATAAGAGAAATCATATGGTTTTTAACTTTTTCTGTCTGGCTTATTTCACTTAGCATGATAGTTTCAAGGTCCATCCTTGTTGTCACAAATGTCAGTGTTTCATCTCTTCTTATGGCTGAGTACTATTCCATTGTACATATGTACCACATCTTCTTTATTCAATCATCTATTAAAAAACACTTCAATTGTCTTCATGTCTTGGCGACCATGAATAATGCTGCAATGAACATAGGGGTGCATATATCTTTGTAAATGTTTTCAAATTTTTTGGGTAGATACACATAAGAGGGGTTGCTGGGTCATATGCTAACTCTATTCTTATTTTTTTGAGGAGCCTCCATACTGTTTTCCATAGTGACTGTACCAGTTTACATTCCCATCAGCAGTGAATGAGGGTTCCTTTTTCTCCACAACCTCTCCTCCACTTGTTATTACCTGTCTTATTGATACAGCCATTCTAACAGATGTGAATTGGTATCTCATTATAGTTTAATTTGCATTTCCCAAACAGCTAGTGAAGTTAAGTATCTTTCCAAGAGTCTGTGATATTTTAGCCAAGACTCAGGCCCTTTCATATCAGTGAGATGGAGACTCCAACTCCAAACTGGCGCAGCCAAGAGCACAGGCCCCCTCACCACCTGTAGCTCCAGTCAGAGCACTATATTCCCAGGACAGGCTGCACAGAAGAATTTTTCATGCTCTCACCAGCTACATGTTTTTAGGTTATGTTCTGGGAATGTAGTACAGTGAGATTGGGGGTAAATTCTCCCACCCAGCCCTTGCTCATGAGAAGAAGGTTCTACCTTGGGCATGACAGTGCTGAGGATACTGAGTTCCTGATCCCTCTTACCTAGGCTTGTGGAGCAGGAATTCCACACCAGGAGTGGGAAGTCAAGAAAACCTGGGGCATTTCCCTTCCACTCCATCATAATATTGAGTTCCTAAACTGAGGGTGTCTCTCAAAGAGAAGCACACCATTTTCCCACCCCTAGCACCAGAGAAATGACTCAGATACTTTGCCCAGGGAAAAAGCAGACCATAGTATATAGAGTTCCAAATCACATTTCAAAGGAAATGACTTAATTTGCAACAAAATTTAAATCTAAGGGCACTAAATCACACAAACAAACAAAAACAAAACAAAATGTGGTAACTGTCATGAAAGGCAAGTGGGATGTGCTACATTCATTGAAGATATAGGCTAAACTGTGGGCAGGCTTATTTACAAGAGAGAAAGGAGGAAAGAGACAGCTGGGAAAGGCTTTCTCAGTGAAGACAAATATCAAACACTAACCATATGTGGAGGAGTGACTGTTCCATGATGTGACTGCTGTCTGGCCTGTGAGCTGGACCCAGGCAAGAACAGGGATTGCTTAATGCAAGCCCCCCTTAGTGACAGTTTGATTGTAATAGATGTTCATTCTGAAATAAATCAACACCACTTCCCCACCTCCTGTTATGTACTGGTTCCTCAAACAGGCCATTGTCCTGTCAAGCATGTAAAATAATTTCCGTACTAGTACTCATTACTATTTCCCCTTTTTACCCTAAATAATTCTTTGTTGCTTGTCAAGTGGCATGGGGGATATCCACTTTGTCTTGCAGCCACCCAAGATGCACCACATATGTAAGTTTCTTTTAATAAAATCTGTTAATTGCCAGGCTGGAGTGGCCTGCCCCTTTCTTTACTCTTTCCATGCCCTCTACTTATGGAAGTAGAATTTTAGTATTAGAGCTTGTCCTTGGGTCTGTGTGTGCTAACATCATAGAACTATCTCTTCAAAGGAGTCTGGGTTTGATTGCATCAATCTGTGAGCAAGTTTTGTCCCAGAACATTATTGTAAACAGTAGACAACCAGCCAATAATTAATTGAGTTTAAAAGGTAAGTGCAGATAGGGAAACAGAACCCTATTGAAAGCAATGTTATCCCAGGATGACTATGGATATACCCAAGTCTTTGTCCTCTGAGAAACAATATCAAAGGCTTCATACTTCAGGTAGAAATAGACTTCACTGAAGTAATCTAACCAGTCAACAGGATTCTTAATGGAAATTTATCATCTGGTTTTAAAATTCATATGGAATTACAAGAGACCCAGCATAGCCAAAGCAATTTTGATAAAGAACAAATTAGGGAAATCACACTTTCTAATTTCCAAACTTACTATGAAGGAATATAAATCAAGACAGTGATACTTGACAATGTGGTACTTGCATAAGAATAGATTTAAAGATCAGTGAAATGGAATTGGGAGCTCATGCTTTATGCGTTTATGGTTCCTAAAGAAATTCAATGGGAAAAGAATAATCTTTTCATAAAATGATAGTGGAACAACTGGATAACCACATGCAAAAGAATAAATTGGACCCTATTCAAAAATTAATTCAAAGTATATGAAAGAACGAAATGTGAAAGCTAAAGCTATACCACTCTCTGAAGAAAACATTGGGGTAAATATTTTTGAGCTTATATATAACAATTAGTTCTTTAAAAAACAGAGGTAAACTGGACTTCATAAAAATTAAAACTTTTTTGTTTCAATGAACATTATTATGAAAATTGAAAGACCACCCACAGAATGGCAGAAAATATTTGCAAGTCTTATATCAAATATGGAACTCTTACAACTAAATATAAAAGAGACAAATAATTCAGTATAAAAGTGAGCACAGAATCTGAATACGTATTTCTCAAAAAAGACATTGAGCATATGAAAAGATTCTTGACATCATTAATCATCAGAGAAGTGCAAATCAAATTCACAATGAGCTACTACTTCACACTCACTAGGATGGCTAAAACAAAAAAGGTAGAATATAACAAATGTTGGTGAAGATATGGAGAACTTGGAACCCTCAGGCTGATTGGAATATAAAATAGTGCAGCTTCTTTGGAAAATATTCTGGCAGCTCCTCAAATTGTTAAACATAAAATTACCATATGACCCAACAATTCCACTCTTTTGTATATACCCAAGGGAAATGAAAACATATGTCCACCAAAACACTTGTACATAAATGTTTATAGCAGCATTATTTATTCCTAATTGCCAAAAGTTGAAAACAACCCATTAATTTGTAGATATATAAAAATTATAGAACCATGCAATGGAATATTATTTGGCCACAAAACAGTAATGGATTACTGATACATGGTATAACATGGTTTATACTTTGAAAACATTATGCTCAGTGAAAGAAACCAGTCATGGAAATCCATATATCATGTGATTGTATTTATATGAAATTCACAGAAGAGTAAAATCTATAGAGACAGAAAGATGACTGGTTGCTTATGGTTGAGATGTATGATAGGATAAATTGGGGAGGAGTAATACCTACATGGTTTGGATTTTTTCTTAGTTGATTGGAATATTGTAAAATCAACTTTGGTAATATTTTTGCATATCTGTGAATATGCTAAAAATCACTGAAGTCTATGGCATGTGAATTACGTATCATTAAAACTGTTATAATGGACTCAAAATATAAGCAATTTGATATCCAGTTCAATATATGGTATACTATCCTGGAATGATAATGGACATATTGTTGGCTGCACATGTGCACAGAAAACATTCTTTTAAAATTAAAAGGCACAAATGAGTGAAGAACATACTATTCATGTACATGTAGTCATGCTCACTTTGATATATTTTACTTGTAGAAGAAATCAGACTCATTTTGAGAAACAACATCTATATTTGGCAATGCTTTATTGGTTCAAGTCCACCTGACTTAATAAAGCATTTTGCCTAGAGCACATCAGTAAATTTGCACTCTGATTTCACCTACAACAACAACAAAAAAGAAAGAATAACTTTGTGACTAATATTTGAGCTAGACTCACAAATATATTTAATTTTTTAGTCAGCTTTCCTATTATTTCCAACGGAAAGTAATTTAGAGTTTTGGTATTTTTTTTTTTAGCATAACAGCTTTAATAATGATAGCAGGAAAACATTTCTGAGTGACTAGTGGTTACTGTTAAAATAAAAACTGAGTCATGTTAAAATTTTGAAAAGTTTATTTAAGCAAACATGGATTGCAATTGGGAAGGGCCAAATCGAAAGTGGTTAGGAACACGCCACTGATAGGAACCAGCCACAGGTTTTTCTAAAGAAGATGCAGAAGCAAAGCAAAGCAATCTTTTGATTCCCTATAGCTTAAGTAGTTACCTTATTTGGTAAAAAAAAAAAAAATTTTAAAGGTGAAATATGTATGTGATATGAAGAGAAACCAGAGTATTAGTGGTTGCCTTATTTGAGAAAGTTTAGTTGGCTGCTTATGATTGGTTATTCTTAAATTTCATTTTCTTAGATTCCAGTGCACTAACTCTGACTTAGGTTTTGGTTTGCTTCCATAGTCTCCCAAGACATCAGAGCCACCTCAGTCTAGTGGCCTCCTTGTTTAATTACTTTAACATTACCAAAGAGGACATACAAATGGCCCAGAGACATATGAAGAAATGCTCAACATCACTAATTATCACAGAGATGCAAATTAAAACAACTATGAGGTACCACCTCCCACCTGCCAGAATGGCTACAATCAACAAATCATCAAACAACAAATGCTGGCGAGGGTGTAGAGAAAAAAGGACTCTAGCACACTGCTGGTGGGAATGCAGACTGGTGCAGCCACTATGGAAAACAATATGGTGTTTCCTCCAAAAATTAAAAATGGACCTGCCATTTGACCCAGTGATCCCACTTCTAGGACTATATCCCAAGAAGCCTGAAACACCAATTAGAAAGAATATATGAACCCCTATGTTCATAGCAGTACTATTTATAATAGCTAAGATCTGGAAACAGCCCAAGTGTCCATCAGTAGATGAGTGGATAAAAAAGCTGTGGTACATGTGTACAATGGAATACTATGCAGCTGTAAGAAAGAAGGTTCTCTTACCCTTTGAGATGACATGGAGGGATTTGTAAAGTATTATGTTAAGTGAAATAAGCCAGTCAGAGAAAGACAAGTATCATATGATTTCACTTATTTGTGGAATATAACGAACAAAATAAGCTGATGAATAAAATAGATCCAGAGACATGGAAGTAGGGAACAGACTGACAAACCTCAGAGGAAAGGGGGTGGAGGAGTGGTAAGAGATAAACCAAAGAACTTATATGCATAACCAATGGACATAGACAACAGTGCGGTGAAGGTGGGGTGGGGGTGGGTTTGTGTGTGTGGCCGGAACGGGGGGAGGGTTTCAATGGGGGAAAAACGGGGGGACATCTGTAATATTTTCAACAATAAATATAAAATTTTTTAAAATTACCAAGACTGCTATCACTTTTGCTTGGATGCTCTGGTTATTCTTTGCTTTGACAGCTGCAGATGTTATGGTTTAACTTGAAGAACTTCCGATTATATGCTTTGTCATATAGGAGATAACCACTTTAATTTACCAAGAACTAATGCACTAAAGGTTTAACATAGCAAATACTAGTGTGTAAAATGTGTTGAGACTTAAATAACACCATTGTCTTATTCCTGCTGATACACAAATTCATACCTGGAACTGCCTTACGTTGCCCACTTCGCATTTCACGTCTAGCTTTAAATACGAATGCCACGATCTGCAGTACCTACCTTCTTTTTCTAGTCCCTGCATATCACCGACCATGCCTAGGACTATGAACTCAGCTGTAACATTTCTGTGGTAATAAATAGCCCTTTCACAGACAACTCGTTATAATACTTAGTCCTTACTTGATCTATGGGATCTTCTCAGCCCTAACTGGTTTGTCTGTAAGCTGGATAAGAATAAAGAAACAAAAGCATGTCCTCAGTGAAATAAAAATGAAGAACGGAGTCATTGCACACAACTTACATATGTTGAAAAGAAGAAATTTTGAACCAGATTATCTGATTTAAAGCCCCTTCTTAAAGTGGGGCAAGTGAGAAATTATAGAAGTTGGAATATGTCTCTGGTTCATATTTTTATCAATTTTTTTTACTTAATATTAACTAACATTTATTGAGCACTTATGTTCTCTGCACTATTCAAAACACTTTACATATATTAAGGCATATTAATCCTCCCAAAGACTGTGAAAGAGGCACTACTATCCCAATTTTATACTGAGAAGTTAAGCAATTTGCCTGAGGCCACCCAACAAGTGACTAGCAAAACCAGCTGGCTGATTGAATACAGAGTCCTTAAATGGTAGTCTTACCATTTTCAGACATGGATATAGCATCATTTGCTACTTTTGAAAGGCAAAAGCACATCCAGGGCAACATTATGCTTCTTTGAAACTCAGCAATAATATTCGAAGGAAAGCATTCACCATGGAAAGAAAATAGGCTATTTCTAGTGGATTGAAAAGTGTTACACAAATAAATGTTAGATTGTTTCAGTGAATGACACAGAATTCAAAAACTAAAAGGGATCACAACCATTTATCTTAAGCACTATGTATCTAACATATATATGGAAATTAACAAATATAACTGCTTTAAAGTTGACTGCGAATGATATGAGTTTGCATGCATTTAAGGTACTCATAAGTGATAGCTATGCACCTTTAAAAAAATGTGTTTTCTTTATTGATTTTAGAGAGAGAGGAAGGGAGAGGGAGAGAGAGATAAAAACATTGATGAGAGAGAACATCGAATGGCCGTCTCCTGCATGCCCCCCACTGGGGATTTGGCCCACAACCTGGGCATGTGCCCTGACCAGGAATTGAACCGGTGACCTCTTGGTGCATGGGTAGATGCTCAACCACTGAGCCACACCGGCTAGGCGCTATGCACCTTTTTATTAGAAATAAATTATCTAGAAAATGATTTAGGGGACACAGTTCTTTTATAAAACTGAAGGACTTGTAAAATCACAGTAAGTAAGGAAACTTAACAAGCAAAAATTGTAAGTGTTTGAAAGTTTTAATTACGTTCTATATCTCTATTAACAGAATAAGAATTAAAAGTTTTCCTAAGTTTGATATGACATCAGTTAATAATAATATTTGGAATATACATTAATGCTATGATATATTTTTTATTTTTATGTAATTCTTTTTAAACAAAAATTATTTTTTTTACTTATAGTACTATTAATCAAAATATGAAGTAAACCAAAATTAAGAAATGATTATTTTAGCAGAGTATCATCTCTGAGATTTGGAAGATGTATTTTGTTATAACATGCTTGAAAAATTGTTTATTACTTGTTATGTAAAATTCTAAATATGTCTCAGAATAGTTTGTCAAAACTAATATATGCTTCTTCTAGAAATGAATGTGTCTCAGTGTAAATCCCTCATTTAAATTCTGTTAGAAGATAAAAAATGTAAATAATATCTATGATAAATGTATGAAAAATCAACTAAATGATTAGGAGACTCCTTAATATAACTGACTTTCTTATTTAAATGCAATTCTTTATTCCTATTTCTAAGACATGCATAATATTAGATTGCTCTAAAATTATTGTTATTCATTGAAAATATGTGATGACAAACATTTCAGAATATTTGTAAAATGACACTAGCATTATAATCCTTTGAATAGAAGGTTCATACGGGACCAATTACACATAAAAGCATAAACAGATACTTTTAAATGCTATTTCTTAAATAGGGCTCACTGTGATAGGCAAGACCATGTAGTTTACTGACAGTTGGGGATAATTTCTTCTATTAACCAAAGGTGGGAATACAGGAAGAGAAGAAGGTGTTGATGGGAAAAATTTTGAATATGTTGATTTTGAGATGTCTATGAAACATAAAATAGGAGTGTTCAGTAGGTAAATGAAATGATAGGTCTGAAACTCATGAGTGTAGTTTGACCAAGGCTAGGTTTCACATCTTTCACAGTATAAAAATTAAAATGTAGGCTGGTTGTTTGTCTGTTTCAGTTTTGGCAATTTGCAAAATGAATCCTGAATAAAACCCAAGAGAAAAATAGAACAAAGCTTACTGGATTAGATGATTACCAATGGAAACTGGGTGGATAGGTTAATATGTAAAGCCAGTAGAAAGAAAATGGGTTGATAAAAAGGGATGGGCATTATCCTGTATACAAAAGCTATAATAAATATACAGAAAGGAGAATAAGGAAAGGCTATGTCACAGAGTGAGGTTGGGCTTTCTAGATGATCCTAAGGTTTAAGTTGTGCCATGCCATCCCGTATATGTTGATGCAGTCAAGGATTGTAGAGTCTAAAATGTTGGAACTACCATCAGATTGGAATATATATATATATATATGGCAATAAGGAGGCAGACATTAGAGTGAAGACTAAGACTTTGAATTAGCAGTCACAGGCTGGGTGAATTGGAGTCAGTATATGAAAATGAGGAGATTTCGTATTTGCAAATTCTGCAATTATATCCAGTCTTTACTAGCTGGTTAATTCGCTAGTATTACTTTTATGCTATAATAATAGTATTTTATTTTCAGTCTCATAAATGCAGAGATTTGGAATGTTTAGTTCAACTGTAGTGAAAACACTGTCTGCTAGCTTTCTCTGAAACTCCTTCATAACCTAAGCCCATTTTAGCAAAAACAGGATTCGCTATGCAAAACTGCTCCATTTAAGCAGGAAAACGATACTTGAAATAAACTGCCCTGCTATATAGAAGACCTACCTGCAGGATTGCTTCCTGATTCTGCTGAATAAACATGCGTCGATCAAAGTGAAAGTTCAATGCATTGCTGTGTCTCTGAAGTTTATTGATAAACCATGTCATGCCAATGAAAGGTAAATTCTTTTTTAAAAAACCTTGAAAAATTATAAAAATTTTGAAAAATCTCAAATGAACACCAGCTGCAGCAAACTGACTTGAAGTGAAAGGGCCTGAGTCTTTACTTCAGAGCATGTGAAACAGAAAGAAAAGTAGAGCCAAATGAGGAGAGAATATTACTTTAGGTAGTGGACCTCATTGGAGCCATTATATATTCCTTTCATCAGTTAAACATCATTTTAAGGAGAGTAGAACTCATCAGAAGCAAGTGCCAGTTCATTTCAACAAAGAAGTTTACCACCTTATATTCTTCAGAGAACTGCTCACAACTCACCTGTCCTGTTCATATGGATGTTGACGTGACCTTGACTTCACAAATGCATTGGGAATTGCTGCAATTCTCAAACATTGGATGTGTGAGTGAGGTTGATAGATGAGAAAGGAGGGAAAAGAGATGTTCTAACGTATTTTGCAACTGCTCAATGTAAGGAAGAGGATCTGAGTCCCCCAAAAGAGAAAATGGATTGCCATTTATATTTAATTTATCCCATCCACAAACATTCACTTCAATTGCCCAAGTACAGAGGCCGGCTGTCAGTCATTGTCAACTGTCACCAACATTGTTATATTGTTTTGTTACTTTGTATCAATGAGAAAAGTTCTGCAGACAGTTCCCTATTTGAATTAATTTTGAATAGAACAAATAATTACAGCACCATCTCAAATCTGGCAAGTCTCTTAAGAATTTGTCATACTGAGCTAAATCCTCAAAAAGATTATATTAAAACAATAACTGGATAAAGGTATCATTGCTAGAGTATATAATAAACTAAATTCCTGAACTTGTGTTGAAAAAGCTACTGAGATTATTTAAATTCTTAGTTGTAAAATAGGATCCAGAGTCCTGTTTATAGATATATGGAGAGAACAGTGCTTATTTCCTGACATCCTATCAAGTACTGAGTGCAAAAAGGGGAAATATAAATTGTTGAGAAAGTTTTTTCCTAAGGCAAGAGCTAGAGACAAAATAAAAGAACTGTGGTACTCAACATGACCCTGTGAGGTCCTTCCAGGTCTGTAATTCACTCTCAAGCACTGCCAAGACATAGAATATGTATATTATATTATGCTATCTGTAGTGTCAGCATGACAAGGACAAAGAAGGTTGATAAACATCTATGATTTATATGCAGAGAGACAGCTATCCAGAGAAATTACACTGTTTTAAGACAGCCTGCTCTTTAACAAGTTTACTCAGATTTGCTGGGCAGGAGCAACTTATTTGTCACACTGTGTTCAATAATACTTTAAAATCATTATTAGAATGATTACGATAGTACCTCTACCTCATGATTTTTAAATTGCTATGTCAGTAAACAAGATAAAAATAGAAAAGTAAGCATTTCTATTATTTAAGCAGATAACTGATTTTGTTAAATGTATCACTTAATATTTTAGAACATGTATGAATGAACTCATGGCTATATGAAAAACCTTGGCTTCTTTTCTTTCCAAAATATTTTCTCCTGGTATGATTTGTTAGCTAGATTTTGCTTTTTTGCTGTGTTTTTTTTTTCACATACTCAAAGTTAAAATTGTCTATGTTTCCAGTGAATCTCTATTTCCAAGGCAGACTGAGCATTTATGAGAGTGAAGAGGAAACAAAACCTGGATAGTCTTCTTTCAGGCTTGACACTTTTTGATTTTCCTTTTCCCCTCAAGTGAGCCTAATTGGCAGGTGGGAAAAGATATATTTGTAACATTTTATAAAATGAAAGCATTTCTGAGAGATTTAGTGATTTAGAAATATTTGGTGCTAAAGGGAATCATTTTTCAGTCACATTTAGACTGAGAACTTAGCTCATGTGTGACTATAAAAGGTGGTTACCGAGAAGCCCTGAGAGAGTTTACAGTCTAAAAGAGGAGTAGTTAACATTGATAAACTACTTACTGCATGGCAGATACCGACTTAAGCACTTTACAAACATTCATGTATTTAATCATGAGAACAACCATGAGATGAAAGTACTGTTAGTTACATTTTAGAGATAAGGACAAAGAGATGCAGATGGGTTGAGTGACTTGCCCAAAGTCACCAACTACGAAACAGTTAGCTAACCCAGGAGGTTATTGCAGGAATTTGAGAGAGCTAATATATAGCATCAACTTTTCACCTTTCTGAATTGGGAACAAGTAAGAAAGAGATATTAGAATTAAATGGATATATATAAAAATCAATTTGTTATTTGTGTTGCCTATGTTGAAGAGCATAGCATTAAGTCTGTTAGCCAAAATGTTTGCTAATATTTTAACCCTAAGTTGGACACACTTACCCAGTCCCTGTCCCTTGCAGGGTTTAAAAAATCAGTGGTTTCCAGGGTCATTTGTCTGAACAATATATGTTATAAATTAACAGAACAAATGTATGTCCTCTGCAGGCAGGCAGATGCAAAGAGGAAAAAAATAAAAAGAAGAAAGAAGAAGGAGGGGACAAATATGATACTTTCCTCTGTATCATTTTCTTATTTCTATAAAAATAACCACAAACTTATTAGCTTAAAACATCACATATTTATTATCTTTCAGTTCTGGAGTTCAGAGGTCCTGAAATCAAGGTTTTAATAGGGCAACATTCCTTGTGGAGGCTCTAGGAGAGAACACACAGCCTTGCTTTTTCTAGCTTCTATAAGCCATTTGCATTCCTTGAATCTGTCCACTTTCCTCCAGCATCATAAACTCATCACTCCAACCACTACCTCTTATCACGCTGACAAGTCCCTCTCTGACTCTCTTGCCTCCCTTGTATAAAGACCCTTGTGATAACATTGGTCTCACCCAAATAATCCAGGATGCTCTCCCCATCTCATGATCTTTAATTTAATCATTTCCAAAAGTACCCTGTGACACATATAAGGCAACGTATTCCCAAATTCCCGGGATTAGAATGTGGGACATCTTTGGATGTCCTATAATAATTCTAACACACATCACCAAATCCATCATTAGGAAGGAGTGAATTTTTAAAAAAAAGGCTTAAATTGTTACCCTAGTGTGGCTCTCTTCAAATGGTATCATAACATTAGAGAAAAGAGATTCCCTCCTAAGTCAGCATTTGTGTGTGTGTTGTTCCTTTCTCAGTGGGCTTAACCATTAAACTCATTCTTAATCAAAGAGTGTCTTGTCTCTCTCAGAACAGGGAATCATGAGTTGCACTCTACTAACCCATTTTCCCATTGTCAGCTACAGTTGCTTTATGTATCTTTTTGGGACTACTAGCATGTGGTGGAGATTTTAGAGTTCCCAGGATACATGTATTAGAACAATACCTTAATTTAATAATCTCTAAAGGCACTTATACACACAGCTGAAAATTAAATTCCATATTCTTTCTCTCACCACAAATTAGGTTCAAAGGCATAGTCCATTATAGCTCAACCAAAGTTAGTCAATATATTAAATAAAGATACTTCAAAAATTAAATAAATTTAGACACATACGTAAGAATGGCAACAGAGATATGTCTTAAATATGAATATAAATACTTTTTCATTATGAAGTGCTTGGTATATATTAAAGACCCCAAATTAAACTCTCTTAAAAATTAATATCTGGAGACATTAATATTTATGAAACCATATTATCATGCTTTTTTATGAGTTACACTTACAAATAAATTAAAGCCCAAAATATATCCCAAACAATAATAAAACTTGCTGATTCTTAGTTAGATAAATTCTTGATTTGTGAGTAGATTGGGTTCTTTTATCATCATCCTCAGCTGGGATTCTATCTCACTAGAATTGTACAGGCTTTTCAGGGACTCAGAAGTCATTCTTTATATTAGCTCACAGTTGGAAACTACCCAAGTGTACATAAATTTTAGAATGAATATATCCATATCTATGCTTCTATCCATATGGTGTTTATTCATGCGATAAAAATTAGCAAAAACATATATTAAAATATGATGGTGATGTAAATGTTTTGAAACAATGAGTACTAAAGTGAGTTTCTCAGCATAAATATGGGGAGAACAAGAGTCACAGAAATGGCAATCATGTGGGTATATAGAAATGAATATTGAATGAAGAAAATAATATATTTTGTGGTTTAAAGTATAAGAATTTCATGATTCTGTCTTTTTAAGGACCTTAAAATAGAGCAATAAAGATAGAATTAAAGCTAGTTAAAATAAGAATAGTTAAGTAAACATATAAAAATTATTGTATTTAAAACAAATAAAGTACAAGAATTTAAATAGATGATAAAAATAACACACTATTCAAGGACAAGTAGGATAAAATATTCTAAGATTCTAGCATTATTATATGGGAAAGTAATAACTATTAATCAACAATTTTTTCAGGTTTATTGAGATATAAATATCATAACATTGTGTAATTTATGGTATACAATATGATTATTTGATATACATATATATTGTGAAAAAATGATCATAATAAGGTTAGTTAACACATCCATCACCTCACATAGATACCACTTCTTTTATTGTCATTGTTGTTGTTGAAAGTATTACAGATGTCCCTCTTTTTTCCCCATTGACCAGCTCCTTCCCGCTCCCACCCCCCTCCTGCTTTCTGCAACCTAATATTTGTGTCCATTGGTTGTGCATATATGCATATAAATGCTTTGGTTTATCTCTCCCCATCCCTCTGAGGTTTGTTAGTCTGTTCCCTACTTCCATGACTTTGGATCTCTTTTGTTCAACAGTTTATTTTGTTCATTATGTTCCATAAATAAGTGAGATCGTGTGGTACTTGTCTTTCTCTGACTGGCTTATTTTGCTTAGCATAATACTCTCCAGATCCCTCCATGTCGTCTCAAAGGGTAAGAGACCTTTCTTTCTTACAGCTGCATAGTATTCTATTGTGTAACTGTACCACTATGAAAATAATATGGTGTTTCCTCAAAAAATTAAAAAGATACTGCTCTTTTTTTGTGGCGAGAACATTTAAGATCTATTGTCTTAGCAACTTTCAAGTATGCAACATGGAATTGTTAACTATAGTCACTATTCTGTACATATATGCCCAGAAATTATTCATCTTATAACTAGAAGTTTGTAAGCTTTTATCAATAATTGTTTTGTCTGTTTTCTTTATAGTCATGTCAGTGGATGTGAAGATGTATCTCATTGTGCATTGATTGCCTATTCCCTAATGACTAATGATGTTGAGCATCTTATCAAGTACTTATTGGATATTGTATACCTTCTTTGGAGAAATATTCATTTAAATATTTCTCTATTTTTTATTTGGGTTATTCTTTTGTTGTTGAGTTAAAGTAGTAGGGCCTTGTCAGATATTATTTGCAAATATTTTCTTCCTTTGTGTGTGTGTGTGTGTGTGTTTTATCAAAGAAACAGTTATCTGATCCAAGTTTGTGAAGATTTACACATAAGCTATTTCTTTGTAATAATATAGTTTTAGCTTTTAAATGCATATGTTTAATTTATTTTTAGTTAATTCTTGTACATGGTGTGAGGTAGGGATCAAAATTAATTCTTTTGTGTATAGCTATCCGGTTGTCTCAGTGTCATTTGTTGAAAAGACTGTTTTCCCATAGAATGGGAAGCCTCCATACTGTTTTCCATAGTGGCTGTACCATTTACATTCCCATTAATGGTGAATGAGGATTCTTTTTTCTCTGCAGCCTCTCCACCAGTTGTTATTATCTGTATTGTTGATAATAGCCACTCTAACAGGCATAAGGTGGTATCTCATTGTAGTTTTGATTTGCATTTCCCTAATAGCTAATGAAGTGGAGCATCTTTTCATATATCTGTTGGAAACTAATTTTAAAAATATAAATTATCTGAACTGACCTGTAAAAACTAAGGAAATAATTTATTAATCAAAAAGTTTTCCACAAGAAGAGGTTGGGATCAGACTTCACTGTAGAATTATATAAAATGGTTAGAGAATTAGCATCAATCTCTCTCAGTCTTCCACAAAGCAAAAAGAGGGAACACTGACCAACTCATTTAATAAGGCCAAATTACTATAAAACAAAAACCAAGGACATCACAATGAAAAGAAAACTAGGGACTACCCCTTTGAATGTGGACATGAAAATTCTCACAAAATACTAGCTAACCAAGCTAAGTAACATATAAATAAAATTATATATCACATCCAAGTAATATTTATACCAGAAATACAAGACTGTTTTATATGGAAACCAATCAATGTAATGTGCCATACTAACAATATTAAGAAAAGAAACCTACATGAACATCTCACTAGATGCTCAAAAAACATTTGATGAAATCTAACACCTTTACATGATAAAACAAAAAACTCTAAGCAAACTAGGAATAGAAGTAAATTTCCTCGAACTGCTAAAGAATGGCTATTAAAAATCCACAGTTAACATCGTATTCAATGGTGAAAGAATGTAAACTTGCTCCCTAAGATGAGGAACAGGACAAGGATGTTTTACTCGTGCTGTTCTAGTCAGCATAATATTAGAACTTATGGCCAGACAATCAGTCAAGTAAAAGAAATAAAAGGAATCTAAATTGTGATAGAAAAAGTAAAAGTATCTCTATTTGTAGATGACATGATCTTGTATATTCAGAGTCCTAGTGTATCCATACCAATCGTAGTTAAAATTTGTTGAATGCTTACTTGTTCCAGGCACAGGTCTGAGTAAGCGTTATTTGTGATTCATGTATAATTGCATCGTATTGAGAATATCAAATGGATTCTGTTTCTTCTTTGGATTCTTCCTGAAAAATAATTTTCGGTGGTATTTTTATTTTGTGAGCTATTGAGAGTAGTATTAAATGATTCCTTGTGCTAAAGTATTTTTGATATATCTCACTAGGATTATTTCCTTTACTTGTGTACTGACTCTTGAAAAAGCTGAGGTTTATTCCAGACCCATATTTGCCCTCAAGTTTAGAATTGGGCTTTCCTTAAGCGTTGGTCACTATTAACTATATATTGGCATTAATAAAATATAGAATAATTATTCGTATAATATACTTCGAAACCGGTGTGTACTATTTAACAGACTTCTAGTACAATACACTTTCTAGTTTCAGCAAAGTTCTTTTCTGATAGATTTGATCACTGAAAAACTGCTCAGATTGCACAAATGACACCTACATCTCCCATCATCCACTACTCTACAGAATATTTCTGTGTTCTTCCCTAACTGTGCAACTTTATAAAAAATCAGCATTCCATGTCTCTCACCCCCCAAAATATGAGTAACACCACAAGTCTACACTCAATTTCTAGTGTGTGTGTTGCAATCGACCGACAAATACAGATGGAGAGATACTGATGGGATGTGGCATGTGTGAAGGTAGAGAGAAAATATTTTTCTTACTAAGTGAAAATGGAAGAGAGTGATAATTGTTCAGTTCTCTTATTATTGATGATTTAAGACTGTAAGTGGAGAGACAGAAGGTGGAGGAAGCTGTGAGTTTTCCAGTAAGACTTTTCAGTTTTGGCAATTTCAGTTTAGGCAATTTAGAGTTCTCTTAGGAGTGAAACAAATGTTTTTCCCTGGTTGTGATTTTAAATTCAGTTTTATATATTGCCTACCTGCTGAACTGTTTGCTAATAAGTTTACTTTCAGGTTGATTTTCCCCTCACTCTTTTGCAATTGTGTTTTATTTTTTTCTGTCCTTTGCAGGTATTTTGACAGGCAGGCATTGTGGAGCATTTAGAATTTGTTCCCAGTTTTTGAGATTCCCAAGTTATTAATTTAACATGCTGAATTGTACATGTAATCTTGATTGGATGCTTTCTGTAGTAATATATAAATAATTATTTATGATTATATAAAGTCTAAAAATTAATTTTATCTTCCACATTTAGAAAAGGGAGAAAAAAAAGTATAAATAGTTTTAACTCAAACTTCAGTTCTTTTGGCAACCAAATAAAATAAATAATTTTAAATATAGCAGATTACATTTCTTAATAAATTATTGTCTGTCTCACTCAGACTAAGAAAACCTTGAATCGATATTTTTTCACTTCTCAATATTATTTATTTTTTTAAAAAATGATTCTTTTCATAGTATTACAATATGTAGCTCCTCCATGTATTATGTTTTTGTGTTCCAGAACAATAAAGCAGCATTTATCAGCAAACATTCATATGCTTGCTGCTACCTCTGCCTTCTTTTCAGAACTAAAATCATCCAGAGATAATGGACTCCAGGGAGAAAGTAAACAAATTATAGAAAAACAACACAATTCCTCAGAACAAGTTGGCACATAGATTCTCCATCCCAGGCTTGTTACACTCTGGTGAGAAATCTGTAGAGGGGCCATTATTCCTTGTCAGAGGTAGCATGAGCAGCATGTAAAAGCTTGATATTCAGCCCTGACAAACTGAACTTACTATTTTGTTTAGAAACAGCCTTGATCAGAGGAGGAGTACATTTTTAGAGGGATGGTATACAGTTTTGTCATTAGGTTTGCTGAATTTGAATACAAACTATCTATATGGGTTGTAAGAATGAAAGAATACAAGAATCTGGATTTCAATTTATAAACTCTGGATTTGAGCCCCAGATCTTATATTATTATTAAGTAGGTGGACAACTTAATCATTTTTTATATTTAAATTCCTTTGTTGAGTAAAGAAAATACTGATACTACATCAAGAAGACTAAAAATGAGACAATGTACATAAAACACATGGAAACTATAAAGGAGTGTACTATGTTACATAGTATTATTAATATTTAATCAGACTGCTCCATGGTTGAATTCAAGGTATCAAGGATCAAGGTGTTTTATATTAGGATAAAATGGCATTTATATATTAAGACAACAAACCTGATGCATGGTAGATGGAAAGCTTAGCCCCTCCATGTTAATTACCCTAGTTGACTTCTTCTCCATTTGTCACACATTATCAGCGGTGGCATTTACATATGATTTCTTGAGTTAATTTTCACTTTTTAAAATTTCTCCTACCCAAATATTCTTTTGGTGCTTGGTTTTGCCAACTTTCTCTCCATTTATAAAGTACATGCTAGATAAATATTGTCTGATAGTTCATTTATTCATTTATCCATTCATTATTTATTTATGATCTTCTTTCTTTCCTTTTTTCTTTAAAAATGTTTTCCACTTAAGTTTCCAATGGAATAGCTGTTTGGAGTATACAAACATGAAATGAAATGGTTCCTTCCCTGAAGTAGTTTGCAGTTAAATAAAGAAAGTGAGCTAGGTACATGAGCAATTTGAATGAAAGTGAGAAAGGAGATGAGTACTATAAGTAAAAGACAGCTAATTATGAGAAATAAAAAGAGGAGGAACAACTCCCAGATGATGAGGAATATAAAGACCTAAGTAGTGTTTGAGCTTCTTCCTGGGTATGGAGATATTGGCAGGAAGAACATGCAAGAGTAAATATAAGAGTATTGGAAAATTACACAGATGGTTGGAAGAAAACAAGCATTGAAAGTTGTTTGGATTTAAGTTACAGATAATGGAACTGTAATGAGTAAGGCTGGGAAAGGACATTCAGTACAGATCATGAATGTTAGTGAATACTAAATAATTTTGACTAAATTCAATAGGAAATAAAAAATGGGAAACTATTCTGCAGGAAATGGAAAGCCAGACACTGATTTGGTAATTAGAGGGTTAAAAGGACAAAAAGGGACCCAGTTAAAAAGGTTGTGTGTGAGACAAAGAAAGTTCATGATATCTTAGTGCAAGTGGGAATGGAGATCTGAAAAAAACATTGAGGAGTTTGGAATTCAACTAGGATGATCATTCTCATTTAATTATTAGATGATTACTCTGTGCCAAGAACTCTATGTACCTTGTTGAATTTTATCCTCATGACAACACTAAGAGAAGGGCTCTTGGCTCAGTACTGGAGAGAGGTAACTGAAGCCCGAGATCACACAGCTGGGGAACAGGGCAGCTGAGATTTGAACCAGCCTGTCTCAATGCAGAGCTGGTCCTCTTAGCGATTGTGCTAGTCTAGGACCCCGTTACTGACAGGAAGGCATGGGAAAGATTCTGACACGATAGTAGAAGTTTTCCAGCCTTAGCAACTGAGAGGATGCCAATGATAATCACAAAATATGACTTAGTAAAATGAAGGGAGGCATAGTGAGTCTGTCTTTGAAATGTTGAGTTTTAGTCCTTATGGATCATAAAAGTGAAGCTGTCTATCTTCTCCAAAGAGGACATGCAGATGGCCAGTAGACATAAAAAGATGCTTAATGTCAGTAATTATCAAAGAAATGCAAATTAAAACCACAATGAGATATCGCCTCACACCTGTCAGAATGGCTGTCATCAATAAATCAGCAAACAAGTAATTAAATTGGAACTGCCTTATGATCCAGTGATTCCACTTCTGGGTATATATCCAAAGAAACCCAAAACAGTATATCAGAAGAATATATGCGCCTCTATGTTCTTTTTTTTTTTTTTTTCTCATCACCATTTATCCCCTCTATACCCTCTTCCACATCCACCCACCACCCTCCTTCCCACAATTACCTCACTGTTGTCTGTGTCCATGAGTTCTTTCTTCTTTTTTGCTCAATCCCTCCACGCCCCCAAACTCCTCAACCAGAGCTTCCTGCCTGCTCTCTATGAGTTTATCTCTATTTTGCTTGTTAGTTCAATTCATTTCAATGTTATTTACAATCCCAAGATATGGAAGCAACCCAAATGCCCATCAATAGAAGAATGGATAAAAAAAGGGATGGTACATATATACAATGGAACATTATTCGGCCGTAAAAACAACAAATTAAATCTTACCTTTTGCAACAGCATTGATAGACCTGGAGAGAATTATGCTAAGTGAAATAAGTCAGTCAGAGAATGACAAATACCATATGATTTCACTTATATGTGGAATCTAAAGACCAAAATACATGAACAAACAAAATTGTTCGTTTATTACAGACTCGTAGGTACAGAGAACAGACTGATGGTTGCCGGAGGAAGGGGAGATTGAGGGACTGGGTGGAAAAGGTAAAGGGATTAAGAAGTACAAACGGTAGTTACAAAACAGTCATAGGGATGCAAAGTGCAACATAAGGAATACAGTTAATAATATTGTAATAATTAGGTATGGTGTCAGGTGCGTACTGGAAATATCAGGGGGAGCACTTTGTGAAGTAGATGATTGACCACCATCCTGTACACCTGAAACGAACACAAAACAATACAGAATGTAAATTGTAAAAAGTGGAGCTGTCCAGCCAGTAGATGGAAATGAAGGGTGAACTTGGGGTAGGGGTGCGGGGAGATATATTTCAGAGTTCTCTAAGAAGAGATGACAGAGGATACCAGGAAAAAGCATGCCAAGAGAGTGACTAGAGGAGAATCAGGCCAAGGGCAAGTCCTTTGGAAAGTCAGGAAGGCAATTGTGATTTCAGCATGAAACATAAGCTTAATTTCATATCAGAGAATTTAAAGATCTTCTAGAGTAGCAATTCTCTCCTACTTGGAGAAGCCGCTGCACTGCAGGGCACCATAAGCCTGTAAATCAATTAAATTCAAATTACAAAATCGAACGGCATCTGTTCTCATCATGACATAAAACCTGCAAAGATGAAGAGTCTCTGGCTGGAATAAGTTAAATTTTTTATAAGTTGCTGCCCCGCTGAGCTGTTTTTCTTCATACAGTTTCAATAATAAAAGGAGAGATTTGGGGCTTGGAAGGGTCCTTAGAGATCACCTGGCCTAACATCCTCATTTTGTAAAGGAGAAATCTGAGGCTCCGAGAAGTGACCCCAGGTCACCAAGCTAGCTTTTCTATAAGTGGGTTCATTTATATTCACACTCACTAAATGTTTGGGGACCAAGCCGTTTGTATTTCATAAAGATACCTACCTGAGAGTATTGCTGAGAAGTGTTTTATAATGTGTGGCCACAGAGTTTATTGAGACTTTAATTTGTGTACATTTTTCTCTCTTTTTACCTAGCATGTAGCCATTATTTTGTTTTGTTTTGTTTTCCCTAAAGAGATTCTTCTTGCAAGGATGAAAGCAGAGATTATCTACAAACAAATGACTTTTGTGGCTTTTAAGAACATCTGAGTTCCTTGAGAGGATGGGGTGTTAGGAGGGAGAAGTATCTTTAGTTGAGAGAAAGGAGTAGAGTAGGTTGTGGGGGTAGCAAGAGGAAGGTGAGGAGAGAAACAGGCAGGTAGGTGCCTAAGGGTTAGGCACCTGTTCTCTGCTGTCCTGAAGGCCTCTACTGAGTCTCTGCCCAATAGGAAATGATTGATATTTTACAATTTGTTTTACAAAAGTTCTCTCTGCTAGTCCACATGGTCTTTTCTGACATGCTACCCCTTTTGCCTCTTATCTCATAGTCTAAGAACAGAAATGACCTTTCCAAACCTCTATTTTTCCCCCCAAAAGGATTCTGTATAGACCCAATAATATTAATCAGGATCACTGTAGTCTGGAGGAAAAAAAAAGATTTATATTACTATTCCTTTTGTTTGTTATGCAATGCTAATTTTACTTCAGATCATTTTAATTTAATAATATTTTGAGAAATTTATTATTACTTTTACTGTTCTTCCTAAATAAGGTAAGCTTACATTTTAGGAAAGTGAGCCATGTACTGTGGCAACAAATACCTATACCCAGGGTTTTAGGTTTCTCTGTCTGGGAAGTATAGGAAAGCAACCCAAGATACTAGTCAACCTTTGTAAGGTGCCATAGCAGTGGTGTAAGCAACTTTGAGTTAGGTACGCTGAAATAATGGGTATAAATAATAAGTAAGTAGAAGTTTAAAGGACAAAGATAACACTTTTTAAAAATTTATAGTTTTGCGGAGAACATGAGACCAGACTAGGCTTGAAAATTCATGTTTAACCAAGGACATACAGAAATGAGTTTATTTTAGCACATTGAATGTGGAGAGAGCTTTTGTGAAGATAGTTAGAATAAATAAGTAATTGAGGGAAAACTGAATCATATTTGAATACTCACTCTTTCTTGGGAATTAGAGCCACGCCAGAGCCATTGATGATAATTCCATGGCATATAATGAAAATAGTTCTTAATTTTGGTGTGATTGGGAATCTTTCAACAAACATATATGCCTGGGCCCCAACTCTAAACCAAGTAAACCAGGGTTTCTGGAGATGGGATCCAGAATGAATATTTTAAAACTCCTCAGAGCTTTCTCATGTGTAGGAGGTCAAACAGGACTCATCTTGAGATGTTGAATGGGGAGAGGGGGATGGTAGGCAGAATAGTGGCTTCCAAAGATATTTACAAACTAATGTCCAAAGCCTATTAATGTGTTACCTCACACAGCTTTGCAGATGTAGTTAAGAGTCTTGAGATAAGAAAATCACCATAGATTATATAGGTGAGCCCAATATAATTGCAAGTGTCTTTTCAAAAGGAGTGTCAGAGCCAGCTACGCGACCAGGGGAGCAGAAGCTGGAGTGATGCAGTGCTGTGGCCTCTAGAACAGGTAAATGACAAGGAAACGGCTTCTCCTCTAGAGCCTCCGGAAGGAATGGAGTTCTGCTGACTCATTAGACTTCTGAACTCCAAAACTGTCAGATCATAAATTTGTGCTGTTTTAAGCAACTAGGTTTGTAAAATTTGTTATAAGCAGTGAGAGGAAATAATGCCACTGGTTGCTGAAAAGATTGATTACCTAGATGATTATACTCCGTAGTGAGAGAAGAATCAAGATGAACAGACACTCACTTCGGGCCCTTCGTGTCTCCTGCACTCTACCACCTTCTCTTCCTAGCCTTTTTAATTCTCTTCCCGTGTTTTCCTATTTTAAATTATTAGATAAATAGAAATAATTTCCCATTTATTTTCATTCTTTGTTATAAGACTACACTGCACTCAGACCAGCCTATTTCCATTCTTTATAAACCCAAAGTGATTACTTGTGTAAATATACATATACATATACAATAACATATACATATACAAATACATGTACACCCATGTACATACACATATATATACATATATACATATATATGGAAGACATATTGGAAGAATAGATCCACAGAAACAGAAATACAAATAAGAACCAGGGCTTTGCCAAATGTCTTTGAGATTTCTCTTCTCATTTGAGCTCTTAGCTTGGCCAAAAACAAAACAGTAAAACAAACAAACAAAAAAAGACGAACTAGGAAGAGTTCTGCCGTGCAGAGGAACTAGAAAATAATATTTGCTTTGGAAAAATGGGAGGCTCTCCAAAGGTATCAGAAAAACAAGCTTAGAATATTTTCACTGCTCAAGTATCTTTTTCAATACAGTCTGGATAAAATAAAATTTTATTTTGGATAAGGATGGATAATTATAAGTTTAAAGGTTGAGGGAAAACTCTGGAATGTGGTATCAATGTGATGCAAACAGCTCTTTAGAGGAAAAGTGTAGCTGACTGGGATCATCCATACTTCTTGTGCTTTATAGTAATCTTATTGGCTATATTAAAAACTAAGTCATCGTGGAAGGTCATGGTAGTGGAGTGAGAAAGCTTCTCCATGATAGAAAACAAATGTCTCTCCTTCCCCTGCAGTCAGCAGGTTTGGAGAAACTGTGTTTCTAAAGAATGATCAGTCTTTGACTTAAAATAAAATAAAAGGGTAACTAGTTGTCTGAAGGCAATGATATGACTTCCACATCCAGCACTGGAAGGAACATGGAGGGAATGAAGAACAGAAGGTTTTGATGTAAAGAGAGAAATGGAGATGTAGACAAAGCACTAAGGAGAAAAGACAGAGAAGATATAGAATCTCAGGGTCAACGAGTCAAGCTACTGGACCAAGAGGTGGGACCATTGAATAGGAAGTTGCATGTAGCTTGTAGAAGGACCATGCAGAGGGATCATTTGCATAACTATTTGCTGGCTGAGCAGCCATCATTAATAGATCATCTGGTCACCTCATGCAGAGGTCCTCATATACCTCAGCTTTTGGGTTTTCTAACAAACCACCAGTATTTCTGTAAGTGAGAACTTTGGTCAGCTAGGGGGATTTTGAATTTTAATCAGGGGATTTTTATATCTGCAGTAGGGGGCCAAATAGAACCTGCTAGATATAGATATATAGATATGGATATTGATCCATGTATAGACACTTGTTTTTTACTGTATCTAGATCTAGATCTGTATTTATATTAAAATGTATAATATAAATATATTAACTAATTTAAATATATTAAAATTAATGTAAATTAAAATGTATATTAAAAGTCTGATACAGATGGTTTTTCTTCAGAATCCTTAGTCTATATTATGATTCACATATTGAGGAGTGCCATAAACTCCACATGATATCTTTTATTACTACAGACACTACCTACGTTTAGAATCTACTGGATTATGTGAGTCCCGTTCAAAGCTGGGAGCTTTTTATGTCATCACATGAATGGTTTAGCTCTGGAATATGATGACAGGTGTAGAATATGCCTCCATATACCAAGTAAACCTATCAGGTTATCACAGATTGAACTTCCTTCTTTGTGTTGGGGTGTGAGATGAAAAGATCTCTCCTATACTTTAGAAGCAATGCTCCAGCATGCTCTGGATGACCAGTCCCCTACAAATTCCCTGAATGCAATCTGTGAATCGTCAAAGAGCTTATCTCCCACCTCCTGGATCACACATGTCTTAGCAAGTCTGTTTTTTGTTCTTGCAACTTCCTGCTTATACAGGTTTATCAGCATGATGTCATCAACATTGTGAACTGCTTTGATGTTCTACAGGATGTACACATGGTCTGAGTTTCTTCAGACCATATTACAACAAAGGGTAGGAGAGTTAGCAAAGCTTGCCTACAAAACCGAAAATGAATGCTGTTGTCCATTCCACTTGAATGTATTAACTATTTCTTTCTGTTCTTTACTGATAGGGGTAGAAAATAACAGGTTTGGGAGGTCAGTGGCTAAATATCCTCTACATGAGATGAGGTCAGTGTTCTCTAGCCAAGGCACTGTGTCTTCCACACTAGCTTTAATTGTGACTACCTTTTGGTTGAGGTAGTGGTCATCTATAATATTTTCCAGGATCTATTTGAGTTTTTGGGGCCAGCACAGTGAAATAAATGCAGATATGATAGAGACACTACCTCTGCCTCCTTTATATCTTTAAGGTGGTACTGATCTCTGCCATTTCACCTGGAATATTTTCAATACTTTGTCTGTGTTAGTGGTGGTGGGATGTGTCAGAGGCTTTCATTTTGCTTTTTCCACCATGATTGATTTTATATTTTGGGCCAAGGGACTAATCTATGGGTTGTGTCAATTGCCAAAGATGTTTACTAAAATTATACATCTGAAATTTGGGAAAGGTTCTATTGAGTCATGGAACCAGTGGACACATTTTGAGCTGAACTTGTACCAGGACTCCATTTAATACCTGGCATCCATGTGTTCCTACCTTCGTAGGGATACTATGAAGATGATTTGTGTTCTTGGGTATCCGTGTCTCTTTAGTTCTTGTGTGTAACCATCCTCAAAATGTTTGGGTATTCCTCTTTCCTCAGTGTATGGTTATTCAAATAAATGGCTGTATGTATCTTTGGGAATAGATGAGGTAATTATTATAGCTGGAGAGCTTCAGAATACTTCCTCTTAAGGATTCAGTCTGTCCTTCATTCAGTGGGTTCAGAGCTGGAAAACTGGCTCACATCTGGATGTTTGACAAGAGCTTGAACATTTTACTAGGATGGCTGCCTTAAGTCTCCTTCCTTAATCATCCTTCTGTGATTTTTGTTATTGTTGTTGTTGTTCAGGAAATAGAGCAATACCCTTGTTAGGTGTACATCTGTCTTGATCACAAGAAAGCTGTATTATATTAACTGTATCTATGGCTATGGTTGCCATGCTCCTCTGATTGTCATTCCAGCCTTGCTCCCCACGAGAATCATTGAGCCTACTTTATTTTAAACTGTTAAGAGCCATTATCCAGACTCCATTATTTTAGGAACTTACCATTAGCACTCTTATCAATGACACTAGTTCTCTAACATTTTCTTCACATCAATCCTAGCTTAGGCCCTAGGCTCTAACACTGATGGCTTTCTCATCAGCATATTCCTTATTACTTTGCCAAATGAAGTATCTTCCTGGTGCCTGCAAAAATTAATTATCTGGTAGTTTTCCAGTCTTACATCATATATCTACTGTGGTGTGCCCATTTCTCTGAACTGAAAATTTCTCCTCTTTGATTGTCATTTGCCATAGCATTTTTTTTCACTTGTCATCAGCCATCATTTTCTTTAAGCGATACATACTAACACCATCTCCTTTCATCTTTTTAAGAAAATTTTTGCCAGAATGTTTTCCAAAAACAGGTATCTTATCTCAATAATGCTCCCTTATATAATTGTTAATTCTCTCTAAATTCAGTTCCACATTTATTTTCTGATCCTCTATAGGACCAGTTGCCTTGGTCCTGCAGCTCCTTGGGATATACTCTTTCTCCCTTAGCAAGCCTGTGATTTCCATGGCCAGATTATGGTGTGACATAACTCTACTTATTGATCTGCTTCCTAAGAAGAGAGGGAGGTTGAGGTCCTGAGGAAGGTACATGAGGTCTTGCAGGAGAGAGGTTTTCTTCAAGACAAGTGGGAGCATTATCCTCTAAAAAAGAGAAATGGGCCATTTCTAGGGGCTAAAAGAGTTCAAAGATCTGGGAAATCAAGATTTTCAAGAGCATGAACCCAAATTACTTGCTCCCATATCGCAGGGTCTCATTTTCTTCCCCTATCAGGGCTCTGACTTGGCATATGAGATTTGACTAAGTTAAGTGCTTAACCTGGTCTAGAGCTGTGCTACTCTTTCCCTCAGGTCCTGGTCCCAGTCCTGAACCTTCTCTGTCCTTAGTATATGGGAATAGAAGCTGTTATACACTGCCAAGAGTTTTTCTAGCTACCATAGGTACTTTTATATTGAAAATTAAACCCCCAGACTTTCGTTTTCTTTATGCACAGCATTGTTCGCCCCCAGAAATGGGCATCCAATTCCACTATCCTTATAAATAGAATTTCTTCCATACTTCTCAAGCACCTGCTAGTGTATTTCATTTCATCAGTTTACTTCTCTAGATCACCATTGATAAAAGTTTTAACAATTTCACTGATACCTTGTTACAGAAGCTATCCAAGTTCCATCTACCACCAGTGACTTGGCCTCATGATCAGCTGGGTAGCAAGTTGTCTAGTCCATCTGCTCTCTCAGTCTATTACTAGAGGCAACCGTTGCAGGTCAAGGTGTCAGTGAAGCAGACTCTAAGGTGGAGATTTTCATGCAGGGCATTTAGTAGGCAGTGGTCTTAGAAAACTCCTGAGGGGAATGCAAATGAATCAGGCTTGAGCAGAGGGAGAAGTTGGACTCTGGCTGACCTCTTGCAAGCTCTGAAGCTGGAATGGATATTCAGAGTTGTTTTGAGTTGGAGTAATGAGTCAAGTCTTAAATCCTTTATTAAGCAGTCACTGGATTTATGTTGTGCCTAGGATGAGTACTTGACCTTGAACAAGGAGGCATTCTTAAATTGAAGTCAGTTTCCAAAGGATTGACAGCAACACTCCCCCAAATTTGGTGAAACTATCCTTCCATCCTAACGGGACTATCTAGGGCCTAGGTTCTAGGCAGCATAGCACAGTGTCCAAAGCACATTGCTTGAGGCAATTAAGTTGAAAATCATCATCATAAAGCTGTATCTGTTGGAAAACATGTAATTTCAAAACAGGGAACCAAAAATATATAGCCCTTGTCTCAGGAGAAGCACTGTTGCTATAGCAATAAAAAGCAAGTATGTTACCACCACTACTAGCTCTCAAATGTTAAAGTCCACTTGTGAAATGAGTAGGGAGAAGAAATAAATTGGGACCAACATTCAGTTACCTTCTACTTCTTCCATGACTAAGACTTTATCAGAAGCCGAAGTGTGAAAGGATAACTATAATTACAAATATCCAGGGAAGTCACTGTACACTCTCAAGTATACATTTTTATTTCTGTTACTGCTATTATTACCATCAAAATTCCCACCCCAACCCTTTGCTCCTTATAGGTAGGTGTTTAAAATTTAACTTAAAACTTGGTGTGCAGTTGTGTTTTTGTCTCTGGGGGTTGAGTAAACTCTTTTGGATAACTCAGCTTCTTGATTTGGAATGCTGTTCTGTGGCTCTTTCTCTTCTCCTTCTGTACAGGACCTCTGACGTATGGTAGAGCTTACAGGCCTCCATAGCAGGGGTTTCCTTGCCTCTTCAGTCACTGCTTGCTCTCCCAGTACCTACTTCTTCTCTGAAGCTGGTAACCTGTTCATGACACCATCTAAGTCAGTCAGGCACTACCTTAGCTCTCCTGGCTTGACTTTTCTGAAGAATGGCTAGATACCTTCTTCATCTTAAACCCAATGTGCTACTCAGTGGAGCTCAGCTATAGGATCCCTTCTCTTGAGCCACAGTATCATCTTAACTAGCTCATCACTCAGCAGCATCAAATGCCTCTGCAGCTCTCTACAGGGCATTTTAGAACTCTGGACACCCATGAGAGCTGGAAGTCTCTGAGTTGCTGCCCTCCCAGGCCCAAAAAGTTAGACTCTTATAGTCATACTAGCAACACTAGCATCCTACAGAGAAGTAGAGTAAACACTTCCTTTCAAACTTACTTGGCACATGCCTAGTCCCTTTTCCAAAACTTCAACCCATAAATGAGTGGTCAAGATATCAGTGTCTTGCTGCCTGTTTTCCTTCCCTTGGTCTCCATTCTCTTTTAAATCTACTGCCTCAGATCCCAGTGCCTCTCACTTTCACTTCCTGCCCAATAAAGATTTCCCCAGGTATCATATATTCTTTCTTCCCCAGGGTCATCAGCCTCTTTTTCTTTAGATCTGTAATTGTGGAATGGCTACAAGTAAACATGATTTACAAAGTGTATATATATTCCTTTCATCTGTATGTATCTTAGCTACTATCCCCCTCTTTGTATGCTTTCCTTGTCTATATATTTTAAATTATACTAGAGATATTTGATTTTACTGTGACCTATTTAAAAAATAATAATAATCCTTGCACTCCCTACCCAACTTCAGATAATACCTTCAAGTCATTCAAAACCAATGAAACTATTATGTTACTTTAATTTAAGTAGAATATACAATTTACAGTCTTAAAAGAAAAATTCATTCCAGTGGAATTTTTGTTTCTTTGTTTGCCTTTCTAAATCCTAAAAGCAGTTTTTAAATATAAAGTGTATATTACTTTACTTATTTTAGGTCTATATCTCTTTGCAAATGTGTGTACTTCCTAATACTTCTTTTAGCATGCATATCAATGAAACCTACCTCTCAGAGAAGCTATGTTTCAATAAAAGTGTTGGTAAACTAATGGACAAAGTACCTATTTTCTCCAGTGCCTCCTCAACACATAGGATAACTCACTAAGCCATAAACAGGGACAACAGCTCAGCTCAGTACCATCCAAAATGCTTCAGTATGAAACTTGCTGATGTTTTAAAACCTGAGTATTATAAGAAAAAGTAAATAATAAATTTTAGTTAATGATCATAACATGAAACAAAACATAATTCTTTTTCAAATTCTGAACTCCAGTTATAGTTGACCCTTGAACAACATGGTTTGAACTGCACAGGTCCACTTATACATGGATTGTTTTCAATAAATGTGTACAGTACTATAAATGTATTTTATCTTCCTTATGATTTTATTAATAACATTTTCTTCTGTTCTAGCTTACTTTACTGTAAGAATACACTATATAATGCATATAACATACAAAATATGTGTTAACTTTATATTATTGGTAAGACTTCTGGTCAACAGCAGGTTATTAGTAGTTAAGTTTGGGCAGTCAAAAAGTTTGGGGCAATATGTGGATTTTTGACTGCACAATGGTTGGTGTCCCCCACCCCTGTGTTGTTCAAGGCCAGCTATATATTTTCATGTTGTGGGTGGAGCGGTGTAAGCTGAAAGTTCTATTCTATTTTTCTTAGAAGGACATTTACAAGACTATATTCTCTCGTATAAAGTTTAAGAGGCAATAAAATTTCAATTGCACTAGTGAGAAAATATGACATTTGTGATTTCCCCAAAAAGATATGTGTCCATATATTTCATCAGGATGTACTTTTTATATATTAAACCACTATTTCACTTACCAGGAGATTTTATTATCACAGCCTTGTAAGATGACTTTTACCAACTTGAAACTTATACCCAGACATTAGGTATAATAAATAGATAGAATTGTCCTTGTTACAAATGTGTAGTTAGAATTGCCTTTATATACATCAACTACTAAGTCCATAAATGTCCTCCAACAGATGGAAGTAGATCTCAACTCTGTAGTTACCTGGAGAGTTTTTTATTTGTTTGTTTGTTTTTAATATTGATGAATAGGCCACACCCCCAAATGATTCTGATTCAGTTGGGTTAGAGTGGGTCTGTACTCTGTATTTCTCCCAGGGTTGAGGAGCACAGCTCCCAAACACCATGTAATATAGTGTTTGGATTAGCTTTATAATGTGAGCATTCAACCCCAATTCTCCAATATTTATTGAATCCCTAAAGTCTGATTATCTAACTTCTAAATTCTCAATGGGTAGGATAATAAAGCTGCAGATTAACTACTACAAATTATCCATGATCATGTTATTTTAAAAAAATCTCATTCACCTTGGCTTTCTTTGTTTTTCTCAGATTGCTTCTTAACCTTGAGTTTCAAAGTATATTTTGAGATGGAAATTAATCCACAGAAGATATATCAAGGCAAGAAAAATGGGTTATCTTCTTCAAATGTTCAATTCATCTTCACGGTAATACAGATAACATAATGTAGTTTTAGAAACTGATACAGTAGAGCAATAGGAAATCCACTATTTGTTGTATTTAAAGACCCTGGTCCCCAGGAGGAAAATATCATTTAAAAATTACTTCAGACATATGCTACTTGCACTTGATGAAGAAAAATTTTGTTCACATTCCATTGTGGGACTTTAGTTTTATGAAATACTTCAAAATAAGGAGTTGATTTATCATTAAAAAGATTTTTAAATGATTTATCATTTAAAAAGACATTTGAAATGATTAGTGCCGTTTCAAATTCAATTCTAATCTCAAATCTTGTTCTGAAAACCAAATTCATTGTTCCCCCTTCTCTACTAAAAGTGAAGATTTTCCAGGCCAGTGAAACAAATAAAACAAGGAATTCTTAGTTCATAACTTTAAACAAATATGTTTGGGCTATGTTGTCCCATCCCTCCTTATTCTCTTAAATCCACTTGGCTGACAACCTGACACAACCACTGTCTTTATTGATAAAGCACATATTACCCAGTACAAACTTGTGGGTCTAAAAAATGTTCTTGTCATAGGAAAAATTATCCCTGGTCTTCGAACTGTAGGTTCAGTCATATTTTATGATTTTGTTTCAAAGTGGTGGTTGCTAAAATTGATGAGTTGTACTGGTACCCACAGCCTAAGCATCCTATTTCTTCAACCGAAAATCTATCACTTTATGAGGAGAGTCAAGGTCAGGGGGATATGTGAACACAAAGACTCTTTTTTATTTGGATCAGGGGAAAGAGAGGTCATGTGGAGGCAGGTATGATGGAGTGCCTTCCTGACTTGTTCTCACATTTCCCAGATCTGCTTTAACAGTCTTTCTAGTAAGTCAGAAGCCAAAGGAATGGAAAAGGGCACAATGCTGAGACCTTAAATCAGCCTTCACTTTCCCAGAAAGTATGAGCTTCTCCACTATGCAGGGCTCCACAAACTAACCTGCATGCAGATCCCAAGGCATCTTGTTGAAATACAGGACTGTCTAGATAGGTCTAAAATGTGACCTGCAACTTTACATTTCTAACGGGTGATGTTGGGGTTGCTGGTCCAATTACTCAGAGCACAACTGCAATGTCACCTCTTCAACCCACTATAGAACCACATGCTTTTCCAAGACTAGTGGTCAAATGAAACAGAGGGGAACATCGGGCATTTAGGAATTGATTGTTTATTCTCTTGCCATCTGAATGGGTATAAGTGTGTGCCAATCATTCTTAATTAAGCACCTCATTACTTCTGATTAGCGGAGAAAGAGCATTCTTTTCAAATTTCACTACACTGCTCTACCTAGCATATGCAGACCTTTGCCATTTAAACATCATATTTCAGCAGAAAATTTCAAAACTGGTCTAATGAGCTGATGATAAAACAATGCTTAGCCATTGGAACAGCTGTATTCAGCAATGACTTAAGATTTTGTCCATGTGTAAAGAAATGGAGTAAGTGGCAATAAGTTAATAGGTTCTGTCACTAGTGGAGCAAAGTAGCTGCTTTTAAAAAATTAAACCTGAACCTTATTCTCATTCAGTACTTAATGGAATTGAAAGGTGGAATACTCCACATATTATTTATAACATTAATAGAAAAATCAAATATTATTTCTTGGCTTCATTCCTTGCATATGTTTAGCTTTCTGCTTTCATCATTTGGAGATTGCATTGAATTTAAGAAAGTGACTGTCATAAAGTCTGATTAGTACCAACATTTATAGAATGTTTAATGTAACCAGGCAGGCACTGTTTTAGGTATTAGCTCAGTGAATATTCATGTGATAATGAAGACAATTATTTTTATTTCCATGTTAAAGGTAAGTAAACTGAGCAATTTAGAAACTGATCTACATTACACAGCTGGAAAGTGTCAGAGGCAGGGCTTGAAACCAAACACAGTGCTCATGCAAGTAATCACTCTGTGATTCTGGCTTATTAGTTACAGGGGTACAAGGTGTGATTCCAGAGAGGTTAGGGACACTCCTTTCAAACGGCTGCTGACGCACATTCCAACAGAAGCCAAAGCTACAGATACTTTGAATTTATCTTTTCTCATTTATTTTCCTTATTGAATTTAGCACAAATTACCCAAAAATACCCACGCATGTCCAGAAAGGTAATAACAACCTTGTATAAATCCAACAGCTCATTTCTTCAGTCCTTAAACCCATGTTGCTAAGTCTTAGAGGCAAAGATTCACAATTGTCCTGAAGTCATTATATGTTCATTATCCAGCCTTGTATGCTCAGGTTTTCTTAGAAACTTCTCCTTCAATTGGTCATTTATGTCATTGCCACACCTTTCAGCCCTGCCACACCTTCTTCCCACTCTCAGCGAATGTCCCTGGCTCTTGTTTCCTAACAACTATTGAGTCCAGTAGGTGTAAAGTCTCTTAACTCTCTCACTGTCATTGACATCCCTGTATATTTTCATCCAATCAGGCTGCCCTGCTTCACTTTGATTTTCTTGGGAATAATGTCCCTCCTCCCATCCAAAACTTAGGTCTGACACCTCTGCTATGGGTGACAACCCCATCACCCTCCTCTCTCTGTCTTTATATGCCTTTTATGCTCAAGTCTCTCTCAGCATTAAAACAAAAAATCTACACCCAATCTCATTACCCTTTTTAGCTAGGGCTCTACTTCACCACTCATCCTGATCAAAAGTATCTTATTGTTCAATTACAGTGGACATTCAATATTATTTTAGTTTCCAGTTCATCAAAGTTATTTTAAAGAATAATATATACTTTTACCTATCATTTCTTGTTTTCTCCTCAGTCTTTGTATTTATTGAATTTTATAATATTATACTAAAGTTTAATGAACACCTGCCAGTTTTGATCTCCTTTAATTTCTTCAGCTTTTGGCATTATTATGACTTCCTTATATTTTAAGTCATCTCATCCATTCTTTTTTTTTTTTTTTATTCCAGTATTTTACTGTCATTGAAGACATATGAGGAAATGTTGGAAAAATGAATATAAGAATCCCATGATTATTCTATAACATAAAATGTATACTCTGAAAAAAATCAGTTACTGTGAAAAGCATTGGATTTCCCTAGGTAACCATAAACATGATTCTTTTTTTTCTTAAAATTTTTTTAACTTATCTTTATTGTTGAATGTATTACAGATGTTCCTCATTTTTCCCCCATTGCCCCTCTCCTCCTCATTCCCGCCCCCCTCCTACCTTTCCCCACACTTTTGTCTGTGTCCATTGGTTATGCATATATACATATAAGTTCTTTGGTTTATTTCTCCCACCCCCCTACCCCCTTTCCCTTTGAGGTTTGTCAGTCTAACAACCAATTTGTGCTTCTTAATCCCTTCACCTTTTTCACCCATCCCCCCAGCCCCCACCCATCTGGTACCCAACAAAAGTTCTCTGTATCTATGAGAGTGTTTCGGTTCTGCTTGTTCATTTTGTTTGTAGATTCAATTGTTGATTAGATAGGTATTTATTGCCATTTTGTTTGTTCATATTTTTTTATCTTTTTCTTCAAGAAGACCCTTCAACATTTCATACAATAATGGTTTGGTGGTGATGAACTCCTTTAGCTTTTCCTTGTCTGGGAAACTCTTGATAAGGTCATCAATTCTAAATGACAGCTTTGCAGGATAGAGTAATCTTGGTTGTAGGTTCTTGCTTTTCATCACTCTGAATATTTCTTGCCACTCCCTTCTGGCCTGCAAAGTTTCTTTTGAGAAATCAGCTGACAGTCTTATGGGAACTCCCTTGTAGGTAACTGCTTTTCTCTTGCTGCTTTTAAGATTCTCTCTTTGTCTTGAACCTTTTGCATTTTGATGATGATGTGTCTTGGTGTGGGCCTCTTGGGGTTCACTTTGTTTGGGACTCTCTGTGCTTCCTGGACTTGTATGTCTGTTTCCTTCACCAAGTTCGGGAAGTTTTCTGCCATTATTGTTTCAAATAGGTTTTCGATTTCTTGTTCTCTCTCTTCTCCTTCTGGCACCCCCAAGATGCGAATGTTGGCACGCTTGAAGTAGTCCCAGAGGCTCCTTACACTATCCCCATTTCTTTGGATTCTTTTTTCTTTTTGCTGTTCTTATGGGTGTTTTTTGCTTCCTTATATTCCAAATTGATGGTTTGCTTCTTGGCTTTACCTACTCTACTATTGAATCTGTGTAAACTATTCTTTATTTCAGTTAGTGTCTCCTTCATTTCTAACTGTACATCCTTCATTTCTGACTTATCCTTTTTTACGCTCTTGATGCCCTCACTAAGTTCACTGAGGTTCTCACTAAGTCCATTGAGCATCCTTATAAGCAGTGTTTTGAACTCAGCATCTGTTAGGTTGCTTAACTCCATTTCACTTAGTTCTTTTCCTGGAGTTTTGTTCTGTTCTTTCATTTGGGACCTGTTTCTTTGTCTTCTCATTTTGGCTGCCTCCCTGTGTTTGTTTCTATGTATTACTTAGCGAGAGGTATGGGACTAGCTGAGACCAGATGCTGCTTGTTTGAAAGATTTTAGGAAAAGCTGAAGCAGGATCCAAGACAGGCCAATCCTATGGTAAAGCAACTGGCAGCAGCTTGGGTGGGCCTGGAAGTTGGGTGGGGCAGGGACTCAGGGAATCACCAGGGCAGGGCAAACAGTGTGAGCCAGGTTGCTGGAGTCCCAGATATGGAGGAGTCTGAGGGCCCAGGGAAGAGCTCACCAAAAGAACAAAAGCCTCTGATAGCAAGTCTGTCCAGGAGAAAGCTGCCTCTCCAGCCCTCGCTCCAATGCCAAACAGCTCAGTTCTTCCCCATATGACTCTGGTGCCTTTCAAGCCGCCTCCCGCTTGCTGGAGCCTGGAGGGAGCGAGTCCGAGTAAGTCCGTGTGCGGGCCCTTTAAGAGGAGCTGCTGGGGGCTCCAGCTGCCTCAGCCTCAGTTCCCGCTGGTTTTTCCAGCCAGAAGTTCTGGGGACTTCTCTTCCTGGCACTGGAACCCTGAGCTGGGCGCCTGGTGTGGGACGGGACCCCTCACTCCTCAGGGAGGACCTTCCCAGCCAAGGTATCCTCCTGATTTTTATCCGCCACACGTGGGTGTGGGACCAGCCCCTCCTAGCAGTCTCGATTCGGCTTCTACTTTAATTTCCTAGTTGTAGGACTTCCATTCAGCTGGATGTCAAGTGGTTTTGAATAATGGTTGTTCTGTAGTTTAGTTGTAACTTTGATGTGGTTGTGGGAGGACGCGATACCGCTTTACCTATGCCGCCATCTTGACCAGAAGTCTGAACATGATTCTGTGACATTTGCCAGCAATGCTGATTCCTAGGCTCACTCTCTGAGAGTCTGATTCAGTGTCTTTGGCAGGACCCAGGAATTTCCCTCTTTAACAGACATCCTGGGTGATTCTGATTCAGGGAGTCCACGGACCACTCAGTTTCGATGCGGATTTTTCTTTAATTTCGTAGCTGTAGGACATCCATTCAGCTTGATTTCAGGCGGTTTTGAATGATGGTTGTTCTGTAGTTTAGTTGTAACTTTGATGTGGTTGTGGGAGGACGCGATACCGCGTTTATCTACGCCGCCATCTTGACCGGAAGTCATTCTTTTCTAGGCTAGCACTCTACCTGTTTTTCGTCTGGTAAGAATGCACAATGCTGAAATTGGGAAGGTAAAGAAAAAATATTGCAGACATGACAATGTCAGATGATGCTTTGATATAGCTCTAAAGAATATTAACACATGTAGGTCCAGTGGGATAGACCATTCATTTAATCTTGTTTATAAACTATTACTCTGATATCTTCCTCGAAATAACAGAAAAGGATGTGAAAAGCTCTCTTCTAAATCTCTTGGTTCCTATAGCTGTGGTAAATGCTCCACTCCTGGGAAATGGCCCTAGTGAAAACTAATCAGAAAGAAGAAAAAAAAGTTCATCTTAGGCAAAGTAAAGCCTTTTTGATCCCATGTGACCTTTCTGTGTGTAGCATCTACTGTCATAAGCAAGGTCAGAGAATTTCATAGTGGTGTCTACAGGGTAGGGCATAGCCCTACGGCAATCAGCTAAGAAGCCCAAGTCCTTAATATAGAAACTATGAGTGTCTTCCCAAGAGACATCTTCCAATTCTGGGAAAATTTAATAAGGATGCTTTCCAAAATTTTACATGTTCCTGAAGTTATCTGTAACTCGAAGAAGCCAGTTTGATAGGTTAAATATCTGTTTCTGGAAGATTTAAGTTCACCTTTTTTTTTTTTTTAATTTCTCTTTTCTTGCTTGATTTCTAGGCTTATAAATTCTGTGCCTCAGCTTTCTCATAGATGAAATGAGAATACCACAACAATACACACCTCAAAGTGTTGTTGTGAATATTAAATATGTACATCTATTTGATGTGTTAATTACTATTATTATTTTGTAATTTCTGTCAACTTCATTTTGGGTCTCACATCCATAAAAAAATCATTGAAGAATGTAAACATTCCCCCACTGATTAAATCAACTTATTGAAGGCAAAACCACAAATAGGCAAATAAACAAACACCTGTACTCTTACAAATGATGAGAGACTAGAAATCTTAAGTCATCTCAGTTTTCTTCTGACTTGAAAGTATATAAGAATGCTTCCTAGCATGGCCGGTGTGGCTCACTGGTTGAGCATCAATCCATGCACCAAGAGGTCGCTGGTTCAGTTCCTGGTCAGGGCACATGCCCAAATTGTGGGCCCAATCCCCAGTAGGGGGGCATGCAGGAGGCAGCCAATCAGTGTTCTCTCTCATCAATGTTTCTATCTCTATCTCTCTCTTCCTCTCTCTCTAAAATCAATAAAGAAAAATATTTGAAAAATAAAAAGAATGTTGCCTAATAAATGTGGAATAAATAATAAATTATGTGATACATTCAGTATATAGAATGCTTTATCATTTTAATTATAGTGACATGTGATTTGCAGAACTATCATTTAGTGCTGAGATTCCATGTTTATTTTGTTTATATTAACTGCAGTTAGTAGTGATGGTGATCAGAGTAATAATAACTGTAAGAGTGATATTTTTATTGCTCTACTCCGTCAGAGTAGAAAAAATTCAATTTGGTATAGTCAGTGCCCTTCTTATGGGATTGTACTTTTTTTCCTCCTATTGATCAACTCTGCTGTTCATTTTCAGATGCTGTCTCAGCTTCTTATTCTTCACCTCTATACTGCTAGTTAGGCAGATTTTTCACAAAATTTAAAGAAAACACTCAACCAACTTCATCCATTGGTTTCATTCACGTATATAATCATTTCCTGGATATATACCTTCAGCTTTTTTATGTTTTTAATACTTGGAAAAAATATTACCTTGTAGAGATTCTAGACTTTCTCTTGTCATCTTGGTGCATGTGTATTTACTTTCTTTCATTGTGGGGGAGGGTACAGATGTGTGTGGGGTGGGGGAGGGTGTCTGGAGTAAAGAAATAGATTCTAAGAGTGAAGTACTCACATTACCGAGAAGGAATAGGTCAACACCAATTAGCAATACCAATAAATTAGCAATGACTTGGTAGAAGAAGCCTTTTCTTCTACTATTTCACGATGCTTGTGCAGTAGTCTGACTTCCTGTGGTTATTAACATTTGTGTGATTTCTTTGAAATTAGATCTGACTGTTCTTTATCACTTTAATTCAATTTTAATAATATTCATACAGTGACAACTAGAAGCAAAATAAAGCCACCATAAATAATGTCTCTTGAGATATTTTAGGTAGCTTAATGCTATAAACTTAAAATTAAAAAATTAAAAAAAAAATCTAGTAGAAAGAAGTATTAGATGGAGATATTCATTTTCTTTAGTGCAACATAGCTTTTCCCCAAAGTGAGGTGTTTACAATTTCTGGAGCCAAAACTAAGAACATATATAAGGTACTCACCATGTGGAAAAGTGCATTTTTCACACCAAGAGGATAAGTAAAGTACATGCATTTCTAATCCCTTCCAATCAGGTCGAAAGGAATGATGTGAAGTAGAATAAATAATATCCTGACTGGTTTTATCCTGTATATTTCCTTTCCAAAGTTACTTAAACTTGAATATTCATCACATGGAACATTTATGAAAACAATTAACATTTAAATCCTGCAAATATCTTAAAAAACTACAACTTTCTTTGGGTAAATACCATGTTATATAGTAAGAGTTTTAAAATTTTGTTATTTTCCTTTTAATTTCAATGTATGCTTGTATTCTTAGTCCCAAAATTTCATAATCACCCCTTTTATTTGCTAATGATTAAATTTTACAGGACACTTGACTCTATTACCCTTTCTCCTCCCATGTCTTCCACACTGTACTGTTAGAATGTATATCAAGGTAACATTGTTCTTATTTGACCTTCCATCCCAGTTTTGGAGGATTTTGAGGGCATGGAGATACAGCCTGTAATTTTGTTATTTCTTTGGCAGTATACTTGGTAGGGAGAATATATATTTTTTCTATTTACTCTTTCATTTCTTCATTAATAACATTTTGGAAACTAAGATAATTATCACATTACACTAAAGCTTATGATCAAGCATTAGTGCAGATTTCCACAGGTATGATATGTAGAGCACTAGTCTTGAGAGATACTCTTATTCAATATTGATTCTGTGCTGTTTTCCTTTTCTTTCTTTTTTATCCCCTTCCTCCTTTGCTGATGTTTCATATCTTCCTCTCAGTGCATTACAATTGCTAAATACCAGAATGACTGACATTTGTTTATTACAGCATTTCCAAACTCCTGTGTCAACAGAACCTCTTGGTTTTTCATGATTCCCAAAGCATAGTATATAATTATCATACAAAACACTGGGCTCAATCCCAAGGTGAGCATTCCAAACATACTTATAGAAAATGGATAAATGAGCAATTAAAATAATACATTTAAAAATGTCTAGTGAAAAATAAATAAATAGTTTTAACCAAGAGACACATCCATTTTTCAGTATGGAGGTGTGTTACTGGGCATTGAGAAATGGAAGATCAGTATATCTGGAATCCTCCCAACGTATCCAGCTTCCATCAAACTAACTGCATGAGGTCCCTATGCTATTGTCTAGACCTCCTGAGGACTCCAAACAATACATACATCATCTCCTTCTGGAACAGGAGAAATCATTTTGTCCACTGCAACAATCCTCTGATCCTTTTAGTACCTCTCTTCTCGAAATCTCTGAGCGTATGAATATAAAGATAATTTTATTTAAATAGTTAATTACATAATCACATTTTCTAAGTATGATTTTTTAAAAAATTTACTGACAATATAACTAATTAGCAGAAATGGGGGAAGGAAAGTAATGATTGTCAGCAGCCACTTATACCGAGCACTACACTGGACACGTTAAGCTATTTCATTTATACTAACATTTAAGAATTACTTGAAAGCATGCAGAGTTATTTAATACCGAATATTTGAAAGGTAAATGATTTTATGCATATAAGAAATAAAAATCTGAAATACTTTAATACTTATAATACAAGAGAATGACCATTTAATTATTATGATATTTCAGACTTTGGCCTACAAAGTTAGTTGGAAGACTTATTTTTAATTATAGTCAACTTGGTATTTCCAAGCATTTTCAATTAAGCAACCTTTAACTATTTTACATTATAAAATATTTTCTTTAGTTATAGTAACTTGAATTATTGGGGATTCTATATTGAATAGTCCTGAACACTCTATAGACTGGAAATAGGGAAATAAACATTTGAAGCACTATAGCTTTACACAGGTTTCTGAGAACTGTATGATATGAATGGGTCAGTTAATTAATATGCTTTAATATGACATCAAATTTATATATTTATATAATTTATTATATTATATAAGATAAACTAATCTTTTTTTTTTTAATAAAATAGATGAGAGCTCAATTCTACTGGGGAACACTGGAAACACATACTTCAGAGTTTTTCAGATGAGGTGTTAAGAGGTAAGGCCTTCTCCATGTAATTCCCATCAGTCATTGGTCAGAAGGCTGTTCCCAGGAAACCTTAGTTCCATGGTATTGCTCACCTGTCAGCCATGTATACAGAGCTACAAGTTCTTGGGTCAGAGACATTCCTCTGGCAATAAGATGCAGGAGGAGCTAAATGTGGAAGATGTGCTGGAAGGTGGGCTCAAATGCAGGGAATAGGCATGTGCTCAGAGGATATGGTAAGACATTGACAGCATTTGTTACAATGTCTTCTAGAGGAAACATCCTTTTAAAAATGAGAAATACATGAAAGGCCGTTTTATATAATGAATAATCACAGGGTCATTGGAGGCTGAGAGACCAGAAGTCAAATCCAGACTGTATCATGGCAGTCTAATTGTGGGGGAATCATTTAATGTCTCTCACATTGCTCTTCCTTATATATAAAACGGAGAACATGGCACCTACCTTCAAATTTGTAAAGTTCCACTTCTGAATGCTCTACCCTCATGCTCCTTGGTGTAAATAAATTTACTTTTGTCCTACCAAAAAAACAGTGTACAGTTTGAGTTAATGTCTAAGTAGTTTACTACAGAATCTAGTACTGAATATTTAATATTAATGTATTCAGTAGGTAGTTTGGTGTTTAAAATACCCATATAATGTCATTTATCAACCTTATTCTAATGTAAGTAATCTCTTCTAAATCATCTTTCTCTGGCAACTGCTGAACCTGAAGTTGAACCCTTTTAGTTACATGGTATACAGAGCCTATGGAGTTTGTCCATTCTGGTTTCCGGCAGCACTAATGGCTAACATGTTTCTTTGTTTATGTTGGAACCACAATTACATCCCTGATAAATAGGCTCATAGATGCCTCATAGATTAAGGGGGTCTCAGACCCATCTCTGAAATTTGTGAGACCTGTGGCATGAGAATACCTGGAGGATCGTGTACCTTTTGTCTAAAAGGTATTCAAACATTATAATATACTCAAACATTATAACTGGGCAGCAAAGAATAGTATCAAACTGAAACTATTGATACATAAAATATTTCCTATTTTCCGTTCTGAAAAATATGTCTATGTAATGAAAAAATGGAAATTTATGTATTAAGATACCATTTTTAGTGGACTGAAAGGTGGCAAAATGTAAACTATAAATAAATTTGATTTCATTGTATTTCTTTAGATATCTAGTTATCAATGGGTTATCTATGGGTCAGTGGTGTTTGATTAATAAATTAAGACTGATATAATTCATTAATTATTAATCATTAATTTATTCTATGCAATCTTAGCTTTTATTTTATCAACATCATTAATTATTGTTAAAATCACAATTTTAACATTTGTTAAATTAGTCAAACATTTTTATATTTGTTTCCTTGACAATAATATCAAAGTAGAGACCTTTTACAAACAAATTATTTTTAGATAATTTATTAAAATAATAGTATATTATTATGTATTAGGGCTCAAAAACAAATATTGCAATATTTTAAAGTCAATTTTATTGATGTTTATTTACAAATAGCAATATTCACCCTTTTTAAGTGTACAGTTGATGAGTTGATGAGTTTGGCAAATGTGTAAAGACATGTTGCCACCAAAACAATGAAGTTATTTGGTATTTCCATCACTCTAAGAAGTTCTCTCATGCCCCCTTTTAAGATCATCTCCTCCCACTATCCTCAGCCCTCAATGGCTCTTATTGAGGTATCATAGTTTTTAGATATTTTATAATTTCAATATGGACAAATTACAACCTACTGAGACAGTAGCCACTGGAATTGTCAATAAAATTCTTAATTGAAAGTTAGGTCAAAAAAGGACTTATAGATTTTAATTAATATACTCAAACATTATAACTGGGCAGCAAAAGATAAAGTATCATCATCACACAAATTACAAAATATTTTAACTTTATCTTATAAATTGCTATCTCAGACGGCCATTTCACCATTTCTTAAGGCAATGTTTATAGTTCTGTATTATTGCTTGTATTCTCATCTCAGATTTTTCAGTGCTAAGATATTATAAAGAAAATGAAAATAGCAGTATGGTGCCCAATTTGTTCCAATTTCTCTTCATATACTTTAATCTATAATTCCAGAAAATCGTATTCTTTGTACAAATAAGTATTGAGATTATTTGTACATAAATTGTATTCTTCATAGTTATGGGTATGGATGGTGTTCATTTTCTTGTTCTAATTGTCTATTTTTTATTGGAATGTTACTTATGTTGCATTTTTTCCACTTATATCTATTAACTTTCTCTCTTTTTTAGCTAAGCATTTACTGATATTATTAAAAATAAATAACACTTTATACTAAATAATGTGAATAGTACAGATTCAAACTTATGTTTGTTTCTTCCAAAAACTACAATGTACTCTTTATTTGAAGATCACTCTTGTTTCATATTTGTCCTCTATTGCATTTTATATCTTGTCTAAAATATATCTAATTTCTCTGTTTTGGTGATTATCTTCACAATCACAGATTGGAAAAAGAGAAGAAAGAAAAAAAAAGTGCTTGGCATGATCAGCCAAAGATACTTCATTTAGCAAGGTTTCATTTCATTCTTGCTATTGGAGAGGAAATATTCTCAAGTTAATTTTTTTCTGCTCCACCCAAGTGTTTCCACAGCTGTAATTCCTCTTTTAGTTCAAAGCAATGACCTAATGTAAATCTTCAAACCTTTAGCCATAGCTGCCCTTTGTTTCAAAGATGTAGGGCAAGAAATGTGTTAGAAGAATTTGCTAGAGGCCTGAAAGACTTAGTCACAAGAACAGATGTTTGGGTTATGGGTGGAACTACACCAGTACTGCATGCCACATCCTGCGTGACAGAGGGGTGTGTGTGTGTGTGTGTGTGTGTATTTGATCTCCTAAAACACATGGCTCAGAGTAGCAGAGCCACTTGAATGGGTCTAAGGATGGTATTGGTTGGTTTAATCTCATTTTTTTAGTTATGATGATGATATTAATGTGTTCTGTTTTTATAGCTGAATATTGCTTATTTATTATACTGGAAAATAGTTGATTTACATCATGACCTAGAGTTTGAAGTAATGGACAACCACAAAGCCCAGTCATTAGCACAAAATTTGGAAGGTCTTTTCTTTTATTCACTTTTCTCCTTACTTCCAAATTCTTTCTGGTACATTCCCAGATTCCCTGTAAATCCATCAAGCCATGTCCAAAGAATGTTGCCCCTTAGTCGATGTGACTTACTAGCAATGCATTCTTCCTAGCACAATCATTTGGAGGCTTTATCTCTCAGAAGAAGAAACACTGAATTGGTGTTATAAACTCTCCTCTTATTGCATGTGGTTGATCTGTCCTTCAGAACTCCTTGTTCGACCCTTAGCCACCTGCCCACTTCTTCCTGCCCTTGATATAGTTTTTTTCCCCCTAATTATTCATAGTTCTCTTTTCTACTTAAATACAAAGAAATCCATTTCTAAATTTTATAGATAGAAATATAACTAGATAGAAAAAGCATAGCCTTTGAATACAACATCTTTCTTATTTGACATGCTTTCTAGATATATCCACCATTCTGTCTCTCCTCCCTTCTACAGTTTTGACGTTTTTACATCTGTTCTTTAAAATGTGGTTGCCAGAGCTTAAGCAACTTCAGACATTGAACTTCAAAGGAAATTAGGAGCTAGAATTTTTGTATCTATACTGTATGTCTGTTTTTGCAATCTCCAGACAAATTAGCTTTATGGAGGTAGCAATTCCATATTATTGCTACTATTTAACTTACAATAAAAACTGGTAGAACTTTTTTCCTTTCCATACAAACTGCTGTTAAAATAGATGTATACATTGAAGTTTAGGTGTGATTAAAACAAGAATGTGGGAAGCATGATGTAAACGAACTAATATCAAACCCAGAAATGTAGATGAGTAATAATAAAATTCTGTATTAGTTAAAGAGAAGTGAATAGGATCCCTTTCACCAGAGTCCCAATGGGAAATGTCCTCAAGGGAGAAAGCCAAGTGTCTGTTAATGTGAAGTGATGGGCCACTTACAGAAGAGACAGAAGATGGAGGGGGAGTTTGGGCATGATGAAGAAAGGAATCCCTATATTAAATGGTATTTAGACTAGAGTGGCATGTCTCAAAAAAGGAAAGTAAACAAGACTGAGATGGAAGTTGAAGGGAGGATAGCTATCAATTGTGGTTCTTATGTTAGGCTAGCCAGGTTGGGTGACTGGATGCAGGAGACTAGGAGGGAGGTTAAAGATAATAGATATATTAACAAGAACGGAGAAATTTGTGGATCAACCAGTTCTGACCATTTGCACAGAGCCTATGGTGATATGTAAATTCATTGCATATGCAAATTTATATAAGCATATGAAAGTAGAAAGGAATTAAATCAGATTTTCAGATGATATCCTACACTAAGCCATTTCACCTTTCATGAAAAGACTTCACTTAAACCAGACACATTCAGAAATCCTTTAATAATATTGAGATTTTTCATGACATCATTTCAAACAGTGGGGAAATTAATAATGTCAGTTTTGCATATTGTATTAACTTTTATACCATGTTTCCTTATCTAATCAAGACGGTGTTATTACATATTAATGGAGAAATTCAGGATATTAAAGGAAAACCACCAATCCAAAAGTTACTCTAATATTGGCTCGTGACAAACAACACTTCATAAGCCCTAAAAGCACAACAAACTAGACTGAGTACATTGGTCTAAGTGCTTTTGGATAATAGACTAGCCTCATTTCTATACTGGTGTGCCGATGAAGAATATATGCTATTGTTAACATCTCCTGCTGCTTGTGGAGTAATACCACCGAGATAGTTGAATAATCTATATTCAAGTTAAAGGGCAGAGCAACTTGGTTATTAAAGCATAGGGAATATAGTTGACAGTAATGTAATAACTATCTATGGTGCCAGGTGGGCACTCGAAGTATCGGAGGGAACACTTTGTAACCTGTATGAAGTCTATCTACTATGCTGTACACCTAAAACTGATACAAAAACAAGTGTTTAATACAAAAAAAAAAAAAAAAAAGGATATGTTGAACAATTTTATGTAATGCCAGTATTGTATAATAAAGCCTTTGGCTAAAAAAAAAAAAAAAAAATAGACACTAGAGGTCTCTGGGACCTGTTCTTGTCAAGATCGAGGAGTCTTCAGAGTGGCTGTGAAGTGACTTCTAATTTCATTTCACATGACTGCATTTATTCTCATTCATTGCACGTCTTCAGATGTCTGGTCTCCAGAGTCTTAAATAATGCTGCATAACTGCTTTCTTGTCAGATGGCACAAAAAACTCATTCTTTAACAAAAGGAAAATAAACTGCTTCTGCTCAGCTGAGACCGAATACTAGAACATTCATCTAAATCCACTTCATAGAACATCTGCCTGTAATGATGTATATAGTGGTGAAAACCTGGAAGCTATTGACATGTAACCCAGTGCTGGCCTCCTCTGTATTTTCAGATAAAATAAGGTTCCATAAAGTAGGCTGTAAAGAAAAAATTTTCAGGCCTCAATCATGCATATCTAACTGCCTGTAAAGTCTCATTCATCTCATCAGGACTTCTTTGAGAGCTGTAACCTTCGGTTTGATACTTAAATCATATAAAGTCTATGTTTAAAAGAGTTTACAGTCTGTTTCATAGGTCAACCAACGACAAACTCAGAACATTGCCTAAATTAGTATTCTTTTTTCTTTTATCTTTCCCAGTGATGGTCAAATATGGGTGACTTGACTCACTTGCAAATGTCTGCAGAAGGTTTTGATTGTTACACCCTATGGGGCTGGAGTAACATGTATCCAGTGTGTAGAGGCTGGAGATACAGCATAGCATTTTAGGACACACACATAACATATACCCACAATGAAAAATGATCTAGCCCAAAATGACAGTAGTGCCACTGTTGAGAAACCCTAAACTAACCCTTGACATTCTTTTCAGGGAGACCCATGAAACCTGTTTCTTAAGTGATACAGCTCTCCTTTGCCCGATAATCAGTGAACTCAGCTTTGTTCATTCAGTTATGGTGGCCTTTGCATTTTTGACATGAGGCATAAACCAAAAGGTATTTGGTAAGACATTAGTTTTTGTATCAGAATCAATTAGACTGTTTGAACAAGGCGAGAAGCTGTTTAACTGCAGTAATCCATTAGCTGCTTAGAATGGAGAAGCCAGTAACCCCGTTTAGTGAGCGCACATGTCAAGACACAGTGCAAAGTGAGTTTGGGGCTTCTCTCGCTACTAAATGAGGAATCTCTGATGCCCATCAAGGAAGTTTAGGATTGCTCTCATCGCACCCAGGACAAAGAAGTTCTCAGCCTGCCCTGGCCGGTTTGGTTCAGCTGTTAGAGCGTTGTCCCATGGACCAGAGTCCCAGGTTCAGTTCCCACTAAGGGCATGTACCTCGGTTGCAGTTTGTCTCTGGCCCCAGTTGGGGTCCGGTGGGTGACAACCCTTCGATGTGTCTCTCTCACATCGATGTTTCTCTCTCTCTCTCTTCCTCTCTCTCTCCCTCCCGCTCTATCTGAAGATAAATGCAAAAATGTCCTCAGGTGAGGATAAAAAAAAAGTAAGTTCTCAGCCAAGTATAAACTCTGTGGTGACTGGGAATAAAAGCTCTACCAGCACCATCTAGGCCTTCATGGGATTCATTTTTGAGACAGAAAACTTTTTATCTTTGCCTCTCAAAGATGCTATAAATCCATTTGTGCCACACTTCTTTCATCATTTTTTTCACTTACCCCTGCTCAATTATTATAGGTCATAATCATTTCCAAAGGTTTGTTGTTGTTGTTGTTTTGTTTGTTTGTTTTCCTTTTTTCTGCAGGTGGAAGTCCCTTGTCCTTTAGCTTTCCATTTGTTCAATTTCCAGTCTTAAAATCTTCAGCTCAAGTACAACAACATACTCTAATTTGATACTTGGCCGTTTCAACATAAATGATATTTTCCTCTTATTAAACTGTTTTTACAAGGGCTCTCTCTACTTTTGTGGGGAGGGGCAGGACCAGTGTCACTGGAAGGAGAAGAGGGTTTACATTCATCGGCCCTGCATCTCTTACCCTGCTCTCCACCCCTGCTATTCTGGTGCTACCCCAGACCCTCCATGGAAACCACTCCTCTTTAGAAACGATGGCCTGTAGTACTCCCTGGAGAACATGTTGCTTATATAATTATTCTTTGTACATGTATTATTATCTCCCAAATCTTACTATAAATGTCAGAGACATTATCCAGTATCCCTCAGTAATCCACATTTGCCTGGTGTAACTGTGTTAAAAATAAAAGTATATCAACAATAAATACTTTGTTGAAAATCAAAGTTACAGATGACGAGTCCCAACACAAAAAATCTCTTGAATGTTTTAGGATAAGATTTCCAAACTTACACATATGCAGTTAAACAGCTTGGCTCATTTTAAAGAGTTTTTTTTTTTTTTTTTAATCCTCATTCGAGGATATTTTTCCATTGATTTTCAGATAGAATGGGAGGGAGGGAGGGAGGAAGAGAAAGAGAGAGAGAGAGAAACATTGATGCGAGAGAGACATATTGGGATTGAACTGCAACCGAAGTACATGCCCTTGATCAGAATCAAACCCACAACTCTTTGGTCCACGGGCCGACGCTCTAACAGCTGAGCCAAACCAGTTAGGGCAGCTTGGCTCATTTTATTATTTTTTAATTTTTTAATTTATCCTCACCTGAGGACATTTTTGCATTTATCTTCAGATAGAGCGGGAGGGAGAGAGGGAGGAAGAGAGAGAGGGAAACATTGACATGAGAGAGACTCATCAACTGGCTGCCACCCACACGACCCCAACCGGGGCCGGGGACAAACTGCAACCGAGGTACATGCCCTTAGCGGGAACCGAACCGAGGACTCTCTGGTCTGCGGGCTGACGCTCTAACCACTGAGCCAAACCGGCCAGGGCAGCTTGGCTCATTTTAATAAAACAGCTTTATAGCCTGACCAAGGATGAAAAACTGAATGTGAAAGAAAACAGCTTAGGTTTGATTGCATTAATATTTTGTTGGAAGCAACAAGGCAAATTATAGATTGATTGTGAGCAGCACACAATCTGTGGCTATGGAGAATTCTGGCATTCGATAAGCCTTTAGCTTCCTTAAGAAGCAGTAGCAGATTTACAGAAAAATAATTCAAACTTTTAATTCCCTAATTTAAACAGTATCACTCATTCATGCGGATTAGTTGATTATAATTATGAAAACATGCCATGTATTTAACAGCAACTTGCAAGTTCTCCATGGTCCAGATTACTAATAGATTCAGAGATGCTCTTTTTTAATATTAATGTCAAGATTTTTAATACATGAAACCACTGACACTAGATCAAGCATTTTAGCTCAGGGAAAAAAAAAAGTTTTCTCCTTTTCCTCTATCAATCTGACAGGAAGCAAAATGATTATTCATGGCTATTACTTTACTATGCTTTCAAACATATTTGCTACTTTGATTGGGCCATCTTGAATTAATTGATGCAAATACAGTTTGTAACCAAAATGTTAGCTCTTTGTGGAATGATAGTGCTTTGCTTGAGGCTCTGAAGTACCACCATCTGAGCTTTTATAGGGAAACAATGATTATGCCCAATTTTACTCAACTTGGAAAACCAGGAGATTAAGGTGGAGATAGGGTGTTTTCCGTTCAGTTAATGTCAGGATTTACTGAAAGTCTTTTATGTGTCAGGGACTGTGTAAAGAGCAGGGAAATAAAGGGTGACTGAGATGCCACTGATCTCAAGGAGAGCACAGTCTAGAGCTGGGATACAGTATCATCTGGAATAGACACCTGGATAAAAATTGGTACACAGGCAAGGTGGGGCTAGAGTGGTTAAAAGAGAGGAACGGTAATTTTTGAATGGAGAAGAAGTTTAACTTTTTTCTTAACTCCAAGTCCTAAAAAGTGCTAAATTTCTCTCTCTCTCTCTCTCTCTTTGATAAAATTTGTACACACAATTAAAGGCATTAATGCCATTATTAGTGAGCTTTTACATTCTTTTTTTTTACCCACTCCTAAACACTGCTCCCTTTAACCATGAAGTAGTAGGTTATTTTTTCCTTTTATTCTCTCCAACTCTGTACTCCAAATCTTAATCTGAGATTTGGTTGCTCAGATCCCTACGTTCTCACCCTTCTTCTTGACATACTCTCCACTCCCACCCACCTTGTTCTGCTGTCAGGTAACATCCAACACTCTCTTGGAAGTGTGTCTCATATTCTGGACCGTTCTTATATCCAAACCCTCCATCAAAATATCTCCTTATTGTGCCCTATTCCTTCACATCCCAGTGTTCCGATAGGTGAAAGTTAGATAATCTGATGTTATAATTGGTACTGACATCTTAATCTATGTTCCCACATGACAAATATCTGCTCTTTAAGTGTCTCTGAAAAAAAAATCTATAAGTAGAAATTCTTTGATTTTAGGAATGTTTTTCTTAAGACGAGAAAGGTATCCAGGCCCAGATAGGATCAAACTCACTCAAACTCATCATATTATATTGTCATCCTGAAACTCATCATATAATCAGCCACATGCCCTGTAGGCACTACATCTATTATTTAAGGACATCACATATGTTCCATACACACCAATGATAAATTGAATATTTTTAGCACATGAATGAAAACTAGGGTAAAATCTATTCAATTGAAATCTGTTCACAATCTTCCTCAGCCCTTGATTATATCCAATAAACACATTAGCAAAGAATAATACTATTACATATTATTATTAACAAATATATATGTATCATATAACATATTACTTTAGTTTATAAAAAGTTATTTAAAATGTTCAGTAGCATATGAAATAACTTTCTATCATAATAGTTCTCTCTCTAGGAATTTCAAAAGTCCCAGCAGGCCAAAATATAACATATTTGTCTGGCTTGTATATAGCAGTTATAACAATTACTGTAATAACAGTGAAATCAGAGGGTGAACAGTTTCTAATATATGGAATATTTTCTATCTACTTGAATTCATGGGGAAAACCATAGGCATCTTTCAATAATTTCCTGCCTGAAAACCGGGACTTTCATGAAAATATAAAAAATATAATTAAACTCTTTAAAAAATAATAACACAATGTTTATTTTCCTCAGACCATCTAGAATCTGCTATAGTAGTGGTTCTCGGTCATTATAAGCACATTAGAATGTCCTGGGAGAGCTTTACAAAATTATCTGATCTAGCCCAGCTGGTGTGGCTCAGTGGTTGAGTGTCGACCCATGCACCAAGAGGTCACAGGTTCAATTCCCGGTCAGGGCACATGCCCAGGTTGTGGGCCCAATCCCCGGGGGGGGTGGGGCATGCAGGAAGCAGCCAATCGATGTTCTCTCTCTTCGATATTTCCATCTCTCTCTCCCTCTCCCTTCCTCTCTCTCTAAAAATCAATAAAGAAAAAAAATTAAAAAGAAAACAAACAAAAACAAAATTATCTGGTCTAAGCCACACTCTAGACCAATGAAATCACAATCTGGGTGTAGGAGCATCAGCAACTTTTAAAGCTCCATTGAGGTCAAGAACTTCTCATCTAGGGTGAAAACAAGACCATTCATCCTGGTGGACATTCTGGCCTTGGGCTTGTGAGAAACACTGACACAGAAATAGGCAAGAAAAAAATCCCGTCCCCAGATGGAAATTGAAGAGTGGCCATCCCACCTCATTTCCTGGCCCCAGGCAAAAACGATGAGAGGCCAGGTACCAATCCCAAAGGTTTGTCAGCAATATTGTAATAGATAATTAGCTGAAGAGCAGAAAGAACTGGTTAGGTTGAAGACAGTGACACAGAGAAGGGCAGCCATTGCTACTCATGGTCAAAAGCCCCATCTTTAGTGACCCACAAAATGATGGAATTGAGTACCGATTTTTAGGATACATTCACAGAGTAACAAAAGGTCAGGGTCAAAGGCAAAGGCTTTTGACTTTTTGAAAATCATAATTAGCCTATGGGGATAGCACAGGGGCTAAAATTACCTTGTTGGGATGTGTGGTTAATAGTGAAGTTCTGAGAGAAGATATGCAACTCATCTAAGATTATCACACAAATAGTAAAAAGCGGCACTTGAACCAGATTTACCTTACCCGACACCTACTGGATGTCTGCTATCCTGACAGTGAAGAAATGGATACACTTAATTTCACTGTTAGAAGAGAAAAGTAATGTTCCTCAATTTAAATGTGTCTAATAAATGCCTAGATGAATATGATTGTTGGTATGAAATCTGGATTGTCCATCTATGTTGGATATTGCTATTTCTACTAAAGGAGTCCTGTAAAATCATAAAGCAGGAAAGTAAAGGATAAAGTACGTGAGTCTTGAGTTTCAGGTAAATAAATGCATTTCTTATATATCAGTGAGGTGGGAACACTGAGTTTATAAAATAGTAAATCTAGATCTAGATTTTACACTAAAGAAAATCCAAAGGAACCTGTTTGTTTTCCTGAATTATGCATGGGAGATTGGGATTTCTGGAATACTCAGCACTGACTATTGCTAAAGGAATGCTATAGACCTAACTACACTGTTAGGTGAGATAAATTGTACTCAGAGGGGCAATTACATACACCCCCATCTTGCCAAATTCCATTTTTTCTTTAAATAGGTTTGGTCAAAGTATGCAAAGATCATCCATTTCACTTGGAGTTAGCTACACATTTTTTAGGCCTTGTTAGCACTTTTAACCATATAGCTGAACAAGAGATTGTCAGTATAAAGCACGGTCTTTTATTACTCACTTTTATCTTTTAGATTTCTTTCATAGATGAAACTTTTTGATGAAGAAACAGATGCTAGAGACAAAATGGCACATGTGACTTAGATGACTTTACTGCTCAAGGGATAGGACTATGCTTAGGATGTAGCTCCAAATTTAACATCTCCTATGATGTTTATTTTCATTATTTTTTTAATGAGAATTTCCGTGTGACATATATCTTCTGAATATAAAATGCAAAATGTCCTCTTTTATCTACAGACACAATTTTTTTCTTCTTAAAAGTGAAGAATTAAGGAAGTGAAGGTAAAAGAAAATCTTTTACTTTTCTAATTTTTAACTGATATAATAGTTAACAATTTGATCGAAATAATAGCAACCATGTATTTAATTATGAATATTTATATAACAGTGGTGGGCGAAAGTAGGTCTACAGTTATTCACATGGGGAGAGACATGAAGGCTATGATTATTACAATAGCTTTATTAACTCAAAATAATGCCACAATGGCACAATGCACTTAGGAACACCTACTTTTGCCCACTCCTGTATGTTTTAGAAGAAGAAGTTTTTCCTCCCGTGTGTCTCCTTTGTTATTCACACAGAACACTGCACTTCTGGTCACCAAATATGTGGAGTTTTGTTCCTCCACCAAGCAATTATTTGTAACACCAGCTGGGGGTCCTATAATTTAACTCATTTCTGACACTGTATACCTGGAGATGGTGTCAGATGTCACAGGTTAAGGGCAAAGTCCTGCAAGATTGTCCCACCCCCACAGATGCCAATTGCAAGTCCAGGTTGTCACCTGTGCTCTGGATAGGATTACTCTCAAGCTCAAAATATATTAGATTGCCAAGGAAATATGTGTTAAAGAAGAAAAAAGAGCAGTGTAAAATATCTTATTGGTAGAACACTTTGTTTATATGTATTTAAATCAATAATAGTAGACCTCAAAAACAATGATATTTTTATGCCACAGAATATTTTGTAAAGATTGACATAATATCCTATTTCAAATTATATATCCTTTCCAACTATTTGAAAGTTTAATAAAACATTTTGACTCATCTTAAAATATGAGTGGCTATATGCATTTTTAAAATCATTTAAAACTATATGAAAACAAAAAGGAGGTTTCAGGTGCATAAAATCCTGAGTAAGTAACATGGACTCCCCAAGGATCTGTTCACAGGCCAATCATTTGGCCCAGAAACTTCCCGTGTAAAAGGCACAATTTAAAGATGGCTAGTTGAGTGGGCTTATATGGAGTGGGAGCAAGTCTCAGTCCCACATTCCTCACTTAGACAGTCCTTGAGTTCCAAGAGTCCATATGCGTGCAGATTTGTCCAAACTCTCTGCAATGATTCGAGACTAACAACATAGAAGAATTCTGCAGGATTCCTTATTGTCCATAAGTTTTATGGGTGCTAAAAGTCAGATGCCAAATGAATCATATCAGGGACTCTGATTGGAATAGATTCCAAACTCTTGGCAGCCACTAGATATTTTTCTTGGTGAAGGAGTATGTTTAATAGCTATAGAGTCATTTGGGGCCCAAGAGAAATTGTTCCAGACATCATTTAAGTTCTGCATGAGCATAGTGTAAGAATGAGAAAATACCAGAGCTCTCATGCTTATTTGGAGGAGATGCTCTGGCTTAATCACCATTTTATTAGATTATTTCCTAGAGTACTCTTAATCCAAAGTGATAATAAAAAGAGTTTTGCATAATTACCCTGTAAATCAGACTTATTAGATCATACTCAATAATAAAGTTGAAAAAAATAAACTCTATGGAAATTTTATCTAATTAACTTATACTAAGAGATGTGAATATATAAAATTTATCATTATATTATCATTTCCATGATTATTTTTATATAAACAATCCTTCAATGATAATAATTCCTAATACAAAGGTTAAGAAATCAAATAAGAAAGCTTGAAATATATCAAAAAACCTGCATGTTAAATAATAAAAATGTATTTTAGACTCTAAATTGATTAAATTTTATTTTCTTTCTTTCTTGGTGTTTGGATTAAGTACCCTGGGAAGTTCACTTGAAAAAAAATCTCTTAAAAGGAGAGACTGGACAAGAACTTTTATAGAATTTGTTGTTAAACATAAATCTTCAATTTAGCTCAGACTACTCTGGGTCAGGAGTGATGCAAAGTTGATAAAGGCAAAGGATATAGATATACAGGGTGGGGCAGAGTAGGTTTACAGTTGTTCGTATGAAAAATAATACAATAATTAATAAATAATAATACAAGAATAAACTCTATGTTTCACATACTCACAGCAGTAAACCTATTTTTGCCCCACCCTGTAGATAGGTAGATGGTGGATTAGATCAGTAAATAAATAGACAAATAGATAGATAAACAGATACATAGTGAGAGGTATGAGTGTGTGTGTGTGTGTGTGTGTGTGTGTGTGTGTGTGTATACATACATATAATATATATGTATATATATGTAATATTAATATATAAGTTAGGTAGTGGGCACTAAATGAAATGAGCCAGCAGGGGTCCCAAATAAGTCAGAACAGAGATTTCATTACAAAATTTGACATCCACTAGATGTATTCCCAACCTTTTTTCTCCTCCCATGGGGACTATGGGGACTCATGGCAAGAATCTCATGATTCTTCATAATCTTCAGTCATATCTAAAAGTTTGCAACAGAATATTTATTTTGATAAGAGACAGGAGGGATTCCCTGAGAGAAAATCTGTCCCAATATTTGAAGGAAACTGCGGTAAAGTACACAATTGACAACGTGTTTAGCAGTAACTCTTGATGTGCCCCAATCTTGCCAGCCTGGTGGTAAATACATGCACTTGGGACTGAACGAGTTACAGTAAACCTAGAAAATTTTGGACTTTGGGAGCTAAGCACAGGTGATGGGCCAAGTGTGCATAATTTTGAGAAGCGCAAATTGTTTCTCCAGTTAATTCCTTTAATAAGTGGGGAGCTCTGGCCTGAGAAAGATGGGAAGAGCCATACCGGATATAGAGGTGAAGATATACCGACAGTGGCATAGAAAGATGACAGCATCTTTTAACAGTAGGAGGCACCGCATGACACAGGCAGTAGGGCCCAGACAAAATTTCAGAGACAAGCTGAAGAGGCTGAAGATGAGCCCAGCCATACCGAAGGGAAGGAACTTCAGAGAGGTTATCTGAAGTATGGCCATCTTAGATGTAGCTGTTAATGGAACTAGCAAAATTTTGCTGTGTTCATGTGACTTTATTTGCTAACTGCTTAGCCTTATGATGCTTACACTTTTACTATCATAGTAATGAGGAAATGTCAGGAGAAAAGAACTACTGTGAATAGACACAGTGAATTAAACTGTTTATGTACTATTCGTATTATTAAGAGTAACCTATATAGTTTGCAAAAACAGAACCAAACCTGGATAGAGAGAGTGGGTGTTATCTCATTTTGGTGGCTATAGAGGAAAATAATCCAACTTTCTCAATATCTCTAGCTGTTTTAAAGGATATTCAAAAATTATTTTAAATGCTGAAGATAAAAGTAATTGATAATGTCAAGTTAGGCAGCCATGAGAATGATTGCCAAGATTCTGAAAGCTTTTTACTTAGATGTCATAATTCAGTCATGCCACAAATAGTTACTTTGCATCTGTGATGTGTTGTGTGCACTGATCATGTAGCCACAAACAAAACTGACAACAATCTCTGCTTCCATGGAGTTTTGAAAACACCTTGGAGGAACATTATCGATGCATCTTCAATTAAATAAACTTCAGCATTTGTGAAACCCAATAAAACAAATTGAACATCTATCAAAACTAAAGATAGGAATAAGTTTGGAAAAGATCTCTTATCCACAACTGTCTATATTTTACCAGTTGTGGAAAATTGAAATTCTTTTTGAGTTTTAATGGGAATAGCAGAATAAAAGTAAGGCTTTATTTTTTATTTGTATTTATTTTTATTGTTCATGAACCACACAACTCCCAAATTAGGGCTTTCTTTTAGAACTGGGTATGTGGCTTAGGCTTCAAGCTTAAGCAGACCACTACCCCCCCCCCCAAATTTAAATAGTAAGAATTCTATTCTCAAGAAAAGAAGGGGCCTGGGAGAGAATGAATCCCAAAGGTGAAAGGAGACAGATAGAATAATTAAAAACTATCAGCAGAGTTAGTGGTCACTCTTTTCTACTATTGGGCATTCTGAGATATAGAGAAAAGATATAGATAAGAGATCAGAAGGTGGGTCCTGTCTGAATTAGCCACTCTTTTAAGGTCAAAGAAGTAGAAAAATGCAAAACCTGACTGGTTCTCTTCCATCTAGTAGACAATTCCATGGTGGAGTGTCTCCTGGAAGGATCAGTAACCACATCCAGTGTGAAAGTGTGGCCAATGAATGTCCTGAGCTTTATTCAATAAAACAAACTGCTATTTGTCGTTTGGGATTGGAGTGTTTTTTCAGTGGTGGGCTGAGAATCCAGAAGACAAAAGACGGGGAAAGAGAGGCCCCAGCCCCATATGCTGATATGTGATAAGTACAATAGTTGTTCCCATGCCAAGAGCCAAATCATTTGGAAAGTTTTAAAACAAATACAGAAGCCCAAAGTACACCCTAGTAGTAGAGAATCAAAATATTAAGGGGTGAGGTCTACACATCTGTATTTTCAATTAGCTCATAGGGAAATTTTGTGCCACGTCAGGTCTGTAAAGCACTACTCTGGAGAGCTTGTGAAAATTTAGTCTTTACTTTCAAATCTCCTTATCAGTTTGACTCACAGAGGGAAGTATAAGGCTGAGAATTGAGTGAGGTCACCTGTTCTCCTATAGAGCCTTGCAGACTAGGCAAAGGAGAGGCGTGTCAACAGGTGACTAAGGCTCAGGGACCTACATGGTACAGGTCCTGTGATAGCAGTTGCTGATTCCACCAATTCTTTATTTACACACTAAGCCATGTTTTGAGGGAGTTAAAAAACAAACTACACATGCCCTGGCCAGTTTGGCTCAGAGGTTAGAGTGTCACCCTGAGGACTGAAGGGTCTTGGGTTCGATTCCCAGTCAAGGGCATGTACTTGGGTTGCTGGTTCGATCCCCAGCCCCCATAGGGGTCATGTGGAAGGCAACCAGTCAATGTGTCTCTCTCACATTGATGTCTCTCTCTCTCTCTTTCTTTCTCCCTCCCCCCTTCCACTCTGTCTAAAAATCAATGGAAAAATATCAAAATATCCTCAGGTGAAGATGAACAAAAAACCAAAAACAATACCAAAACACACACACACACACACACACACACACACACACACACACACATATACACATACTACACAAAACAGAGAGACCAGGGAAGAAAATTTTTATTTTACTAGCAGAACTCTATCCAGTTGTAAGATTTAGTATCCTTAGAGCTAACTAGGCTTCCAAGAAAAATTATCTTCATTTGCTCTTCACTCCCTCAGCTCTTATCCATGTTTATTATTAAACATTTTTTATTAATGCACATCTCCCTAAGTACTGATTTTAAATCAAATCTACTATGCATACTGCGGTTTTATTAATTTAAGACTATAATCATGTAATTACGCTCTAAGTCTTTTATTTTATAAACCAGTTTAAACAAACCAGCTTTACAGTTAACATTTATTAAATGATACTGTCTAAACTTTACCTTGTTTTAACAATAGGATTTTTGTCTCCTCCAAGCTCCCTGAGCTCTCTGATTTCTGTGGTACAGGTCGGACTGTTCTCCAGGGAGGCAGAATTTCAGGCAGAGTTGAAAGTGTGGGATGATTATTAGGAACAAGGGAGACATGTGTTACAAATTAGGCCCTGTGGTTTCAGCCAACCCTTTAGGTAGCCATGGAGCTAAAATGATCCATCAGAAATGCCTTGCATTGGGCCAAAATGGCCAAGCCTTTATGCTTCTGACCCCAGCAGTTACTGGCTTGGCCAGCTCTTAGAAAGGTATAAACTTGGGCAAGGCAGCTCTCTAGCTGAGGCAATTTCAGAAGAGGCTGCCAGCACTCACAGCTATGGGGACAAGTGCTTCCCTGAAGGAGCACCTGGGCATCACATCTCCTCCACTCTTCTCTATCATTTGAACCTAGGTAAGTGTATATTTACTACACGTTATTATTATATTATTACACAGATTGGATTGCATGGATAAAATCAAATCACACTATTATATCCAAAATCCAATTCCTTACCTACCCAAGTTTTTTTGTTTTTTTTAAAGCATTTTTTCTGCAAGAAAAATACCAGTAAACAATGTATTGCTTGTAAGAAACTCTCTGCTATAGCAAATATATTCCATTATTCATTTAGGAAAAATATCTTGCAAACTGCAAGATATGGAAGGCTATCTGTTATAGGTAGAATATGTTACCAGGAAGACATTTCCCCAAAGCAAAGTAAAATGTATCTCCCACTATACCCTTATTTGCTCCTAAGCAACCATTCTTGTCTGTAAATGGGACAGAGTCTTGAGACTTTATTGACAGAGTCTTAAAATGATTGTTATTTTTAAAGTTATCACTAATATATTCACATGCTTAAAATCTTAGATCAAAAAGTAAACCAATGATATTCACTATATGCCAAATTAAGGATCCATTGGTTACTCAAACATCAGTTAGGTTATCTGGGTCATTAATAAGTAAAGAGTGAGTAACTAAATAGTAATTGTGTAGGTCCACTGTCCATGTCATCATGGTACTTCAGTTTTAAATTAAAGAAATATGGCCCTGGCCGGTTTGGCTCAGCGCTTAGAGCGTCGGCTTGTGGTCCAGAGAGACCCGGGTTCGGTTCCCGCTAAGGGCATGTACCTCGGTTGCAGTTTGTCCCCGGCCCTGGTTGGTCATGTGGGTGGCAGCCACTCGATGTGTCCCTTTCACGTCGATGTTTCTCTCTCTCTCTCTTCCTCTCTCTCCCTCCCACTCTATCTGAACAACAAAAAAAAAAAAAATGAAAAAATGTCCTTGGGTGAGGATAAAAAAAAAAATAAGAGAAATATGTGTTTTGTTGTTGTTTCTATCAGCAAATGCCTCTGGTCCACATGGGATTACACACACACATTCATATACAAACACTAAAAGTATAATATTGATGGGCTCTGTGGAAATATGCAAATAGAACAATTTTGGAGATTTACTAACACAGAAAATTAGGAAGCCTCTAATGTGGAATATATATTTCAAAGCTATAAGTGCTGAGTATTAGTTTAACAGAGAGCACATTTAATGTAACAAAATTAAAATGTTTCCTCTGTTAGTCTCAGGGTTAGTGTCATGCCATAAAAGGAAATTCACTATTAAAATAAAACAGTGAAAATTTAAGAAAAAGAATCTTTCATAGGCTAAACTAATAATTCTTCTATTTATATATTTTGTTTAATCATAACAATTTTTTAGTTAAATCAACTGTAAAATAGCAAATATTGAAGCACAAATACTATGGATTCATCAGCATTCAACCAAGCATATTTCCCCTTTTCTACTTAAAAAATAAGTTCTAATTATGTGTTAAAAGGTTGTTGTGTTTTTTGTTTTGTTTTGTTTTTCACTACCAAAAGCTTTATTGTTTCCATTTGGTCCAGTGAATGGCAACCGGCTCCAGGGTGGTTAAAAGAATAGCTAGTGGTTTTGGGGAGAGACTCAGGCAAAAGCCAGACACCAGGGATGCAGAGGGGTCCCTCAAAGGCCTCTGAGCTCCAAAGGCTCCGGATCATGCTTGAGGGTGAGCCTTTCGAAGAGATTGCCCGCCCAGCGTGGGGGCCGCCAGCCTGCGGAGGTGAGTCAGGTGTCTCCCGTCTTCTTGATGAGTTTCACCTGCTCACCCAGGAAGTGCTTCTCCAGGAAGTCACAGAGATGAGGGTCTGTGCGGGCAGAACCCAGGGCACAAAGATCCCCATGGGCCTGGTTCAGGTTCCTCTCCAAGGCCATGGCAGCTTCCATGGCGTCCTGAGTTTCACCCCACTCACCTTGGGGAGGCTGCAGCACATCCTGGAAGAGAACACGGCCACCATGCTGGGTTTGCATCTTTAAGAGATTCTCAGAGCCCTTGCGATGCTTCTCTGCCAACTCCCAGTGAAGTGGCCCACGCCCTCCAGAGCCACACCGTCGTGTTGGAACAGAAGCCAGAGAGAGGTGGGTGCAGGAGGCTGCAGGTGCAGGTTGCCCAGGCTGTTGACGGCAGCTTCCACCTCGGTGGAATAATTCTGATAAATTTGGGAGCTCATGGTTGTTCAGCAATAAGGAGTTAAGGTAAAAAAAAAAAAAAATGATCTTGGCTGCTCTTGGAGGCTGAGGATGGCTGAGATGGTTCCCAAGGTAGTGACTGGAAAAGAGGTTGGAGGGTGGTCAGAGGCTGGAACGAAGGGGCGCCCCTGGGTCTGCTGCGTCCAAACACTGCCGAAGCAGAGACAGATCCCGGGGACGCCAGGGCACTGCCAAGCCTGTCTTTGTTTTTTGTTTGTTTTGTTTTTAACATAAGTAAACACTTTGTTAAAATGAGTGAGCAAAAAACAGAATATTCAGTGTTGCATAAATACTTAAACGAATAAACTATGGAGATAATTTTATTATATTCTCATGTGTGAACATTGAATAGCATCAAAGAGAGAAAATTTCTCAGAATCTTGGACTCCTTTAAAACTTGAAAGAAGAATAATTGATTTTTGTAGGTGCATATATTTTTTTAGCAGGTAAATCACTCAAGGTGGCAATATTTTCTTAAATTTCAGTCTTAGAACAAGAGTAATATTTTAAAACATGAGACAATGGAAACTTGATTACAAAATGGAAAGATTTATTACAGAAAGTGCTGAGGAGATGCAGAATAAGTCTGTCTCTTTAATAAAATGCTTTATCCATCATCCAAAGTACACTATATTTTACTTTCTTTTACACAAATACATTTCTCGGGCAGTGTCATAACACAGTGATAAAAGCATGGGCGTGGAGCAAGACAGACTTACCACTTATTGCCTGAGTGATGTGAGCAACACATTTGGGTTCTCCCAAACCTACTTTCCTCATTGGTCGAATAGGAATAATAAGACATACTAATTCTTACAGGGTTGTTGCCTATAAAATATGTACCATCTCATATGGTCCTTTCCACTTACTGTTATTTTAATTTGCATTTATTTCACATAGAAATACCAGTAGTTTTTGAAGAAATGTGTTGGTAATGTAATGAAAAAGTAGGTATTTATTAGTAGTCACCCAGCTTGCGATATTATTTCTCTATATGGTATACCCAGTCATATCACAGCATCTCAGTATTCTGTATTTACAATCTGTCTTACTGCTGGATTAAAACACAGCAAAGTAACTACAAATGCTTTGGAGTTTGTTCCTACTATGATTTATTTTGAAGGTAAGTTACCTGTACCCAAGACAGTACAAATATTTAAAGAATACAGAATCTGTATACAGTTTTTGATTATTAAAACTAGAATCCAGGAAAGCTCTAAACAATTTTAATACACTTTAAGTTGTGCAACTACATATCTCTAAGGAAATAGGTGTTATACAGTTGAGAAAATTGAGCTCAGATAAATAAAGAGATTTTGTCAAGGTCAAAGAGATTTCAAGGGGCCTAATTAGACATAAACAAAGGCTGTCTCCTTTAAACAACCTGCAGCAAAGTTGTTTACAAAATCATATATCCAGGATTATTCTGAATAAGATAAAATTCCCAGCTGTTCACAATAATGTGACAGTTTAAATTTGTCAGAATGTTGAACAATGTGCATCTGTGATTTATTATTTTGGAGCCTCCTCATACCAGAGAAATAGAATCATCACTCAGGATGCTGTCAGACCCAACATTCCACTTCAATTTCTCACTATGAGGACCTGGGAATTTCCTATGCTATTTTGTGTGGTTGAAAACAAATTATATCCAATTTCTTCTTCTCTTTCTACATTGGATTTCTATTATTTCTTTTTTTAACAACATTTTTTGGGGATATAAAAGATAAGGTAAATATCAACACAGTGCCTAACTAAATTGATCTGGATTCCAAATTATTTGATAGGACCTGAAATAATGAAAAGTTACTTTAATAGATATTGTGATAATTATTTTATTATTATGAACCTATATTCACTATTATTCATAGTGTTTTTGATAAATATGTTTTGGGGACCAGCTAACAGTAAAAAACCATATCTCTTACTTATAAAATGAGATCAAATTTGATTATGTTTAAAAAATCCATCTATGTATAAAGTCATGCTTTTTAATAAATTGCTCTGTTAAGAAGTCAATATTTATATAATATCTTACAAATAGCTGTGCTAACACATTTTGAGGGAGAAAAAACAAACTGCTTAGTGCTAAATTTGTGTGACATTCAATTTTCTTATTCAGTGAGTGACCATGTGAACAAAATAGATTTTATATCAGCTGAACATGACTTTGTAAATTTCAAAATAAATAAATAACCCCTAGAGTTTTCCAAAATCCATATACCAATTATTCAGTGTCTTGAGTTCCAACCAATAACACTAAAATTCCCACTATGGACTATTTATTTTTCTAAATTTTAATCCAATTTGTCATAGTATAAAGGGTACAGAGATTTTCTTTGTTTGTATGAAGACTATTTAATGTAATATCTCAGGTTATGATTTTGAATAAGTTAGATTCTAGAACTAACTCCATGAAATGTGGTATGATGGCTCAATACCTGGTTGACCACACGCCTGGATCCAGAATTTCTAAAATGTTTGAAATTGATTTTGATAAAAAGGGTAGCATGAAATGGAAGGTCTTACTTCACCAAATGTTGATCCAAGCTTTCAAAAAGTCATGCTCTCAAGTATTCCCAGAATTACTTTTTCTGCAATAGCTACCCCCAACTCCGGCCCCGCTTAGACATGGATGGGAAAATAAAGCTATTTTTTCTTATGTGGAATAAGTACTAATGGGGTCATTTAGAATCTGAGAAATTGGCAGAGTTTAGACTCTTGAAATACATGGGTGTGCCAGGATTGAACTTTCTAAAAAAGTCTATCTTCTGTTCTAAATACTTCAGAGATAGCAAGATGAGTAAGGTATGGGTCCTCTTCTCAAGGAGCTTATCAGCTAACAGGGAGTAATGACTCAAAGAATACTATGGCTACAGAAAGTGCTCTGGGAGTTCAAAGAAAAGAAAGGTGTCTGTTGAAGGGATTAAGAAAGGTAGCTTTAAGGAAATACTTGAAGGTTAGGTAGGATTTTGACAGGTGGAAATGGTAGTGATAGGACAGAGTGTTCCAAGTACATAAGAAGAAGAGGTGAGGACATTTGGGGTAAGGAAGCAGTAATTGGAAGAGAATACATATAGGGGATCAATGAGTTTAGGCTAAAAAAATAGGGTGAAGCTAGAGTCAGAGGACCTTAGATAGCAAGTGAAGAAGTACGAGAAAGTGATATATCTTGACTCTGTTTTAAAAAGATTAATTTGGAAAGGAGGATAGAGTAGATGGAAAAGAAGTTGAGGGGACTAATTATTATGGAACTCTGATATGAAGGCATTGTAAGTTAACCAAGCATGGAAGATTTTTGCTAAAGCAAAAGAGTGAAATAAAAATTTAAGATACAATAAATCATTAATTAATTCATTAATTAATTCAAATATTTCAGTCAATGACTATTTGTTGAGTGCCTAGAATGGCCAGATACTGCTGCTGTTTGGTGTTAGGGAAGCAGTGAGAATAAGAAAGGCACAGCCTTTTTCCTCAGAGAGCTTACATTCTTACAAGGATTGAACTTTCTTGACAGTAACCTAGCAAAAGAACCTGTTGCCATTACTAAAAATAACTGTTAGCAATGTATTTTTTCCAGCAAACCTACCCAGAATCCACTATTAAGGACCCACTCATGCCTTATTTTATCCATTTATGTAATAATAAGTCCCAGGGCAATCAAAATCTCTAACAGTTTGCTAACAAATTATAGTGAATGAGTAACTTAAACACACACATTGTCTTACACATTATCTGAAGGTTAAAAGTACAAAAGCAGTCTCACTAGGCTAAAGTCAGTTGTTGGCAATGATTTCTTCTTTCTTTTCTGTCTTTTCCAGCTTCTAGAGGCTGTCAAGATTCCTTGGCTTGTAGTTGCAACACTCTCACCTCTGATTTTGTAGTCACATCTCCTCTTTCTGTTTCTTTCAGTCCAAACTGGCAGCATTTCTGCTGGTATTAGATTCTCAAGAACCTTTTCTTTTTTAAATTGTCTTTATAGTTGAGAGTTTTACAGATGTCCTCTCTTTATTCCCCCATTGATCCCCTCCACCCTGCTCCAGCCCCCCCACCCAGGCATTCGCTGCACTATCATCTGTGTCCATTGGTATGCATATATGCATATAAATTATTTAATTAATCTCTTCCTGCTCCCCCACTTCCCTCTGAGATTTGTCAGTCTGTTCCCTGCTTCCATGTCTCTGGATCTATTTTGTTCATCAGTTTATTTTGTTCATTAGATTTCACATATAAGTGAGATCACGTGATACTTGCCTTTCTCTGACTGGCTTATTTCACTTAACATAATACTCTCCAGGTCCCTCCACGCTGTCTCAAAGGGTAAGAGAACCTTCTTTTTTTAACAGCTGCATAGTATTTCATTGTGTAAATATACCAAAGCTTTTTTATCCACTCTACTGATAGGCACTTGGGCTGTTTCCAGATCTTAGTTATTGTAAATAACACTGCATAGGGGTACAAATATTCTTTCTGGTTGGTGTTTCAGGCTTCTTAGGATATATTCATAGAAATGGGATCACTAGGTCAGCTTCTGCACAGCAAAATAAACCAGCATCAAAGTGAAAAGGGAACCCACTGTATGGGAGAACATTTTTGCCAAAGGTATATCTGATAAGTGGTTAATTTCCAATATTTATAAAGTACTCATATAACTCAACAAAAGGAAGACAAACAATCCAATTAAAAAATGGGCAGAGGACCTGAATAGACACTTCTCCAAAGAGGACATAGAAATGGCCAAGAGAAATATAATAAAATTCTCAACATCACTAATCATCAGAGAGATGCAAATTAAAACAACTATGAGGTACCACCTCATACCTGCCAGAATGACTGCCATCAACAAATCATCAAACAACAAGTGCTGGTGAGGATGTGGAGAAAATGGCACTCTGGTATACTGCTCATGGGAGTGAAGACTGGTACAGCCACCATGGAAAACAGTATGGAGTTTCCTAAAAAAATTAAAAGTGAAACTGCCATTTGACCCAGTGATCTCACTTCTAGGAAGATTCTCAAGAATCTTGATGGTCTCCCTCCTATGTCATGGGAAATCATTCTGTTAGACAAGAGGCTCCCCCACAGATCTTTCTGAACAATCTTATCACTATTAGCCCTCTGCTGAGATGACTGAGGGAAATCATGACTCATGTGCCTAATCTACTCAAAAAACCTTCTGTATGGAAGCAGAGAACAGACTGAGGAATCTCAGAGGGAAGGGTGGCGGAGGGGACAGGAAGAGATTAACCAAAGAATTTATATGCATATATGCATAACCAGTGGGCACAGACAATTGTGCAGTGAAGGCTTGGGTGGGAGGTGGGAGCAGGGTGGAGGGGGTCAATGGAGGAAAAAGAGGGGGGCATCTATAATACTCAACAATAAAGATAATAAAAAAAAAAATGATAGTCTCAAAATTAAAAAAAAATAAGCCTTCTGTGTGATTAAATACTTTCATCTTTTGAGCCCTGCAGGCACTAACAAAGGGTTATCTAGCCACACTCCTGGCTTTCTTTCCAGAGCGTGCTTTCCTGACAAAGAATCCCTAATACTAGCATCTTTTGAACTCTGGATAATCTGAGAATTTCTCAGATCATCTAGGCCTGGTTTCTTTTTGCTTTACAGTTCATCCCTCAATTTTTATCTTTCCTCTCACATTTTACTAAGCCATAGCGCCAATACTTTACTTAGAAATCTCCTTAGCTAAACAGCCAAGTTCATCACTTACAACTTTTACTTCCGACACAACTGTAAGATACAATAAAGCTGTTACCTGGCATTATATACAAGGATACCCTTTCCTTAAGTTTTCACTAACATTTTCCTTATTTCCTTCAGAACACTTACCAACAGTGGCTTTAATATCCATATTTATGTGAGTAGTCTTTTTGTGTTGATTTAAGGATTCTCTAAGAAATATAGGTCTTCTCTACTATGCTGCTCACTTCCTCTGAGACCTCACTAGATGCCTCTTTAAATGTCCATGTTTCTGCTACAGTCTAAGGAAAGCTAGGCTTTTCCTATAATGCTCCTCAAACTTTTCCCAGCTTCTACTCATTACCCAATTTTAAAGCTACTTGCACATTTTTTATATTTGTTATAGCAGCACCCCACTTCCAGGTAGTACCAGCATCTGTATTGCTTTTCTATTGCTAATGTAACAAATTACCACATGGAAAGTGCTGATAGGAAGCTCTGGGAGAGGGGGGAGAAGAGAGGTGCCAAGGGAGAGAAAACCAATTGCCTCATGTTTAAACCATAATAAGGCCTACCTCAATGCTACTGCAGAACTTTATGAATTAGTAGTAATGATGCTTAAATACAGAATATACAATGAGTCACATGCATACTTTAAAAATGCATAATTAGAGGCACATGAGATTATGTATTACAAAGGAATCCCTCAACCAGTCTCATACACACCTCAGTCAGTCTCATACCAACATTAGGGGCATTTTAACACCTCTACTGAATGTGATTGCATAAACTGAAAGTTCCTTTTCACATCGATTTCTTACAGTATTTTATAAACTCTTCAAATATCAAATGTGTAATGCATCACTGGGAATTATTAACTTGTAGAACATTCAGCAAGAATATATAATAGCAAACTTCTGACACAATCCTAGGAAAGTTGGTAGAACTTTACAGTGGACATTAAAGCTAACTAATTAAAATACAGTAATGAAGTTCTAGCTTTACAATTTAAATAAAGGGGCTAATTGGAAAAGACAGCAAACAAAGAGAAACGTAACTGCATACTAATATATCTAGGTTAATACTTTTGCAGAGTACAAAGGAATGCAATTTAATATAAATAAAAATCTGGAACTATAACTCAAGGCTAAAGTGGAAAATTCATGCTAAAAGAAGATCCAGGGAAATGAGGAGATTAAGAAATCATTACTGAAAAATCTCAATTCTCACTGAATTGTTGAAGAGTAAAGTGAGAGTTATATTAAGCAGTTATCAATGCTAATTAGCAACAAATCCCAGATTTTAGAAGTTAGAAGGCTACATTGTTCTGAAGTTTTCTATGATTTATCACTTTCAAAGAATTTTTAAATGGCACTACAGTATTTGTCTGAGGTTGACTAATTCATGTATATTATTAAAATTTTACATAGCAACTGGAAGACATTTTTTAAAAATTATTTTAGTCTCACTTTTCAACAAACCCTATTTTGGAGAGGTAAGGTCAGCAAAATACCTTTCTTGCTTTACCTTACCTCTCTGGGTCCTGCTCTATGCTTAGCATCCCCCCTCCATCTCCCACCACTAAGCCTAACTTCTTTGCCAGTGCTTCTGTTGCATTGAAGCTCTAGTTAGAAGAAGGTGAAAAAAAAAATTGAGATTGGGTAAACATTATGACACAATCACAATCAGATCATGTCATTTTAAAGTGCTTTATAGGGAGAAGATACTCAACATTTATTGAATGATAAATTTACTTTCTTTGTCAACAACTTTTGGTTCATTTACTTCCTGAGGTTTAAATAGGCATTCGGTACTTGGCATGAAATGTAATGGCTCATGAAAGAGATTTCTCCCATTTATCTCATTTTCTGCATTTTCTCACACCAATTCCAGTAGTTCAGTCCCTCATCTTCTCTTAACTGACCATAGCAATAACCTTTTAATAATTTTCCCTGACACCGGCCACTAATGTCCTCAATGTATCCTCTACATGTCAAAACAGCTGAATTTCAAAAATGCATAGCTGATAAAAATAGCTTCCTTGCTGTAAATATCTGATGCTTACAGAACTATGTAGAAATTCCTAACTGTAATCTGACAAGGCCCTACAGCGAGCCCCAACCCATTTTTTTTTTTTTAGCCACACATTTATTTCATATACATATATATCCTGTTGGTTCTGTTTCTCTGGAATCCTGACTAATACAACTGCTGAGAGAAGTTACAGAAGAGGTGTGTGTTGAATCGTGTTCCCCAAACAGATATGTTCAAGCCCTGATTAAACATAACATATTGGATTAGGGTGGTCCCTAAATCCAATGACTGGGGTCCTTATAACAAGAGAAACATTTGGACACGGACACACACAAGAGGAATGCCATGTGGTGACAGAGGCAGAGATGGGAGACATGAATTTAGAAGCCAATGAAGTCCAAGGATTGATGGCAGCCACCAGGAGCTGGGTCAGAGGCATGAAATAGACTCTCCCTTAGAGCTCTCAGGAAAGAACCAACAGTTCTGAGGCTTTGATTTGAATATCTAGCCATCAGAACTGTGAGAAAACAAATTTATATGTTTTGTGTGTGTATGGGGGGTTGTTTTTGTTTTTGTTTTTCAGTTAGTTGGAAGCAATTTGTTGTGGCAGCCTGGATAACTAAAGCAAGAGGTAATGATGACTCTTAAGAAAATATGTAACACTCCCTGGGTTTTCCTGAAAAAAGGAATTTTATTTTCAGGTTCTGAGAGATTAGTTTATTACCCATTTAAGTTTTGTGTTTTCATCAGAATTAGGGTCAATAAAGAATCAAAGAGGCAACTAAAATTTTAGAACACGTACATTGATGTATTGAACCAAGTGTTTATTCTAAAGACTTTATCCTTTGTTTTTGTTACCGAGAGAGTAAAAGAGTCGAATATACAATAAAGCATAAGTATATTTTTGCCTTCTGTTTTTGATGGGGTGAAAGATAGTGTCTGACACATTAAGGTGAGCTTGTTAGAATGCCTGGTAATTAAGAGTAATCACTGAGAAATTCTCATGGAGTTGTCGGCAAATTTAATTATTTAATATCAAAATACATTAATTGGATTTTTCCTTTTTCAGTTATCCCTGCTGCAAAGGATTTTATTTATATTTTTGGCATTTTGTCCAAAGCATCTGTGCCGACTGGGGAGATGATTGTTTTGTTACTTGGCTGTGCCTTAACAAAAGAGGACATGTTTTATCTTAACTGTAGCCACCATGATCCTCCTTAGGGCCTCGTCTATCTCTCTTTGCTCAATGAGAAATTGGATTTGTTTTCTGGACCTTATTTTCACATTCCTTCAGGAAGTACACCAAATCTGAAATAGAAATCAGTATAGTTATCTAGGTCAAGGAGCTTCAAGGAGGCCTATGGGTGAAAAAACCTGGCTTGATTTGGGGAACGTGAATGCATTGTATGGCTTTAGTTCTGTCCCTACACTGCCAAGTTGTTTCCACGTTAGGACCTTGGCAGTAGTTTTACCTGAAGTGCTCTGCCCAGATGTTAGCATATCTGGTTTATTTTTGTCAACAAGTCTTATTTCAAACTTCACTTTTATAGACATAACTTTTTTAACAGTTCTACAGATAAACAGTTGTACCTAAGAGGAAGTGGGAATTATCTGAAAAATAATAATAATAAAGTTGTATCTCAATCTTTATAGTGCACTGTCAAAATTTACTCTGGGGAATATTCATGGACTTTACATGCTTCCTTATTAAAGGGAAAAATATTAGTCATGTATTCAAATAATTTAAGTTATAAAATGAATCATAAAGCCAAAGGAACTGTAGAACAAGAAAAGATAAGGATAGTAGTTAGTATTACTCAGAAGACATAACTAGTAGGATATATGTGTGGGTTCTTCTGACTAGAATAATTAAAATCAGAGAGTGAGAAAGAAAATGAATGCATGAAATAACAGAATCAGTCATTAAGTAATAGGGTAATAAAAGTAAGATTAAAAAGTAATTAAGGACTATTTAAAAATAATGCTATTTTTAAAATATTAGCAAATATTATCTATATTTTGCATGTATATTGTATTTAAATATAAATACACCAAAACAGAAAACTATATACCAATATAGCCAAAGCAATTCTGAGAAGAAAGAATGAAGTCAGAGGTATCACACTACCTGACTTTAAATTGTACTACAGAACTGTAATCAAAGCACTATGGTATTAGCAGAAAAACAGACGTACAGATCAATGGAACAGAATTGAGAGCCCAGATATAAAACCACATGTACATGGGCAGAACATCTTTGACAGAGGACTCAGAAACACACAATGGAGGGAAGAAAGCTTCTTCAATAAATGGTGCTGGGAAAATTGGAAAGAAACATTTAAAAGAATGAAACTAAAATACAGTTTGTCCCCATGTAAAAAAAATAATAATTCAAAATAGAAAATGGATCAAAGACCTAAATATAAGATCTGAAACAATAAATTACATAGAAGAAAATATAGGTACTGATGGACTTTGATCATAGAGAACATTTTATTAACTTGACCCCAAAGGCAAGAGAAGACAAAAATAAATGAATGAAACTATATCAAACTAGAATGCTTCTGCACAGCAAAAGAAACTGCCAACAAAACAAAAAGGTGGATGAATGAATGGTAGATGATATTTACAAACAATAGCTCCAACAAAGGTTTAATATCCAAAATATATAAAGAATTCATAAAACTCAACACCAAACAAACAATCCAATTAAAAACTGGGCAGAGGATCTGAACAGACACTTCTTCCAAGAAGACATTCAAATAGCCAACAGATATATGAAAACATGTTCAACCTCACTAGCATCAGGGGAATGCAAATCAAAACTACAATGAGATACCACCTCATACCTATTAGAATGACTATTATCAACAAGACAAATAATGACAAGTGTGGAGAGGATGTGGAGAAAAGGGAATCTTGATTCACTGCTGGTGGGAATGTAGACTGGTTCAGCCACCATGGAAGAGTCTGGTGAGTCCTCAAAAAATTAAGAATAGAGTTACCATATGACCCAGCAATCCCTCTCCTGGATATCTATCTTAAGAACTCAAAAACATCTATTTAAAAACATATATGCACTCATATGTTTATTGCAGTATTATTCACAGTGGCCAAGACATGGAGACAACCAAAGTGTCCTTCGATAGAGGATTGGATAAAGAAGTGGTACATATACACAATGGAATATTACTCAGCCATAAGAAAAGATGAAATGCGGCCATTTGCAACAACACAGATAAACCTTGAAAATATTATGCTAAGCAAAATAAGTCAGTCAGAAAAATCTAAGAACCATATGGTATCACTCATATGTGGGATATAAAATTGAAACTTGTGGACATAGACAGCAATGTGGTGGTTGCCAGAGGGAGGGGGTTGGGGGTGGGGGGGTGAAGGTGTCCTAATATATGGTGATGGAAGATGATTTGACTTTGGGTGGTGGGCACATAGTGCAATATATAGATCTTGTATCCTAGAAATGTACACTTGAAACCTATATGATCCTATTAACCAATGTCACCTCAATAAGCTTATATATATATATATACATACATATATATGTATATGTATATACACACACATATATATGTATGTGTGTGTGTGTGTGTATTTTTTTCTAGTTGCTAAGATAATGGAACTGTTTAAGATTGTGCCAGTACACACCTGAGTTATAGATGGCCCTTTCGGGGTGTAACCAGAGGGAGTCCTAAAATATTATTCCTGCATTTGCCTTAGTGCCTAAAGCAAATTCCCATTAACCACTTATTTTCACTGATGTTTTACAGGTCTCTGTTAAAACATAACCCAAATTCTGCTTCCCTGGATTCTAGACAGCTTTGGTAGTGTGTTCTTTCTATTACTTTTTCTAAAAGCTTTTCCTTTTCCCTATCAACTTCCTCAAATTTTTCTCTCTTTAGGACTGCCTCTCACTTTTCATCCAGATTTAGATTTGTCACTTACAATGTTTTAAATGCTTACCTGATCTATTTCTCTTTCTTTACTCAGGAACTTCCCATAAGAAGAGCTGCTGCTTCTAGTCTATAATACCTTACCATCATTTAATAGTGGTAAATCTCACTTTGCTTCCAGGAAATTTCCTAGGAAGATTCTGTGATTCTCCAAATCCAAATCATTTATCCATGTTCATGTGAGGATATAAACACAGTTTGAACTCAGGGAAAGCCTTCTTTGAGCCCCATTTCATCCCACACTAAGCTCTTCTTCACTTACCCTAATTCTCTGCCTGCAATCCAGTGTTCTAAACTAGCCTACGGGGTCAGTGCTCCCAAATCATTTCTTTGAAACTGTAAGGGATTTTCATCAAGCCATTAAGCAAATTTTACTAGTTGGATTACTTTTCTACTAATGCATAACAAATTACCACAATTTCAGCAGCTGAAAACACCTATTTATTATCTCTTAGTTTCAGTAGGTTAGAATTCCAGGCCATATGTGACTGGGTTCACTGCTCAGGGCACCATCATTAGGCTAACATCCAGGTGTCAGCTGGTCTGAGTTGTCATCTTGAAACTTCGGGGAAAATCTGCTTTCAGATGTATTCTTCAGATTGTTAGCAGGATTCATCACTTTATGGCCACGGGATTGGTGTCTTTATTTTCATGCTTATCATCAGCTGAGAACTCTCCTTGCCTCTGAGACTGCTCTCAGGTCTTTGCCCTGTGACTCCCTCCATCACAGCAGTGGAGAACCTTTGAATCTCTCCCATGCTCTGAATCAGTTTGACATTTATAAACAGCCAAAGGAAACCCTCTGTTTTTATTTTTATTTTTTGTTAATTTGTTTTTGTTACAGATGTTTCTCCTTTTTCCCCCATTGACACCCTCCTCCCCATCCCCAGCATTGTCTATGTTCATTGGTCATGGGCTAAGGTGATCAGGTTAGGCTTGGCTGGATAATCTCCCTTTTGATAAACTCAAAGTCAACTGATTAAAAACCTTAATTACATCTGCAAGATCGCTTTGCCACATAACATAACATAATCAGGGGCTTCACTTGAGGAAACAAAATCATAGGGATCATCTTAGAATTCTGCCTAACACAGTAATTAACTTAATTGTTATAGCCTTAATTAATTGGAAATCATAGAAATTTTGTTGTTGACATACATATGCACAGAAAATAAACTTCATTAACTGAAGACCATAGGATTTTCAAGAAATAATTAAATTAAAGCATAATGTGCATAGATAATAAATTATGAATTTAAAAATATTTCACAGCAGTAATAAATGTATCAAATTGTGATAGATATTTATACTTTAGTGTATAACCTCACATTATAGAAATTATATTTTATATAATTTATATTTAGAAAATATTATCATTTGTAGATTCTTAATTATTTACTTAGTATATCAGGCCTCAATTTAAGTCAGTTTTAAATATAACTTTCTTATTCTAAATTCTATGATAGCTGCTTTCCTAAACCATAGTTATTTACCTCTAATTCAATAATGTTAATATTATTTGCTTGTCCATTTCAATTTTCTCTACCAATTACACCAGTTGTTATAAAGTAGAAAAGCAAATGCTATCTTAACATGAAGGAAGTTGTTTAAATATATTTGTTCTTTGGAGATGAAGATACTGCATTAAATTCTTGACTATGTAAAATTTTTCACCTGAGCTTATTTCATGCCAGAAAAAGTCACTGCTACTTTACCACAATGTATAGTCATTTTATTAAAGATGATATATTCTATAACTAGACTTGTAAGGAAAAAATAATTGATGTTAATCTTGCTTTTAATAAGTTATTATTCTTTTTGTATTTACAGGCAATATCAAAGTTAAAATTTCAATTCAAATTTGGATTAACCATGACTAATACAAGTGTCTACTGTGGAAACAGGTATGTAATTTCTATTATTATAAAAAAGGAATTCTGAAGCTAATTAATTTTAATATAGTGAAAAATAAAATTTAAGTTTAAGAGTCCTCATATTATAGTAAAAAATAAATAGAAGAAACAATGCATACATATACTGGTTTCTAAAGTCTTGAAAAAAAGAATTTTCACATCCTTCATTTATATTTTCTAATTTCTTTCATTTGATATTTTTTCTTTCTTTATATACTATACATTTTAACTCGACCTGTGTAGAACTGAAAGAAATGAGCCTTCTGTTTCTGTCAGGAGCTCAATTAGAATCTTGGACTGGTCACTGCATCTTTGTACAACACTTGAGTTTCTTCAATCACAAAATTATGGAAATTTACTACATGATTTTAACCCCAAATGTTTATGGAGGGAGATAATGTCATTGAGAGCCTTAGGTTTTCTATACACATTTTCATAGGTAATGTTTAGCTTGGGATAAAACAAAACAAATAGCTATTGTTAAGGAGTGTGTACCCATTAGCAATAGTTTTTTAAGTGATAAAATTATTCTAAAATTAGACGTGGTGATAGTTGCACAACTCTGAATATACTAAAAGTCATTGAATAGCATGCTTTAAATAGATGAATTGTATGGTATGTGAACTATATCTCAGTACATTTGTGTGTGCGTGTGTGTGTTTTAAAATAGCAGGCATACATCAAGACAAAAGCTGAGTGGAAAAAAAAAAGAGACAAAAAGAAACCATAGGAGATATAGATAGTCACCGAAATTATTAGTACAATCTATAATGATGGGATGGAAAACTTAGCAGAAAACTGAACACTATAAGAAGAATTCAGTGAAAATTCTACAATTTAATTAGATCAGTTAAAGTCCTGATTAAACACAGCTCAGAAAGAATAAGTGAACTGGGAAATCTGGAAGCCAAAAAAATAAAAATTCAGATTGAATTTTTCAAAGAAAGGGTGAGAAATGCAGAAAACAGTAAGAGACATAAGTCTTGGTAATGATTATTTTGGATTTTGACAATAAAAGCGAAGGTAACAAAAGCAAAAGTAAACAAGTAAAACTATATCAAGCTACAAAGCCTCTCTGCACAGCAGAGGCTACCATCAACAAATGAAAATAACGAATTTAACAGAATATTTAACTTCCAATGCTTAAACAATACTGTACTTACAATAAAAATCTGAAGCTAGAATGCTGCAAGCATTAGTTTAGTAGCCTAGGCTCTTTTTTTTTTTTCCTGTTTCACTAGACTTAGCTCATACCCACTTGTCTGATGTTTGTTTCCTTGTGGGTGTAGAATGGTTATTGAATATGCAGACATTTCCACAACCACAACACTAAGGAATTGAAGAAAGGTACCTCCTATCCTACGTGTCTTCTTTTCAGGAATGCAAAATTTCTTAAAGGAAACCTCTGCCCCAGGAGATCATGAAACATCCCCTCGGACAGGATGGTTCACATGTTTGGTGGTAGTGAAGGGAGAGCCTGGAAAGTTGACAAGCTGTCAAAGGGTTAGAGCAATATTGAATTGGCTTTGACTCATTGTGATGCATTGTCTGGGGCTGTACACTTTAAAATTGGGTTCTGTTGGAAGGAAGTAATGGACTTAACAGCTAACAGGAAGTGCCTAAAAGTGTTCACAGTTCAAATATCCTTATTGAAGAAATAATAAAATCCCTAATAATTTGGATATATTCTAGACAAAATATTTACATAGATGGAAATAGTCATTTCTACTTCCTTTTGTTACTTCCTTTTTGAGTAGGTCCTTCATTAACCTTCTACAGAGCATCCAGTCATAGCCTGAACCAGGTTTGCAGGTGGTTATCTGGTATCTACCTTCCAGCACACTGCTTGCTTCTCAGTTATGTTTCTTAGCGGAAGCTACAATAGTTACATTTAACTTTACAGCTTACTCATGCTAGGATTTTTAGACATCTATTCATGATGTATGCTAAGAGAAGCTTGAATCTCAATGCAAAGTTTTTAATAAGATTTCTTTTGGCCCTAACAACTTTAGCTGTAACTGTGAGTAAAAAGAAAATTGCATGAGAGTTTCATGTCTCATTTTCTTCTTCCTTACCTTTAATGGCAGCGCTAATCAGTTCAAACTCCAAAATCTGTTCTGCACCCATCCACCTTTTTCCATCACTAATGCTTTCACCCTAATACCAGTCAAAACCACCTATCATATGAACACATGAATACCTTCTCAACTAGTCTCCTTGATTCCATACTTGCTAGATTGTATCTAGTGCACCAGAGGCAAACAGTCAAGGAGCAAAGGTTAACCAAGTAAATTAAATACATGACAGGCTGGCCTGGCCTGTGTGGCTCAGTGGTTGAGTATCGACCCATGCACGAAGAGGTCGCCGGTTCGATTCCCAGTCAAGGCACATGCTCAGGTTGTGGGTCCAGTCCCCGGTGGGGGATGTGCTGGAGGCAGCCAGTCGATGTTCTCTCTCATCAATGTTTCTATCTCTCTCTCCCTCTCCCTTCTTCTCTTTCTAAAATCAATTTTAAAAATTAAATAAATAAATACATTACAGACTGTGTGTAACATCAGGGAGCAGAAAATCAGAGATATGTTGATGTAGGAAAAGCAGGGGCAGTAACATTGTGGATCTACAAAGACCCAGCTCTAACCTAAATGTTAGAATTTTGCCTGGCTGCTCTTTCTTCCCTGCAGGCTTTCAATCCCAGACTTTAGAAAGACAAATACCTTATGATTTCACTCATATGTGGGACCTTATAAACAGAATAAAAACAAAAGAAACTCAAAGATAAATAAAACAAACTGATGTTTGTCACATGGGAGGGAGGTTGGGAGGCTGGGGGTGAAAGAGGGATTAAGTACAAATTGGCAGTTACAAAATAGTCACAGGGATATGAAGCACAGCATAGGGAATATAGTCAATAATATTGTAATAACTATGTACGGTGCCAGGTGAGAACTAAATTGATGGAGGGATCAATTTATAAATTACACAGATGTCTAAATGCTATGCTGTACACCTGAAACTAATATAATATTGAATGTCAACTGTAATTTAAAATTTTTTAAAAATTCTTTTTCAAATACTGAGGTTGGGATCCACAGGGGGTATAGCTAGCAAATTCAGGGTTTAGAGTCCAAATTAAGAGCTTCATTCTTATGTGAGTCCTTGACTTCTTCTGTGTTCCACTATCAATGATTATCATCTTAATCCAACCTACTAGAAACAAGTACTACTGGATGGGAAGGAATGAATGGCACAGTTAACTGTACCCAATTGCTGGATAAATAAGTCAAAACAATTCCCCTACTAAGCTTGGGTCTAGAAGAGATTAAATGACACATTAGTATGTAACCTCATGACGAAAGAGAAATTACAATTTACAGTTTTTACTCTCGTAATTTGTATATTTATTCCCTCCAAATTGATAACTCCAAAACATATGTAAAGTTGGAGAGCTATAAATCCATATTATATATATATAAATATATGTATTTATATATAATATATTAATAAAATAATATTATATAATAATATATATAAATATAGATAATATATATAAATACATATATATATATAATGTTCTATATTAGTATATAATATCACATATAGCATTGTCTTATGAAGTATTATACTGAATCGGTATTGGATTACCTATGTAGTAATTACCAATTTCAGTATAATAATTCATTACTAAGTTTAAGTAAACTTAGTGAATACTGAATTAACTTTAAGTTATCTTAAAATATATTTTTAATTTCTTCTAGGTTTTTCACCAATTTTATGCAAAGTTATTTTAATAAAAATTATATTAAAAAAATTTATTTCCTAGTTACAGAAATGCAAAAATAAGCATGCTGCATTCCAGAATTTTAAAAACTACTCTTCTATTTCTTAGAAATAGCTGAACCAATTTAAACTAAATTTAAATTTAAAAATAAAGTATTCCTGAGCTCAATTCCCATCTGTTGAGTTTCTGTCTCAGAGTCTGGTTTTTAGTTGAGTTACAAACACTGACAGAAATTGATAATGAACCCTGGGACCACCTCATTTTGTAATGGGGGAGAGAATATATTGTGCTTAGAAGTCAACCTCTTTACCATTCAAAAACAGTGGGTTTAGAGTTTAAAATCAATATCCATATATTTTATTTCACATCCCACTTTGTCATAATACAATATCTTTCCTTGATGACATGCCAAGAAAAGGGTCTAGTTTAGTAATAAAAAGGAAGTGGGCAGAAATTGCTAGACAGTTTATAGCTTTACCCCCAAATACATTGAATGCGATGACCTATAATGTACATAGAACAGAGAAAGAGAAAAGAGAGAAGAGACCATAGATTTGAGTACTACACAAACTCAAAAAGTAAGAAATGAAAAATCCAAAGTTCTATATCTATAGTTGGGCACAGTATATCACAGGCAAAATTAATATCACAGGCAAAGTATAATTTAAATATCTTAAATTTCCAGAATATTCTAGGTATAAGTAATTTTGACAGATTCTAAAATGTTATGATATAACAAGCTATGCCAATACTTATAAGAAATCATTTTTCTTTTCTTAAATAAACACAAAAATGCTATAATATAGGCTAGGCAGGATTAATATAGTTTTAGTATTATGAAAGACAAATATTATAACATCTGTAATATTCATTTTATTAATCTATTATTGAACACCTGTCACAACAAAGACATCATTCTAAATCTGTTAATCCAGGCAGTATATTTGAAATTATGTTTTTTCTCATATTATACTATCACCAAATTATGTCCTCATCTCTGGTATAACACTAAACTTTTTTCAGTTCATTTGACATCGTTTTAGAGTTCAATTTCTTAGCATATTTGTGCCTTGGCTTTTTTTATTTTCTATAATCCAGTAAATTGCAAGTCTTTTCTTCTCTCTTTAATGCTAATTATGGGAAATAAATTCGAAATGTTTCCCAGTGTTCAACAAAACTATATTTCAAAAAAGAAAGAAGAAATTTCTAAGTCGTCAAGCAGTCAGAACTAATGATGTTTAACGTTGGTGACTGAATTTATGTCTAAAAGGATAATAGTTGTTTAATGTGTTCATTAGACTTGCCATCTAATCTAATAAGGTTTAAAATGTCTTTAACTTGACATTTGATTTTGCCTTGAATAATGGTTACTATGACATCAAATTTTGCCTCCGAATCCATTTGATTCACAATCCATTTGGTTGTGTCATGAAATAAGCTTCAGTTGTATTGTCAAAGGAATCCTGCTTAACACAGAGGAGATAAATAGGGGAAAACATGTATTTGTCAAAATCCCTTTGGTTTTAACTCTCATAAAATGGAAATAGTCCAGATGGATCAGTTTTTCAAATGCCCTACATTTCTTTACTTAATATTTTCCTGATTGGAGGGAAAGAGAAATAGTGTTCAAAACTGTCCTTCATAATGGGCAGTTATTTGTTATTTGTTTGGTTTAAGTGATGCATAAACTGGATTATTTGTCATAAGTAGTATATGTTCCTCTAATATGGATGTACACATCTTTCTAAATATTTTCCTTAGCAATATTTTAATGTGAAGATAAATCCCAATGGGAGTTGACCAGTGCACTTGAAATGACGTAAATGCCTTCACTCGCTTCAGTCTTTGGTGAAGCCTGTGAAATGGAGACATTGACATCACACATGTTTTGAAAACAGTTGATTTCATTTCATCCTCATAATATACTCCATTTCCAGGCATGAAAATAGTTAATATTAACTCTGTAGATTCAAGTTAGGATCAGGGTACACAATTACTGATTTGTACAAGTCTAATAATTCCCATTTCTTTTTCTCTTATATTCTAATAAGTTTTATCTTTAAAATGGCATTTATTTTTCCAGTATCTAACTGCCTATAACTAATACCTGAGTAGAGATTCTATTTTTGCTTTTGATATGTTTAAAGATTTTTGAGATTCAGGTATTAATTTTATTCTCTTATTTAAGTTAATTGATCCATTTTAACAAATATTCATTGAGCACTCCTTAGTACAAGGTACCACACACAAATGATATATGTGGCCTGTGGCCTCATAGGACTTACGTTCTAATGGTAGCAATGGACATCAATGGAATAATCACAGTATAAACATAGCAGTGGATGCTTTGCAGTAGAAGAGTGCACTAACACATGCAATATGGAAATAAGACCTCAGCTTGAATGGGGAAATGATTAAAGCTGAGACTTGAAGGATGCACTAAGGAGATGAAGGCAGAGGGGGAATATCTCAAGCAAAGTATAATGGCATTTGCAAAAGCATCAAGGCTAAAAGAAGCATGAAACTGTTCAGAAACTGTTCAGAAACTTTAAAAGGCCAGGGCCATTGTAAGTAGTAGTAGTATTTATTTTTTATTTTTTTTCCTTGCCCTAAAAGCAATTTGAAGTTAGTATAATCAAATCAGCAAAGATCAGCGCTGGCTTGCTGGGCTTTTTTTTTTTTTTTTTTTGATATAGGTAAAAAGACCCCTTTATATTGATCCCCAGACTATTAACTAATTAATGAAAGCCTTTGGGCATAAAATTGAGGCAGTAAGAATTATGACTAATTACTCATAATGAAGATGAGAGTCAACAAACTAGAGATATCTAATAGAAACTTCTTGAACTTCGGCTATAGCAAATTAACCTCTTATACAAAGAAAGACTATATCTTATTTATGAAGAATCTTGTCCCATTGGGTATATGTACTCTGGTCTCTGCTGACACCACTGGGGCCAGCTGATGGCAAGGCTGTCTCTACCTTGATTGGATAATGACCAGTCTTAGGGACCATCAAGCTATGAGCCTAACTCTTATTTTCCTCATCCTCCCTAAGAGGTATTGGCCTCTGCCAGAAGAGAAAGATTATAGGGCCTGCCCTCATCTATAGTAAGTTCCTTCCCACCCATCACAGACTCTCCTTTATGAGCCAAAGAAGTAAAACAGAAGGAGAATAAAAGGTAAGTTTGCTTGTCTAAACTTGCATATATGTGTTATCTTTAGGCATCAGTCAAAAGAACCTAAGGATGATCAAGAACCAGATCTCAAGCTTGAGTGGTAGTTTTCAGAACCAGTTGCACAATCAGATTTGCATCTTTAAAGATGCCTCAGACAGCAGGAAGTGAAACAATTGGAAGAGAGCATGAGTGTATGCAGAGATAATACTTTGGAGGTCATGATAGTTGTCTTACAACTTTGATTAGAGGAGAGAAATGGGTCGGGAGAGTGTATGTTTTATTTTGGACATTTGAGTTTGAAATGGCTTTGAGCATCTAAGTGAAAATGCCAAATATGTATAGTTGCTTGTGTGAAGCTCAGAGGACAGTGGTAGAACGTACATGAATGTACAGGTCTTTCATTAGCATACAGATGTGACTTCATTTCTTCAATACCATGATTCTTCCTCAATGCAATAAAAGTATTACAGTAAAGAAATTTCCACTTGTATATGAGACTCTATGAACATGAAAACACACTCACAGACACCTACAAACACAAGAAGTGACTCAGACACTATAACTGATCTCAAAAACCCCATTGAAACAGCTTTCCACTTGCCTTAACCTGCAAGCATTCGTTGTTGTTAAACTGGGGGGGGGGGGGTGTATTTATTCTAGTAGTACTTGTGTTGTTAATAATAAATAATCCTTATAAGTAATTGAGCTATGAAGAAAATAATTGTGACTTAATTCAGAAGTACTAAAAATATTTCATTCACTATTTAAGGCAAAGAGTCTGAGAAATGCACGCTTATTTGTATTTTTCTTTAAAAAGGCATTAATTCATGTGTATCCATGTCATACTCAGTTATTTGATAGAAGAGGAATTCTTATACATGTCAAGACAATGGGCCTAAAATACTTTAGGAATAATTCTATGTAATGTTCTGTCTTCCATTATTATTTTAGAATGCATGAGCTGCCTCCCTAACACTGATTTTAGATATCATGCAAAATAAAAGAAAAATAAAAAGTGATGCTTGATGTTATTTCATTGGCCTTAGATGACCTAACTTAGGATAATTGTAGTTGTATGCTATGCAGACCATTATTTTTCATAGTCTTTTAAGACTATACGACTGGAAGAATCTGATTAGTTTCTCTTCTCCTTAATCAGTCTTTGTGCTCTCTAAAAATTACTGTCTGCAAGCTATACTACAAAAGTCACCAAAGTCTTATGTTCTCCTGGATTGATCTTTGACTGTCATGATACTTATTTGCAAATATGGCTAGAGGCTTCTCGCATTAGTTTCTCTCAGAAGTCATTATTGCAGCATTAGCTGCTTGTGACTGAAGGTGATTGCAGCTGAAATGATAATTGAATTAATGAAATAAATCACTGGTGGAATCTTTGCATCCAACACACACCATTAATTGCAACACAAACTTTATCTCCTCAATTTAAGATAGGAAATTGAAATATTTAATCAGTTATTAGATCAAATAGATATTAAGACCCAGCCTTATAAATAGTCGATCATGACCCAAGCTGAAATACATGACCAGATAACTACTTGGGACAAAATAATTGACTAAAACTATAGCATAGAGTTTCTCAAATCTTATTCTTTTTCTATCTAAATAAAATAAAACTTTTATTTATTTTGAACTTTTCATCTATTTATTTGTTTTTTCTTTGGAATACCAAGCAAAACGATTCTTCTGGTCACATGTTTGGCAAATGTGGAGGATAACTGGGATTGTCGCATTTCCTGGTGTAGTTGCTTCAGATGTGCTATTCACCAAGGTGCCCGGCAACACATGCATGTGTATATTGGATGTTCCAGGGGGAGAAGTGAAAAAAATTCATTAGTGGTTCATAACAACACTCCCAGACAGTCCAGCCAGGAATGTGTATAGTCCTGCTTCTAATATATTTCCTTTTAAGACATGGAATGGTATGAGGGGGCTTCTTTAAATGCATTTTTGAGTCACATGTTTAGGGGTAAGGAAATAGATGAAGAAAAGAAGAGTGGTAGGAAGAGAAAAACAAGAAATAGACAAGTAAGCTTGGGAGACATGAAATCTGTGTTTATTGGTTTATTTATTTTCTTTTGATAAATACCCAGAAGTGGAATTGCTGGGTCATATGGTAGTTCTAGTTCAGCTACCTTGATACGCATATGAGAAACATTTCCTTTTAGACCAAAATACTCTGCATATGGGCCTCAAACCATTTAATTATCCATGGCCAATTCACGGATCCTCATTTGCTATGAAGAGTGTGAAATTTTGGACCTTGTTCTTTGTCAATTATATTGCTTATCTATTGCTCTATAACAAATTATCCCAAAACATAGCCACTTAAAACAACAAACATTATTTCACACATTTTCTGAGGCTCAGGAATCTGGGAATGGCTCACGTGGGTGGTTCTGGCTCAGAAAATCTCAGGAGGCTGTAGTCAAGCAAATAGCTAGGGCTATTGTTGGTTAGGGCTAGAGGATCTGCTTCTTAATCCATTTGTGTGTCTGTTGACAGGAAAGTTTAATTATTTGCCACATGGGCCTCTTCATAGAACTGCTCATGATCTGGCAGCTCACCTTCCCCAGACAGAAGGATCATAGACAATCAGGGTGCATGCCCAAAAGGAAAGCTACTGTACATTAATAATATAATCTCAGAAGTGACATACCATCACTTTTGCCATATTCTGTTCATCACATAGACCAAACCTAGCACATGTGGGAGGAGCATCACATAAAGATGTGACTGACAAGAAGTGGAAATCATCGGGAGCCATCTTGAACGCTGGTTGGCACATAAGTCAAGTTAGATTTTTAGTACCTCAAAGCCCCAGAGTCTTGTTTAAATAGTCTGTGATGCAAGCATATTCTTAAAACTTTTTTATTTTAAAAATGAAAAGGACTTTGAATACGATCTAGTCATTGTCATCTTCAGGGGCGGGGGGCGGGGGGAGGGCGGTAAGACCAAGTAAATAAAGCCTCATATTTAGTCTAAAATAGCACTTTTGTATTTTTGTAATTTATTTTTATTTATGCTTTAGTCATTTATACTTTGCCTGATCCCAAAACAATTCCGGACACATTTCTCTCAAAAAGCAATCTTTGCACTATAACACTTGATGACTTCTTATTCCTCTGAATAACTTAATATTCTGACTATGGAGATAAGTATTTGTTTTGTAAAATGGTATATTAATATATATATATATATATATATATATATATATATATATATATATATATATATATATATATATATATAAAGGATTTGACTACTAAAATTCAAAATAAAAGTCTGCAATAAATGCAATCACACACCTAGATGTTATGATTCTGAAAGATTCAGAATAAGTCAATTCAGTTTAGTTTGTTGCACTTTACGAAATTTTAAAAGATCTTTCTGGGTTTTATTGATATGACCCCTAAAAATATTTCTGTAGACTGACAAAAAAAACTACTGTTAAGAAAACATTTAATAGAGATAGAAAATATACATATATAATATGGTCTCATGATTATATTAAGAAAATCAATAATGAATTTATTACAGTTCTGAATATTTTTAATAGAAGTAAATATTACGACAATTAAATTGGAACATTTTAGATCATAAGCTCCTTTAGAACAAGATATAATTATATCTTAAAACAATGGTGCTCTGAATTATTTCAAAATTTGCTATTAATTACAAATATCTATTCCTACCTGTTATTCTAAATGTTGGGCAGCTTTAACAGTTTTCTAACAAAAGACATTTACTGAAATCTCTGCTTCACTACATCACTTTAAAACATTACATTTTGGAGTTTATTTCCTCCCACAGCTTTTTGAGATTTGTGGAAAATGTTCAATCTTGAGGACTATTTTATAGCTGAAACCTATGAAACCAGCAATACTATAGCATTTCAAATATGGGTAGCTAATATTAGTAGAGCAGTATATAAAATCCTGGAATAAAACATAAAGTTATTTAAGTTGCATGTAAAACACCACTTTACTATAATATTAAAAATGTTCCTTAAATGCCATGCAGTCATCAAGAACAGAAAAAGTCGTGTTTTTAAAGGAATACTTTTAAAAATATAAATATTAAAATATAAAGAAACTTTTATTATTGTGTTAAATTTATTTCTAAGACATAAGCATTTTAAATAAATGTTATGTTTTAAGAAAGAAAACCCCTGCATTAAACTATAGAAAGACACAGATGTTTTCTACCTCAGAACTATGATAATGGGACAGCAGTGGTTGTTATACCAGCTATGACAAGACAGTATATGGTAAGGAGAGGACCAGTTCTCCCCTGTTGTAAACAGAGACCTTACTGTCCAAGGTTAAGGACACCTTGAGGGATAGCAGTTTTTGAAGGCTAGATGCAACCATCTTTCATGTTCTCCTAATGTGAAGTTTAGCTCACCATGTCAGTCTTAAAATAAACAGTGGTGAAAGTAGAATTGATCTTTAAATACACCAATCTGCTCTGATTTTATATATACCTATATGTATATATATCTATATCTATATGTGTATATATACACATATAGATATAGATATATATGCAAATTAATATATATCATATAGTAAAAAGAAGAAAAAAGGTAAAAACGTTATTCATTAATTAAGCCATTCATTTATTCACATTTAAAGCAATGCAACCAAGTAATGAATATCTGTATTAGCAGTTTATGAAACATTTATGTGTATATTATTAGATTTTTTTCAATAGCAGTTTAACATAGATTGAGCAATTACTATGTTAGGCATTGCTTTCAGTGCTTTATACAAGTTGGTCCTCTTAATCCTCATACCAACCCTACATCAGAGAGGAGGAAAAGAAACATTAAGAGTGAAAATAACTATGCCCTGGCCGCTTTGGCTCAGCGGTTAGAACATCGGCCTGCAGACCAGAGAGTCCCGGTTCAGTTCCCGCTAAGGGTTCGGTTCCCTTGGTTACAGTTTGTCCCCGGCCCTGGTTGGTCGTGCGGGAGGCAGCCACTCGATGTGTCCCTTTCTCGTCGATGTTTCTCTCTCTTCCTCTCTCTCCCTCCCACTCTATTTGAACAAAAAATGGAAAAATGTCCTCGGGTGAGGATGAAAAAAAAAAAAGAGTGAAGATAACTCAGCTAGGTCACATTGCTAGTGATTATGGAGCTGGAGTTCCAACTTGGGAAGATGGACTCTGTATCCCATACACCTACCATTTCACCACCTAACAATGGAAGGCCGACAGGCAGGAATTTGGTTATATTGTTATTGCCACTTGAAAAATAAGAAAAATGATACTTGAAGGGCATAAAATGCAATGGCTCTTAAGTGGAGGGACACAAACTTTAATCCTTATTTTCTGCCACCAACTATACTGTAACACTTTCACTTGGATTGTAAGGAGCTCATCCTCAAGGGTAACTACACAGAAGCAACAAAATATAATGCAGTGCAATCAGTGATACAAAGGAAGCAAGTCCAGAGTGCTAATGGATTTTAGAGGAAGGAGGTCACCTCTTCTTGGAGTCAGGAATATGTGACAAAACTTAACTGCTAAACCAATCACAAGTTCAAGAAAAATAGGTATCTAATTAAACATGAGACGTTTTGAGGGATTTTTGAAACATCCTTGACTCACAACTTTCATCTACCTCAAATTACCTTTAAATACTCATTCTTTTAAAATAACTAACAGCTAAGACACCATAAAATATAAAATATGGTGTTTTTCCTGGGGAGAAGAAGGATTGTAAGAATTGTATTTTAATAATAATGATAGCTAATATCATTAAGCTCTAATTATGAACCAGGTACTATTCTAGAACTTCAAAGGTATTATATTTTTCCTTAATCCTCAAAACAATTTTTATGATAGTTACCATAATGACCTCATTTTACAGATGAAGAAACCAAGGCAAAGCTTTTCTAGGGCCCAGTTGCCCAGGGAAATGATTCTAGACTCCTTTAGGAAAGACTATGGAGATATTCACTATATGTATTTGTAGTGTTCTAGTGAGGTCCATTCTCCAAAATAGGTAACCCTCTCTTTATTCAAAGCTCTTGGGTTCATGAATTGCCTCAGCTCTAAAAAATAGCTGAAGGTCCATAATTTTCAGGTTTACTATCTCAGGTCTGTTCTGTAGTTTGCTATGTCTGTAGTATTTTGCTTATGTAAATCAGGTAAGACCTTAGAGACATGTTGATTTTATTTTTTGGAACTTTATGAACAATTAACCTAGGCAGAGATCTTTATTGTTTACCAGAGTAATAATTACCCCACTTACCTTGTTGCCTATTATAGTGGTAATCCACTTTGTCCCCTCCTGAGTTCAGCCATTTAGGATTCTCTCACCCTCACTGAGGTAAGATTTCAGTTCCCTCCCAACTACATTCTTAGTGTAAAGAGAACAACCAATGAAGTGTTGTTGTTATCTTTTTTCATCTTTTTATCCCTCTTTTTAAAGAATCCTGTGCTTTTTCAACTAACCTATTCCCTAAAACCTTTGTGAAGGGGGAGACTTCTGAGATCTGTTGGGGAAGGTAGTGAAGGTATAAGACTCAAATGATAAATAAGTCTACTCATCTTGGATTAAGATTTGCATGAGTACACAGTGGCCAGAATCTTGTTACTCCACCATTATGAATACATTCAATCTGAGTTAAACTTTATTCCTCAATAGTGCTTTCACCCTATATCAGACCAGTGATCAATTCACCATTTCCTTGAAGATATCTTGCCCATTCTTGGACCAATTATTGTATTAGTTGGGGTCCTTTGTTTGCAAGACACAGGCAATGACACTTAGGCCAAAATAAACCAGAAATTATTTTACAATAAAAGCATGGGGCAGTTAATGGAATAAAAGGGGGAGGGGGTGGTAAATGACATCACAACATGCATCCAAAAGGAGCAGCTTAAGGATCCAAGTAACAACAACTAATCAGCAGTATAGTCCATGCTCTAACATTGGGTGAGTCCATGACAAACATATTCTGCCTTTAACACTTCTCAAGAGAATAAGACTGATTGATCAAACTCAGATCATAAGATCACTCCTTGATCAAGTATAGACCTACTTAAGTGACAGTTCCACTAAGATATCAGTCAATGAGATAATTTCTAAAACAAGAATTGGAACATGTGCAGGCAAAAGCAATGGATGATTTTTACTTTGAGTTAATAGGGTTGCACTGGACCTTGAACATTTAGAAGCAATCTCCATAACTAAAAGGTCTTTAAAACATATATAAATCTATTTTAAATCTGATTTAAAGGAGGAAAAAATGAACATAACCGTGAGATGAGAAATCTTAACAGAGAATTAAAAATGATATGAAGAAAATAGCAAAAAGAAATACTAAAACTGAAAAGTAAAATATCTGAGATACTAAATTTACTGAATGGGCTTAACAGCAGCTAGGAATAGAATAGAGAATCCAAAAATTACAATTAAACTACAGAATAATCATCATTCAGAACTGCCTGAAATCTAACTAAATGAAAGTCCTACAACTAAGGATTTAAAGAAGAAGCCACTTTCAGACTGGTAGGAGGAGGGGAGATGCAGAAGGGCTGGTCCCATATCCATGTGTGGTAGATAAAAATCAGAAGGGATATGTCAGCTGTGGAGCCCCCCCCCCACTGAGGAAAAAGGGGTCCCAACTCCACACCAGGCCCCCCAGTGCCAGGAAGAAAAGTTCCCATAACTTCTGGCTCTAAACACCAGATGGGATTATGCTGAGTGAACAGGGGTCTTTTGGAGTCCAGGCAGTTCCTCTTAAAGGGTCTGCAAATAGACTTACTTAGACTAGCTCCCTCTGAGTTCCAGTAGTGGGGTAGCAGCTCAAAAGGCACCAAGGATATATGGGGAGGAACTGAATTGTCTGGCATCAGAGCGAGAGCTGGAGGGGCAGCTTTCTGCCAAACAGAAGTGCTGACAGAGGCCATTGTTGCTTTTCTGAGACCGCCCCCAACAAAACTGGCAGGCAGGTGTCATATCTGAGTCTCCATCAACCTGGCTAACACTGTTTTTCATGCCTTGATTGTACCCTAAGACCCTACCTCACCCAATTTACAAGCCAAACCCAAGCTGTTTCCAGTGGCTTTTCCATACAAATTGCCTATCTTAGCTCCTACTGTGGACTTTCCTAAAATCTCTCAAAAGTTTACAAATTTCAAACATGCAGCATCAGGCCTCAGCATGACCCATGCCTCTTGCTAAGTGGACCCAGGTCTGCACTAGCTGCAGCCACACTAGCTTAGTTCACAGCTTGGTCTCACCTGGGCATCTCTAAGCCCAGCACAAGTAGCAGCCATCTGCAGATTGCTTTGTAGCTCATGCCAAGTGGCCCTGGGTGGAACACAGGTGGTGACTGACCTTGGCCTGCACCTCCCGGAAGGGCCCAGTACCAGCGCACCCAGTAGACAGCTTCAGACCATGTCAAATCACCACCCAACCACCTCACAAGCAGCACACTCAAGAGTTGGATTCAGCAGAAATGTGAACCCTGCTGAAGTAAGTCTCGCCTTATGGGGTTGGCCCCTGCACAGCTAATCCTCCACAGTGATGGGTGGTCACAGCCAGTCCTTGCAGCTGATCAACCTGGGGAGGGTAAATCCTTCCTATTTACATGCCAATAGCAATGAAGCCTCAACTACAACAAGAAGGTGTAAACAGCCCACACGAAAGACACACCAGGAATGCCCAGCTTGGGTTATTGGCAAGGCTGTGCTGCTGGACACTACAGAACACCTACCAGATAAGGCCACTCTACCAATCCTGGGAGACATAGTAGCTCTACCTAATACATAAAAACAAACATAGGAGGAGGCTGCCAAAATGATGAGACAAAGAAATATGTCCCAAATGAAAGAACAGAACAAAACTCCAGAAAAAGTAGTAAATAAACAAAATAGAGACAAGCAATCTAATTGACACAGAGATCAAAACACTGGTTATAAGGATGCTCAATGAACTTAGTTAGAACTTCAACAACATAAAAGAGGACATGAAAACCATAAAAAAGAACCAGTAAGAAATGAAAGATTTATGAACTGAAATGAAGAATAATTTTCAGGGGATCAACAGTAGGGTAGATGAAGCTGAGAATCAAAACAGCAATTTGGAATATAAGGAAGCAAAGTATACTCAATCAAAACAGTAAAAAGAAAAAAGAATCCAAAAAGATGAGGATTGTGTAAGGAGCCTCTGGGACAAGTTCAAGTGCACCAATATTCGCATCATGGGGATGCCGAAGGAGAAGAGAGAGAGAGCAAGAAATTAAAAACCTATTTGAAAAAATAACGATGGAAAACGTTCCTAGCTTGGTGAAAGGAATAGACATACAAGTCGGATAAGTGCAGAGAGTCCCAAACAAGATGAACCTAAAGAGCCCCACACTAAGACACATCATAATTAAAATGCTAGGTTGTTAAAGGCAAAAATAGAATCTTAAAGCAACAAGAGAAAAGCAGTTAGTTACCTACAAGGGAGCTCCCATAAGACCATCAGCTGATTTCTCAGCTGAAACTTTGCAGGCCAGAGGTGATTGGCAAGAAATATTCAAAGGAATGAAAAGCAAAGACCTACAACCAAGATTACTCTACCCAGCAAAGCTAACATTGGCAATCAAAGGGCATATAAAGAGCTTCCCAGACAAGTAAAAGCTAAATAAAGTCATCACCATCAAACCAATATTACATGAAATGTTAAAGGGTCTTCTTTAAGAAGAAGGAAAAAAAGATAAAAATATAAACAATAAAATGGCAATAAATATGTATTTATAGGCAATTGAATTTAAAAAACAAAATAAATGAACAAGTAGAACAGAAACAGACTTGTAGATACAGAGAACATTTTGATGATTGCCAGATTGGAGGACGGTTGCTGGCATGGGTGAAGGGATTAAGAAATACAAATTGATTGTTACAGAATAGTTATGGGGATTTAAAGTACAACATAGGGACTATAACCAATAATATTTGAATATTCTAATAACTATGTATGGTGTCAGGTGGGTATGAGATGGGTATCAGGATAATCACTTAATAAGTTATATAATGTCTAATCACTGGGTGTACACCTAAAAGTAATATAATATTGTATGTCAAATATAATTGAAAAATAAAAAAAATATTTAAATTTTAAAAAGTAAACAACAAAAAACAAAGAGTAGAGAATCCAGAGGTAGATGGACATATAGCATCAATTTATTTTCTACAAAGGCAGAAAGTTAAATGTGGAAAATGAATGTCTTTTCAGTAAATATTGCTGAAACAACTTGACAAATATATGGGGGAAAGTGAACCTTTACCTTCACCTACCACCAAACACAACTTACAGCCAAAATTATAAAGCTTCTAGAAGAAAATTTAAAGTAATGTATTGGGGACTTGGTAAGGCAAATATTTCTTAGAGAGAAGAGAAAAAGTACTGACCATTAAAAAACAAAACAAAACAAAAACACAAAATTGACTTCCTCAAACATAAAATAGCTTTTACATCAAATGACACTTAATAAATTGAAAATGGTAACCATATATTGGAAAAAAATATTTGCAATATATGTAGAATTCCAATTGTATGATGTTCAAGAATAGGCAAAAATAATTTCTGGCAATAGAAAGGAGAAAAATGCTTATCTATGAAGGGGCTGAAAATGCTTTTATGTCTTGAGATTTTGCTTACACTGCTCTATAAATTTATCAAAAACTAATTAAATGATATTCTTAAGATGTGCATGTCACTGTGTATAAAGCTTACATCAACAAAATTTTGAAAATTATTTTTAAAAATAACATTGTTTTGAGTTGCTTGCTACGTGCTACACTCTACAGCAGCAGTTCTCAGTTGGCTACAGTTTTCCCCCTCAGAGTCATTTAACAATTTGGAGACATATTTTGTTGTCATGACAGTCTGGGATGCCACTGGCATCTAGTGACTAGAAGACACAGATGCTGCTAACGATAGGACAGCACTCCACAATGAAGGATTGGATGGCCCCAAATGTCAGCAGTGCTGAGGATGAGAAACCCTGCTCTACACCAAGCAATTTATATGCATTAGATCATTTCTAGTCTTCTAAGAAAAATTGTAAGCTAAGGTCCATTGGTTATTTTGGTCAATCCAATGCAGCTATTCTAAGAACATATAAGCATTACAATGTTTCACAAAGTAGACAGGAAGATCTAGAATTCAGGAGAATGTGTCATTTTTGGTTGTTCCCAATTTTTGCCTTAGCACACAATAAATCTGTCAAACTGGATGTGGGGATAGGACTCTAATTTGCCATAAATGATCCAAGAAATAGATACCTAATGAAGAAACATTCATGGGCTGAGTTTAATTTGATATAAAAATTCTGGCTTGCCATATTTGAAGGGTCAGTTGTGGAAAAGAGCCGAGTACCTTGAGTTAGCCTGTCCAAAATGATGCCAACAAAACTAGGTAAAAGTGGTTTCAGACAAGAGAGCAAAAATCACTGTACAAAGCCAGAGCCAGATCAGTAATGAGGGAGGCCAATGAGTTAGGGCGGAAGAGGGTTTAAGGAAATTTCCAATCCCAAAAGCCAGCAGACATTGTGACTATTTATCCATGACCTGTCAAAATGGCAACTGACACTTGAAATGTGAGAAAACCTGGAGAACAAACCCCTGAATAATTGGGGCAGAGACTTCATATCTTCCAGTGAAAAGAATATTGCACTTGGAGATAGGAGGCTATGGCATTAAGCAGATTAATCCACTTCTGTAGCCCTTGACTCTATCTCTAAGACGAGACTGAAGCAGCTGGGTTTATGAGGTCTTTCCACTAATTCACCTATGTTTTCTTCTTTCTTGGTTTGACAGTATCTTAAAGTACACAAGGGACACCGAAGATAAAAGGAGCAATGCCTAGAGAAAAGATTCTATGTAACCTCCTGCCCCTGCCCCCCCCCCCCCACACACACATCTTTTTATTCTTTACATTGTTATAGTATTTGCAGGGCTTCTTATTCATTTTATTTTTTGTCACAGTCCCTCCTCTTTATGTAATAATAACTATTTGCATAGAAGGCTTTCATTTACACAATATCCCTTCTATATTTACAAACAGCCTCTGATCATTAGAACACAGGATACTCTTTTCTTGTCTCAGGACACCACACAGACATCCTCCTTCTGAATATATGCCTCTCTTATTAATCTGCCTGAATTCCTAACTAGTCAGGGCACTTATCCACTGGATTCAAAATCTGTGATTTTAATCAAGCAAGTAAGTGAAACATTTAATTTTTAGGTTCAGCAACTCAGAAAATCCAAACTAAAAATATAGACACTTTATTCCAGGATATTGAATCCAGCTATCACCCATGTCACTTGTTTTAATTGATGCTTTCCTTTTCATAATATATACTGCTCTTTCCCTGCCTTTCCTAAGGTATGCCCAGCAGTGGAGACATGGAACCATTATAGTCACCATGCACAGTCCTGGTACAAATGCTGAGCCTGAATTTTCAAGAACTCAGACTCACCAGCCACAGCAGCCCACTTTCTTAGCCACTGCACTGTGGTATAATACGTATGCAGGACTATGCATATCAAACCCTGTTCTTGATAATCACAATGTAGATTTTTTTTTTTTAAAGTTCTACTATATAGGACTTTGATATATAATGTTTTCTTTTTTTTAATACAGAATATTTAATTTATTTTTATTTTATTTATTTAATTTATTTTTGTTACAGATGTTTCTCCTTTTTCCCCCATTGACACCCTCCTCCCGTTCCTGCCCCCCCCAACCCCCCAGCATTGTTGTCTGTGTCCATTGGTTATGCTTATATGCATAAGTTCTTTGGTTTATTTCTTCCCTCCCCCTACCCCCTCCTCTGAAGATTGTCAATCTGAACCTACTTCTATGTCTGTGGGTCTATTTTGTTCATCACCTTATTTTATTCATTATATTCCACAAATATATAATGTTTTCTAAGTGATATCTCATTCAGTATGCATTAGTCATTATTTTACGTTTTCTCTTTGACTTTTTATTAGTTCTGTAAAACATTTGTTCTGTGCCTACCAAGTTCTAGGCACTATGCCAGATGCAAGTGACACAGCGGTGAAGAGTAAGACAGGGCTCTGACTCACAAGGAGTTCACAGTCTAGCGTGAAAATCTGGCATAAAACAAATAATTTACAACTATAGTAACCAAAACTCTAAAAATGCTGTTTTATGACTCACAAAATGAATCTCACATTGCCCAATATTTTGCTTCTTACAAGACCTATGTAACTGAAAATCTTTAGAAAATTTTCCTTTTAAAAACACACCTTTAGGATTTTTTTTTTATCCTCACCTGAGGACATTTTTCCATTTTTGTTCAGATAGAGTGAGAGTGAGAGAGAGGAAGAGAGAGAGAGAGAGAGAGAGAGAGAGAGAAACATCGACATGAAAGGGACACATCGAGTGGCTACATCCCGCATGACCCAACCAGGGCCAGGGACAAACTGCAACCGAGGTACGTGCCCTTAGTGGGAACCAAACCCGGGCCTCTCTGGACCGCAGGCCGACACTCTAACCGCTGAGCCAAATCTGCCAGGGCACACCTTTAGGATTTTTAAAAGGTTTACTATATAGTACACTACTTACAAGATTGCTTCACTATGATTCATTATCATTCTGATAGGATGATAATTAATTCTGCTAAGAACAGCATATTGGAATTAAAAGCACTTCCTATACTTGCTACATAAGCCATTTTTTTTTAATATATGAGAGTCCAGTCAATACTGGAGGAATCAGAACTTAGTTCTTATCCATGCATATGTAACACTCCAGTGTCCCTCATGGATATTCACCATATAATTCTGCTGACTAATGTGCCTTTAGATGTTGACAAGAGAATAATGGTAGTTTCATCCTTCCCATGAAAAGTATCAACCACTTTGGCTTCAGTTTTAGAAAATGCACACTTATAACAAGGAAACCTCCCTAGAATTAACACAATATGCAAAGATAATCCACCTGCTCATCTAACAGAGACCAATAAATGAAACTTGCGTTGACACTTTAAAAAAAGTGTACTTCCCATTTTCACCGAGGCCCTTTCAAATGTGTCTCTCAAAGATATGTCTCATTACAGGGCACTCTATTAGAACTAAGACTCGGGAAGGAGAGATTGTCTTACTCTGGGACTGTGGTGCTTTTGCCATCTACCTAGCAACTGAACTTTGCCTGGGTACTTGAATTTGTTTTGTCCAAAACTCTGGGTGTGTCCTATCCTGTGGAGAAAAGTTACCTTAAAAAAATACCAATAAAAGTGACAAATAGCATAAAGGACTCTAACATGTATTAACTCCTCATAGAATGTCAGGACCTGAGCTAAATGTTCTGTATACATTAATTTATTTATTATTCACCACTTCCTTAGCTATTGACTGAAAGGGAACAATAATCGTACTCAACCCATGTGGTTATCCCAAGAATTAAATAAGATTATATAATTTACACGTGAGTAAGAGGAGCCATTAACTGCATTTTAACACAAAGTGGCAGATGAAGCATTTTGTTTACTTGCTAGATGCCAGTACAACATGAAATATTAATGCATAGGAATGCCATCAGCAGAGGTAAGTGGGCGTGCTGCTGTTGCTTCATCATAGTCTATTGTCTCAGAGGAGCACCAGTCATGCGTGTTTTGCCTGTGTTATCCCTCTGGGCATTTAAACAGGCAAACTCAGGGACAGCCGTGCCTGCTGGGAATTTCAAACTAAGCAAGGTACTCTGTTCTTTCAGACCTTCCGGTTACAGACCTGCAGTGGGGTTAGCAAACATCTCAGTGGACAGTGAGGGTGACTAGGAATCACCAGCTCACCTGAGCTGTAAGATAATACTGAATCAAAATGTATCTTCAAAAGCAATGATGAGTATACATAGAAAAACATACTAATTTAAGACAAATTAAAGATATTGCATAAAGAAAATAGATATTTGACCCAAACTGAATAAAAGAAATTCTAAAACAAATAATAATTACCTCCAGAACCAGAGGAAAGCTTTTGCTTTACTCGCTTAGTGTTTTCAGAACACAAAAGAGAATATGATCACCATGAAATGCAATCAAGGGAGTCATAAAAAGACAAAAACTGGAAAAGAACTGGGAGAAACTTCCTTTCAAGCTGTGGCAGATTAGCTTTTATGAGAAAAACCCTCTGGCCAATAGCAATTAGGAAAACTTTGTACAATAAAAAAAGTGGTAATAAACTACTTGAAAGCATCGAACAACCACCAAGAAAATGAGAATTTGAGAGGTGAATATTGCAGGAAAAAAAAGAGAAACCTAGTATAATAAACTGATATTGCATAACGCATTATATTTTAAGTAGCCTGGGCCAAATAGCTGATAAGCATAGCCACGGCTGTGACGAGGTCATAAAGACAGAGGAAACAAAAATGGGAGTAAGAACCCACCAAGATTTAATGGTCCTAGTGTCCCCCCACCCCCAAGCTTTCAGCCAAGGTGCTCAAAGAGCTACCTTTTGGAACAAGAGTGAACCAGCCCTTACAACTGAAAGCAATTTCAAATGAACTCATGTCCTGTTTAGATTTAAGGTCATCTCTTCTTACCCCAATGCCACCAAAAGAAACAGTAAGGGCTGAAGGGAAAAAATACCTTCCAGAGCCTCCAATTATATCTGCAATTTTCAATAAACAATAAAAAATGACCAAGTGTGCACAAACCTTTAGAAAACAGCAAATAATAAGTAAAGGCCCAAGGGAGACCATAAGTTCGGTGTCAAAAGGAAAAATTTCACACAGAAAAGGAAACTAGAAAATAGAATCAAATGAAAATTCTGGAGCTGGGTAAAAACAGAACCTGAGATTAGGAATTTGGTGAGTGTGTTTAACAACAGAACAGACACAGCAGAAGTAAGATCCTGAGAACTGTGTGAGAATAAAATAACCAGATGGAAACATGGAGAAACCGAAGAATGGGTATCAGGGGAGGGACATAAGGAGCATGTTAGATGTGAGAAGGAGATCTCCACAAATAGAGGAAAGAGATAAATAAGGATAAAAAATATTGGAATCTGGAGACAGGGGCAGCTTTTATTAAGAAAAAGACATGTGTTCCTAGAGTCCTTCGTGGAAAATTGTCATTTGCTTCAAAGACTTATCAGATCACCTGCTTGTTAAGCATTGGATTCTGTTTTTAAAGCACCATGTGGACAGACATACAGATGCAATGACAAATAGACAGTGGCAAAGTCAGTTTTAAGTTTGGGAAAATGTAAATTCAAAATTGTAACACAAAAGAACACATGACATTTTTAATTTTTTAAATTAATTTATTTTTGTTACAGATGTTTCTACTTTTTTCCCCATTGACACCTTCCTCTCCATCCCCCCACCCCGTCCCCAGCTTTGTTGCCCATGTCCATTGGTTATGCGTACATGCACATAAGTTCTGTGGTTTATCTCTTCCCTCCCCCCCCACCCCCTCTTCTGAGGATTGTCAGTCTGTACCCTACTTCCACATCTCTGGGTCCACCCTGTTCCTCAGACTGTTATGTTCATTATATTCCAGAAATAAGTGAGATCATGTGATATTTGTCTTTCTCTGCTTGGCTTGTTTCGCTTAGGATAATACTCTCCAGGTCCCTCCATGTTGTCTCAAAGGATAAGAGATCTTTCTTTCTTACAGCTGCATAGTACTCCATTGTGTATATGTACCACAGCTTTTTTATCCATTCATCTACTGATGGACACTTGGGCTGTTTCCAGATCGTAGCTATTGTAAATAGTGCTGCTATGAACATGGGGGTACATATTAATATATTCTTTCTGGTTGGTGTTTCAGGCTTCTTAGGGTATATTCCTAGAAGTAGGATCACTTGGGACGCATGACATTTTAATCTAATCAAAAAATTTTGTTGTTGTTTGCTTTGTTTAAAAGGATAAGTAAAAAAAAAAAAAAAAAAAAAAACAACGGGAAAGCAAAAATGAGGTTTTAAGAATAGGTCCTGAATCTGTCCTTCAGTCTAATCATGCCTCCTTCCTCTCCTCAGGACCTTCTCCTTTTATCTAGAAAAAACCCTGTCTTTATAAATCAAAATAGGGTCAATATTTCAAGACTCTGCTAAAGTCCATTTACTCCATAAAGCTGTACATGATCATTCTGTGTCCCATGATCTACCTTTTCTCCGCACTTCTAAACCATTTACATTCTTAATGATGTATTTGATGATGTGGCTATCATTTTTATGTGTTTCTTTCTTTTCAATTATTTTTTCCCCTAAATTTGGAGTTTGATTATGTAGAACACAGTAAAAAGATGAGGTAGTTTCTGAGGTTGATGGAGGCTCTAATGAAAAAGGACAGAACTTAGGAAACAATATTGAATGGGGAAAAGTAGTCTTCTAAAAATATGTTTTGAGCCCGGCCAGTGTGGTTCAGTGGTTGAGCCTCGGTTCATGCACCAAAAGGTCAAAGTTTCGATTCCCAGTCAGGGCACATGCCCAGGATGTGGGCCAAATCCCCAGTGGGGGGGCATGCAGGAGGCAGCCAATCGATGCTCTCTCTCATCGATGTTTCTATCTCTCTCTCCCTCTCCCTTCCTCTCTCTCTAAAATCAATAAAGGAAAAAAAAAGTTTTAAAAATATGTTTTGATAATATTATGAGGGCTTCATTATAACCTAAGGAAATAAAATCTTTTCCTGACTTTGATAGATCAACCTATACAGAAAGTTCACAGAATTTTTCTGAATGAAACATTTTTTTTTTTCAAAATCTCTCTCAGAATTTTTGCTCAAAACAGGGTACATAGCCACATTAGTAAAACAGTCATTGGTTCCTGAAGCAACTAGAAGCTATAACTGTCATATGTTTCACAAAAATTGATCTTTCCTTGTAAGGAAAATATGTATAATTCTCTCTATTCCAGAAAGCTAAGTACAATCTATGATATGAGAAATGAGATTTTAGAAAAATCATTATTTAACCTTTAATATAGAAACATTAGCCACATTGTACCAAATCTTCCCATTTGTAGTCAGAACTTTTCTATGCTGTTCATTCTGGATCAGAACCCTCCTCTATCTCACTTTCTCCTTCATTCCAAATGAATTTCTTTGTTTTCCTCAGAAGTTCTATTTTTTTGACTGGACTCTGCTAAAAAAAAAAAAAAATCAAATATCTATTTAGGAGAAGTAAGAGGGCTTAAATCTGAAAAGATTCTGATGTCATTCAAGATCCTTTTAGTGACAAAAGTGGTCCATTCATTTCACATGAAATGAACAGTTAGTTGAGCTGCCAACACACAGATAACTCAGAGGCCAAACCTCACATATGGCTTGATGGAAGATAACTAACTAGCAGTTTTATTCAGTCATAAAGTAAAACCACAGGGACAGAAGCTATAAACGTTTATAAATTGTTGAGAGTAGAGTGTTGAAAATATTCCTTCTCTTTATACATTTTTCCAGATCACAATAGCTGTGAATTTTTACATTCTCTCCTGAAATCATGTAGTTTGAACTTACTTCTTGAGATATTCTTGTGCAAGAGAGTTGAAAGGGATGGTTTGTTCTGTCCTCTATCCCAACATTATATAAGAATGTTCCCTTTAAGAGTACCCTTACAACTTACTAAAAGTCCAGTGGAATATTAAAATAATTTATTTTCAATTTATTTGAATTTAGTTATTTATTCATTTATTTTTATCTCGAGTACTATGTTAGTATAGAAAATGCTTATGCACACACAGACATACAGAGCAATGAACAGAAAGAAGGTCCATGTCCTCCAAGAGTTAAGAACCCACCAAAGCTGAGAAGTCATGTAAGCAAGAATCTTTTTAAGGAATAAGAGTCATCATTCACAGCTTTCCTCCTCCATCTAACCCATAATAAAGGTTGTCCATGCCCTTCCTAGATCCCCTTTACTGGGCCAGTGTACCCATCTACAAGAAGTTGATAAAGGCTCAGCTTCTTATCATCTTAGCTGTATCAACTTACTCTTTATCTGGGGGGAAAAAAAATGAAAAATAAAAAAAGCCCTCTGTGAGAGTTTCCTTATTCAAAGATGCCTGAAAGTTTACTATCCCTCTACCTTGGGAATGACCTTCAACCAATGTCTGCCTAATGTATTAATATATAGCAAAGTCTGTGTGTGGCACAGGTCAATGATTTAGTTGTAGATTTTTCAAATAAACTTCCATGTAGAACAAATACTTGAAAATAACTTGAAATGTGCAAATTTGAAAAAAAGTATTTGTAAGTGTCTGTCCAATAATAAGCACAATTGTTTAGAATTTAGGCCCCAATTTTGGGGGAGTGGAACATTTTATTATTTATAAACTATATTTAGTTTAAAATTACAGGCTCATGGTGATAAAAGGGTGATGGATCCTAATCAGTTTCATTATTACTATTATCTTCAGATTTGAATTATTGTTTATACTCTCAAAGTGTCCCTCCCATTTCCCTACCCTTGGATTTACATAAATCTAGCCCTTTGAATACATGCTATTTTCATCACCCAGAAACATTACTGATGAGTTTTTTGAGGCTTAAATATAATGCTCTAAAGGACATCTGTAAAATAATTGTACTGTTGTCTCTCTGATGCATTTGTAAACAAGATATATCCTGCAGTTGTCTGTGGTGCCATTTCAGAGCTGAGGGCGAATGTCAAGTTGTGATTTAAGAATTGGACCTACAGCCTGGCTGGTGTGGCTCAGTGGACTGAGCTTCGTCCCATGGACTGAGAGGTCCCAGTTTGATTCCTGGTCAGGGCACATGCCCATGTTGCGGGCTCCATCCCCAGTAGGGGGTGTGCAGGAGGTAGCCAATCAATGTTTCTCTCTCACATTCATCTTTCTATCTTTCTCTCCCTTCCTCTCTCTCTCAAAAATCAATGAAAATATTTTTTAAAAAGAAAAGATTTATAGATTGAGGATAAAGAATAAAACTGTCTTTGTTCACAGGTGACATGATTGTCTATGTAGAAAATCTGAAATAATTAGTGAAAGAACTCTTGGAACTAATCATAAATTATATCAAGATTGTGTGATATAATATATATATATATATACAAAAGTTGATTGCTTTTCTATATACAAAAGCAACATCCTATGAACAATAGGATTTTGAACTTAAAAACACAATACCATTTAAATTAGCATCACCAAAGTGAAATACTTAGATATAAATGTAACAAAATATACACAAGATCAATATAAAGAAAACTAAAAAACCCTGATGAATGAAATCAAAGAAGAATGAAATAAACAGAGATATTCCATGTTCATAGATAGGAAGATACAACATTGTCAAGATGTAATTTTTTTCAATTTGATTTGTGAATTCAATGCAATTGTAATCAAAATCCCAGGAAGTTATTTTGTGATTATTGACAGACTCATTCTAAAGTTCATATTGAAAGGCAAGAGACCAAGAATAGCCAACACAATATAAAAAAGAAAAGAGCAGATTTGGAAGGCTGACACTATCCAACTTTAAGACTTACTATAAAGCTACAGTAATCAAAACAGTGTGGTATTTGTAAAAGACTAGACAAATAGACCAATGAAACAGAAAAAAAAAAAAAAAAAACACCCATGAACAAACCTCCATGAATATAGTGAACTGAACTTTAACAAAGGAGTAAAGGCAATACAATGGAACAAAGATATATAATTTTTTAAACTAAAGGTGCTGGAACAACTGGACATCCACATGCAAAAATAAATGAATAAATCTAGATGCAGACCTTATACCCTTCACAAAATTTAACTCAAAATGGGTCATAGACCTAAATGTAAAATGCAAAACTATAAAATTCCTAGAAAACAACATAAGAGATGACCTTGTGTATGGTGATGACATTTTAGAGAAAAAGCCAAAGACAAGATCTGTGAAAAAATTGATACGATGTACTATATTAAAATTAAAAACAGCTCTACAAAAGACAAAATCAAGTAATGCAAAGAAAAGCCCAGACTTGAAAATACATATTTTCGAAAGACACATCTGATAAATGACAATTATGTAAAATATACAAAGAACACTTAAAACTCAACAACAAGAAGACAACCAATCTGATTTTCAAATGGGCCAAACACCTTAACAGACATCAACAATGAAGTTATACAGATGGCAAATAAGCATATGACAAGATATTCCACATCAGATGGCATAAAAAAATACAAATTAAGCCCTGGCCAGTGTTGCTCAGTGGTTAGAGCATTGGCTTGCACATTAAAGGATCAGGGTTTGCTTCCTGGTCAAGAGCACATACCTGGGTTTGGTCAGAACACGTGCAGGAGGCAACCAATCCATGTGTCTTGTGTCTTTCCCACATGGCTCATTGATGTCTCTCTCTCTCTCTCTCTCTCTCTCTCTCTCTCTCTCTCTCTCTCTCTCTCTCTCTCTCCCCCCTCCCTCTTCTTTTCCCTTCCACTCTCTCTGAAAGGACCTTGTCTACTGCTGTGCTTTGATTTAAAAAGCAAAATTCATTTTGTCGGGTACTTCTTGTCAACCAATAAAGATATAGGTTGGGTTTTTGACCATTTGTATCCATTACCCACTCTCGTGATATGCCTTCATTCTCTCAAAATAATCAAAACCTGTTAACTTACACTTTATTCAGCACACACCCTGTTGAAACAGGAAAGACTACTATCAACATTTGCCTGTTTGTGTGCTAAAATATTAATTCAATTTTATTCATGGAAAATGTAAGAGTGAGGTTCAAAATTCAATTTATTAAAATGTTTAGTGTTCTTTGTGAAATATAATCTGTTTTGGCAAAAGGTAAATCCAGCCAGTATATCCCCAAAGTGTATAATTTTCAGCTCTGGCTGTCTCTAATCTATGCACATTTATCAAAATAAGTGATAATCAGTTTGCTTTAAAGTGCTATTTTTTAGAAATCCTGACATGTTGTGGAGACAAACATGATGTTTGTCTCAAATTACAACTAAAAGTCTATCTATATCACAATGAGATGCAAAATATATGTAAAATGTAAAAAGATTGGCACTTCTGGCTGAATAATGTTGTCTCTCAGATGGTTTATGATATTGGTACGTTAATATATCTCCGTGAAAGAAAAATGCACACTGAATTTACCAAACATTCAAGAGTCCTCTGAAGTCTAATTCATATTCTAGAATATTAACACTGCACAGCAACACTATTTCCAAACTTATTCTGTGAAAAATCTTTATGCAAATGCTCAAAGCAAGCTCTGAATAGTTCACAATAAGATTTAAAATCCTTTTAAAAGCCTTACTATGATCCCTAAAATAAAATATGGCAAACTGACCAGATCTAATTTTGAAGGAACTGGAGCTGACTCAATAACAGAGCAGGCTTTCCTTAAAAGCTAAATAATGGGATATTTGAAGATACAAATTAAAAACTAGACAAAGCAACAAGTAGGAAAAACTATCAAGAGTTGCTTCTAGAAAAGAAATCCGGAAAAATCTTACTTTTCTTGATATATTTTGTTATATTTTTCATCACCTCAAAAAATAATTTGCATTTGTATTCTCTATAAGATGATAAAAATAATTTGTATGTGGAAAAACATATCTGCCAAATTGACCCAGAAGTCACACAGATGGTAGTGAAAGATGACAACAGTAAAGTGGATATATGTTTTGTGTGTCATATTTTTCCTGAAAGCCTAAGATCAGAAAACCTCTTTATTACAGTGCTGTAATTAAGAAGCTTAAGGAAAGTGTGAGTAAAAATATATGGCAGTGTAGTGTTATATGTAAAGGAATATCTTGAGTTGTTCAGATTTAAAGATGGAGCTAAGAAAAATGCACTGTATAAAAATCACCTATGGCAAATACACAAATCTAAATGAAATAGCAGCAGAATGACTATTGAAAACTAGATTTTATAATTGTTTTATATTCTTGCTCTACAAGCAGGACATTTTTGGATAGGTATCAAAAATTGTTTTCTTCCAAATTATTTCTTGATTTTTATATCATTGAACATAGATCAGAGAAATTTGATTGTTGTAACTTTTTAAAATGCTAGAGTTTTCAAATTCCTAAAGGAGCCTTTTCTTTCTCATGTGATGAAATCTTAGAGATATCTCCATTTATAATACAGAATATTTAGAACAAGTGGCTGAAAAAAACGTACTTAAATATTTTTTTTTTGTAGGAACTTGTGTTTTTTTCCCAATACTTCATCTTGTCATTTTTTTTTTAAAGTTACTTTCAAAATTATGGACTAAATACACAACTATTATAAAAAGCAATATGATAACTTGGACACTTTGTTATTTAACATTTTTTGTCTCAAAACAGATTAAAAAATAACTCAAGGAAGCAGGCACAGAATTTGGTATTAGCACCAGAATAGACATTGAAGAGACAAAGGAATTCGGGACTATGGGTTAGATTTGTGTGGCAATATTAGCGATGGGAAATGTGGTGGTGAGAGCCAGGGCAGCTCCTTTCCTATCATTTTTGATGCAACAGTTGTCACTTACAGTGAATTAATACCATTGCTCAAACTATTCAGAGCTAAGAAGAATTACACCTATTTTTTTCTTATACCCTTTAAGGAAAAAACAACAACAAAATGTTCCTATTATTTTCAACAGATGAGAGAGATATAAAGAAAAACTCAGTGTATTCCAGCAAATCATTAAGAAGATAGAAGATAATGCTGTTTCTTTCTAGGTAGGAGGATGAGGGGACCCACAGAAGGAAATCAATATAAAAGGTCTCAGAAAAAACAGTTTGTACATCTTGAAGAAATTTAATACTGTTTTACAGTTAATAAACATTATCAAGTATATTTACATTCATGCTAAATAAAGGGTATTATTCCTCCTTTACCAGATTAAGAAATACACTGACTGTTAAATGATCCATAAGATAAAACAAATATATAAGTTCAATACCAATAACAGAAAATGTAAAACCTTTGACATTTTCCTTGAGTTTAGCTGATCTTATCAGTTCTAACTCCTTTGTACTCCTCAAGGGATCCCCTTCTGGCTCCTAACCAAGAACTGGAGTCCTGCCTGAGGCATCCAATAGCTGTCAGAGAGGTTTGGAAGGAGGCATCTTGATTCTAGAACATGGATGTTTTCTCCCTGGAGATGGTTTACAATTTCAATTTTTTTTCATTCTCACAGACTTGGCTTTTTATGGGAGAAATTTCAAGGGTGGAAGACCTTAGCAGAGTCCAGATACCACAGCAATGATATTTCCCTGTTGCATAAGGCTAAGCCCTTCCCACAAAAATAGGTCACAGGGTAGCCAATTCATACCTTTCATCACATATGTCTTGCACCACCACTTCTAGTTTTATTTTATTGAAATACTTCCTGGAAATTTAATTCCTCAAGTGATTCATAAAATGAACCAAATGAATCTGATTATCTTGCTATAGTAGTCTAGCAATTATATTTGTGGGCAAAAAAGTTAACCCAACCTGGGCTCAAATCCTGTTTCCATTGGGCAGTTACTACTGATTGTCATCTTTTAGAAGTAACTTGACTCTGCCTCAGTTTCCTCATCTATAAAGTGAGAATAGTAGCATCACCTAAAACTCCTAGAAAACATAAAGAAATGCTTCATGACTTTGATCTTGGCTATGATTTCATAGATATGACACCCAAAGCACAGGCAACAAAAACAAAAATAAACAAGTGGGACAGCATCAGATTAAAATGCTTCTGCACAGCAAAGAAAAAAATCAACAGAGTGAGAAAGGAACCTACAAAATGGGATAAAACATTTGCAAACCATATACATGATAAGTGTTAATATTCAAAATATATAAGGAATTTCTACAGCTCAATAGGGGGAAAAACCCTAAATCCAGTTAAAAATGAGCTAAGGACTTGAGTAGACATTTCTCTGAAGAAGACATACAAATGGCCAACTGCTATATGAACAGGTGCTCAACATCACTGATCATCAAGGAAATGCAAATTAAAACCATGGTGAGATTATCACCTAACACCTATTAGGATGGCCATGATTATAAAAGAGAACAAAACAAAAGACAAGTTTTGGTAAGGAGTGAGAATGTAGAGAAATTAGAACCCTTGCACATTGTTGGTGGGCTGTAAAATGTTTTAGCTCTATAAAAACACTATGAAGTTATTTATAAAAAGTTAAATAGAAGGACCATATGATCCAACAATCCCACTTCTGGGTATTTATCTAAAATAGTTGAAATTAGGATCTCAAAGAGGTTATTAGCACTTTCATGTTCATTGAAGCTGTTCACCATGGCCAAGATGTGGAAACAACCTAAATGTTCACTGATGGATGGGTATAGAAAATGTGGTATAAACCTACAATGAGATACTATTCAGCCTTTAAAAAGAAGGAAATTCTGCAATATGCAACAATATGGATGAACCTCAGAGTTGTTATGCTACGTGAAATAAGCCAATAGCAGAAAGACAAGTACTGCATGATTATATTTACATAAGGTACCTAAGTAGTGAAATTCATAGAATCAGATAGTTGAATGGTGGTTTCCAGGGACTGGGAGAGGGAGAAATGGGAAGTTACTAATCAACAGATGTAAAGCTTCAGTTAAGCAAAATGGATGAGTTCTAGAAATCTGCTGTAAAACATTGATTCTATAGAACAATACTGTATTGTACAGTTAAAAATATGTTTAAAATGTGTTGTGTTCTTACCACAATAAAATAAAATTTAAAAATATTAGTTTTGGGGATATGTGACTGCAAACCACGTAAAACCCCCTCCCATTAATTTATATTTGAACACACTAGACTAAAATTATATACTCCAGAATAAGAAATTAAGAATCTTTTACCATTTGGTAATAAATTATCACATACCTAGCACTGAGCACACAAGCATCCAGTAGTAATTGATGGATTGATTGTTTTATGGCCACCTTGAAAAAGTAGAATCAACCACTATCCAAACTTTGGTTCAGATGTTGAGACTGAGGATGCCACACAACCAAGAGTGTATGCAACAGGTATATTACTCAAAATGAGGTTCTCTGCAAAGAGCAGTGCGAATTGCCCAAGCTGAACTGAAAATGGCCTGGGTTTGAGTTGATATTGTAACAAAAGGGCTAAAATACCAACATCATGCATGTGTATATTTATCTCTTATTACCACTCTATTGCTTGACACTAATTAGGCAAAAAAAGAAAGAAAGAAAGGAAAGAAAGAAAGAAAGAAAGAAAGAAAGAAAGAAAGAAAGAAAGAAAGAAAGAAAGAAAGAAAGAAAGAAAGAAAAGAAAGAAAGAAAAGAAAAGAAAGAAAGAACCACACATCCCCACACAAAACATTAAATGGCTAGAGATTTTAACTTTGAAAAATCAGAATTCTGTTACAAACATGAAATAAAGCTGCTCATTAATTTTGATTATTTGTTAAAAATCACATGATGAGATGAATAAAATTAAGAGATCTATAGGCTAAGACTCTGGAATATGACTCATGCACTTAGTACGTTTGAAAAAATAATGATAAATTGAATATCATGCAAAAATCAATCTCCTACTACAGAATTAATTACTCAGGTTAGGTACGGAGCAAGGCATGTTTATCTTTTTAGTATGATATTGAAACTCATCATTTCTAAACTTGTGCTTGTTTATCTCAAGGTCTTTTGTAATACAAAGGGGGGAAACTAAATATAGTTGAGCACCTTTATTTAAATATTTGGTTAATACAAAATATTAACCCTTTAATTTATTGGGCATTTTTTCCCCATGAATTCTTTAGAGCCAAAGCAAGCTTAAAAGGTGGAGGGATGATAATTACCTTTTAATATCTTCTTTGCAACCTTGTCCGATTGAGTGGCACTAATTTATCATGGATTACCTTAAATATAGAATAATAAATGTTTACATTAAAAGTGATCCTATTTGCACCAAATAGAAAGAAAACAGCCTTGAAATTCTGGAGCCTCTAAAATAAAAAGGAGATAATTAAGCATGGTGGGAGCTAGGATGACCCCCCCCCACACACACAGCTGGATTCTCCAGAAATATTATGATTGATTAAGCAGTATATGACGTTCTTCAGTGCTGTACCGAATTCTGAGTTCAGAAGACCACTACCTCTATGGAAAGTCTGATCTTTCCATTCTAAACCTGTCCCTACCAAGCTCCCTATGAATCCTATATTCATGGCTAACCTTCTGAGCACAACTTCATGCCCCAGTGGTTCTTTGATTACCATTCATCTGCTACCTAGCTGTCCAACTAGCACCACCTAGAATACACTTTCTCCTTTGATTATCTTTCAAATTCTTACCCTTTAAAAGTTGGCTCATGTGTGATTTCTTCCAGGAAGGCTGTCCCAAGGCCCAGTGTGATGTATATCATGACCTCCATCTTCACTTCTAAAATGCTTCTTTTGTCAAAAAAAAAAAAAAGTGATCATAAATATCTCCCTGTTTTCCCTTAACTATTGACAATCAACTGAACTATCATCCCACTCAACATTTAAATTCGATTGATATAAAAACTTTTCTTTATCTTTGCTTTATTTTTCTTAATACATATCTAGGTTTAGTCATTGTTTTTTAATTTAAATATATAATAACACAAAATTTAGCAGAGACTGTGCTAATATAGTGAGGGTGGTGGGAAAAAGGTAGGATAAACTGAAAATCTTATATGCATAACCAATGGACATAGACAATAATACTGTGAAGGCGGGAGGGTAGGGGGAACAGGATCGGGGTGGAGGGTGTCAATGGGGGAAAAAAGAGAAACATCTGTAACAAAAATTAATGAATTAATAAACAAAAGAAAACCCCACAAATTAGCAGTTATATTTCCAGAAATTTCTAGAACATCCCTCTCTGGGGTCCAGCATTCAACTCCTGATCTATCTTTAAGAAATAATCTTAAATATAGACTAAGTTTAATGTACACAGATCTTCTGTGCAGAATTACTTGGTTATAAAAGGGAAAAAATAAGAAATGAAGTGAGCAACAATAGGGAAATGGTTAAATAAAATATGGCACATCTATAAAAACATTTGAAAAAATGTGTTCTTAAATAGCTCAGAGCCTAGTGGGAGAACAAGAGAAAATAAACATACAACTAAAATATAGCACAATTAGTGTTAAAATAGAGGTACGTTAAATAGAGGTATAATAGAGGTATGTAAGAGGCTTTAATGGACAGGAACTAATCTGTGAAATGCTAACAATACATTGTTGATGCAAGAAAAGCAAAGACACTTCAACATATATGAAAGACTATGGAAAATTTAAGAAATTATATACTAATTGGTGTGGAATAACAGAGGGCTTCTGAGGAATGTAGGAGATGTGGTTAAAAGAGGAAGTTGGGGGTCTAACTGTGAAAGATTATACTGAGAAGGGTGTGTATTCTGTAGACGCGGAGAAGCCATTGAAGGTTTACACGATCAAATGTGAATTTTAGAAACACCTAGGATGACAGTGTGGATGATGGATGGAGAAAAAAAAATGAGAGACTGGAATAGGAGGCTAGTTAGGAGGCTGAGATATTCACCTTAATTTGGTTCTGATCTGAGAGCTCAGTAATGAGAATAGAGGGGAAGAAATGAATTTGAGAGTATCTTAAGATTAGAATGAGCAGGAGTTGGTTTGTGGAGAAGGTAAAGAAGAGGGAAACATCTAATATTCGAATGTTTCCCTTGGTAAAAGGTACATAATAATTCCATTAGAAATGGAAAACAGGAGAGGAATATATTTGAAATGAAACGAAATTTGGTTTTGGACTTGTATCTGAATTGCTTGTGTGTTACTATACATATCTGACTACATGAAGATGTTTGCTAACTTCCTTTTTCCTCTGTTAAACTCTTATTATGTTTGAATCTATTAACATTTTTGATGTCATATTGTCTGTCACATGCTAAGAAAAATTATATTCAAATCCTACCTCAAATTCTCCGGTCTTAGAAACTTTCTCATTTCCACAGCTGCTACCACTGTATAACTGTATCTGTCTTTCTAAACAATCAGTGGCAAACATTGTTTTAGGCACAGGACTCAGGTGGAAAATGGACTACTAAACCTTATGTGTCTTACATTGGTTTCCACCCTACAAAATTCTCTTTTTAAATGTAAATCTGCAAGTAGATCATCTGGTTTCTTGTAAGAATTTTGAGTGTAAAATAAGCTGCTATGTTAGAGGTATAGTGTAAATAATAACAAAAATCCTAGACCCATAGGGAAATCTTACTGTGATTCTCACTCATTACAAATACTATAATAGTGAAAATATTGCTGATATGGACATGAAAGATGTCGGTGAGCATTTATTGCAAAATGATTGAGCCAAACACATGAACCCTAATAATTCAGGGCACACTCTGACTTCAACTCTTCTCTAGTAAACAACCACATGCTTTATATTAATCTTCTAAAGAAGATAGCTTCAGAATGACCCACTGAGTCAGGAAGCCCCCCTAGTGGGCTGGCATATGCCTATGCTGTTTTGATTCTGATCCTTGAATGATGAGAGAGTCAATTCCCCTGAGCTGAGTTAGAACACATCACTTCAGAGCCTTGTGTATTTTGTGATTGAGAAAGGGAGCTTCTCTAGAGTTATAATTATTGTGTAGTCACAGAGATGGGGAACATTGATGGGATTTACCTGAAAACAGATCAAAGAGTGGTTCAGCTTAGTGCTTGGTTTTTAAACTCTTGGCTCTACAAATGCTAATAATCAATTTTGTAGGAATGTATTTGGCCTTAAGTGTATTTTCTTTGCCCTTCTGACCCTGCCCACTAAAGTAACATGGATGACTCGAAGCATAAGGTATTATTTACTTGGTATAACTTCAACCCCTTTACCAAGATACCACCAAGTAATCAGAAGTGAACAGAAATTCATTTATGCTTTCATTTTAATTTATTAAAATTAATTTTGATTTAATGTTTTATTTCAAAAACTTCTCCCATGCCTGAAAAACAGTGCCATTAACTTAGACCAAAAGCATTTAGCAGTCAAAATACAAACTTTAGCAACCATGTAAGCATATACAAAGCTATGAAACAATCATTTTTATAAGATCAAAACCGACAATCGTATACCTGAGTAGGAATGCTAAAACATACTAAGGAGACTTGGGTTTGGATTGGACACCTGAAGATCTAGGGAAGTTAAGCACCTCCCCCATTACAATCATCCCACCCTTAAACAGGAAAGAAAAGAGGAAAAACTTAGAGAGTTTCTCCCTCAAAATAACCCTGAAATAAAAAATGTCTAAAATACGGGAAGAAATCTAATGCTAGGCAAATTAACCAAATTAATTATGGATGTATATACTCACTCCTGATAAAATTAATTTTATGGACTAATTTGACAGAAATTTAAAAATAAATATATTTAAATTGCTAAAAGAGATAAATGAGAAACTATAATAAATTAAAAGTGATCCATATTGTAAGCAATGGCATGGATTGATCTTATAGACACAATGTCGAGCCAAAGAAATTACACCCAAAAAATGTATTATGTATCATTCCAATTATATAAAATGCAGAACTAATCTATGGTTTAAGAAGAAAAGAAAATGATTATTATTTGGGATGCAGCATCTGGGAGAGGGCTCAGGGGGACTTTGGGGAATGTTGGTAATGTTCTACTTCATCATTTGGTTACTGTTTACATAAGTGTGTTTACTTGTAAAGTCTTTGTGCTGTGAAAAGATAATGCACAATGTACCGCGATGAAAGTGTATGTACTTAATATATGAACACTAAATACATTTTTAGACATTAAAAACACTTTCTGGCCCAGCCAGTGTGACTCAGTGGTTGAGTGTCAACCCATGCACCAAAAGGTTGCCGGTTTGATTCCTGGTCAGGGCACATGCCCAGGTTCCAGGTTGTGGGCCTGATCCCCAGTAGGGGGCATGGAGGAGGCGGTCAATTGATGTTCTCTGTCATTGATGTTTCTATCTCTCTCTCCCTTCCTCTCTGTCTAAAATCAATAAAGTAAAAATTTTTTTAAAAAATATGAATACTAAATACATTTTTAGACATTAAAAACACTTTCTGGCCTGGGCAGTGTGGCTAAGTGGATTGAGCATCGTCCCATGGACTGAGAGGTCCCAGTTTGATTACAAGTCAGGGCACATGCCAAGGTTGTGGGCGCTATCCCCTGTGGGGGGAATGTAGGAGGCGTCTGATCAGTGTTTCTCTCTCACATCAATATTTCTCTCTCTCCCTTCCTCTCTCTCTTACAGAAAAAAAAAAAAAAATCAAAAACACTTTCTTCTAAGCATTGCCAGTAGGAGAATCCAGGTGTGTTGAATTGATGCATAATCTTTTGGGTTTATTGCATAGCTAATTGTTAAAGTAAGGGTTGCTAAACTAAAAGTAAAAAACTAAACTAAAGCTAAAAGGAAAATAATTAAATAGAATATTAAAATGTTATAAAACCAATGGAAATATAAATACATGAAAAAATTTCAAAACATATCCTCATTGTATTGGTGTTCAAAATCAGTGCATAGTGGTCTCATTAGCAAGCTTAAATCTTCTTCCTCATTTCCTTATTTTAAAATATGTCAATTTTTGCCCGGCCAGTGTGGCTCAGTGGTTGAGCATCAACCCACTCACCAAGAAGTTACTGGCTCGATTCCCAGTCAGGGCACATGCCCAAGTTGTGGGCCAAGTCCCCAGTGAGGTGCATGCAGGAGGCAACCAATTGATTTTCTCTCTCATCGATGTTTCTATCTCTCTCTCCCTCTCCCTTCCTCTCTCTCTAAAATCAATAAAGAAATAATTTTTTAAAAATATGCCAATTTTTGCTCATTTTTTTGTGCCTCTGCATTTGCTGTTCCCTCTTTCCAACTGTTCTCACTCATTTTTTAAAATTTTTTCTTTATTCATTTTTTTTTTTTTTTTTAGAGAGAGAGAGGAAGAGAGAGGGAGAGGGAGAGAGAGATAGAAACATCGATGAGAAAGAACATCAATTGGCTGCCTCCTATGTGTTCCCATCTGGGATTTGGCCCACAGCCTAGACATGTGCCCTGACTGGGAATCAAACCAGCGACCTCTTGGTGCATGAGTCGACGTTCAACCACTGAGCCACACCAGCTGAGCATCACTCTATTTTTTAATCTTGATAAATTCCTTCCTTAAAGACTAAGTTGGGATGGTTTCACAAGTGTCTGCATATGTTCAAACTCATCAAATTGTATACATTAAATAAATGTGTACAGTTTTTTGTTTATCAGCTGTACCTCAATAAAACTGCTGAAAAGAAAATACTAAGTTGGAATGCAGCATTCTCTGGGAAGTCTTACCTTTTGCCCACAGCCAGAGTTAGCTGGCCATTCTAATATCCCTTATCAGATATTGAGACTGCTGGGAGAAATACTGCCTGGGTTCTAACATTTTTTCCACTGCTTCACAAGTCTGTGATAGTGACAATTCACTTAATCTCTAGATGCCTTAGTTTTCTTGTCAATAAAATGGGAATAAATATCACCTTCCTCTTAGGATTGCCTTAATGATTAAATATATTAAAACACAAATGCATAGAATAGTATTTGACACATAGTTAGTGTTCATTAAATCCTAACCATTATTTCATCTTCATATTCCATAATTTGGCCACTGCTAAGTTCCCTAAGATTTCCAGTTTTGTCTTGACTACATTCTGCAGGCTTTGTACTTTGTGACCATTGGTCACATATGTGGTGCACAATGACTGTTTCATGATTTGAATTGAACCTCTGAATTACCTAATTATTAAATAAATTATGGACTTACAATAATTGTTATGAGATACTCTACAAATTTTAGTGGGCTTAAAATATTAACAGATATTCAAATTATATTCAACATAATTTTTATAATATCTGTATTGATATTTTAAGTTCTCTGAATATTGTATCAAACAAATAAGTACTAATTTTCCCAGAACTCCACTAGTCATCGGTGGAATTACTTGTTTGTGTATGTCTCAATGAATGAGCTCTCTTTTCACAACAAATGACAAAAAGATAGAACCTCCCAACCACCAAGCACAGAAGAGTTCTAGAATCACATGCCACTGATTTGAGTGAACCAAACTCTGTTCTTAGCTTGCACTTTCCTTTAAATTTCACTCACTTTGATTTTTTCCTTACCTGGCCAAGGGCATAAGCTTCCCATATATAATATTTGCCCATATCTTTGCAAGGCTGCTTACAAGTTCAGACTTACTCAATATCATAAAAGTAAGCTCTGTTAGAGCTCTCTGTAACAAAAGATGTTGGGTTTGGGAGATTGAGTGCAAGAATATAACAATATTATTAGAGACTTTAAGAAAGAGGAGATACTATCAGGACTAGGGAAAGAATTGGAATAATAGGCTTTATATAAAATAATAATTCTTCCCTCTCTTGAGTTTGGCCTCTTGCAATTCTTGGCTTCGCTCTTCTCTCTGTGTATGCCAACTTTTCTTTATTTTAGTCCACTTGGCAGAAAGTGATCATTCATAGTTTTACTTACAACTCCTCCATTCACAACATAGTTGGGGTTTCTTAATTCAATTTTAAATTCCCACAAGAGAGATGTTTATTGGCAGAGACCTAGGTTTTCAATTATAGCAAGGAGGCATAGTTATGCTAAAACAGTGTGGCTAGATTCAAACACACACACACACACACACACACACACACACACACACACACACACACACAGTGTGTCTGATTTTTAAGATAGCAATGAAAAAGAGAATCACAAGTACAGTGAGTTTTATAGTGTCACCCCCAGAATCCATGTCGACTGGTATCCTCCGAACATGAGCTTATTTTGAAATATGTTCTGTAGATGTAATTATTGTAAGGATCAAGAGAAGAAATCATACTGGATTAGGGTTAGGCCAAAACCCAATGATAGTGTCTTTCCTTGTAAGAAACAGAAAGGACACAGAGACACGGGGAAGAAAGTAATGTGGACATGGAAGTAGAGATTAGAGTGATATGTTTACAGGTCAAGGAATGCTGAGGATTTTGTGTAACTGCCAGAAGCTAGGAGAAAGGCATGGGAAAGTTTCTCCCTCAGAGACTACAAAACAAAAAGTTTGTTAATGGCAAAATTGCAACATGTTGGAATAGAATTATGGCAGTAGTAACCAACCCTGCTAACTCCTTAATTTCAGACTTCTGGCTTCCTGAGTTGTGAGAAGATAGATTTCTATTTTCTTTTAAGCCACCAGGTTGGTAGTAATTTATTATTGCAGCCCTAGGAAGCTCAAGACCAAGCAAGGAGGAAAAGAGTGAAGGAGACCAATTGAAGAGCCCTTTTTTCTTCCATCCAGTGGTTCACCTTCTGCATATCTTCTCTGTTAAACAATGCATTCTGTGTTTTATTTTAACCAGGAAAACTATTCCAATTTATACAAATTTCAATTGTAAAAGAATTCCAAGCAGCTTAACATAGAATGATGCAATAATCGTTGGCTATTATTGCTCACAAATTGAAAAAAGAGTTGAAGATAATTACTCTTTATTTTTAAATCTCTACTGATTTAAATGTATGTCACTGAGTACTATTGCTTCCTCACTTTAAGGATATACTCAACAGTCCTCACTTAAGCATTCGTCAGCAGGTCTCAAGGTCCTTGCATCATTTAAGATAGCTTCAGTAAAAAGGTGACTAAAATGAAGTGCATGAGCTAGTCCTTAAATATTCCATAGTCATTGAATACCTTTGCAAATAGCTTTTTAATGGCAAAATTGCCACATTATGATTGAATTTGTACTGAACAAATGAGGACACATTATCATCTCAGCCAATATTTGAGTTAGCTCAGGAGAATTTCAGCCAACTTCTTTTTAAATGAGCTTGGCTGCAAGTCAGTGCCTGGAATAGATACATTTTATTGGTTTTTGTATTCACATAAAATATTTTAAATATTTATATACATATGATTTGAAAATAATTTTTATTTTATATAGCTATAATACAAGCTAAAATGGAAAGATGCAGTATTTTTTTATGTCTTAATCATGTCTCAAGTGTCCTGTTAAGAGAAAGTAAAGTAGTAACATGTCATTTATCTGAAGGTCATTTATCCTGCACACTCAGCAGTTTGGAGCATCAATGAGAACTTGGTAACAATTAAGAAAGACCCATAAGTATACAAAGAGATATGTGTACATCTTTTGATATGACTTGATTTAACAAAACACTTTATTTGACTCTTCACCAAGGGGACACGATATTTAGTTTTAAAATTTTACTGTCATAGTGATAATTTTATAAATCCCACCTAGCCTTTGACTATGGATGAATTAAAATTAATCAGAATTGAGGAACTCTTAAGTTAGCCACAGTGATGACAAGGAAGTTGAGTTGACAACCTGAGAGCAAAGGAGGAAACAGGTCAAACTTACATATAGAAAGAAGAGCTATCTAAAATTATAGCCAGAAGACTTCCTAATCAATTTTTCCAGTTTCACAACTTCTCAAACCTACCACAATGTCACCTGAACATACATAAATGTAAGAATAAATATGGCCAAAGAAAAATTGCCATAATTAAAAAAGAGAAAAATAATTTGCCATAGACTAGAAATGAAGTAACACATTTCTTAACATTCTGGACTAGGCCAAGTATATCAAAGGGCTGGGGGTGAGGTCAATGTAATAGAATTTGTGATTTATTTTGGGGATTATCCTGAAGCATGCATGAAGGCAAAATCAGAAACTATAATATAATTCAAGAAGAGAAATGAAATTTTGTTGATAGAGAATTCAAGCAGGATCTCTTATACATAAAGCAGATCTTAAATTGTATAATATATTTGATGAAGTAAAACCAGAAATAAATTAACCACACAGAATCAGAATCCAGTAGTAGGTAAATCATGTAAAACCTGTCTTGAGAGGTCAAGGCTGAGCATCTTGAAGACAATTATGTATTCCTTGGATGTCTAATAAAAGAATAGCTGTCTGAAAATGATCTTGCAACCAAGTATCACACGGTACTAAGAGAAAACCAAAACAAAGAAAGGGTAACACAAACTGAGCAAAATAAACATTATAACTCAGGACATAGATAAAAGTAGACCAATAATTAAATTAATCAATTTAATGTCTTCTACAGAGAAAAGGAGTGAAAGCAACCAAAGAATAAAAATAAAATAAAAGGTTATAACACAGAATGTGTTATTAAACAAGAAATAGTTTCATAGATTTGCTATCTAGCTGACTGGAGAGACTTGAGAAGTAAGCTTGTGAGCTGTAAAATGAGTGAAAACTTTCTTAAGTACAGAGCAAAGAGATAAAAAGTACATAATATAAAAGAAACTTGAAATATACAAAGCTAGTAGTATAATAATATAAGTAAATTTGAAACAGTAATAACAGTTGGGAGATGGAATAGTACAGAGGAAAGTATAAGAAGTATGCTAAAATTTTGTCTTATCTGAAGAAAGATGAGCTACTTAATACATCTTTTAGAAAAGAAAAAAAAGAGATTCTTTGTGAATAAAAATTTAAAGAAATTCCCAAACTAGAAGAAGATGAGAAGGGATAAAAAGGAGGAGGAAGAAGAAGTGGGAGGAGAAGGAAAAGGTCCAGGAGGGTAGGGAGGAGAATTAAGAATTAAAGTATAAAAATTATAATCCTGTAGAGAAAAAAAAGAAACAAGGAAACAAGAACATCAAAGAAATTATTTTTTTAAATTAGAGGGGAAAAAGAAAAATGAAAGATAAAGCTTGGTAAATATTAAAAAGAAAATAAAAACATATATTAAGATGGCAGAAATAATTTAAAGTATACCATTAATCAAAATAAGCATATTTGAGTTGAAACTATTATTAGAAAGCATATATTATAAATGGATTTTTTAAAATGTAGTCTGTATCTTTACACAGTGCAAGCTTAAAAGAAAAAAATCATTGAAATAAAAGAATATAAACATGTAATGACTTAAAATGGTTTAGTAATTATTTTAAAGGAGCCTGGGTTCCTGATGTTTATGGAGATCCTACCAGTACTGGATGGCCTAGGTTTTTAAGAGAGAGAAATAAGCCTGTATCTTCTTTAAGTCACAGTTACTTTTTGTTTAGCTGTGTTTCGTTTGTTTTGTTTTGTTTTCTGCCGCTTGATGCTAAATCTTCTTGTAACCAACACACAATATTAGATAGTAAACTAGAAAAAGACAACTATTCCATGCCTATAAAAGGATTAAGACATAAAGGCAATAATACTCAGGAACTAACAATATAATCTTATAGCAAATATATCCAAAAAAATGAAAGAAAAAAAAAAGGAGGACTTGAAAAATTCTTAATTCTAGTGGAGAACTGTAATATTATTATATAGTCATATTGCAGTAATCTAATATTATTATATAGTCATATTTCAAGCATGCAAAAATATAAGGTCACATAAGATTGAAATAATCAGGGATGTTACTATAAAATATTTAACAACTAATGCAACCAAGGCACTGATTAATCAGGATGGAGGTATCAACAAAGTAGAAGAGATGCTGGACTTCAATAATCAGCTTGAAGTATAAAGTCTGAATTAGCTGAATATCAATCATGGTAATAAACAAATAATAAGCTATATATCTATACCATACAAATAGAAAACATGCATTATTTTCAACCCCACATTAAATATTATCAATCCTACATAAATATTGGCCAGCTACTAAAATATAAAATAATACTCAGTGGGTTCTAAAAAATCAGTATTATGCAAAATATATTTACCAACTAAAATGAAATAAAATTATAAATCACCTACAAAAATAAATTCACTTGTCCCACTTATTTGAGATATTAGAAAATATACTTTAATTTCATTCATGATTATATTGTTATTAATGCTATATAACAAAGTACCCCAATATGTAACAGCTCAAAAATGTAATATTTATTATGCATACTATTATGGTTTCTCTGGGTCCAGAATTCAGATAGTGCTTAGCTGGGTGCCTCTGGGTCTGAGTCTCCCAAAAGCCTACAATAAAAGTATCACCTAGGACTGCTGTCATCTAAAGGCTAAACTGGGAGAGAATGTGCTCCCAATTTCACGCAAGTGATTGTTTCCAGTTCTCAGAGAGTCCACTTTCAAGTCCACTCATGTGACTGTGGCAATTCTCAGTTCCTCACTGTTTGCCAGAGACAAAAGTTCCTACCACATGCTAACTGAACGTAGGGATGCTCACAACATGGCAGCTAGCTTCCTTTAGGATGAAGCCACAATGTAGCTCATTTTAACTTCACCATTCAAACTGCTCAGGTCCCAACTGCTCAGGTCCAAATCATTACTTTTCTCTTTCTCCCATACCACATACAATACATTGAGAGATGCTATTGGCTGTATATTTAAATAGGTATCCTGTATCCGACCGCATCTTAACATCTCAACCACAAAGGTGGGTGGAAAAAAAAAATAGAGAGAGAGCAAAGGTAATATCATTTAGAAAGTTTATAAATCAATCTAAAATACAAGTCCAGGTTAAATAATTCCCCTGTTTAAAATTCTTCAATGACTCACATTGACTTTAGGATAAAATGAAAGTAAGTTTGTGAGGAAGAGAACTGGAAGGAGCTGAGGAAAAACAACAGGACTGACTGTGTAGCTATTGAATGAAAGATGGAAAATGGTAAGGAGGGGGTGGAGTGGGACCCAACTGCAGGGCCCAGAGGGACTCTGAGGACAGCAATGCCCAGTGAGGAGTCTGAGGAATTTGTTGTTATAGTTTGTTTGTAAAAAAAAATTCTTTATTTGGTATCTGTTCAGGAAGATATTAAAGCTATTTTATGTTTTTTAAATGGCTTATATGATCCCTACCTAGAACTTATTTATATTTGTTCCTTTCTCTCTGGATAGCTAGTATATATGTAACTTTAATGGCAATGAACCACTCATTTTCTGGACCGTGTTGAATTTTCTCTGCTTGCAATACCATCAACCTAATCCTTCTTTTCTACCTGAAGTCTAATATTTCTTCAGTGCTCTCTGCTCATTTGCTACAAATTGAAGAACTATGGATCATGCAAATATATTAGTCTTCCAACTCATTTATTGGCAAAATTAAGAGAAAAGGGATGAAAGTTTATGTCCACTTGTTAAGGGTGTCTTAAGGCATTGTACTCGCAATAGGCCTGCCTTCTCAATGGCCTCTTGTAATTAATCAGGGGATGACATTTCAAAAGTTCCATAAAGATTAACCAAACTTTTTCCAGAAACAACTATTTGATTACATACATATGTGTGTGTGTGTGTGTGTGTGTGTGTGTGTGTGTGTGTGTGTAATGATTTTATATAGAATTCCTCCTAAGCTAAAGGTAATATCAAAATAAATTAAAATTGAATACAGATATTATTACTACTTTCAACTACAAACTTTGAGACATTTAATTATTAGCTTTCTTGTCTTAGAGAAAAGAAATTCATTTTTGGTATACAGAAGAGTGACTCCCCCAAAGATGTTCATATCCCAGAACCTGTGACTATGTTATGTTACATGGGAATAGGGAATTAAGTTTACATTAAGGGTGTGGTCAGCTCACTTTAAGATAAAAATGTGTTCTGAGAATATCTGGATGTGCTCAAGGTAACCAGTATGGTTACTTAAAGTGGAAGAGGGCTGCAGAAAATGAGAATCAGTAAAGGCAACAATGATGACAAAAACAGGAAGGAGGATTGTCATTTTGTATAAAGTCTATTGTTCTAGTTCTTTCTCGAGACCTATAATATCTCCCAGTTTTAGTTTGTAATATATTGTTATATTCTTACAGTAAATTCTCAAAACCCGATTATTTTGTTTCAGAGAGCTAAAGTAGAATTCTGTTATACAATTCTGAATAAGTCTGAGCTTTTACACAATCTAGAGAAAAAAAATATGTATATCAGTGACTGGTAGAAAACACTTAGAAAATATATATGTGACAAAGAACTTGAATCAAGAAGACATAAAGTACTCCTACAACTTAACAATAAAATACATAACAATTAGAAATATATAAATGGGCAAAAAAATAGACAATTCAAAAGAATATATATGACTAGCCATGAAGCACATAAAGATGCACATTATTTTAGTTATCAGGGAAATGAAAATTAAACCACAGTGTGATACCATTATACACCTGAAAGAAAAGCTACATTTTATTTTAGTCATTTATTTTTTAATCCTCACTCGATATTTTTCCATTGGTTCTTATAGAGAGTGGAAGGGAGGGAGGGTGGGGGGGGGAGAGAGAGAGAAAAAAAGAAACATTGATGTGAGAGAGACACATGCCAACCAAGAGTGGGGTCGGGATTGAACTGGCAACCCAGTTTTGTGCCCTTGACTGGAAATAGAACCCGAAACCCTTCATACTGTGGGCCCATGCTCTAAACACTGAGAAACCGGCCAGAATGAAAAGCTACAATTTAAATGATTTTCAATTTTGTCAGTTGTGGACAGTCATGCAGTGTTTCTTCTTTAGTGTCTGACATTTCATTTAGCATAATGTTCTCCAGGTCCATCCTGGAGGTGGTCCCAAATAGTAGGATTTTCTTCTCTTTCTAAAGTTTAGTAATATTCTATTGTATGTGCGCAATATATTTTCTTTATACATTTTTCAGTTAATGAACATTTAGTTTGTTTTCATATCTTGGCTATTGAGAATAATGCTACAGTGGACATGGAAAAGCAGATATCTCTTTGAGATCCCAATTTTAATTCTTTTGGACATAAATCCACAAATGGAATTGCTCGATCACACAGTAGTTCTATTTTTAATATTTTGAGAAACCTCCATAGTGTTTTTTATAGTGGCTGCACCAATCGCCACCAACAGCGTACAAGCGTTTCCTCTTCTCACACCCTTACCAACACTTATTTCTTCATCAGTAATAAGACATATCAACATGTACTACCTGAAATTACTTACTGAGAGAGAGACAGCACTACTCCTGTGGTATTCCTGCCAAGACTGCATAACCTCAGTCTAACCATGAGAAAACACCAGACAATGACAATTTGAATAATAATCCCAAATTATTCTACAGAATAATTAACCAGTGCCCATAGAAATGTCAGAGTCATGAAAAGCAAGGAAAGACTGAAGAATTGTCCCAGACTGGGGGAGATTAAAGGGACACAACAACTAAATGCAGAAGTTTGTATTGGATCCTAAAACAGAGAAATGGCATTACAGGATAAAACTACTGAAATTCTAATGAAGTCTGTAGTGTAGTTAATAATATTGTATCAATGTTAATTTCCTGATTATAAATTTGTAGTGTGGTTATGTAGGATGTTAACATTTGGAGAAGTTGGGTGAAAGGAATACATGAAGGCTTTGTTCAGTTTTTCAAACTTTCTGTAAATCTGAAATTATTTCAAAATAATTTTAAGAAATTATCACAGACCTATAGGATCCAACAAGTTCTCCTCTGGATTCTCAAGCATTTATGCTACTTTTTTTTTTTTTTCCAGCTCATGTTTCAACTTGGCATTTCCCCATTCCCCTTTCTAAAACTGTGTGGCATTGTAAAGTGGATGAAGGGCTAATCTTATCTTTCTTAGACTTGAAAAGCCTTAACTGTTGTTTTATTACTGAGTCTACATTGGAGTGACAAGCTGCTCTTCAAATCTCAAATTTCTACCTCCAAAATATAACATCTTTGTATTGCCCTCTAATTCCCTACTCCTCATCCTCTCACTAACCCTTCACAAAAAAAAAAAAAAAAAAAGGTGGCCATGGAGTTGGTAGAATTTGTTATCCTCTGCAGAACAAAAACATCTTATATTACTGGTCTAAAATTAATGCTCTCAAAATGAAGCCTAAGTCTGGCTAGAAAGCCCCTAAAGTCAGGTATGTCCAACAGTTCAACGAATAAAAGAAAACGCAGATTCTGAATAAGTCAATGAAGATCTGCCTGAGGAAGTTACTGCCTTCAATAGGAGCAACTGTGGTCTGAAAATGCATCCTGTCTCTACCAACCACTTCTAAAGCAAAGCCTACCCTACTTCTTGAGGTTTTCCATCGCTGCCCCAAGCTGTACTTTGTAAACATAGGTTAAAAAGTACTCTACCAACTACTTTGTAAATATAACTTGTTCCTGCTGTAGCAAGTTTCAGATATTGTTTTGAACTACCATTATTTATGAACATGTCTCTTCTGGATATCTAGAATGGAACTTTTTTGTGAGCGGCCCCATGTCTTAATCCTGTCTGTTTCCACATATGTATTTGGGAGATTATTTATTTTGATTTTTAGTTGAAGTTATAACAAATTAGAAACCTACTTATTAGTTTTAGACAATCCATTCAAATGATAGGTCACTAAAGACAATTTTGTGTATGTTTTAAAAATATCTTTGAGATTTTTTCTCAGTTTGAAAGTTTATGAGAAAGAAGTCCTCCATATACTGAGTGAGAACAGAAACTTTCTCCTAGCATAGTTCATTGAAAAAAAGTTGTAACACAGGTCAATTAACATGTTCTAGTCCATGAAGATAGAATGAAAGACCAACTAAACTTGCCGACTTAGAACAATGAACAGTGAACTATGGATGCCACGTCACACCCAAGTAAAGGATTGTCTTCAGCACTGATGTATTCCTCAAATTTGTTCATTCTGAGGGCTTTGTGCTGACTTACAGGACAGATTATATTTCCATGAAAGGAAAAAATGTATGTAAACCCTCAACCCAGAGAAGGGTAGAGTAATATCACTCTGGGGCTACTATGTGGGAGTGAGGGAGAGAAGAGGGAGGGGCAAGTCCCAAAGCCAAGTATGACTTCTCTGACAAATAGTCAGGCCGAATATCAAAAGCCTTGCAGTAAACAAGTGTTTTCATAATCTCAATAACACACACATTAAATGTTAAATACTCATAGAATTTCTCTAGGTTTCTATGGTGCTTTATATACACTATTCAAATACTAATGGTGTTAATGGCCAATTAGCCAGAAGGAAAAGAAATTCCAACACTAAAATGAGTAGTAAATAATGCACATTTAAGACTTCTCAAAATAAATTACTGAGGCTCTTTTGAATACAGAAGCAATATAAGAAACAGCAAATTTGTTTTTAAAATTTAATTAAAAATCAACTTAAATGCCTTGAGAATTTTGGCAACTTTGCAAAACAAATACTTGCATAACACCAAGCCTGGATGCTATAAAAATGTTCAAGAGAAAATGATATACAGTCTTTGAAAAGGAATTTCTCTGGTATAAGAACTCTAATAGTTGAATTGTTAAATGATCTTTAAACTTAAAAAAGTGGCATGCCTTTAGCATTAACATATTCCTAAAACCATTTGATACCTTTAATTTTCTTTCTAATTTATACAAAGGATAAACCAATTTTAACTAGCTGTATTTGGAAGACATCCAGTTCTAAGAAAAGAATATAGTTCAATTTTTACTTAAGGGCTGTGCTTCTTACACTTATTCAAATAAATTGCTTTTAATTTTGGAACACTCTAAATTAAGCCCATAGTAGGGTAACCTTAAAATTAAAAATAAATAAATGACCATAATAAGAGATTTACCTTATATTTTAAAACTTGCTAGTTTTTCATTATTACATGTAATATATATATATTATATACATGTAATATATATATATATCATTGTCAATGTCATTGTCAGGTACAAAACTAAAGTTTTTAAACCAAGGGGAACCTGGGAAGAAAAAGCAGGTGGAAATATGGAAAAGTAGGATCTGGTTGGTAAATATCTATTGTTTCTTGATATTTATCTTACACTGTTAAAAAAAACCTCTGGTTTTGAATAAACAAGTGGTAATAAGTCAAAATAAAATATATTGAGTAGTAATGCAAGAGATTATAAGCAAAAGTTACATATTTCTTTATTTCTTTAACCTATGGTTGTCTTTCCAAATAGCTTTTCATATCCTTTCAAAACATCTTTTATATAGCATTTACTCCTGTTAGCTTTGTTTTCTCTATCCTTTCTATTACTTTTGTTTTTGATATTTGAAAATGACTAATATTAATTTTAAAGTTAGAATTTTCTCAGTAGTGACTTGGGGTGTTTAGAGGAAAGGTAGTTTTAAAATCAACTGTTGAAGGTGTGGGAAGAAGGTTTTCTTTTCCCAGGATGTCACTCCTCAAAGACAATAACTATCCAGTTTCTCCTTGAAAAAATGAGGAGCTCTTAATATAACTAGGCTACCACAGAACACTGCTTATTCTGTGATTTCTGATGCATTATGTTACTGAAATTACTATCATCAACTTCCTTAGAATACAAGAAGTTGAGGGTTACTTTAAAAATACAGTCAAAATAAAAAGTGCACCAAAGTTAAACAGGCAGAGAAGACTTTATTCAGGCTATTACAGTAGAGGTGAGAAACTGAAGTCAGCTTCACTAAAAGAAAAAGCAAAGGGTTTTTAAGTGCTGTGGTGAGCTAGTGAAAAAGAACTAGAGGACATTCGTAGGGAGATTGATCAATGGGATGTGTCCAGCATATTGAGTTATTATTGAATTTGCAAATATTTTTCTCTGTGATTAAGCCATCTGAGTTTGATAATCGAACTCAGGCTCCTATCTTCCCACGGAGACTGGGAGATCGGGGTGCTATCTTCCTTGATGATAACGTTTCAAAAGGATGACTCTCAAATCCTTGAAAAGACATTTCCTGGGTTACACAACTGGCAAGAGGCTGGGAGAAGATTGACATTCATTCCTAAGTGGCAGAGAAAGAGCTTAAAATTAACTGCAAGTTTTCTGAAGTAAATAATGTAAGAGAAGGGAAATCAGGGGCCTATAGTTAGGAAAACATTTATCTAAAGTTTAGTCAAAATGATGGAAATGTTAACACCGTCTTTTTTTTTTTTATTAATTTATTTTTGTTACAGATGTTTCTCCTTTTTTCCCCATTGACACCCTCCTCCCCATCCCCCCACCCCATCCCCAGCTTTGTTGTCCATGTCCATCAGTTATGCATACATGCATATAAGTTCTGTGGTTTATCTCTTCCCTCCCCCCCCACCCCCTCTTCTGAGGGTTGTCAGTCTGTACCCTACATCCACATTTCTGGGTCTACCCTGTTCCTCAGACTGTTATGTTCATTATATTCCACAAATAAGTGAGATCATGTGATATTTGTCTTTCTCTGCTTGACTTGTTTCACTTAGGTTAATACTCTCGAGGTCCCTCCATGTCGTCTCAAAGGATAAGAGATCTTTCTTTCTTACAGCTGCATAGTACTCCATTGTGTATATATACCACAGCTTTTTTATCCATTCATCCACTGATGGACACTTGGGCTGTTTCCAGATCTTAGCTATTGTAAATAGTGCTGCTATGAACATGGGGGTACATGTATTCTTTCTGGTTGGTGTTTCAGGCTTCTTAGGGTATATTCCTAGAAGTGGGATCACTGGGTCAAATGGCAATTCAATGTTTAATTTTTTGAGGTAACACCATAGTGTTTTCCACAGTGGCTGCACCAGTCTACATTCCCACCAGCAGTGTACTAGAGTCCCCTTTTCTCCACACCCTCGCCAACACTTGTTGTTTGATGATTTGTTGATGGCGGCCATTCTGACAGGTGTGAGGTGATACCTCATAGTTGTTTTAATTTGCATCTCTCTGATGATCCATGATGTTGAGCATTTTTTCATATGTCTCTTGGCCATTTGTATGTTCTGTTTGGAGAGGTGTCTACTTAGCTCCTCTGCCCATTTTTTAATTGGGTTCTTTGTCTTCCTTTTGTTAGGTTGTATGAGTACTCTATATATTTTGGAAATTAATCCCTTATCTGATACATCATTGGCAATTACCGTCTCCCATATAGTGGGTTCCCTTTCCATTTTGATGGTTGTTCATATTCTGCATTTAAAAGATGAATAATAAATGATGATAAATAACAAACATTCCTTTTAGGTACTCCTAATGGTAACCAAGTCCAGAGTTTCTCAACCCCAATACCATTGACATTTTGGGCTAGATAATTCTTTGTTGTGGATACCTTTCCTGAGCATTATAGAATGTTTACTGGTATCCCTGGCCCCTTCCCACTAGATCCTAGTAGCATTCCCTCAATTGTGACTATCAAAATGTCTCCAGATATTGCCGTATCACCCCTGGCTAAGAGCAACTGGCCTAGAACAAAGCTGTTATCTTAGCTCAAACTTCCATACAAATACCATAGATTTGGTGGCTTAAACAACAGAAATCTATATTCTAACAGTTCTAGAGGCTTCAAGCCTGAGATCAGGGTGCCAGCATGGTCAGTTTCTGGTTTTTCTCACATGGTAGAGATAGATAAATGATAGATGATAGATGATAGATAGATAGATAGATAGATAGATAGATAGATAGATAGAACATAACTCAGTCCATAGCACCTGCCCTTTGAAATTTTGAAACCTCACATTTCATGACAATTTTTATTCAGACACTTACAATGTCAATGTTTCTTTCTAATATAAAAATAATGAGGCTTCTTTGATAAAATTGTCAAGAAAAGTAAGGTAAAATAAAAGAACCACCAAATTTACCGTGAGGCTCCCTTTACGTTACTCCAGCATGAGGCGTCTGTAGTTCAAGGATCACAGGCCTAAGAAGATGGAATTAAAGATCAGGATCTTACTGTGAACTTTTTACTAGTACCATCTCAGAATTAGTATCTTGTAGAAATGCCTTTGTAGAAAAAACAGACTAGATGATTTGTAAAACTTTTTCTATTTCTTAAAAGAGTGTGCATATGGCCCTGGCCGGTTTGGCTCTGTGGTTAGAGTGCTGGCCCACAGACCAGAGAGACCTGGGTTCAGTTCCCACTAAGGGCATGTAACTCAGTTGCCGTTTGTCCCCTGCCCCAGTTGGGGTCGTGTGAGTGGCAACTAGTCAATGTGTCTCTCTCACATCGATGTTTCTCTCTCTCTCTTCTTCCCTCTCTCCCTCCTGCTGTATCTGAAGATAAATGAAAAAATGTCCCCGGGTGAGGAAAAAAAAAAAAGAGGTGTGTATATGTGATTTTTTTTCATGGTTGCAAAAACTTGGAATGATTCATAATTTTAAAAGGATCCTGTGTGTGTATAGTAGATGGCTTAAAATATGTGAAAGGTTACCAAGGATATGAGAGCATTGTATGTGTGTGTGTGCATGTGTGTGTATGTGTGTGTGTGTGTGTGTGTGTGTACTTCTAGAAAGCAAAATTAAGATTAATTGGTTTAGATTACAGAGGGGTGAGAGGTACAGATTTCAACTCAATAAAGGGAAAAAAAAACTTTCTTACACTCAAAGTGGCTAAAGTGGAATGGGAGGTTTGACGAGGCAGTAAGTTCCAAGATGTTTAAAGTGCGTGAGCTGATAAATCACTTTAGTGGGTGTTATAAAGGGATTTATGCATTAGAAAAAGACTGGGTTACTTTTGAGGTCTCATTCAGTCTTAAAATCATATGATTCGAGATAGATCTAAAGATAATAATGTAAAAATAAAATAGTGAGGTTTTTTGTCTCTAATTTGCTATACAAAATCAAAAGAAGAACATTAACTGCCAAGTATGGCAATTGTTCTCAGCGCCCGTGGCAAAGTGAGATTCTCTCTGAGGTGTGCTTGCACAGAAAGGAGGTCAACAACCAGGGTCACATGTTGGATCTTTTCTCAGATGACCTTAACCCACTCCCCTCAAGTCACAGCGGGGAGCTTCTGCATCTTCACTCTCTTTTGGCTCTGAGCACTTGCCTGTTCTACGCCTAAAGACAAGAAGCGAGCTGCAATCAGAGTCACAGTATGAAAGGTGACTCCAGGGACATTAAGCCATCCCTTACTGTTTCACAAATGAACAATCAGGGAAGTTTTATCAGGTTCATCTGATCCCTAGAGAAGCAGCTCACCTGCAAACTCCTTCACTTTCTCAGCCATTCATCAATCCATGATACACCAATTACACCATCTCTAAATGGCTACGAACTTTGCAGTAACATCTAGTTAATTTTGTGAATGTGAGTGTTTTAGGATTAATTAATGATACACAAGAAATTCCTTGATTGTCCTCACAACAAGATCTATATGATAATGTGTTAGAACCTCTGGGAAGTCATAAATATCATAGGCAAGAGAAGCATCTTCACCCTCTGTCAAAAGATAGAGTCCAGTGAGTGAAATGAAATAGGACTTTAGTTGAATTTGAAAGTCAAAGGCAAAGTCAGAATGCCTGGAAGAAAGACCGGCTCAGAGCAATATCTTACAACAGGAAGATTTATCTTAGTGTTTTCTGCTCACCCCCTAATATTTCTTCAACAAATACCTATTTACTGTAGACTACATATAAGGTTCTAGTCCACCCAATTTTCAGACCCTAATTCTCCTGCTTCTCTCCTCCTCTCCAAGGACAAAGACCTTATGATTGCCCTGAAGCCTGTTGTTTAGGGAATTAATCCACATAAAAAGAATTAACATGAGTACTTGCAGATTTAGGTTTTTTAGTTAAAGGCTCTTTTAAAAGAAGCCAAAGGACCAAAATATCTAAGAAAAAAGTTTTAGTGCGGACCACTTGGATTAAAAGATTATATTAGGCAGAAAGGGTTTAAGTGTACTTTCAGCACCCTGGAAATGAAGCAACATACACCATGACTTACTCTATGTTAGTAGGGCGGTATGATTCTTTCCAAAACAGTTTCAGGAATAAATATTTCAATGAATTTTTGTTGAAAGGATGAATAGATGAATAGAAACAAACAAAAAACATATAGCTGCCTCAGCAATAACTTTTTTTAAAAGCCATCATTAAAACAAAATGCCTCTGTCATTTCCTCAACTGTACCCAAAGCATTATGGAAGTGATTGCCCAAGTTTTTTCTACATTGAAGTACAAAATCACTAGAGCTCCCCAAATATTGGGCATTTGTATGCAGGTAAGACTATGAATCCAACAAACAAATCTGTAGGGAGGAAGAATAACTTACTTTCAAGGGAATTCAAAATGCAATATTGTATTTTCTGGATTACTTGAAGAGCAGATGGTAAAGGATAAATTTAAGTCTATAGAAAAAGCAAGTGCATCTATCAAGGGAAACCAGCTACCAGCATGTAAAATATGCTGCCCTTTTATTTTTAGTGTGAACTATAATGTCATTCCCTGAAATAGCAGTGCTGCTATCATAAGTAGACTTATAAGTATGGGGTTTTTCTCAGTGTGGACAGTTACAAATAGTCAAGGAATGCTTGCTACTTTTGAAGGTCCTTTGCCATTAAAAGGGGGTGGAGGGAGAAAAGAAAGTAAAAAAGAACAAAGTAAGATAAAGTCAGATGATACTAAAGCTATGCAGTATGTAAGCGTATATTCATTTAAATCTTGAGAAAATGAATGCATGAAGGTTGCAAGACCTAAAAAAATGGGAGACACATTAGCTAAAATAAAAATTTACTTTGAAATAAAATCAATATGCAGGCAGACATCTCCTTTATGCATCACTGACTGGGGATGAGAAGTATTTTCAGGCTCTTCAATAATAATTCTTAGTATGTGATTTCACTGAATCATTATTTTAACTGTCCTTGATGGTTGCTACATGTAAGCTTAGTGAGAATTGAAGTGTACATTATTACGACACTAAAATGAAGTAGAATATGTTACTTATGTTCACTTTTACTAGTTGTATAGGTTGCAACAGTAAATGATACATACTTTAACCCAGAGTATAAATTCTATTTAAGTAACATTTATTGGATTTTAAAGCAATCAATATCTTGAAATGTATATCCTTACCTACATAAATTAGAGAATAGATTTACTAAATTGTATGTAGATTCCACAAGTAGAAGATATAATCTTGACCTCAAACAATACAGTTTGGACTAAATTCACTTTAAGAAATTCTGGCATACCAAGAATGTCAATATTCACAATGGTAAAACAGTGTAGGGAAGCTTTTTTCTATGTGTTATTTTCCAAAAATAGTGATATGTAAATAGAGATAGAATTCTTGGTATCCTCATACGAATAAACCTTTTCCAATTTACTAAGTGAAAGGTTTATATTTCTTAAATGTGTGCCTTAATAACCTATATTAAAAAGTGACTTAAAATTGAAAAATCATCATGAGTTATTTCATTGGAGTGTGTGTTCATAATGTTCTTGTGCATTTACTGTTTGATATCTATAACATGGTATTGATACAGGCATCAGGAATCTGGGAACCCACAGGTCCATGACCCACTATGGGTTCTTGGCTTCATACAGGAAAGAATTGGAATGTGAGCCAACATAGAGTTTAAAATGAAAGTGAGTTTATTAGTGAAGCAGTGAGACAGGGAATGGGCTACTCCACAAAGAGAGTGGAATTTGCTTCCTTTATTGAGGTTCATTTAATGGGGGGAAGGGTATTCAATAAGGGGGAGGGATTTCCAGGATCTCCCAGGAAAGGGGTAGAGAGTTCTCAGGGGATCTCCATCAGCTGTTTTGTGTCCTTATATGGGCTTTCCATTTCTGATCATGGTGGCTGGGCGGGGGTGGGGGGTGCCCTTTAGCATGCTGTTATATTACAATGAGTGTATAATGAAGCTGGGGATTACTGGTAGGTGAAATTAGTCACCTTGTTAGATTGAGCTGGTCTCTGCTGGTTTTAAGCCATAAATTCCGTGGGCAGTGGTCTTTCTTCTTGACAGTTCCTGTAGCTTTGCATTGATTATAGCTGTTCTGCCACATACCCGAGCTCAGTATATTAAAAAAGAATGTCTTTTAGCACATTAAATAACTCTTTGTTTTAATATTAAACTAAAATGTCACAAATGACTTTAACATTTAGTGCTTTATTCTGAAAAAATTCCATACTAATTTTTAAAAATTGAGAGTCCATTTTTACTCTAAATTTGGACATTTTAAATGGTCCTCATAATAAAGGAAGGTAATTGGGTGAGAGGGGATGGGTGCCTACTGAGAAAACAAACATAATAAAACCTAAGGAGGGAATGAAAAGAAGGCACCTAATCTATATCTTTTCATCTAATAAACCACCTAAAATAAATTCAGTGTTCATATTCTCCCCTACTGTCCCTCAATAACTTAGTTTTATACATTAAAACCCATAAAGATAGTTTCATTGTAGGAAGAGGGGGTGTTTCTTCTTGAGCTGTCTTTTTCTCCAAATGGCTAATTTGTAAGTGGTCATACCTTCAAATATTTATTTTTTTCTATGTCATGTAATTATATTCTTAACAATTGGAAAAGAGAGGAGAAAAAGAGAGAAAGGTTCCTGGTGCTTATGGAGCTTTGATTCTATTAGGAAAGTCAAGCAATAAACAACTTCATATAACATTAGAAGTAATAAAGAAAATAAACAGGGCAATAGGTAGAGGGTGAGATGGAGTAGGAGTGAAGGGTTCTTACACTTGTGGTTAGGAAAGGTCTTCTAAGAAGGTGACATTTAAGCACAGGTCTGAATGAAGAGGAGTAAAAATCTAGATAACTTATCGCACTGTCCAGTTTGGTTCAGTGGTTAGAGCATCAACCCATGAACCAAAGAGTCTTGGGTTCAATTCCAGTCAAGGGCACATACCTCAGTTGTGATTCGGTCCCAGGCCCTGGTTGGGGTTGTGCGGGAGGCAACAAATAGATGTGTCTCTCTCACATCGATGTTTCTCTCTCTCTCCCTCCCTCCTACTCTATCTGAAGATAAATGGAAAAATATCCTCGAGTGAGGATTTTAAAAAATAAATAAAAGAACTTATCAAACAGATGAAATATCAAGAGAAAGAGTCCTAAAGTGAAAAAAATCTAGTTTTATAAACAGCCAAAGGCTGGTGGGACTGGAGCTGTGTAGGCAGTGAAGACGAATGTGTTCAGAGAGCCTGACAGACCAGATCTTGCGGGCTTGGTAGGGCATGCTGTTGTAGGAAGGTTTTATTTCAAATATATGTTTGGGATTCTTATTTCATAGACATGTATTAGAGGGTTTTACAACATCACTCTGGTTCCTGTGAAGAGAAAGATATTTAAAGATAGTTAATATGCCAGGTCAAATGGGCTTTAATTATCTTGGCGAATAAGACTATGTTTGTGATGGAATCACCTTTTGTTCTATTTCCATAGAAACTCTCCCTGCTATACCAGGTCGTAGAAATTATTTTTAATTTTGTATCTGTCTACTTTTTTTCTCAGGCAAATAGTCATTCTCCCCTGTGCTTTAGTCTATTGAAACATAACTTCTATATATACTTCTGCCAATGTCAATTAAATATTTTAATATTTTTCCTCTAGGACTTAAATGAGGGTTTTCTGCCTGGTGTAATCAATATACATAATATGTATGCTCTCTATTAAATTATTGAAGCCTTTGATTAAAAAAATCATAGCTAGGTTAAAAGTAGCATTTAGATAACACTACTCAATACTACTCTCACCCCATATGCTGCATAAAAATCCAAATGTTTAGAAAGGAATTCAGTCCATAGTAACAAACTTCCAATAAATTTTTTCACATTAAAAAAATGAAAAAGTTTTTTTTTCTTTTTCACAAAATGGAGAAAGATCAGTCTGACATTATTCATTTGAAACATAGTAATCTTCTAGGCAGTGTTTGAAAACTGGCTTTGTTATTTTTCCACACTCTGTTTCTGGAGGCTTTTTTAAAAATAGGTTTGATTACTTCATAAGTATTCTTCGTGCCTCAAAAATAGCTAAAGGCATTATGTCTAACAGTATACTCTGAAATTCTGAAAATTAATCCAAAAATTATAATAGAGTATGATGCGTATTCAGATATGGAGCTCATTGAATGCATACCAGAAGAATTATGGTTGAACTGAGTCCTGAAACTAGGAACAGCAAACTATGACCCATTGGTGAGCCACCTGCTTATGTAACTAATGTTTTACTGGAACATAGCAATGCACATTCATTTATGTGTGTGTGTGTCTGGTTTTCTGCTAAAATAGGAAGGTAGAATGGTTTTAACAGAGACTCCATGTACCACCAAACCTAAACTAATTGCTATCTAGTCATTTAAAAAAGTTCACCCAGGCCAGCCAGTGTGGCTCAGTGATTGAGCATTGACCCATGCACCAAGAGGTCGCCGGTTCGATTCCTGGTCAGGGCACATGCCCAGGTTGTGGGCCCGATCCCCAGTGGGGGCATGCAGGAGGTGGTCAATCAGTGTTCTCTGTCTATTTCTATCTCTCTTTTCCTCTCCCTCCCTCTCTCTCTCTAAAATCAATAAAGAAAAAAAATTAAAAAGGTAAAAGTTTACCCAAGGATGAATAGGACTTTGATTAATGAGGGAATAGAAATGGGGTGAAGAACCAAGAGGGAATTAATATTTGCAAAAACTCAAAGAGACAGCTGGAACACTTATGAACTATAAGTTTTTCCATAAAGTAGGTGTCAGGGTGAGTGAGGGTCAGAGGGTAGTGAAAACATTAGGTGAAATTGGAGAAATGAATAAGCAACAAAAGATAAAAATATATTTTGTGCACTATGCACAGATTCTGATGGTGATTGGTATTTAAGTTTTCTTGAAGTTGTAGGTATGCTAATTGATACTTCACAAATGTTTAAATAAACTTTGACTTTTTAGTTATCATTTATATTTTCCCACAATAAATATTACTCACTTTGATGGTCTGGTTGCACCTACTTATTTGTAAGAAGTGGAGAAAACTTTATTAATAAATTTGCACATCTCAGACAAAAAAATATATGTTTGGGATTCTTATTTCAAAAGCAGCATTTAATTAGAAATATTTGTGTAGATAAGAAATGAAATATCGTGAAAATCAAATTAAACTGTAAGAACTGCTACACTTCACCTTAATAAATTATGCCAAAGAAACAAGACATAAAGATGAAAAATTCATGGCAAATAAAATGGTTAGAGTGTATTATAAGTTATAGCTACTTAGGAGACATTTGACACAGAGTACAAATAGTTGTCAGCATAAAAAACTTTAATATAAATACTCTGGGTTTCATATTTGATGCAGGTGATATCTCAGACAACAGCAGCAGAAGGTAAAAAGGCTTGCCCCCTTCCACCTCACACAGGCCTCTGGAGCAATTGCTCTTACATTCACTCCTTCCCTCTCAGACCACTAAGTGTTGGGTAGAGGTGAGGCCCCAGTCCTCCTGGGTGACGCTCTTCAGGCTGACAGTCATCACAGTCAGTGCCAAGTTGCCTGAGCGCCCACCAGGATGGTGTCTTTGGAGATCCTCCTTCTTTCAAAGAAGCGATTGTTGCCTTGCTCTGAACTTCTCAATATAATTTTGCACTTGTGCTACAATCTCCAGGTCAAGCAATCTTTGTGATTAGGTTGGGTTCCAGCTACTTCTTCCACAGTTCAATCTCATTTTTATTGTTGTTGTTGACAGGTGTCCCCCAATTTTCTCTCCCTTTACCCCCCTCCTTCCAGGTCTGCCCCTCCCCAGGCTTTCACCACACTACTGTCTGTGTCCATTGGTTATGCATATATGTACGTAAGTTCTTTGGTTAATCTCATCCCATCCCCCCCCACCCTATCCCCATCCTCCCCTCTGAGATCTGTCAGTCTGTTCCATGCCTCCATGCCTATGGACCTATTTTGTTCATCAGATTATTATGTTCATTAGATTCTACTAATAAGTGAGATCATGTGATATTTGTATTTCTCTGACTGGCTTATTTCACTCAGCATAATACTCTCCATGTCCATCCATGCTGTCACAAAGGGTAAGAAATCCTTCGTTTTTACAGCTGCATAGTATTACATTGTGTAAATATACCACCGCTTTTTTAACCACTCATCTACTGATGGGCACTTGGGCTGTTTCCGGGTCTTAGCTATTGTAAATAACACTTCTATGACAACTAAAAAGCTTCTGCACAGCAAAAGAAACCATTATCAAAACACATGTGATAAGGGGTTAATTACCAAAATATGTGAAGAACTCATGAGCTCAACAACAACAACAAAAAGACAAATAACCCAATTAAAAAATGGGCACAGGACCTGAATGGGCATTTCTCCAAAGAGGACATATAGAGGCCAAGAGACATATGAAAAAATGCTCAATGGCACTAATCATCAGAGAGATACAAATTAAAACTACAATGAGGTATCACTTAATACCTGCCAGAATGGCTATCATCAGTAAATCAACAAAAAACAAGTGCTGGCCAGGGTGTGGAGAAAAGGGGACTCTAGTACACTGCTGATGGAAATGCAGACTGGAAAACAGTATGGAATCTACTAAAAAATTAAAAATAGAACAAACTACCGTTTGACTCAGTGATCCCACTTCTAGGAATATATCCGAAGAAGCCCAAAACACCCATCAGAAAGAATATATGCACCCCTATGTTCATAGCAGCACTATTTACAATATTCCAATCTAATTTTTGTTCAATGTGATTTGTTCTCTGTACAAAGGCCCTGATCCACCCAAATTTTAGAGTTCTTTTTACAGGATGCAAAGCTATAATTATGAATATTCCTGATGCAGACCATTTGCCCTGGTGGGGTATTCATATTCATATATAAGAATAATAATAGCAAGGATCATACAGTTTTAAATATGCCTAAAACATTATTATTATTATGACATTAGTAATTATATATCTATATTTATATATACAGGGGTGGGCAAAAGTAGGTTATAGTTATAATACAAATAATACAATAATAAATAATAATATAAGAATAAATGATTTTGATACTGACAAATGTAAACCTACTTTTGCCCATCCCTGTATCATATGTATATATGTATATATGTATACATATATATATATATATACACATATATATGTGTGTGTGTGTGTGTGTATGTATATATACATACTAATAAAACAACTACTATTTAATATGGTCCTTGGTTGGAATTTGAGGGTCTAAGTGTCATATAGAACCTAGTGTGTTATTTTTCTAGCCTTCCATTAGTTGAATAAAAACTGAAAAACTACAAGAAATACAAATTCTACATTAAGTGTCAAACCTAACTTTTATCAACTTTCTTTTGAAATCATTTTTCTCCTCACATTATAAAATGTGGATTTTCATTTTACTGTATGAATTCCAGCAAGATATATTATAGATGAATATCATTTTTATAGCAAAGCATCAACATATTTTTCTAATGTTATAACCAGGGATCTAGCTAGGGACTTGCCAACACATTTGTTCTCAAACTTTCTTTTTTCACTCAAAAAAATCATGCCTGGAAGCATAAACAAATAAAACTAACAGAAGCAGACCTGCTCTGGTAGAACGGAATCATGCTCACCATCTCTCTCTTTTACTGCGGGTGCTTATCATTGAGGGACCTGTCTAAAATTCCTAGGGCTCTTCAAAGCACAGTTCTGAAACCATTGTTTCAAAGTAGTAGGGAGAAAAATGATGCAGCAGCAACTTTCTGGAGACTCAAAACTGAGGGTGAGGGTCAAAGAATGGGACACTTAAAGGCTTGTGAGAGATGAGAGAACTAAACTGAGAGTATTCTTTTTAAACTAAGAAGTACACATCCACTTGACATAAAAATCATTTTAAGTGTCTTCTGTTGATTATACTTCCCCAGAATTTTTCTAATTATACTTCAAACACAGGCTTTTTCTGTTGGGTTGGAGGGAAAAGAGTGTGTGTGTGTTTTAACAATTCTAAATTTCACTTAGCTTCTAGTTAAACTATCTCAGTTGACTTCACTAAAATCCAGAACAGGTCTTCCTTCCTTGTCACCTTCACTTCATCTGTGGTTTAGTCAGTGTTGCCATTGGAGAAGAGTCCATCCAAACTGGGAGATTTTTAGTAGACCCTTACTTAAATAGAAGCAAGATGGAGCCATAGCTTCCTTTCATTTTAATTCTCTAATGTGGGACACCCTGAGAGTCTTCTTAAAAAAACAAAATTCAACTGAGTAAATCTGAAGATCTAACTGGCTTTATTAACAATTCATGAGTTCGGCAGCTACTAACTAGAAGTGTGTCCTGAGGCATTATACAAAATGAAAGGTTTTCATAGGAAGAAGGGTGGACAAGGGAGCTATTAACAAAAGAAAATAAATTATTATTTTTAGACCAAACATCTACTCTTGAGGGGAAGAAAATGGCAAGAGTTTTTATCATGTAGATTGCTTCTTTCTGGGGTTGTGAAGAGGGCCCATGGGACAGATTCCATACCGGTGCTTCACCAGAAAATTCCAGACTGGTTGATTAAAATTATATTTCTAGGAAAGGTTGAAACAGCAATTAGGTCAGGCATTAAATCTGGGTTTGGTATCACAGGCTTTCACACAAATGACATTTTGTGCCTGTGGTTCCCTCTTTAACAGTATTATGAGATTTGCACTTGCAGATCCATCAAAGAGGGCTACCCAGTAAATCCTACAGTCCCTGGTGACCCTCACCTTTTTTCCTAAGTGACAAATTAGGATTTAAGCAACTTTCTTGATGCCCAGATAGCCAGTAAGTCCGACTCCACTGGAAAAGATTCAGTGCTCATAGTGCTGTCCACTGTTTCCAAAGACAAATAGAAATTACCAGGCTAAGTTGGAGTCAATCACACTGGAAAGCTGTTTTCCCAATTTTCCTGCAAACGCCCCACTACTTACTAGTACATGAAATGTTCTGTTACTTAGGGGAGAGGAAATGGAAAGGGCAGGAACTGGGAGATACCTGTGAAAATCTGCAAGGATTACATCAAATTATCAAATATCTGTCTAGATTCTTTCAGTTTACTGGGATCACCCTGATCCATAATATTTCAATTAAAATGTATTACTAACTATACACTATACATTCAGATACACACACATAAGCAAACTAAAATATGTGGAAATTCTCTGGTTGATTTCCAACTTCTACTGAAGTGTGTGTGTATGTGTGGTCTCACTTCTTTGTTCTGTACCCTGAATGAACCCATTTATGGAATGTATTTCTTTTCCTTGATATTATCCACCACCACCACCTCAAACACCAGTCTCTAAGAGCAGAGTAAAAGCAAGAGGGTTTGGCAGGGCTGGTGGGTTGGAGAGCAGTGGGTAGAGAGATAGCCAGGAAGCAACTTGAAATTAAATCAAGGGAGGAGATCCACATACTCACCATAAGGAGTTTCTCACACTTTGTCCCTTGCCTCATTTTTGAGTCTCCAAAAATGTTGCTGCTTTATGATTTCCCTGTAATTCCTCATATATTCTCTCAAAAAAACATTTTATTATGATATATTCATCTTGTTCTTCACTGATCCATGAAGTCTTAAATTTTCTCTTACTTCGTTATGTAGAGTAACATTTTTTTTGTCCTACTCTTAACCCTTCACAGCTGAGACCTGAAGGCTATACTTCACCAAGAAACTGTCTTATTGTAGGGGTTTATTTAGCCTCAAATGGTACTCTACTTAAGGAATTTTGTCCACAGGTTTTAGATTAACATGTATTCCTCTTTACCGAATATACTTAAATTGTGGGTATATATGTGTATATTTAGTTTTATACAGTTTTAGCACATGTATGTATTTGGGTAGACACCACCACAGTGAAGATACAAAATGTACTAATACATGGATTCCTCCTGCTACCATTTTGCAGTCATAGTGATACCTTTGTAACTAACCCAGCTTTTAATTAACAGGAAAGGAACAAAGGGAAGGCCAAATATTCTAGTCATTTGTGCAGCTTTGCTAGGAAGCTGCAGTTTAACACTCCTCAGGTAAAGTCTGGGTGACGTAGGGAAGGTACTTGCCTGTCAGTCACACCTGGGAACAGGTCATTGGTCAGATTAGGCGTGGTCACTACAGGTGCAGGAAGATTTGAGATATTTAATCTCTTAAACAAAGGAGTTCACTCTGTTGCACTTTTGCTCTCTTGGCTCTCTCTGGCCTTTTGTGCTCCTGGCTTGCAGGGGCTCTCACGTTCCTGAATTCACCCATATGGCTCATGGCCATGTGGACCCTGCACAATGGGCTAATGGACTGCAACTAGACTAATGCAACGCCAGACCCAGCTCCGCCACAGAATGGAAACTTTGGATGCTAGCTTTGCTTCTAGCTCTACTGAATCTCCAGCTGCACATCTTCCAGGACCAGATTAAGGGAAATGGGACTTTGGAAACCCAAGGATGTAATTCCACGCAAATAAAAATCACTCATTCTCCAGTGCGAGTCTGAGAAAATTCTATTTCTCAAGATACTTTAAGGACCCAACCCCCAGCACCCAGTGGGAAAGGGGATCTCCCCCTACTTTCACCAATAACAATAGCTCTCTCCCTGCCAATTTTGCTAACTCTGGCAACCACTGATCTTTTCTCTATGGCTATAATTTTTATTTCAGTAGTGATATATGCATGTTTTTGTACATTATATAACCTTTTAAGATTGCCTTTTTTCACTCAGCATAATTCCCTGGAGAAACGTCCATATTGTTGCATGTATCAATAGTTCCTCTTCACTGATGATTGATATTTTATTTTACTGTTGAAGAACTTTGGGCCGTTTTCCATTTTAGGCTATTATAAATGAAGATGGAAATTATAGAAAATTTCAATAACCAAATAAAAACTCAATTGATAGGCTCAGTAGTTAAAGCAGAGATGACAAAGGATAGAATCAGTGAATTGGAAGACAGATCAATAAAACTTTCTCAATTTGAACGACAAAGAGAAAATGAAAGAAAAAGAACAGAGTTTCAAGGATCTGTGAGATGAGAACAAAAGAGCTAAAATTCGTACTACGATTTCTTTCTAAGCATCAGGACCAATGGAAAGATTCTGCTCTCACTACCCTCACTCAACAGAGTACTAGAATTTCTAGCCACAGCAATAGGAAAGAAGAAACAAGGAATGTAGCTGTATGAGGTTGGAACCAGAGGAATGGGTTTATTCCAACTTGGCAGGAACTGATACTCCTATCTTTATTTATTTTTATATTTTATTTTATTCATTTTTTATTAAAATCTGGCTTTTGCCTCAATTCACATACCTGATCTTAGAAATTAGTGAAATAATCTAATCATACAGAAAAATATGGAAGATAATGTAAGGAGCACTGAGCATGATCGAAACTTAATATTTGCTACATGTGCTTTTCATCATTTTAAAATAAATAAATCATTATAGATACAGTCAGAGCCCCATCTTCAATCTCATTCCTCTGCTTCCCTCCCATGTAGGTTTTCAGACTATTACAATATAAGGCATCTATATACAATGTATTATACTGTATTTGAAGTTTCTGAACTTTGGATAAATTATACTAGGCAATACATATTCTCTCCTAATCCCCTCTTCCCCTTAAACATTATGCTTATAAGATTTATTGTTTTCCCACTAAAAATATATGTGTCTTGTTTTTCTCCACTGATACAACATTTAAGTATAATTTGATTTTGCCCAACCAGTGTGGCTCAGTGGTTGAGTGTCAACCCATGCACCAAAAGGTCGTCAGTTCGATTCCCAGTCAGGGCACATGCCCAGGTTGTGGGCCAAATCCCCAGTGGGGGGACATGCTGGAGGCAGCCAATCGATATTCTCTCTCATCGATGTTTCTATTTCTCTCCCTCTCCCTTCCTCTTTCTCTAAAATCAATAAAGAAAGAAAAATTAAAAAGATAAAAATAAATAAATGAAAGAAGAAAGATTGACATAGGAAATCAAATAACCAGTCTGAGAGAGTATATCTCAAAAATAGAAAAGGCCCCAGTTATATTTAATAACAGAAGTATGACTTTTGGCAATAAAGAAGAGCAAGAACATTATATAGATGTTTAGGGGCTATGAGCAGTGTAAGGATTTTAAGTTGTGTTTTCAGGGAGAAAACCTTTAGTGATTTGAGAGATGTGCTGTCTCTGCCAGTGGAATCAATGGTAACTCACTTTCCTTTATCCAGTAGATGTCCAATGGGATAAAACAAAACACTGGAATGGGGCAGTTACAGATTTGGAAAAAAATTTTCTTAATGTGCACTTATCTTTAATAAAATGCTAAGTAAAAAGGTACGTTTTACATTTCATATAACAATCGTTTTAAAAGGAAATGAAACTATTTAAGTAGAATTTTATTCTCACTCCAAATCAAAATGCAATTTGTATAAGTTGTATATTACTTCTCATAAAATACCTCTATTATGCAATACTTCATATGTTTTTAACACACTGTTATGGGAGAGAAAAACACATTGTTGTAGAAGAGAAAAAATAATAAATTGGTAAATATATTACTCTAATAATAAATATATGGGCCCTCACAAACTCACAAACACATACGCACTTAACTTCAATTTACTCTAGACACAACTCACCTAATGTTGAAAACAAATTGCCTGACATAAAGCAGACATTCAACAATTCTGACTGATTGAATGAATTAGAGCATATTTCTGAAGGAGTACAGGAAAGGAAAGTGTGGAAATGAAGTCATTAAATGGAAATTCCTTTCAGCTCCGGGAGAAAGTACTTCTGTAGCACAGCATCACAGATGTCTGCCTGCCAACCTTGCTTCTTAAACCCTTGTCTGGAAAAAAGGAGGTTAATGTTTCCTGTTATTTATTTTCTCCTGGAGGAACTTAAAACATTTCACGTGCTGAATATTCTGTACACTGTGCTAAAAGAAGTACTTGGAGCACAGAAACTGTGTTGCTGAGTGGACATAAGTACAAGATGAATGGTTCCGCTGGAGGTCGTAAGGGGCGTGCTGTCCACAGTCTGGGACAGGCTTCAGGGTTCGTGAACCTTAGTCCTTAACTTGAATCACTGGCACAAGGCTTTTGGAAGAGTTTTTCTCCTTGTGCTCTGGGCTGGGTTTCATTCAGTAGTGGAGGAGGGACCTTTTCATTATGTGAATTGTGAGGTTGAAATAAAGCTTACATTCCTCTCTCGTATGGGAATATTCCAGCATGCCAATACAACTAATTTCCGGTGCTGAACTCCATAATGTTATCTGATGGATTTCTCCACATAATGCTTACTCCCTTCCCTTCCCTGATATTACACTTTCCCCTTTCTCTGCCTCTTATCACTTTGCAATTTTTTCTTACAAAGATTATTCATACAGGACTTTAATCAGTCTGGATCTCTATTGAGACTTCCAGGACAAGTAATCAATAAATCTTTAATATTTAAGCAGTTGACAAGCAACAATTAAACTCTCTTTGTTGTCATAGTCTTCAAATTTTAGCACACTTTTGGAAATCATAAAAAAATCAACTCTTAGATTTTTAATGTCAGAGTATTGTATGTATTAGAAGAAAAAAAATACAGCCAAAACCCATTTTAAAGTGCTCATTGTATTACTTTAAAGATAATGGCAAATTAATGTTTTCCAAAATTTAGCAATTACATACAGCTTGATAAAAAAAAATATATGGTTTATTTATTTTAGCCCCATTTTTAAATTAAAAATGCAAATGAGAGCATGTAACACTTGTGTTTTCATTGCTACAATGGTGTACACTTGCTCTTAGAATAAAATTCAAACTCATCATGGCTACAGAACCCTACAGGTTCTAGCTTGCTTTTCCAAATTCATCTTTCATAACTCTCACTCTCTGTTGTTCCTTTATAATACAGCCATACTGACCTTCTGTATTACTGAACATGTCATGCTTTTCTGCCACGAAATTTGCGTGAAAATGTTTGCACATGCTGCTTCCTTGCTCTGCCCCTAGGTAGCTGGAAACTTCTTTTCTTCCAGGTATCAAATAAATGCAACACGTTATCAAGGCATTCTTAACTGTGCTGTGCCCAAAGCCAGCCATTATTTCTTTCAAGCTGCATTGTTTAATTGTGTTCATAGATTTTTACTCTGGTCTGAAATCATCTTTCTTTTTCCATTTATTGATGGCTCTTATTACTAGAAATAAAAGTTCCATAAGAGTGGGAGACATTTTTGTCTTCTTTTCCATTTCATTCTTAGAGTCCAGAATAATAAATGACTCAAAGGTGGTACACGTTCAATAATTAAACAAATCCTTCAACAGGAGAGTCATGCTGAGGATATGATAAAAAGAAAAAATACAAAATATCTTGGCTTTTCATCAGACCACAGTCTGATTTTTTCCTTGAAGATGTTACATAAGCTAACAGTAGAAGATTAAATGTTTAAGTATTCATTACCACCATTTCACACCCCCAGAAAAAGGTCAGTAAACCACAAAGACAAGTTAGAAAAATAAACACCTCTTGCCCTCACATTGATAAAAAAGCAGATACCCATTTTATTCTCTGTAAGTCCATCTACTCTTACATCTCAGCACACTAGTCATTAGCAGAGCATAAGTGAGCTAGAAAAGAATGTATGCCAATGACTGAAAGATAAACATCTGGGTAATAGAAGGAGTAATGCTAACCTCAGATGGATCATACTTTAAGGATTTTCAATGTTTGATTTTGAGTCAACTTTAAAGAATAAAATCTGCAATAAAAAGGGCATGAAAGAAGTTGACTGGGGTTAGTAAAATGTCTAGCCAAGAAAATGTTGTCTTTAGCCACATGTCTTTCTTGACGTGTTTCTATCAATGCAGAATACCATGCGTAGGTCCTCAACACCGACCGCGCCATTGATGCTCTTCCACACCTGGCAAGAACTGGGCCTCATTTCCCAGCTCTTTTGCCTGATGGGTTCTAGTTTAGTTATATCAATGGGAGCCATTCTTAAATTTGGAAAGGGCAAGAGGGAAAGAAGCCATAGTTTTCTCCAGCAGGTGGATGTGTGAGTATATAAAGTACAATAGAATGTTAATGGCTTTCCTGTGAGCTCCAGCAAATGCCATATTTTGCTCATACAGGACACCATAATCTTCAGCATCAAGTTAATTTGTTTGTATTTCTTGTGTTTCTGAAAGCCAGCAATAGTTCACTTTCTGAAAGCCAGAAGTAGCTCTTCCTGATCTAATTTTATTAGTGGAAATGCCTGCAGGAAAGACAATGGGGAAGGGTTGGGAAGGCTGAGAAAGCCTAGACCAAGATGGTGTGACCCAGAGTTAAGGAGTGGAAAGGAAGGCTGGGGGGAAGTGTCCTAGACTGTCAGACAATCCAGGGAAGATTAAATACAGCCTCTGAGTAGTCTTCAAATCAAACTCGGTTATTCCGAGGAGCCTCGAGTTACCTAGGAATGAGCCTTCCTTAGCATTCCTGTGATAAGTTTTGGAGGAAGCAGCTGGGGTCCTTAGTCATTTATGCTCCCAGTAGTTGGAACTCAGCCAGGGACATTCTTACAGGCTTCACAAATAGTCACCCAACTCCCTGTGGTCTCATTTTCTTCATGTGACAAAGGGAAATACAAACACCTGCCCTAGCTCACATCATCCCTGTGAGGATTCTATGAGTGAATTCATGTCAACGTATTAAAAATGGAAAACTTGCCATAGACAACATGAGGGAAGCTAAGGGAAGAATTAATGGGAAGAGAAATTAGATACCTTTCAGATATAATCCAACATATTGTGGTGAAATAATTCTCAATGGAAAAAAGAGGTGGATTGAAACCAATAAGTACTCCAGACAGTGATCACTTTTATCAGTATTAAGGGATACTTGCCAAGATCCTAAACAAACAAAAAGCAAAGAAACAAAAAGGCAAATAGGAGCAGTGCCCATAGATCAACACCATGGTCTTGATCCCAATTCTTCCTTGGCTGACTCAGCATCTCAAACCAAAAAAGAAAAACTGAAGTAAAAGATAAGTTCTAAAAACATGTGTACCTTTTAAAACTATCAATATTCCTATAACTGACTTAATAAGTAATCTGTTTTAATAACTGTGTTATTCTGCTCATTGTTAAAACATAAGACCCTTTTAACTGATAACCTAGAATATCCTCAGTAGTGATGTTTGTTTCAGAATATACTCCCAAACTCTGTGCTGCTCCCCTTTTTTAAGATTATGAAAAAAGAACAAAAAACGGTTGACAAAAATTTGCCCTAAGAATTGATAGTCTAGTCTCAAATCTATCAGTGGATTAAGAAAAAGGATCCATGAGCTTCCCCCTGGATCTCCTCACAGGTCCCATCAGGGAGAAAACTCCCTGGTTCTATTGATGCCAATGGGCACTCTTAGTTGAGTGTGAACAAGAACAAGGGAGTCAGTCTGGTCACTGACTTGACACAAGGATTTAAGATGCTTTCATTTAATTAAACAATAACCTGTCTATGAGAAACCTTAGGACCTGTTTCCTCCGATCTTATTACAGGCAGGCCTCACTTTGCCTCACTGTAGGACTGTAAAAATAACTATTAAAGTTAGAACTGGAAGACTCTCTTAATTAATAGAAAACGTTTTTTATTGTTTGTAATGTTCTATAACCTTAAAAATGTTTGCAAAATATTAAAATTATTTTACTCAGGGATACATGTATAGGAAATTAAAAAATAGTAACACTAATATTTATTAAGTATATCATTAGAAACATTGAGAATTAAAGTGTTTTATTCCTTTATAAAAAAACTTATCAAGAGTAGTTTGAAAAGCAATTGCCTTCCTTTTGCCTTATAACTTCGGATTTGGAGCAGGCTTCCTTTCTTTGCCTGGGCAATTTATCATATTTCTTTATAAATTTTCATCAGCTTCCAACATTTTATCCTTTTTATGCTTTCAGTGTTGTGAAATAACTTCAGAAAGTTGTCGGAATGTGAAGTTTTGACAGTGTTACTTCCTCTGCATCTTTTTTATCACACATTTCCCACTTATGTCTATAACCTGGCCTTGACTAAATTCCTCTGGCTGCATATCTGGATTTCTCAAATGGTAGCAGTGCCAACATCTCCAAGATCACCTATTTCTTTCTTTTTTAAAAAATATGTTTTTATTGATTTCAGAGAGAGGAAGGGAGAGAGTGATAGAAACATCCATGAGAGAGAAACATCCATTGGCTGCCTCCTGCACTCCTCCTACTGGGGATCCAGTCCCCCACCCGGGCATGTGCCCTGACCAGGAATTGAACCGGGGTCCTCTCTGTGCATAGGACAATGCTCACTGAGCCACACCTGCTGGGCACACCTATTTCTTTTATGACTCCATATACATTTAATTAAAATTTCATTTCCAACGTTATCATTTCTTCTTTATTTACTGCAGTTTCACATTTGCTGACTTATTCTCTCTTTTGATTATCTATTTTTAAGTGTCATGTGAATTATCATTTGGAGATCAGAAGGCAACACAACCACATGCTTTACTGCACGTGTTTTCTGGCTGAATAACAGATGTGCGGCAACCAACCACCCAGAAACTGAGAAGACCGCAATTGGTCACTGATCATGATGTACATAGATATTTGTGGAATGAATACCTAGCAGTGAAGTTTATACTTCATGCAATAACTCACAGTTAATATACCATGGTAACTAAAATTTAGATCATGTTGCTGGAGGACTAGTATTATTTAAACTAAAATGACACAAATTGAAATCCACGCACATCAGAACCATTCAAAGTGAAGGCTGCTGCATTGGAAATAGTTGTGCAATGAAACTGTGCTATCTCTGCCCTTCGGGACCAGTGCTCTCCCGAAGAAATATAATGAAAGCCACAAGTGCAAGTCACATATATAGTTTTAAATATGCTAGTAGTCACTCCAAGTGAAAAGAGACCAGTAAAATTAATTGTAATAACATATTTTATTTAATACAATATATTCAAAACATTATCATTACTTTTGTAATCTCTATAAAAATGATTAGTGAGATAGTTACATTCCTTCTCATTCTAAGTCTTTGAAATTCAGAGTGCATTTCGCACATAGGACTTTTCAATTTGGACTAGCCGCATTGCAAGTGTCTAATTCACCTGTGCTAGTGGCTAGTCTGCTGGAAGCATGGATATAGACACTGTTTACTAATGAGCTACTTTTCCCTTTTTGTGTTGGATTTTCAGGAATGTGTGGTCAAACATATGGGCTGCTCCTTGTAAGTGCATTTGAGTTGACAGCATGGATGGAAACAGTCACACTCTGGTTCTGGGGCACTATGCAAACTAATTTATCTTTCATTCATTTTCATACTTATTTAAGTTTATTTTATGTTGCTACATTTTATACATATTTGTATATCATTTGTATCCTTTTTACAATAAAATTGTGCACAGTAAGAAATATATAAACAAAAAATTGAGCAATTTAATTTAAAATAAACATAATTTGGTCACCACTCAAAACATTTAAAACCTCAAAATGTTCACTTTTGCTGGACAGATAAGTGTATCAAAACAACATTTAAAATAAGTCATCATAAAAGGAAGCATATTAGCCAGTATATTGGTTAAAACCTAAAAGGAGAGAGAAAATATACAATATGGGAGGGAGATGACAATTTCCACTCCCTTATTTTTGCTGTGCAGAAGTATAGTAAATGGGATTATTTTTGAAGTTTTAAGGGTAATCAATATGTTATTCAAACAAACCTTTAAGTTTCAGAAAGAACCATGAAAGAGGGATTGTTTGAAGATAAATGCTTTAAATCCTGGTGATCGTAAGATTTATTTTCCTTCCTGAGAAAATGTAGTGATATGTTCTTACCTGACATCATTTTATATGCATTTTATATACTTTTGCTATACTCATCCAAATACAAGGTATGCATTTTGTCTTAGTTTAATTTTATACATTTTACAACCAAAGTTTTGATCTACAAGCAGACAAGCTATAGAAAGAATTCATCTAATGGAAGAATTATTGACTCATATAACCAAACAATAAGGGCTTCAGGGCCAATTGGCCCTGGTAACCCAAAAGCAATTGGACTTTGTGAGTTGCTCTATATTTGCTCTATGCCTGTTTCTCCAACGTCACTTTTTGTTTAAATATCGGAGTCCCAACTGTTAGCAGCTCTTAGCTCATATTTTCCAATGTTCAGTACTAAAAAGGCAATGATCCTTTCCTCTTCGTACCAATTAAAATAAAATTTAGAAAAAATTCTGACTTCTAAATTTGGCTTTGTGCTAACTGCCTGGATAAATTTCAGGAAAGCCTGCAATCATTGCCCCATTTTGGGTTAAGAGATAAATAGTAGAGGGTGACCAGGGATTGGGGTCATTTAAGATGATGACACCTCTTACCTAGAGGTGTTTGAATGAGATAGGAACAGATCTCCAAAACCCAGAGGGAGAGGAGGGGCAAGGATGCTACTATTAGAAGAAAGATGCAGTTGTGCAAATGTTTTTCACTGTCACTTTCAAATGCAAGATTTTTTTTTTTCACATTTTGTCTGGTTGTTCTATGCTATGTAGAGACAGCTATATCCTGACTAATCACTTATGAATATGTAAATGGCATTCTTTAGATATTAGGTCTAGTAATAATACTGGAGAGTACATAACATGACTAGATTTGTTAGAAATTTTACTCAAGCACAAACAACAAGGATCCCTAAAAAAATGATTTAAATGAGGTTGTTTCGTTTTCACGTAAAGAATAACCAGACATACACAAACGGGGACCAGCACACAGCCCATCTTGCTCAGGGGACCAGATTCCTGTCATCTTCCTGGTTTCACCACTCTAGCTTTTCTAAAGTCCCACACAACATATTCAGCTTAATTTATTTCCTAGAATTTGATCACATCATTATACCTAGCTTCAAAGGAACCTGGGAAATGATTATTTTTAACTAAACACATTGCCACACTAAAAAAAAAAAAAAGGTCATCATTTTGTTACTAAGAAAGAATAGTTGATGGATAGTGGGTGATCTGTGCCTCAATGAACATGCTAAGTTTCAAAACAAAATACCCGATAGACCCTGAAAGTGTGAAGGATATCGTTGTTTTAAAGCTAGTTTGCCTTTAAAAACTCCAAATATATCTATCTCCATCTATCTACATATATGTAGATATATGTATATGTAGACAGATATAAATATAGTAGGGCCTTGGAAGTAGAAGCAGAAGATATTTTTCTGGTATTGATACTCATTTACCAAGTAATAAATGCATATGAAACAGTTGGAATAATTTATTTTCTCTTTCTATTTTTTGAAATAAAATTAGTTGCTAACTCTCCATCTCATTAAGCTGTTAGAAATATAGATAGCAGCTTGAATAACAATTCAAACAAGTTTCTAAGTAATTTTAATGATATGATTTCAAAGTTAAAAGAAAAAAGCTAACCATCGAATTAGTCCTTTAATGTGTCATCCTTTTCTATACAGTAAAATAAATTAATGAGAACATCATCTGAAACAAGGGTAAAACTACCAAATGCTTTGTGATTATTCAATATCACATGTATTTGTAATGCTTCATTCAAATTCAGTCTTACATCTCTTCCATGTATTTAGAGAGAATTTCCTAGGGAATGTAATAATATGATATCTACTCTTCAATTTTAGTGAATAAAAAGAAATAACATAGTTACTTAAAGGTAATTACAAATACAATACTAAGATAAATAAACTGAGTTATCAAGCTGAAGTTTATTTTTTATCCTATCTAAACAGACAAGTTAATTAAATTTTTTTCTTAAATTTTAAAGGGTTCTTAGCACAAATTGTTGATATTGTTATAAACTTTGCTATAGGATGTCTTGAAATACATGATGTTCCTCAGCCAAGTTGACAAAAGCATTAGGGGAAAAGGAAAAATTAATTCAATAAAAATTTCAGTGTAGCTAATTTCCCTTGTTAATACACTGCAAGCTGTACTGCTTTCACCCCATGGACACCCATCAAACAGCTTAATCAAACTATATTAATTGTATAAAATATCCCTTCGTGTTGTTACATTAATGCTATGATTTTACCTCTCATACAAATTTGGTATTCTCTTACCTTATTAAGGCTTTTGTTCATTCTTCTTTCTAACATAGCAGCAAATTTCCTCCCAGTCCCTTTTTTTCTCCTAGAAATTGTACTTAAAGTTGTGATCAATTCATTTTCACTGACTATATATTCACACATTGCATAAATGCTTCATCATTCATTCAGAAATATCCCTATTGTTAAACATTTGGTTTCCAACATTCACTTAAAAATAATGAGTTGAATGTTGGTTACGTGTGGATTATTTTCTTATGATAGATTTCTCAAAGTACCATTAATAAATCAAAGAACAAGGGGCATCTTTAAGGTTTTTAATCCCTATTGCCAAATAAATTCACACTTCAACCAGTACTAAATGAAAATATCTAACTCACTGGCATGAAGAATGTTGATTCAAACATACTTATCACCTTCAATGTGCAGTATACTGTGATATAAGTTAGGGTCTATATATTTTTTTAGGTTCCTGACTACAAAGGAGAGGGGAGAGATACAACAACAGCTGGAAGTCATGAGCTTTTGTTAGTATTTTTGTTTTCAGTTTTTTTAAGATGGGAGAGCTCAACATTTTTAAAATGTTAATTGGAATACAATTTAGTGGAGAAGTAGAGATAAGCAGTGGTGTGGTGATAAATGTTTAACATCCATCTTTCTGAAAACTAAAAAAAGAAAAAAAGGTACATATTTGTAGCATTTATGGTTTGCATTAGGTAAATACTCCCACCATGGCCAATTTCCACTTACCAAACTAACATCAATCAACTTTTAAAATTCTAAAACTCATCCATCGAATTAGCTTCACTGTGAATTCTACCAAATGTTTTAAAAATATTTAACCCTGATGCTTCTCAAACTCTCAAAAAATAGAGGGGGGACGGAACACTTCATAATTCATTCTCTGAGGCCAGCATCGCCCTGAAACCAAAAACCAGACAAAGACACTACAATGAGACAAAACGATGAACCAATATCCCTTTTGAATATAGTTGTACAAATCCTCAAAAAATACTAGCAAACCAAATTCAACAGCATATTAAAAGATAAACACCAAAGTAACAAGTCCACTGTATCTCATACCCCCCACAAATGACAATTTGAACATTTCCTGTAAGCCTAAACCACTCTAGTCACACTATTTCATTCCCAACTTTTTCAATAATGGTAATTGAAGATAAATCACAACTTTTATGGATACAAGTCAATAAATTGCAGTTCTTCCAATATGAACATATTTATATAAAGTTGGCAGCCTTTTTAATAGTGTTTTTCCTCCTTTATATATTGATGTTTGTATTTAGTAATCCAGTCCTTCTAAAATCTGACTCCCTTGTTCTCTTGGCAGATAAACGTTTCTTTTTGTGTGTGTGTTTTTTGTTTTGTTTTTTTGTCAAAAAGTATCATAGAAGTCAATTGTGATGAAGCATATCAGATGTATATATGCATTGTCTTAATTCTTAAGTCAAATTAAACTTTCTAACAATCTATAGAAAATAGTTATATAATTTCCATCTTACAGATGGAAAAAAGGTTGAAGGAATTGTAGAAAGGCCTGAGGCATTTTAGTGCTAGATACATGAATCCTACTCCTCGTTTAGTGGTTAAACTACACTGGGATTGTATGTCAAACTGATGGGTGCCTGAGACTGTATCTGTGCTATACAGACATCCTTTACTTTTTATTACTTTATGCTTAAAGGCTCTGAGTCATACCTTGTTCAAATAATGACTGCAATTCTTACCACCTATATAGACTCATTCAATGTTTTCAGACAGTATCTCAAAGAATATGACCACCACACACGTTTCAGGGTTTGCTTTGTGGCCAACAAGAATGCACTTCACTCAAGTAAATAAACTCTATTGGAAATAAATTCGTTCGCATAGTCATTATGATCATCCTTTAGAATTGTTATCTTTACTCTGCCTTCCACTCTCCAGAACGATCCTTCCAAGTGTGTACACTGAGGAGGAGAAAGCGAGCATTCTTTAAGAAGAAAATGCTCACTTCTTACGTGGTGATTCAGGTAAAAGTAAGTTGCTTCAAGTGAGCTCCCAGGGCTCAGGTCACCTGGTGTGTGCCAGTGAAGCAGCGGGGCACAGGACCAACACGCTGGACTCAGGGTGGCACAGCCTGGATTCACATTCCAGTTCTGCTACTTACCAGCCACTTAGATATGAATAATGTACTTAAAATAACCTGTATAATTATAATAATATTATCTTTCTTACTTGTTTTGAAGATTAAGTGAGTTAATAATAGCAAATCACATAGACATGTGCCGTAAATACAATTGCTAAATTAATTAAAAGTTGTCATGCAACTTTCTGTCTCCCTCTCTCGATTCTGACAGTTTGAGGCCAAAGACTCCTTCTCATTTTTAGAATTGGGCACACACTGATGTTCTCACTTTGCTTTCATGGAATTTAATTGAATGAAATGGTCCAGAATCATATATCTTTCAGATGTTTAGGACAGGCAGATTCTGGGTCATAAGGTGGTACTTAGTTTACATTAGGCCTTAAATTTGGAAAACAATAAGTGATCTTTTATTTACACATTTTAAAAACCAGTCATCTCTGATTTGTGGCACTGCATTGTTTTGTAATTTCATAATGTCAACCATGGGATGATGTTAAATGTAATGTAGCATTGCAGTGGTGACACAAATACATCTACACCATGTTTAAAGAAAGATCATACACTCTGGGGTGTGATCTCTTAAAAAGAAATCACAAAGCATAGGAATTTTATTTTTCAATCTGCTTTATATTGATATTATATGCACATATATTGAATAAAGCATAATTACTCTATATGTCTTACTCCTAAGGTTACAGATAAAATAATTAATTCAATTATTGCTTTGGGAAACTACACACATTTTTCTGAGTACACTTGCCATATATAAAAAGGATTCCTGCTACTTTTTGGATTTAGACAAACTATATAGAAAAATATGCACACATTCATCTGTGCAATAAATACCTCTCCTCATCATATAGGTAAATTATGGCTAGATAATACTAAAGAATTGAGGTTACTATCTAGAGAACTCAGGTCAAAATAGTACTTTGGCGTCAAGTATACAAATAACTATGCCCTAAATATTTTTAATCACTTGGATAAGTTTCTAAGTTCCCCATTGTGCTCATAATAAGTCTTTTTGAAAAATCATCAGAGAGAAACACGTTTTACTGAGTATTTTTTCAAAGATCTAGTGGGAAAATAATTTTGAAATCTAGATAAACTATTTATAAATAATTAAAGGTTATTATTTCCAAGACATTGAAAGACAGTGTGCCTTCAGTGACTGAATCATATTTCTTACATCTAAAAGAGGGAAGCTTTAAAATAAATAAATCAAAAAAATAAATAAATAAAAGAATGAAGCTTTAATAATGCAATAAAACATGCTCTTTATTTATTTTTAATTTTTTCTTTATTCTATTTTTCCCATCACCATTTATCCCCCCTATATACCCTCTTCTACCTCCACACCCCCTGCCAAATCACCACACTGTTGTCCATGTCCATGAGATCTTTCTCTTTTTTTTGTTTTTTTGTTCAATCCCTCAATCCCCCTCCCAACACTCCCTTCCTCCCACAGGAGCTGTCTGCCTGCTCTCTCTCCATGAGTCTGTCTCTATTTTGCTTGTTAGTTCAGTTTGTTCATTAAATTCCACATATGAGTGAAATCATATAATACTTGTCTTTCTCTGACTGGCTGATTTCATTTAGCATAATGTTCTTTTTTAACTGGATGACTAATGCATAAGGAATGCACATTTTTCTTCAACTGAAAAGTAATTGATGAAATCAATTGTTGAATAGTTGACACGAAGATTTGCTGAGAGGGAAATACCTTTGATGAGTGAGTAATGGTATTTCCCAGCTATCTGAGGAGAATTGACTGAATAGCTCAACTGCACATGAATTTAAAAGATCACTAGATTTATACTCATTGTGAAACAAAGAAAAAAAAAACCCTCTTTGTTATCAAAACTACCGAGTCTTCAGTAATACACAAGACTTACTTTGCCTCTAATATTTTTAAAATAACAAACTAATAGAATGATAGTGCTGCAAATTTTTATTCTCTACTTTTATCTTTTATTTCTCCTACCAAGGAGCACAACACAATCAAATTATATTCTATTTGATGTACAACTCTTTTGTGGAGAGAAAATGATTAGTAGGTGTCCATCAGCAAGTTAATTTTATATGCAAGGCTGAAAATTATTAAGTACTTTACAATGTTCTTGGGGTTTTTAGTGCAGACAACTAGCTTATCATATATCAAGTAATCATGGACCTTTTTAAAGTCTGGAAATCTGTTGCTTTAGGAAACAATGATCTCTGCATCTGCTTTCTGTCTCATCAAAATGTACTTACTGGAAGAATAATTTTCCTTGCATTAGCAAAACATGAAATGTTCGAAAGCGGTTTAAACAAGAATGGTTCTTGTTTGAAAATAATTGTTGACAGGAAGAATGTTGGACTTTTCTTTATCAAAGTAACAGAGTTTTTACATGAGCAACATATTTTATTTATAACAAAATTAATTACCAATGTTTCAAATTTTTCAATAAAATTTGTGAAGATTAAAAGTGTTATTGATTGAGGTGTATGTATTTAAATTGATTATAAGGCCCAGCCAGTGTGGCTCAGTGGACTGAGCATCGTCCTATGGACTGAGAGGTCCTGGTTCAATTCCGGGTCAGGGCACATGCCCGGGTTGCGGGCTCGATCCCCAGCAGGGGTCGTGCAGGAGGCAGCCAATTGATGTTTCTCTCTTACATCAGTGTTTCTGTTTCTCTCTCCTTTCCTCTCTCTCTAACAAATTAATAAAAACATATTTAAAAATAAAAAATAAATTGATTATAAGATATTTAATACAGTTTAGATTTATAGATGCTGATATTTTACTCTTCTTTAAAAAAAACAAGGTTGTTTATTGATTTTTAGAGAGAGAGGAAGGGAAAGGGAGAGAGAGAGAAAGAAACATCCATGTGAAGGCGAAACATTAATCAGCTGCCTCCTGCACAGCCCCTACTAGGGACTGTGCCAGAAACCTGGGCATGTGCCCTAAATGGGAATCGAACCAGCCACCTTTCGGTGCACGGGAGGACACCCAACCTACTGAGCCACACTGGCCAGGGCATTTTACTCTTAAATAATAACATCTGACCAGACATTTCTTGGGTAAATGTGTATTTTACTATTTTTTTTGAATTGTTGGGCTAAGATAGCCATCGAATTTAAATTTTAAAAAAGCCCTTTACCAGAATTTTTTTTTAATGCAATATTTTACTTAGGAGTAAAATCCTTTAAAGAGTAGATTCTTTCATTTTTAAAGATATAATTCAAAGTATAAATGTCAATGGTAAAATTAGCATGTTTTCTTGACTGTAGAGCATGTGCTTACCTGAAAGCTGGTTTGGCTAGAAAAGGCCTCTCAGGTAGCATGACCTTAACTCTTGGAGGAGTCAGAAAAGGAGGGAATTAGGCACAATAAGAGAAGTCACAAAACCAAACTTGAACGCATATTCATTTTGTGGAGGGCTAGGTCTTAATTGATGTAATTGAGGAAGCCTTAGATTGTGTAAACAATTTCTGTAGAGAAGTAAAATGCAAATAACAATATCTTTAGAAGGCAATAAAAGGCTTTATCTGGTTTTAACTTTATTTTGTTAGATGTATTTCTGTCTCTCAAGTGGAGCACAGCTGGGAAAAAGAAATACTTGTCCTTTCTATTATACAAATCATGTAATCCAACTGATGATATGTTTGGCAAACAATGCTCAAGGCTTTTGAACATCCCATGGCCTGTTCCCTTAATAGATACTCAATAGGTATCTGTTAAATTGAATTGAATTGAATTGAATTCTTCAAGTGAATGGAATTCTCTTAGCTATTCTTTTTTTTTTTTTTAAATCTCTTCTGAGACTTAAACATTTATCACTAGTCTACTCTAATTGGGTTCATAAAAGTTTTCTAATGAATTAAAAAATAGGCATTGCAAGTAGTAGTCTTATCTCTGACTGCTTACTTACTGTCCTGCCTTCAAATATCTAGTTACTCCAGGATATTCTTCCCAAATTATTACATATTTTATTATATTTATTTGTATGATATAATATATTTCAAATACAACATATTTTATCATATAATACTTCATTCTAAGTCTCCCAGGATGAATTTAATAAGTTCCTTTTAAACTGGACCCCTATTAAAAATAGTGATCTATGAGGTGCTGAGTCTATTGTCCTCTAAAATTCAAAGAGGAGAAGCTGGGCAGTGGTGTCATGGTAGAAACAAAACAATGTAAGGTAGAAATATACCCTTTGGGATTCTATAAAAAATACATTAACACTATTAGTTTGACTGTGTGCTAATTTGTGTTATTCTTAGTGCTTTGGATATATTCCAAATTAAAGTATGTGAGTGCTTTCCAATTTTTCCATGTCATGGTACACAGAAAGTGACAATATCCCTGTAGCACACTGATACAAACTGAAAGGAATTGGGAGCTGCTTTATGGATCCTAGCGGCAGGTGTGTGTGTGTGTGTGTGTGTGTGTGTGTGTGTGTGTGTGTATTCTTCATACTTTATGTGTTTGAAGTGAGATTAAACTTGGCTGCTGCCAAGATCTGTACCTGCCAGGAGCTCTACCTGCCTTGCTACCACTTCCCACACAGGGCTTCTTGGCTCCTTGACTGCTCATCCAGCATCTCTTCAGACCCACTGTGCACACTGAGCAGATGAGTCCTATGTAGCTCTCCCTAAGGCAGGTGTGCAGGGGAGAGAGCCTCTCTTTGACCTTGCTAATTTTATAGGGGGTGGTAAATTTGTTCATACTGATTGCACCTGTTGACTAGGGGTTTTATTTTTAGACTTTTCTAAATGAAAATGAAGTTATTTACAGGCAGACATATGAGATTAGGCATCTCCAGGTACCTTGTCTCTAGAGGGGCACAGGGTACCAGGTCTTCAAGCATACCTGTCACCCTTTCGTGGCAACCCCATAAGAAAGATCTGAATTAACTTTGTGGATTATAATAGTAAAGACAATTTGGGGGGTCATTCAAATATATCATACCTGAAGATGACATTAAACCCCTGTACTTCAATTAAATACAACTGTGATAGTGGGGAAATGAATTACATAAAGTTTGGTTACATAGAGTCAAATATATCCATATCCATACAGATGTTCAAAAACATTGCTTACAGAAACACAGAAACAAACCAAATGAAATGCACTAATAAGCGATGTCAAATTTACTAATGACAAAAGTGTACATTTATCCCCTGAATTAGTGTGATAACACATTCGGAGAGTGGTCTCATAGCTGGCTTTAGTTTTTGCTGCATACTGCAATCACTTAGGTGGGATTCTCACTCCAGAAACTGGTAATTGCTCTTGTGTGGGGCTTGCAAATAGGTATTATTTTAAAGCTTTTCAGGTGATGGCAGTGGGTAACCATGTTTGGGAACCACTGCTGTAGACCTCTCTGTTCTCTCTCTCCCCACCAGGAAATAACTGGACATTCTCATATCTCCTCTTTCCTGCATGTCCAGCCACTCTGGCTTCAGAATCTGTTCTTCTCCATGTTCACATTACATGCGTCTTAACTTTGCACTGGGGTGACTTTTCTTTTTTTCAGTATCCTAGGTCCTAGAAGACATGTAACCCCTTGAGGCCAGTTAGTTTATTGTATGTATTACATGTATTGCAGTGTGCTACATCTGACCGAAGGAAGGCCCCTTTCCCACTCCAAACACCTTGTCCTAAATAAGGAAATATTCTTCAAGTTTGAATTCTTGACATACCCAACATTATAAAGTTGAAACAATAAGCTTTTATTCTTGCTCTTTCCCTAACTTGATCTAGAGAACGAGACTGGTCACTCAGCTCCTGAGGCACTGATAACAGTAAGATGCCATTGGTTCTATACTAATTTAGGTGCTTTTTTCTTTTTCTTCAGAGATATATGCATGAATCTCTGAAAATGTAGGTGAAAAGGAGACTGGAGACGATCTCAAAGCAGAAAAGATATTTTTCATGCACAACTGCTAAATGTTTCTGTAATAAACAGACGAGATCGATAATGGAAAAAGTTACCACACTTTCAAGACATCAGTTGTAGGAACCAAGCATTTAATGCCTGACTTTTGCTGACATGTCACAATTCAACTCTCCTATGAAAGTGGGAGGAGGAGGAAGGGAGGGGTGAAGAGAAGGAGTGGGAGGGAGGGAGGGAGGGAGGAAGGAAGGAAGGAAGGAAGGAAGGAAGGAAGGAAGGAAGGAAGGAAGGAAGGAAGGAAGGAGAAAGATTTAATTGATTTTAAATTACCAAAAAAAATATGGTACATGGATTTGTTAAACCAAATTCTACTAAACATTAAGATTATAGTACTTTGGAATTCAAGTCAAATAAATATTGGGCATAATAATAAAAAAATAAAAAATAAAAAGCAACTGCATTTTCCTAGATTATGGTAAATATACACCAATAAAGTGTTTTTTATGTAGCCATGGAAATCATGCTGAAGCTCTCCAAATTATTTTCACACACTTTTTTACAGTTTGTAAAAGCACTTATATTAGTTATAAAAGGGGAAAAATGACTTTTTCATGCAGAGTAGAAGAAATAATAGCAAATGTAGTGCTCTATGCATGTATATGTACTTCATATTACAGCTGTGAAATGAATTCCCATTATGAAATCATGAAAAAAATGGGGACAACAAAGATCTACTTACAAGGTGTATGTGGTCCTGCAATTTCTTTTCTTTAGGACAGTAGTTTCAGAGCAGAGCAACTTATTTAAGGAAACTAAATTATTGTACTTGAAAGAACTGTGTCTTTTGAATAAAATTGTGTAACACTTTTCTGTTTATGATTTAGGAGAAATATTAAGATACAAATATGTGAAAATTAAAAAGGACCAACCAATTATTAGTTCAGTTTCATAGAGTGTATAGTTACATATGCTTTATAAAGATTTTATACTTCCCAAATTAGTGAATAGCTATTTTTCATGAGGTAAACTGCGTGATCTCCAAACTTAGTTGGAGAGAGTTTCTTCTCCTATTGTAGTTTTGCATATATGTTTATTTTTATTGCCAATACTTTTTTGAAATTTGGATTTGTTGACAGTGTTACCTTGGTAACAGTATTAATTCTTGTGATCTATCCTATATAAGTTGAAAAAGAGAAGAAAGAATTTTAAGTACAATGAATTATTTTTAGTATTGTTACTGTCATCTGGCATTAACAACTCTCCCAACCTCAGAATTCAAATAGCCCCAGATGTTTGCTTTGAATAAAATGTCTGAATTCTTCCTATATAGTCCTATATCTGTGCAATAACATTGATAATTATGTAGAATTATTACTCTTCATTGGATGAAAAATAAACTCTCCAATAACATTCCTACTGTGGCATGACCCTTTCTGTAGCTATTCAGAATTTTATTGCCATTTTTTTAAGAAAGAAAAAACAAAATGCCACTCTGAAAAGTAGTTGCTTGAAATGCACTGTAGGGAAAAAAAAACCTCACGGGGGGGAAAAAAAAACCCTCACGTGTAACGTATTTGATGCCATTGCTTCTCTTTTCAAGCCTTCTTTGTTATTTTGTCATTCACTGTTACATATTATGAAAACATTGCTTTATTTTTCTGATATTGGCATTAAGCCTGGGAAATGTTACAATGTGAAACTAACTTGGATCTGCAGAGGCAGCAGCTAATGAAAGATCATTGGAAATAACCCTAGTTTCCCTGAGAATGTCCGCATCTATTTAAACTAAGAAGACAATTAGGGTATCTGTCTCAACCACAGTGACCTGCTTGCTCAATGTTTTGACAACACAGAGCAGCAGTTTCAGGATGGGGCTCTAGAGAATTACATCGTCCAACCTGTGAAATCTTTCTGAGCCTCTATTTTCTTCTTCCCATGATTAGAGAATTTGATTATATTACCTCTGAGGTCCTTTCCAACCATAATATTCTTTTTTGATGAAAAAAAAAATGTTTTCAATCTTAACTTGCTTCAGATAATAATGTCTTGGTCTATATTCCTTCTGGAAGCCTGAGGCACATTGACAGGCTTCTTTTGTCACAATGTTGAATTTTGAAGACAATCATATAGTTATTTCTGTCAACATTTTGAGGTCATTTAAAATATGTTGATGCATCCCTATGTTTACAGCAGCACTATTTGCAATAGCTAAGATCTGGAAACAGCCCAAGTGCCCATCAGTAGATGAGTGGATAAAAAAGCTGTGGTACAGTTACACAATGGAATACTATGCAGCTGTAAAAAAAAAAAAGTCTCTTACCCTTTGAGACAACATGGAGGGTTCTGGAGAGTATTGTGCTAAGTGAAATAAGCCAATCAGAGAAAGACAAGTATCACATGATCTCACTTATATGTGGAATATAATGAAAAAAATAAACCGATGAACAAAATAGATCCAGAGAAATGAAAGCATGGAATAGACTGATAAATCTCAGTGGTAAAGGGAGGGCGGGAAGAGACTAACCATGTATGCATAACCCATGGACACAGACAATAGTGTGGCGAAGGCTGGAGGGGAGTGGGGGTGAGAGGCGGGGTAGAGGGAGTCAATTGGGGAAAAGAGGAGGGAACATCTGTAATACTTTCAACAATAAAGACAAAGTAAAATAAAAAAATATGTTGATTATAGAAATTCAGAAAGGCAAATGTCTGAACAGAAAAAAATTAAAGACAGAAAGCAGAAGTTAATTTTCACCTAGTCAAAAAAAGCCAAAATACTTTGTTAAAACGCCCTTGAAAAGTACAAAGTAGAAAACAGAATAGGGTTCCAGTATTTACCAATTATAAAGAATAAAGATACTTGTCTTAGAGAGTTGATAAAGGATAAATTGTAAATGTAAGAAAATAGCCACAGTTTTAAATAGATATTGATCAGACAAAGGTTTTTGGGGAGAGAAGATGCCTCAGGAGGTGATTATGTGGATAAAAGAGTCAATGGCAGATTCTAATCGTATTTCACAAATCTAGTTGTTTTGTGCCTGGTAGCATTTGTCCAATAATACTGTAAAAATAAAGTAAAAAATTAGAGTTATTAGAAAGAATTCTTAGTGTATAGAGTTTTTTAAGTATGTATCAAATATGAATAAAATGGGTATGATCTCAATAAGAGTATGTTTCAAAGATTTCTTCCTTCCCATCTCGTATTAGTGAGTATACTGTAAGTTTATTTAAGTTGGAATAGATTGATAAAAAATTGAAAGTTTATTTGGGAAAACAAACTTTCATGCTTTGTTTTTTTTCAAAATTGTATTTGCCTGGAAAGCAAAGGATACAGTTGCGAACAGAAGGAGTTAAATAGTCCCAGCCCATATTTGCTGGTCAAAAATTATTAGACATTAATTTTCATATCAAAAGTAATTTGCACCATAAAAATAAGTGGTGAGTTTTGTGTGTTAAAGTCTGTTGACTCAGCAATTAATAGATCTCTTTTTGTATAATGATTTTTCTCTATCTGCATTCTGAAAAAGTGAGTAAGCAATGTATGCAATGAACATAAAATTATCTAACTTATTTAAACACAGTAAATTTATATGGCTAAGTTTTTCTATTATAAAACAAAAACAGAAAAACAAGAAAAACTTTAAAACTATTTTAATATGTCCGAAACGAGATAAGAGCTTGGTAGAAATAAATCAAAGCAGTTGCCTGTGATTCATTTGCCTCCACATAACTGGTGGATTGCCTCAGAGAAGGAAGGAATCGAATTGATTCAATTTGATTGCCTTGTAAGCATACCGATAACCGACTTCCTAAATAGACTAATTATATTTGTTCAGAAGAAATTCCTTATTTACAAAAATATTTCTAGCAGAATGGCCCTAGTTTTGGATTTCTTATTGGTAAATGAACCTGTGATCTATGGATTTATGAAAGATGGTTCCCTGAAGAATGTTTCCTACACTATGTAACTCTCTAAGGCATACAATACAAATATTTACAAACCTGAAATATTCCCCACTGGTTAAATGGACCCATAAAACTCAGTTTAAAATAAGTCATGGGGATGTAATGGATAGCATGATGACTATGGTTAATAACACTGCATTGTATATTGGAGGGTAGCTAATAAATCTTAAAAGTTCTTGTCACACAAACACTTGTAACTGTGTGGTGACGTATTAAATAGAATTATTGCAGTCATCATTTCACAATATATACAAATACCAAATTATTACGATGTATACCTGAAACTAATATAATGTTGTATGTCATTTTATCTCAATAAAAAATATCCTTAGTTTAGAAACCTAATGTTCTTGCCTTGTCTTCCTTCTAGTCTCACTCTGGACTCTGAGGCTCCGCAGAGAAACCCTAGGACTCTCTTGAATCCATTTAAGTTCACATGTCCTAGGTAAGTAATAGATTGACTCAATGAACGTTCTTTACATTTTAAGCTTTCCAGGTGATCCTTCTATTTAAAGCGATCCTTTAGTAAATTTCATGGTCCTACTAAAATAACACTTATTTTAATTTATGATTTTATTTTAAAGCTAAAAAATAATAGATTTTTTTTTAAGGTTAATGTTGGAAACATATCCTTTAGTCAAAATGGGAGATCATTTTAGAAAAAATGGGGAGATTATTATATATAGAATTATTATGATCTATTATCTTTGATCCTTATTAGCCTATGACTTATTATTCTAGTTATATTTTATATCTTAGTCATCCCTTCCTTGAATTATGAATGTCTCTAAACTTTCAAGACTGGTAATCATATGAAAATGTTAAAAGGTAGAGAAGTAAAATACAGGATGGGGCAAAAGTAGATTTGCAGTTTTTCATATGGAAAATAAATAATAATGAATAAATAATAATACAAGAATAAACTCTGTTTCACATACTCACAACTGTAATTCTACTTTTGCCACACCCTGTATAGTCTCTGACACTAAAATATAGTATTAGATAATCTCTTGGTATCTCTTTTTCATGTAATAATGAAGTTAAGAACATTTTTTTTATTCCTCACCCAAGGATATTTTTCCCATTGATTTTTAGAAAGTATAAAGGAGGGAGGGAAGGAGAGGGAGAAAGAGAGAGCGAGAGAGAGAAACATCAATGTGAGAGAGACACATCAATTGGTTGCCTCTCGCATGAACTCTGACTGGGGCTAGGGATCAAATCTGCAACTCAAGTACGTGCCCTTGACTGGGAATTGAACCTGAGACCCTTTGGTCTGTCACCTGACACTCTAACCAGTGAACCGCACCAGCCAGGGCATCAGTTGGTTAGTTTATATTTTCAAATTAAGACCTAAAAGCAAATTAAGTCCTACTAAATGAATGTCACTGCAAAAAAAAATCATATCTGTATAATTTTTATTTCCTTGAAAATTTTTCCATGCTAGAAAGGAAAAAATAGTCATGGCAACCTACTTTTATAATCTCCTTCTTCATAAAGATCAGACAAATTGCTATTTTCTACCCATCTCATTCGAGCCCCTCCTCTGAATATGAAACTGGACTAAGTCCTTGTTTGCTGACCATCCCATAAGAGATTTTTCATACATAATTATTAGCCTCCAAAATATTAAATTATTTTAACTCCATATTTCAGAGACATATTTTATATTTTTCCTGGAAATTTTTAACCTACTTTGAAGAAGTTAATTTTAGATCAGATGAGTGAAATTTTAGGAAAAAATAAGTGGAAGCACAAATATACACATTTTTTCAATTCAGTAAAATATATTTTTAACTATGACATAATTGGAGTTCTCACTCCAAAGTTGATTCCTCGACAACTCAGTAATCAGTTTTAACTTCTCGAAATACCAACTGAGAAGCAGTATTTCTCTGATTTCTCAGTCAACCATGGCATAATTTTGAAAAAAGAAAAAAAAATAGTCCTCTTAAGTTTTTCTTGTTAGAGATTTAAAATATTCCCTTAACTAGAACCTGAACTATATACCATGAAATAAAAAAAAGGAAGAAGAAAAATGACACGGAAAATTTCCTCTCTGTTGTTCTTATAAAGGTTCCCATATGTGGTTCTCTCTTTTCCAGAATCCTCTCTGAGGACACCAGGGTGCTTGTGAGTTCACATTATCTGTCTGGACTAGTAAGTATCTTCCCTGTGGAGAGCTGGTGTTCTCGAACAATGTTATCTCCAACCCTAAACTGACTCAGAGACAGTCCAAGCAAAGCAGTCTTTAATAATTCCTGTTTCTTACCCACATACACAAATATCTAATATCCTTTTGCTATTTCTGGGACTTCCATTAATTACTACGAACCAATCTATCCATACGTCAGGATTTTGCCACATATCTCCATCCTATTATGTGTCTACAGGAATTTAGTTTAAAATGTCCCTGCTTTTTGACCAATCTATCCAAGTACAATTCTTGCTTTTAATATTTAAAAATTATATTTTCCTAAGCAATTCTTGTAATTATTCTAGAAAATTTAAAATTTTCAAAATAAGCTTTATCACTCAAAATGGTATTACCCAGGATTCCACTACATAAGCATGTTTTATTTAATACCAAACTCCTGGGATTATCTGTAAATAGTCAAAAGGAGAGTAATCAAAATGCTATTTCGGAAAAAAAAAAAAAAAAAAGTATCCACCATTGAATAAAAAGTGTTAGTAGGCCCAATGTTTTTATCAGTTTATGCTAATATTTTAGTTAGTTATATTTAATCAAACTTATTTAAGAGTTTTAATTTTATTTCTAACTGATCATTGCTGACATATAGAAAAATCTTAATATTTTGTGTTTATTTTGCATCATCTAACTTAGTAAGCTTTCTTAGAATCCATCTTAGTTTTTCAGTTGATCTTGTAGATTTTCTAGGTACATGAGCACATAATGTACTTGCGTATAAAGATAACATTGTTTTAACTAACGATGTACCTACCCTGATCCTGACACTAAAGCCAATGCCTCTAACATGCCCAATTTAATATTATGATTGTCATTATGCTAGATAAATATGATTGATTATTTAATAAACTTATTTTACTGAGAATAGACAGTGAATTTTATAAATGCCTTTTAGATGAAAAGGTATTATTTTGTTGTTATATATATTAAGACCATTTGATAGAGATGTAATTACTTTATTGCACCATTTTTATTCTTTTAATATAAAGCAGAATTTGGGTAACATTTTATTTAAGATTTTTGCATCTGTGTTTGAGATTGATCTCTCCTGTTGTGCTGTTTCTACCCTTGTTATTAATTCTTTTGGTTTTCACTGTTAAATCTGTGGAGCAATTTTTAAAAGAACTGAGAAGTTTTCCATCATTTTAAATTGGCAACAGAGCATATGAAATGTAAATCACTGGATCTTTAAAAATAGAAATAGTGTGTATGTGGGGGGTAGTTGTATCAGAAATTCCTTACACAAAATTTTATTCTACATGTATCCCACACCTGGCTGTGAATTACTGAGTATATTAAAAGATAGCATTAATAGGGCCCTCGCCGGGTGGCTCAGTTGGTTGGAGGGAGCATCATTCTATACATCAAAAGGTTTCAAGTTTGATCCCTGGTCAGGATGCAGCTGATTGGTGTTTCTCACATCAATGTTTCTCTCCCTGTCTTTCTCTTCCTTTCTCTCTAAAATCAATAAAAACATATCCTTGGGTGAGGGAAAAAATGTTTTTTAAAGAGATAGCACTAATAGGAATGTACTGCAAATGTACATTTTTGTGGAGATAAAAAAATAATTGAGATAAATAATGGGAAATAACTCTCCAGATCACTGTCTGGAAACATTGTCTTATGTTAGGGGTAAGGGCTGATGTCTTTTATATTATCATGCAATGGCTGACTCTGCTGGGTGTTATGCTTCATTTTGAGTTACATTTGTTTTAATATATGTATTTGAGCTTATATTTCTAAATGTTTTAATTATTTTTCTTACATTTTAAAAAATTTTACAAAAATATATACATTTTATTATTGCATATCATATCACATATATTAATAAACACTATATCTGTGCTACATTCTTGGTTATTTATTATTTTTTAATTTGTGTTTTCATTAATTAAAGTATTTATACCATCTCTATTAATTTATCCACTAAATAACTGGATCTTGTATTCATTCATATTATGAGTTGAACTTTCATGTTGTGGATTTTTTCCCAAAAAGGATATGTTGAAATCCTAACCCCCAGTAACTCAGAAGTTGATATTATTTGGAAACTGTCTTTATAGAGGAAATCAAGTTAAAATAAGGTCATTAGAGTGAGCCCTAATTCAAAATGACTAGTGTTGTATCTTATTTTGTATTGGTTTCAGGGGCACAGCTTAGTGGTTAGACAATCATATACTTTACATAATGTTCCCCCGATACGATATTTCCAGTGCATCACTGTTGCCATGCATAGTTATCACAATATTATTGGCTATATTCCCTGTGCTTTACCTGAATTTGGAGACACACATGCACAGAGGGAAGACAAAGTGAAGGCATGGGGGAATCCATGTGCAGATGAAGACAGAGGTTGCAGTGATGCATCTACAAACTAAGGAATGCCAAGGATTGCCAGCAGATTACCAAAAACTAGAAGACAGGCGTGGAACAGATTCTGCCTCATAGCTCTCAAAAGTAACCAATCAGGCCAACACCATAATGTAAGATTTCTAGCCTCCAGATCTGTGAGAAAATAAATTTCTAGTGTTTAAGTTATCTGTTTGTGTTACTTAGTAGCCCTAGAAAACTAATATAACTCATGTATTCTGCATGTTCTGTTTTCTAGTTTAATTTATGTTCTTATATTTGCTAATTATTTTTATTCTGCTCTTTCTAAATTTGTTTTCCTGGTATCCTAACTTCTTGAGTTAAAATAATTTTATCTTGCCTTGGCCAGTTTGGCTCAGTGGTTAGAGAGTTGGCCCTTGGACCGAAGGATCACAGGTTTGATTCCCGGTCAAGGGCATGTACCTGGGTTGCAGGTTTGATCCCTGTGCAGGAGGTAACCAATTGATGTGTGTCTCTCTCACATTGATGTCTCTCTCTCTTTTTCATTTCTACTCAATCTAAAACAAAAATCAATGGAAAAATATCCTCGGTTGAGGATTAACAAACAAACAAAAATTTTCTCTCAATATAGAAATGTGTAAATCTAAAAAAAAAAACTTAGTTCTGACTACATCCTATACTGTGTTTTCACTTTATTTTTGGTCTATAAAGTGTTTTGATTTCTTTGCTCTCACTGGAGATATTTAAGATACACTTTTTTTATTTTTTATTGAGGAGTTGAGATATCTTCTCTAAACTTTATTTTCTGCTGTTTGAGCAATGTGTCAAAAGTTTTATGCTTGTGATATTTTTCCTTTTGGAATGTTTTACAGTTTATATTTTGACCTAAGTATGATTATATATTTAAGAATACATTTTTAAAATGCTTTACAAAAACAACACCTAATTATTTTAAAAACCAGTATCATAAAAGTATATAATATCGGAATTACATATTCCTTTCTCTTTCCCAGTACCACTCTCTAGACGTAACCATTGTGAAAAGTAAAGATGACAGATATTATAACAATTCCTCAGTCAATGAGAAAAGTATATTATTTCTTTAAAGGTTATCATGCTTTACACACACACACACACACAGATATACATATAAACATTGAGAGATCTGAATAATTTTGTTATATAGATAACTTATATATTTGACATTTTTTCAAAATTTGGCCTGATCTGCTAAAATACGCAAAATATTAAGCTTGCTAGTATGTTCTTATTCATTTTTTCTTTTATGTCTAACAGATTTGTTTCAGCAATAACTTTATTATGTGGTCTATGTGCATTTTTCCTTTCATACCTATAAAAACTTAAGTAATCATGGTTTAAATTTGATTATTGGTTACTTTTTTTTTTTCCCTCTCCTGAGGACTTTTTTTTTTTTTTTTTGCATTTATCTTCAGATAGAGCAGGAGGGAGAGAGTGAGGAAGAGAGAGAGAGAAACATTGATGTGAGAGAGACACATCAAGTGGCTGCCATCCACACGACCCCAACCGGGGCCAGGGACAAACTGCAACCGAGGTACGTGCCCTTAGCGGGAACTGAACCCTGGTCTCTCTGGTCCCCTGACGGATGCTCTAACCGCTGAGCCAAACTGGCCAGGGTGATTATTGGTTACTTTTAAGTTCAAAAATGCAATTAGGCTTAACTCTATACTTTTCAGATTCAAAAATATATTTTTTTAGTATAAGATATAATAAATAAATTAGTTCAATTATATTTGAAAAATTAATTTAGGTTATAAAACTTGATTATCATCATTAAATATGTTTTAACTAGTATCTTCTCTTTCAAAAATTATTTTAGTATATTTACAATATTGTGTATCAATATTTAATATAAAATTAGTTTAATTACATATATTTAATTCGGTCCAATATTGGACATTACTTTTATACTAGAGCCTCCCTTTTCTTGATATTTTAATTTTAATTCAGTTAAGCTATAGTGCTTTAACTAAACTTTTTCATGAAGTTATGAGTCATGTGTTTTCAAAAGTTATGAGTTTTCAGAATTTTGCCAAATCTGGGAGTTATTTCTTAATACATGTCCCTAATAATGTGCTACCATTTGGTTGGAAATATATAACTTGAATCAAACTTCAACCACCAAAAAAGCTCTGTCCATGCTGCTTCATTGCCACCAGGTACTAAGTGAAGTAGAGTGGCAGATTGAGGAAAACTTTAAGTGCACAAGATTTTACTTTGCTTTTCAAACTCAAAAATGTCACCAGGATTTGTCTAAAGATGGGTTCTTTTTCTATTAATTATGCCTGGAAGCACTGAAGATTTTTAATCTCCAGAATCTGATTTTTCACTTCAGAAAGTTTTTACTCGTTTTTTAAGCCATAAATTATTGCTATGTTGAACTTGTTTCAGCTCTGTCTTTGGAAATACCTCTTACAGTATCTTCATCAGTTCAGGCTGTTTTAACAAATGCATTATGACTGGGTGGCTTAAGCAATAAACATTTATTTCTCACAGTTCTGAAGGTTGGAAAGTTCAAGATCAAGGTGCTGAAAGACCTGAGGTCTGGTGAGACCCCACTTCCTGGTTTGCAGATCTCTGTCTTATATCCTCACATGGCTGAGAATGAGAGGAAGCAAGCTTTATGCTTCTCTCCTTATAAAGGCACTAATCCAACTAATAATGTCTCCACCCTCCTCATAACCTAATTACCTCCCAAAGGCTCCACCTTCAAATACTCTCACATTAAGGGTTAGGATTTCAACATCCCATTGAAAGGGCAGTCTCATATATGAAATGTACATGTGAAAACAGTTTTGTGTAAAATGAGAACTGATTTTGGAAATGGAGAGCAGGTTAAAGCCAAATTAAAAGAATGTATATAGGCATCGTAGAGGGCCAAAAGCTAAACATTTCTTAACCAAATAGCTGTTTGAAAGTCATCTTGAACAAAATTATTTTGGAACTGTTATATATATTTTAAAAATATAAGCAATGCACTAGAAGTCAGAAGATTCAGTGTAAGACATAACTCTATCAATTGCCCAGAGTCATAAACTCAGAAAATCACTCTATCTCATCTCCTACTTTAGAAATGCACAGAAAAATCCAAATGAAAATGTAAAATTATTTGATTTTTCTGGTTAATTGCATCAAGTTTGTATCTCATTCTGATTATATAGGTAGATCATGGATTTTATTATGCAGAAAAGATTTTGTAAGAGTTTAAAAGAGAAAGTACCATTAAGAATTTTATGACTTAGAAAATACAAGATATCACTAAGGAAGCAAAGGTTACACAAATAGTATAAAATGTCATTCTTTATTAGTCTTCAGACTTGATAGAAAATATAACTAAAGATTGCTTTTTCTGAAATATTACAATTTACATTATAAGTGTAATTTTAGAAACTCTTCATTAATTAAGTTTTCTTCAAGCTGTTCTCCAAATGTCTACTTTTATTTTGTATATATTACCAAGTATACTAAAAAAGAGTCTTCTCTAGTAATTTATGCATATATTAAAATCTTTCATTTTTTCCCCAGAACCAAACTATAAGGATATAAATTCCTAGATTATGGGGACATTCATAGGAACAACAAATGAATTCTTAAAGACTATGTTCTGACTTGTGGTTATCAAATGAGTTCAATTTTATAGTTCCAGTCATTGGTCATTAAAATCTCTTCATTGATCTTCAATGTCCAATGTTTCATTGTCTCTTGTGGTATGCATAGTGCCTCTACAAATCTTTATCAAAAATCAAAGCATCAACAACATCCATTTCTGAGAAAGAGGGAGTAGGAGAACCAGATTTACTCTCCCTCTAGAAATAAATAAACACCAGGAAAAATATATGCTACAACAATTTTCAGGACACTATACATCAGGCAATAAAGATTTTTGAGAGGCAGGAAATACATGTGATGAGCCCCACAATTGCCCCCAGGTTACTACAAGGACAGAGATTCTAGGTGATGGAGCAGGGAGGAGGAGCCCAGCAGAGATTGGTGGTCTCCCTGAATTGAGGAGATAAAACTGGGCCTCTGAGATGGTCAAGCCCACCAGTGTACACAGGACAGAGTACCTGAGAGGGTACAGGTGAACAGAGAGAACCATGTCAATCTGCAAAAGGTCTGTCTTTCTTGAATTTTCAGAAGAGTACTAATACCCACATTTATGAACTGGGCAAAGAAACATCCAAAAGTTTAGAAGGGAATCTTCAGAATTTATACAGGGCAGGGAATATTTATTCCTACCAACTAAGATGGAAAACTTTATGATTCATGGTCTTTGGGGAGAATACTCAGAAATATTTTAATTCTATAATAAAACTAAGTTATCTAGGAAATCTTTAAAGCAAGACCTGGATGTATCAAACTATTTCAAAGCAAATTAATTACATTCCTGAACAAAGCTCAAGAATATTTATAGAAAAACAAAAACATGCAGCAAACAAAAGGGAAAAATCACAATGGCTGGCATCTAATAAACATTACCAGGAATGCAAAGATTAAGAAAAACAATCTACAAAGAAAAGGGGGAGGGGGAAACAATTGAAATTGATCTAGATAGTATACAGATGGAGGAATCTATACACAAGAACATTAAAACATGTCTCATAACTATTCTTTGTGTTCAAGAAGCTATACTAAAGATCAAGTACACAGAAACATGGAAGCTTTAAAAAAATACATATTAAATATCTGTAAGGAAACCAAAATATTTGAATTAAAAAATACACTGGATTGGAGTAATAGCAGATTAGACATTGCAGAAGACTGGTGACCTTGAAAATTTAGCAATAAAATCTATCCAAAGTGGAGCACACAAAGAAAGGAGGTTGAAAAATGTTACCAGAGAACCACTAGGCTGTGGGACAATTTCAGGCAGCCTATATAAGACCTCAGTAAAGAAGGGGCAAAAAAAAATATTTAAAGAAATAGTGCCCCCAAATTTTCCAAAACTATAAAACCACAGATACAGTTTGTTCAATAAAGTCAAAGTGTCCAAAGATTTCTCTATTCTGGACTTTCCCATGATCCAAAATTGAAAGTAAAATAAAATAACATAAGTGAAAGAAACATAAAGAAAACTACAACAAAGCAGATCATAAGCAAATTACATAAGAACTGAGATAAAGATAAAAATCTGAAAGCAGTCAGAGAAATGAGGTGCCGTTTGTACAGGGGCAGAACGATAAGAAGGATAGCAGATTTCTCATGAGAAACAAATGAGACACAGTGAAACATTTCTAAAGAAATGACCAAAAAAATAAACTATCAAACTAAAATTATGTATAGCTAGCAAAACTGTCTTTAAAAAATGAGGTGGGAATAAACACACATCCAGACATGAAGAGCTAAATCATGTGGATAACTGAGTTCTCCATTACCTTGAATGGGCTCTTAGTCACAGTTGAAAAAATAAGATTAGGCTTCCTTTATAGTTCAAGAGCATCCAGATTTGAGTGACCTGGCCATAATTTGCAGTGAGTAATGAGGCTTGAATAAATATTATCCTATTTGCTATGCATCAGAGGATTAATTAATCAGTAAATAAAAATTAGTGTATATAAAATTGCTGTTGCAGACTATAAAGTTGGATGTCATATTATGAAATATTAATTACCCCTTTTGGGAATCAGTTTATGTTAAAAATGATGTACTTTCCAATGCGACCTCCCTCTCTGTGTGCTCCATATTACATGTTTGCTTTTTACCCTATCTATTGGCAACCACCACCACTACCCAAAATGATGTTCTTTCTCTCAAAATAATTTTCATGCCATAGTCTTCTATATAGACACACACACATACACATGCACACACACTTTTGGTTCTATTTTACTTTATCTCACACCAAATAATACTCAATTATGTGCTACAGGGTTTACTAAAGAGATAGAAAAAAATTACTTCTCATTTTAAAGAAAATAAACTAAGAATTGGAAGTAATTAAAGAAAGTGAAGGTTGTATTTTCTATGTACTTTATCATATTTTGATGGTGAGACCTTTTTCTCTTTAAATCCTCATCCAAGGATATTTTTCCATTTATTTTCAGACGTGGGGGGGGGGGGGGCGGAGAGAGAGAGAGAGAGTGAGAGAGACATCAATTGGTCGAGAACCGCAACTGAGGTACGTGCCCTTGGCCGGAATCAAACCCACGACTCTGGTCTGTGGGCTGAACCTCTGACCACTGAGCCAAACCAACCAGAGCAATGGTGAGACATTTTTATCTCCTCATTGTCTTCCAATAAGTTTCCCTGGACATCAGTTAAGGATCCTGTCACAGAACATGATTCAAGATTTTAGGTAAAACAACTTGATCTCAAGAAGGTTACTAAACTTTTAATAAATGTTCCCTCATTTCAAGGATGAAGGTATTATCATGATGCCAAGAATGTATTGTCTAAAGATAGATCTTATTTTGATGTTAATAGTGACCACTGAAACATCTGGAATTTCATTTCATAAAGACATTAGTAATGTATGGCAGTGTTATTTAACTTTTGTGATAATTTCTTTATGTCTCAGAGCATAAAGTCAAAATTCCATAACACTTGTTTTGGTCATGTTTTTAAATTAATTTTGAAAAATCTGAAAGCATTTGGTTCAGGTTTGCAAATGATCTTATATCATTTATTTAACAATTCAGAATATTATTCAGCTTGCTCACTAGATGTTCTCTCCAAGGCTAATATTGAGTCTCGTGGAAACAATTCTAAGTCAACCAGTTTGATCCAAATAAGACAAAAAAATTTCAACACCAAGTTAGACAAGCCATAAATGCATTTAGAAAAAGGCTGTCTCTCAATTATGAATTAAACTTATTTCCCAACTTATTTCACCTGCAAGTATGTTCACATCAAGCAGTAATAACTTCCCCACAATTTCCTCAGCACCCTGGTCCTGTTTCTCTTCCTGATATAAGACTTCACATTATTTGTGCAGAATTGTCTTCTCCTCCCCAAGACAGCATCAGAGAACTGTATCAGACCATCTGACAAATATTTATTTCTGAATTTTCCATCTTGTTAATTCCATAAATGTCTGATGGATTTTTCTTGATAAGTCTTTCTTTCACAGAGTTTATGTGAGGCTGTGACTGGTGTGGTACCTGGTCCTCTTGGTGCTCCCCGAGATACTGAGCACATGCCCAAGTCTCCTCATAGCTGTTCTCTGACAAAGCCAGAAAATACAATTCCAAAATGAATCCACAGAGAGCCAAAATCACATGCCACAAAGGCCAATTTCAAATACCAAACTTGAAGGGTCAAATAAAAGAGTGTAAGTCAGTTATTGGACCAAAAATGTGGCATCATGAGAAGATCCGATTAGAATTGATCAGAGAATCTGTCCCCAAAACTGCTCTAGCATGATTAGAGGCTCTCACCTGTTCATGGCCACTCATCAATAATCTTCTCTCCTACCCTGGTAACTCTCTTTCTCTCCCTAGTCTTTGATTTAATTTTACATATATTTTCAATCATCATGTGATTTTGTTTTTGGTTTTTGTTTGTTTGTTTGTTTGTTTTTTTATTAACTTATTTTTGTTACAGATGTTTCTCCTTTCCCCCCATTGTCACCCTCCTCCACCTCCCTCCCTGCCCCGTCCCCAGTTTTGTTGTCCATGTCCATTGGTTATGAGTCATCATGTGATTTTGTATTTTTTATTTATTTGTTTACCTTCTTATTAGCCACACAAAGGACAAAGTTAATCATAGCCTTTAATTGGGTCCTATATGTAGGGTCAGGGTTGCAGCCCTGGTACTAAAAACAGTGTTTGGTTAAAGATTTACATTAAATATTTGTTGACTAAAAAATAAATGATGGAAAATGTTAAGATTGATACTTTCTGTTTAGAACAAACTTGTCTTACAGACAATGTGAAATATTTGCCTATAAAATTATTCAGAACACTGGGTTCATGTATGAAATTAAATTTCTACTACCTGGTATTAAGATAGTTAATTATAATTCTATAACATGTTACCTTTGACATTTCCAAGCCTCATTATGTACAGTAATGAATAATAAGACCTTTTAAATTTGTTTATCACTCTAATGTTTCTGCTTGTGATGCATATTAAATATGTGCCTCGGTCCTTGTGAACTTAATTACCATACAAATAACAGTAATACTTAAACTGAATGATTTTTCATTACTAACCACTGCTGCAAATTGCTACATTAAAATATGAGAATCTATAGTATCTAATTTTCACAGCAGCAATGACAATAAGTAGTATTACTGATTTTGTCAATGCTTTAGATTTCTAACTAAACTAATTATAAAAACAACTTTATCAATGTCTCTGACCTGAGAAAAGCAACAAACATTGCCCCACCTTTCCTTGTGTATATTCTAAATTGAGACTATCAATATGATAATATTATGACTGAATGCTCAAAATTGAAATGTTTGTGCATGGGGAAGGCATATCTCACTGGAAATGGGACCATAAATTGATATGTTGCTTTATTGAGCATGTTATAATATAGGTTTAGCTCTTGCAACATTAAAACTGTGGAATTGTTACAGAAATATTCATGTTAGAAAGACTAATAATGAATGAGTCTTTAATACAAGCTAGCACTATTTCCGGGTGCTTTATATTTTCATCCAACACCTTTCAAAACAAAGTTTGAGAAGATAATTTCCTCCTTTTTAGAGGCACACAAACTGGGTACAGTGACAATAAGCAACTTGTTCAAAGGCACATGGAATAAGAAATCAAGTCCTTATTGAAAACAAAGCCTAAGAGCTTTCCTTCTTATCATTAGGCAAGAAATAAAGCTGGTTGAAGGAGAAAACAGCTACCAATTCTAGCAGCTAAAACTAGCGTGTGATGTGAGCCACTGTCAGTGAGAATTAGGATGTCTCATAGGTGTTCAAGCAACAACATATTGTAGAAACCAACAATGGTCTCACATATAAGGTCCAAATTATTTATACTCAGAATGCTAACCTCATTCAATTAATGTCCAAAACTTACCACTTATCACTCTTGTTGAGCCCAAAATTGGAAAGGTGAGAAAATATATATTTTATGTTCCAGTGAAGGTCATGTAGTGGCCAATTATTGGGCTTCCAGGGCCTCTGACATTTCTTCTAATTGAACAACATTCAGGAACCAGACATTTTTTTTTTAATGGCCTAAAACTCCACTTTGCAAGCCACCTCATTCTCTTACTGTTTTCAACACACATTCTCTTAACTACACACATTTAAGTTGTGGAATAAAGATGGATTTTATCAGACTTTTTATATGTAGAGCCTTGGATGCCTCTTTCAACAGAATCTCTGAATGCCTAATGTTTAAATACTAAGGTGAAATTGTAGTCTATAAGCAAGAAAAGCACGGGAGTTACCTGCTGCATCACCATATGCTACAGATGTAAGAACACAATACTGCCCATGCCAAATCCTCTCAGCCCTCAGCCAAGCTTTTGGGAACTATAATGCACTAAATTTCTATTCTTTTCAAAGGTTATTTAAAAAGTTTCCATTAAACCTAATGTCCTTTTTCTCATTTAACCTACAGTATCTCAGGATGATTTTAGGTACTGCCAACGCTTATCTTTGCATTCTCCTTCCCTTGCTTTCTTGTATCATATCTAAATGTCCTTACCTCTCTTTCTGAAACCTTGCCCTCTGGTCTCTGGAACTTTCATCCTGTAAACTCAACATGTCTACATACTCTATTTATTCTCATAAACTCTCTTTTGCCTGAAATGAAACACAGTTCCCTGTTTTATCCCTGACAGCCCTCTCAAAGACAGGATTGTTTTTCTCTCCTATGCTAAAACATGTCAAGTTCAGGAGGTATTATTGGTATTCTCTTTGCTTTCAACTGCCTATTCCAGATGTTTTCTCCACCTGTCTTCTGGAAAATGTCCTTCTCTTTGATGTTTGAATTACCTGCCTGTATCACTTTCTCCTCTTGCTTTTACCAGTTTACCTTTGGGTACATACTTGGCCTCTGGTTTCCAGATTTCCATTCCTTCTCTATTTCCTTGTTGACTTCAGCATCTAAATTAGATAATTTTTTCAACACTCTAGCTACTAAATTTCTTGACTTTCTCATCTTCAACAAAATGTCTTCTCTTTTCCACCTCAGACAATCAATTTTATAGTCACAGATTGGAATTTCTTTCTTTTTTTTTCCTCACCCAAGGATATTTTTCCATTGCTTCTTAGATAGAGTGGAAAGGGGGAGGGGGAGGGAAGAGAGAGAGAAAGAGAGAGAGAGAGAAACATCAGTGTGAGAGAGACACATTGACTGGCTGCCTCCCACACAACCCCAACCAGGGCTGGGGATCGAACCTGCAACCCAGGTACTTGCCCTTGACCGAGAGTCAAAACCATGACCCTTCAGTCCTTGGGTCAATGCTCTAACCACTGAACAAAACAAGCCAGGGCACAAATTGGAATTTCTAATGGCCCAAAAGGTCCTCTTAAGGACCTTATAAAATTTTTTTTTTCTTCTTCTAAGCTTCTAAGGATATTTTCAAATGAGGTATATAAACTAAAGTTTGAGTTCATAGTCTATGTAAGAATATGATACTTTATTTGTTCTGTAAAGTCAATTTAAAAGAAAATACGTTTCCTTAAGAGATTAATCAAGTAAAAATTAAGTAACTTATTTTTAGCATCAATTTACAATATCTATAGCTAGATTTTTGCTCAACCTATTTAGAGTATAAGAAATATTAGAATTTGTCCTTTGAAATCTCACAAACTTATTTTTACTTAAATATTAAAATTTATTTGCTTAAAATATTGAGTTCTGCATAAAGTTAAGATTATTTAATTTTTATAGCATTTTCTGTTTCTATTTCTATAGAGCAACAGTAAGTAGTCTTCAGATTATAAATTTGGCCTGACATTTTTTTCTTAATAAAACCCTCAAATTTTGACAAAGTAAAGTCCATTGTCTTGTGTCAAAGAATACTTCCTTTATAACTACTTGGACAACATCATCCTGGTATTCAAAATATTTAAGCAAACATTTTTTTCAAACTTAATAAACAGTACAAAGCCAAAAAAAAAAAAAAATAAAATAAAGACAAAGACATATGAGAAAAAGCCACTATGGCACAGAACTAGCAATAACAACAGACAATGAAAACATATACAGCCCTTCAGATATTTAAATTACCAGACACAAACTGTCACCTCATTTCTCAAGTCCTATGATCCCTGAGTTTTGTCATTGCTCTCCCCCCCCCATATCTTGGACCCCTAGGGCACTAAGAGGACTTTGACACAGGAGGGTCAACAGGCACAGATAAAAGAAACTTCATGAAAAGTCCATTCCCCTTCCCCTCCTAAGCAAACAAACAAACAAAAACTGGGAAAAGAGAATCTTATAACAGAAAAAAATTTTGTCATTATTAGCTTATTCTTCAGTGAAACACCAATTAAAAAACTGCTAACACACACATACACACACACACTAAAATCCCTTGCCATGGGCTGTGTGATTCTATTAGAGCCAAACCAAGAGACATCTGCTGAGTGGTGTCTAGCAGTTCTGAGCATGGAGCTAATCTTTTAGGAAATAGTAAAGTGGTTAAAATAAGTGCATGATGATGGGAATATGTCAATGGGACATGGAAGACAACTGACAGATCTCCCAATGTGCAAAGCTAGAAAAATCTGAGCAAAAAATAGACCAGCACCCTAGATGGTATGCTGAAACAAACAAACAAAGGTAAAATTAGATAGGGAGTAAGGAATTCTGAATCAGGTTTGACATTTAGTTAATAATAATGCATCAATATTGGATCATATTTGGTTCTTTTTTAATGTATCATACTAATGTATGATGATAATAATAGGGGAAACTGGGTATGAGATATTTGGGCTCTCTCTGTGCTATTTTCACAGTTTTTCTGTAAATCTAAATCCATTCTTAAATATAGAGGGGTGTTGTTTTTTTTTTTTTTGAAAAAATAACCAAATTGAAATTATAGAACTGAAAAATACAATAACTAAAATAAGAGTTCACTGAATTTGTTCAATAGTCAAGTGAAGATGAGATAGACTCAGGAAACTTGAGAAGTTAAAATATAATTTACCGAATCTGAAAAAGAAAAATAATAGACTGAAAAAAATTAACAGACTTTCCTGAACAAGTTTAACACTACTAAACACAGCTGAGAGAAAGTAATGAACTTAAAAAAAGATCAGAAACTATTCACAATGAAGTACAGAGAGATTAAAAGTTAAAAATTAAAAACGAGGGAATAGGAGACAGAAAATAAAGTAAGAATACCTAACATCTCTATTTGAAGATGAGGAAACAAGAAATGAAACAAAGGGAAGGTTTGAATATCTGAGAAATTTCCAAAATGAATGAAATACATCAATTCACAGATTCAACATCTGAATGAGTTTAATTAAAAAGGTATCCATCCCTACAAACATCATAAGAAAGCCATAAAAAAAGGAAGAAAGAAACAAAAGGAAAAAATCAAAACAGTGAAGAATTGACAGCAGACTTCTTCACTGTAATATTGGAAGGCAGTAGTAGATAGTGAAATCACATCATAAGTGGCGTGAACAAAAGTAACTTCACATTGTAATTCTATAATCCTCAAAATACTTTTAAAGAATGAAGATTAATAAAAGCCACAAAACTGGGAGTATTTCCAACCAGAAGACATGCTGTAAAGGAAATTCTAAAACATGTACTCTAGGGTGAAGGTAATAGGATATCAGACAGAAGATTGAAGAAACAAAAAAGAAAGAACAGCAAATTAATGCTAAATATGTAGATGAACATAAATAAATATTTATCATATAAAATAAAGTTTGGTGGTAAATATGCATATCCACACATGCATTTATATATATATATGAATGCACACAGGAAAAGCATGTCAGCAGGAGGTGAAAGATAATTAAATTTCCTAAGTCCCTTGCATTTTCCATGAGGAAGGTTAAGGTAATGACAATCAGATGACGTTAGATTTTGATAAATGAATGATGCATGTTGTAAAAGTCCTTCCATGTGAACACTAGAGCCAAAGAAACAGACTATGGCTTCCAAACTAGTAAAGGGGTAAAAGTCAATGAAAATGAAATCAACCAATTTAAAAAAAGGCAAAAATGAAAAAAACCCACAAAATATAGGTAGGGCAAAAGATTTAAACTCACATAATAATCATTACAATAAATTAAATAAAGTAAATGTTATATTTAAAATTCAAGAGTAGTATTTACCACATAAATATACATAATATTTGAAAGTAATGATGGAGAAAAAGACATACCAAGAAACAGTAACTGAAAGTTGGTTTGTTAAATGACATAAATAGACAGAGCTATATTAGTACCAGATGAAATAGATATTAAGGGAAAAAATCATTACTAGAGATAAAAGAAGGTAACTCAGAAAAAACAACATTTTAATTCACCAGAAATACAATACAACTGTACATGTATGTATATAAAAGCATGATCTCAAAACATACAAAGCAAAATTGGCAAAACCAAACAAAACATTAAGAATTAAGAAACAATAAAATATTGTATGTTAAAATCATGGGGTACAAGTAAAATAGTAATTCCAATTAAATTTATATTAAATTAAAGATAAAATATTAAAGCCTATCATTGGAGCATCTAAATAACTCAATTAAAAATGGGCTAAGAACTTTAATAAACATTTCTCCAAAGAACACATACAATTGGCCAGCAGATATAAGAAAAATTACTCAACATCAATAATTATCAAGGAACTGCAAATCAAAACCACAATGAGATATCACTTCACACTTGTTAGAATGGCTATTATTAAAAAATAATAATAATAACCAACACTGGTGAAGATACAGAAAATTTGGAAACCTTGTGCATTGTTGGTGGTACCTTGTACAAAATGGTGCTGCCATGGTGGAAAATACTATGGAGTTTCCTCAAAAAAATTAGAAATAGAACAACTATGTGAGAATTTATTCTAATAATTTATTCAAAAGACTTGAAATGAGATCCTGAAGAGATATTAGCATACCCATCCTCATTGCAGCATATTCACAATAGCCAAGATGTGGAAACAACCTAAAAGTACATGGAGAAATGAATAAAGAACATGTGGTATATACATGTAATGAAATATTATTTGGCTTTATAAAAAGAAGGAAATTCTGCAATATGTGACTACATGGATGAACCTTGAGGACGTTGTACTAAGTGAAATAAACCAGTCACAGAAAGACAAGTATGACTATTCCACTTATATGAGGTATCTAAAATAGTCAAATTTATACAAAAATGAAATGCCAGTTTTCAGGGGCTGGGGAGTGGGAAATGGGGAGTTACTGATCTATGAGCATAAAGCTTCAGTTATGCAAGATGATCTGCTCTACAGCATCATACCTATTTCCAACATTACTGTATTATACACTTAAAATTTATTAAGTGGGTAGATCTCACATTAAGTCTTCTTACCACAATAAAATAAAAAGAAATCTAAAAATGTAATAAAAACTTAAACAGTTTATATTCAAGAGAATTATTGAAAAAGTAGTTAAAACATCTTATCTTAAAGAAAACTTCAGTCCCAGACATTTAACAGTTAATTTTAATGAGTATTCATGGAGGAAATAACACATCGTAAACATTTGATGCAGCTGTTATAACCTTGATAGCAAACCCCACTGAAGGGCAATGTGGGAAGGGGAAATTAGAGAATAATCTCCCTCATAAACATATATGCAAAAATATTAAAAATCAAATCCTTTAATGTATTTTTTCTAAAATAAATAATGCAATATGACTAAATTGACTTCAAAACAGGTATTGAATTTGACTTACATTAGAATACTGATTACTGCAAATCATTGCATTAGCACATTAAAAGAGATGAATAATATATGACCATTTTAACATTGAAGGGAAGCCTTGTTCAAAATTCAGTATTCAATTTAATAATTAGAAATAAAATCTTAATAGCAAATTAGGAATAAAAGGAAATTTGGCCTGATTTAAGTAGTTATAGTAAATCATACTTGACAGCAAACTGGTGAAAGTAATTATGTATAATGTAGGAATAAGGCAAGTTTACCCAACATAAACACTTTTATTCAATATCATATTAGATACCCTACTATTATATACTAACAATAATTCTTAAAAGATGTAAGAATTGTAAAAAAAGTCTGTGTGTTTTTTGCAGGGGGAGGTACATAGAAGTGGACATGAGTATATTCATCAGAGATAAGCAAACACTTTATGTAAAAAGTAAGATAGTAAATATTTTATCTTATTTCATCTTATTATTATTTTTAATATATATATTTTCATTATTGACATTATTACAGATGTCCCCCATTTCCCTCCCCATTTACCCCCCTGCCCAGCCCCTGCCCCACCCCCACCCTTGCAGGCCTTCACCATACTATTGTCTGTATTCATGGGCTGGCTATGCATATAAGTATATAAATTCTTTTGTTTATCTCTTCTCATCCTTTTACACCCCCGAGATTGTTAATCTCGCTTGAGGATTTTTTTCCATTGATTTTTAGAGAAAGTGGAAGGGAGGGAGGGAGGGGGAGACAGAGAGAGAGAAAAATATCAATGTAAGAGAGACACAACAATTTGTTGCCTCCTGCACTCCCTCAACAGGTACACCCTTGACTGGAAATCAAACCCACAACCCTTCCGTGCACGAGTCAGTGCTCTAACCACTGAGTTACACAGGCCAGGGCTAAGATAGTAAATACTTTAGACTTTGCTTACCATGTGGTTTCTGTTACAACTATTCATATCTGTATTATGGAAGCAGTCATGTACAATGCATAAACAAATGGGTGTGACTGTGTTTCAATAAAATTTTTTTTACAAAACAAAGAGCAGGCTGCATTTGGTCCAGGTGGTTGGAGTTTGTAACTCTTGCCCTACATAGTTGCCCCCTCCCCCAAATTTTGCATCTATATTATTAGAATTACTAAGAGATTAGTAAATTCTGAATACAAAACCAAAATACAAAAATAATTGTATTTATCTACACTATGAATAAATACATAGAAAATATAACTTTAGCAACCAAAATATAACATACCTAGAAATAAATATGGAAAAAAATTCACAAGGATTTTATAGGTCAAATGGTTAAATTTTATTTAAAAACCATGAAAGTACACCTAAATCAATGCATTGGCATATTTTATTTGTGGATTAGAAGATTTTAAATTACAATGATATCACTACCTCAAAAATTGATCTACAAATGAGTAATAATGCTAATGTTTTTTAAAAAATCACTTTTGTGGGAGTAATTTAAGAAACAGTTCCATAGTTTATGTGGGAAATCAAAGTCTGTAAAGGAGCCTGAGGATTTAAGAAGAAAAGCAAGTGGGGTCCTTGTATTATCAGATATTAAGAATTATAATGCTGGCCCTGGCCTGTTTGGCTCAGTGATTAGAGTGTCGGCCTGTGGACCAGAGGGTCCCGGGTTTGGTTCCCGCTAAGGGCACGTACCTTGGTTGCAGTTTGTCCCCACCCCGTTTGGGGGGTTGGGGTCATGTGGGTGGCAACCGCTCAGTGTGTCTCTCTCCCATCGATGTTTCTCTCTCTCTCTTCCCCCCTCTCTCCCTCCCACTCTGTCTGAAGATGAATGCAAAAATGTCCTTGGGTGAGGATTTAAAAGAAAAAGAATTATAATGCTGTATTAAACTTAGCATTGATGTATTGATGTAAGCATTGACCAATGGAACAGCATAGTGTCCAGAGGTAAGCCCACAGATATACAGAAAACATTTGTAACTAAACTAACATTGCATGTGATGTAGTGATGCACTATTGCTATCTAGCAGTATTTAGATTTTACATTAACAAATATAGAATGGTAGTAAAAGAGCTTTTCTTCTTATTTCCATCAAGATCATTATTTATGGGAAGCTACATAAAGCTGTGTCTGAATTAAATGCAAATGATAAATTATGGGAATATTAGACTTTTCATAGAAAAACATGTCTGGTGTAATAGGCATAGTCAATGACATTTGCTGAATATATTGATAACACATCCAAAATTAAGATGGATCATTTATGAAAACCACCAAATGTGCTTTAAAATCAATCAACCATACATCACGTCTCATTAATCAAATTGTGCTCCTTCTGTTAAGGGCTCTAGGCCACATGCTTTGCGCTTTATCATCCCTTCAAAATGCTTAGACAGAAGAGCTCTGCATCAAAACAACAACACCTCCATGGCTGAGCAACAATCTCTCCTCTCTGTAGGACTTCATGCCATCTCAGTGGTGAGGTTTTGTGTTCCTCTCTTTACTTCTCTTTCCAAGAAAATTAATCCCAGTACATTAAGACATCTAGTAGACAATCAGGGTCATTCTATTAGAAAGGCGACCCATTAACAGTTACCTAGGGGTGACAAACAACATGAGGTGGAAGCATCTCTTCCCTAATTCACCGCTAATATTATTCACAAATAATCAAAGGTTGCCAACATATTTTTGCAATTCTGCATTTTTTCATTTAAGTGATATAAATATTTAAATATTTAATGCTCTTCTATAAATACTTTGTTTAAATATTAATGTTAGAAATAATATACCTATTATTATTACTGCATAATAAAGTTTACAGATCTTTCTATTTCTTGAATTTTATCTCTTCAGACTCACCTCCACCTGCAAATGTTCGTTATTGTTTAATCATTACTAAATGATTAAATATATATCCAGAAAAGTTGAGAGCCTCTAATGGGTAGAAGAGGTCCCTATGATAATACTAATTAGGTTTACAAACCAAAAATTGTCTGTCATGATTCCTTTATGTATACATAATGACCACTTCTATCATTGAGGATGTAGTATAACCATATATAAGGGAAAATCTTAATAACACTAAATTAGCAAATAGAAATGTATTGTTCTTATAAATAAAAGTCCAGAGATGAGTATTCTGGAATTAGTGGTGGCCACACAGTTTTCAGGGTCCTAGGCATCTTCCAGGTCATTACTCTCCCTGAGATGGTCATGTGCCCTGGAATTCAGGGTCCAACAGAATGGAGAAAGGGCAAAGAACAAAGGGCAAAGGACTGAATTAAATATAGGACACAGTAGATTTTTAATTTTGCAGGTACACTAAAGATAACCCATGAAATTAGAGAAAAGCATTTAATCCATGACTCCTCTTCCTCCCCCTCTTCATTTCCCTCCTCTACCCCCAGACCTCGCCCCCCCATTCCTCTCCCACTCCCTTTCTCTCCCCTTCCCTTCTCCTCACTCTCCTCTCCCATCCTCTTCCTCCCCTTCCTCTTCCCCATCTCCCAGTCCCTCTCTCCCCGTCTCTCACCCTCTCTCTCTCTCTTTCCATCTCCCTCCTCCCCTTCCCCTCTCCCTTTCCTCATCTCTGTCCTTTCTGGAAAAGTGAAACTCCAAAGCTGTCCACACTTGTTAACAAAACTGTGCTTCGTGAAACAATAACTCAACTGTTGGCTTTGTCTTCATGACACAAATGATGAAGCTGACTGTCCTCCCACTGACTGCTCTGACTCTGGAAGCTGTTTTGGCATTATGCTTTATACGTAGGAAGCATTTGTATTTCCTTCACTCACTGACTTTGAAGTCACATTTGCTTTGAGTAGTCAGTAACATCATTTCTGAACATAAAGAATCATGCCAGACAATTCTTGGGTGAGTAATTTCAACAAGTATTTTCACAGGAATTATTTATTATTCAACAGAGACATAGTCATAAATTTTATACTTTTTTTTTGCACTGGTTAAGTAAGCAAAGCAATATCCTCTTTTAGAGCTAGAATGGACAATATTGATGGTCAAACTCAGTGGTTCCCAATTAGGGAAGTATATGACAATCACTTGGTATGGGGAATAGAACTCATGTACCACCCACACATTCTGCCCCATAGATACAGACCCCCCCCCAAAATGGTGTAAGTCTCATAGAGTAAAATATAAATATGTAAGTCTGACATGTATATTTTAATAAAAATCCAAAATTATGCTTAAATACTCTATTCTGCCTATTTGAAAACCACTGCTCTGATCAAATTTTTGAGGAATATAAATATAACAGAAAAAAAAATAGTCTGCTACATCAAGGACTATAAACACCACGAGGTAAGATGTATCTCATTTAAGTTCACATCCCAAGCATTTGGCACAATGCCTTTCCAAAAATAGTCAGTCAATTAATAAATTACATTACAGTATGTGAATGTGGCTGGGAGGAGCAGAGGTTTTTCTCAAAAATTTGGGTAAAGGCAGAATGGAGCTCCTCTGAGCAGGAAGCAAACTGAGTGGTTTTGTAAGTATTTAAATTATTATTCATTATATGAAATTACAGTACTCATTCATTTTCTTATGCTGTTCATTGTCTAGCTTCCTTACTAGAATACCAGTAGCCCCTTACAATGGATGCAGTTACAGCATCCAGAACACTTTCTGGTGTAAAGTGGTCATGCTCTCAAATGTGTTAAAAAATTGTTAAAGGGATACATTCAAAGGTTCCCCATTTGTAGATTTAGATTAAGAAAATATGCTTTAAAAAATAAAAATAGCATGCCACTAAAAGAATAATATATGCTCATTTTAAAAAATAAAATAAAAACAAACTGATGTATAGAAATGTAAATATCACATTTCATTAAACCTTCTTTTAATAATATTGTGAGCAACTACCAGGCCTTTTCTAGGTGTATGTGTCTCTGTGTATATAATTTGTAGGAAAAGGATGATACTTAAATAGTGTTTTATTCACTCACAGCTTTACTAAGCAATATGCCATACACATTTTGCTTCTTTATGGTCGTTTTTAATTATACATGTTAAAGCATCATAGTATAAACATTTACATACGAAAAGGGAAACTATTTTCAACTTCAGACACCTTGTACTAGTCAAATTGAAATTTTTTAAAAAACCTATAGTAGACAACATAGATTTACTTCATTTTTTCAATATTTACAAGATGTACTACTAAATAAATGTACCTGTAATTTATGTAAGCATACCCATATTGACGGATATTTGAGTTGTTTCAGTGTTTTATTATTACAGTTAACATTGCTCTTCATACATCTATTCATATATATTCATGTATATTCATATATATTCATGTATATTCAGAGGTCATGTTCTTAGAAGTAAAACTGTTTGGTTAGGTTTATTCCTAGGTATCTTAATTTTTTTATTGCAATGGTAAAAGAGATTGTTTTTTTAGTTTCTCTTTCTGTGAGTTCATTATTGGTGTATAAAAATGCCAGTGATTTCTGGATGTTGATTTTGTATCCTGCTACTTGGCCGAATTCATTTATTAAATCTAGTAGTTTTTTGATGGAATCTTTAGGGTTTTCTATGTACAATATCATGTCATCTGCGAATAATGACAGTTTCACTTCTTCCTTTCCAAATTGGATCCCTTTTATTTTTTCTTCTTGTCTGATTGCTATGGCTAAGACTTCTAGTACTATGTTAAACAAGAGTGGTGAAAGTGGACATCGCTGTCTTGCTCCTGTTCTTAAGGGAAATGCTTTTAGTTTTTGCCCATTGAGTATGGACCTGTTCACAGAAAACTACAGGACATTGGAAAAAGAAATAGAGGAAGATATTGAAAAGTGGAAGCATATACCTTGTTCATGGATTGGAGGAATCAACATCATTAAAATGTCCATACTACCCAAAGCAATCTATAGATTCAATGCAATCGCCATCAAAATACCAACGACATACTTCACAGAACTAGAACAAATACTTCAAAAGTTTGTATGGAATCAAAAAAGACCCCGAATAGCCACAGCAATCTTGAAAAAGAAGAACAAAGTAGAAGGGATCACAATATCTGATATCAGGTTATACTACAAAGCCATTGTAATCAAAACAGCCTGGTACTGGCACAAGAACAGGCATATAGATCAATGGAACAGAACAGAGAACCCAGAAATTGACCTAAGACATTATGCTCAATTAATATTTGACAAAGGTGTCAAGAGCATAGAGTGGAGTAAAGACAGCCTCTTTAATAAATGGTGTTGGGAAAATTGGAGAGCTACATGCAAAAAAAAAAAACAGAAACTAGACCACCAACTTACAACATACACAAGAATAAACTCAAAAGGGATAAAAGACTTAAATGTGACTTGTGAATCCATAAAAATCCTAGAAGAAAATATAGGCAACAACAACAAAAAACAAACAAACAGTATTTTCACTGATACAATGCTTAACACAACAGAAACAAAGGAAAAAATTAATACATGGGACTACATCATACTTAAAAGCTTCTGCACAGCAAAAGAAACAAGCATCAAAATGGAAAGGGAACCCACTATATGGGAGAGCATAATTGCCAATGATACATCAGATAAGGGGTTAATTTCCAAAATATATAGAGTACTCATACAACTCAACAAAAGGAAGACAAAGAACCCAATTAAATAACGGGCAGAGGACCTAAATAGACACCTCTCCAAACAGGACATGTAAATGGCCAAGAGATATATGAAAAAATGGTCAATGTCACTAATCATCAGAGAGATGCAAATTAAAACAACTATGAGGTATTTCCTCACACCTGCCAGAATGGCTGCCATCAACAAATCATCAAACAAGTGCTGGCAAGGGTGCGGAGAAAAGAGGACTCTAGTACACTGCTGGTGGGAATGCAGTGTGATGCAGCCACTATGGAAAACATTATGATGTTTCTTCCAAAAACTAAAAATTGAACTGCCATTTGACCCAGTGATCCCACTTCTAGGAATATATCCTATGAAGCCAGAAACACCAATCAGAAAGAATATATGTACCCCTTTGTTCATAGCAGCACTATTTACAATTGCTAAGATCTGAAAACAGCCCAAGTGTCCATCAATAGATGAGTGGATTAAAAAAAGCTGTGGTACATATACACAGTGGAATACTATGCAGCTGTAAGAAAATAAGATCTCTTATCCTTTGAGACGACATGGAGGGACCTGGAGAGTATTATGCTAAGCAAAATAAGCCAGTCAGAGACAGACAAGTATCACATGATCTCAGTTATTTGTGCAATATAATGATCAAAATAAGCTGATGAACAAAATAGATCCAGAGACATAGAAATAGGGTTCAGACTGACAAATCTCAGAGAAGGGGAGTGGGGGTGGAGAGATAAACCAAAGAACTTATGCATATAAGCATAACCAATGGACATAGATAACAATGCTGGGGTGGTGGGGGGGGCGGGAATGGAAGGAGGGTGTCAATGGGGGAAAACGGGGAAACATCTGTAACAAAGATAAATTAATTTTAAAAAATAAATAAAAATAAAAAGTTCATATGCTGATTAAAAAAAGACAAATGCAGGCAAATTTAAGATTCAAAAAATAAATATAAAAAGATACATTCATTTTATATTATGATTTGGATATGACCAAATTATCTTCCAATCAAGTCTTAATTATTAGGAGAAAATAGGAACATCTGTGCACCTTCACACCCTGGCCAGCACAATCTACTACCAACATTTTAAACTTTGTCAGTCTCTTGGATGTAATAGAAAAGTATCTGATTATCTTAATGTGCATTATTTTAATTTTAAATGAGGTTGAGGTGTATTAATGAGGTTTATATGTTTATAACACTTTTGTATTTCTTTTGTGTGTGTTATTTTCTTATTCTTTGCACATTTTTTCTTTTGAATGTCTAGTGTTTGATTGATATTTAAGAACTTTATATATTATAAAAATATACTTTGTTTCATAGATTATATTAATGGCCCCAGTTTTCACCCTTTATCCTATAGCTTTGTCATTCCTATATTATTTTCTTATTCCTCAAATCTGAGCAGGCTTGTAATTTGCTTTGGCTACCAGTAAGCAGCAGAAATTATAATGTGCAAATTCTGACTCTTGGCCTCAAGAGGACTTCTGTGTTTCTGTTGTTGTACTGTAATCTGTCATTGCCACAACAAGGAAATGCCTAGTCTAGGTCACTAGTCCCAGAAAGAAGATGAACATCAGGTGTAGTAGTCCCAGACCAATCCAGTTGTCTCAGACTAGATAATCCCAGAACCATTCAACCCACAGACTCTTTAGAGAGACCAGCTGAGATTAGCTCATCATCACGACTCAAGAGCCATAATAAATAATTCTGTTTTTAAGCTCTGAATCTCAGGCAGTTTGTTAAGCAGCAGTAGGAACCTGATGCAGTTGTCAAATAAGTCCGTCAATTTTTCAGCTTTGTTACCTTCGCTTCCTTCCTCCTTCTTTTTCCTTCCTTCCTTCCTCCTTTTCATTCTAATTTCCTTCCTCTCTTCCTTTCCTTTCCTTCCTGCCTTCTCCTTCCTTTCTCTCTCTCTTTCCTGTATTTATATATGTGTGACAAGATTAGTACCCTCTAATTATTCTTCATTTTGCAAATGTTTTAGCTCACTTAACATTTTTATTTTTGGTTGACATTTTGGTTGGAAATCACATTAAATTTATTCATCAATGTAGATAAAACATTTAGCACCTTTCTCTTTCAATAAATATTGGTCTATATCATCATTTAACTGTAACATAGTACTTTACTACATGGGTTATTTTAATTTTCTTTATGATTATAAGCCATGCTTTGTTGAACATCATCCCTATACTTTTTACACTTATTGTCTGAGTATCACTCCAGGAATATCTAGCAGTGGAACTGCTGGGTACATACATTTTAAAACATTTATATGTAATAATATTATCCCCAGGAAAAGTTATATAAAATTATACTCACACTAACAATTTATAACGATATGTTTCCTAAATGCCCTGAATATTTAAATATTAGCAAATTTTATATATTTTTGTCCATATAATAAACAATGATAGAAGTGGGTAATTTAAGTTTACTGTGTGTACATATACTTAGTAACTACACGAAAAGGTTATGTCATATGGTATTAACTGTTCCAAGGAATTTTTGCTTCTCTGGACTTTCATGTAATCTTTGCCAAATGCTACTATTTGAGGACTAGCTGTGATGCACGTGGTAGCAGCACATTGATGTTTCCCTCGTATGGTCATGGGCCCCATTCTGTTTGCCAGAAGACACCCCTTTCACGACTTGTGGCATTCTCCACGTACTGCAGAAACTTAAATAGAATCAAACTCGTCATTTTAATAGTGTTTCATAAACTTGAATTAATTTGCTTTTATTTTTTTTATTTTTTTAACTTTATTGTTGAATGTATTACAGATGTTCCTCATTTTTCCCCCATTGTCCCCCTCCTCCCCATTCCCGCCCCCCCTCCTGCCTTTCCCCACACTGTTGTCCGTGTCCATTGGTTATGCATATATACATATAAGTTCTTCGGTTTATATCTTCCCACCCCCCAAGCCCCCTTCCCTTTGAGGTTTGTCAGTCTAACAACCAATTTGTACTTCTTAATCCCTTCACCTTTTTTCACCCATCCCCCCAGCCCCCACCCATCTGGTAATCAACAAAAGTTCTCTGTATCTATGAGAATGTTTCTGTTCTTGTTCATTTTGTTTGTAGATTCAATTGTTGATAGATATGTATTTATTGCCATTTTGTTTGTTCATATTTTTTTATCCTTTTCTTCAAGAAGACCCTTCAACATTTCATATAATAATGGTTTGGTGGTGATGAACTCCTTTAGCTTTTCCTTGTCTGGGAAATTCTTTATACGGCCATCGATTCTAAATGACAGCTTTGCAGGATAGAGTAATCTTGGTTGTAGGTTCTTGCTTTTCATCACTCTGAATATTTATTGCCACTCCCTTCTGGCCTGCAAAGTTTCTTTTGAGAAATCAGCTGACAGTCTTATGGGAACGCCCTTGTAGGTAACTAACTGCTTTTCTCTTGCTGCTTTTAAGATTCTCTCATTGTCTTGAACCTTTTGCATTTTGATGATGATGTGTCTTGGTGTGGGCCTCTTGGGGTTCATTTTGTTTGGGACTCCCTGTGCCTCTTGGACTTGTATGTCTGTTTCCTTCACCAAGTTAGGGAAGTTTTCTGCCATTATTGTTTCAAATAAGTTTTCAATTTCTTGTTCTCTCTCTTCTCCTTCTGGCACCCCCAAGATGCGAATGTTGGCACACTTGAAGTTGTCCCAGAGGCTCCTTACACTGTCCTCATTTGTTTGGATTCTTTTTTCTTTTTGCTGCTCTGATTGGGTGTTTTTTGCTTCCTTATATTCCAAATCGATGGTTTGCTTCTTGGCTTTACCTACTCTACTATTGAATCTGTGTAAACTATTCTTTATTTCAGTTAGTGCCTCCTTCATTTCTAACTATGCATCCATCATTTATGACTGGTCCTTTTTAATGCTCTTGAGGCCCCCACTAAGTTCACTGAGGTTCTCGTTAAGTCCATTGAGCATCCTTATAAGCAGTATTTTGAACTCAGCATCTGTTAGGTTGCTTAACTCCATTTCACTTAGTTCTTTTCCTGGAGTTTTGTTCTGTTCTTTCATTTGGGACCTGTTTCTTTGTCTCCTCATTTTGGCTGCCTCCCTGTGTTTGCTTCTATGTATTACTTAGCGAGAGGTATAGGACTAGCTGAGACCAGATGCTGCTTGTTTGAAATAATTTAGAAAAAGCTGAAGCAGGATCCAAGACAGGCCAATCCTGTGGTAAAGCAACTGGCAACAGGTTGGGTGGGCCTGAAAGTTGGGTGGGGCGGGGCCTCAGGGAATCACCAGGGTGGGGCTACAATGTGAGACAGGTAGCTGGAGTCCCAGATATGGCGGAGTCTGCTGGCCCAGGGAAGGGCTCACCAAAGGAACAAAAGCCTCTAATAGCACCTCTGTCCAGGAGAAAGCTGCCTCTCCAGCCCTCGCGCCAAATGCCAAACAGCTCAGTTCTTCCCCATATGACTCTGGTGCCTTTCAAGCTGCCTCCCCCACGCTGGAGCCTGGAGGGTGAGAGTCCGAGTAAGTCCGTGAGCCGGCCCTTTAAGAGGAGCTGCTGGGGGCTCCAGCAGCCTCCTCCTCAGTTCCTGCTGGTTTTTCCAGCCAGAAGTTATGGGGACTTCTCTTCCTGGCACTGGAACCCTGAGCTGGACACCTGGTGTGGTACAGGGACCCCTCAGTCCTCAGGGAGGACCTTCCCAGCAGAAGTATCCTCCTAATTTTTATCTGCCACACGTGGGTGTGGGACCAGCCCGTCATGCCTCCGCCCCTCCTACCAGTCTTGATGGGGCTTCTTCTTTAATTTCGTAGTTGTAGGACTTCCTTTCAGCTTGATTTCAGGCTGTTTTGAGTGATGGTTGTTCTGTAGTTTAGTTGTAACTTTGATGTGGTTGTGAGAGGATGTGATACCGCGTTTACCTACGCCGCCATCTTGACCAGAAGTTCTGAATTAATTTGCTTTTAAATGCCACTGAAGATTTGTTTCCAGCACATCCATACATTAAAGTACAAAAGTACATAAAAAATGCATAATACCTTATCTTTTCAAGGCAAGATAAAAGTAATTCCAAAAATACAATGAGAAAGTTATGCCACTTTAATAGTAGGACAGGTTTGCTTTCCAACAAAGAAAGCCCCCTTGCTTTTCCCAATCCTATCCCCTGAGGAATAAGAATATATGCTTTTTAAAATTTCCAGAGTTCATTTAAGACCTGATTTCCTTTCAATTTTCTCTTACTTATTAGGAGGAAATATGTGTATCTTTGGCGTTACAATGTCATTCTTACACCTGAAAACCATAAAAACTGCATACCTTGCAATTAGTAAAGTTAATGAGGTTTAGTGGATACCAGGTTAATTTGGGGGCTCTGTGCAGTTTAGAATTGATAGTAAAATTACTTTCAACGTTATGGGCAGAAGTCTAGCAATGATCTTATCAGAATAAAATGCACCAAATCCAGGGCTGGACAGAAAAAAAGTACTTGTTAGATAGTGTGTTTGCATTTTACCACCCCCTCTTTTACCATGTGTGAACTGATTACCTGGAACTCAAGGTGACCAGGTTACTCCTCATAACAGTTACTGTGTTAGGGATGCATCATAAATTCAATCCTAAATTCATGACAGTTTCTTAATTTGGTCCAAATAACACAAAACATAGCAGTTCTATTATAGCCAGGTGAAAGAAACCCCCTTTTGTCCTCAGTGAAGATGGACAAAAAAATCATGTTGCCCTAAAACTAGCAGCAGGCCCCATGTTACTTTGAAAGAAAGCTCCTAAAATAAAAGAACATAGAGAAATGGGATCTCAGCCTTGCAAACATGTTAAAGAGTTAAACCCAATGTTTTATCTGTGGATGGTTCAAGTATGTGAGCCAATAGAATAGTTAGTGTTTATGCCATCTTCAGTAGGGTTTTTGTTATTTATAACATAAAGGGTAACATTTATGTAGAATATTCCTTAGAATGACAGTTAATCAAATTCTGGATATTTGGTACAACCAAGAAAATTCATCTGGTGTCACAGACGAAAGAAAGATTCTAAGATACTGTAATAAAAATGACAGTCACTCATTTGAGGGGAAATTTTGTTTCCTAAAGCTCTTGGTTGATGGGTTATTCATGCTCTACCCCAAAACACATTGAGTGAAGCAGATATTCTAATCTCTGTGTTTGATATTGTATTTTCTGCATGGAACATCTTTTATCTTTTACTTTGAAGGTTTTAAAAACATTGCTTGGAATGTGAGTCACAGTTGTCCTGTCAAATAAATTATTTAAATGAGTTATAAATGATTTCAAAGATAGATCTCTTCAATAACCAAAACAAAAACAAAAATGAAATGAAACAAAAATATTTAGAAATATTTTCACCATGCTAATGGGGAAGATAAAGACAAAATGTCAACTGGTATCCAAGTAAGGACCAATTAAAACTCATTATTACACTCTGTTTACACTTCAAACACGAATTAAAATTGTTTATTTAGCTAAAAGGCTCTGCCTTGATTACATGTCATTACTGTCCATTATAGTTTCAACTGTGCTTGACTTTCATAAACCTGCTAGAAGATGACATTCTTATTTTAGAGCTAGAAATAAAATGAATGTGGTATTTTGGCTATTACTACCTGAAGTTAGCTTAATCATTGCTTGAGGAATCTAAATATTTATTTTTCTACAAATAAAACAGGAATTAAAAGTAATTCTTCAAATTCCTAATCAATTCTTGACTTTCAGTTGGTATCAATATTAGCGAGCTCCACACCAATTGGCTAAAGCTCTTTTGAAACATAATTATAATTTTCTTTTCCTATCAGTAAAGTGTTGGCCTTGACTACTAAAGGATTGGTGTACCTACTCCAGAGCTTATGTCCGTCATTGTTTGAAGCATTTTATGGCACTTAAATTAACACACTTATTTATTTCTAGAATCAGTTTATAATTGAATGTCAATAGAACTATATCAGGTTTTACTCGTACCATTTATTGTAAAATGTGTAACAAAATTTAGAAGCAAATAGAAAAGGGGTACTAGAGGATTTACAAGGTTAGGGAAACCCAACCTATGTAGGACTTAACATTCTGATTAAGACAGTAAAAACATTAGACTCACAGGAGAGAAAAGATTCCCATTCATCAAAAGAGATTAATTTTTTCTTTAGCTAGTGACTTCAAAAATATTTTGTATGATCTTCTCTATCCTGTGACACTGGTGAAAAATCTAGACACATAATTGCTACTGTCAGGAATGTGGCTTCACAGAAGATGGTAAGTGGAGGCACCACAGTCGTTTGTGCTGGGAATGAGAGTGAGGAGAATATTTCCTCTGCTCAGGACCCCTTTCCTGCTTTCCAAGTTAACAGCCATTTTTCCTTCAGCTCTCAAACATCATTCAGGAATTACATAAGCATCCTTGTAATATACTTCATAGCCCTCAGTAATTTCTTATGTAATACATACCAGCTTTTAGAATTATACATATATGATTAATATCTGTCCTCTCCGTGTTCCATTAACTAAGCTCTAAGTTCCAAGAGGGCAAGGACATTGTCCATTTGACCACTGCATATACAATAGACATCAAACATATAATTTTTGAAAAAAATGAGTAAGGAAATGACACAGAGACAATAACACTGGACAGATCTACTTTCTCTGAGACAGAGATGAAAAAGGATTCCTGAATACTTTTGAACCTCAGTCTTGAAGTGCATACCAGGGAATTGTAGAAGGCTGAACATAAATGCAAATTCTTACCATGCCTGCTCAGACTACGTAAGAAATTAAGTATTAATAGATAAGGGGATATGAGAGACTAGTATTGGGTGCATGGATTTTTTTTTTAAATATATGAAAAGGCCAGGGTTTCTCCATGCCTATGTACACCTTAGAAAACTAATTTTTGATATGCATTTTGGTGTTATTTTGTTAATCAAACTTCTTAAATTAACAATGGGGCAAAAGTATTTGTGGCAGACACAATTTTTTGTCTTCAAAAAAATCACTTTTTTTTTTTTAATCCTCACCTGAGGACATTTTTCTATATTTATCCTCAGATAGAGCAGGAGGGAGAGAGGAAGAGAAAGGGAGAGAGAAACATCAACATGAAAGAGACACATCGACTGGCTGCCACCCGCACCCAGGGCTGGGGATGAACCAAAACCCAGTTATGTGCCCTTAGCAGGAACCGAACCCAGGACTCTCTGGTCCACAGGCCGAAACTCTAACCGCTGAGCCAAACTGGCCAGGGCTCACAAAATCATTTTATCTTCCTGCTAAGAACACAGCTAATCTACATTTTCCAACTTTGTGCATTTAGGTCAGGGCCATGCAATTACATCCCAACAAACGGTACATGGATGAAAATGAGCCCTATAAAAAATTGTTTGTTTGTTTGCTTGTTTGTTTGTTTGTTTGTTTTCATCATCTTTTCTCCTCATTTAGGGTCAGTCTTACAGGGCACATATAGAAGATAACAACAGCACAAATAGAAAGACACAGAGTCCCGGAGTGATCGACGCAGAGCTTCCCGTGTTTCTGTCTCCTGTAACCCCCTCAATTTGCTTTGCACACTGCCACAGGTAAGAAATAAACTCGTATTAAGCCACAAGAATTTGGAATTGTTTGTTGTAACAATTAGCTACCCTAACTAATAAAGTACTGTACTTTGTTATTGCTACTGAATCTGCAAAAGTTAGGGGCTAGTAGGGAGAGTGAGGTATATCTCTTAAGATTCTGAGAAACAATCACCAGGACGATATCAAAGGCAGTTGGGTATCACTGATAATAGAATGGTACCTATTTACTGATATTTCATTTATCCTTCTATTTTTATAAGTGTCTTGGAGATAGGTATTCATTGTCTTCATTTGTGGTGCTCCCAAAGTAGCCAGCACAGAGCTAAACTTTTGGGGAATAATTAATGAATGCTAGCTGAATAAATGAGTTATTTGCCTTTTCATACCGACTATATCACAATGTAATTGAAAGGTATTGTGTTATAGAGAAAAAAATGTGGATTCTGGAGGCACAAAATTCTTGCCGTGAGGTCTGATCTACTACAGCTGGGCGGAAAGGGAAATTTCAGCACACCCACACAGCTAACTGTGTAAGAAGGGGAAATTTATTGAATATCTCTGTCTTTAGTTTTCTTATAAGTTAAAAGTGACCATTTTTATGCATTGATACAAACGTAGTTGTAGAACTTCTTTCTTCAGATTACTTTTATTTCACTTTTCTTCTCTCAAACATATTCTAGCACCGCGTATTTGTTCCCTAGGCGAAGTGTGGAACTAAGAATATTATTCATTTTCTCTTCTGATTAACACGATAGAGCAGGAGCAAAAATTATATATATATATTGATATATATATAAAATGGTTGAATGTCTCAATGTTTATTCTAGATCAAATGTGACAAGAGACAAGTATAAAGTAAAACATTAGAGAATAGGATATTTGACCCATTTTTAAAATAGAAGTTTAAATCTTTTTATGGCAATTTGATAGTGTATTAACAAAAAGAAAATATTTACTTAAAATATTCTCTCTTAAGTTAGTGATTAATTTCCTATTTTCCACCCAAAATGTTAAATGTTAAAACTTGATTTGGATAGTTTTTCCTATGATATACATGGAATTCTCCAAATGTTCACTGTTACATTTTATAGTGAAATAACCTTAATGTAGTGAATGGACAGAACGCTAAGATTAGAGTTGCCCAGAGACAAGAGCCAAAACATGGCAAAGTTTAGTTGATAAATTTGTAAAACCTGTGTACTTTATGAATGTGAGACCCTCAGGAATTTCAGTGGCCAACTTTACCTTGTTTTCATCCCTTTTTTCCATTATGTTTGACATTTCTAAGGCAGAGCTTCATTACAAACAAGCAATCTGTGGCAATAGACTGGGGAAATGAGACTTAGCCGAGAGGTGGAGAAAGAAAGAGGTGAACAACATGAGCACCGAATTGGAGCAGGGCAGTGATTTCCAAACCATTCCATCTCATGGCACACATGAACTAATTACTAAAATTCTGCAGCACACCAAAAAATAGATTATGCATTTTGCCGATTTGACCAAAAAGATATATAGGTATACTTTTGATTCATTCCCACCAGATAGCTATTGTTGTGTTGGCTGTTGTCATTTTTTTTTTTTTTTCAATTTGACAATCTAAGGGAAAAGAGGCCAGTGCCCCTGACTACATAGTCAGGTACTGCATGTTTTAAAAACTCTTGCACGCACAGGTTAAAAATCGGTGGAACAGGGCTTTGGAGGTCCATCTCCGCTGTGCGATGTGTCTGTGTGAAATATGAGACACTGCCAGAAAAGGCTCTTAGGATTCAAGAGCAAACTAATTTATTTTGATCTGTTACTCAAGATCTATAATCTGGCTCTGTGGCTAATAAAAAAAACAAAATGACAAAATTGATAAAATATGCCACTTTTTCTTGCATTCTACAATACTCTGGTGCTGATGTACAGTGACAATGAGCCAAAAGGGCAAGCTTTGCCTAACCAACAACTAGAAAAATCTATAATGATAATAATAACTTCCCAATTTCCCTGTCTCATTCTGCTTCTCAGAGAACTCGACCCGTGAGGGGATCTCTAGGAGAGGGCAGCAGACGAGATCAGGGTGAGGTGAGTGAGCTGTGATTTTTCCTCCCCTTCAGGAACTGAGCAGGGGAAAATCCAATGTCCAACTCCAGGGAGACCCCAAAGTGTCATTTTATTGACAGATTTATTATCACCCGTAAAGAGAGGTGAGTACTCTGGCAACTTGATTAACCATTCCCAACACAGACTATAATTTTCTTGTGAGTATATTTATGTTCCCAGTTGTGTGGTCTTTCCTCCAGTTACTGACAGATATACTCTGCTTGCTTCTGGCTCTGGGCTTTCTTGGGTCTACATCAGTGGCTTCAATGCAGGTTCACAAAAAAGGCACTAGGCTGGCTACATAAGGATCCATTAAGGATCTGGTTAAAAATACAGATTTTTGTCACCCAGCCCAAGCCTACTGAACCAGAATCTACAAATGTGGAGCACTGGCATTTTCATATTTTCAGAATCTCTCAAGGAAATGCTAATAAGGGGTTCACTTTGGGCCATTCTCTAAAATCTACTTGCAAACATAGAGTTTGTCACCAGAGTAAAATGTCATTGGATAGATTTCCACATAGTAAACTTAAATCATATACCAGTAGATACTCACTGAGATTAAAACTAGGTTACTTCGCCTTGGTATTGTGGTAATAAGAGGTATCGATAGTTTCTAGACACTTTACCCACTTATGTCAATGTTACTTCCTTTTTGCATATGGCTGATCATATCATTTGTGGGTAGATTTTAATAGTTTAACTTCAAAATCCCTTTTCCAGGTTTATAATGGGAAAGATTAGAGTAATAATGCATCTGTTATTCTACCAGTCAAAATTATGATAAGCATACATTTTTTAAGTTTTGACAGTATCCGTGAAGACACTAAAACCCCCCTTTTTAGAAGAACAAGGCAAACCAATTATGTTAAATTTACATCATTTCTGAAGCTAATAGCCTCTTCTTGAGAGATACTAATATGTTCTACCCTCAGCAAATTTATAATTTGTCAGCTGAGAATGCCAACTCTTGTGAAAAATTTTTGGAAACATTAAGGTATAATGTATGTTATGTTTCATAAGCCAGATATTTAATTATAATTCATGATTTACAGAATAAAGGAACAGAACAAATCAGTAACAAATTGATTTCAGGACTTTTCTACTTTTATTAGGATTTAGAAGAAGGAAATCTCTATGAGATTTTACTACTCAAAATTATAACTTATTATAATTTAGAAATGGTGCAAAGTGACATCTGCATTAATTGTCTGAATATCTAGATCCATATTTTTCAAGAGAAATCCCATGGTACACTTATCTGGCAGGATTCTCTTTCAAAAAGAAAAATGTCCCCAAGGTAAAATACACTATACTACACTGGCTTGGAGATTCATTTGCACATTAGTAAATTAAAGAATCTAAAAAATACTGCAAAAAAAAAAAAAAAAAAACCTACTTTACTCAGAATTTCCTAGATATATTTGATGGCAAAATATTTTTTATATAATATATATTAACATCTGAGGCCCCAAGAAAACACATCAGAACTCATTAATGTTTAGGAGATAAAACTTGATTGTTAATTATTAATCATCTTGAATGGATTTGGGGTGCATATGTGGAGGAGACATTTTAATTGTATGATACAAATATGACATTATGTCCTTTTCAAAGTGGCCTTGTATATTGTTACATGAAAATATTGATAATGTCCTTAATGATAGCTTAATGAGAACTTGGTAGCCAATTAAATAAAAGAATGAATCCATAGATCAAAGATAACAGAAAGCATTGAACTATTTTATTCATTATAATAAAAATCCATCTCACTAGTCATGAAAAATATATACAAATGTTTTCTTTAACTACCAACTACAAACATGAAAATTTTAAATTTATATTTAATTAACTAAGTAGTTTAAATGAATTAGAAAAGACAATGACCCTTGAGATTGTAAGGTCTCTCTAGGAAATCCAAATAAAATAGAAGTATAATTGAAGAAAATAAGCATAAATGATTCTTATAATACTATAATAGTAGTATCATACAAAACAGCTTAAGTGCCCTAAAAATTCCCTGTGCTCTGCTTATTCATCTGTCTCTCCTTTCTAACCCCTGGCAACTAGTCTCCATAGTTTTGCCTTTTTTAGAATGTCCTATAGTTGGAATCATTACAGTGTGTTAGCTGTTAAGAATTGCCTTCTTTCACTTCGTAATATTCATTTAAGATTTTTTCATGTCTTTTCATGGCTTTATAGCTCATTTCCTTTTGGTGCTAGACAGTATTCCATTGTCTAGATGAACCACAGTTAACTTTCTTCATTCATCTACTAAAGGACCTCTTGGTTGCTTAATGAATTAACCTTAACCTTGCTGTAATCCTAAGAGGCAATAGGAACAGGAAAGAAATGGACATGATTAGGTTACTAAGAGCCACCATGTTATTTTTTTACTTCTTTTGAAATTACATTTCTTTCCACATAAAAATAAGTAATGAAAAAATAAAGACACTGTGAGTCTCATTTAGAGCCTTATAGATACCTAAATAATAGATAACATGAATGTATGCACACATACAAATATCACATTAGTGGCATAATACAGGTAGTACATTTATATAAGCAATTTTAATTCCCTATAACTGTTACTACCACAAGAAAATTTATTGTAGTTCCCAACCTTGTTTGTGCTTTCCCTTGCTTCCTAATGAGAGTGATGTATCTCTTTTGTGATTAAAGAGACACCAGAATGTTTCTTTAATAATTTAATCAAGTGATTAAAGAGTAGCCTTCATCTGACACTTCTAGCATCTGTGATTTGATCAGTCAAATTAGTCTTTGTTTACAGATTATAAGTAATACGATAAAATGAAATAGAAAAGACTCAAGTCCCTATCACCTAAATCATAACCTGTGCATACTATTTTTTAAATCACTTAATTTAAAAAAATCTAGACTAAATTTCTCCTTGATAAATAATATTTGTTTATACAAAGGATATTCATTAGATTTGGAATAGACATACATTTTTATAGTGTTTCTTTCAGACAAACATTCACATGTCTAAAGTCTAAGATTTAATCAGTCTGGTCTGACTGTTTTTGAGCCTAATTTTGAGATATATGTTACAATGCACAAATAAAATATAAATTGAAAGAAAGAATCTGTTAGCATATTGTATACAAAAATATATACTTCTGAAAGATCATAACAAAATAGTTTTTTTTAATTTGACCTTTCATTCCAAACAGCCAAGACATGAAACATCATTGAGATAGTATATTTTTCTAAGAAATTTTCAGTTCTAATAAAATATATTGAAGGATTCAGGGAAGACTTCTTTTGATTTCCTTTGTATTTGTACCTCTGAAAACAAGAAATGTTGAAAGTAAAGTTTAGGCAAGATAGATATTTTGGGGACTATTTGCATAGTGAAAAGATTTGGATAGACTATCAGAGCCTATTTATTTGAGGGAAACAGTGAAAATAATCAGAAAGTAATCTACTAAAGGAAATTGAAATCCTTTTATAACTTCCCCCTTTACACTCCCTCCCCTTACTGTTTCCTCCAGTAAGATAGAGGGGGAATAGAGCCACTTAGACCAAGTTTAATGCTTAATGAAAAATTATTTTTGGTTAGATATGAACTTTACTATATACTAATTATCCTTTTATGATTAAAAGGAAGTAAAGAAGATACACTAACAAAAGCCATGATCATTTTCTCATGTGTCTGGCCCAATCATTTTCTCTTTTGATTGGCTTTGATGTTCACTCTTATTTTGTTCTCATTCTAAATTCATGAACTCTTTCTTTTTCTCTTTCAATTTATTGATATTTCATTTAGATTATGAGGTGATGAAATATTTTTTTTTTACTATAAGTCTATTTATTCTGGGAGAGATATGTAGTGGTTTTCAGGATTCTGATTACAGCTCCAGGTCATTGGGAGAGAGGAGCATGAACACTAGAATCCACTTGATGAAGACTGTAGCAGGAGTCTGAAAGGGAAACACTATTGAGCTGCAGCAAGGGAAACCAAGGGGCTAGACCAAGAGATAGCAAAACTGGAACTAAGAGCCAGGCAGACAGCCAAATCTAGATCATCAATTAGAAATGGCAAGGAGTTTTCATCTTACATCCCAATGCTTATCAATTGCTAGAAGCTCCTTGGACTCTGGTGAAGAATGTGAGATTACAGCCAAGTTCAGGGTGATGCAGTACTATGATTGATTAGCTATCACTTTCATGGATATAAGAAGAGAGAGCCGTGACAAACATGCCAAGTGTTAGTGATCTTTTACTTAAATAATGAGAGAATGTGTTATGGAGACCAAGGAACATTCGGCTTAGCATATTGGAAGTAATTCTGATCAGGCAATAGTTTCCCATCTTTTAACAGGTTGATGAGGTATCAGTTCAGAAACACTAGGAATAAAAGCTCTAATTTCTGTGAAAGTACATTTTCTGAGTGGAAACACAGTGAGAAATGACAAGTAAAGCTTACTCTAGAAACTCTGTGCTGTTACTGAAGGCCTCTTTAACACTAAGTGCCCAGTTAATATACTTCCAGTCATTGATCACTGGCAAAGGCTCAGAATGTCAAATCCAAAGTAACTGGAGGCTGGAGCCAGATATTTGATGTCTTGAAAACATGCAGTAATATAAGGTCTTATTTGTAAACAGAATGACAGAGTTTGGTGCTCAGCACAGAAGATAAAATGTGCCATATTCAATGGGGTGCCAACCATTACTAGGACAGTTTTGCCAACATTTTAACATGGTAGCTTGGAGATTAGGTATGGATGAATGATATTTCAGGAACATGTAAAAGATGAAATGATGGGCAGCAGCCTCTCAAGTTAAACTATGACCAAGAACCAACTGTCATAGATTATGGTGTATTGTCACCAGAAACCTGTGCAGGTGGTCTTCAAAGTTTGGAAAATGGCACTCGAAATTTATCATTTCATTAACCAATACTACCCAAATAAGTTTAATTTTAAAAATTAAAAAGAAATGTCATTGGATAAATGAACACTCTGATGCAAGCTTTTCCAGGTAGGCTCTTTTTTCACATACCATCTTAGACAAAGCCTATTTAGCTCTTCCTGGTACACAGAATCACACAGTGGCTAAGGACTTGATCTCTAAAGTCAAACAACCCTTAGGTCAAATACTAGTTCCATCAGGTAGTACCTAGATGAACTTTTAGCTGGTTATGTAATCTTTCTAAACCTGAATCTCCTCATATGTAGGAAGATAAAGTAAACATAGCAACTCAGCTGTAAAGATTAAACATGATAATATATGCAAAGCAACGAAGACAGTACCTGGCATAATAAGTCCTCAATTAAATATTAGATTTAAAACAAATAAGCAAACAAAAAATATTGCCCTCAGGTACTCTGAATTTTTAGGTTGTATAATTATGAGCACTGATACACCTGATAGTCACATGAGGTTCCTTCTCTTGACTTTTGTCTAGGCAGTAAGACCCAATGTCACCTGAAGTCTGGGCTCATCACCATCATTCCAAGCCAGATCATACTCTCATGAGGTATCCAACATTTTGGAGGTAGTATCTCCAAAATTAAAGATAGATGTGACAGTAATAGTCCCCTTTCGTACTGTGGCTTCCAGAACCAGCTTCCAAGAAGTAAACATGAGTTTGAGGGCCACTAGTTTCCTACTTGATTAGGAACACCCTAAATCCTTGCCCTAACTCTAGGACTGGACTGCAGCAGAGTGAGATAAAGGAAACAAGGACTTTGGCAACTAGAAAAGAGCAGCTACCTACAGAAATGATAAACATTTCTCTCCCTTAACGTGGATGTTTATAGGGAAGAGTCAAGTCTGGGGAATTTACAATGATTTACCATTAAATCATGATAAAGCTTAAAATCCCCACAGGTCACACTCATCTTTTCATCACACACATTGCTCATCATTTTCAGAAGGCCTACATCAGCTCTAAAAAGTGTTTCATGTGCCCGGCTGGTGTGGCTCACTGATTGAATGTCGACCTATGCACCAAGAGGTTGCCGGTTCGATTCCCGGTCAGGGCACATGCCTGGGTTGTGGGCCCGATCCCCACTTGGGAGCATGAAGGAGGCGGCCAATCGATGCTCTCTCTCATCGATGTTTCTATCTCTCTCTCCCTCTCCTTTCCTCTCTCTCTAAAATCAATAAAGAAAAAATATTAAAAAATAAATAACTAAAAAGTGGTTCATGTGTTCACAACAGTAGGGCCAGGAATGCAACCTAAATCCTGGTAGAGCTCTACCTAAAGAGAACAATCAAGGACAAATCTTACTGCTTCATTTCTTGAGCTTTAGCTCTAACTCAAGGCAAGCAAAAGACCCGAAACCTATAGGGGTCAGATTGTGTCCAGTTTCTCCTCCAAGATTAAGAGAAATCTGAGGTCAAGTAGTTCTAGCCTGGGATTCTAGGAGCCGCAATGAAAGATGATATGAGTAAATTGTTTGGCAAAATTAAAAAGCCCAGATCAAACATCCAAATAAATCACCAGTCCAAAGGGGCTAGGCAGAGAGCAAGAATTCAGGTATGATTTCATGGGTAGAAATTAGAAGAGAACACAGATTTCAAGGCATGATAAAGAAGAAAGTTGTTAAAAGGATTGGGTCGCATGAACACCACATTTCACGAATCATGAACTCAGTGAGAGTTTCATTCCCAGTGTGGCACAACATAGACAGGAAATATGTCCTTAATGTAAGTGATCAGGGACTTAGGAATGTAATGTTATTATATACAGTTATGTGAAAAATCCCTTCTAATGAGGGAGTTCAACCTTTACTCATGTCCATGCTGACTTTATTTCACATTAATAAAGTTAGTGTGAAAGTCAAAACAAGCCTCCCATCCCTGTCAATGTTTCCTCTTTTCAAAAGGCCCCTGTATCTCTTTATCATGCATGACAAATTTGAATTGCAGAAAATAATTTCCATTGGCACTACATTATAAAAAAAAAAAAATACAACTAGCAATGAGCCAACTGTTGCAAATGTCACAAGATGTGTGAGAAAACCACATGGTTGGGAACTTGACACCACATCATCATTCTTGATGCTAAAACAATTCATTGTTGTCACTGTAGGATACCAGGCAAGCTTGTTCCGTGTTATTTCTGTCAACTTACAATATAAAGTACAGCCATAGTACTCTGTCAAGGGAAGGGCATGGAGTAGATAAAATGCCAACTTAGATGAAGCTCAGTACTAATGACAAGAACTGATTCAGCGCACAAGAGACCACTCTACAAGTAATTCCAGAACAAGGAGACAACTACTCAAAATGTGTTATTACTGGTCCGTTACTCTGTAATTTGCAATGATGAATAAAGCTGCATCAAAGTGGTTCTACTCATGGTTTGACTTAAATAACAAAATCATCCACTCAGACAGATGCAGAATGTCCCTATTTCTATAACAGAAAGGTAACTGAAAGCTCCATGTCATTCCTCGCAGCTAACACTGAGCTCTTAGAGAATGTCCTTTGTTGAAGGTTCCAAACAAGATAAAATATTAGAAGCATTCAAGAGCATTTTATCTATGAAACATCAGTCTTCAGAAAAAAACGTTGTTGAATGCCTGAAATACCTTTCAGCAGGAAAATGGACAGGAATTTGAAATACATATTAAAATGCTTTAATGTATGATCCAATACCACCAGGGGAAATATGCCTAATAAAAACCAGTAGGTATTTTTGGAGAATTGTATGCAAAAGGATTTTTTCATAATTAGAAGTGTATTTTAGTAGTCCAAGAAACTCAGAATGTACACAGTGGACAGGCAATCTGACTTAGAAGCTTCCAAATTAGAGAACTTAAAATAAAGGATCTACTGTTTTCACAAAAAGAGATTGGACATCCATTCCAGTGATATCTGTTGTCCACTTAATAGCAGAAGATAAGCAGGCTGGGAGAACACAGCAAGGAGCAAAACAACAGAGAAATGAATGTGCTAGAAACATACATTTCTCATACTTTAATTTGAGAAACATCTGAAATGCTTGAGACTTATGTTAAGTGCAGATTCTGATTTGGTAGGTCTTAGATTCTACATGTCTAATATGCTCTCGGGTGTTGTTGATGCTGCTAGTCTGGGAAATACACTCCTTGAACAGCAGTTACAAAGAAATACAAAGGAAAATCAGCATCATACAGAGGAGCTTCCATTTTCAATATATCTAAAGTCCCTCTTAGTTAGAATTGTCCTACATCAATGGTTTTTAACTTGGCTGCACATTAGAATCACCTGGGGAGTTTTTAAAACTCCTGCTGCCCAGCTCACATCCCAAGTCAATTCAGTCCAAATCTTGAGGGGTGGTGCCTTGTTGAAGGTTCCCAGATGATACAATGTATAGTCAAGAGTGAGAACCACTCATCTAGATATAGATTTTTAATGGCTTAACAAACAAAATGTAAGCACAGCTCTTCCTAACTTCAGCTCAGTAACCAAACATTTGAGCAGATGTCATGCTTGCTAAAAACATCAGCACAAGAAAATCAAGAAAAACCCTTAGCTGCTTTGATTATTTTCCTCTGGGGATTTTTAGGCAACTTGATGGTGACCTTTCAGAACAAGGTTCATAGATGCCCTCTCCTCTTTCTCTCGGGTGGATGCTCATTTTGCTGGCCCTGTTTCACTATAGTGTTCAGGAAAGAAAAACACCATTATGAACACAGACTGCCATTAGTTGATACACACACATAGGAATTTATAACCCATAATGTATCCCAACTTCAGCTTCATATTGAATATGGAAACAACTTCAGCTTTCCCATTATTACAGAAAAGCAACACTTTATGTAACATCCATATCTGCAAAGGAAAAAATACTAATAGCAGCCCCAGCAAAGGAAAACAATATTATTATAATAATAGTCATTGTCAATATCTTGATTTGTAAACAGTGCATGCAGTGCTATGGAAATAAACTTCATTCAGGCTGAAATTATCCACATTGCTGAACATTATCACAATAAAAACCCATTATGAGTCTGAAACATTTTATATATTAATGCATCTTTCTTTATTAATGTGCTGATAATTAAAAAGCAAAGATAATCTTGTCCAGTGGTGTCTACAACACAATACTTTAAATGTTTACATAACAAAGGCAAGTCAAAATTCATTCTTTCAAAATTCCACCTAGTACTGATATAGCAAAAGAAATTCTCCCAAATCTCAAATAGTTGGTCTCTTATTTTTTTCAAATTAACATTTCAGTGATTTCTTTATACCTTTATTCATTATCCCTTTGTTCAACTCACTGGATATAAAGTGGTAAGCAAAACCAGAATAGTCCCTGCATTGTTAGAGTTTACAACATAGAGAGGCAGACAGACATCCCTAAAATAATTACAGTATCTAACTTATAAAATTGTAAAATGGTGGCTGTGACAAGTGCTTTAGAAAAAAACAAGGGACACTGTGATATGAGACTCCAAAATAGGGAGTTTGACCTATTCAGGAAGGTATGGGAAGATTGTCCTGAAGAAGCAACTCTTGAGCTATAGTCTGAAGGATGAACAATCAATCCCTGGTGTGATTACAGCTGGGCAGAGTTCATTTGACTGTATGTTAGATCATCCTTTATATTATATTTCCCCAGAGATTTTTTTCTTTTTGTTTTTTTGTTTCTTTTCTTTTCTTTTTTTAAATTAATTTATTTTTGTTACAGATGTTTCTCCTTTTTTCCCCATTGGCTCCATCCTTCCCACCCCCCCACCCCATCCCCAGCTTTGTTGTCCATGTCCATCGGTTATGCGTACATGCATATAAGTTCTGTGGTACATCTCTTCCCTCCCCTCCCCAGAGATTTTTAAATCTCCTTTTGGAGAAAGTTTTCAAGAAAATAAACCAATGTTTCCAATACAGTGTCCAGCCGTTTCTGTTTGCCTGGGACTCCTGGATTTACCATTGAGAGTTCATATATGAGGAAAGCCCTCAGGTTTGGGGAAACCAGGACAGTTGGTCACTCTACCATAGTCCTAGAAGTCCAACTAGGCAACAGCTTACACTGAGACTCTTGTGAGTGGAGACTGTGTTGTATCCATACTTTTTGTTGTGTTCCCACACCCATTTCTAGCACAGGTGCTAGTAATTAGGAGAACTCAAGCAATGCTGTCATATTAAATTATGGGATGATATATCATTTGCAGATCATGCCTAAAATATAAATCCGCGTTGAACAGGGCTCTTCAGACTGTGAGGATCATATCCATAAATGTGAAAGTGTTTTATTTAACAGCATGATTTCTACAACTAAACAAGAAGAGCCAGGGAGAGCAGTCATTTACAAAGACAACAGCTAGCAGCTTTTTTAGAGATGATAGGCCATGAAGATTAAAGCACCGTTGCCTGTTTTCCCAACTCCCTTGAAAAAACAAACAAACAAGCAAAAACACTATTGGGGTTTAGAGAGAAACTATAGGCCTAGTTGGGGTACAGGCTTGTGAACCCAAGTATGAGGATAGCCAGCCATTCCTGGAAGCAGCATCATGGGAAAGCACCCTATCTAAAGCATATAAATCCAAGACTCCCCATACAAGTCCAGGATGATGGAAAGTTAGGACAGTTTCATAATACATGGTGTGTGTATCTGGATGTGGGGGAGGGAAGGGGCAAAGGTGCTTGGAGCAATTTCTGAGTGCAAAGATCTGTGAAGGTTCATGATCCAACTTCCACAGTTTTAAGGTTGGGTGAACCAAGAGGTGCTTAAGGGAGACAGCCTCAGAGTGAATGCTTATCATTTCAAGTACACCAAAGTATTTTTGTCTTTTTGTCAGGGTAATTTTAGTTTTCATTTTTCAGTGGTAGCAGCTGAAAAATGATCTCAGTTTAAACTGAAGACGTAGTTACCAAGTGTTGTTTTCATCTGTGTGTATGACTCTAAGTAACCAATTTACACTAGACACAGTGGTGCTTGTTAAAAAGCGTTTTGGGTACAGTACCCCAGAAGAGGTCCCTGCCTAGAATAGCTTTTCTATAAAGCTACCCAGGCTCAGGTTCTCACATAAAGCAAGAAGCAGTGCCTCACAAAAGATGGAGTGTTGATTCCCACATTTTTTGTTAGCACTCCATTAATGATTTTCCATCAGATCTGTGAGCTTCTCCTGATGGACAAACTGGTACTTTAAAGCAGAGAAATTGTACATTAGCCAATAGCTGCCCAGGGAATGGAGAACTAGTCATCATAAGGACGGTGACCCTTTTGCTTTTGCTTTTGCTTTTGCTTTTGCTTTTGCTTTTGCCTTTGCCTTTGCTTTTGCTTTTGCTTTTGCTTTTGCTTTGCTGTGTGGGAGGAGTACTTTTATAGGCATTTAGGTCATTTCATTAGAGAAAATATTTATTCAGAATGGACATTTTCTCCTCTCTTTGAAAAAGTAGGGGGTGAGGAGTCTGGATTTGGGTAAAGGAAAGATCCATGGGAGCTTCCGTACAACTGAATGGGGCTTCCAGCCATGAGCTAAGGAGAACAAAAAAGAAGGGTACCCCAAACAGAAAAGCATGGCCTAAGGAGAGTATTATATTGGCAAAGATATACTTAAATTAATATATCAAGTTTAAAAATTTGCCTCTAAGTAAAAAAGTTAACTGGGGAATCCCAAACAGAGAAGCAAGGCCCATGACTAAGTGAAATAGAACCCTGCTTGAAATGTATTTGTTTTTCTGTCAGGTCTATAATGCTTCAACTTAAGCATACACTCTCAATATATAGGTTTTACTTCTTGTTAAACAGTGATATGTGCATATCTTATGAGTGTGCAATTCCATGAATTCTCACAAATCAAACATATCTACGTAGCCAACACAGATCAGGAAACAGAACATTACCTTTCTATCACTGCCCTTCTCATAAGCTTCCATCCTAACTTGGCCTTGCACATCTTTGTTAAATATCACTATTTGGTCTTAGCCATGTTTTTGTGTCTTTAGTCGGAGGTTCATGCCTCCATTGGGGTGAAATCTAGGGACAGTTGCATGGTTCTGGGGGAGCTGTGAGGGGACAGCACCTGGGGCATAGCAGTGGAGCATGGATCCATAGCATGGAGCACAGGTCAGCAAACTTGCTCTGTAAAGGACCAGATAGTAAACATTGTTTGCTTGGTGGGCCATCATGTCTTGGTTGAAACTCTAAATGAATGTCATGACTGCATTCCAGTAAAACTTTATTTGTTAAAACCAGGTATTGGGTTATGCTTTGTTGACCCCTAGTGTAGAGCAAGCAATATCTGTGGAATGTGGGATATTACATGAAGAACATCAAAAATACTTAAGGATGAAAACCTTGTAAAATCCTGGACCTTGCTCTAACTAAAAGGCAGTTAACTCATACATTGGTTATCCGGAACTCCTCAAGACAGCCTTATACTTATATTTGCTTATTTCTATCCTTGGTCTAGTTTCTAACTTTCAAAATAATGCAGTAGTCAGCAGCAAGTTTGGAAATGTCCACAAGCAAGACTATTTCTGTTATATTTAGCAACATTGCTTAAGGAAAAGCACTCTGGATTTCACACAAGTTTCTAAATCTCAAATTCATTAAAAGTAGAGTTTTGCTCAAATAAAATATTCTCTAATCAGTGGAATTTGTACAAATCTTGAAGGTTTCTAAATTTGACAATGTAACCATTAATTTAAAGTCTATTACATTATGAATTGAAAAGAGAGACACAGTTAAGCTTAGCAGCACATTACTTTCCATTTTTAAAACCACTGGTCATTTTAATATGCTTCCATTCAATTCTGTTTCCAAAAAGCTAATCTTGTTTTGGGACATGATGAAATGGTTTCCATCATCTTTAACTCAATGTGTTAGATCCTTTATGGTCTTGGCAGAGGGTGTTCTAATGTCTACTATAGAAAGAAATTATGAGAGGTAATAGTGGAATTTCTATGAAGTTCCTGTTTAATCAAAGAATGCTTGACCTGCTTAGTCTCCTTTCTAGTATTCCTTCAGAAACTATGAAAACATATAGGGATATCTGAAAATTAATGTGATTTGACAAAAATCAAACAACTATTGGACATTACCTGACAACATTTATTGAGTATGCATTGAGTTAAATTTTTGTGATTATCTTGTATAACTGGGAAAGTAACCATATTATTTTCTTTGTCTACAGAATAGATTAAGCATCAGGTATTTTATTTTGTTTTGTTTTATTTTTTGTGATAGCACTAAAAATCATAAGACTATCCCACCAACATGTATGTCATCTTTGACTCCTCAATTTCTTTTTTCCTGTTTCGAAAATATGCTATTCTATATGTTCTTCTTATTAACCCTACTACCTACATTTTAGTCCGCAAAAAGTCACTTCTCAATTGGATTATTGCAATAGCCTCCTACCAGTCATTTGCTTCCAAAATTACCCCCACTACAGTCTGTTTCACACAACAGCTAGAGAGACACATTTAAAACAGACTAGCTGTTTTTACCAATCATTTCAAAACCCTCCCACAACCTTCATTTCCTCCCCTATTTCATCTATATGTTCTTATTTATTTGATATATATTTTGTCTTTTCTACCAACTAGAATAAGTTCAGTGGGAGTAAGGAAATTAGGTATGCAGGGATGCAAAGGGAAGGTGGGTAGAAAAATTGCCTTGAATTATTAGATATAAACACACTCCTCCTCTTATCTGACAATTTCTTATTGTTAGCATATAATCAGTACTCCTTATTACCCTATAAAAGAAATGAGTTTCCTCACACCTTCAAAGGACATATATTTGAATGAATAAATGCAGAGTTCTAAGTAGAATGTGCTACAATTGACACATTTCTTTTTTCTTGGAGATAGTTCCTGACGACAAGAAAATATTCATTCTACCCTCCCTTCCAGACGCACATACATAAAAACCTTTCCCCAGGTAACTTCTTTAAGTTCACTGGTATTTTTAGACTATGCAGAGACTCTAAACTTTCTCTTGCCTAATCCCAAATTGAGATCTACTGGTGTGTTATATAGAGCACTTGGAGTAACACCACTATATAACTACTGTTACTCTACAAAAAATAAATGTATGTAGTTGTTTGATTGGCTCAGGCTGCTATAAAAAATACCAATGACTGGGTAGCTTAAATACAGAAATTTATTTCTCATAGTTCTGGGGACTGGGAAGTCTAAGATCAAGATGATGAAGGCCAATTTGGTTCCTGGTGAGAACTCTCTTCCTGGCCATGTCCTCACATGGCAGAGAGAGAGAGAGGAAGCAAGCTCTCTAGTATCTCTTCTTATAAGGGCACTAATCCAATTATGAGGGCTCCACCCTTATGATCTAATTACCTTCCAAATGTCCCATCACCAGCTATGATCACACTTAGGGTTAGGGTTTCAACATATGGATTTGGGGGTAACACAAACATGCAGCCATAACAGTGGTCTACTGCAGATTCCTGGCAATAGCATAAAGCAAAAGTATTTACTTAAACATTTCCAAAAAAACATTAGGCCCTAAACTCACTGCATCAAGTAAAAATCAAGGAAAATAATACAGGATTGTATTTAATATTTAAGATTTTACTTCAACTCAAATTAGAATAAGCAGAGTTGTATATTATAATAGTCCCCCTTATCCAAAGGAGAATTGTTTCAAGATCCCCAGTCAATGCCTGAAACCGTAGATAATACCAAACCCTATATATAGTATTTTTTTCCCTATACATACATACCTATAACAAATTTTAATGTACAAATTAGGGACAGTAGTAGATTAAGGGAGACCTCAAGAGAATGCAGGATACCAGCTTCGTAACATCACCGAGCTGGGCACCATCACCATCTTTAGGCCTGAGGAGGTGGGAGTAGAGACAGGTTACTGGAAACAGGGTGATGGGGGTTAGGAGAGAGAGCAAGTGCTTTGTATAGATGGCTACCAGACAAAGCTGTGACCTTCACTTAAGGATTCAGCCAGGCAATGACAGAGCTACCAAATGAGTTGGGGTAATAAATATCCTGACCTTATTCTCCTCCCTTCCTCACTCCTACCAGAGATCCTCACAGACAAAATTTGATGTAGACCACAGAGTTCAACCTCCTGTAGCATAACTCAGAGTAGGGACAGATGGAGACTGAATTTGGAAGAATGAATGGAATAGTTGTATCATATGCAGCCAATCAAATAGAATTAGAATTTGCATTATCTGTCTATGGTATTGAGCAAGAAAAAACCTGAGTGTCAAATCTTTGTTCATTCACTCAAATGAGCTTGAAAATGTCAGCCATTCCATAAGTCACTGAAAATGCAATGTATGGACCTTATTTTCAAACTGTTTATTTATTCTAATAAGCAGATCATTAAGTTAGCAGATTTATATACAGTGTGGTCAGTAATGAGAAATGTTAATTTTTCTATTTTATATGTGATATATACATACATATACACACATATATTATATATGCAAATATATATAAATATGTCTCTATATATCTATTTGATATCTATATATTTATATATAGATATATATAAAACTTTAGAATCAGTGACTCTACAACTTTTACACCAGAACACATGCATATAATGTTAACACTATGCAACACACTTTCTCATGTGCCTACCCAAGATTATGCCTAATTCCTTGTGCTTGTGCTCTATTCCATTATTATATTTCCCACCCAAAAATGATATCTGAATACAAGGGAAAATGAAAAATTAGAATGATAATCTGGTAATGTATTTCAATTTGATTCAATTGTGCTATTTTTAATAACATATATATGTAATTTATTTCTTGCAATACACAGTTGTGATACAGTGAGTGTCAACTCACTTATTGAGAACAGCTAACTTACAGTGCACTATGACCCACACAACATTAGATCATAACCAGCAGAGTAGGCACAAACAGGTTGTCAATCATCCAGACATGCAAATAGCAAATATTCCTTCGGTTTCCAACTCTTTCCCTAAATGCCGAAATAAAATTTGTGTTAACATGGTTATTAATAGTATTCAGAAGTATGAAGCATCCTGTGAAATGTTGAATACAGGAAGAGGAAAAGCCAAGCAAGACATTAGAATAATGGTTTGCCAGCCATTTTAAAACACCTCCATGATCACTTCTCATCCTTTTGGCTAAGATCAAATGTAGTACCTGTTCTTATCAGTTTAAAATGTCTCCATGAAAGAACACCTGTCTATGGAGAGAATATATGCACAAAAAGTATTTGATGGAAGAGGAGAGTAACTCTCTCATTCACCCTATCAAGAGCCTCCTCATTTTCATGTTCCATAATGTAAATAAAAATTTAAAATTAATATTATTACATTGCCTTGTGTATTAAAGCATGTACATTTTATTGACTAATAATTCAATGATTCATGGTATCAACATTTTTTATTCTGCTTTGCTTAATTATAGACCATGAATAAATATAGAGAGAATATATACAAAATGTATAGGTTCTTCCCCTACTCTCTTTCATTTTTATTAGTAGTTCCAAGGTTTCTAATATTTGTTTATTCTGTACATGAATAGGTGTAGCAAAAATACCATGTGCTAATGTGCCCAAACAAGTGGTAGAATAAAGCTCAAAGAATTTGACACACATGTACAGTGTGTATGTGTGTGTGTGTGTGTGTGTGTGTGTGTGTGTGTGTATGTGTGTAAGAGAGAGAGAGGCACAGTATTACTTTCATTACTCTGTGAGTTTGTTGTTTGTGTAAATAGCATAATTTGAAGTAGTAGAATATAATGAAATGATCAATAGCTAACAAGGCTGGCTGGACATCTTCATAGTCTTTCAGAAACATAGAAATTTTTCCTTGGTAGGATATTCAAAATATTTACATTTTTCATGAGTCACGTGTTTGGTTCCCCCTGCCTGCAACTTAGAGCATTGTTATCCCAAGTGGAATTCGTTAGCTTAAAATAGAACCTTTGTGCCAAATTGCTCGCTTCCATGAGCAAGCAATCCTGCTTTGTTTTGTCATAAATGCTTGAGGAAAGTTAAACGTCTGCAAGTTCAGATGATGCTCAGAACGAATGATCCACAATAATCAGTAACTCCGGGCACAGATAAATCCGAACTTGTATTATCTTTCCAGGAAATCAACATAAGCTAATCAAATCAAACCCAGAACTGTAGTAAATATTTAATGAATAATTAAGGTTTAATTCTTTTCCAGTTTCGTGATGCATTAATGGCATGTGATTTCTAAAGGTTGCCATTTCAGCCTGTATTTTTCTTGAGACCTAAAATTGAATTAATGTTGATATTTTATTTCAAAAAGAATATTAAACTTAGAATGAACCAGAAGATATATCAAGAAAGCATTTTTAAAACCATAAATTAACAAATTCTGGACCCTTAGAATTATTTTCTTCCTAGAAATCAAAACCCAGTGAATTTAATACTCGGCCAAAATAATCGGTGAGCAAACAGTGATGGCAAACTAAGTGTCACTTCACAGAGCACATAACTGTACACAGAGGCTGCAGGACCTGTGCCAGGGTTTGGTGCTTGCATCAACAACCATGGTTTAAAGTCACTTTAGGAAAGCCACCTCCACATTTTGTTGGTCAAAATATTACATCACATTTTTTTTCTTCAGTATCAGACAGTATGCGTGAAGATCAAAATCAATGCATTACTACCTTTCATAAATAAAAAAATGTGTTATATTTTCAGTTTAGTGGTTTATTATTTTATGTCTACTGTATTCAATAAGAAAAATAGATGTACAAGACTATGCTGAACTTCACAAAGTCATATATATTTTTTTTATTACTATTTGCTTTCTGTAGCTTTATAATCCAGCCTGTTGTGTTCTCCACCAGGACAAAAGAGGTTTCTATATTTTAAAATGTATCATATTCTTCTATTCTAAATTGATTCCTAATTTATATAGTGATTATTTGCTCACTTATATTTAGCTTTAATATATATTTTTCTTTGTTTGCAAAACATTTATAAAAGCTTTGAACTGAAACAGAGACAAGATAGACCAAATTTTAAGAAGCTCCCCTAAAGTAATGTGGGCTTCCAAATATGACATGTAAGTGTAGTAAGACAAATGGCTGTAATTGTATTCACCTGGCAGAACCATTTAAACTTGGTTGCCATGGAAAACCATGCTGAGAATGAAAGACCAGGAGAAATCTAATTTAGTGCTAGTGCTAGTCAGTTCCTCCAAGACTAGTTTCTAGTCTCTTTTCCTTGAAACTGTTTCCTAGAGTCCCCAGTTGTATCCTCATATTTGCCCCAGAATAACACCAGAATGTTCTGCACACAAATATACATTTCCTCTCTTTGCCATTAAACAGCTGTGGAATAAAGCACCCTCTTTGACATGAACAATGGACAATTTTGGCTGTTTACTTAACCCTACATAAAATATTAGCAGAAAATTGCCATTTTGGAGTCTTTATTTTTCTTGACTTCTCAGTAGGATTCAATACTGCTAACCACTCTAACTTTTGATGCTGTGCTCTGCTCTACCATTTTTACAAGCTTGTCCCCTTGCACTCTCTTGGTAACTCAAAACTCAGACTTAGCCCTCCTCTTACCATTCAAAAGCTTTTTCTCATGGAGTTACATTCCCACTGAAGGCTTTGATTGCCACCCATATACTGATTCTCAAATTTTATTTCTAGGCTAGACCATTCTTCAGAATGCCAGGACTGTATATTTCAATCTCTATATAAGCTTTCTACTGGGATAACTTAATGACCCATATCCAAAACTGGATGTGGGTGTCTTTCCCAGCGTTCTATGCCTCAGTGAATACTACCAATCCATCCAATTATAGTGGATGTATCCTGGAGTCCTTTTTTTCCTGCAAGTCCAATCCACCCTACTGACTCTTTCTCCAGAATGCATTCCCTCTTTGTTTCTTTCCTCTTCCATTGCCACCACCCTAGTGAGCGTCACCGCAGTCCTTCTGCTATGCTATTGCCACAGCTTTTTAACTGGCTTTCTACATCTACTCTTAACTCCTTCCAATCACTATTCAACCTAGAGACAGAGTTATCTAAAAATCATCTACCTAATTTTATCAGACCATACTTCCCCCTCTTTATTAAAATAATCCATTGGCTTCCTACTGAGTTTATGATGAAGACCAAAATTCTTGCCATGGTCTTCCAGATCCTATGGTCTTCCTCCTACCATGCCTCATCTTAACATCATGGTCCTCTCAGTTCTCTGCATTCTAGTCACACTGGCTTCTTTAAGTTCTTGAAGAACTGATGTCTCTTACACCGCAGACATTTTGGTCACTTTTCCTGGAATTTTTCCCCTTCCCCTTGTATGTTTTTCCTTCATGTATCAGCTTATTAATAACCCTATCAGAGAAGACTTTCTTTTTATAAGGGAGAATCATCAAATTCTTTGCTGAAACAGAGGTGAGAAATAAAGATTGTAGTACTCATATTCAACATGTTGCCATTCTAAGTTTAATTTTTCCAGCCTCAAAAATTAAGTTTAGGAAATATCTGTTCTTGCACATGACTGCACAGCTTACTAGATATAAATAATTTTCTTAGACTCTCGCAATTTAACAAGTATTTTAAGATAGGTGAAAATATTACATTTGTAATAAGTACAGTATACATTGGATATGAATGAGTCATGCATTTTTTTCTAAGCAGAACTTGGTGTCGGAATGAATGGAATGGAATAAAATGTAATTAAAGTGGTTTATGATCTCACTTGAAGAATATAGAGAATGGTAGAATCCTTCTAAAGAAGAGCTAAGTTACTTGTAGAGGAGGTTATAAAATAGTACCAGGCCGGGAGTCAGAAGACCATTGTAGTTTCTATTACTAACTTGATGGACTTTGGTTCAATCACAATCTTGACACACCTTGGTTTCCATTTAAAATAAGGGACATAAATTGAATAAAATGATGTGTATAAAAACACGTGGTAATTGCTGAAGAGACTTGAATAGCAATTCCCTTCCCCTCACTTATCCAGCTAGAAATTCTCACTGAAGCCTTGCCCGAGTCAGACATGAGTGGCTCAAAAGGCCACAGCAGTATGTAGCAGTATCCGCCAATGTTGTTTCTAGACACCCTTTCTCTGTACCACATTCATGCCTCAGTGCAATTCTGCTCTCCTTCTAGCCCTCCCATCTTCCGTTTTTACATCTTTGTTTACCTAAAAAGCTTATCAATTCATTTCCCACTTCATGACTCTTTTTCTGACTTGCACTAGTGTGTCCTTTCTGCTGCTAACACAGTTCCTGTTCTAATGCTGTAATGATCTTGTCCCCCTGGGATCCTTCCCAATCATGCTGGACAGTCACAGAATCGAACCCCTTTCTTTTCACCTTTGGGTCTAGGGGGTCAAGGTTGGAGATTGGAAAAATCTACATCTTACCATTATTTCAAGCAGTGCTGCTAAAAAGCTTTTCTCCTATTCCCACTTAAATTTTTATAAACAATATACCTTCAGTGTCAATGCAGCCTAATAGGAAAAAAGTTACTTTCTACTTATTTATTCAGTACTGTGCTGAACTGAACCAAAAATTATATACTTGCATTATTCTTTTCTGATGCTAGAAATGTTAATTTAATAAAAAGGCAACTTAATGGCCAAATTTAAGATACCTATAGTTGATTTGAACTTAAATTTTGTGAGCCTTGAATGCATACATAGTTTTGAATTCACACTATTCTCCAACTACTGGAATTTAATCTCTCAAAAATCAGGGACCTAGTCTCTTGTATTTACTACCATTACCTACCCCTACCCCAGAAATAAGAACAATGCTTTAGACATAGTAAGTATTAATTAAATATTTGTCAAATGAATAGGCACCATTGCTAGCCAAGGCATGCTTTTTAGAAGTCAAGAAAGTGCTGCCATCATGGGAATAATATAATAGAGACTCAAGATACATTAACACAATTATTTTCTTAGTTTATATAGTAGCCCTCCCTTATCTGCTTTCTGTGGTTTCAATTACCCATGGCTAATCAGACTGAAAATATCAAGTAGAAAGTTCTAGAAATAAATAATTCATAAGTTTTAAATTGAGTGCCTTTCTGAATAGCATGATGAAATCTCACACTGTCCTGCTCCATTCCCCCAGGATATGAATCATCCCCTTGTCCAGTGTATTCACACTGTATATGCTACCTCTGCTTCAGTCATGTTGTAGCCTTCCCAGTTATCAGATTGGCATGGTATCACAGTGCTTGTGTTCAAGTAATCCTGATTTTACTTAATAATGGCCTCAAAGTGCAATTGGCAATTTGAATATGCCAAAGAGAAACTGTAAAATGTATATGCATATAGAAAAAGACAGTATATATAGAGTTTGGTATGATCTGTGGTTTCAGGCATCCCCTGGGGGTCTTGGAACATATCCCCAGAGGATAAGGATGGACAACTGCAGAAGGAAATTGTAAACTGTTATGTACCACTAATTTAATATTAAACACAGTATCACCTGGCCACCTGTCATGCAATGAGGGAACTGAGAAGCAAGAGAAGTATGATGTTAGTCATTCTAACTTTTAATTAAATGTCACCTAAGAAAGTAAAGACCTATGTAGTATACGACTTCTGTGCAATTAAATTGGGCACACACACACACACATTCTTCACATAAAGTTCACAGAAAGTCTGGCAATATTCTTATTTAATACCATTAGGAAAAATTATGCTCAAGATGTTAAATATTTTCCCAAAGCTAGACAATAGCTGAGATAATAATCGAATCCAGTACTTCTGACTTATATTCTGGCGTTTTTATGTTTCACTTTAAACTTGAAATTGGAAAAAATTATATAATAAAAATTCAGAAAGAAATCAATAAAGGCAGGATAATACTAATGCTCATTTGAATCAAACAAGTTTGTTAAATTCTCTTTGTAGATAAAGGGGATTTGTCTTATGGCTTTAAATGGGTTAATACATTCCATGTGTTTTCCTCTTCAAGAGTTTTGCCATTGCAAACATATCAACATAATGAGGTCATTACTATATACTATTTCGTTAGAATATTTTCACTTCTATATATGGTAGTTAAAACTACCTCTTAATGGACAAAAAGAAGAAACTATTACCCAAATGCTAGCCAACAAAAAAAATTTAAAAATCAAGCAGACTTAATTCTGAGCCACATTCATAAACATGCATTAATCACATTATAAAAATAGAATTTCCAGCAATAACTCTCTAGAAAACCGTGTTGCAGTCTGACTATTCCCATAAGATATGTTTGTTTGTTTTTTAATCTCCTTTAGTGTTTAAAAATAAAATGTCCGTATTCTCCTTTAGTGTTTAAAAATAAAATGATTTTTGGACTTTGAATCTAAAATTGCATTTTAATTTTTATGATTAAAGTAGGTATTAAGTACTATATTATTATTAATGTAATTAGTTGTGATATGCCATATTATTAACAAATAAATGCAAAAGCATTGGCAGAATTATGCTGTGTGAACCATATTTGAGGTCATTTTAAAAAAATAACATTGCAAATTTTAATTTTCAAGCTCTCTGTTTGGCTGAATGAAAATTTGTAATTGCAGTTCTAGTTTTCAGCTGCCAAAGGGCTCCAAAGGTCTGCTGGGCACTGTTGTTGCACATAGAGAGCCTACCCATGGGCCTGACTACTAGGGCAAAGGATGGTTGGGAAAAGTCACCTGAACTGACCTCTTGATCTTGGTACTTTCTAACAATTTTGAATGGAAGTCAGGGAGGCCTCTATCATTCTAAACACAGGATCAGGCAGCAGCACAGCTCATGAGTTTTCTCCAAGATATCTAATAAACCAAGTGAAAATGCTCAAAGGTTACATCTGTAATGTCCCACTCTCTGACAAGGGCAGTATGTCATGGTCTCATCACTGTAGATTTGGTTTTCTTAGTGACTATCAATCTTATCAAACATGTGTCGTCCCAGGAGGACTTTCCTGTCAGATGAATTTGATCCATCAGCCACAGTTTACTTAACCCTGCTTATAGGAAAATCAAGACTACACACACACACACACACACACACACACACACACACATACACACACACACATAACTATATATAGTAATCAAGATACTGTAGCATTGATACAAAGGTATATAAATAGACAAATGACACAGAATAGAAAGCCTGCATATGTGAATGATTAATTTATGAAAAAGAAGGTACAGCAAACACATGATAAAGATGATTCTAGGCAACTGGATATAAAGACAGGGAAAAATGGAGCATGACTTCACATCATACCAAAAATCTATTCCAAGTCAAAGATACTAAATGTGAAAGTTAAAACAATACCATTTATACAAGATAACATAAGAAAATATCTTCATGAATTTTAATTAGGAAAAGATTTTTTAGATGTACTAAAAATGAAATATAGCAAAAATAGATAAATATAACTACACTGAAAGTTCATGAAAATGTCCCAATAGAGAAGTGAAGAGGTAAGACACACATTGGAAGAGGATATTTGCAATAAATAACTAACAAGAAATGTTTGACCAGAATATATATACTTTAAAGAGACTCTTACAAATCTATAAGAATAATACAGAAATTCAATGGAAAAATGGGCTAAAGATTTAAACATGCACTTCCCAAAAGATATTCATTCAAATGGTCAATTAAAATATGGAAAACAAGCTCAAACTCATTAATCAGAATAATGTAAGTTAAAACTGTATGAGGTCATTACTATCACCACTGAACTATTAAAAAATAAAAAGTTGACCCACAACAAGCATTTGAAACAATGTGGATACATACAATTAAACATTAGTGTTGGGAATATGAACATTAGTGTTGATATAATACCTTTGAAAAGCTGATTGGCATTATTTTATAAAATTGAACTTTCATATAACTTCTGAAAAAGCAATTCCACTCCTAGGTATTTCCCCAGAGAAATGTGTGCATATATGTACTAGGATACATGTTCATAATAAAGAAAATATATATACATACATAGGAGAACAGATCAATAAATTTGGAATTTTATTACAGTAAGATATTTTGCAGCAATGAAAACAAGTGAACTATCCAATAACAAGAATGAAGCATGAAAGTATATTATTAAGAAAGAAAAATATGGTGTGGTGCTATTTATAAAGCACTAATCACACTGAATAGTATAGTATTTACTTATATACAAATATATGATAGAATAATTTTAAACAGGAAAGAAATTATATTTATAGAATGTGGGAAAAGGATTAATTCTGAAGAGGAGAAATGGTTGGTTTAGGAGACAGCCATAAAGGTAGATGAAGTAGATGATAATGGTTTATTTTCTGGATTGAGTGTTGGTTTACTATTACATAGTACTACTATGCTCTAGAATTTATGTAACTGTTGTATATATTACATTGTGTATTAGATGGTATACCACAAAGAGATAATGAAGAAAAAGAGTCCTGTTATTTTATTCAATTCTATTATTTTATTCCATGCCTATAACCATCCTGGGAAGAGTTCCAGATGGCCATTATTCTTCATGTTTTGCAGATGAAGAAACAGAAATAAAAAAAGGCCAGGGATGGGTTGGGGAGTGGATGGACTCTTTAACAGAGCTGAGAAAATCGAAAATGCTTGCTGAGAAGGAATTCAGCCAGAAGCAAGCTACATCTGGCTGCAGAATCTCTTGAGGTTCAGTTTTTGAGCTTGAAACAAGCAGGTGTGTAAAGCCTATGCAAGAAATTAAACCAGCCAGACCCCTTCCTCTGTTGAAAACTGGGAATAAGTGAGTGTCTGTTTTACTGAAAATGTAGGCTTCTTGCCCCTTGTTATAATTATAACCCAAAAGGGTTGTCATTCATGTATATCATCTGTAATACCTTCAACAATAAAAAAATAAATTAAAAAAAAGATTCCTCTCTGAACAAACGAAGTCACAATATTGTAAATGCTAATATTTAGGACTGTCCCAGTATAAAATGCTGACTTCATCTTATCAGTTTACATAAATAATTCATCAGTTGACATAATTTTCATTACATGTTTAATGTCTCAGTCTGAAAAAGAACAAATAACCTTTGAGAAGACATTGCAAAATGAAAGACAAAAGAAAGTAAGAGTTAAATGTATGCAATGCAAGAAAGATAGGAAATATATATATATATTTCCTCGGAGAGGAGAAGATATTGTGCACATGACATAAGAACAGAATGTTATGTAAATGGAACATTAAGAGAATCAGAAAGAGTTCTTGGAAATTGTGAAATATTATAATGAAAAGAAAAAATTCTAAACAAATTTGAGAGTTAAAAGTTGATAAATTAATCCATATATAAATGAATAAGCCAACAACAAAGATTAATAGCAATAATCTTTTCCAAGAAATGCACAGAAATGCAGGAAGCTCAGTGCTTTACTTTCTCATACCTTTACTGGAATGGTACCTGATTGATGCATCCTTCTCTGATTAATCTACTTAATATTTCAATTTACCGTCTTCCCTCTGGCACCCTCTATTACTAAAACTTGCTTTCTTTTCCCTTTATTGCTCTTATGGCATAATATATATTATATTTATATATTGCTTATGTCTGCCTACTATAACATGTTTCTTCTCTTGGTTATTGCTTTGTTCACCCCAAATCCCCAGCAACTGCAACACTGAATAAATAGGACAGGGGGTGGGGGGAGACAAACAAGATCTAAGAATATAAACTATTAAATTTAGACTTGAAAGTGAGGAAATGGAGATAAGAAAAAGTAGATGTATACATCACTATTCATATCAAAGATTCATGCTATAAAAAGAAATAGAAATGTTAATGTATTCCACAAAGGAGTTATGACAAAGATAATCAAAATGATAAATACAAACCTTAAAATTATAAGCCCGGCCAGTGTGGCTCAGTGGATTGAGCATTGCCCTATGGACTGAGAAGTCCCAGTTCAGGGCACATGCCTGGGTCAGGGCACATGTCTGGGTTGCGGGCTCGATCCCCAGTGGGGGCTGTGCAGGAGGCAGCTGATCGATGTTTCTCTCTCACATCGATGTTTCCATCTCTCACTTCCTCTCTCTCTAAAATTTTAATTAAAAAACATTAAAAATTATCAGTAAGAAGGCACAGACTATATAAATGGAAACTATCATGGCTTTATTACAATTAGTTTTATATTGATAAGCAGTAATCTCCAAGACATGTTTTAGTTGAAAACAGTAAAATTTCAAGTGTGTATAATCTGCTATGTTGCTGTCTTTAAAAATGCATATGTGCATGCTTACATTTGCAAAGAATATTTCTATGAATACATACAAGTATTACTAGTAAAACTCTGGATAGTTTTTAAATTTAGTACCATAGATATGTGGGAAGAGCAGTAGCAAAAAAATAGTCACTACATGGGTAAATATATTAGAATTGTTTCTTTATTATTACATCTGTTTGAAAGATAATTGAGAAGATGAGAGGAGATTTTCATTGTTATCCTGTTTAAAAACAGATTTCTATATGCCATCATAGTCCTTCTGCTTGAAAAACTGTCTTTAAAATTTCTTAAAGCTGATGTCCACTAAGAACGAATTCTTTCAGTTTTTGTATGTCTTTAAACGTTTATTTTGACTTCAATTTTTTTAAGATGTAATTGACATACCATAAAATTACCTCTTAATGTATAAAATTGAATTGTTCTTAGTATATCAACAAAGTTATATAATCATCACCAGTATCTAATTCCAGAATATTTTTATCACCTGCAAAAGAAGCTTGTATTCATTGGTAGTTATTCCTCATTCTCTACTCCCAACCACTAACTTACTTTCTGTCACTATGGTTTTGTCTATTTTGAGCATTTCATAGAAATGGTATCATAATATGTGGCGTTTTGTGTTTGGCTTCTTTCACACAGCATAATCTCAAGTTTCATTCATCTTGTAGCTTTTATCATTCATTTTATTGCCAAATATTATTCCATTACATGGATATACCACATATTGTTTATCCATTCATCAATTAGTGGACTTTTGGGTTATTTCCACTTTTTGGCTATTATGAATAATGCTGTTATGGACATTCCTGTAAAAGTATTTGTGTGGGCATATGTTTTCAGTTTTTTGGGATATATAACTAGGAGTGGAATTGCTGGATCATGTGGTAACTATCACATTTTGGAAAACTACTTAAATGTTATTCAGAGCAGTTGTATCATTACATAACCATCAATAATATATGAGGGTCCAATTTCTCTACATCCTCACTAATACTTGTTATTGCCTCTTTTATTATAGTTGTGCTAAAGGGTGTGAAGTCGTATCTCATTGTGGTTTTCATTTACATTTTCCTAATGATAAATGATGTTTAACATTATTGTGTGTCCACTGGACATTTTTATATCTTATCTAGAGAAATATCTACTCCAATAGTTTGTCAACTTTAAAATTGGGTTATTTGTGCTTTTATTGTTGAATTTTAAGAATTTGTTAAATATTTTTGAGAGCAGTCCCTTATTATATAGTTACTTTGTAAATATTTTATCCCAGTCTGTGGTTTATCTTTTTACTTTTTATTGGTGTCCTTTGAAGCACAAAGATTTTAAATTTAGTATTTATTGTAGTTTAGGTCTTCCAGCATCCAATGTTCTCAGTTATTTTTTATCTAAGAATGTGTTCATTTCTTCTTAATTTTTGAGGGATAGTTTGCTACACACAGCATCTTTGATTGACAGACTTTTTCTTTCAGCATTTTGAACATGCCATCCAGTGCTTTTGGTCTTCCATGTATTCTGGTGAGACATTAGCTGTTAATCTTATTGAAAATCCTTTGTACATGTTGAATCACTCCTCTATTGTTTTTAAGATTCTCTTTGTCCTTGTCTTCAAAGTGTTATTTTGATGTTTTTAGTGTCAATTTATTTGAATTTTTGTAGCATAGAGTTTACTAAGCTTTTTGGATGCATATATCAGTGTTTTCCTTAAAACTGAAAGCTTGCAGGAATTTCTTCTTCAAATATTTTCTGTCTGTTCTGTCCCTTCCTCTTTTCATACACAGACTCTCTATGTTGCTAAACTTGATGGTGTCCCACAGATTATTGTTAATTTCCTTCATTCTTTGTTCTTTCTGTTCCTCAGAGTGGATAATCTCAATTCACCAAATTAAAAGTTTACTAATTATTTTTTCCTGCCAGCTCAAATGTTGAGCCCTTTTAGTAAATTTTTTTATTTCAGTTATTCTATGTTGTAAATCCAGAATTTTTACTTGAGTTTTTAAATATTTTTTTATCTTTTTATTGATATTCTCTATATCATATGACATCATTCTCATACTTTCCTTTAGCTTTTAGATATGGTTTTCTTTACTTCCTTGATCATATTTAAAATAGCTACTTTAAATTATTTCTCTAGTAATTTTAACTCTGAGCTTCCTTAAGGACAGTTTTATTGACTATATATTTTTTCCTAGGAATGGAATACACTTATTGTGTCTCTGCATATCTCCTAATCCTTGCTGAAAATGACTTTTTTGTTGTTGTTATTATTAATCCTCACCTGAGGACAGTTTTCCATTGATTTTTAGATAGAGTAGAAGGGAGGAAGGAAGAGAGAGAGAGAGAGAAACATCAAGGCGAGAGAGACACATCAATTGGTTGACTCCTGCATGACCCCAACCAGGGCCAGGGATCGAACCTGCAACTAAAGTACATACCCTTGACCAGGAATTGAACTCACAACCCTTCAGTCCATGTGCCAACTCTCTAACCGCTGAGCCAGACCAGCCAGGGCAAAACTAGACATTTTAAATAATACAATGTGGCAGTTCTGGAAATCAGATTTCCCTCCACCAGCAGGGTTTTTTTAATCTTGTGTATTGCATTGATTTATGCTGCTGTTTATATAATTTTTTAAATGATTTTCTGAAATAATTCTATAAAGTTTACATTGTTGTTGTTGTGTGTGGCCACTGAGTTCTCTGCTAGCTTAGCTCAGTCATCAATTAATCATTGCACAGAGGTTTTTAAGTGACTGGAACTGGGAGCAGACAGACTTCGCTGATTGGTTCTGTGTGTGTTGGGGTACAACTTTAATTATCAAGCAAACAGTTTACAACTCTGCCTTAGCCTTCACTTTCTGCTTTAGCATGAAATCTCATGGTCAGCCAGAGATGAAAACTTAGAGTGTTCTCTAGTCTTCTCTAGACATGCATACAGCTCTGGCTTTGTGAGCTGCCCTGTGTTTGTGGGTAGTGTTCTAGATTCCCTGGAACACATTGCAATTTTCAAAGCCCACTGTAAATATCACATTGCTCAGCTTTTCCTTTAAAGGTTTTGTTTGTTTGTTTGAGCTATTGCTCATCCCAACTATAATCACTATTATCAGGCAGGTGAGATGCTAAACAATTGTCACAGATAAATGCCACCAGGAAAAAGATTCTTCACTCAGAGCAAGTCTAAATAAGGTCAAATAAAGGCAAATTTTATAGTGCAAACTTTCCAGCGGACTTCCAGACAGTTCAAATAATGAGTTTTCTGCGAAAGGTGCTTTTGGGAGCTCCAAACCTGCTCTGTTCTCTTCAGTGGTTGCCAGGCTTCTGCTTTTATCCATGAATGTGGAACTGTTGGTTTTCAAAACTGCTTTGGCCCTGGGGGAGGGGTATTATAATAGGGAAAGATTAAATACCAGAAATCTCACTGTTCTTACCAAGATTCAGCTGTTTTTCTTGAATAAACACTCCCCAAATTGTTCAAAGATTTAGGTTAATTTCCAGAGATCTAAAAATTTGATGTTGACTAATTTTGCTAGTGTTTTCATTACTTTTATGAGAGGTGGATTTTGGAAGTTCTTACTCTGCCATTCCTAATGACATCACTTACCTCAATTTTGAGAGTAATGCTGCACATAAAATCGTGATGACAGGAGTTTTACTTTCGTTACATAAAGCTATTGCTCCACTGTTCTCACCCTTGCAATGTGTCCAGGGAAAAGTCTGCAATAATTTATGTCTTTGTCCCTTTGTCTATAATTGTCTTTCCCCCTCTGTTTTCTTTTAAGATTTTCTCTTTTAATTGGTTTTAATCAATGTAATATGGATAGCCCTTTATAATATTCCTCATATTTCTAGTATTTGTGGTTCATTGAGCATCTTGGACCTATGGGTTTATCAAATCTGGGGGGAAAATCTAACCATTATTTCTTCAAAGAATTTCTGAGCCTTTCAGGCTCCAATTACAAATTTTTAAGTTTCTTTAAGTTGTCCCATAACTCAATGATGCTTTCATCATTTGCCCCCATCATTTGTTTCTATTTTATTTTCTATTACTTCTATTACTGCATTTGTTCTTCTCTCTGTAATGTGACTTTTCCCTGGACACCTTCAATATTTTTTTTTATTGTTGGTCTTCAGCAGTTTGACTGTGATGTGTCTAATTGTGGGTTTTTTATTATTTGTTTGTTTGTTTGTTTTAGTATTTATCCTGTACAAAGCACACTGAGTTTTCTGGGGATTTTTTTGTTTGATGTCTTCTGTTCTTTTCCTGCATTACACATCCTAAGCAGTAGCCATGCTCTCTGTTTAAACAACCATTAAACAAATGTGATATTTCTCCTTTCCAAAAAATAAAATTGAGGAATAGTTTCAAGGAAGAAGATGGAAGAATAAACAAGATTACCTATTTTAGGATATTCTACAGCCCGCTCATTCCAACTGTGGATCAGCTGTCTTTAATAATGCCATATATATATATGAAAATTGTGCCCACCTTTCAACATCTTCAGGAGTGAAAATGTGATGGGGGGGGGGGCGGGAATTTCCATTTTTCATGATAGCCAATTGCATTCTTAGCAAGACAGAAACTAACCTCATGCTTCAATTTCCCATTAAAACTATAAAACAAAATCTAATTGCCTTTTAATGTGGATGAATTTCACATCATTCCATGTAATAGTCTTAAATTATAGTATAATACTCACAGGGGTAAAACTTCCTCACAAAGTAGTTCCATTATAAGTTGATAGTCTTTGTCAGTATAATTCTGAAAAGTGACCTACAATTTTAGCATTATTTGTACACTTCCTTCAAGTAATATATGGGATAAAAAAGTGCTTTGGAAAGTGTGAAGTGGCATATACATTTAAGATGATAACTTTGTTGTTTCAAGTTCTAAATACTCCAGACATGTCCTACTTAATACACCATCCACACTGATTTCAGGTAACAACTGTTTGTAGAACACCCAAGGTGACTCAAAAGTAAATCTACAAGGAAAGTACATTTTATTTTATTTTAAAGATTGTATACATAAATTGAATTAGTTAGAAAATTAATAAATCTTATCTTCACGTAGTGTACTTTAGGTGGAACTATATTACTAATTCATGCCCCAAAAATCTCTTAGTGCAGTCCAAAAGAATTAGCCTCAAATGTCACACTTTACAACATTAGCTTTCAAAATACCACAGTTGGTTATGGAAATGAAAGACATCACAGATGTTCACAAAACCTACCTAATCATACCAACATTATAGTTCAAAAGAGAGAACAATTGATTTCCTGAAGTAAAAGGCTTTTGGGAACAGGATGAACCTAATGAAATGCAAAATCTTTACTAATAATTAATAACCTAAAAGTTTTAAACTCAGCTATAGCTAAGAAACAAGAAAAGGTCAGTTTGAACAGAATATCAGCCAGCTGCCTCATAGTTCCCCCCAAGAGTTATTAAAAACCAATAAATGTTGTTTTAATTGTAAAATGTAGAGAATGTCAGAGCACTTGAGAGACAATATGAAATTTTCTTCTTGTGGTTGCATTTTATTAAAAATATTGTAAAGCAGTGGAAAAAATCAAAACACGCAAAGAGTATATATTGTCTCATTTTCGTAGAGACATACAACATTTCTATGGGTGCAGTGCCTGTGTCATTTTCAATTAGATAGCCCAATCTGACCATTATGCAATTAAGTCAATAGCTTTTGTTAATGTTAAAATCAGATTGACCCATATAGATGTAATAAGTCATTTTTCAAATCACTCAAAGCTATATTCCTACCACATATAGAAAATGTTTGATAAATGTTCAAATAATGCCATCATTACCTTTTGAATTTATGCTAACTTGACCCCCTGACTATACCATAGACTTAAAATTTCATCAAAATTGGTTTAAGTTATATAAGTGTCTGCTGATTTCAGGAAAGAATGCCTAATAAAATTGACCTGATTCTTATGGGCAATTACTCAGCTTGCAATAAGAAAATTGCAACATTGAATGATTGCCAATCTTCCAAACTCCTTACATTTATACAAGAAGAGCAGCAGCAAAAATTGTGGCTCAGAGGAGATAACTCTGGACCTCAGCATTTTCTTGGATAAGCAGTTGAGGTGGGTCATCAGCTGATCTCAAATCTCTCATCCATTTAAGCAACAAGGAAATTAAGAGTGTGTTTGATACAGAATATTCTACCTACTCCAACAACCTGCTAGTTAGTGTCATTCTTCAATCCATTCTCCATCTACCAGCCCCAATTATGTTTCATCATGAGGCTTAATTATCCTACTTTGCTATTAATACCTCTTACCATTGCTTTTAGGATTAAATTTAAATGCTTAATATAGTCTACAGGAACTATATAAAAGCATTCATGGCTAAGGGTTATAGGCATAGTTTATGGAGCTAAATGTTCCAGATTAAAATTTTGATTGAACCCCTTCTGAGCTAAATTAGTTGAAGTTACTTAAGTTATCTGAGTCTCAGATGTTACATCTGGAAATTAGAATAATAGTAGTACTATCTGCCTTGCGGACTTGTTTTATTCAGGGAATATGATGTATAGATAGATAGATAGATAGATAGATAGATAGATAGATAGATAGATGATAGATAGATAGATAGATAGATAGATAGATAGATAGATAGATAGATAGATAGATAGATTAGGTAGAGAGAGAGAGAGATTCTCAATGATACTGCAAGAAAACTTGTTAGAATAATACTTGGCACACATTAAGCATTCTATAAGTTTTAGTTCTATAATTTTAATTGTTTTCATTATGTGATATTGGCCCTTGTTTGCCTTTCCAATTTTTTCTCATGCCACTCTTATTCCTTGCTATGCCCCAGTGACACTAGACTTCTTTTTGCTCCTCAAATATACCATGGTTTTTTTCTATTTCCTTTGTCTGAGGTACACACTCCCTCCTATAGGTGATTAACATCTCACCTTCAGTCTCATCTTTTATGATTCTTTCTCATAGAGGCCTTCTATGTTCGTTTCCTTCATAGAATTTTTCAAAATTATTATTATTCAACTACTTGTGTGGTTATTTGATTTCTGTCTCTCTTACTAGCTTGACTGAAAACTCTCTTATGACTGGTACTGTATCCACTCTGCTAAAGGGATGAATGATTGAATGGAAGTCATCATGTGGGTATGTTTTGAATGAATAAATAAAATAAAAAGATACTTGTAAAGATGGCTACTTCAAGAGAAAAAAGCAGAGGCTACAAGAAATGTGGCATAAGCTTTTAGAATAGCAAGTTTTGCCTATGGCATCATCTTACTGACCTCAGAACATTCCTTGGGCTCCCAAAAATCATTCTTGCCTTGCCTCTCCCAGGCTCTCATCCTAGTCCCCTAGTCCTGGACTTCCCTGACCCAACCCTTCTCATCTTATGACTCCTTTACTTTAAATTTTTTAGCACCCACTCTAACTTCCTAGAATTCTTTTCATCCTATTTCTTTGGCAAACCCTTCTGGACAGCATTTTTGCTCTAATACAACTTAACTGTTTATACCTTTGGCAAGTCTTGCACTGTGCTTTTGTTTGCACTTCCCATGTCCACATCTAAACTCTCTCTCTCTCTCTCTGGGGAAATCAGCTTCAGATGTATCAATACATATACTGACAGCAAAAGGGACATGGGAATAATAGAGTTAGCAATCACAGCCCAACTACCAGGTCTAAGATAGGTAACATAATTATAAACCCCAGAGGGCCAGCTTTCATTGACATTGGCACAGCAATTGAATCTGAACGTGGACTTCCAGTGGAACATATGAGGTAGACTGAGAAATTTTGGAAGGGCTCATGTAGGTCAGGCCATGCCCCCAGCAAATGACACAAAAGCATATAGAACACAACCTTTTTCTCCCTTACAAGTTGGTCTACAGCTAACCCTAAATATATCAACTTCAAGCAATATATTGAGTAAGAAATCCATATCTCTCATTGCCTGAAGCATATCTCAAATTTGACAGTAAATATAGCCCATACATATAATCCATGACAAAGGATTATTTCCTGAAATTTTCAATTTCTGGTTATTTCTCATGCACAAGTTGTCTGGGGAGTTTTGGAGGCTCCATTCTTGTAAACTAACCTGCCAGACATTGGACAACTGATTTTGCTTTTTGTTTTTGTTTTTAATATTACAATTCTTGCCTAAGCCTTAGTGGGATGAAGTTCCTAACATGAAAGAAACCTGTTCAAAGCTCTTTCCTAGACACTTTGACTCTATTGTTATCTGTGGGGTACCCTCTGTGTCCCCACCTGTCAATGGTGGAAGTAGAGTTCTTGGGATGCCACTAGGAAAATAATTTCCTGAGGCCCCCAAGGGAGGATGAGATATTGTGGAAAGCTTTATTGATGATGTAAAATTAAGGGGGTTCCCCTCCAAGTTCCCATCTCCTTCCATCTCACCATGGAAGAAGTCCAATCTTGTCTTCAACCGGGCAAGAATTAAAGCCCTGCTTGTAGTTCCCACTCCATATTAAAGTACAGTCTAGTCCAGCATCTGGCTAGTTTAGCTTGTGTTCCCAGCTGCAGTCCATTGCATGTGGGGCCCACATGTTTAAGACCAGATGGCTATGGAGGCACACGGGAGAGTGTGGGTCAGGGAGCAAGAGAGTGAAAGGCAACAGGAGTGAAGCAAGAGAACAAGAGCAAGCAAGAGAGAGAGAATTCTTCGGGGATTATAACTGGGAGCTTAACCAATTAACCTTTTAGGATTTCACACACTTGCATTGACTCTACCCTTCTAGCCAATCATCTTTGTTCCCCAGGCTAGACTAACAGGCAAGCACTTTCCCTTCATCACCCTGATTTCGCTGCACATACCCCCATTTCACCCTTTGTTGGACCCCTTCCCCCAGTGATTTGCAGGGAATGGACCGGTGGTTCCCTGTAGAGCATGAAGGTGCAGTTTCCTGGTGAAGCCATCCAGATGACCATGCTTATAGTATCTGGACTCCCCTTTGCTGTTTTCCTATTATTAATATTAATAAACTTACTAATTATGAAAATAACACTATGACCTTGGCATGTCACTTCATTTTTTTCTGATTCTTAGTTTGTTTCCCTTTTAAAAATGATAATAGTAAAGGCAGTTATCTTAAAGTATCATTGTGAAGGTTTATGAAATTAATGAAATGACATATTTAAAATTTCTGAGGCAAGGCCTGCAATACTAACTAAAGTGATATGATAAATGTTGTCAGGTATCTTCAAGGCCTGCAATACTAACTAAAGTGATATGATAAATGTTGTCAGGTATCTTCAAGTAAATACATACTTGAGATTCAGACTAGGCACATGACCTTTACGAATCAACTCCTGGTTGATTCGTAAACCCTGAATTATGAAGCTCTCAGTACAATGAGAGATGTAAGACACATATAAAAATAATAGTAATATTAACAATAGTAATTATACCTAAGAGTAGTACCGAACCTTCAAAAACATAGGGGCCACTTCCCTGCTTAGGACCATTGAAAAAGATGGGATTTTGAACATGGCCTATAAACATAGTAGCAGGAAAAAGAAAAACTATAAGAAATGCAAAATTAAGCAACAGGTTAAATAGACATTGTATAGAATAGTTGGTGTAGAATATCAATTTACCCAAAGAAGAAAATGAGAGTTATGGCTAGGAAGCAGGTTAAATCCATATTGTAGAGGGTTTTGGATGTCAGACTAAGATATTTGGGTTTTATTAATATATGCAAGCAGTGGGCGTCAGTGATGGTTTTTGAGTATTGAAGGGGCATGGTCAGAAGTTGTTTTAAAATATTAGATTTCCTACAGAAAGAAAACATTGGAGAAGGAAATCATAGTGAGAGGTGGTGTTAGAAAGCTGAGAGGCATAAATACCTGCCTCATAATGAAGATAAGAGGAATAGTGACAGTAAAATTGCCTGTTTCCTTTTTCATCTGTGTTAACTCAGGATAGCAAAGCACTTGAGAAAGTTTAGACTCTATTCCAAAGAGCCCAAGAGGCAAATGGTTAGGCTGAGAGCAAGAACCTCTATATCTTATAATAAAGGAGGAGAGAGCTACTGCCCAAAATGACTCCTGGTTTAAATGACTTTATCTTCTAAGAGTGTTGTGCTGTTTACCTGTTATATTTTCAGAGACAACATGTTAGATATTTGCACTTTTTTGAGAATAGGTAAAAATTTCAAAACATTTCAAAACATTTCGATGTTTGCCTCCTCCTTCAATGGAAGAGCACAGGAGCCTGATAACATGTTACTGAAAACTCTTTGGCTAGTTTGTGATACTGTCTTCAAGAATGCCAAAAAAGAAAATTAACTTTTAAGTTGACCACTAAAATGTATTTGCATCCAAGAGAATATAGCAGAATATATTTGGAGTGTGTCTCAATTGCGGCAAAATAATTTGCAAAGATAATCTCAAAGTTACAAGGAGGCCGATGGTAACTACTGTCATTCTACTTAGTGGATGTAGGTGATCAGGTGTAGAGAGATGAAGGCCAAGCTTAGCTTCATAAACTCAATTATTGAGTCATTTTGGCACTTGTTCAATACACAGTGAGAATTGAGAGCTGCTGCCAAGTTATACTTTCAGGAATAGGGGAGAATAACCAATCCATTCCTTGACTGCTCAGTGATGTTTCCTGCTTCCATTTTTTTTTTTAAAAGGTAGAAAAAATTTGTGGATGCAGAAGTGACTAAGCATTAGACCTCCTCAACATTTTCTTAGAAGTAGGTTTTTAAATAATTTGATCAGCCAACTTATTGGCTCTGCAATATACTGTACAATGACAGCTACAGATTAGTCCAGGCTTCCTTAGCTTGAAAGCAACAAGATTCTTAATTAAATGAATGCCAGGTACCAAGGTAGGCACTTGCTAGGAGATGCAAAGATAAATAATGATTAGTGTTGTAATTAACATGCTACAGGGGTAGAAAAGTGGAAAGCATTTTCATTGGCCTGAGATAAATTAATGGGCTCTTTATGGAAGCACTGGTGTGTTAGATGATGAAGATTGGGTGCTGTAGAATTTAAGAGTTGAAAATGAAACTAGATGTTTTATCAAATTCGCCTTGATAGAATATAGTTGTGAATATATACCAATGTATTTTTATTTTTATTTATTTATTTTTTCTTTATTGACTTTAGAGAGAGAGGAAGGGAGAGGAAGAGAGAGATAGAAACATCGAAGAGAGAGAACATTGATCGGCCGCCTCCAGTGGGGACACTGGAGACCATGCCCACAACCTGGGCACATGCCCCAACCAGGAATCGAACAGGTGACCTCTGGGTGCATGGGTCGACGCTCAACCACTGAGCCACACCAGCCAGGCTCAATGTATTTTTAAAACATACAAAATCTTTTCATATAGATATATGTTTTTTTTTACTCCAATGATGTCAGAAATTCATAATCTCCACTTTAGAGATGAGAAAACTAAGAAAGAGACAGTCATATCACAATTATAAAATCAAATTGTCAGATAGATGTACTGATTTACATATAAAACAACTCACTTAAAATAAAAACTTGAATATGAATATTTAAGAGCTGAATTCTGAAGCAAATCTTTAACATAAATGTATGTTTCTATTCTATATTATTTTCTTTATAGCCCAATCTCCGACTATTTATTTTCATATCCTGGCTACTTTCAACAAACTGCATAAGGTGAATATCCAACCAATGAATTATAAGGTGGCATGCATTAAAAATACAGAGTGAAGAGGTTGTGATTTTTATTTGCATCTAAGTTCTCTTCAGTTTGATAGTCTTGTACTACATACTTCTTGAAATAACCCAGCCACCAATTTTGTTTTTGTTGTTAGCAAACATTATGAAGCAATGACAATTAAACTGTTTAATTATATAGGCTGATTACAACATGACACCTATGTAGACTGTAATTTGATTTCAAGTCCTATGCGGTTCTGGTATTTGGGGAGGTCAAGGGGATATCAAGGAGGCTATAATAAAGCCACTTTAATTTCTCATTGGTTAAAACCAGTTCTCTTTTGAATGATGCTGTGAAAAAATTGAATCTCTCCCTGGAATTTTAAAAACAGATATAAGCCCAGCCGGTATGGCTCAGTGGATTGAACGTGTTGTCCCATGGACTGAGAGGTCCTGATTTGATTCCTAGTCAGGGCACATGCCCAAGTTTTGGGCTTGATCCCTGGTAGGGAGCATGCAGGAGGCAGCCGATTGATGTTTCTCTCTCACATCAATGTTTCTGTCTCTTTCCATCTCTCTCTCCCTTCCTCGCTCTCTAAAAAATCAATAAAAACATATTGAAAAAAAATAGGTATAAAAAGTGAAGCTTGTTGGGTCATCTCTGTATATGAAAAGGAAAATAAAATATCTTCTTTACAAATATTTTAAAAGAAAGGCCATAATAATGATATCTGACGATTCTGTGATTGTTTATTAATTACATTCATTGTGAATCTGCACTAGATTAATGAGTTGATATTAAGCTATTACTCTCTCTGAGCCTTGTAATCCTCACATAATTAGATTTATGAGAAAATTCTTCTAGGCAAAATTTTCAAAGGGAGGTGTGCATTATGCATCATACAATGAAGAGAAACAGCAACGGATGTGATTATGACTCATTTGATGACTAGCTATAGAGTCTTGGACATTTACCTTCACATTTTGAGTGTCACTTTCATCATTTATGGTACCAGGAGTTGAAATAAATGATCTTTACATTTTTGTAGCTTTAATATCCTATGATGTTTAGCCAGGACTGCTATAACTGCAGAGAAATATATTTATTTTCATAAACTCAGCAGATATTTTAAAAACATCTCTGCTTTTCCACTTCTGTAGTTTTGGGGAATATTATATTGCTAGTAAGGCTTCAGAATCTTAAATGTTCCCAGTTGAGCATTTGAGCTTTAAAAATACTATAGCTTCCTTTAAAGCACTTAATCAGCTAAAGAAACATACAATTGAATACACAATACACATACCCAGAGAGACTTTGAATCTAGCTGTTCTTTAAAATAAGTTTGATTAGAACTACAAACCCCATAGCTCATGAAGAAGACAAGCCTTAAAATAAGCTTGGAATTAGGAAGTTCTCTAGAACACTGAGCATACATGATGACTCCAGCAACGTGGTATAATGAATAGTCTTGCTCTTGCCCAGGAGACTTAGGATCTAGTCCCTAGCAAAGGTTTAGTTTCCTCAACTGCAAAATAAATAAAATTTATTGGGCATCTACTATATGGTCACCATTCTACAAGAAGCATCACATATCATTTCCTTTACCTCTCAAAGCAGCTCTTAAAGGCATGTTATTAGTCTTGCTCCACAAATGAAACTAAGGCATCGAGATGCTTACATCTTCAACTTAAGATGCAGAACAGGATTTAGAACCAGCTCTATCTGAAACCAAAGTTTATGCTGTTCACCACATAGTGTCCTAAGAAACAGTAAGAAATACCATATATGAGAACAGATTACACATTTGCCAAGTGTTATGCAAATATAGAATTTAATTTGATAACATTGGCCTATCTGATGTCGAGGCATGGAAATTCAGGACCGGGTGCTCGTTTTCATGAGTTCTATCTCTCCAGGAAATGATTAGTTTGCAAGGAAACCTGCATCTGGCTTTCTATTTCTTTTGTATTGTGCACCTCACAAAGTGAGAACTCAATTAATGTTAATAACTAATTATTCCATGCTATTTTCACTCTTTCACATTTAACCTCAGGATCTATTGTATATAATTAAAATCATCTAGTGTAAGTTCTATATGGAGTACAATTCTTGTAAAGTATAAAAATTTGGAAGAACATTAGGATAGCTTTGTAAAAAATAGCAAGATTTTATCTATATCTCATTATTATTTTCTAATTCTCTTCTTTATTATTAGAGCTAAAGTTTCCTGTTGCTGGGGTTTAATGGTATATGAAGCTAAGTAACTATTTAAAAAGAGGAAAACTAAGACATTGAACTACTTTCCTGGTTTATTACACATTAAGCAGATATTCTATAGATCAAGGATTGCTAACTTATTATCATTATCCATATTTGACTATAGTCTATAGATCAAGGATTGTTAACTTTTTTTTTCTTTTTTCTTTTTTTTTTCTTTTTTTTTTAACTTATCTTTATTGTTGAATGTATTACAGATGTTCCTCATTTTTTCCCCATTACCCCCCTCCTCCCCATTCCTGCTCCCTTCCTGCTTTTCCCCACACTGTTGTCTGTGTCCATTAGTTATGCATATATACATATAAGTTCTTTGGTTTATTTCTTCCCACCCCCCAACCCCCCTTCCCTTTGAGGTTTGTCAGTCTAACAACCAATTTGTACTTCTTAGTTACAGATGTTTTTCCTTTTTTTCCCCCCATTGACACCCTCCTCCCCCTCCCCTTCTCCTCCTCCCCATCCCTGTTGTCCATGTCCATTGGTTATTCACCCATGCACATAGGCTCTGTGATTTATCTCTTTCCCCCGCCTCCCCCCCTCCTCTGAGGCCCGTCATCCCGTACTCCACCCTCCATGTCTCTGGGTCAATTTCGTTGTTCAGTTTGCTCAGTTCTCCTGTGTGTTGCCAGCTTCCTCCGTTGGTGGGGGGGGTCGCCCGGCACCCCCGCTCCGCCTGGGCTCCCCCGCGGTGGGGGCATCTCCTGGCTCCCCCTCTCCACCTGGGTTCCCCCGCGGTGGGGGGGGTCGCCCGGCACCCCCGCTCCGCCTGGGCTCCCCCGCGGTGGGGGCATCTCCTGGCTCCCCCTCTCCACCTGGGTTCCCCCGCGGTGGGGGGTTTGCCCGGCACCCCCGCTCCGCCTGGGCTCCCCCGCGGTGGGGGCAAGGGATTGTTAACTTTTTGTCATTATCTACATTTGGAGCCACTATGACCTCTGTTTCCCAAAATATATTATTTAAATTTGTAATACATTTTAGTTTTAAGTCAACAGTTCCAAGAAATATCTAAAAACATAGCTCAATTAACATGTTACTTCTAAGAGATCTTTTTTTTTTTTTTAATCTTCACCCGAGGACACTTTTTGCATTTATCTTCAGATAGAGCAGAAGAGAGAGAGGGAGGAAGAGAGAGAGAGAAACGTCAAGGTGAGAGAGACACATCAATTGGTTGCCACCCGCACAACCCCAACCGGGGCCGGGGACAAACCACAACCGAGGTACGTGCCCTTAGCAGGAACCAAACCCAAGACTCTCTGGTCCGCGGGCCGACGCTCTAACTGCTGAGCCAAACCTGCCAGGGCTAAGAGATCATTTTTAATACTATCTCCTTACGTGAAATTACTAAACAGGATATAAGAGATGAAGTTGTGAGATTATTAAATTTTATATCTGGAACCAAAGAGCTACTTTGGAAGATTGTTGTAAGAGGTAGAAGGGAGATTAGTTAGGGTGAAAGAAAAGGCACCACGTACAGAGGAAGAATGAAGATCCCGGGATTGGGAAAGAACTAAGTGTGAAGAAAGAATGAATTCTAGTGCAGACATTAAAGATCTCAAATCTTATTTTCTCAGTTTCTCGTTTCATATCATTACAAATATTGGTATAATTTGGCTACCTGGTTTGAAAAGCTCTGTAAATGTCATTTCACACACACATATAAACAGCAAACCCCTGATAATAAAAATAATGAACCTGGAGGGATTAATGATGTAATGTTTCGTGAATATTACAACCCATTGTTTTCAAAACATTCAACCTAGAAATCATTCCTTTCCTCTCAAAATGTGAAAGTGGGATCTGTGAGCTGGAATGTCTGAATAGCACAGAGCAATGATCACTTTCTAGGGCAGCCATGGTCTTTTGCTGACCATATACTGGAGGAAAGAAAATTTCTTAGCTTCTAGTATCTCACACACCTATAAAAAGGAAAGCAAGGCAAAATAGTAGGTAGTATCATAGAAATATAGTTGAGAAACTGAATACAATCTGCAATGGCTCTCTCAAACTAACCTCTAACAGGGTGGAACTCAGAAAACTTTCTTGAGATGATATCAAACCAGGACATACTAAAATGATACAAACAGGACCATGACACAACCATTTGGACCTGATGAAATCAAGAGTATCACAAATTCCTTAGTAAAGAGGGATTGAATATATTATCCAAACAACTATGTTCACTATTAAATAAAATCTTAACTTATCTAGCTATCCATTCACACACTCAGAATTTGAATATTTAGCAAACCATGTGTTAGTCATACCATGATACAAGTTTAAGCATCAAGTAATTCATTTGTAGGTGTGATGATCCTAAATTAAAAGAATTCTTCCAAGGTTGCTGTCTGTACAAGCCCATATTCTTTGAGTACACTATGAATTACAGCCTCAATCAGTTTACAAAGATTCCAGGCAGGATTCACAATACTATTTTTCAGATCAAGTAAAAACATTTTGGGTCTAAAAATATTATTTAAACTTGATACAAAGGTTGAAAGTCACATGCCTTACCAATGGGTCCATATACATATAGCATTTCAAGTTAACAATTAAAGATTCACAAATCTTTCTTCTTAACAAAATCCTAACCAAAATCAAAGTAGTAAACATTTCTACAGAATCTTTATAATTTGATTTTTCCCATGTTACTATCTTAAGAAATCAAAGTACAACTAGAAATTTTTAAATTCACTACCAGAAGAATCTTTATGAGGCCTGAAGGCATAAATTAAACACTAAAAATATATATATTAGGTAAAGAATTTGCTATTGTTTTCAATGATTCTCTTCCTCACTCACAATATAAGTTGAGGGGTCACAACTTAATTACTTGGCAATCAAATACACGGGAAAGAGACTATAAGTTCATTTTTAAAATAAAACACCTAATAAGCAGATAGTTATCTTTCTGAAGGACAGTTTGGCTTCTTCTGCCCTACAGACAAATTTGCATAGTAAAAGCATATCTGTGAATAACCTGGAGATTAAAGGAGAGCACCAGTAGACAAGGTGTCTCATCACGAACATTAACCCCCGTGAGAACTTATTCAGTTTAGGACATGTTGAACTTAAGGTGATGCAGAAATTTCAGATAGTGTTGATAGGCAATAGAAGGATGCTTCCTTATTATACTTTCTACATTTTTGTTGAACTCTCCCTAAGTTCCCCTATTCGGCTCTCAAGTTTGGTAAAGGTCCTTATGACTATTTCTTTGAAGTGCTGATCAAGCAAATTACTTTTCTCTGTTTCCTTAGGGTTTTTTCCTGGAGATTTTTCTTGTTCTTTCATTTGAGTGAGAATTTTTAGACTTTTTGTTTTGTTTGTCTTTCTATGTATGTTTGTTTGTTTGTTTATTTATTTTAAGAGAGAGAGAGAAACATCGATGTGAGAGAGACACATCGAGTAGTTGCCACCCCCACGACCCCAGCCGGGGCTGGGGACAAACTGCAACCGAGGTACATGCCCTTAGCGGGAACTGAACCCGGGACTCTCTGGTCCGCGGGCCGATGCTCCAACCACTGAGCCAAACCGGCCAGGGCTCTATGTTTATTTATATGAATTAGACAAAATAGTTATCTCTGCCAGTCTTGAAAAAGTGGTCTTATGTCGAAGTGGCATCTGTGTGCGGTGTGGTTTCAACAGGCGGGTAGGAGCCAAGCAGGTGCCTGAGACATCCACATCCCAGGCACTGGCCCACTGAGCCAGAGTGGCTCTGGGTCTGGAGGTCAGGTGTGTGTAGTAATGCCCTAATGATCCTGTTTGCTGCCTTTGTTCCTGGCGGAGATAAGCTCTGAGGATGTGTGGATGTGTCGGGAATACGCTGCAGCAACCTTGCAGGTAGGCCAGAGCACCTGGATAGAGCCCCTGCCCGCCATCTGAAGTGGAGGGGGACAGAAACAGGGGGCTCTTCTGAGCAGGAGAATCCCTGCAGTCCCTGGAGAGCTACCACAGTTTCCAGCATTCTCACAAAACTTCTCTTGTTTGTTGTACAGAAAGGGGTCTGGTGTAGAAGCAACCTCCTGCGTGTAGGCTTTCTATTCACAGTAGTTTGGGGAAGCTGGTCAGAGCAGGCAGGCACTTGGAATGTCTGGGGCACTGGCCTGCCTGCTTGGTGCCTGTGGTGATAGCCCGTGGTTTCTGCGTGCTCCCTTTGTTCTGAGACAAAAGGCTCCAGGCAATGTAGACAAGCCAGCTGTGATCTAGCAGGTAAGCCGAAGCACCTGAGCAGAGCTCCTGCCCACCCTGTACCCCTAAAGGGTTAGTTGTATTTTCCTGTGGCTCCCCAAATATCCAGGTCAACAATGGTGCCACAGGCTCCTCTGGCCACAGAGTTCCCGCAGTTCCTGGAGGGCTCCCGCTAGTCCCAAAGCTGTTCAGTCCTCAGTTGTCTCACAGGAGTAACTGCTGTCTATATACGGTATACTTGAGTTTGCTCACCGGGAGGGGGGGAGTTCAGCGCCTTCTTATGCCGCCACCATCTTGGACGTTCTGCTTATTTTACCTCTTCATTTTGTTATGTATTTTCAACTTTCTGATCGATATTATTTTTCTTCTACCTGAGGAAGTTCTTTTAACATTTCTTGCAGGGCAGGTCTGCTGTCAATAAAATCCTACAGTTTGTATTTGAAGAATAATTTCATTGGATATATAATTCTTGGTTGGTGGGGTTTGTTTTTCCTTTCCACACTCTCTTTCATAGTTGCTGATGAGATTGCCACTGTAATTGTTATCTTTGTTCCTCTAAAAATATGGTTCCCCTTTTGCTTTTTTCACAATTTTGGTTGTCTCTGTTTTTCTGCAATTGTAGCATAATATGCCCAAGTGACGTTTTTTATCCTGCTTTCAATGTTTTGAGCTTCTTGACTTCTAGTTTGGTGTCTGCCTTTAATTTTTGAAAATTCTCAGTCATTATTACTTCAAATATTTTTCTGCTGACTTCTTTATTCTTCTTCTGGTATTACAATTATGTATATGTTACACTTTTGGTTTCATCTCAGAATTCATGAATACTTTATTCTGTTTTCTTAAAATTATTTTTTTTCTGCATTTTAATCTGGGAAGTTTCTATTGAACTTTTTAAAAAATATTTTTTATTTATTGATTTTAGAGAGAGAAGAGAGAGGGAGAGATAGAAACATCGATGAGAGTGAACATCAACTGGCCATCTCCTGCATGCCCCCAGCTGGGGATTAGGCCCACAACCTGGGCATGTGCCCTGACTGGGAATCGAACCAGTGACCTATTGGTGCATGGGTCTACGCTCAACCACTGAGCCACACTGGCTGGGCTTATTGACCTATCTTTAAGGTCACTGGTTCTTGCATTGTTTCTGTCAAGTCTACTGATGATTCTATCAAAGGCATTCTTCATACTAGATATAGTATTTATGTCTAGCATTTTCTTTTGATTCTTTCTTAGAGTTTTCATCTCTCTGCTTACATTACCCATCTGTTCTTGTATTTTGCCCATTTTTTCTGTTAGATCCCCTAACACTTTATTAATAGTTATTTTAATTATCTGATAATTCCCACATCTAAGTCACATCTGGATCTAGTTCTGATTATTGCTTTGTTTATTTAGACTTTGTTTTTCTGGCTTTTGGCACACCTTGTAATATTTTCCTTAGAACTTGAACATGTTGATGTCTTGTCATGCCATTTCTACTGTCTTTAGATATATTTTTGACTCATCTTAGAATTCACTTTCTATATTACCCTTTAGAACTCACCTCAAATAGCACCACCTCAATGTAATCTTTTTTCCTGCCCACCCTGTACCCCTAAAGGGTTAGTTGTATTTTCCTGTGGCTCCCCAAATATCCAAAATATTAAAACATATTTACTATAATACTTACTTTGTACTTATGCATATATTTGCATCTTTCATTGTGACCAATTATTTAACTCATCTCTGTATCCCAAATGTTTAGGACATACTCTCAATAAATATTTGTTTAATAGATAATTTCATCATTATGAATTAAAAGGCTTAAATTTATACATTTCTCCATGGTTACAAAAACAGCCTCTCCATGACTTTTGGTCTAATTAACCATAACCTAGTATGGCATAAGGAAGCTTCATTCACCTGGATATCTATATTTCTTTCAATTAAAAAGTTATGACTATGTATATGGCTGCTTTAGGTTATGCCAAATATTTGACAAGACAACAGAACTTGTGTTTCTATTCTTTCTCCCACCTTAGGTGATAGCCAAAAAAGATTATAAAATGAAAGGTTTGATCATAACACAAGTAGTTTTTTAAAAAGCTGTGATGAATTTTTTTAATGTAACATTTAATTATAATATAATTTACAATCCAAGCTGCCATACATTATATGCTATTATATAAAGCTCATTTTAAAAACTTGTATCCATCTCTCTCTGAGTAGTGGAGCTTCTTTGTGGTAAGGACTGTGTTTTATTTCACCTTTTTCCTCTAAAGCACCAAATAGAATGACAGGTTAATATTAGGCACTCAGTGAATCACTTTCATAAGTGGGCATTAATCAATTAGCCTAATGTTCAAAATAAACTGTTTTCTCTTTTTTTGTCAGTATCATAAAATTATTACTGTAAATGCGATCTCACATTTAAAACTCCATTACATGTCTTTGTGCCGAGTAAGGCATCGCCTCTGACCTGATAATAACTAGCTCTAAATAGAATGTCAGTTTCTGAGCCTTTACAGCGGGACCATCATCTGGGAACATGAAAGCATGATAGGCTTTATTATAAAACACTGTGGGTGTATTCCCCATCTACATATGTTCTTCTATATTAAATTTCTCAATTGTTTCACAAATAAAAGCAATGCTTTTTGTGAATCTGCCAGAAGTTTACAATTTGAATTATTTATAGATGATTTAGGTCCTGGGGTAATTTCCTGCTTGAATGTTTCATGTAATTGACTGTAAATATGGAAGCAGAGAGAATTGTTGGGTTGATTTTTCTCATTCTGAAACAAATCTGTGCTTTCAGATTATATAACTTCCCTTAGGAATATCATGGAAATGAAAGTGTTGAATTGCTCTACATCCAGTGACTGGAAGCTGCAGTTGGATAATGTTTTAAATTTTTTATCATTTTTTTATATTTTAATATCTGCTTCTGTTTATCTCAGTTCCAGTCTCTGTCTCTTAGAACTATCTGCTATTTTTGTGTTTCCAGCAAGTTAGCAAGACTGATCATGTAGGAAAAATTCACCAGAGTAGAGAGAACTGCATGCGAGCAACATTTGTGATTGACTGATATTTCAGAAACAAGGTGACCTCAATATACAAGTAACAGTGTTATAAAATGTTCTAGCAATGACAGATCAAAATAATATAAAGATAAAATGAAATAACATAAAGAGGGAGGGGAGTTTTCTTGAACACAGAAAACCAAAAGACTAATTGAAGTCTTCCAGTAGTATTTCTAGTGTTGTTTATTTAAACTGAATTCAGGTGTACTTCCAATTACAATTCTAATTGTTTCTTAGTCATGGCTCAATCCAAGCCCACATCTTGTTTCACTTTTTGAGCCATAGCAGGTGGCTGGCTCACCCTTCCTTCCTTCCTTCCTTCCTATCATATTTTTGGATTGATTTAAATAATTTATTTAAAGAAGTAGTATTCTGAAGACTGTATTTTATTAATAGGGAAAATATAAAGCATACATGTTTAAAGATAATTTTGTGTTGACATTATAATAAATAGATATATTAAAATAACATGATTGGTTTTATAGTGCTACTAGTGAGATGCATTTTGCATAATCATGGTTTTACCTTCAAACCTGAGCATATTACCCTAACATAAAAGAATAATAAAAAATACAACTTTCAATTGTTTACATTTTAATAAACCACATCTAATTTATTGAAGGGTAAGTTCTATTAATTACCTCTTCAAGGAAGTGCTTGAGAAGGGTAAAAAAATAAATCAATATGTGTGTGAGTGTGTGTGTGTGGGTGGATATATATATATATATATATATATAGCCATAGCCATATAGTTTTTAACCTGGGTTCCAGGGACCCTCATGGGCTCATAAACAGGTCAATATTTTAATAAATTGGCTTATGTTTTAATCCCATTTTTTGCATGTATTTAAAAACATTATCCTGGATGGAGTCCACAAACTTCTCTAGGCTGCCAAAAAAGGTTATTAGCACAAATTGGTGGCAAAATTAAAAATCCCTATTTGACTGTCATGGAAGCAAATAATGCACTGGCCTATCTGATAAAAAGATTGACTAACTCTTCTGTAACTTTACCCTGTAGATGCAATATAATAATAATAATCATTATTATTAAATTTAAGTATGGTTGAAGAAAATATCACATTAGTTTCAGGTATACAATATTGTGATTTAACATTTATATACCTTGCAATGTGATCACCACACTAAGTCTAGTAATCATCTGACATTAGGCAAACTTATCACAATATTATTGACTATATTCCTCTTCACCTTTTTCACCCATCTCCCCACCCACTGGCATCATCAGTTTGATTTCTATTAATCTATGTTTGTTTTGTTTTGTTTGTTCATTTTTGGGTTTTTGTTTTTTTTTTTTTGAGTCCACATATAAGTGAAACTACATGGTATTTGTCTTTCTCTGTCTGATTTATTTCACTTAGCATATTACCCTGTAGAGGCCCATCCATGTTGTCATAAATAGCAAGATTTTATTCTTTTTTATTGCTGAGTAACATTCATATATATATATATATAAAACATCTTTATCCATTTATCTATTGATGGATACCTAATTTGCTTCCATATCTTGGCTATTGTAAATAATGCTACAATGAATATAGGGATGCATATATCTTTTCAAATTAATGTTTTTGTTTTCTCCAGATAAATACCCAAAAGTGGAATTGCTATGTCATTTGGTAGATCTATTTTTAGTTTTTTGAGGAATGTGCATAATGTTTTTCGTACTGGCTGTTCCAGTCTGCATTCCCACCAACAGTGCACGAAGTTCCCCTTTTCTCTGCATCCTCACCAACATTTGTTTGTTGATTTATTGATGATGATAGCCGTTCTGACAGGTGTGATGTGATATCTCATAGTGGTTTTAATCTGCATTTTCCTGAGGATTAGTGATGCTGAGTATCTTTTCATTTTGTTGGCCATCTGAATGGGACACATTTAACATGGATTTAGGGAACACATATGAATCTGTTTAGTGCAATGTGTCTCCTACTTTCCCATAATTCCCACTCATTTCTTTTAGGTTAAGTCATTTTAGGACTCTCTTAATAGGCATATCTGTTCTTCTAGGGTTAATTTATTACTTAACATCATTCTTTAATAATATAGCAGTTTCTCTGATTAGCCACTGTCCTCTAGTAAATTGTTTTTCAACTATGTGCCATGATCTATTTCTAAGTTATGAAATCAGTTTAATGGATCATAACTATCATTAATTTTTAGAATAGAGTAGAACATGTCAATTCTATCATATGAATTAAAGGTAAATATTGTTTTATGAAAAGTCTTGTATGTGAGAGAGGGGAGGTTAGAGAGAAGAGTTATATATATGTGTACTGCATTGAAATATAAAAATATTTGGAAATGTCAGATAAATTACCATAGAGCTGAGGGAGAGGCAAGAGAATTTAGAAGCAAACAGATAGCTTAGGATATGAGAAGGTAGGGACAATAACAGCTAAGGATTGACAGAAATGGTATTGAGTATTAATAACGATAAGTATTGTTATTATACCTGACGTTTCTTGAATGTTTACTACGTGCCAGCCACTGTTATAAGAAATTTTTATACGCTAACTCAGTTAATGTGCCCAGTGATGCTTTAACTTATGTAGCTCGTCTTACTTTTATCATTTTACTATTGAGGGAACTAAGATACAAATATACTTAGTAACTTGGTCAACATTGTTAAGCTTGGTGAGTGGCAAACTTGTGATTCGAATTTAGGCTCTCCAACTGTAAGGCTGATGCTCCCCATGTTAAATGAGATTGAAACATACAGAAAAATAAGAATTGCCTACATCAAATTTATTTTTAGAGAGGACTATATACAACACTATTATCTAAAATAATTTTCATGCAATGGACAGACATACATGTTCAGAGCATTCAGCACCTAATCCATTTAATACTGTAAATGATATCTCTTTGCAGAAGGCTTTAAAACTGTCTACAGGTTAATGAGCTTGATACAATACAACTGCAGACTTGTAAAAAGACTGTACTGGCTGACTGGAGCGCTGTAAACTCAGCTCCTCTAAAGTTGACATGTTGTACAACTCACATTTCCCAATGTATTGACTTTTAAAACGACAATGAGATTTAGGAACATTTACTCAAATGCTTTTAACTTTCTTCACAAAGGCCCCAAGCTCATTAGAAATACAAACAAAACTAAAATCACTCTTTAATTTCAAGCAGCTGAGGAAGGCTGCTACTACAGCACCCTGAAGGAAAGAGGAAGCGATGCAGTGGTCCTTTCCTTAGTGTATATGTACACTGTAAAATTATGCTTGCATCAGCTTCTATGCATATATTCCTTGGGGATCACTAACAAGCAGCCAAGGCGAAGTGGCCGGACGTTTTCAGAGCTGCTGTCTTCAGCCTCATGGGAGCTGACTGCCCATCTCTCTGAATATCATGTGCTCTCTGCATATCAGAAAATATTGTTGATCACATCAACGTATTCATGAACCACTGATTTTTTTTTTTTCTTTACCAAATGTTCTAGTCTTTTTAGATCTTTGTCAGTGGTGTCACAGCTGAGTGAACAACTCTTACTTTTCTGAATTTCCCTGGAGGGCTAAACTGTCAACATCTATGTTCATTATGGAACCTTAAACTTGGGAAGAATAATCTGATTTTAATCATGATTTTATATGTAAAATGAGGTCTCTTTAGATCTTTTAGATTTCCGAATTTGTCCTTTTATGAATTTAGTTAATGTAATTTTGCTAGGATGATTGTAAATCCCCCCAATAAAATTCTCCTTTTGTTTTTCTTCCTTCCCTTTCTCTCTCACTTTCCTCCTTTTCTTCTATTCTCTCTCTCTCTCTCTCTCTCTCTCTCTCTCTCTTTCTCATACCTTCCTTCATACTCTTTCATTCTTCCTTTGTTCCCCCAGTCTCTTCTTCCTCTCAACATTTACTGAAATACTTGCTATGTGCCAGACACCATGGGTGTAACAAGATGCAGATGTCCTTGTGTATGAGGACTTCAAACCAATCTCTAGTCATTCTGAATCATGAAATAAGCAGCTTCCTTCATTCATTGCTTTTTCCGGCATCACTTCTGTCCACCCTCTGTCTCCAGTCCTCTCCATGTGCTTGGATGATTTATGCCAGAGTGCTGGGTGTGCCTGGTTGTGTTTATCCTGTTTCATATGCCTGGAAATGAGAATTAGCAAGATTATAACTTCGATTTTGCTTCAGAAGAATGAAAATTGATCTAACTTTAATGGACAATACAATGAAGAAGGAAGGAAGGGGGTTGGAATTCAGTCCTGCAGGGTGATACTGAGGAGGCAAACTGTCTACTCTTTAACCTGCTGTGGTCCCTCATTACTGCTCAAGTGCTTGAGATCATATGTATCCTAGCAAGAGTAAAAGCTTTGGCTGTGTATTTTTAAAATTTATTGAATACATATTGCTCGTTGTGTTGTCCCTTATCACCCCTCACCCCAGTCCATTCTTTACATAATCATTAAAGTCACCTTTTAACACATAAATCTGATTATATTATACCACTATTATTAACCTGCTTGTGGCTTCTGATTACCTAAATGTCAAAGGTGAATGTTTACTAGCTTTGACTGTTAAGTACCTATATTGTGACCCCTGCAACTACTCCAGCATACACTCTATTCCAAATACACAGATCTGCGTATAATTCCCTGAAGTTTCCATGTGATTTCATACAATAAATGAAGAGGAGGATCAAACTTTCATTAGCAGTCTAATATTTATCAGACTTTCAGATCATGATGACTGAAACCAGAGGACTTTTTTATGAGCTTGGTTATAGATATATGTATGTATGTGTGTATGTATGTATTTATAGAGTTCACCAATAAGAGAGAGAGCATACAGTGTTTGTCTTTCTCTCACTTATTTCACTTAGCAAAATGCCCTCACAGTCCATCCATGTTGTCACAAATTGTAATATTTTATTCTTTTTCTTTTTTATGACTGAATACTATTCCATTGCATACACACACACACACACACACACACACACACAATGGGACATGTATGTGGTACACACATGTACACATAGCACAATTTCTTTATTCATTCATTGATGGACACTTAGGTTGTTTTCAAATCTTGATTATTGTAGGATTTTTTTTTTAATGAAAATAAAGCATTACCAGGATAGAACATTCATATTTACTGGTTAGTGCACTTTCTTTATGGAGACAAGTCTACATGAATTTGAAAATTATAATCTGAAGGTAGCTTTAAAAGCATAACTGAATCCACACAAAGAGAATGTTTCTGTTCCACCCATTTCTCTGCAGATAAAGCTGCCATTAAGATAAGAGAGGTCACATTCCTGAATATTCATCTAAATGGTCACTCTAATGTTGATGTCTTTTTCTCTGCAATCCTTTTTTAGTTTTTAAGGCTGATTTTTTTTTTTAATTGACATTCTCTATATCAGTCAGGGTCCAGCCAGGATATTAAAACCACTCTATGTATTTTAATAGAAAATTTATAACAGTTAATTGATTACATAGGCGATCATAGAAATGAGAACCCAAAAGAGGTATCACCGGGGTTAGCAGTAGGAGGAAGTAGCTACCATAGTAGGGCTAGAAGGACACTGTCTCCAGAATCTGGAAGTGAGGGCCATTCTGCAAGAGCCAGAAGCTCAGCTGGGGTGAGGTTTGGCTGAAGGGAGATGAGTTACAGAGGGTAGGACTGTATCAAGGAGCCATGGAAGCTATATATTCACTGCAGAAACATATTACAGGAGGCAAATATAGAGCAGAAGAAATGCATTGACTTCTCCCTTACTCTCACCTCTGATCTTTCTCTAGTGCTTTGCAATGGCTGGAACTACTTGGGAGCCAGATAGCAGGGATGAAAATGAGGACAGAAAGCGTTGGCCAAAAAAATCTTCTTTATTTAAACATGTTCAAACATTAAATTTAATTAGCAGGCAATCTCCATAATTAACTCTATTTAGGATTCTGCATTCCTTGCAAGTTTAATCAGACTGATATATCTATCACAGTTTAGGGCCTCTTATTAAAGAAATTTTAAAGGCAATATACATAAAGGTTATGGGATGTACAGTACTGTTTCCTTCACTGTGAATGCATGTTCCCCAGACCTGAAGGAAATACTTTCTTTGTTGTTTTTGTTCGTTTGTTTGCTTGTTTGAGTGTATGCATAAGTTTAGGTCCAAGAGAAGATCTTGCTTTTGGAAATAACATTCTGTTATCCTGTTCATGCTAATGGATTCTGATGCCTTTATTCAAGTTCTAAGAAAGGATCAGAGGACTATTAGTGGCAGGGCCATGCAGCAATTACTATCTATCCAGCTACTTCTGGTCAACCTCCCCGACAGAGAGAAGTGATCCAGCTATGTGTATGATAGCCTTAATCCTCATGGATTAGAGGTGTTCACTAAAGTTAATGTTTAACAGGGCTACTGAACTCAAGGAAGCTGTCTATGCATCAAGATTGGAGAGGAATCAGAAATGGACCCCAACACCCTAACAATGGCCACTGTCCCACTGCTGATGACATGAATTGACATGCTTAGACATTGATTTCTTTGACAATCTTTCCTTCACTGATAGAATAAAAAATGCATATAGCACTATAATCATGCTTTTCAAATATTCTTTAGTGAGAAGACAAAAGGATAGTTCATTTATACAGTATTTTCAAGAAAAAAAAATCAGTTTGCTTCTTTTGACACTTTGTGATTATACTTGTGGAAAAGGAAATAGAATATTTAAAATTAGAGCTGTTCATAATATCCTGCATGTATATAATTACTTTACTTATAAGAGAAGGGTAAAAAATCTTTGAAGACTGCATAATTGAGTGGGTAGGGGGGAGGGAAGGAAGACAGAACCTTAGAACAAGACAAAAGTGTGGTCCACAGATCAGCTCCTGTTGGTTTTAGGATTTTTCAAGACAGAGAGCTCTTATCAAAATGTAAATGTTCTAGGTCACTAAACACACAGTTTTGTTCAGCTGACATTTTGCATGATAAAGTAAAGACCTTAAGTAGCAAGGCTTTCTCTATGAAGGAAGCAGCTTGAGACTCAGTTTAGTGCAAGCTCTTAGCTCATGGCAGGCATCACTTTGAGTAGCATCACCTCAAGCAATGAGAGAGAGCCAGGAAAAAGCAATATCTAGGGAATCAAGGGAGAGCACAGCCCATGCCACTTTCAGCAAGCTCTAGTTTGTGTTTCTCTATTCAGCTTGTTAACTACCATCTCTTATCTTCATTTATTGGTTTTTATTCTGTCCTCCAACTATGAGACTTCCCTAAGTCTTTCCCCACCCCCACCCCAGGTTAAAATCCTCAATTCCTTTAACAACTCTCCATCATGCTTGGTTTTCAGACCCCCCATCATGATTGAGCTAGAAAAGTGATAGAGAGAGCACAAAGGAGCCGATCTTGAAGGGAACATGGCATATTGGGTTCTTTCTGACAGTAAAGAACTCCCAGTGGAAATATAGGTCTTTATTATTAGAGACTACTCCTCTTTCTATTTCAGTGAGTTGTGGACTAGATTAGTACTGTGGCTATCCAGGAGAGTCAGGGCCATGCATTTCCTATCTCCTACCAATCCTTGTCTCTAACCTGGATAAGTAATTTATTTCTTAGTGAATGCAGCTATTAGGCCCTAATCATTAGGGGATATTGACTCGCAATTAGTGTAAAATAATTAGGAAAATCAGTTCAACTCAGAAAAATGATAAAGATGTGTTTGAAACATACAAGTTCTTTTAATAATCATGTGTTCCTTTATAATTTAATAATCAATAGCTAGATAAGATTAGAATATATAAATGACACTTTGTTATAATTGAAGGTAACTAAATAATGTGATTGATTCTTATTAAGCTTTGAGATAAATAGAATATAGGTAAACTAAATAAAGGTATAAATTATGTTCGCTGGCTACAAGTAGTAAAATTGATAGAAACCACAAGAATATAAATGCAATATGCCATTAATTGTTGTTTATAGATTTTTTTTCATTGTATCTAAAACTTAAAAAAGAATACCTTTCACGTGTAATGTATTTTAAAGCTTACAAATCACACCCTTGGATATTTTTATTTGATCCTGAGAGTAATTCTGCCAGTAAGGCACTTATTATTTTCCCAAACAGAGACTCTGAAGAGTTTGAATGAATTTCACAACTATTTATCATGCTGGCAAGTAACAAATGAGAAGTTGACACTGTGATTTCTTATTTTCTGTGTGATGTTTTGCACACCATACCATGCTGCCTAAGTCATTATATTAGTCGGGATAGACTAAACTTCAACTTAGAACAAATGATATCTATCTATCTATCTATCTATCTATCTACCTACCTACTCTCACACTATCCATCCAGTGCTAGCTGGCGTTCTGCTCCGTTTTCCTCAGTTCAGAACACCATCCCAACAGAGAAGCCCTGACCTGGTGCACCGTCATCATGACAGAGGGAAAGAGAACATGACAGAACCCATATAGATTTAGAAAGCTTCCACCTCGAATGGCATACCATGCACATGTCTCCACACCATTGGTCAAAGTAAGTTACACAATTGCACCTAGCTTCAAGGGATCTAGGAAAGAGAGAGCTGGGATATTTGTAAACTTCTTCATTATTATTAGAGTTCTTAAAAGTAAAAGTTGAAAAATCAATAAAATTAGGAAAAAAAAACATTTTTTGTTTTAAAGAAAACAATGTTTACCTTTTACCTGAAGCTTGCATATGAAATATTTTCTTCGTGTACATTTTTTGTTGTTGTTAATCCTCACCTGAGAACATTTTTTCCATTGATTTTTAGAGAAAGTGGAAGGAAGGGAGAGAGGGGAGAGAGAGAGAGAGAGAGAGAGAGAGAGAGAGAGAGAGAACATCAATTTGTTGCCTCCTGCATGTGCCCCAGATAGGACTGGGACCAGGGATTACACCTGCAACCCAAGTACATGCCCTTGACCAGAATCGAACCCACGACCCTTCGGTGTGCAGGATGACATTCAAACCACTGAGCTACACTGGCCAGGGCTCTGTGTACTTTTTCATGAAGTTTTTGGCAGCTCACTACAGGAGTTCTAAAAAGGGAGAACTGTTGCCCTGGCCAGTTTGGCTCAGCGGTTAGAGCATCAGCCCTCAGACCAGAGAGGCCTGAGTTCGACTCCCGCTAAGGGCACATACCTTGGTTGCAGTTTGTCCCTGGCCCTGGTTAGGGTCGTGTGGGTGGCAACCAATCAATGTGTCTCTCTCACATCGATGTTTCTCTCTCTCTCTTAGCCCCCTCTCTCCCTCCCGCTCTATCTGAAGATAAGTACAAAACTGTCCTCAGGTGAGGATAAAAAAAAAGTGAGAACTGTTACAACTGAGCCTTTGAGATGCTCCATGATCCAAGGTTATATAAGTTTTGAAATTCTACATACCATCACTCTCTTGGAGAATCAATGTAACATTAGCATTTAAAGCCCCAAAAATCCTGATAAAGTCCAAACTCACCTCTTGTGCCTGTGCATGACACCCACTAGCATGACATCTGGCATGACGGGCTCCCTGGGAAATGCTGCCCTGAATACCTCTCTGATCTCCTCCTTCTTCTCAGTCCCACATTCAATCCACCAGAAAGTCCATTCAGACTTCTATTTTCCTGACTTTTAGACCGCAAAGATTGTGAAAAGCCCATTGTAATAATCACACTAGTTGTGTGGCATAGCAAGGGACACAAGGAATGTAACCTTTTGAAACCTCAGATTCCTCATTTTTAAAATGGGTTTAACAGTTGCCGTGTGGATAAAAAAATACAACATATGCCAAGTACCTGACCCAGTAGGCAGTTAGTTTTGATTTTCCTTACAGTTCTTACTTTCTCGCTTCATTTACATATTAAGAAAATAAGAGAATGAAAAAGATTTGCCCGTGGTTTTTCTTATTTAACTGAAATATTTTATTTGGTGGTTTCTTAAAAACAGCCAGCAAAACAGTGATAGAATAAACTGCCACATGTTTTGACTGTGTTAATTTCTTGTGGGGAACATTAGACACGGAGAAACTTGAGCCAACAGAGTGTGGAAGTCATGATTTCAGACATTAGCATGTGTCAGGAGGGTGAGCGCCAGAGGACCTCTGTCAGCATGGCTGGCTGCCACTTTCCATAATGAAGGCACATTTCCAAAATGCAGCTTGAGCAGTTCCCCAGAGCAGGAAATCTGAAACATCCCATTTTAACATCCTATTTAGATGTGCTCAACTCGAGTCTATCTTTCTTGGTAACAAGAAGAAAGTACTATTTGTCAGGGTGAGGATTGCTTGTTAAAGCTCATTTTTTTTTTTTCGTGGATTTACCTTTGGGGCATATATAATGAAGAAGAGGCTCTTTATGGGTCTTTGGGAACATTGAGCAAGATCGCAATCATAATAAAGGTAGTCACTACAATGGATGTAATGGAGCCAAGTCAAAATAATAAAAATAAATATAAGATCATGAAAATGTTAGAAAGTAAAGCTTTTCTACTGTACCACTTCCCAGGAGGGCCGGACCACATGCTTACCTTCGTCTGGATCCAAAACCTGACTTCTCCTTTTTTTTTTGGAGTGAGGGGGTCTCTGACAAGTTATTCTCACTCTGTGCCTTAGTTTTTCCATGTATAAAGGAAAAAAATAAATATTGTAGCATACTTTTTAGTGGATCAAGTGATAAGCTTCAAACCGTCTAGCAAACAGTGGTTTATACAACACTTGCTAATTCCCTTTGCTTTTTGATCTGTCTTTCCTTATGATTCTGGAAATTATGCAGATTTGATGATATAGTTTCTATCCTTGAGGAACTGACTGAAATTGATGCTAGCCAAAAAATATGGAAAACCTTTCTAATAGATTAGACCAGAGGTACTTAGTATAAGAAGACAGAGATTATAACACCTGTGTGAGGAGGAGTTGTCACCAAGGTTTATCACAATTCCTGGAAGTTAGTGCTTTTCCGTAAATACTGAATGGATGAATGAGCCTGAAAGAGATATAGATCAAATGCTAAGTCATTTCTAATGAGGGAACAATGATTTTTCTACATAAGGTTGGACCAAGAATTGTGTGCAGAAATATTATTAGAGAATGGTCTCGGAATTGAAACACACACAGGGTCAGGGAAGGAAGCAGGATTGGACAGAGAGAGAAATTGAGCTGTGATACATTCATAACAGAAGCTGAATCCACTGGGGGCTCAGAAGAGAGAATAGGTTTTCAGGGTTCTTCTGAGCACCCTCCATTCACCAGACGTGCAGACTCTTCCAGGGAAGTAGATATAACATTTAGCTGAGGGAAATTCCTAGATAGGGCTGACTACTGAGGGCTAGGCGAGTGCCCACTGTTCAGCAATGAGGAAAATGGCCTGTATTACTGAAGGGAGGGTCCACGGGTACAGTCCTCTCTGTTCTGATCAGATCTCCTTCTTCCTGATTATCTGGGAAGAGCTACTCCAGGATGTTGGGGCACCTCTTTTCCTCTGGAAATTTAGAATAGGAACATTAGTGAGATGAATACAGACTCTGCAACTATAGCTTATTTGAAAATCACAAATAATATTTATCTTCTCCTTACTCTATTATCTATTGAATCTTCTCCTCACCCTCAACTGGAACTTCTGCTGGTCTCAATGGCATCCCTGCTGATGTGACCCAGAATCTCATTTCTGAGGGATCTGAGCTTTTGGTCACCAAATTCTTCTGAGTCTGTAGCTGTTACACTTGTTTATTTAACATTAAAACTGGGCAAGTAATTATCTTGAGAGGGCTAAATGGATTGCCTGAGTGTCAAATACATCCTTCCCTTCCCCTTACATAACAACAGCCTTATCCTCTCTAATGAGCAGGGTCAATGAGCTCTGCCAGGGTAGTGACTTTCTGGCCTGCCGGTCCTTTGACCTAATGTAGATCCTGAAGTGCCTGGGTAGCAGCCATATTTTAAAATTTAACACTTGTTCCAAACTAACAGTGAACAGATTTGTAGGAAGGGAAGCAAAATGTCCCCAGTGGTCCTTTGTATTGTCCCTGGACCCACATATTCCACCTGCTGGGGACATGACATCACACGATGGCCACTATTTACAGTGCATAATGAATCCTGGAGAATGGCACCCCATTTTCACAGAGTTGGATCTTTAAGTGGGTGTCTCTGGTGTGCCATAAACAGGCCATTCTATTCCTATGTCAGGCTAGCAGCCTCCGGTTGGTGAGATCTGTGATAGGACCTTACAGTGATGCGCCTACTGCCGACCTCCTCTGCTGTAAAGTGTGTTCTTTGTTCTGATAGAGTGTTATGCGGGATTCTGTCAGTGGGCCAGAGACTTTGTAAGCCCTTTGATGGTGATGTAGGCAGAAGACCTGCTGGTAGCAAAAGCAAACTCCTATGTGGAATATGTATCTGCTTCAGCCAAAGCATCCCTGTCTCTTTCAGGATGGAAGAAATTTAACGTGACTAACTTGCTCTCAAGTGCGTGGTTGGCCTCCTTGAGGCATGGTGCTGTACCAGGTCACCACCATGGTACCACTTCATGTACTTTGAGCCCATTAAGGCCCTCAGTTTCTCTAACTCCCTTGCTTCTGTGCCTAGGAATAGGAAGCATAGGGATATTTTCCAAGTATAGGAATAGTGCTTCCTAAATTTCCAGTTCTCTTATATATGTTATAACAAGTCATACTCTCATCTTAAAAAATGTAGGAACTGGGTATGGACTCCTCTCTCATTTTCCCCAATCTAGGAAAATTTCTCTTCTCTCTTTTGCTTCTTTCTAGGACTAATTTTCTTGTATCTCTTTGGAGACATCCAGAATAATCCTTTTAATTCGTTTATGCCTAGACAAATAAAGACAGAGCTCTTGACTTCAAACTGCTTCTAGTTTTAGCCCTGGCAAAAAGAAGTTCCAAAGGAAAGGAAATACTAAGGGCTTGGATTCCTTATTGGAGAGGGGAAGAAAAAATACAGCAAACAAAACGCAAGTTAATGCATCAGAAAGTATAATCATAGTGGCCCAGTGCTATGAATCCAACAGACAGAAGAGATTGAAGGAGGATCATTTCATTGGGGAAGGGAATAGTGAGATGACAGATAGAATGGTCATGTTTCAGCACAATCAGAATGAGAAAATTTTAGGAGACAAAAAGATCCTAAAGATGACCTAATCCAATTCTTTCCTTTTACACAAGGGAGATCTGAAGCTCAGGGTTAGAACCAAAGTCCAGGACTCTTGATTACAACCCCGATCTCCATTTTTAACCCTTATTTGAATGCCTCTGGTGCCTGTGTTTGTTTGCTTGTTTGTTTGTCCAAACCTTGGTAGAGAGAGATGTGCTGAGTTCTTTCTTGGCAGGCTGACAGTGAAATTCATGCTACAGCCAATTTAAGGTTTAGATATTTTTCCTGTATGCACATTACCATGAGACCACAAACTGTGAGATAAGATCTGCAATCATAAATCAAGCTGGAAATATTGGACAAAGGCAGTTTGTATAGTGAAAATGAAAGTATTGGTGGTGCTACGTACTGACAAAAGCTGTTTTCCTCCCCCTGCCCTGCTGAAGCTGAAGGCTGCTGCATAATAACAAGTGACCCTTTGAAGCCAGCAGTGCTAGCCTTCCCAAACTTGATAAGAATATTCATTTTCTTTATCGCCAGACTGGGCCCAAAGGAAAGTATAATTCAGACATAAAGAGACCCAGGCAAATGGTTTCAGGGCTCGTTCTGTGTCTGCCTTAGCTGCCAGGGGTTTTGGCATGGCATCAAAGAGCCCTGCGTACCCCAGCCTAGATGTTTGTCTAAAGAACAGATGTTTTAAAGAGGTTCCCTTCTGTTCTATTTAGCTGACTGATAAATGAAGAGTGACTGGCAGTGCCATCCTCATGCTCACATTGAAATTACCGTGAAGATATGAACATGCAAGGACAGGATATGTAATGTACATCTGTATGTCTTGGTCCACCAAGATTTCACTCCTGCTTCTTCTAGTATCAGAACAGCAATTCCCTTTGGGGAAATTATGTCTTCCATAGTATGTGTAGTCTGGGTATCACTCCCCATTGGTGTGTTCTTTACAACGGTTGATGCATAACTCAGGCTCAGCCAAAGAAACTCTCTCCTGAATTTTAATCTTCAGTGGCATGACACAGGATGGAAAAATGAATGGAGTTGACTCAGAGAAGAGGCTGCCTCATTCTAGCACAGTGGCATCCAATGGATATTTCTGCCATCATAGAAATAGTATACATCTAATAAAATAGCCACTAGCCAAGTGAGACTATGGAGCACTTGAATGTAGCTAGAGTAATTGGATAAATAAATTTTTAGTTTTATTAATTTTAATTATATAAAATATAAATAGCCACATTTTCATAGTAGCTCCTATAAAAGGAGAGACATAGGGAGATGAGGAGAAGGCATTTAAAGATAGAAACAAATTAAAGTTATACAGGTCAAGGAATGCCTGGAGCCACAGGTCAAGGAATGCCTGGAGCCACCAGAAGCTGGAAGAGGCAAGAATGGGGTCTCCCCTACAATCTTCACAGGGACTATGGCTCTACCAACACTTTGCTTTCAGATTTCTGGCCAACAGAATTGTGAGATAATATATTGAGGTTGCTTTAAGCCATCATATCTGTGGTAATTTGTTGTGACTGCCCTAGGAAAGGTGCCCTTGACCAGGAATCAAACCCGTGACTCTTTGGTTCTCAAGCCAACACTCTAACCACTGAGCCAAAGCGGCCAGGGCCTACCTCCAGTTCTTAAGTAGGGTTCTCCTTCCTGTAATACAGATGGGACATATCCATCTTACTTTGAGTATTGTCCATTCAACTGTAAGTTCCGTGAGGGGAGGGATAGTTTGTCTATTTTGTTCCCCACTATATTGACAGCATCTAGAAGAGTGCTCAGTACACATTCAGTTTGAAATAAATATTTAGTTTAATTAATTAATTAGAATTCTTGCTGCCAGGTCCTTCCCTTGTACTTTGCCAAACTTTTTCTCCTGCCACATCCACATGAGTGCTAATCTTGGTAATGTTCAAGTTCACCATTTCTTTCTGGGTGAATCATATTACCATTTACCTAGGAGGAGCACAACCATGGAATTGACTTGGTCCCCCCTATCTCATTCCCAAATGGTTTCTAGATATTGCTACCCTTTTACCAAATCAAAATATTCTGAAAGCAGTAAGAGTAAAAAGCATGTCTGGATTGTATTGAAATAATCACACCTTTGTTTAAACTTGGGGCTTTTTTCCTGTCATATTTAAATAGACTGCTTTGATCAAAATATTGTTGGACTAATGCCAAATTTATTTCTTTTCTTAGACATGCTACAACCTCAAGCATAATCTCAGATCTAAGTCATATCATGCTTTATCCATCATGCCACACAATGTACACATTAAATTCCCAGCACTATACTCTAGGAAGAGATCTTCAAATTCTCATTAGATTTTATTGATTATTTTTCAACGTTTACTTTTAGAAAGTTTGTCTTTTATCTCAGCTCATAAGGCATTTAAGTAGCTAGTTGCAGTGACTCATAGTGGTGACACAATGACAAATCATAGCCTAATATTGAGAGAAAGGGCATCTATAAAACAGATACAAAGAAGCAATGTACTACAGACTGGAGCCATTTATTGCAGAGGCTAACCATTCTATATCCCTCAACAATCTACAGTACTATGATGGGTGCTTATTGAAATGATTTAATCATCAAAAAAGACTTGGGTTATGCTTCATATATTATATTTAAGAGACTAGAAAAGTGGAAGACATTTTTAAGAATGACACAAACTCAGCAATTTGAAAAATAGTATTTGAAATAACAAGTCTTATTTATGTGGATAATTCTCTTAAGTGTTCATGCTGAGAAAGACTGGGAATCTCCAAGAGCTCCAGGAACAACAGGCTTGCCAGGTATGAACCTTAAGCTTCTAAAGACAAAGAAAGGTTATTATATCAAACTGGAATATACATGATTTGAAACATAAGTAGGAATTCACTGAAGATACACTGGGGATTATCTCCAACCTGATAGGTTGATGAGTATCAATCTCTCTCTCTCTCTCTCTCTCTCTCTCTCTCTCTCTCTCACACACACACACACACACACACACACACACACACACACACGTACACACTAATACACATAACAGAAACATCATTCAGGACCACATCTTTGGGGTGTGGAGGCCTTGAAGCAAAAGCAATCTTGTATATATCTCTCTTTATCCTAGCACAAAGGTGGCTAGTGTAAGGTCTAAGGTTGCATTATGAAATCATTTGTTCTTGGTTTCAGCCCCTTTGGCTTCCATTGTACCTACAGGAACCATGCTGCCTCCTTTTCTCTCAGGGTCATTCTTCTCCTTTATTGGACTCTAGGTGTTATTTACATTCTTTCAAAAAAAATGGAAACATCAATCTAAATTTACCTGAAACATATTTAGTATCTACCTATAATGTAACATCATTATCGTCACCTCTAAGCATATATGTGTTCTATTAAAGGAACCTCAGACAATAAAGAAAGAAGTTGAACTTTTGAAAGAGTTGAGAGATATAAATGCTAAGAAATGTCCTATTGTCAGCTGGCTGATAAGCCAGCAGCAGCTTTGGGGTTAAGACTGAGTCCTATCAGTTGGTTTATCAATGGTCATTTTTCTTAAAATGTGAGGTCTCTCGTAACTCAAAAGAGCTAACTGTGAAACAATTAGAAAATCGATACAATTTATAACATTTATGATAAATACAAAAGTAATAAAGTGAATAGCATGCAACTCAGAGGAGTGAGCAACTTGCCCGTGCTTCATGGCTGATCATTAGTACCAGAGGTAGAAGCAAGGTGTTGGGCCCATGCTCAGTGTTTAGGCAAGATGATGGAGGCAAATGTGTCTCAAGAGGGCCAGCAGTGACAAAGGCACAGAGCTGAGAAGATAACAGCGTGTAAAAAGAAGCCTCAAGATCTCAGGTTTTTCATGTTTCGGATTTGAAGCAGATAAAACCAAGATCCTTCTTAAAGACTCTTTTAACATCAAAATGTATTCGTCCTTTTTAAAGAAATACCATTCCCATTACATACTCTTCAAGTTGGATGGAGCAGATTTTTCCACTCAATCAAAGTCTATTTTTGGAGGGCAGTTTTCTATTTCTGCAACTCTGATCTCTCTTTGAAACTTACGTTCTGCCGCTCTGACTTTTTGGAGAACATTTTCACCTGAAGTTTTTATTTTACCTTCAACCTATTATGTCTAAAGCAAATTCATTATTTTTCTTCTTAAATAAGGTTTTAAGGATACATTTGTAGGCATCATTATTCTCCCAAATGCTATGAACACTTTGAAGCCATCCTTGCTGCTTTTTTTATTCTCCCTTTTCTAAGAGTAGCAAGTCAATAATATCTTATGCATTTGCTGTTCCATTCCACTGTTCCCAGGCTAAAACAGCATCTCATTACTTCACATTTGGAAGACTTTAATAGTCTCATAGTTAATTTTCTACATCCCTTTCAGTTCATCATAGAAACTCAGACAGCAGAGTCTCTATCTATCTATCTATCTATCTATCTATCTATCTATCTATCATCTATCTATCTATCTATCTATCTATCTATCTATCTATCTATCTATCTATCTATCTATAGTTATAGTTATTGTCAACCAAAACTGATACAGGATAAGGAAGGCTACCAATGCATCAGTGGCACTTTTTGTTATGCTTTATATTTACCGGGACCAAGTATCTTGTCTGTCTTGATCATCACTCTGTCTACAGACCTGGAACAGTGCCTTCATGGACAGACTTTAAGGTGGCTGTCCTGCCTCGTGGTATTTTGATCCACTCTCCTTGATTGTGGACAGGAACCATGACTTCATTCTGACCAACAGAATATGGCAAAGGTGATGAGATGTCATTTCTGTGATTATGTCATAGAAGACTGTAACTTCCATCTTGCTAACAGACTCTGACTCTATGGACTCTTCCCATTGCAGGCTATGGTAAAGCATGCTGCTATGTTGATAGACCCACATGGCAAGGAAATAAGGGCAGTCTTGGGTCGACAGCCAACAAGTTGTTAAGGGTTTCATCTGACAGCTTAGAAATATCTGAATCCTGTTGATCAGTACATGAACTCGGAAGCAGATCCTTCCCCAGTCAAGCCTCAGATGAGACCCCAGCACTGGTCGTGCCTTGATTGTAGTCTTGTGAGAAACACTGAAACAGAGCAACCAGCAAAACAATGCTGGAATGCCTGATCTAAAGAAATTGTGAGATAATAAATGTGTGTGCTTTCAGGCTGCTGAATTTATGGTAATTTGTTATACATCAATAAATAATACAAATACCTTACAACAATTCAATAGTTAATAAATATACCAGTGAATAAATGAGTGAAATAACCTCTTTGTAGCCTTATACATTAACATTCTATACAAACATTCAACAAATATTTCCTAAAAAATACTTCTTAACAGTTAAGAAAACTAAATTAATTTTGAAACTTGAACCTTCAGTCTCAAGGCATTTTCTCCAATATTGGGTAATAATGATGTGGCGAATGAGGTAGGTTCAGTTATTGCTTTTGAGTTTTGGTTGTTGTTTGATGGCTAAAATCTCTGCTGTCTTTGAACATGTTTAATTACAAGTGTGATCTATACTTTAGTACACTAGTTAATTAAACCTATGTCTGTAGATACAAGGTGAGCGCTCCTTTTATTTTCTCAAAGAGACTTTGAAGTTCCAAAGTCATTTTGCCATAATTCTTGAGGAGGATACTTAATTAAATTTGTATTGTTTTCAAATACCCTCATCACCAACAGCACATTGCACCATAGTGCTGGACATGCAGAAAGAAAATCAAATTATAAATTGAAATGTTGCAAATATACATTAAAAATTAAATTCTATAGAAGTTACTTCACTTGGAACAGATTAATGTCAGAAGATATACCTTAATATTTCATATCTCCTATAAAATATTTAAAAATCACAGTTCCTTTAGGAAAAAGAAAAAGTTTCAACATCCACAAAATATAGTGACTTATGGGGAGTACATGTTTTTTGTTATAAGTAGTAAAGGGAAATATCAGGGAGCAGTATATTTATTATCAGATTGGAAATAGTTATTGTGTTTGCATCAGCTATTTATGGACATTTTGAAATGGCTTTAAATGCTTGCTCTTAGGACAATCAGGCAATGTATCACTTGCTTCCTCTCCTACCCCAGCTCATTTTCATTCTCTCTCACTCCACCAAAACCCTCATCTTCCATTCTACCATTGTTGTGATTGTGTTTAGAACTGATCACTTCAAATAAACAAACAAAAAATCTTTAATCAATCAAATGTATCTCCAAAGATGTTTTAAAACAAGAGTATCAGAGTATATTTAGCAATAACCCTTGCTAAAATGAAATTCTTAGAGCAAACCCTAATTTCAAAACTTAACATGGCCTAGCTGGGTGGCTGGCTCAGTTGGTTCAGTGCCATCTCGTACACCAAAAAGCTTGCAGGTTCTATGTCCTGTCACGGCATATATCTAGGTTGTGGGTTCGAGCTCTCGTCAGGACACACATGGAAGGCAACTTATCGATGTTTCTCTTGCACATCACTTTATTTGTCTCTTTTTCCCTTCTTCTCTTTTTAAAATCAGTGAAAAAATACCTTTAAATGAGGATTAAAAAAATAATCTAGAAAGAAATAGCAATATTGGACAGTATGTCATATTTAACTAAGAATGCAATGGACTCTATTAAAGCTTTGTGTGGGTTTCCACTGTTAAAGGAAAGCATACAAAACAAATAAAAATTACAAATTCAAATTTTAATCCAAGTGGTAGTTAAAGGTCTTTTTATCTTTTTGGTTCCAGTGAGGTAGAGGTGATGTTTGTGGGAGGGTTGACTGGTAAACAATCCGGCCTCAATGTAGCTTTTTGTGGAGAATGTGAGTTGTATGGTTAACCCAAGGACATGTAGTTGCTGGAATGTATTTCAAGAAAGAGGAGGATAGTTAGGAAGTGGGACAATGAGAAGAGAGTAGAAAGTAAGAACCTGGGTCTTCCATAGGTCTTAATCTCTGGTATATTTTTTATTTTTATTTATTTTTTATTTTTTTCCTTTATTGATTTTTAGAGAGGGAGGAAGGGAAAGGAAGAGAGAGATAGAAACATTGATGAGAGAGAAGATCGATTGGCCACCTCCAGCATGCCCCCCACTGGGGATTTGGCCCACAGCCTGGGCATGTGCCCTGACCAGGAATTGAACCAGTGACCTCATGATGCATGGGTCAACGCTCAACCACTGAGCCACACCGGCCAGGCTCTGGTATCTTTTCTTAAAAACAACATTCTTGAGGTATAATTGTGGTGTACAATTTGTTGAGTTTGCATATTTGCAACACTCAACAAATATCATCACGATGATCAGGAGATAGACATATCTAAGAGCTCCCAAAGTTTTCTATGTTCTTTTTTCCTTTTTGTGTGTGCATGTGTGTATGGTAAGAACATTTAACATGAGATCTACCCTCTTGATAATTTTGTGTGTGTGTGTGGTTTGAACACTTAACATGAGGTCTATCCTCTTAACAAATTTTAAAGTGCACAGTGAGATAGCTATGGACACTATGTTGTCAGCAGATACCTATCATTTATTCATCTAGGATAACTGAAATTGTATACCCACTGAAAAACAATTCCCCATTTCCAAACACACACCACCCCACCAGCTCCTGGCAACCACTATTGAATTCTTTGCTTCTATGAGTTTGACCCTATTAGATGCCTCATATAATTGGAATCATGTAGTATTTGTTGTTCTGTGACTCACTTATTTCACTCAGCATAATGTCCTCAAAGTTTTCAGGATATAAAATCAACATACAAAAATCAGCTGTGTTTCTATACACTGACAATGAATTATATAAAACAAATTAAGGAAACAATCCCATTTTTAATAGCATCAAAAAGAATAAAATATGAAGGAATAAACTTAACCAAGGAGATGAATAACTTGTATACTGAAAACTATAAAACATTGATAAAGGAAGTAAAGGAAGACAAAAGAAATAGAAAAAGACCCTGTGTTGATGCATTAGAAGACTTAATATTTTTTAAATGCCCAGGCTACCCAAAGCAATCTACAGATTCAATGACATCCATATAAAAATCCCAATGGCATTTTTTACAGAAATAGGAAAAAAACAATTCTAATATTCATATGGAACCACAAAAGACAGAATATCCAATGTGATCTTGAGAAAAAGGAACAAATCTGGAGGCATCACAATTTCTGATTTCAAAACATATTACATAGTGTCAGTAATTAAAACAGTATGGTACTAGCATAAAGACAGACATATAGCCAATGGAACAAAATGGCCCCAAAACAAACCCACACATATAGTCAATTAATCTTTGTTAAGGGTGCCAAGAACCCCTAATGGGAAAATTCAACAAATGGTGATGGGAATACCACATATCCATATGCAAAAAGAAAAAAAGAAAAAGAAAGGAAAAAAAATGGACTGATATCTTATACCATACACAAAAATTAACTCAAAATTGATTAAAGGTAAACATAAGACCTAAAACCATAAAACTCCTAGAAGATAACACAGAAGAAAAGCTTCTTGACATTGGTCTTGGCAATGATTTCCTTGGATATAACACCAGAAGCATAGACAACAAAACCAAAAATAGACAAATGGTAAGACATCAAACTAAGAAGCTTCTGCACAGCAAAGGAAACAATAGAATTGAAAGGCAACTTATGGAGTGGGACAAAGATTTGCAAACCATGTATCTGATAGAATTTCCCAAATATATACAGAACTCTTAAAACTCAATAGCAAAATAACAAATAACCTGATTTAAAAATGAGCAAAGGACTTAAACATTTCTCCAAAGAAGACATACAAATGACCAATAGGTATATGAAGATGCTCAATGTCATTAATTATCAGGGAAATGTAAATAAAAACTACAATGAACTATCACCTCACAATTATTAAGATAGCTATTTAAAAAACAGCAAAAATAAGTATTGGTGAGGATGTAGAAAACCTGGAACCTTTGTACACTGCTGATGAGGATGTAAATGTCTCTGATTTTTTAATAAAACATTAGGTTAGTTCTTGAGTCAGTCTTTGTGTTTAAGGTATCATTTAAAAATCACTACTTTAGCCCTGGCCAGTTTGCTCGGTGGTTAGAGCATCAGCCTGCGGTCCAGAGAGGCCCGGGTTTGGTTCCCGCTAAGGGCACGTACTTCGGTTGCAGTTTGTCCCCGGCCCCTGGTTGGGTCGTGTGGGAGGCAGCCACTCGATGTGTCCCTTTCACGTCCATGTTTCTCTCTCTCTCTTCCTCTCCCTCCCTCCCACTCTATCTGAACAAAAAATGGAAAAATGTCCTCGGGTGAGGATTTTAATAAAAATAAAATAAAAAATCATTACTTTAATATTTAGAAATACACTTTTAAAGATTTAGAAGTTTAAAGTTTCTAATCTTTAATTATCAAACACATCTGTTTGTCCTACTTGACCTCAACTCTGACATCTATCCTGGAAAAACAGAAGAATAATAGACAGATTAAGCCCTCATGAAAATCTTTGAGAAGACTAGATTGAAGAGTATATCAATCCCTAGTATAAAAATAACATCTATAGAGATGCTTCTTAAACATAATTTCTCTGTATAGTGCTGAAAAAGTTTCCAAATGTTGATGTTTAAGTGAAGGAAATAAGAACTTAATAATTTATTAAATTTTTCCACAAGGCTAAACTTATTAAAGGACTGAACTTTATTCTTCAATTATGTCCATCTTAAATATTGGATGCTAAATGATCTATCCCATATGAAATCATATGATGAAGGTAAATTAAAGAGCTTTTTAAAATGTTTTTACACAGCAAAAGTCAAAGTTGGCAGTTTGAGGTCTCGCCAAAACAAAAATCTAAAAATCTTAGGACTTCGGCTCCATTAGTTAACTGGGTATATCCTAGGAATGTCTGTTCTGGTCTTTGTGATTAATGGGTGTGGCCTTTGGCAAGTCTAAGTCATGGGAGAGTAACCTTTTGATTAATATGAAAAGTCCTAGTGTGCTTCTGTGGTCCACACTGTCCAGACTGATTATCATGAAGTATCTAGTCTTTCTGTTCCCTAAACTGTTTCTACTTGGGGCCTTTCAAGTCTTATCAGATTTGATGACTTACTTCTTGGCCAGGATAAAATTCGTAGTTGTTTTCTTTTAATTAATTTGTTTTACAAGTGGCATTTGTTTACTTAACCCTTTGCTCATTTTCAGCTGGTATATTTTTCAGTGTATAATTTCAGGTAAAACCTGACACTTCTTTAGAAAATATATCCATCCAACCCCAATAAAAACATATAGTTATTGGTTTTGTGATTTTTACCATGGGCTTTATGTTACTATATCACCTTTTATTTAAAAAGATAAGGACATATGCAATATTACTTTGAGTTGCTATTTTAGTGCTTGGGATGAGATGAAATAAGCTATGGAATTTTAGAACCAGAAAGGGCCTTAGAAATCATTCAATCCAATCTCTTTGTTTCTTTAGATAGGAAGGTTTTTACTGGCCGAAATTCATTTAGTAAAAGAATCAGAATAATATAAACACCTATGTTAGAGCCCAAATCTCCTACATCCAGGAGTCTCTATCTATTTTTGTATCTTTGGGCCATCTTTCCTTATTACTTTTATTGTCTCGTTTTAAAAAACACACATTGGAGTACAACATCACCTCGTTAGGCATCCGTGAATACGAAGTTATATAAATAATGATTACTGCTCTCAAACAGTAATACCCTTAGATCCATGTAATATTCTTAGATCCTTAGATCTGTACCCTCTTGAGGGCACTGTTCTGGACTTCCTATAGCCCTGCTCCTCTCCACTGGAGCTTGTACTTCTCCTTCTTGGCCATTCTCCTGTTAACTGGAACCCTGGAATTTCCTTCCCCAATCCAGGGTCTGGATGAGCCTCTTCATTAAGTATGTGCCCCTTAGGGTAGATGGTATGAACAACTCAAAGGCTGCAAGGAGTGGGCCATATCAGACACCTAAGTACCAGCTTAACTGCTTTTGACCTCTTCTGCCCCTAGTCCATGGCCCCTTTTTCACCCCACATTCTATGGTAACTCACCTCACATGATGGCACCTTGTCCCATGCTTGTCCTCTGCATCTCTGGCCTCTCCACTGGGGCTTTCTAGTTTCCACTGAGGCGTGAAATGCCATAGGATACACTTGGCACCTATGCACGTGCAACCCTGAAGTTGAACTTTTGACAGATGGGAAGTGGGAGATGGTGTATATGTTCTTAATCCTCCTTCCTGGGTAGACTCTCTTAAAATGCAGTAGTAAATATGCCCTCTCAGAAGACAAACCTATTAGATAAAGCAAGTAATTAGTGCTGGATTTCAAGGAGTGACCAGTCTGTAACACTTTCCGTCCTTTCTACTCTCCTTCCTTCAGTGCCTCACTCTCCATTTCCTTCCTGCCTGCCTCCTTAGCGTTTCTCTCACCAAGAAAGAACTAATACAAATTTTTGCCCTAAGCTATGTTTCTAGAAAAACTAAGCTAATATACTACCACATGCCTCAGACATACAGGGTGGGGCAAAAGCTGTGAGTGCACAAAACACAGAGTTTAATCTTGTATTATTATTTACTAATTATTGTATTATTTTCTATACAAACACCTATGAACCTATTTTTGCCCCACCCTGTATATATCTACTTCTTATAGTGGCACTGATTTTTTTTTTTTTTTTTTACTTGTCTGAGTGGGGATCTCCTGATCCTTCTTCAAGTCCTAGTTCAATATGTTCTGTGAAGCTCTATCCACGCAAGCAGAATGAATCATGTTCTGCATTGTATTATTGTTAATTTCCTAGCACATGTGTCTGTGTGTTTACATAATGTTCTACCGTGGGATGAATTAATGATTAAACATAAACTCCTTGAAAGCCTTGCCTTATGCTTCTTTGGATTCCCTACACCATGAATGGACTCAACATTTTTTTTATGGAATGAATTAATAAGTTAATTAAAATTTACTATTAGGACCATGTCCTAATTTAGTGGTTTGTGTGAATGCAGAAAAATGTCTGAGCTCAAGATTTATATACATAAACACCTTTTATGTAATTATATGTATCTATTATGTATTTATATGTTGTATTGAATATCAAAAAGGTGTTTTATTTACTTGTACATTTTATCTGTCTAGCTGACACCTTCCTCCCTGTCTTTCTATTGTCAGTATATAATATCCCTTTGAAGATGAGGAAGAGAGCAGACAAGTGCCATTGATAAAGCTATAGAACATGAGGTTGCTTGTTCAAAGTCAAAACACTATTCTTTGGGAAGATGATTTTTATTGCTTTAGTTAGAAAGTGAACCTGCACTTCTCTTTTGTTTGGGCCCAGTGTGTTTTGGTTCTGACAAAGATTTTGTTGTGATAATGGTCTCAATGCAGTACTTAAACCAGAAATAGCAAGTCTGAGAAATGACATCATTTTCCCCAGGTACTGAGATGACAATAAAGAAATGTCATTTGCAGCTGAAATATTTGGAGTTTCAAGTCAATACTGGATTCCTGAGCACCTATTAATTTATTTGCAGATTGTTCTCTAACATACCCCTCTGTTCCAGCCTCCATGACTACCCTGTGTAATTGTTATTGTTCTGATCTGTAGGTGTCACCTCTCACTTCTGTGCTACAGGCCACTTGCTAGTCCAACGCCAGTCATTGCCAAACTCCCATAGAATGAGAGGCATGTCAACCCACATTCAGAGCCTCATCTGTTATTGGCATAGTATGCTTCTCATCACTCAGCTTTCTTTCAAATGTATCCCTCAGGCTTTTGCCTCCAAAATCACCACAAAAAAAAAACCATCGAATCCTGACTACTTCAAAAGTACTAGAACTTTGGTTTCTGTGTTCTAGAAAACAGTTACCATTTATTATATTATTTTATTTTAAATGTTCAGGAAATATACAATGATTATTTTGTATCCACTTGAAAACAAACTATTAGCAGATAATTATTCCCTATTGAATTTTTTTCTGACCTGAATGCATAATTTATGAGTGAGAATAAATGCAGAAATCATTTCTTGTTTGTTCCATTTACCTCTTTATGATTTATTCAAACTACTTAATTTAGTACTTTCTTTTCAGAATTGTGCATTGAAATAATGCATCCTGGAAAATACCTGCATTCTGTTTGTCCAAAACATTTATTTGAGATGAATTAAAGTTCTTGAAGTCTTTATTATATTTGTTCTTTGTTGTGCCTTTAAAAGATTTCTCAGTTCTGTCAAGGTGCCTAATATTTCTTGTTCTGAATGTGATGTAAAATGCCACAAAACAATTCTAGGAGAGTGTGGGCAGTCACCGTACTGTCAAAGAGAAGTGATCCTCATTCATGATTAAATTTATAGCTATTTATTTTAAGCTTATAAGCCAATTTGTCATTCAATTTTCTATTCAATAATGATACTTTAAGAAAAGGAAATATAAATAGATGGAAACAGAAAGGTTAATGAATATAATCATTTTATTAATTAAAATCATTTAAGCCCTGGCCAGTTTGGATCAGCGGTTAGAGCGTTGGCCTGCGGTCCAGAGAGACCCAGGTTCGGTTCCCGCTAAGGGCACGTACCTCGGTTGCAGTTTGTCCCCGGCCCTGGTTGGGTCGTGCGAGACGCAGCCACTCGATGTGTCCCTTTCACGTCCATGTTTCTCTCTCTCTCTCTCTCTTCCTCTCTCTCCCTCCCACTCTATCTGAACAAAAAATGGAAAAATGTCCTCGGATGAGGATAAAAAAATAAATAAATAAATAAAATAAAATCATTTAAAAAGGGGGCCACATAAGTTTAGGCAAACCAACCTTAAAGTTGCATAGTAAGTCCTGCAGATTTTTGTCTGTATTTCATACTCTAAAATGCTGAAACAATAACACACTTGATGGCAGTGAACAAAACTTGTTTGTCAAAGCAATCTTGCCAAACATGACCTCCTAACCTTGTCCTATTTTTACATTGTTTATTTATATCTTCAGAGGTACAAGGTTTCTGTGGGCTTCTCAGACAGACTTGGCCCTGGAAAGAAAGGAAGCACATGGGCAAGCATGAAGAAAGGCTTGCTTGCCTGTGAGTGCCTGTTCTAACCATCTCTGCTCTTAGTCTCCAATCTGATACTGGTGGTGAAATAGGTCAGCGAGGACATGGGCACTGAGTTGATAAACTTCAGTGACAAGAAGAGGAAAAAGGGCACACATACCTAAAGAGAGCATGCTACTTCTGATCTCAGGTTAAGTATTGAACATTTCCCCCATTTCACAGATGAGGTGAAACCAACTCAAAAACGTCAGGATTTAATGTGCTCATTTATGGACATTTTCTTACCCTTCTCTCTGGTATATTCTTCCACAATCCATAATCTGCCGTTTGTTCTTTTGTACTAAAATGGAGCTTCTCAAAAGTGGTGCTGTTGACATTTGGGATTGGTAAATCCATTCCTCGGGCAGTGGAGGCTGGGATGTCTTCTGCATCATAAGCTGTTAAACAGCCTCCTGATTTTTACTTATTTTAGATTCCAGGAGCACAACTCTCCTTCACCCCAGTTATGACAACCAACAATGTCTCTAGACATTACCAAATATCCCCTGAGGGACAAAACTGCCCATTGTTGAGAATCACTGCACTAACAGAAGAATATTAGAAACTGCATTAAATATGGTGATGCTAGCTGTTCTCCTCAAACCTCAGTGACTCAATGCAATAATTTATTTATTTTTGCTCACTCTAAAGTCAGATATTCCTGGTCATACAGCCTTCCATAATGGAATTAAGGAACACAAGCCCCTTATATTTCACAGATCAACTTCCTTGGGAATAGAAAAAAAGACCAGGGAAAAACTTGCCCAATTCTTAACTGCTTTGGATAAGAATTAATATGCATTGTACTCCCTTACATTTTACTGAGAAAAGTAGTCATTGGCATCACCTATATGAATATAAACTGGGAAATCTGGCCTCTAGGCAGCCATTTACAAGCAATGATTCTATCTTTTAAAAAAGGAACAAAACATAAATATTTGGGGACAAAGCAGGGTGTCACTTATCCTTCTTTGGTGCATAAACTTGGAATAGTTTTTTCTTCTTCATGTACCCCGAGTTTGGGCTGTTTGTACCCTGAGAGATCTGGAGAGGAACTAACCTGAGGTGCCACTGGACAAAAGATATTTTAAGGTATTAACCCTGAAAAGAAGGGGGGGAAAATCTCAGAAACCTAAAGATATTATAGTTCCATAATGAGATTAATGATAAACATAATTTGAGACATTTAATGATCTATGTTTTGTATTCCTTTAAACTGAATTTATACAATATAGTGGGTTTAGGAACAAACATCTGAATTTTTATTTTGACTCGGTCCTCACTGGCTTGTGATTTGAGGCAAGTCATTGAACTTCCCAGACTGCTTGTTCTGCATGTATGAACTAGGCATAAAACCACTCCTCTTAAATTTTTTACAGGTGATTGAAATGAGAATAGTTTATAACTTTATTTGAAAATGTTTTATTCTATCAAACTTCAAAGTATTATATTTATATCTCACTAATTATTATGAGTCACTGTGTAGGGCTGGTGATTGAGTCAGGTATTGTCCCACTGTCTGGTAGACATAGGGATTCTGAATTACATGAAGACAAGAAGGCTGAGAGGACGCATGGTAATCTCGTGAGCTCAGTGAACATTTGGACATATTTGTGGAGACCCCAGTCAGGCTATATAAGGAATCTCCTCTCTTATGTAGGGACTATAAAGGCCCCTGTGACAATAGTTGAACTATACAGAAGATAAACTTTTTAAGCCAGACATTCTCAGTAACCAACAGATAGGTTTTAATTTTGAATATCAGATGCTTCAGCAATGTCTTTGTTACAAGGCTCTCAAGGGAGCTATCCATGGTTCTGATAATATATTCTTGACCTTTCTGCATCAGTATTCCTATTCTTGACCCAATATTTGCTTTGAATATCGTCCTCCTGATTGTAACTGATCTTAATATTACTGCCCTCTTGACCAAAACTGATCTGTAAACGCATTCTTACACCTTGGACAATTTCCAACCAAACTTCCATTAAGCTTCATGAGTTAATGAGTTAATTTAACCTGCTGCCTAAATTAATCTATATGGAACCTGATATTCATATTTCTAAGATATGCCCCAGATCTACATTTTGGTTTCAAGCTAGGTGAACTACACACTGAAAAATAAATATATTGTGCATATCGTCAATGGCTGGAGAAATGCCTTCATAAGGAATCAATAACTAAACTATAATGCAGAGTCAAACTAATTTTTATGATTCGTGACATTTTAAAGTATTTGAGCTGAATCTGAATTTGGAACACAGATAAATCTTTAGTACTAGTTAGATATATAGGGTGTCCCCCAAAAAACTATACACAACTTTGAATAATTATAAAGCCAGTGTTTATTAAAATTCATTTCATTTTCAAAATGTAATAGAATCTACAGACACCCTGTATACATTTTTTGGGACACTCTATATAATGAGAGCAATGATTTAGTTGTAAATTAATACTTCCACTGATAGTTCAAGTTTCTTATCTCTGCCAAGAATCCCAGAAGACTCATATATATAGCAGGTGATGAAATCATGTGGGCTACTTTGATACTCATTATATTATCTCACATGATTTTATGTCATGTAAATGCCCTATTCTAGTAATAAGAAAAGAAAAGATAAGAGGACTGTTTTCAGCATTGTGGTTTGATCATTTTCTTTAATGACCCTTAAGAATCTGAGTATATTATTTATGCCAAGCACACAAAACACACCACTTGAACTAAGAAGAACTGTATTTTGCAAGTTTGATTCCTATTAAAGAGTAAATTTCAACAGCTGAGGGCACAAATCCACCAGCTAGATGTGTATTGATCAGGGAGAATTGCAGCCTTGGAGCTGGTGCGTTTTTGCCACTAGATTAGATTCAAATACAGCAGCAAGAAAGCTAGGGATATTTCTTAAAATACAAAACAAAACATGTTTAAGGTGAAAATAGCTCTACCTCTCATAAAAATTAATTTAGGTCAAATCAGTTACTTTCAAGACAAGGAAATATGGATAAACTGTCAGGAGAATGGTTTACCTGAGACACTTTGCTCTATTTTCATTGCATCTGCTTGACCTTTTTCCAGCCAATGATATAAAAATGTACTAGGTTTCTATATGTTTTCATTAATATAAAATAAATATAGATATTTTAGTGTTTCATTATACTAATAATATAGTACCACTACTAAACATTGTAACATTTAGAAATGTGTGTATAGTTCCCCTTGCTATATTTTCCATGGCATTTAAAAAGAAAACTGATAGAAGTAACAGACTTTCTATGTGTAGCTAAGACCCACGATATTTGAATATGGGAAAAGAAGAATATTACCTAAGTGATATTAACAAAAAACATATTCATTGACAATTATTGCTTTTATTCTGACCTTTTCCATACTGGATACTGTATGAACAGCATAAAATTTTTTATTAAGAATTTGGCCTAATTTTCAGTGATTTGAATAGCAGATGCAGGTTAAAAGCAAAAAATAAAAAAATATAAAAAAGTCCCAGGCACTAGGATTAGTCTAACTTGACAGTAGCCTGATATTGTTGATTATATTGTTGAATTTTTCACACTGCTTTCATTTTATTTATACACGTTTGGCTGTATTATTGTTTACCCAGTATACAGTAGGTTAAAGGCCCAAGGAAAAAATCATTTCTGAAAAATGACATTGTTCACTTCTTAAAACTGGATAATATGTGGCCATTTTCTTCCCTGCATATCTATGTTTTTTCTTAAATGTTCTTTAGGACACTTTCCAGACTTTAATGTGCATGTGAATCATGTATGAATCTTGTTAAAATGCAGAATTTAAAAGTAGGTCTGGAGTGGAGGCTGAGATCCTGCATTTCTAATAAGCACCCAGGTAATGCTGATGCAGCTGGTCTGCAGACTATCTTTCTAGTAGTGAGGAACTAGTCCTTTGTGTAAGAGCTATCATGTGCATAGTGATTAGAGTAAGCTATTTGACCTTACTTTTTCGGGACTCTTATCTTTACAATAGAAATGGTAAAATGTAATGATTAAGAGCATGGGCTCTGCCTGGCCCATGTGGCTCAGTGGATTGAGCTTTGTCCCATGGAGTGAGAGGTCCGGGTTAGATTCCCCATCAGGACTCAATCCCCAGTAGGGGGCATGCAGGAGGTAGCCGATTGATGTTTTTCTCTCACATTGATGTTTCTATCTCTCTCTCCCTTCCTCTCTAAAAAAAATCAATAGAAACATTTAAAAAAAAAAGTGTGGGCTCTGGTGTCAGGTGACCTGAGGTTGACTTCTAGCTTTCACCTTCACTCAACTGTGACTAAATTATTAAACCTTTGTATGCCTCAGTTTTCCATTATATAAAAAGTTGATAATGTCTGGTCCTACATTGTGGAATTTTTGTGCAGATTTTATGAAATAATACTTATAAAGTATGTAGCCCAGTGATTGGCACATAGTAAGCACTATAAACATTTATATTTGCATTTATATAAAACTGAAGGGGCTTTCAGAAATCATGTAGTGTAGCTCTTGGTTTTTAAAGCTTGAAATATAGAAACATGTTAGATAAACTGAATTTCCTTGAATTACTCAGCAAGTGCTGGCTAATAACCTAAATATGTAGTACTATATATCAAGCAGGATCTGAGAGAAAACTTGGAAGGAAAAGGACAATTGAAACAAAATGTATTATTTCTGCAGATGCATTAATTAAGAAATTAATCCAGCCCTGGCCGATTTGGCTCAGCAGTTAAAGCATCCACCCGCAGACCAAAGAGTCGAGGGTCCGATTCCGGTCAAGGGCACGTACCTCGGTTGTGGTTCGATCCCTGGCACTGGTCGGGGTCATGCAGGAGGCAACCAATCGATATGTCTCCCCCGCATTGATGTTTCTCTCTCTCTCTCTCTCTCTCTCTCTCCCTCCCTCCCTCCCTCCCTCCCTCCCTCCCTCCCACTCTATCTGGGAAAAAAAAAAATCAATGGAAAATACCCTCAGGTGAGGATTAGAAAAGAAAAATGAAAAGAAAGAAATCCATATGATTTTACTCATATGTTTAATAAACAAAATGAACTATCAAGCAAAATAGAGACAGACCCATAGACAGAGAGCAGACTGACAGCTGTTGGGGTGGTGTTGGGGATCAGGGGTGGGGTGTGTGGAAGGATTGAGAAAGAAACAAGACTGTGAACAAGGAGGCCATGAAGAGGAGAGAGAAGGAGATGGCGAAGTAGGTGAGTGAGTGAACTCCTACAGCTTGGAAGACGGAGGGAAGGTGCAGCGGCACAGCTCCAGCCCCCAGGGAAAGGAGGAACTCAGCACCGCACAGATATCCCAAAGAAGACCTGCAGAGAAGGGAAGGGGAGCACACCTGGTGCCTGGGGAAAGAGCCCCTTTCCTCCCCACCTCTAGCTAAGAGGAGACGCACCTCCCCCCACCCGGGGAATAGCTCTGAGCTGAAGATCAGATCAGAACCCCAGCAGCAGTGCCCGAGGAGCTGGAGAATCAGATATCTGACTGGGAGGAAACCCCCGCCCAGGGGAACAGCAAACAGTGTAGGGCAGGAAATCAGCACTCCAGAAGGCAGGGACTGACACTTTGGGGATTAGAACATCTGGCCAAGTAGAACCCTGGGCAGTGGCCCCGCCCAGCACAAGCTGGCCTTGCTGAAAGATCAAAGAGCCAAGCAGAGCATTTCTTTCTTTGTTTTCCTCTTTTTCTTTCTTTTCATTACACTTTTTTTTTTTCTATTTTCACCTGCTTGAGGTGGGGCTCCAGCAACCCAGGCAGAACTGAGTCATTGGAAGGAGAGGAAAGACTGCCTTCCTCTCTTGTAAGCTACAGGCACCATCCCCAATACAAATCTGAGTAAACCACCCTGACTGGACCTGATACCCCACAGAGCCCAGTGCCAGAGGGGGGAAGGAAAACAGCCCAGAACAAATATATACAAGTGGCTAGCCCTGAAGGTGACCCAGTCTGTGGGCTACGGTAGCCCAGCTCATAGGACTACCTAGGACCACGCCCTGCAGGGTTCCAGCCAGGAGGCCAAGGACCAGGCAGGAGCAGTGATCCACATTGGCCTACACAAGAGAACTGCCCAAGAGGACAGAGATCCACACCCAAGGGACCAGACCTAACTACAATGGAGAAGAATCCAGTGAGCTCCATAAAGAGCAGATCTAAGGGTTGTTGTTTTTTCTGTTATTGTTGTGGGGGGTTTTGGTGTATGTTTTGTTTTTTTTTTAATTCAATTGTTTTTTCTCTTTTTCTTTCTTTTCCCATTCTCTACTTTCCTATTCTATTTTTATTCAAATTAGCATTACTACCTTCTAAAATTATTATTATTTCAGTTATTATTTTCTACCTTTTATTTTTCATGCTTACCCTATTTCTGTTCTCTGCCTTCTTTGCTTTCATATTCTTCCGCCCCTTCCAACCCATTCAGTCTTGTGCTTTCTAGTATTCTGTGTGTGTGTGTGTGTGTGTGTGTGTTCTAGTTGTTTGTTTGTGCTTTAATCTCTTCATTGAACCTCGTGCTTCTACCAATGTAGATGCTGATAACTGTTCAAGGTGCCCTTTGATTTGGTCTGTTATTGCCTTGCCTTCTTTACTTTCATATACATTTTTTTCTCCACCCCTTTTAAGTCATTCAGTCTTATGCCTTCTAGTATTATTCTTTGTGGGTGCATGGGTGTAAGTGTGTGTGTTTTCAGTTTGTTTGTCTTTTAACTGTATTACTGAGCCTGGGGGTTGTATCAATGTTCAAGCTGATGTTTTCTCTCTCTCTCTCTTTTTTTGTTTAGGCTGGTTATGCATTGCCTTTTTTACTTTTATTTTATCTCAATTTCTTTTTCCCTCTTCTAATTATTTTGCTCTCACACCTCCTAGTGTTCCTTGTGTGGGCATGAGTATGTTTTTTTAATTATCTATGTGTCTTTTAATCGTTTTGTTGAGGCAGTTGCTTCTATTATTGTTGAGGTGGATATTTTGGGGAGAATCTTTTTGATTTGGTCTGGTTGCTTTATTTTGTCTTGTCAACATCTATATAACGGTTGGCATGGCACAGTCAATGGGGGGCCAGAGTTTTGATTCATAGTTAACAACTCTGAGGACTGAGCCCACCCACAAATGGACAACAGCAATCAAGACCCAAATTCAACAGGAGAGCCCACATTACCCACACAAGGGTCTATCATAGAGAACCCAGCTCAGAAGATCAAGGAGACTACTCCATTGGGTCCCACAAGAAGGACACCATATGGGAGCCATAGCAGTCTTATCTGATACACCCTGACCTGCCAGCATGACCAAACGTGCCTCACCTGGCCCCGAACTACCAGACTAATAAAATAGGGAGACAAACAATCCCCAAATGAAAGAAAAGGAGGAATTGCCAGAAAAGGAACTACATGAAATAGAGGCAAGCAATTTGTAAAGAATTCAAAGCAATGGTTTTAAGGATGCTCAAACAACTTAGTGAGAACTACAAGAAACGTAATGAGAACTACACTGGCATAAAAAAAAAGAGAGAGAGAGATAGAAGCTATGAATAAAAATCAAGTGGAAACGAAGGATGACATAGCTGATATTAAAAAAATATCTTGGAAGGATTCAATAGTAAATTAAAAGAAGCTGAAGACCGAATCAGCGAGTTAGAAGACAAGGTAGAAAAAAAACACCCAAATAGAGTAGCAAATGGAAAAAAAAAATTAAAAGGCAGGAGGAGAGTTTAAAGGAACTTTGGGACAAAATAAAACATGACAATATTCACATCATAGGGATACCAGAGGAGAAGAATAGGAGAAAGGAATAGAAAACCTCTTTGAAAGAATAATCACGGAAAACTTCCCTAAGCTGGTAAAGAAAAAAGTCACACAAGCCCAGGAAACAAAGAGTCCCAATAAAGAGAAACCCCAAAAGATGCACACCTAGACACATCATAATTAAAATGGCAAATGTTAAAGACAAAGAAAGAATCCTAAAGGCAGCAAGAGAGAGACAGAAAGTTACCTACAAGGCAGCTCCTATTAGATTGTTGGTTGATTTCTCAATAGAAACAATGCAGGCCAGAAGGAAGTGGAATGAAGTATGCAAAGTAATGCAAACCAAAGGTCTAAATCCAAGACTACTCTATCCAGCAAGGCTATCATTCAAAATTGAAGGTGAAATAAAGAGCTTCACAGACAAAAAAAAAAAAAAAAAAGGCTAAAGGAATTTACTACCACCAAACCAGCACTCCAAGAAATGCTAAAGGGATTGTTGTAAGAAGAAGAAGAAGAAATAAAGAGAGAGAAATGTGGGCATAAAGAATAAAAATGGCAACAAATAAGTTCCTATCAATAATAACCTTGAATGTAAATGGCTTAAATGCTCCAATCAAAAGACATAGGGTAGCTGATTGGATAAGAAAACATGAGCCCTGGCCAATTTTGCTCAGTGGTTAGAGCATTGGCCCACAGACCAATGAGTCACAGGTTCAATTCCAGTCAAGGGCACGTACCTTGGTTGCGATTCATCCCCAGCTCTGATTGGGGTCATGTGGGAAGCACCCACTCGATGTGTCTCTTTCATGTCAATGTTTCTCTCTGTCTCTCTCTCTTCCTCTCTCTCCCTCCCACTCTATCTGAACAAAAATGGAAAAATGTCCTCAGGTGAGGATAAAAAAAAAAAAAGAAAACATGACCCATATGTATGTTCCATATATATGCTGTCTAGAAGACACCCACCTCAGAACAAAAGATGCACACAGGATGAAAGTGAGAGATTGGAAGAAATTTTCCAGGCAAATGGAAACAAAAATAAAAGCTGGTGTAGCAATATTCATATCTGACAAGATAGACTTCAAAACGAGGGCCACAGTAGGAGACAAAGAAGGTCACTACTTAATATTCAAAGAATCAATCCAACTGAGGATATAACTGGTAAACACATAGGCACCAAATATAGGAGCGCCTAAATATATTATAAACCTTCTGGAGGACTTCAAGGGAGAAATCAGCAGCAATGCAATCATAGTGGGGGACTTTAACACCTCTCTGAGACCACTGGATAAATCTTTTAGACAAAAAATTAATTAAGAAACAGAGACCCTAAACAATACAGTAGATCAGCTGGATTTAATTGACATTTACAGAACGTTTCACCCCAAAGATGCAGAATGTAAATTCTTCTCAAGTGCACACAGGACACTCTCAAAGATAAACCACATGTTAGGACACAAACTAAGTCTCTACAAGTTCAAGAAGATTGAAATCATATCAAGCATCTTCTCAGATCACAATGGCATGAAACTAGAAATTAATTACAATAAAAACACTCAAAAACATTCAAACACATGGAGGCTAAATAGTATGGTATTAAACAATGAATGGGTTACCAAGGAAGAAATAAAAAACTTCCTGGAAACCAATGAAAATGAACACACAACAACACAAAAATCTATGGGACTCAACAAAAGCAGTTCTGAGAGGGAAGTTCATAGCACTACAGGCCTACCTCAAGAAACAAGAAAAAATTCTAGTAGACTATCTAACCCTACAACCTAAAGAACTAGAAAGTAAACAAAAAGAAAAACCCAGAGCCAGTAGAAGGAAAGAAATAGTAAAGGTCAGAGCGGAAATACATGACATAGAGACCAAAAAAACAATTCAAAAGATCAATGAAACAAAGACCTGGTTCTTTGAAAAGAAACAAGATTATTGAACCTTTAGCCAGACTCACCAAGAAACAAAGAGAGAGGATCCAAATAAAATCAGAAATGAAAGAGAAGTAACAACTGATATCACAGAAATACAAAGGATTCTTAGAAAATGCTATGAACAATTCTACACCAACAACTGGATAACCTCGGCAAAATAGACAAATTTATAGACTCACAGTCTCCCAAAACTGAATCGGAAAGCATAAGAAAACTTGAACAGACCAATAACAACTAAGGAAATTGAAGCCTGTAACCACTGAGCCAAACCGGCCAGGGCAAGGGCATATTTAAGTCTCAAAATCACTGAGAAATTGAGTAGCAGCTGCGAACATTGCACAAGCTAAATTATTAACCTTATATACTTAGACCCAAGCATTTCCTTTAGTTCCCTACATCGTTGTAAAATATGGTGGCATTTACATTATCTCCAGCTAAATTCTAAAAAATAAACTTCAATATTATTATAATGCAGATAGCAATTGTCTATGAGGCTTTCCAAAAGATTTTCTCATTGTTGAAGTTGGGATTCTCTTTTTCTTAAGTGTTATGTCTTTATGTTTTGTTTTGTTTTGTTTTGTTTTTTTCCTTCCGTCTCACAAAAGGACATCCAAATGCAAACTCATATGAACAGAAAAGATGGCCTTAATAAAGTGAATCCTCAATTTTTCACTAGAGATGGTTAATAATGAATTATCTCTCAGATATACCTCTGTAGGAAACGTGTTTCAAAATTCTGGATTGTCTGTGCAGTTTCTTTATGTTCCTGAGGATCTTCTTGCTAATGAAGATCAGGATTTATCTAAGAAAGGTGTACTGTTTTTGAAATTGGAAAACCATGAGAAACTGATTTCTTTCAGTTCTCTCAAAATTATTTAGGCGGACTCGACTTGTTTTGTTCTGGGGCTTCTGCATATAAACTCCATTTACCTGTTGAGGATGTCGTCTTTTCCACACGCCCCGCATGCCTGGTGCCTTAGTCCTTGATGCCCCATCCCTCTCAGGGTCTTATGTCCTTCTGAGGGTCGCTCAGCAATGTGAGGAACAGCTGTTGCTTTTACTTATATCTTTGTCCCAAGATAATGGCTGATGGAAATGTAAAGAATATCTTGAGAGAAAAATTGGCACTTTTTTTTTTTTTTTAAATATTTTCTTTATTGATTTTAGAGAGAGAGGAAGGGAGAGGGAGAGAGAGATAGAAACATCGATGAGAGAGAACATCGATTGGCCGCCTCCTGCATGCCCCCCACTGGGGAATCAGGCCCACAACCTGGGCATGTGCCCTGACCGGGAATCGAACCGGCGACCTCTTGGTGCATGGGTCGATGCTCAACCACTGAGCCACACCGGCCGGGCAAAAATTGGCACTTTTTAGTGCAATAGTACAATAATCCTTCTTGGATTATTCCTAAAAATAATTTTTAAAAAAAAAATTGCTGTCATTTTGAGTTAACACTTGTATTCAAAGCAAAGCACTGAAAAATGTCCTGACCTCCTTGATTAAGCTCTTTTCTTCAGTTAGACAGTTTTGATTTTTAAATATTCTATATAAAACATGCCACGTAGATAATATACCAGGGTTTTCTGAGTCCATTTAAAAACCTGCAAGAAAGGATGTACAGCAGTCTTTTTTGTTTATAAATATTTCTCTAAGTCTTCTGCTGGGGCCCTGGATAACATTTTGAAAGATGCCTTAACCAAGCCTCAAACTGCATAATCAACTAGGAAAATAGATTTTTTTTTTACAAGTAAAAATAGGTTTTGCTTATTGATCAAAATGGGGAGTTGTCTGAAAAATATTCAGCAAAGATACAAAGTAATATAAAACTAAAGCCCTTTTCAGAAAGTATTAAAGTGAGTTTTGCAATAATCACAAAATCCGCCTCTTGCCTGATAGAGATATAGACCCTTGGATTGGAGTCACAGGGACAATGTGGGATGTGGGTATACTAAGCAATCTCTCCAAGTATGTGCTTGAAAGTTAGAGACTTGGAAATAAAGGATCTCTACCGACAAATCATCTTTATTTGACACCTCAGCAATGAACATTGAGATCTGACAGACTTGAAGTTAGCATGTGAATGTGGGAAATACCATTTTTGTAAGTGCATAGGGAGACATTGCTTTGTGGCACAATGATGATCTATTGAAGAAAGTACCACTGTGCCAGAAAGTCTTACTTTCTTTGGTGTATATATTCACTGAGGGCAGAGCTTGACAGCTGTTTCATTTAGGAAAAACACCATTAGTACTGAAATTCTTATACTTTAGCTGCAACTGGCTTTCAGAATCAAACACAGGCCCAATCTGAGCTAATATTAGTACAAAGACCCCACAGCTCTCATTGCCAGACTGTTTTATATAAGCCATAGAAGCTGTGTAATTTGACTTTATTCTGGGATTGCCTTTGATCAGAAATAATTTATGTCACTAAAAAAAAATGATTTGATAAGCTTTCTATGTCTCATGTTTGTACAACCATGATAGATCATCACCTTGGAATTATCTGTGGAATGACCAGCCCTCAAGACCTGCTCAGTTAGTGTTTTCTTTTACAAGGCTCTGAGTCCTTTGTAAGACAGGAACATTTACTCAAAGCAGATCCTGAAACAAAGCCTCAAAAAACCATAGCTCATAATAACAAATGCTAGTATTCAGATATCACTATTCATTCTTCAGGGGCTGTGTTTCAAAGGTGCTTTTTCCCCCCATAGGCTTTGGTTTTCTTACTAGCAAAGCGATGGTCTCTTCCCTGTCGGGGCTCTCACATCTTCCTGGCTGGAGAACTGATATGAAGAGACTGGAAGAAAGGTCTCATTGCTATCCCTGACCAAGGGGCCTCTGAGCACTGTTGACTACATTCTCTTGGCTTGTAGCTCATACGAGGATGGCCAGGTTTTCTGCTGTTCTTTTCCCAGTCAGACTCCAACTGGAGATTCACAGAACAAAGTGCAGGAGGCAACAGCAGTCGGTCTTGTACTCCTGTAGGGCCTTTGTCTGAGCCACCCATTTGTCAACTTCTACCTTCACCTCCTCTGAGTATCCCAGAGGAGGGAAAACATATAGTCAATCCTAAACGAGTTCATCAAAATTTAAAGGGAGTCTGTCAAAAAAAACAGGGTGGGGGGGGGGGAAGCGAGGATAAGAGTTTACTTGCAAAGTGAGAGCGCTCTGGCTTCCACTTCCCAGGGAAATGAGTGAAGTGCTGATTTCTCTGACTGGCACACCATACCTCAAACAGAAGTATTGAAACAATGGTTTAAATATCGTAGGCAGTGATATCAAATGCACTTTTGCATCACACACAAACTATTTTGTATATGTGTATGATTCTTGTTCATGCCTTTGTCGTTCTCTATCTAGCAGGCTCTAAGGAATATATTATTTAGCAAGCAACCAGAGCCACTGATTACAGAGGAAAAAATCCTTCTGAAAGTGAGAGAAACAAGAGTGCTGTTCTGAGAATCTGCAGCTTCCAGGGCAGACATTAGAGACACTGGCTGCTCCACTCTCCCCTCCAAACCTGCAAGTCCCCTGTCTGCCATGCCAGAGACTAAGAGCAAAATGAGCAAGGGACAGGCGTTATGCAAACACATAGGAGGGTAAAGGGAGCATTCAGAGTCGTAATGGGATAGATATCCAATGGAACCTGGAGTCCCTTCTTCTAGTGCTTCTCAGTGTTGTTTGAGGCCAGCCTGGCAGAATCATTTCTCCCTACTGAGCCAGCCTCCACAAGGCTGTGGGCCCAGGCTACAAGCACACTAGGTGATTTTTAAATACACAAGGAGGTTTGCAAATGACTGATTCTAATCTGATATCCCTTCTAGTGATACTCATTTAACCTGGTTACATCATCATCACTATCATCAGCATCACAACAGCTAGGATTTATTGAGAATGCTTTTCTTTAATCCTACAACAGTTCTATAAATTGGCATCATATAAGCTATTGTAAGTAAAAGGAAGTACAGGTAGGGGACTGAGGAAATTTCTCAAGGTCACAACAATTAGTAAGTGATACTAAGCCCTCTTCTGATTATAGAGCTCTTACTCTTGATAGAATACTTTGTAGATGAAAATTTTTGAAAAGAATATTGCTTTCTGTAGAGACTCTAAAATAGTGTCAATGAATAGGAAATGTTTTAGGGAAAAAAAATATAGTTAACTCAAATACTTGACAGATAGTCTAAATAGCTTAATCTCATCTAGTCTGTTGTACTATCAGAAAGACTGGAATCAACCACAAGGTAGAAGGAAGGAGCATGGGGGTGTGGAACTTGGAGTAAGACCAGCATATAGAAACTTGAAATCTATATAGACCAATGTCAAGCGAAAAATAGTAAAGGGTCTTATTGGTGATTAAGTTAAATAACTTTAGTTTCAAATTTAATGTTCTTCTCATTTCCAAATGATTCTTTTCATTCTCATTCTTTTTAGATTCCACTTCTTTGGCTGAAAGCATCTGATATGTTACTACATCACAGGGTTAGTATTTTTAAGACGTTTACATTGTATTATAAACTAATCCTACTTCCCTGAGACAATCAGTATGCAGGAGACATAGCACAACATGGTTCAAAGGAGTCTTAGGTGAATATGAACATAGTTTTGATCTAGTTCTTTCTATAGAGCTGCCCTCTGTTGAAGGACCTTATGCTCTTTGATAATATATATGTGGCATCATCCATCCGTGTTCATCATAGAACTTTGTTATGAGTACTTTGTGTTGTCTCGCAGATTTAGTAGCCAAAACCATAAGTCTTGTTGGGCACCAGGGAAAGTGTTTTACAATTTAGTTGCTGGTGGTTGATATTCCAGTTCTTTGAAAAGCGCTCAAAGGGAAGTGAGGAGGAAAGGTGGCATGAGATAAACCAAAGAACTTCTATGCATATATACATAACCAATGGACACCAACAATAGTGTGGGGAAGGCAGGAGTGGGGCACGATTGTGGAGGAGGGGGTCAATGGGGAAAAAGGGGGAACATCTGTAATACATTCAACAATAAAGATGAGTTAACAAAAACAAAAAATATATACTCTGCCCCATGCAAATTTACAACACATACCCTTTGCTAAATTAACTTTAGGTTTACCAAATACAGGAGTTCAGGAACTTGTTTGATATCGAATTCTTTCTGAGTATATCTCTTACTATCACTTGGAATTAATATCCAAGAAATACCTGATGGGAGACACCCTGTTGGTAGTATATATTATAACAGAGAAGCTTTTTGCTGGGATTATAGTACCCCCTCCTTTTCTCTCTTTCCTGTCTTAGCTTATATTCTGAGAGGCCATCCTGGTAGCTTTTCAGATCTGTCATGTTGTCTCAATGGAGAAGAGGCTCCCTAGACCCATGATGTCAACAATAAGACTGCATTTTAGTGAAGATCTTATTTAGGGAATGTATGATTGAAGCATTTAAAAATATAAAAAGGGATCAGGGAGATTATCATGAGAAGTTGCCAAGAGATTTTCAGTGCATGCTTTCATAATGCTAAATTAAAAAGTAATCTGGATTGAGATGGGCTACGGTCATTAGCCCAAAATTCAGTGTGATGTAGATGTTAGTACCTTGGGTATGAAAGTCAGAAAGACCTAGCTTTGAATCATAGCTCTCCATCTTGTATGCCTCGGTACAACACACCTAACCTCATTTATAAAATGTGGATGGGGCCCTGGTCGGTGGTTAGAGCACCAGCCCATGGACCAAAGAGTTGCAGGTTAGATTTTGGTCAAGGGCACGAACCTCGATTGCAGTTCCGTCCCCGGCCCTGGTCGAGGTCATGCAGGAGGCAACCAATCAGACACATTGATGTTTCTCTCTCTCAGTCTCTCTCTCTCTCTCTCTCTCTCTCTCTCTCTCTCTCTCTCTCTCCCTCTCTCTCTACCCCCCCTCCCCCTCACACTCTATCTGAAAATAAATGGAAAAATATCCTCAGATGAAGATTTTTTTTTAAATGTGGATGGGAATGCCTAAATTATAGGGCTGTATGGAGGGCGTGGATGTCTCCTATATATAACATCTCCATAGACAAAATTACAGAAGTAAAAATATAAAAAGGAAAATGAAACCAGCTGATATTTTACTAAACACAAGCATATTTTTCTTTTGTGTGTGTCTAAAACGTTTTATTATATTAGAAATATAAATTGTTTTTACATGATACTAAACACGCAGATGAAAATCTAAAACAAAATTAACCAATCATTGCTGATTATATAAACATCCAGATGTTTGGCATAGAACAGATAAAACATCTGTCTCATGAATAGAAAATTTTACTTTTCATATGCAAGTTTTGATGACACTGTTTGGTGTATATTTCTACAAAAATTTTTTTCTTTCCAAAATAACAGGCATATGACTCATATAAAAGAAATGTATAGAGCAGAGAAATCATTTCAATTTTAGGTGAATTTTAATCTTACAATGACTTATTATTCTCCAGTTTCACACTCTATTCAATTTATTCAACAACCATTTTGAATCCTTTTATGTAGAAAATCCTACATTAGGCAATATGTGTTTAAAAACAAACACACAAACCCTACCTGGAAATAGGTCACATTCCAAGGAAGAAAACAAATGTTTGAAATAGTAAAACATTAGCATCAGCATTGAAGGAGCATCAGGGTGCCAGATGCACAGAACAAAGGGGCCCTCCTCCTCTCCCCGTTAGAGGAAGTGGAGAGCAAAAGGAATGTATGGGAAGACTTCCAAGAGGAAGATGATATTGGAGCACAGCAATAAAAAAAAAAAAAAAAACGCTGTGTGCCAGGTGGATTAGGATGTGAAGGTCATTCAAGCAGGTCATGGGTTTACCCCTGGTGCTGAGGATCTACATGTAGGGTGTTTTTTAGATGAGACAGCGAGGAGAGTTTCTGAATGGCCTTTTTTTTATAGTCAGTGGGGTGATGAGGTGACAATGTTGTGCAGAACATGTGGGCAGTAGTGTGAAGGATGGACTGTTGAATAATTCAATGATATATGGCTATGTATATAGTGTCAATTATTTTGTGATAGAAATATTTCTGGCTGGAATCCCAAATAGTGCACTCATCCTTAACTATCGACTCTGTTTTACCTCACCTTGGAATTTCTATGCTAATATTGCTGTTATGTGGAACTAGACGGTGGTCCCCATCATCAGACTTCAGAGCCCAATCCTCACTGTCCTTTGACTTGCTCTATGGAGCAAAGGAGATTTGAGTTTTGCCTAGAGCTTGGCAAGAGCCACTGACACGTACCTTTGAATTAGAAGCAAAACTAAACATTTAAATTTTTTTTTCAATGACAATGGGCATACAATTTTTTTCAGGTGTACAACATAATGATTAGACATTTATATAATTTACAAAGTGATCACTCCAATAAGTCTAGTGCCCATCTGACACCATACATAGTTATTACAATATTATTGACTATATTCTCTATGCTGTACTTTGCATCCTCATGACTTTTTTTATAACTGGCAATTTTTATTTCTTAATCTTGTCACCTTTATCAGCCAGTCCCCCAACCACCCTCCCCTCTGGCCACCATCAGTTTGTTCTCTTTATCAATTAGTTTTGTTTGTTCATTTATTTCACTCTTTAGATTTCACATATAAGTGTAATTATATGGTATTTGTCTTTCTCTGCCTGATTTATTTCACTTAGCATACTCTCTAGGTCCATCTAAACTTCTGAATAGCCAATAGTAGGCCATGGCTTTGCAACCCTCCATAGCAAGATCTGAGCTATAATCTTCAATATTATTAGTTCATCTCTTCAATGACAGAATCTAGAATAAATCTTATTTTCCTGGTAGCCTAGGTATCTTGGCTCCACTTTATACTAACATTATATGTTATTAATTTCAAAATCACCCTTACTTTGTTTTATAGCTTATACTTTTTAAAAAATTTTTTTCTTTATTAATGTTAGAGACAGAGAAGAAGGAAGAGGGAGAGAGAGATAGAAACATCGATGAGAGAGAACATTGACTGGCTGCCTCCTGCATGCCCCCCACTGGGGATTTGGCCCACAACCTGGGCATGTGCTATGACCGGGAATCGAACTGGCGACCTCTTGGTGCATGGGTCAACGCTCAACCACTGAGCCACACTAGCCAGGCTAGCTTACACTTTTAAAAGTGAGAAAATTTTTCACATGTGCATAGTCATAATTAAAAAATAATTCCTACTTATTATCTAGCATCTAGTTCATATTGAAATATCCTGGATGGATAGAAGGAAGATAAAAATAAGTAAGGCTATAGAAGACTTGAATAACACTATAAACTTTACCTAATAGATATATTTTTTAGAAGCCTCCACTTAATAATAGCAAAACACACATTCTTTCAAATGCACAAAGAACTTTTACCAAGATAGACTATATCATGGTCATAATGCATGCCTCAATAAAAAGTACTCAGATCAGCCCTGGCTGGTTTAGCTCAGTCATTAGAGCATTGACCAGAAGGGTCGCAGGTTCGATTCCCAGTCAAGGGCATGTACCTTGGTTGTGGGTTCAATCCCTGGCCCAGTCTGGGTCTTGCAGGAGGCAACCAATCTATGTGTCTATCTCACATCAATGTTTCTCTCTCTCTCTCTCTCTCTCTCTCTCTCTCTCTCTCTCTCTCTCTCTCTCTCTCTTTCTCTCTCCTCCTGCCCCTGTACTCTATCTAAAAATCAGTGGAAAAATATTCTCGGGTGAGGATTAACAAAAAAAAAAGGGGGGGGATTCAGATCATTCAAATATACTATATAACAAATGTGGGGTTATATTAGAAAACCATAAGAGAAAGAAATCTCAGAAATTCCCAAACAAAATAAAACAACTTACCTGTAAATAACACTTGGATCAAGGAACAAATCAAAAGGAAAAATAGAACATATAGGGGACTGAATAAAATGGAAAACAAGACATACAAGATTCTTGGGATGAAGTTAGGGTAGTGCATAGAACAAATTTATAGCTTTAAACACATTAGTAAAAAAATGATGAGCCTCAGATTAGTGACCTAAACTTCCCTCTTAAGACATTAGGAAAAATAGACCAAATTTAACCCACAGTAAGCAGGAGAAAAGAGATGACAAGAATAAAATAAAAGAAATTAAAAAATAGAAAACTGAAAAACAAGAGAGACAAAGCTCTGAAATTGAAAGCTGATTCTTTGAGAATATCACTAAACTTGATAAAACTTTTAGCCAGATTGATCAGGAAAAAAGGAGAGAAGAGGTGTTACCAATACCAAGATGAGAAAGAGAACAATGTCATAGATCTACAGACCTAAAAAGGATAAAAAGGGATGTTTATAAGCAACATTATACTAACAATTTGAAAACTTAGATGACTAGACAAATTTCTTAATAAACACAAACTACCAAATCTCACTCAAGAAGAAACAGATAACTTGAATTGCCCTGTTTGTTAGAGGAATTGAATTTGTAGTTAAAAACATTTCTACTCAGAAAACTTCCAGCCAAATGGCTTCACTGAAATTCTACCAAACGTTAAAAAGAAGAGACAATACCAGTGATACCAACACCTACAACATTTGGCACACAGTAATTATGTAATAAATATTAATTGGATTAATAAATTTATTTTTAATTTCTTTCTCTGTACAATCATCTATTTATAAGCACAAACTTAGGTATGTGTGCTTCATAAAGGTTTCATTTAGGGGACTGATATTTTGTTAGAAATTTCTACAGATCCAAGAGGGTTATCCCTGAGATTCAATACTGAAATATACACCTACTTTTTGAATTTCAAAGAAGGGAGATATTACACACTTGGCATCACACTTTGCTTTTTCTATATTAAATTGCCCTAATAGAAAAGTAATTATCAATTATGTGTGTATGTATATGAAGTGTGTGTGTATGTATACACACACCCCTGTTTTTATTCATTACAATAAACAGTATGATTTTTCAGTATTCTTAACAATAGCAGAGTCACATCTGACCCAAATATGAACACTGACCCAATTGCATGGCACATTTAACAAAACCAATTTTATCACCCTGGTATATTTTTGAACTCCAACAAAGGAGACATAATGATACACACATAAATAATTTGGGGAATTTGATTATTTTGCTTTTTACCCTAGTCATGCTCTGCTTCAAAGTTTATCTGTGTAATAGCAGCTGACTTGGTGTGATAGTTTCTGAAAGTTTCTTCTTTTCTGCTACCTTTTCAAAGCAACTCTTGCTAAGGTCTTTTAAACAGACATCAGTTTTTATAGAGCACGGATGTGTGCACAGGGTCTAACTGAAGAGATTAGTTATAAATGTTCCTTGAATTTTACATATTTTGAAAATCACACATCTAAATAAACAAATATTTATTCATTTACTCTATATGAGGGCAAAGTGTGAGACAGAAGGGGGGTTTGTGGATGGAAGTTCCAGGAGTCCTTTCAAAGGAGATGTCCAATACCTACCTATTTTTATTTTTTTAATTACATTTTAAATAGTAATTTAAAATTTTAATTGTGCCCATTTCCAATTTCAATATTTTAGATTCAAAATTGTAATAAGTGTAGGATTGGGTCTTTATGTACTTTTACTTAAATAGGTTTTGCTAAGAAGAGATACATGCAAATAGAAGAGAAGAAATTATATACTTCAAATTGAATTTGACCTCTTTGCTTTTGCTATATATTCAAATTCCTTCTTATGTTTTGCTTTCAAGAAGAAAACTATATAATAATATAAAGTTTATCAGAAAAAATCACTTACCGTTCTTTCTAATATAACCTTTAAAATATGAAATAAAGATTGGAATATTAGCACTGAATTTTTTTGACCAGTGCTAGAGGATAAGATGGGTGTTGTAGTACTTACTTACATTATCCAATATGCGAAATGGAAGACATCACTGAGCTGTCTATCATCAGCACAGATGAAAGATTGCAACAACAACCTCAGTTATTTGAACTTCCAGATGTCCACAGCCTTTGCCATGTGGGGTTGCTATTCCTCTAAAATCAGAGAAAGCACCCATTTTCCACCCCTTACAATGGGCAACCTTTGTAACTTTATTTGGCCCATAATTACAAATCCTAGCATCAAAACAAATTGTATATTTTTAATTGCTCATTATTGACCTCTTCTGTGGCCATGATAAAATGGCCACGATGGTGAAAGACATGTAGGACAGTTCTATGTTGCCGCTGTTGCCTGGGACAACGTCATTATCAATATGCCAATAGAGAGTCCATCCCCACACAAGTGGAAGAGTCAAGCTAAGATCAGCAGAGTTCTCTAGCTCCTGAGTGAGCCCACCTGAGATACGTTGGGCCTTGCACAGACCAATTAAGCATTGAGATAAAGAAAAGTTGTTTCACATGCTACTGAGTGATTGTTCACTACACAGCTATAATTTTTAAACTTTTATTTTAAAGCAGTTATAAATTTTAAATTTACACAAGAATTGTAGAAATTGTGCAGAGTTCCCATATACACTTCAGTAAGCTTCTCCAGTGTTAACATCTCAAATGACCATGTTGCATTTACCCAAACTAAAATATTTAACATTAGTGTAAGACTTTATTCATATTTTATTAATTTTTCTACTAATGTTCTTTTTCTGTTCCACATTGATCCAAGATACGCCATTGCATTTAGTCCTCATTTATTATTGTTTATTTAGCAGGCGACCTCCTGGATGCAGTTAATTGTACAAGGGATAAACATCTGCCCTGTATGATGCAGTTTTCCTCTCTCTAGTTTAGGTTAAGGCAGTCTTTTCAAACTTTAATGTACATAAGAATTACCTGGGGAATCTTGTTAAAATGCAAATTCACATTCAGTAATTTTAGGGTGGGAGCAGGGATTCTGCTTTTCTAATAAGCTCTCAAATGAAGTTAATATTGTTGATCCGTGGACCGTACATGGGATTGCAAGGACCTAGAACACTATGATTAGGTAGTCTGAGTGCTAACTCTGTGGGAGTTAGTACCACACTTAGCTTTCTAGCAGCCCAATCTTGCAGCTGACAATGTGAGGAAATAGGAACTGAGGAACGTGGAGAGCACTGTGCTAAGAAAGAAGATACATAGTATACCTGAAGCCTCTAAGATCACACAGCTTGTGAGAGAAAGGGGGACAGAGAGTCCTAGATGATAATGAATATCCCAGGAATCCAGCTATTAGAAATGAGTCATTAAATCCAACTCACACTCTCTTACTGCTCTATATTTTAATGATAATCCCACTTTATTTACATTATCATTAATGGGGCTCATTTTCCTCCCATTAAACATCCTGATTTAGACCAATGTAAGAATAACATTCCCCAATTGTGACAAGAAAAAAAAAAAAGGAAAGAAAATATAAAATAAAATACCTCTGGGACCTAGAACCATAAATGGATCTTTCTTTAAAACTCATTATAATTTCTATTCATGCAACATCTTTCTCCAGAGGTTCAAAGTATTTCAGATAAAAAGGAGATTCCTTCAAAATCAAATGATATTTTATAATTCAAACTCAAATTTTAGTATGAAATAAAAAAGCATCTTTATGTAAAGTTTTGTAAAAGGATTAGGATTTGTAACACCAGTCCAGTGTGCTTTTGTTAGCTCAATATTCCTATTAAGACGATGTGTGGCTGTGTGGTAGAACCGAAATCACAGCTACACTTAGCCTCTAAGGGAAATGCACAGACCAGATAGTCCCTCAAAATGTTATCTCTTGTTACTGTTATACTAAAAAAAAAAAAACAAAAAACAAAAAAACCCCAAACCAAAAAACAAACAAACAAACAAAAACTGGGGAGACGTTGCCACATGTTAAGTAGGCTTTGATCACGTATTTTCTAAGTGAGAGCAACAAAACAACATGTGATCTAAAGTACCCACTATCTTTCTTAGGCTCTGCATCAATATTAGTGAGTGGAGAGATCACTCTGTCATCCCCTCCTACCTGGAAACTCCCTGTCATTTATTATCTGTATTGTTTGTTGAATTCTTTCCTTCCTTCCTTCCTTCCTTCCTTCCTTCCTTCCTTCCTTCCTTCCTTCCTTCCTTCCTTCCTTCCTTCCTTTCTCCCTCCCTCCCTCCCTCCCTCCCTCCCTCCCTCCCTTCCTTTTTTTCCTTCCTTTTTTTCCTTCCTTCCTCTTCCTCTCTCCCTCTCATTCTTCCTCCTTCCTCCTTTTCAATAAGCATTTATCGAGAGCATATATACCTCTACGAAGTAAATAATCAACACCACAGCCCCATTAAAAATGTGAAGAATATCACTTGCTCTCTAAGCAATTTGAACATTTATCATTTCTTCTCTCCTGGGGTGATAAAAAAAAGCAAATGTGCCTATGGATTTCTCCAAGCTAACAAACCTCTTTCTGATTCTCTTTGAGTTAAGTTAATATTATCAATAAGCTTATATGTAAATTCTTGCATTTCTTGCTACTATTATAGAAAATATTCGATATTTTATATATATAGTGTCCCAATAATGTACACACATTTGAACAGCTGATAACTCACCTAATTCTCACTCCTTTTCAGGTTTAACTAATTTGCAATAATGGGTGAAGCCAGACTAAGCTTTGAAGAAAATTTATCCACTAGAGTTTTTATGGGAATACATAAAAGATAAAGTTTACAGCACAAAACCAGCCTGGACCAGAACAGTCATCAGTTTGAAAACAGGTGTTGACAAAAATAAATTATTCATTTTTGTAAATTCTTTTAAATTTTGAAAATGAACTTTATGTCAATAAACACTGACTTTATAATATTTAAATTGTGTTTACATTTTTGGGACAACCTGTATATTACATTATATATGTAATGTAATGTATGCATCATGCAGTCGGCCCTCATTTATCGCAGTTAATCAGTTCCAGACTTTACCGTGATAAATGAATTTCCGCAAAGTAGGATTCTTTTTTTTTTTTTTTTTTTTGTTCAGATAGAGTGGGAGGGAGAGAGAGAGAAACATCGACGTGAAAGGGACACATCAAGTGGCTGCCAACCAGGGCCGGGGACAAACTGCAACCGAAGTACATGCCCTTAGCGGGAACCGAACCCGGGTCTCTCTGGACCGCAGGCCGACGCTCCAACCGCTGAGCCAAACCGGCCAGGGCAGGATTCTTTATTTATATACAGTCATCCCTTGCCACTTTGCGGGTCGTTTTTTGCGGCTTCACTCTATCGTGTTTTTTCAAATACTGTACTATATTTGAAGCGGCGAGGGACAACTGTATAGATATTTAATATATATCATATAATGTAATATATATTTATATGTAGTGTTTTTAATTGGTTTTTCACCCTTAAATTTGAATTTGCAGGATTCTTTATTTTTCCGTTTACTTATCCAAGCTTTGGGATTTGGACCTACAATCAGCAATGTTTTCTATTCTTTTTCTTATGTTCTATGCCATAGTGTGTATCATCTTTTCTTGTATTTCATAGCACAAAGCTGGCCCTGAGGGCTCAGGTGACAATCTCATGTGACCTGTAAATGTCCAATTGGTCATTGACATGTCTATTTCTATTTGGTTTTTTATTATATTTCTTTTTGTGATTTGTGGAATAAAGCTTTGAGCTCTTTTTCCCAATTTTGCCCTGTGTAAATGTGGAGAATTTGAATAATATACTTATACATATTTATATTCCTCTAGGTACACTTCCTAAGTATACTTAGAATGAGTTGCATTTCTTATCAAATCTTGATCATGATTCAGTGTTGAACTCACTACTAATATTGTGTCTGGGTATGCAAATGTTAAGTTGATGTGCCATATAAACTTATCTTTCAGCCACAGGGTCACATTGACATAAATAAATCTTAACAGCTGCATTGTTAGAAATCAGGGCTCCAACATGGAGAGATGATAATAGAAGCTGTTTAAAATGAGGTCATGAAATATCAATTTAAAATACACTCTGTCAGACAGGTGACACTGCTTCTGCTTTCTGTCAGAGAGAAGCATATTGATAATCTTCTCTGTTTTCCATGTATGCTTTTCAAATCTGAGAGTTTGCATCAAAGTCTCCTAAGGCATTTTCTCCTGATTTAATAATTTCATTCCTCAGCCCTTTGACAAATGACAGCAGCCAACTTTCATTGTGATCATTTATTCCAAAGCACATTTTATCAGACTGGATCATGTTTTTGAATAAATAAGTCATTTTATTTATTCCATAAAGCACCTATTTTTTTTTTTTTTCTCCAGTAGCATAAGGTCATAGCCTAAGACACTAAGATTTCCTGGAGATATCATTGAGGATTCTGGGGCCATCGAGCCAAGTACTCTTCCAGAGCAGCCTTTGCACTGTTAGCTATCACGAAGTCAGCAAATGTGTTACTATCTCTTTAAAATAATGGGACTGCTGTATTTCTACATTATGATACTCAAACTTTTTCTTTTCTTAATTTCAGCTTTATTGAGGCAATCATTGAGAGTCGGAATTGTATGATGTTTAAACTGTACACAGCAGTGGTTTGATATATGAATACATTGTGAAAGGATTCCCCATCTAGTTAATTAACACATCTGTCACCTCACATAATTATCTTTTTTGAGGACATTTAAGGTCTATTTTCTTAGCAAATTTCAATTATACAATACAGAGTTATCAACTATAGTCACCATATTATACATTAGATCCTCAGACCTTATTTATCTTATAACTGAAAGTTTGTACCCCTTTACCAATCTCTCCCTGTTTCGCCACCCCCAGCCCCTGGTAACTACTTTTCTACCCCTGTTTCTATGAGTTAGATTTTTTTTTCTTTTTTTATGACCCCACATGTAAATGATACTGATACTCAAGAATGTTTTCAATCCTCAATAAATACTTTGATTGCCTACCGTTCCTGGCTACTTGAAAACTTACTTATTGGCAAGTCAAATTTAATCAGTTTATAAACAACTCTGAATAGATGCATAATTCCACAGTGTTACTTAATTTTTAAAAAATCATTGTTGAGTGGCTATAGAAGGTCTAACCTGATCAGAAGAATTTATTAGTAGTAAGCAACACTCACTCACTTATCTTACTAAAGAAGACTTCTTCAACATGGCCCAATGTGGTCTAGCAGACCAGTTCCTAAAGGGTTGAAGAAGACCCAGCCACATGGTGAAAATAGTTGTGTGAAGTGGAGCGGCTTAGCTTTGGTGACTGACAGCCTGTTATGCCTGCTCTTCTCCCTACTTCTTCGCTTCCTATTTTTTCATCCTCTTGTGCTCAGAAACCTTCCCTTTTGGTTGAAACTAGTATATCAAATTTTGTGTTAAAAAAATAAAGCATAGAAGAGGTTGTATGGAGTAGTGATTAAGAGTGTGGAGTTTGAAGACAGACAGATTTGGATTAAATCCTGACTCCATTACTTACCAGCTATGTAAGTTCATTAACCTCTCTGTCTTAGTTTACTCCTCAGTTTAGTAAACTGATCAACTCATTGGATTTTGTGAAGATTAAACAAATTAATCCATTTGCGGGCCTCTCATATAATAAGTATTCAATGAATGTTAGCCATTATTATTATCTTCATCTTTTACAAATTACTATAATATTAACTTCTATTAAATTTCTGAGGGGACATATGGACATTAAATCTTAGCAGTAATGAGGTCATGTGATGTTTCTTCAAGCATTAGGAAGTCAGAGTGGGAGTATTTTAGAAAATTTTCAGGTCCCTGCTATTTGACATTCCTTTAATGAGGTGACATAACTATATATCTCATGTAATTCTCATAGGATCCAGAGGAATCACTAAAAGTGATTTTTGCATATTTTCAAAGCAGGCATTGACTCTTATTAATTGTTGGGTGTGGTCATTGTGGAAGACCCTCAAAATAAGAATTTGAATTGACTAGCATTTATACATACTTATATTCCTCTTGGTTATTCTCACCACAATTACTGTCTTAAGATTTTTAGAGCTACCCCCCTCAACCCCTCACTTTGCAAATGACTTCCTGCTGTTCTTGACTCAGGAGGGTTTAAGTCCTATATTTAAATGGTGAGGCATTTGTATGTGACAAATGGCATATATCCGGAATTCTTGTACCTCTTGAAGAGAGGCCTTGTAGGGCCTGACAGGTGGCACATGTTTGCATATGGGCTGTTTTGGCATGATCATTCATAATGATTCTCAAGGGGAGTATGAGTAATTTACCTATCAAAGGTCCTTATTAGGTAAGAAGCTCACCAATATTAAATTTTGGATCAGGCAATGTCTTCAGGGACTATACCTCTATTTTAAAGGCAGACGACTTAAGTAACTGTTTTGGTTGACAGTGTTACCTTTCATATTGCTGACTCAGATTCATATCTCATTCAATCCTCATTATAACCTGAGTCAATTATTAGGGTCCACATATTATTGTGACTCATGTACTCTCCACCATGCCTCATATCCAGTGTCACATTATCCCACTTTGCCTCTCAGATATTAATTTATAAAATACCCATTGTATGAAAATATTATATATATATATATATATATATATATATATACACATATATATACATATAATCGAGTAAGAGGAAGATGTTTTGTGGCGGGGAAGTGCTTGCCTATGGTGAGGCTTAAACATTATATTTCATTGAGTGTGAAAGTGAAAATAAATATCACTTCATCCACCATAATTGCTTTGCTAAAATAATGATAACTAGCAGCGTAGCCTCCTTGTAGTGTTTGAGTTTGGCTTACTTTTACCGTGATGTTATGGAGCCAAGGCCATTTACTACCATGACTTCCTTTACTTCTGCATTGCTACCATTTTTAATTTGATCTTCCAACCCATTTTCCAACTTCTCACTTTGCTTCTGATCTAACAGGATGGGGAAGGTTAGCTCTTGTAGACACACCCCTGTCTAAGCCATGCATCTGGCCACTCCTGTTCACCCCCTTCGACAACCCCACCCCCCTGAATACACATCAAATCTAAACATTTAGCTCTTTGGTTGTTTATCTCCAATTCTATCACTTTATTTATTTTTTTTTTTTTTTTTTTTTTTTTTTTTTTTTTTTTATCCTCACCCGAGGACATTTTTCCATTTTTTGTTCAGATAGAGTGGGAAGGAGGGAGAGGAAGAGGGAGAGAAAGAAACATCGACGTGAAAGGGACACATCGAGTGGCTGCCTCCCGCACAACCCAACCAGGGGCCGGGGACAAACTGCAACCGAAGTACGTGCCCTTAGCGGGAACCGAACCCGGGCCTCTCTGGACCGCAGGCTGACGCTCCAACCGCTGAGCCAAACCGGCCAGGGCTCCAATTCTATCACTTTAGTACACTCACCTTGGTCCCATCTCCTTCAGATCAAATGACCAAATTTAGGGGTGGGTTCTTTTTCTTTATAGTGTAGAGAGATCTTCCATTGTTAGTGTTTAAAAACTCCATCTTTCACCCTTTTTTTCATGTGAACTTTGAATTTCCCTGTTGAATTTAACTGTAGAGGATAAAAGATCGAGAAAAAAGTAGAAAAAGGCCTTTAAATAGCTGTCTATCTTTTCTTATTTAGCATATCAAGAGTCCATCCTTTCCTAATAAAGCTCCAAAATTACGGATTTAGTTGAGGGACAGGAACACAGGAGTATTGGAAGGTGAGGACAAGGAAGTAAAATGAGCGGTCACTGTGCTGGCACCAGGACCGGCTGTGAGATGTCCATGAATTATCAAAGCTGGTTGTTAAATAGTCTTATTAAAATTAAATTATATGAACTTATAATTAAATAAATTATATTAAAAACAAAGGTAATAAATACTCAAAACTCACCTCTTTCTAATTATTTGACTGCATGTTATTGTTACATATGATCAAGGTTATTTATGTCTATTTGCTTGGTGGAAATATAGAATAATACACTGTTTGCATCTCCTCCCAATTCCATGGTCAGGATAGTGGGATTACTCATACCACAAATACAGCAAATGTTACACATCAAGGTTTCATTTGTTGTTTTTATTGATCATCTAAACTAGAAATTGGCAAACTTTTTCTGTACTTGTGTATCAAACTATTCCCCAGTGTGGGAGGCCTCCCAGATTTGGCCTATGAGCCCAAGTTTGTTGATCTCTAGTCTAAATTTAAGAAAATAATGCTGAAATGTTTATAATGCATTTCGAAATTTAAAGTATGCTATATCTGTATCTATTACTTTGTAAACAGCATATAAATTATTTCAGTATTTGAAAACTATTATCCCATTTGGGAAAAAAAAACCACTCACATCATTGATGAGCAAGTGCTATTCTTTTTCTTTTTAAATATGTTTTTATTGATTTTTTTTAGAGAGAGAAGAAGGGAGAGAGAGATAGAAACATCGATGTAAAAGAGAAACATTGATTGGCTGCCTCCTGCACACTTCCTACTGGGGACAAACCCCAACCTGGGCATGTGCCCTGACCAGGAATTGAACAAGGACCTCTCAGTCCATGGGATGATGTTCAATCCACTGAGCCACAGGCCGGCCAGGTGCAAATGCCATTCTTTTTTTTTTTTTTTTTTGCATTTATCTTCAGATAAAGCGGGAGGGAGAGTGGGAGGAAGAGAGAGAGAGAGAGAAACACCAACGTGAGAGAGACACATTGAGTGGTTGCCACCCACACGACCCCAACCGGGGCCAGGGACAAACTGCAACCGAGGTATGTGCCCTTAGCGGGAACAGAACCCGGGACTCTCTGGTCTGGGAGCTGATGCTCTAATCGCTGAGCTAAACCAGCCAGGGCAACAAGTGCCATTCTTACACACATTTTCTTTGTTTCACTTTCATGCTACTCGTTAATGTAAATGAAAATATCATCCAACATTTTGGTCAGAACTACATTTGTTTGTGAATTGCAATAACAGGTTGGCTGTGGACACAGAATTTGGCAAAAATTGACCAGAACATTCTGTGAGAATCAACTGGTTATATGGAATTGTGTATTGTATTATTTTTATTATTATTTGTAAATTGTGTACTACACATCCTTTAGATTGGTAACAGATTTTATGTACCAGAACATATATACACATATTTTTATTCCTGAAGAGTTTTTGTTAAACATTTATCAGTTCACCAGTAAGTAAAAAAAGAAATCACATGTGGGAGCAACTGGGAGTAGCCATGGAAAAGGAACAAGGTAAGCCAACCTCTGGAGCCCTCAGAAGGAAAGAAAGAGGGTGCTTAGGAGAACATGGGGTTTTTGAGCAAGGACTCAGGATCCCTCTAGAATAAGGTGGGGGATGGGCCCATTTTGTTCTTAGCAGGCCAAGTGTTACATACAGTGAAAACACCTAATGCAACACTTGGCCTTGAGGTAACTTACATGTTGAGTAGAAGTTGAAATCCATTATATGCACTATACCAGAGTTTTCAACTTAGTTTAAATAAGAAAAATACTCCAAGCACCTAACAGACAAGTTACATGTTTTGGGGTAACATGTCTGTTATAAAACAATCTGGATTTTAGTAATTTAAGCAAACTCTTTCTCATGCAGAGCATGCATTAGAGATTGCACTTTTACTTTCTTTTTCCATTACTGTCTTCAATTCTGACTTCTGTTTTAGAACTCCACCTGTTAGGACATCAATTTCTCTTCACAGATTCAATAAAAATACTGTATGGCCATTTATCAGCATTGCACTACACAGCAGCTCCAGGCTTTCTGCATGCTGGTGATCCACGATACATACTACCTAGACGCACACGTTTAATCCTAGGCCAACTTCTTTGCCTCTAATCAATTTTCCATAACAGTCTTCAGGATTGTGTGAGCTCGGGCAATGCCAATATAGATTATTATTTAAACTCTGAATAAAGGGAATTATTCTTATTGCCCAAAGAAACGCTATCTTCAAATCAAATACCAGTGGTTTTTCATTTTGATTGGATTGCTGTTTGGATGACTAATCCTCCATCTTTTTTTCCTATCTTACTCAGAGGTCCCCTCTGTTATAAAGATTATTCAGAATTGACTACTCACAATACTATTCAACTATCCATCACAGTTGCTAGACGCCTTCCCAGTACCTGGTTATCAACTGTCACTTTGAAAAACAGAGCCTATGTATTCGCCCCTCTTCCCACCCTGCATAATAGCATCTCCAGTTTCAGAAGGAACCGTTTGATATTCTCTCCACATGATTTTTCACCTAGTGTGTTGTTGCTAGGAGGTGGCAATGGCAGCAATCTAGCTCCTTGGGGACTTGGTAAGAGCAGTTTAAAAAGTGTAAATGGTGTTTGCTTCAGGTAAATAACATGAAGGGGACTTTCTGCAGTGCTGTTTATAATGAAAATTAACATGTTCTGTACTAAATGGTTAGTTCATTACAAAACAGTACAAACAAATGAAACACTGAGTAATAAAGTACATTTAAATATAATTTATGAAAAAGACAAAATAATCATGATCTATTTAGTGGAAAATAATGGAGTTAAAATTATATGGACACACTGATTCTATTTTTATAAATATGTATTATGTTTGTGCATTTACCAATGAATAAAAAGACTGAAAAACACATTGAATAATAATTTTCGAGTGGTAGGATTATGGGGGATTTTAATTTTTTCTTCAGTCTTTTCTGTAATTTTCAAATTTCTATAATGGTCATGTCTATTTTTGTAGTCAGAATTTAAAATGTCATTACTACAAAAAAAAAAAAAAAAAGAAATTGACAAAACCAAATAACAGCAACTCCACCCGCTTCCTGGCACCCCTGATTTAATGAAAAGAAGAGGAAGTCTGCTTAAATTATTCAAATTTCTTTAGGTGCTTTTATGGAACCAGGGATTCTCTACAATACAAAAAGCCATTCGTTCTGAGTCTTGAGGAAACAGAAATAAAAAGGAGGAAGGAGGCAAAGATTATAAAATGTTTACAAGGCAAATGCTACTGTATTGATTGAGCTCCTAACTGCATTTCAGTAGTAAAATAGCTGGGGAAATGTGGGAACTTTTGTGATCAACATGAGCCATACTCATGCAATCTAGCATTCTGATGAAAATCTGGAAAAGAAAAGAACATAGTTCATCACCAACAATAACCAAATCTTTGCAGTAGAGGGTCAGGAATATTCCTGGCATCCAGAGGCTGGTACTATGGGCCATGATATTTTCTTTCTCTTGGACTTCCTATTTCTTTTCCTATTTCTCCCCCATGAGTCCTACACTTATGTATACTCAATCTGACAAGTTGATTTTATGTTGTGTCCACCTCACCAAGTCTAATTCCCCCTCATTGTTCACATTCTTCAACATAGTAAAAGCATAATGAAGCCATAGGTAAAGGACATGTCTCTCTTTGCTATGACATGTCTCTTTTATGCTATGATGGCATCTCATAGCATAACCTGTGCTTACCATGGTGTTAGAAAACATCTCCAGAATAGGGATGAGGATGGAGAGGGATGAAGGGATAAAAGGAAGAGAGCTCTATTCTGCCTACTTGTTGTGGCAGAAATTCAGTCGGCAGGAAGAGTCAGACTGCATGCACTCAGAGGATTAGAAAATGACTGTTTAATGTGCATGGGTGCTGGCCCAGCGGAGTCACCTCCAAAGGCTAAGCCCTGCGCCCGGGTTCTAGCACCTTTTATACATGATAAGCTTCTGGGTATTTGGGGGCTTTCTAGTTCCACTGTAATTTAGGCAGTTGGCAGATGTAAGGGAATTACAAAAGCCAGGGGCATGTTCTCTGCACTGCCTAAGAGGCTACACCTGGCTTCCCGTCTCATACTGATGGAAATGGGAAGAACACAGGAGTGAAGTAGATTAGAATTCCATCTGGCCTCACAGGAACTGACATCTCAGTGTTTTGCAGTTGAGTAAAATGGAGATCTAAACCATGGTAGGATTACTTCATGAAAATGGAGGTGAGCGTGGGTGACATTTGCCATCCTTGGCTTCTGATCCCAGACTCCTCTAGCCTTGACTTAACTCCTACGGGGCCCTGGATAATTCTTTTCTCATGAGAAAATTCTTTTCTAGTATTTGCTAATTTTTCTTTAAAGAATTATCTTGTCCTCTCTTGGTGGGCAAGGTATGCATTTTTTTCTCGAAGACCGTCTCTGTGAGAAGCATTTGATATTATTAAGAACTCATTGCTGGACTCCTTATTTTTAAAAAGGTATGGTTCCTCTTTATTTTACTGCTGCAGCTGGATTGATTAAAAAAATCAGAATGTCTTCTGTTTAATTCAAAGGCTAACAATGATGAGTAAATCTAATGATGTTTTAGCAAATGGCCATGTACACCATTAAACCTCTAAGGGTGAGGTGAGTGAGGTGATACTAAATAACAGAGATGGACTCTCTGTCCTTGTCATCCACATTTTATTGTTACGTTTTTAAAACATAAAAATAAAGTCTCTGAGAGAATATATAAGGAGATCCTTCTCTCTGGTCTCAATTACTGATCATTTAAACCTAAGACTTGGCTTGCCTGCCATCTAGCAAAAATAGTCATCTCATGTCCATTTGATACAGCCCACCCAGCTCACAGTGACTGTTGGGATGGTGAGCATGTCTCCATCGCAGCTCCAGTCAGGGTGTGGAGAGGACGTGGACCATCTTCTGCTCTAAATCATGGCCATCTCATTGGCCTTTAGATACTTTCATGAAACAGATGAACAATGGGTCAGAATGGGGAGTTTTATATTCACTAGATCATAGAAATTTGAATGATGATTTGTTTCAACTGAGATGGAAAATATCAAGCTAATTTCTTTTTGGTTAGTTCACACTCCTTCCATCATTACCAGCTCTCAGACTAAAATCATTTGTGATTTTTACCCCATGTGTTGACTTTTTTTCTCATGTGTTGTGCAACAGCAATTTTTAGGCTTAGCTATTGGTTCTCATTCCCATCCTCTACCCCTTTTCTTGCCTGAAGACCAGTTGTTTTCTTTAAATTTTGTGTTTTATCTGCTTGCCTTCCTGTCTCTGAATTTATGTTGTTTCTGTTTTGTTTTGTTTTGCCAGACTGGCCACTTAGTTATTTGTTTTTGTTTTTCACACAAAAATCTAAATAAATATTCTTAGTCCTAGGCATCCTTATGCATATTTTTATTTTATTCTCACACTTGTATACTAGTTTTACGTTATTTTTCTCAGACCCTTGGAGACGGGATTCCATAGTTTTCTGGAGAGTAGTGTTCCTGATGAAGATTCTGATGTCAGTTTGATTCTCACGTGCCAGGAGATACGCTTTTATTTTTCATTTATTTTAGGGAAGCTGTTGACTTTTTTCTTCTATTTAGATTTTTTAATCTTCACCACCACGTGCCTCGGTGCAGGTTTGTTTGTGCTAACGCTATGTACAATTTTCAGACTTGAGTTTTTATTCATATATAGGAGTTGACTTCATTCTTTATTATTTCTTCCATTCCATTTGCTCCGTATATTCATTCTGAATCTCATAATTGAAATCTCTGGTCCTGACCTCTCTGTGTCTCAGTGTTTCTCTCGTTATCCTCCTGCAGGGCCTGCTGCTACTTACTGTGCAGAAGGAGATGGTGCAGGTTCCAAGGTGTCCCTCGGTACATTTGTCTTCTTATGTGAGAGCTCTCGGTCCCTCCGGAAGCTGTCAGTCATCTGGCGAGACTGTGTGTGTTCTTTGGTGCCTGGGCCCTCTCCCACGCCTGAACTGATATTTCACAGAAGAGCCTTAGTTAGCAGCAGGCCCAAGTCCTTTTCGACTTTCTGTCTTTTAGAGACTGTTCTTGTCTCCCAGTGCCTCTGTCCCCACTTCCCCCAGAAGAGCCCAGGCTTTCAGGCGGCAGTTCTCAGGGCATCCGTGTGGGGGCAGCAGACACTGCTCCGGTCCGCTGTGCAGGCTGAGAAGAGCCAGCGCCGGGAACTCGGCAGTTAGACTGCAGCTCTCCTTGTTGCCATGCCTGCCTGGTGGATGTGTGGACTCCAAGACTGGACTTTCTCAAATGCTTCATTGCACCTCTGATGTTTTAGGTCAATTTTTTTCCCCCTGCTTTTTTCTGTTCAACCTGTTTCATTTGCTTTCTATTCTTAAGGAATTTCTAAAATCTCGAAGATATGAATGACAGTGGTTTTTGTTTCCCTGTGATGTGATTGGATCTTTCTTTTCATAGATTTTCTTTTCATTTTAAAGAGATTTTAAGTGGTAGGGGATTTAGACATTTGGGCTCAATTCAGTATTCAGACCGTAAAATTCAAAGAAAACGAGCTGCATGCTCCATGAGATTTTCCAGGCTTAGTGCCTGTTCAGAAGGCAGATCCACCGGGCAGGGTTTGCCCCCAGCACAGTCACGGGCCATCTTCTCACATCTACTGCAAGGCTGGGCAGCTCTCCTGGGGCAAACATCTAAGTTACATTAAATATTATATTGCTGTCTGGAACCTAGCAGTTGTTTTGTTTGATTTTTCCATAATGATTTATACTTAATATCTTATTTTTACTACATATTTTCTGAACTATAAAGAATTGCTAATGCTATTTTGTGGTTGGGTAAACTGAGATATGAAGTATCTAGTCATGTTGCGTTCATAAGAACCAGGACAGTACTAAAAATAGAACCTCAGTATCCTACCTACTCTGCCAGTGGCTCTTACCGCTTTTCGAAAGCAACACACATGATGGAGTGAGCTCACGTAGACACCTCGTTGTGTGAGATCCCTGGTGCACTACACACAGACATCACTCTGGCTTTATCATTTTCAGAGCTGGGTGCGTCTCAGGATCTGTTCATTTTTGGACTAATATGAATTACTCTATTAAAAATGATAGAAAACATTTAATGAGCAGTTATTGTCAGGCAAGGCCCTAGTGCCTCACACATTTAACTAAGTCATCCTCACCACTATCAATTGAGGTGAGGATATTATCACCTTCATTTTATAGATCAAGAATCAAAAGAAAGGGATTAAGCATTCCCAAAGTCAGTCTCACCGAAAATTACAGGCGATGCCCAGATCCCAGTGGTCTAAGTCCAGAGCCCATGCTCTAAACCAGGTACTGGCAAACCAAGGTCTGTGGGCTAAATTTGATCAGCTGCCTGTTTTTGTTTTGCTTTTTTAACTGCCCATAAACGAAGACTAGATTTTACATTTTTTTAATAGATTAACTACGTAATAGCCTCAATTTTGCTTCTTGGCCCCACAAAGCCCAAAACATTGACTTTCTGGCCCATTAAAAAAAAAAAAAAGTGTGCCAACTCCATCGAGGCTACAGTTCACACACCTCTGCATTTATTATGAGTTGCAGTTAGTTGGGCATAGCTCACTGTTAGCAGCGGGTTGAGACTGCATTAGGGTACACCACCAAGTCTAGGGAGCAAAACAGGCAGTTTGTGACTTTCATTACTTCTCCTGCCCATTTCTTCCTCTTCCACAAATAAGGTCTTACTAGGCATCTGTGTGTGTTTTTTAAAAAACTATTAGCATGAATTGATGAAATGTGTCCTCCTCTCTTCACCCCTTTCTAACTGTGCCCCGTTTTTCCTAAGGAAACAGTGAAAGGGTTGTACAGAGACAGAGGAAATCTAAAAACAAATCACGAATTCTGCTTTGGGATCTCAGCAATTGTTTTCAGAGTTTCAGCAATTCTGGTGGCGAGGCCCTGGAGAAGGAGGAGGACATATATGTAGCCCAGAGTCTGAACAGGCCTCCTGCCTGGGCATTGCTTTGCAGGTGGTACAGTCCTACCAAGCCCAACTATGAGCATAGGAGTGTGTGCTAAGCATGCAGTTAGGGCAAAGGAATTGGTTTATTGAATATTTTCAACTGTAACTTTCACTGGAATGCTGCTAGCTGTTTGGTGTTGGGAAGTCAGGTTAAATAAGTTTGAAAAATTCTTGGTTAAACAGAGTTAACAAGTTTTTTTTTTTTAGTCACAATATTTCCTAGAGCTTATAATATGCTAGTGTCCATTGTCCATCTATAAGTGGAGTATATACAACGCGTAGTGTTTTCTTTACCTGGATGATGAACTTGTTTGTTTGTTTGTTTTTTGGTTGTTTTAATCCAATGACTTATGCTCCAGGGAACACAATTTGGGAAACACTGGGGAACATAATTCATTGCTCTTTTCTATGCTAGAAGCTTTTTCTGCCCAGTGAATCAGTAGCAGTTGAGTAGAGTCAACATGTCATTCCGACTGGATATTATAGAACAATATTTATAAATCTCCATTCTGACATTCCTCTTCCCTACTTTTGATTCCATGCAAATGACCAGCCTTCTGTGTGCATTCAACATTCTGTCATTCTTTTCCATTCCAGCGTACTTTTATACTCATAAAATATTCAAGTTGACGAATCATTGCTCATTGCTTTTCTTCTCGGTTTAACTGTCTCATGCATACTCAGGGAGTTACCTTCATCTAGTCAGCCTGTTCTCTCTAAGTCACAGTGTAGTAGAGTGTCAGTTATTTCTTACCAAGGTGGTGAGTTTCTGCTCAGATCCAAGAGGCATTCTATAAACCGGCAGTTAGGTTTGGGGGTTTATAACACCTTGCAGGCAGGTAGGTGTAGAACCTTTTGGCAACTGACCACATTGTTCATGCACAACATCAAGCGTCACTCAACATGAAAGGACAGCTCTTATTTTTGAAGTTCTATTTTACATTCTACCCAGAATTCTATTCATTGTCTGAAATGAATTTTGGTGGTTTTCTATTTTAAAACACTCTTCAAGTACAGAAAGTTACTGAATTCTCTAAGTAAAGATTAGTCTCACCTGTCCAGACAATCTTTAGCCACCTTGCCCCCACCTGTGTGTGGAAGAAACTGGCATCCTCAGTTTACGGCAGGGCTCCAGAAACGATAGCAGTTTCCTTGTGCACATCCATTTCTCCTTGCGGATGGGCGGCCCATCTCTATAATCAGATCTATCAGCTCTTTGCAGAAGAAGGGGACAGTGGTCTTACACATGTGGAAATCTAATAGCAACTTGTCACTCCCTCTCAACGGCTCAGCTCCAGGCTGTCAGTGTCATGTTCTGTGTTGTGACGCTGCAGTGGGCCAGGTCCCTGCCTGGAGAGAAGCTGCCACTGGGCCACTTTGCTCACTCTTACAGAAGTCATGATGTATCCGGTGCCGTCTCTCTCATGACTGACTTTTTAGAAAATGAGGTTGCCAAATCCTGGTTGTTTTAGTGTGTCAATAACTAGTACAAATTCTGGCATCATAATTCACACAATGAAAACTAATTAATGAAGACAATCCAGGATTGGTAATATATCCATTATGGCTTTCCTTGTACCTTGAAAAACATGGTACCCCATTGTCCTGAACTGTACCCTAAGTCTCTATCATTCTACTTAGAGATTACACCAAATGACAGAAGTAAACATTTTTTTAAAGAAATTTATCCCAAGCAGTCATTCTCTCAAACACTGGATGCCAGCTAATTGATTTATAAATTTTTTACTTTTCAGCTTCATTACACTTTACACCTCAGTATGTTTTTGTACCTTATCACATTTTGTAGAGATTTCTGGCTTTTAGTAGAACTCTTCAATGTATCAATTCCTGTTAACACAGCCGTTAAATATTGAGATCATGCTGCATATTAAATGGAATTGATTTTCAAAGTAAATAAAATCCCTGAATGAATGGGTGTATCTTTCCACATGAAGGAAGAAATGTTAAGAGAGTTGCACATATAAGCTGATCTTGTGGAAATAAACTGAATTGTCTGTGGAGAAGTTGTATTACAATGCAGTAATTCTATCTTTCTGAAGTGCCTTAAAAAGTAAAATATATTTAGTCCAAGTTCAAACATGAAAGGCAAAGATATAGATTTTGAAAATATAATGGCTTTGTCTGACAGTCGGTCAGTTGTCTTTGCTTTAAAAGAATATCTATATTGGTCTAGAGTCCAATGCAGCCAGAATCCTCATTCATTCTTCCGACCAGGGAGAAACATTAGGTTGAAGTACATAATGTCTAAAAAGCAATTATTACACCTTAATTAGCTGGCTGTGGCTACAGTTGATGGGTTGACAAGATTCACATACAACTTTTACAATACTGAATGTTGTATTCTTCTATTAAACCCACATCATCTATTGCACTCCTAAAAAGTAGGTTTCAACCTCAATTCCCTAGTTCTCTCGTGTCTCCAATTTTCTTTTCTATGAAGAGAAAACAAAGTAAGGAAAACCTTAAGCAATGTGAAAGAATAGAATACCTCCCCCAGCTTTCAATTTCATTTTGGTAGTAAGTCTAATGATTATGTATTGTATAGATTATAGAATATATGAAACATTATATATAATTCATAGTTTTATCGAGTCATATTGCACCAAAAAAGCTTCATGAGGCATTTTCCTTTTCACATATTCCATAACACTGTGCAAATACTCAGTCACTGAGCCAACAGTTTGTCCTGTGGACTTGGGGCAGAATCCGGAAATTCAGAGGAGTGAGACCGTGGAATAGAAGCACAGGGAGGGCCTTCATGTAACTAATTATCTGTTTTTTGAGAGATAAAACTTACCAAGGTAATAATACTTGGAAAGCCTTCGATCCTTTCACAGGAGACAACCTACATGGAATATTATTTTGTGTGATTTGAAACATGAATGAGTATAATTAAAGTTGAGGGCAGTTGAGGACTTGAGGTGGAGCCATCGGAGCCAGGGGAGGTAAGACCACTGAGGAGATAACCTTGCTGATAAAAAGAAAGAGAAGAAAGTGGGTATATTGATTATTCCAGGGAGAGGAATGGCCGAGAGGAGGAATTGGCAAATTTTGACTTGTGGGCTAAATCTGGCAAGTGGACAATATTGTATGACCACAGCTAAGGATAATTTTTACTTTCTAAAGCATTGTTTGTTTTTTTTTAAAAAAAAAAAAAAAAAAAGAGGAATATGAGATAGAGGACATGTGGCCCAGAGCCTAAAATATATTATCTAGCCCTTTACAGACGCATTTGTTGACCCTCAGTCTAGAGTGACGGCCTTCAGACTTTCTGTGTCGGTGAAAACGTGTCCTGTCCGTGCTGGTCCATGCGGGGGTCAGAAGCCACATGTGACTGCTGAGCACTTAAATGTGGTTTGTGCGCCGTGGAACTAAATTTTAAATTTTATTTAATTTAAAGTTAAATCACTACAAATGGCTGCTGGCTACCATTTCGGACAGCACAGTTGTAGCCAGCTGTGCAGGTGTGGGCCATTTCATGTAAAATCAAAGGTTCCAAACTAATTCCTGTCCCATACCTAAGTTTAGCTGTCCTGTGTGATATTAGCTCGGAAGCAGGCTGGAAGTGACAGGGCGCCACGCTGAGAGAGGGGTAATGTTGGGAAGCTTGACAAGTCTTGGCAGGAGGACGTGGCAGAAAGACCACTTAGGGAGCATTTCCACACCACGGGTACAGTCTGCGTTCTAACTGAGATGACCAGAACCCATCTGTTTCTAAAACATATGCTGAGAATCCAGAATTAAAGATCTGATCGGGAGGAGTGGAAACAGGTCAGTGTTTAGACTGCAGCATAGAGACAACTGCAGTGTCAGACAAAAGGCGAATCAAAGCAGAATCTCTCTGTAATAGAAGGCCACAACATGATTCAAATGTTAAGAAATAGGACTGGCAGAAGATGGACAAATAGAACTCTCAAGGCAGCTAAGGAATAAGAAATTGTTCTTTCTTTCTGGAGCACCAGTATTCTTTTTTTTTTTTTTTTAAATATATATTGTTGATAGTGTTACAGGTATCCCCTTTTTTTTTCTCCATTGACCCCCTCCACCCTGCTCCCGCCCCTAACCCAGGCCTTCACCGCACTGTTGTCTATGTCCATGGGTTATGCATATATGCATATAAATTCTTTGGTCTCTTCCCGCCAGTGTTCTGATGGGAGGAGGTGCTATGGAATGGAAAAGTTTTGGTGTGTAAGAAACTCTGGCATGGGATACCCACATGGATTTTAGAGGTGGATAGGAGCAGTGAGTACCTTGAAGCTCTGTCCCATTCCTTCATGGAGCAAGGATGAGGTTAGCAGATAAAATAGAGTGTACTCAGTTAAATTTTAACTTGACATAAATAACAAATACTTTTAAAATCTAAGTACAGCTAACATATTATATGGCACATACTTCTATTAAAAGTTTTTGTTGCTTATCCAAAATTCAAATTTAGCTGAGCATCCTATATTTTTATTTGCTAATTCTTGGCAACCCTAGGTAAGGGCCATTAACACTGATTGCTGACCTTCTTAATGGTTTTGTGAAAGGGTGGGAGAGTTTACCAGAAGCTCCATCCAAATGTCTGGAATCAGGCTAAGCTGGACACTTATCAGACATATGCTTTTGGCCACATTACTTAACCTCTCTTAGCCTTCTGTTCTTGTTAGTGTGAAGCAAAGCTATTCACCCAGTGAGAGCTATGTCTATCCTTCCTTGAATAACAAAATGTTAGAAGTACATGGAGCCTTACTTATCTTCTATCTAATGCTCTTCTTTTTACAGAAGAGAAAACAGACCGAAAAAGGTAAGGTGACTTTTCCAATAACCCAGATTTCTACCTGTGATGGCCTGACTATTCCTGGAATCTGGGTATCATGCCACTCTATTCAGTGCTTTTATTCTCTACACTGTACTGTCTTCTTTTATCTTCAAACAATAAGAGAAATAATGTTCATTAAAGTGCTTTGTAAATTTTAATATGTGAAGTATAAATGTGTAGTATGATTGTTTCTAGGCTGATATCAGAGCATAGCAATCACCTCCCTGATTATGCCAATTCACAGTCCTCCATCTGGAAAAATGTTTTGGTATCGGCACCTCAGGAGTCCAAAGTATTAATCTTCTTGGGTTGTTTTTGAAAAGCACAACTGTTAAATTAAGAACAAAGTTATCAAATCAAGTTGCCAATTCTAGATTTTTAAAAATCTGGCCCCATGGGAAACCAACCATGATAAAGGTAAATCTCCTTAGGTGCACACAAACCAGCCTTTTGCATTTCATTGTTGACAACTCGGTCTAGACGTACAACTTGTGTATTGCTGTCTGCCTCACAGGAAACAGATTCTTATTGCAAGGCAAGTCACATCCCTGCCAACATGTATAGCTGATCTGCCACGGTGGCAGTGACAGGCTGACACCTCCCAGATACCTTTGTTTTCCTCCAGTGTAAAGAACAGTCCAGGTGGGGGCAGGGGGATGATGACCTGTCCAAGCAGTTGATGCTAAAGAAGCATTTAAATAAAGGAGGGGCTGACTTAGCATGGAAGGAGATATCCAAAGGCAACGTTTAAGATCCAAAGTCTCAGGACACTTCAGAGGCCTCTCCTTAAAGGAGAGAAATTTGAGCCTCTTTGGTTGCTGTTCCTTTGTGCCATCACCGTGGACTATACCCTCTCTTTCCTATAATTGATTTATTTTGGCTCAATTAAGACTTTGGGAAATTTTAATCTTACATTGAGATGGATTACTACTGGGTGGTACAACTGGTTCATTGTCTTTTGAATGTGTTTGAGATTTCCTCTTCAGTGGGGAGTTGGGTTTATTTTTATATTGTTAAATGTTGTGTTGCATATGCAAATGAAATTTTGCTTGAGGAATTTAGAATGGAAATATTTTAAGATATGTAAAGCTTTTAATCCAACAAACTATTTTGAAAATAAAAGGATCTTTCCTCCTGTGTGCTTATTGTTTGCTCAAAACTATATATGCCTTACATAAATACCATGAATATATTTACAGGGACTTAATACCATCCAAAATATTCTTAATTTCTTATATAATTTCTTTTTTAAAAACTCAATTTCCTTGTGTTCTCTTGCATATAACAAAAGGTTTTATATTTCTCCAGAAGTCTAGAATCTAGTTTTCATCTGTATTGCATTTTGACTGTTAAGGGTTTACTTTTCTGAACCCAAGTATCTTGTTAGAAAGAGGCTCCTGGACTTCTAAGCTGCACTGATGACGTTTGAGATACACCCCTTGCCTCCTACTGTTACAGGGCAGTCTTTACACAGAACTACCTAGTCTAGTATTTTTTATTAATATATTACAATAAGTTTTCCTGTGGGGTACATTTTGTTCCTTAGAGGAAAAGTATGAGTGTTTAAACACACTGGATAAAAAACACACACATACACATCACTAGGCTTCAATCTGATACAGAAACAGTTTGGGGCGATGTCACTTTGGATTTATGGCTATGCACACCTATTGTGACCTAATCATTGTATTGAGAAACATTATTTGAATTGATGAACTACTGGCGTGCTTGATTAAACCTGTGTTTTAAGTCTGATAATTTTGGACCTCTATAACACTTGAGTTAGTGGGCTGGAATTAGGAAGGATATTAGTGCTTTGGAAATTTGTGAAAGCATGCAGATTAGACCTTTATTTGGAAGGGCTAAGATATCACTCTTCTTTTAAATAGAATGCTCTGGGACTTCTGTTCCAGTGTTTCTACGATTTGTCCATCTCTTCTCCTTCCCCACCCCCATCTACATGTTGACCACTATTTTTACCTGGATCACTGCAATATCACTCTGATTAAATGTCCTGTCTCCCTTCATGGTCCACACCTGTAAAATCAGTTAAGCATCCCTTATCTCTGAATAAGGGAAGGGTTACGTGGTCTTATGATTAATTCTTCGCAGAATTTATAAGCATTCATCCCAAACTTTTTTTCAGAAGCAAATGAACTAAAATTAGCTTATAATGAATCAGAAAGCATTTAACAGAAACTCACGGAGAATTCCTGAGTTTCATGGAGTACTGATTTTGAAATTGTTTTCCACAAACAGCCATAGAAGGGCTCTTTGAGAGCTGATATGGATGTGTTTGGTGTTCTGTAGAAAGCCGGTCCTGTCCTCAGGAGGGACAGAGGTTCCACAGACAGAAAGGGAATCCCTGCTAGCGCCAAGGTTGCAAACTGTGCAGTAGACAGTTGTGGTATTACAGACACTGTGTCTTTCTTTTGCAGATAAAGAAACTAAGAATTAGTGTTATTTAATGTAAAGCTCTTAAGAGGAGTGGAAAATGCTATTACATAATGATGACTATTGCAATGTCGAAGGAATTATTTTGGCACAATGATGCTGTTTTTCCCTTGCAGTTTTGTAGCAGTTTCCTAGCTGATAAATCACTATGTCAGCAAAGTTGCATTTGATTTGACTTTCAAGAGAACTTAAAACAGTTCATTATTTTTGTTCCATTTCCTAAAGAAACCTCCAATTTCTATGTCTTCAATGAAAGTGATTTCACCCACAGTTAATTATTTACAACGTACCACAATCCACGCCGTCACCCAGGAGAATCCTGAAGTCAGTCTCCTCTGCTCCAACTCTCTTACTCTCACATTGCCACCCAAACCGTGGATCTCTGAGATTTCTCTTGCATCTGTCCCCCTCCTCTGTCAACACTGCAGCCGTGCTCTGCAAGCCTCAGCCTTCTCTGGGCTGGATAGCACAACACCCTTCACTATCTCCTTGTCTTGGATCTTCCCACACTCCTATTTATTCTCTTTATTGCAGCCACGATAGTTTTTCCAAAATGCACATGTGAGCACTTCCCTCCTCCCCATACAAACTTCCCTGGCTCCCTGTAGCTGGCAGCCTTAATCTAAGCTCCTCAGAACATCGGTCAAGGCTCCGCAGCTTCGTTCGGTAGCTCCTCACCAGCTGCATCTTTTACTACTTATTCCCTCACACTTTTAGATGGAGAATTTGTGAACAATCTGTGGTTTTAAGATTCTCTCCTGTTTCTCTGCTTTTTCTCAGTCTGTTCCCTCTTCCTGAAAAACTGCTCCCTGTCCCCTTGGTCTCGTACCCCCTGACCTTGCTAACTTCTATTCATGTCTCAAAGTCCTTCCCAGGTAAGGGATGAGTTATGCCTCTGGGAAGAGGGGGAAATGACTCCCTCTTACTTGGTGCTCTGGAGTCAGACTGCCTGGGATCAAGTCTTAACATCATCTTTTAGTAGCTATGTTACCTTCGATAAGTTGTTTTCTTTCCCAGTGCCTCAACTGATATTAAAATAAGAATGCCTTCATCATGGAGAAGTATTAGGATACAATAAAAAAAAAAATAAGATAGAAGAGTGCTTATTATACAGTAAGGGCTCCATAAAGATAACTACAATTATTATTATTATTAATTACTAACCTGTACATTCAATTATTATCACATTTCACACTGAATTATAATTATTTCTTAAAACTCCAGGATCTGACACATTAACATTTAATGAGGACTTTGAGGGCAAACACAGCATTTTATTCATCTTCATATCTTCAGAAGTTGCTATAAAGCCAGGAACACAGTAGGCAGTAAGTGTGAAGAGCTTTAAAAGAACAGAATGCTATGTATGTGGCAATATTATTCCACCATGAGAAAGAAAGCACAAGGAAAATTCTAAATGAGAGATGACTCAAGGAGAGTTACATTGGTATTGGTTTAGATTTTAAGATGTACTGTGTGTAGGCTAATATCAAAATATGATTCAGTTTGTGACTTAAGTGCCCCTGATGGTAGAAAACAGTGTTTGATGGGTAATAGTTAAAAAAAAAAAAATACATAATCCATAATTGACATTTTCTATTGGCTAACACACAAAGCTCATCAACTCTCACAAGGACATCCAACTGGTGAATATGGAGCCCCTACTGCACCCCTAAATGCCTAACCCCCTACATTCCTTCTCCCAGGGCCACATTCCAGCTCTCATTGGTGCATTGGATCCATTCCCATCAGACTGCATATATGAATCCATGGGATCATTTTCCTAAGGCCCATATACCATTTAAATTTCCATTTTCCTACCAGAATATCCATACCTCCCCTAAGCTCCAGGGCCCTGGTGATGACCTCAGGCCCCAGTGTCTCAGAGCCCTCTCTCCAACCTTAAATTCAGGCTGTACTTGAAGTGGGCCTGTTTGGTGGCAGGCAGCACATCCAGAACTCCAAACGACCGAGATTAAAATGATCTTTCTTAAATGATTTGAAAGTTGGATTGAGCTTCCTAAATCCACTTAAACTGAGAATGGAGAATAAACTATGCATTTCTTCAGACTGTACATTTTTACCTAAACATGCAAAAACCAGAAGAACACAGCTGCTTCTTCAGATGCGCTTTTGAAATCTTTGTGCACTTCCCTGGGCAAACATGAAACCATTTAAATGGATGATTTAGCTAAAATTCCACTTGACAAGAAAGGAGGAAGAACCATGGGATTAGGGATTAAAATGAAAGTAACACAACCATAAGCAGCAGCCACGAGACTACAGAGGTCTTGCTTGGCACTCCGAGCTGATGTATACCTCAATTCACATGTCTCAGTGGTCTTTTTGAGACTAAAAGTTGTCAGAGACCGTGAGATTGAGAATGAAGTCACACTCTACTTAAGATGAAGCTCCTTATAAACGCATTAAGGGAGAGATGCAGGGAGGAAGACCATATGCAGCAGTTCTAGGAATAGTTCTTGAATAATTCACAAAACAGACAATTGGGTGGGATTGTTTTTTGTGAAAATCAATGGCAATGACTTTTAAATCGTAATAATAATATTAATAATAATAGCAATAAAAATGAGGAAAAAAACACCCTGCCAGTGTTTTACAGCATATGCATTTGTTTTTAACTCCAAGAAGACCTAATGTTGTATCTGTAATTTTATGTTAAATCGGGGGGGGGGGGGTGGACAAACTGAAAATTTGCTATTGTCCTGAGGCTCATTCTTGAATTTCGTACTGTTTTTGGATTTGGCCCCAGGGAGAGAAATAATTTTGGAGATAAAAGGTGGTCCAGTGCATTTGCTATGACAGGATAGTACCGACAGTGCTGAACGGGCCCATAGGAAATGTAGCAGACACACTGAGCCTTGCTTCGTAATCAATCGCTGCAATTTTCTGACTTGGTAATGATAGGAAGTTCCAATATTAATGTGAGGCAAATGATATGAGTAGATTTTTAAAAAGAGAGACTCCTTTTGACAGTAAGTACAAGACAACATATGATATTGGGGGCGCACTCAACCACATGGCTGATTAATCTTCAAGCTCATTTCATGTCAGAAAACAGAGCCAAACGGGAACAGTCCTTTCCAAATGCAGACAGTCACACAGAAGCCAACAATCCAATGCAATATTATCTCATGAAGGAAAGCTGTTTCCCCTGATCAATCTTCTTGAATAAAATAAAATGATGTTCAATTTTTTAAAAAATATAAGCTGGTGAAATAAAAGGAAACAGTTGGCAAACATTCAGCCTACGCCATACCATTGCTTTCTCCCTCAGCATGAGCTGTTTTAAAAAAAAAAATAGCAATGACACTAATTAATACTCATTACTCATCACTCATCTTGCTTTTTTTTTTTTTTTTTAATTTTTCTGCCCTTACCAATATGTACTGTTCAAGTTAAATACTTGCTTCAGGACTGGAGAAGTTTTTCAGCTCAGCCCTAATACATGTTGTTTTCCTACCAGTGTGAGCGGGAAAAGGAAGAAAAAATGGGCTGTGATCACCCAAGAGCAAAGAGGTATTTAGGCCTCAGGGCAGGTTAAAATTTTCTCAAAGATATAGTGTTTTCTTATGGAATGTATTTCAACATTACTTTCTATACTGTATGGTTATTACAAGTTGGCAACACTGAAGCTATTATTATTGCTACTATTCTCATTATTGGTACTATCTTTGGTATTATCCTACTATTATCAATGCTATTCTTTTTTTTTTCTGGATTTTTATTTTATTATTTTTTTTAACTTATCTTTATTGTTGAATGTATTACAGATGTTCTTCATTTTATTTTTCCCCCATTGACCCCCTCCTCCCCATTCCCAACCCCCTCCTGCTTTTCCCCACACTGTTGTCTGTGTCCATTGGTTATGCATATATACATATAAGTTCTTTGGTTTATTTCTTCCCACCCCCCAACCCCCCTTCCCTTTGAGGTTTGTCAGTCTAACAATCAATTTGTACTTCTTAATTCCTTCACATTTTTCACCCCTCCCCCCAGTCCCCACCCATCTGGTACCCAACAAAAATCCTCTGTATCTATGAGAATGTTTCTGCTTGTTCATTTTGTTTGTAGATTCAATTGTTGATAGATATGTATTTATTGCCATTTTGTTTGTTCATTTTTTTTTATCTTTTTCTTCAAGAAGACCCTTCAGCATTTCATATAGTAATGGTTTGGTGGTGATGAACTCCTTTAGCTTTTCCTTGTCTGGGAAACTCTTTACATGGCCATCGATTCTAAATGACAGCTTTGCAAGATACAGTAATCTTGGTTGTAGGTTCTTGCTTTTCATCACTCTGAATATTTCTTGCCACTCCCTTCTGGCCTGCAAAGTTTCTTTTGAGAAATCAGCTGACAGTCTTATGGGAACTCCCTTGTAGGTAACTAACTGCTTTTCTCTTGCTGCTTTTAAGATTCTCTCATTTTCTTGAACCTTTTGCATTTTGATGATGATGTGTCTTGGTGTGGGCCTCTTGGGGTTCATCTTGTTGGGGACTCTCTGTGCTTCCTGGACTTGTATGTCTGTTTCCTTCACCAAGTTAGGGAAGTTTTCTGCCATTATTGTTTCAAATAGGTTTTCGATTTCTTGTTCTCTCTCTTCTCCTTCTGGCACCCCCAAGATGCGAATGTTGGCACGCTTGAAGTTGTCCCAGAGGCTCCTTACACTATCCTCATTTCTTTGGATTCTTTTTTCTTTTTGCTGTTCTGATTGGGTGTTTTTTGCTTCCTTATATTCCAAATCAATGGTTTGCTTCTTGGGTTTACCTACTCTACTATTGAATCTGTGTAAACTATTCTTTATTTCAGTTAGTGCCTCCTTCATTTCTGACTGTGCATCCATCATTTCTGACTGGTCCTTTTTTATGCTCTTGAGGCCCTCACTAAGTTCACTGAGTTTCTCACTAAGTCCATTGAGCATCCTTATAAGCAGTGTTTTGAACTCAGCATCTGTTAGGTTGTTTAACTCCATTTCACTTAGTTCTTTTCTTGGAGTTTTGTTCTGTTCTTTCATTTGGGACCTGTTTCTTTGTCTCCTCATTTTGGCTGCCTCCCTGTGTTTGTTTCTATGTATTACTTAGCGAGAGGTATGGAGCTAGCTGAGACCAGATGCTGCTTGTTTGAAAGAATTTAGGAAAAGCTGAAGCAGGATCCAAGACAGGCCAATCCTACGGTAAAGCAACTGGCAACAGCTTGGGTGGGCCTGGAAGTTGGGCGGGACGGGGCCTCAGGGAATCACCAGGGCAGGGCAAACAGTGTGAGCCACGTAGCTGGAGTCCCAGATATGGCGGAGTCTGCTGGCCCAGGGAAGGACTCACCAAAGGAACAAAGGCCTCTGACAGCATGTCTGTCCATGAGAAAGCTGCCTCTCCAGGCCTCGCTCCAATGCCAAACAGCTCAGTTTTTCCCCATATGACTCTGGTGCCTTTCAAGCTGCCTCCCGCACGCTGGAGCCTGGAGGGTGTGAGTCTGAGTAAGTCCGAGCGCGGGCTCTTTAAGAGGGGCTGCCGGGGGCTCCAGCCGCCTCAGCCTAAGTTCCTGCTGGTTTTTCCAGCCAGAAGTTATGGGGACTTCTCTTCCTGGCACTGGAACCCTGAGCTGGGCGCCTGGTGTGGGACAGGGACCCCTCAGAGCTCAGGGAGGACCTTTCCAGTGGAAGTATCCTCCTAATTTTTATCCGCCACACGCAGGTGTGAGAACAGCCCATCGCGCCTCCGCCCCTCCTACCAGTCTTGATGTGGCTTCTTCTTTAATTTCATAGTTGTAGGACTTCCATTCAGCTTGATTTCAGGCGGTTTTGAATGATGGTTGTTCTGTAGTTTAGTTGTAACTTTGATGTGGTTGTGGGAGGACGCGAGACCACGTTTACCTACGCCGCCATCTTGACCGGAAGTCTCAATGCTATTCTTATAGTATCTTTACTGTATGGTACTTTCTGTGTTCACCATCAATGACTTTTCATTGCCCACTGAGTTAAGAATAAGATTTGCAATTTAGGAAATAGAATCTTCACAAATAATTCAGTCCAATCCTGCCTCTCCATTCTCATATCATTCCCTTGTCAGATGCTGGGCTCCCACTAACTACAATCCTGACTCCCAACCACATTCTGGGCATCTTAGTTTACGTGCTATTCTTTACTCATGCTTGGCCCTTCCATTTTTAGTTTTTTTGGACCTGCCAAAAACTTCTTATGTGTAAATAATTTCTTCCACTTTACAATCCATATAGAATTGTATACTTTTGTGAATAGTATACTTTAATAAAAGATAACTTTCGTATACTTGTATCTGCTTAGTGTACAACATAATTTGTCATATTAGACTTGAAATAAATATTTGGTAAATCAAAGCATCTAACAGGTTAAATATATTTTATACCCTTTATAAGGAGAGGTATGTATATAAATTAATGCATTTTCTTGGTTTTGATATATTTGCATAATGTAAATACTTACATATGATTATAGTAGCCATATTTTTCTGGTATATACCTGAGCACATTCTCCTGGAACCCACATATGTGAAGTAAATTTTGTTGCTGATATTCTGATTTACCTTAATATTTTATCATGGTTTCCAGCATACACCTAGTAAGGACTGCTGAATCAAACTGACCACCTGACAGCCACAGTGGGGGCTTGGAACTGGGTGGGAAATTTTGTCCCAGCAACTGGCCATTCTAATCTACACCAATCTATAAACATGGCTCTTTCTCCACTATGGTCCATACCTCGTCTAGGTTGAAACTTTATGACAACTTTCATACGGAGGAACTTAATGGTAAATGGTTATTTTGTTGTCTTACCATTTAGTGTTTGTTTCTTTTTCCCTCAGGTCTTTCCCATAAGATACAGCAGATCTGTGTTCTGTGAGATCTTCCTTAACTTAAACCCTGTTCAGCACCTAACTCTTAATTTTACCTTCTATGTTAAGTAAATTCAATACACTCTATTCTTTATATAATTCTTTGTTTAATAGAATCAGATAATGCACCTTTGTTACATAATGCATAGCCCCTATTAAATTAAACCCTTGTGTATCTAAAAGTGTAAGACATGAACTGCAAGTATTATATGTATGTTACAAATATTCATGTACATAATATCCTGGCAGAAAAATATTTGATTCACATAACAGATTCTGTTGAGAGACTTCCATGGATGAGGAGAGTTAAGGGGCAGGGGTTTATAAATATTGATTCCTCAAGAGAGATACGTAACACTGACATACCTTGAGAACTTACTGATGGCATAGCAGAAGTAGATATAACAGAAATTGTACCCTTTTCTTATTCTTCCTCCTTTCCTCCAAGCACCGCAGAGAAATAAATAACTGTTATATTGAAAACCTGCACACACATCTTGTGTTCCTGAGGTATCGCTGCCGTTTTATGATTGAACATGGGCTATTTTTCATGTAAATATTCCTAAGGTGGAGCTCTATATGAAGTAACTCACCTCCAAGAGGGCTGAACAGCAGTTAGCACATTTCCTCTCCTAGGCACAGAAAGGACTTCTGTTTGGGACCATTTATTCCCATACGACTGGTTTATGTATTTGAGCATTAGGACCTTATTGCTCTCTGAGAAAGAAATTACTCTGTAGATAAGTGAGATGGTGAGTCCATATGAGATGGTTTCAAGCAAGGGAATAAGCAATGTAATAGCCTTCTTTATTAGTAATATTTATTCAGAGAGCCATTTGGAGTTTTATAGCCAACTTCTGCCATACCCTCCAAAAAATAGAAAAAAGAGGAATTATGGGATTCGTTACTTCCCTACAGAAAGACGGCTTATTCTTCTGGGAGTTCTAACCCTCAAAATGAATTCTCTCCAGGAAAGTCCAACAGCTTCCAGGACATTTCTAAGTAACAATTTTCTGATGGCAGTTTACATTTATCAACAATTGCTATGAAAAGTCAAAATTGAGAAAAGCATAAAACTGGGGAAATAATACTTCTCATTATTGCTAGATTAATCAATAACATGAGGGCCTATGGCTTCATGTCTTCTCAAACTCATGCGTGTTTTAGAAGAAAAGTTAACAAAAGTAAAAATCATGGGAGTTGGAAAATTCCTTCACACTAGAAATCAGTTATGTTATGACTTTGGAGGTAAAGGAGTTTCGGGGGTGCTGAATTAACATACATGGAACCAGTTTTGATATGTCCAAGTATATCCCAACAAGATAAGGATTACATTATACAAAGCTTGGTCAGTTTCAAGTAGGCTTTATTGGTATTGAGAAGTGAAAAAAGGTTGATACTGGGAGCAAGCCTCTTGGCAGAACCTCACAGTATATGAGCACAGAGGAGACTCTTATTCTCAGCTTTGCTGCCCCAGAATTATTTTTTCTTCCAGGGCACACAGTTTTAGGGAAACTGATAGAGGCTAAACAAAGTTAGAGGGAACTAACATGTAAGCTAGCCCAATCAAAGGATTTACAAAAGGCAGTCAGTATTATTTCCTCATGGAATAGATATTTATGTTTGCTCTCTAAGACAGTTTCTGTACTTAGCTGGGTATTTGGGAGGATCACTCAATAGTAAGAAATTGGTTGTGGAGGATGTCATCAGAGGCAGTTCATCTTAAGAGCTTTTTCACTCATTTGATGAAAACAATAAAGACAATAATACCTGAAAACTATTCCCATCCTTTTATAACGAACATCTCAAATGACAGGCATTTGAGTGTGCCTAATCAATCTATATAAATACTTAGATAAAATCTTACTTTTTACTCACCTTTTTCTAGGATCCTTGCATATATCCAAACTTTTGTTAATGTTAATAGGATTATTCAGCTAGGGTATAACAAATAAATAAATGGTAAGGTCCTCCCTCCCTCTTACCCTCCCTTTCTTCCTTTTCTTTTTTCCTTTTCTCCACAAACTATATTTAATTATAATTGTATGAAGAAAATATTTAAGCATAAATAAAGATGTAGAAAATATAACAAAATGTAGAAAATTTAACAGATACCCATAATATATCAATCTTCCAGCTTAAACAACTTATAGTGTTTTGTCATATTTGCCATTAAATGTGGGCTTTAAGTAGATTTCTTCTGTCAAATTAAGGAAGCCTCTTACTATCTCTTGTTTGCTAACAGTTTTTATCCTGAATGGACCGGTCATTTTTTTTATTTACGGCATTGGCACTATCTATTCAAGAGTTGTTTTGTTTTGCTATGATATATTTGATTAGCTCTTAATTAGAATTTTTTCTGCTATTTCAGTGTGTTTAATTGTATATCTTTTGCACAATTCTGATTCTGGATTATATCTTCATTATAGAGTGAGTTGGAGACTTTTCCTTTGTTTTGTAGTCTTCGAATTATAGAAACGATCTGTTTCTTAGAGGTTGAAGTTTGGGAAATGTTTTCTTAAAATTTTGTGACCTAAGCCTTTTGGGAAGGTTATGTGTGCATATATCTGTGTGTGTGCGAGAAAAGTTGGATGGGTGATTGTGGATGAACCATGAGTAATGAGCTGGGGATATGGAATTTTAACCGCTTATTAAATTTCTTTAATGATTATCAATTCATTTATTATTTCAAACTCTTCTAAAGACAATTTAATAAGTGCTTTTGTATTTTAATTGTCTATTCCATCTAAGTTGTCAAATTTATAAATATGAATTGTTCACATTATTCTTGTTTTTAATCTTTACTTTGTAGATAAGTTCAAGTTTCTGAACTATTAGCTTGATTATTTATACCTTTTCTCATTTTACTAGAAATATCTATATTTTATAAAAATATTAATACAACTTTTGGTTTCATTAATATCAAATTGGTGGAAGTATGCATATTAAAAATTTGCACATTATTATATTATATAATTGGGCACTTATTATATGTTTCTCAGTGACCTCCAGTTGTGGGTACAAGGGTAAAGTAAGGTTTTATTAATTTTCTTTTGTCTTTTTCTATGTTTTCACATAAAGATTCAGTATTTTCTTTTCTCTCTAGGTTTATTTTGTTAATTGTTTTTCTAACTGATGTGAATGTCAAACTCACTTCAATTTTTATTATATAATGAGTGCATCCAAGATTTTACCTTTACCTCTGATTACGACTTCAGCCATTTTATGATATAATGCTTTCAATTCTGCTTAGGTCTGTAAGTTCTAAGTATGTTATGATTTTTGTTATAATTTCCTCATTTGTATTTGTATTAGGGGTTTCTTTTTATTTGTGTCTAAAATTTTTATGAACATTTTAAGAATTGCCAATTTCTAATATAATTTGATAATACATAGTCAGAAAACAGTGTGACATTTATTCTTCACAGTTTGCTATTTGGATGATCTTAAACACTGTGGACCAGAAGACAGATTTGAAGCTATCTAAATAGTTAAGGACAAAGAGAATTCTGCATTCTGAAGGTTAATATAATTTAGTTTCTGGTCCAACCCAGAATAAAACATCAAACTTTTCTCTTCTCTTTAGAAAAATAACATGTTTTCCAGTATTTTTTTTTACTTACTATCACTGCAGGGTGGAGATGTAAAGTTGTGACGTGGGGAAGTACCTTACAGAGAGGAAGAGAATGAGCTTTAAGCACCAGGCAGCCTTGATTCAAATCCAACTAGGATAATACGGCATTGGGCAAGTAACTTGAAATCACAGTGTTTGCTCTTCAATTTTATCCATATGGAGCTTACACATTTTTAATCATCACCTACTCCTGTAGGAATACATGCATTGATCCATACATTGACAGAACAACCATGTGGAAAGATGGTTTTACTGGGTGAGAAGGTGGGCCTTAGTCACTGCTTTGTGACCTTTCCTAGTGTGACATAATGGTGCCATCAGAATTTGAAATGGCTACTTTCCTTGACCAGGTACAAACTTTCTATTAAAATTTGCTAGGAGAAGTCTCAAAAAGGCAATTTCTTTCCACTTTGATATTCAAATAAAAATGTACAGACTTCGGCTTTTCTCTCTTTATCTCTAATAAGGTGGTAGGAAATGAGTTTGGTGAGGGTTTTTTTCACAGTTGATTACCTGAAACACTGTAATTTGCATCCCTGTAAGTCTCCCTTTGGGCAGCCATGAATTAAGCCATGTTTTTCTCACAGGTGAAGCAGTATCTTTATCGTCCATTAGCTTTGGTTTCATCAGCAACTATTGCTATTTTGGGGGTGCAGCTCTCCTTAACCCCTGGTGCAGCACAGAGGCCTGTGAGTTCTGAGTATCTGAGATGCTGGTCCTACTATGGTAAGCTGGGGAGCCTGGCAGACATACCAGTTCACTCGTGGGGTCTCCACAGTACATTCTTGTCCCTGTGAGACAGCACATTCAGTGATGGTGCAAGGCCAAAGAGCCCACAGCTGTGACTAGTTAGCTGGTGTGTTCTCTGAGACAAGCCCAGAGACACTCTAGTTGGTGGGAGTGTGCATATTAAAAATTTGGGCACTTATTATATGTTTTACAGTGACCTCCAATTGTGGGTACAAGGGCAAAGTAAGGACGTAGTTTCTTCCATTTTTCATGGGTATCCTCACCCCGCACCTAAAAAGGGAACAGATCTTAGTCTTTTTCTTGGTTTCAGAAATTTTTTTTTCATGAGTTTGCCATATTTTTGTGGTTGCTTTAAGTAATTGTTTTTAAAGTTCTGTGGGGGGTTGCCTATCCTGGCAGATTCCACATCAGAAGGCATGTATCAAGCTTTTTAGCCACTCAAAAATGGCGAGACCACAAATGCGTGAACTTTTTCCAAGTGACTTCTCTTAATAATGCAATATATTTAGAAATATAATACTAAGGTTTTCATAGTCTTAGGGATGCACTATTTTTTTTTTTTGGTGGATTATGGAGAGCAGAAATGAAGCAGTTTTTCCAAGATGAAGATTTATCTATAGCTTTTAAAGTAATTTTTTTTATACTCAAGAAAATGTAATAAGAACAGCAGAATCGTGGGACCCCCATAGAGGTCGTGTCTGAGCAAATACATCTTCATTTGTTGTTTCCAAGTTTATAGCAAGCCTTGCTCTCAGCCACAGGCAGAGAATTCCCACTCCACCAAACGCTGCCTTTGCACAGTCATTCCCAGCTTCCAAGTGATCAAAAGGAAATTGCATCTTCGTTTCAAATTTCTTATTTGGCTTACTGTGACCAGAGACATACTCAACTATGAATTTTTAAATTCATGAATTATTTTTTAAAAAGTTTTGCCAATTATTTTAGAAATGTGAAAAAAACAACTTGGAAAATAGGGAAGGTATTGAGCTCTGAAAGACAGGATGGGGAGAAGTAGGAGGAAAAAAAGAAATGAGTGGTTGTTCTCTGTAGTCAGTGCATTCATTTTAGAAGAAGAAATTCCGAAGGGAAAAAAACAGAACTTGGCTTCCCTTAAGCCCATGAAAGGTGCCCAGATCTTATCTAATACTAAAAATCATGACATGTGTCAGATGGCTGTCAGGATTCTGAGATAATATTAACTTTCATTTCATGGCAGTGCTCTGCCAGTGCTGATTTTACATCTAACAGAGTCCATTTCTTCATCTCACCCTCAGAGCCACTGAATTCAAGTTTTATTGATCTGGTGTCAATCAAATATGCTTTATTATCTGAGCCCTTACCTCACCTAAATGTCTATAGTGCCTTGAAGAGAGGGCACTGTTAACCCTGGTGGCCGTGTGAAGGCTTGGCAAGTGGGAGAGGCCAGGTGTACCAGGCCGGGTTGGGTGGAGCATTAGTGCCCACTGAGAGCGGGCTCTAGGAGCATCCAGATCCTGGTGCATCACCTGCAGTGGGAATGAACGTGGAAGAAAGAGACCCTGGGAAGCAGCGATTACCATGCTGGGGAAAATTACAGAATTGCTTTTTTAATTTTTATTTTTGAGTGATATTGCAATATTGGCATGTTATGAAAAAAAATGAGTATAATTTATTTAACAAATTATCAAACAAAATGTATCCAATCCAAGTTATAAAAAATAAGAGTTAAACAGACATATTTAAATATAAATTAGTAGACACTGAGATCTCTGGGGGCCGTTGTTTATTTGGACTCCATGCCTCTCCATCCTGGCATGAATGGGATCACTGGAGCTGTGGTCAGTGGATTGGCCTCCAACATCTTCCTGTCACCGAGTTCCCTCAGGTGGAGTTGTCACTGCTATTGCCTCTAGGCAAGTTGTCTGCTCTGGCAAGAGAGTCTGGTTTTAGCAGTTTTGATGGCTTTGCTTGCCATCTCCAAAGAAGTGATGGCGAGGCACCTGCCTATGCAGTGAACTCCTCTAGCCAGGTCCTTCCCGGGATTTTTGTGTGGAGCTGCTGTGGGGTTGAGGGTAGCATAACAAAGATTGTAGGTGGTAGGCGACAAAGAATAGTAGGAAAGGCTTACGTTGATAATGACAGGAAAGGGGGCTGGGCAGGAAGTTGAAAACGAGACAGAGATAAAAATAACCAAGTTGCTGACCAATGTCTCAAACATTTGCATGACCACAACTAAAGCACCAATGTTTCCGTTTTTAAAAAATAAAAAAATGTAAAAGGTTGTAGTTTTCCATCATAATTGCACATTGGGAAGCTTTAAAAATATTAAGGCTTGGGTGTCCCATCCCCTCAGGGATACTGATTCAATTGGTTTGAGTTGTGTGGCTCTATCATCAAAAGTTTAAAACTCTCCCAGGAGATTCCAGCATGCGGCCAGTGTTGCAAACTGCAGTTATAAGTGAATATCAGGATTTTGAAAATCAGTATCACAATCAGGAAATGGAAAGTGCAGCTGCTACCTTTATTTTAACCAAAAGAAAACAGGCTCATTTTTTTCTTTAATCCTCACTCAAGGACATTTTTACATTTTATCTTGAGATATAGAGTGGGAGGGAGAGAAGGAGGAAGAGAGAGAGAGAAACATCAATGTGAGAGAGACACATCGAGTGGTCACCACCCACATGACCCCAACTGGAGCCGGGGACAAACTGCAACCCAGGTACGTGCCCTTAGCGGGAACCGAACCCAGGCTTCTCTGGTCCGTGGGCCGACGCTCTAACCGCTGAGCCAAACCGGCCAGGGCAACAGGCTCATTTTTAAGGAGCATCTTCCAGGTGCCAGGCATGGTGCTGCAGTTATACTACCTTTTCTCGTTTTCATAGTAATACTCTAAAGTGAGGATGTGGACCCTATTTAATAGGTGAAGAAAGTGGAGCTTAGGAAGGAGAAATAATTTGCCCAAGGTGACACTGTCTGGGAGGTAAAGCTAGCAGCTGAGACTCAACCCCAGGTCTATGTGATTTGTCTTTTTTCTTATCTTTCTTTGAAGACACAATTGTAGAGTATAATTTATCGTGGATTGCTTGAAGACCTACATTCTTTTGTGCCTTATATGTAGGGAAAAACAAACAAAATCCATATGTTCTAATTACTATAATATGTAAGATTGTTCAGAATCAGGGGTCAGCAAATTATAACCCACTGTCTGTTTTTGTTTGGCCTGTGAGGTAAGAATGGTCTTTACATTTTTAAGTATTTGGAAAAAAAATAAAGCAATATATTTTATGGTCCATGAAAATGATATGAAATTCCGTGTTTGTTGACCACAAATAAAGTTTTATTGAAACACAGTCACACTCATGTATTTATGGCCTCTGGTTGCTTTTCACAACAGCAGGGTTGAGTTGAGTAGTGGTGACAAAGACCATTTGGGCAACATAGCCTAAAATATTTACTATTTAGCTATTTACAAAAACAAAACAACAACAAAAAAAAAACAACTGTTGACTTCTGCTCTATAGTAAAACCTGATAGAAAATCTTAATGTACAAAACTGACATACAGTATAAAGAATGCTTGTTCACATTTAAAATTTTATAACAATATAAAACAATTTGCAAGGTTTTTTGAAAGTATGAGCTACCCTAGTACAATTAAATGTGGGTTAAAACATCATGAGGTGACTCTGAGGGTTAGTGCTCAGAAAAATGTAAAGTGAAAATGCCATGAACCATTATTCACAGAAGATGAGTCACAGAGAAAGGTAAAACCTTTGCAAATGATTTCACTAGCAACTCATGATTAATTGTAATGACGCCATTCATTTTTAGCTTTACTTGTAAATTAAGCAAGTCACTGAAGAGTTTTGTTTCTACTTTTGCTCTAAATTTCTAGTTCCAAAATTTCTATTTTTATAAAGTGTTGGTATATTCATCAATGTTTTAAGAAATCTACAAATTCAGTAATATGCTATCTTTGTTGGAGCAGCTATACCAGAGTTTCTCAACATGTGTTCTTTGGATCACATGCATCAGAATCACCTAGGATGCTTGTTTTAAATATAGATTCCAGGGTCTCAGGCCAGCCCTACTGATTTAATACCTCTGAGGGCAGGATTCTGCCACCCAACAAGCTCCCAAGGTGAATCTCATGCACCCTGTAGAGTAAGAGTCTCATACCACATCATAGGGGAAAATATTCATGGTTCCTAGTACGAACACCAATTTAGAAGAGCAGACAAGCAGGGTGTAGAGATTCCTGCAAAGAAGTGGACCATTATCAGGTCTGTATTCCCAGGGTATATGATTGAAAGCAAATGTGGAAACCATATTGTTAATAGGAAGCAGATTCATCCAAGTGGACAGAGAAATAATAGAAATGAGGAAACTCACTAGAAGAATGGAAGTGGGGATGGATTGCTGCTAGATGTTTGTTTTGTTTTGTTTTTTGGTTCATCAGAATATGATTGATCTAAAGGCTATCCCCCTTCCTGACATCCCTTCTTCATCCTAAGAATGACCAAGTGTGCCAGGCATTTTTCCTTTGCCCTTCGTATCCACTCTCCATCCCTTTCTATCTAATCTGTTCTCTGTCTGGGGAGGCTGAACTCTGTGGACTGCATCAAGAGGCTCCCCTGCCCTGTGACTTCCAGTTGGTGTGATCAGTGGGGTGCCCCAGCAGGAGATCACAGGGAGGGAGGAGAGTGAGGCTCCCTCACTGTGGAACCAACTCTGGCTAGCTGGGTCTTTGAACTGAAAGTCATTGATCTACTCAAGGTGGTCTTTTCTACACAATACTCCTATGCTGGCTTCCGTCACATGCTTTTGACTTATCCCTTTGGGTCTGAGGGTAATAATAGCTCCATAGTCGCAAACCCCAGGTTAACTGCAAAATCCTTTATTTTCCCCTGCAACCTGCCCATATGTTTATATATTCTGAACTCTTTGAATTCTTCTAATTTAACTATGACATCTGTCTCTTGGTTGGACCCTATGAAACAGCAGCCAAATCCAAAGGAGAGAGACATCCTCTCCTCAGTGAGCAAAGGTTTAGTTTATCAGCTAGACGAGCTCTTGCCTCAGAGCCCTCACACATTCTGTTACCCCTGCCTAAGGTCCTCTTCCCACCACCTGTAAAATGACCACTTGAATGTCAGCTTCTAGAGATGTCTTAAATGGCTTCCCAAAACTAAATTAGTTTCCCCTGCTATGCCTTCTCATCACATGCTTTACTTTTCTTTAACTGTACTAGTGCATGTTATAAGTAATTTATCCTATAACATCTTAGTGTCTCTCTCACACTGGACCGTGGTCTCTGGAAGAGCTCTATTTTGCATTTAACATCTGCCCTTTGCAAGTGTTCATTCAATTTTTATTGACTGTGTGAATGAATAAAATATAGTTATCCTGGCAAATTTCACTATTATCCTTTTTCCCTGGGAAAACCTATTGCATATATAATGTTATTTTCCACGTGTCCATGCACCCACAGCCTTTCATGTGACCAGTCATGCCCGTGCCCTCCGGGACCTCCAAGTCTCAGGCAGATAGTTCTACTTGTCTCCCAGAAGCTGGTCTATTTTTTGAAACATTTGCTACAAGAAAGGAGACAGGAACCTATCAAACAAATTGTCAATAATTGATAAAGTAATAATAAATCATACAAAGCAAGAAGAGTTGCATGGTAAATATAGCACTGGTGCTGGGTTGAACTCAGTGAATGGGCGTTTACACTGTCCTAGTGAATGGGAAAAAAGACCCACTGGGTTCCCACATTCCTCTTTCCTTCTCTACGCAGAATTTCTAACCAGAGGCTTTAACAGGCATCTACCTATAGTTAAAGGCTTCTCCTTAGAGAATTAAGGGCCAGACATTTTTTGGTGGTAAATTTAACAAAACTGCAATTTTTCATTTGCTGGTGGAATTGTCTTTCTGGAAACTTAGCAACATTTCCTAAATGAGTAACCTGGACTAGATGAAGAGAAAATACTTTTTCTAAGCATTCCAAATATTTACAGATAGAGTAGATAGTGAGAACTTCTCTTGATAATGCTCCATATTTTTTTCCGTTCTAACACCTCATAATGTAGATTTCGCTTTCTTTATAGCCTAAGACTTTGGGGGCATAAGTATGAATAAGTTGTCCTACGGATTCATAAGGGATATCAGTCTTTCTTCCATTTCCATTCTCCATTTTGTCCATTCGCTGTTCTCACCCCATTTCAGTTTCTCCCTTCTCCCAAACATCTGGCTGGCCCCAAGGACTCATCTCTTTCTCTTCTTGAAGGACTGCAGTCGGTGCAGTTTTTCTTGCCAGCTGCCCCATCATGCAGATAACCACCCTTCTCCAAGTCATCGCAAGTCCAGAGACAATCTTTCTTCATTGCACAAAATGCCACTGTGAAGAAATAGAAAATCAGTTGGAATCTTCCCGCATTATTTCAGTATGGGTTGGCTTTCCTCCTTTGTGAATGATTTCAGAGATCAAGACAAAACTATTCAGGTTCTCTCTACCAACTAGCTAGTATGTGAAATTCCTTTGTTAAAGACTTAAACTTAATATTATAGGCCCTGTTTAAAAACAGTTTCCCTGTGTGAGGTAACACATAGCACATAGTTATCATTTAGATTTCAAATGTGAATAAGATAGTCGGATACGTTTTTGAAAGTAGATATCTATAGGGAGTTAGGGGCAAGAACGTATGAGGACCCTGTAAGAAGCACAGAGAGGAACAAAAAGGGGACTTCTTGCTCTGAATATAAGCATCATCTACTTTGGCCTAGATACAGCCCTTACTTCAGTCTCAATTTCAACTAACATTATTACATTTTGTCAAATATTGAAGGCCCTCCAAATAAAATAATATGCAATGAATTTTGTCTGACTATGGCCAAGTCAGAGAAGTATTTACCTCATTATTAACAACCTTTCAACCCATGATGTATGTGTATATTAAATAACTAATATAAAACTGCATGAAAATGCTTGACGTTTACTCTCTTTCTGTGTGTGTGTGTGTGTGTGTGTGTGTGTGTGTGTGTGTGTATTCACTACCCCCTTAACATGAGTTGAAAGAGTACATGGATTCAGCATTATCCAAGGCAGTAGGATTTCTAGGCATGTAAGAACACAATCGTATGTGTTACTTAACACCATTACCCTTCAGGAAATCAGACAGGGAACATTTATTAAGCACTTCAAAATGCGTACCTCCATCTAGTGGTAACTGACAGAAATAATGTTTTCAAATTGTTTGATTTTGTAGGTACTGGGAGAAGATATATTGAAAAGTTCTTGGTCAACCAGCATCCATGATCAATTCAGTTAGATTTTGAAAAGAAATGTGAAGTACAGAGTAAAGCTAGACGTACAGTAGGCAAAGGGAAGCCAAGGAACCTAGCCCATGTGCAGGCGAGTAGGCAGACATTATTCCAAATGGAACAGCCAGGGTTTCAAGCAGTATTCATATAGGGGAAATCTCACAGGACTACAGGATGGGTGGTTTATTTTGAACATGAAGAAGAGAGTCGAGAAATTACCCCCATTTGCTCTTTTGCTGAGATCATCGGCTAATGCCCCTCCTTCATCATGACTTCCAGAGTCAATCTTGATGACAGTGAATGTTTCTAAGAGAAGTCATTTTGGGATGTGAAAGAATTTCTTAATTTTTTAAGTGGATCATTTGAAATCCTAGTGAGTAGGAATCTCGATAAAATTTAATCTTAAACTGCTATGGTAGAGTAAAGGATATCTATTTCCACACTGGGAAGATTTCAAGGAGAAATGCTTAATGAAAAGGGTAAGTTTTTAAAAATGTGTAAGTTCCCTGTCCCACATTTTCCCAGGTCCTTCTCATATAAATTCTTTCCAGGATAAGGTAGAACAGGTTCCTGAGAGAGATGACCTAGGATTTTTAAAAATATAAACCTGGTTCCATTTTATCTTTTTTTAATGTGGTAAAAGAATTGCTTAATATTTCCAAATATCATAGAGCTTTTATTGCACTATGGATAGGAAGAACTAGAATGTTACTAAATATGACTGACCATAACATCTATAGCTTTACATAATTTAAATAAAGTTTATGCTCTTATTTTTGAGTTACCTCAGTGCTGGAGAAATCTAATAGAGATCTTATATATTGTCAATGTAAGAAACATTCAAACCTGTGAAGAATTTTGTGAGTTTATTTGAGCCAAACCGTTGACAAATGCCAGGAAGCAAAACCTCAAGGGATTGAGATAACGCTCTGGAGAATGGCAGTTTTGCACCTTAATTTATATATTACAATCAAAAGAGAAGGTGTAAGTGGGTTACATGAAATCCACTGGTGATAGATTAGGGAAGTGGGAGAAAGCAAAGCGAGGAAATCTCTGAGAATGGATGAAAAGTAAAATGATAGACACATCCTTCTTTTACAGTATGCTGTTCCTTAGGCTTTACCTGCACTTTCAGGGGACAGTAACCTGAAAACCTCATTTATCAAAAAACGTACCCAGAATTCCATGTACAAGTAGGACAATTTATATTTATTGTATTTGATTTTTAAATGTCTCTCTTAAACCATCAGTATTTTTTAATTATCTTTTTTGTTGAGAGTATTACAGATGTCCTCCTCTTTTTCCCCCACTGACCCCCTCCACCCTCTGCTCCCACCCCCACCCTCCAACCAGGCCTTCCCCACACTATTGTATGTGTCCATTGGTTATGCATATATGCATATAAGTTCTTGGGTTAATATCTTCCCACCCTTTCCCCCTTCCCTGTGAGACTGGGCAGTCCATTAAACCATAAGTATTCTGATTCTTCACTTGGGCTTGCTTATTTAGTTTCTCACAATATAATATGATAATGACAGTTAATTTTCCTTTGAAAAATACTTCATTCATGTATTATTTCTTTCACTAATTTATTCTGACTTGATTAGAAGAATTCTTTCTGAATTCAAATGGCTTCTGGCTCTAGCACATAGCTTTGCTGCCCATGCTTTGGTGAACAAATGCTATTTGTTGTTACATATCAAGTCTGAAGTTAGGTGCGGAGGATGCAATTATAATTTTGGACTAGGTAGGAAGGACTATGTAGGAGTTGTTTCTTCAAAAATATTTATGCTGCCCTGGCCAGGTAGCTCAGTTGGTTGGTGTGTTGTCCCATACACAAAATGCTTGTGGGTTCAATCCCTGGTCAGGGTATTAACAGGAGGCGACTGATCTGTTTCTCTCTCACATTGATGCTTCTCTCTCTCTCTCTCTCTCTCTCTCTCTCTCTCTCTCTCTCTCTCTCTCTCTCTCTCTCTCCCTTCCTTTCTTTCTCTAAAAATTAATAGGTGAGGATTATATATATATAATAAGTGCCAAGTGCGAAAGCTATAGCAACCTGTAACTTAAAGTTTACCTTTGATGACTTCTTACCTTCCTTTTAGTTCTGGAAGATTTCTGCAAGGAGCTAGCTCTCTTCCTTTGCCTGCTATAGAAGCAGCATTCCCTGACAGCTCTTACTTACTCACTTCTGTCATTTTGAGAGTAGATCACACTGTCACAAAGCACACCCCTAGGCCCAAGGGGTAGCCAAGTGGAGCTGTTCATGGAGATTATAGAAGGAATTTAGGCACTTAGTCTAGGGTGTCCACATTGCATCTGTGAGGCCACTAAGAGGCTGGATAGAGCCTGGTTAGGAAGTAAAAGGTCAGGAACAAAGGCCACCAGCCAGGGGTGATCAATAGCTCCCAGTGCTATCAAGCTGAGGATCGTATAACATAGGATTTTGTTTGGCAGACTAGTAGCTCTATTTACAACTTTAAAATATTTAGAAACAGGTTATGTTGGCTCCATGTATTCTCTTGCCCCCAGCCCTGCAATGATTTAGGGTGGGCCTGTTGACTCCCTCCCCTGCTGGACCCCACTGCCTCTCCCAGCTCCCCTGGCCCAGCCGCCCCTCCCTGGCTGCTCTGCCGCTGCTTCTCTGGCATCGGGGCCTCTACTGCTGTTCCTGTGAGGAAGGGCTAGAGCCCTCCTGGTATGAAGGCTATTTGGGAAGCACACTGTGCTCCAGGTTTGTCTCTAATGTTATCATCTCCCAGAGGGGAGTCAGGCAGGACTGTGTGTGGTCTTACATTTGGAAGAGACATGGAGTGAAATAACTTTCTGTTTGTGTGTGCGACTTCACAGGACTCAGGTTCGAGTCCAGCAGAGACAGGAGACAAATTCCCCCGACAGGTTGTATTACACTGCGAGGAGATCAAAGTTAAGTAATCTGCCTAAAGACACATAGAAATAAGTAACAGATCTATACTTAAATCTGTGTTTCCGACATCAAATCTAGGGCTCTGAATGTGATACCAGGTTGACACTTGGTTTTATTTTTATCAGCACTGAATTACTTCCTTTTGAATTATTCTCTAATTGTTTTACTCATGTTTATTTGCCTTGTCTCTTAAGACTATAAACATCTGAGGGCAAAGTCAAACATTTCCAGGGAATCATGTCTCCCAGAGTACAGAGGATCATGCTGAGAAAATAGCAGATGCTCAGAATAAATTGTTGGATAGGCTAAGCTTGGTCTTTGGGATAATAATCTGCTCCATCAGAGATCAAAAAGCTTCAGAGTCAGAAAAACCCAATTCAATTCCCTACAACACCACTTACTATTTGTGAGATCTTGGACAAATTGCTTAATCTAAGAATTTGTTTGTTCATCTCTAAAAGAGGCATAGTAAAAAAAACATACCTAATGGAATGATTATGATAATTCAATGATATAACATAGGTAAAGTGTAGAAAGAACATAATATGTTCTTAATAGATAAACTAGCTAGCATCATCATCATCATCATCATTTTCTAATCAAATTTCCGAAATCACATGGTGGATAATATTTTGCCATTTTGCTGAAGAGTCATTTGCCTGATAACCAGGGACAAGAACTCACTTTCAGACTGGTATATGTGTTAGCAAGCAGCTGTCTCATTAACTCCACGAATATTTTAATGATGTTCACAATTCCAGTGGATCTATTTCTTTATTAACATCAGTGATAAAAACTTAGCAGAGATGTGTTGCATAGAATCCAGTGGATCAGGAAGAGCTCAAGCATATTCATTTCTGGAAGTAGAGGGCATGGGCTAAGGCGGTCTGAGCTGGCACGAACAGGACCATAGCCACAGCTTCTGCTCAGCCCACTCAGTGTTACAAAGAAAACCTCCAGCAACACTCAGGCCATTATCTGCAGCGTGGGTCACCCACCTTTTGTTCTTTAGTAAACACATTCTCACGATGCAAAATATAAAACCATGCTTCTCTCTGATCTGAGAATTAGTCCTTGTTTTCTATTTTTTGAGGGGGAAGTTACAGAAACTCTTTCTATTGTAAATGAGATCCACAAGGGTCCATTTCACCATCTCATCATGTCTCTAGAAATTAACACTTATATAGCACCTTAAAATCTTAAAAAGAAAGCACTGTTTAAAGATAAATTTTCCGGCATTTCTACTGTGTAATATGTATTAGATTTATTTGAAAATTCTTTGAAGACAGAAATCCTGTCTTTCCCCCATTATAGATAGCTCAGTGCTTAAATACATGCTATGAAAACCATAGCAGGCAGATCTTCCCAGGACCCCTCCCCATCATGCTCACTTATTTTCCACCAAAAGTAGAATTCCTTATATTTGATACAGGCCACAGACAGGCCACCCGCCAGTTGAAGAAACCTATTTAAAGAATTGACTGCCGTTCGGTATCTATCTGTCAGCTCCAGCTATAGAAGGTTTATTGTGCAAAATAAAAGGCTTAGGTAGTCAGCGGACAAAGAAAGTAGAAACTCTTTGTTTGTTGGCAGAAATAAAATGTGTCTTGTCATAGGTGTTGATATCATGTATTAATCGTCCCAGCTGGGGAACATGGACACCCTGGTGCGCTGTGCAATAAATATTGATATGATCACCCTGCACTGGCAGGACACCTGGGAAGCCTTGAGAGGTATAGATAAAGGATTTTTATAAAGGTATGCTCAATTGCTCTCCACCACCTTTTTTGCTGCTTTGGAGCTATGCATCTCCAACTAATCACTTCCCTATTCAGTCCCCAAAAGTCTCAAAAAGCTTCCAGATATTTCAGAAATACAGTTGAATCCCCTCTCTCTTTTCCCACAGACCACCTAATCCTTTTGTCTTTTACACTATGCACAGTTGTTGACAGCAGTCACAGCTTCTCCCCGCTGGCTACCTATCTGATGGAGTGAAAAGTTGTCTGGCATCAGCTGCTGTAGGGAAACAGCCCGGCCATTTCAGCTGCAGGGGCAGAATTTTGTGCTGTGATGCTATTTTCATTTCAGGGGACACTTTCTAATAATCAAGTTGACAGTCTTTCTTAAAGTTACATTCAGACCAGAAGAAATTTGTTCTGTTCTGAGGATGGAGCAAATATCGATGCTCACAATGGCAAAATGCCAGTTATCTTATACCATATATATTGTTTGTTTCACAGCTGTTTACCAATCCTTGCTAACCACAAGACCAGACTGAAGTCCGAATAGGGTCCCATCATATAATTATAAGGATATGTTATTTCATCAGACCACACTGTGGACTCTATCTGCAATAATACTATATATATATATATATTCTTTCATTCAACAAATACTTATCTTGCATCCAATATACATCAGATACTGTTCTAGGTACTTTGGATATATTGATGAGCAAGTGAGGCAGACAGACAAGGTCTCTGCTCTCAGCTTATGTTCTCATAATAGGACCTCCAAATAAACAAAAAATCAAGGAATATATCAGTTGCACTGATTATTCAGAACATTAACTTAGAATGGGAGACTGCGTGGTTACTATAGATCAGTAGTCAGCAATAATGAAGTGTAAATTTTTCAAAATTACCAGCAGATCGCAGATGGTGTAAGAGATCATTCCAAGCAGCATGGATAGCTAGCTAATGCAGAGGCTTTAATGTGGGAATGGCTGGCATTTTGAGGAACAGTTTGGTAAATACCTTTGTATATTTTTTAATAGAAAGTGACAAGAGAGGCAAAGCTGATTGACGGTATGTGAAAAGAGAAAGGGGGTACCTCAATGAAACTGGGTGGAAGCAATTCTTTAGGAACATTTCACAAAATGTAACTTTAAGCCCTTCCAGCAACTAGGATCAAGAGCAGGTGATGAGATCACCCAGTCTTATTTAAGAGGGTTTTGTTGGTACAAGACACTCTGTGATGGGTCCTCTATCTGAAAAGCCTATACAGCCCTGGCCGGTTTGGCTCAGCAGTTGGAGCATCGGCCCATGGACCAAAGAGTCGAGGGTTCAATTCCAGTCAAGGGCACATACCTCAGTTACAGTTCGTCCTCAGCCCTGGTCGGGTAGTGTGGGAGGGAACCAGTCAATGTGTCTCTCACATCAGTGTTTCTCTCTCTCTCTCTCTCTCTCTCTCTCTCTCTCTCCCTCCCCCACATCCCCCCCCCCCCACTCTATCTGAAGATATTTGAAAAAAATATCCTCAGGTGAGGATTAAAAAAAAAGCCTATACAGCACCTTACTTTGGATAAAGCCCTTCTGCCTTGGAAAGCAATGACAATCCCCTTCTTTTGTACCTGTTTCTAATGTGTGGTAGTTGAAGAAACTAATAAATGTTGCATGCTCAGATTTTATAGGTGGTATCAGTGAGTAAACAAATGTGAAAAATCTGACTCTTTATCCCAATTTAGAAATCTAGACCAACTGGAAAGATATGTAGACTGTCTTGTCCTAATCTGTACCATTTTTGCCTTTCTGAAGAACTTAGAGAGAGGATGTTTAAGGAAGAAAAGAGGCATATGATTGAAATCATTACTTAAAATTGCTCTCGATCTTTATTTTACAATATTTGGAAATGAATATGTCATAAGGAAATCTGATGAATTGTAGTAACTAGGCTAACTTACTTTTACTTCCTTTTGTGATCTCATAAATATGCTTATTCAAGGAGAACTAAAAAATATTTTGTAATGTAGAATAGTACATGCTTCGGATGATTCTCTCAGGGAAACATACATTAAAAAATAGATAATATTGACTGAATTTGTCTGACTTTATTTATAAAGGGAAAATTTTATTTGAGGCAATTTTTGGGGTTTCAGTATTTTTCCTGAACCTAATCTATCATGTTCCCAAAATTTTTTGTATGAAGCATGACTATTATATTTGGGAAGGTTCCTTTAAGAATTGGTCTGAGGAATGCAATTAGGTTCTTTTTTTTTTTTTTTTTTTTTTTTTTTATCCTCATCCGAGGACATTTTTTCATTTTTTGTTCAGATAGAGTGGGAGGGAGAGGGAGGAAGAGAGATGGAGAGAGAAACATCGATGTGAAAGGGACACATCGAGTGGCTGCCACCCGCACGACCAACCAGGGCCGGGGACAAACTGCAACCGAAGTACATGCCCTTAGCGGGAACCGAACCCGGGTTTCTCTGGACCGCAGGCCGATGCTCTAACCGCTGAGCCAAACTGGCCAGGGCTGCAATTAGGTTCTTTAGTTAGGAAAGTAACTCAGGGGATTTTCTGTATTCAAGGTTTGATAACAATAAGTACAACTAAAGAAACGTTTTTATATTTGTATGACAATTGATAGCCTAAGGAAGACAGATTGGATACCTGTGCCTATATTCTGATGCTTAAAGCAAAAGAGATGAAATAATTCTGACTGAAAGCCAAATTAAGGAACCTGGCTCTGGTGGGAACTAGGTTACAGAGTCTGATCATAGGCTTTATGCAGAAATTGGATTTAATAGATAAAATGTGAATTGTGCAAAGCAGTCAGTCTATTCAACAGGGGAAGGACCTGACAGCACTTAGAGATTTCATTTGGAAGAAATGGAAAATATTAGGGTATTTCAGTTTAAGTAGCAGATGCATCGCAACAAGCTAAATATTTGGTATCAGGTTTTTTATTGAAATAAAATTATATTAAATTAGTTTACATTTTTATTCAAGAACTTCAGCAAAACAGTAGGAATTTGAATTAATTCTATTCTTTGTAAAACATAGTGTTTCTTTCTGGATTGGTGAGACAGTAGACATTTGTGAAAATTTTCAGCCTCTGCTGAATTTTGATTGAAAAGAGAAGAATAGGCATTTTGATACTTTTCATGTTCTTTTTCTTGGGCCTTCTGACTTTTCCAAAATAGAACTGTCAATTGAATTAAAATTTTCATTGAATACTTTCTTGTTAAAAAGCCTGCACCTAAAGAAGCATGACAAAATTACCAAAACAAGGTCCCTCCCTTAAGCTGTTCAATCTAGAGGTGGACCTGGAGTCAACCAAGCAGACCTGAGGAATACAATAACTGAAATGAAAAATATATTGGAAGGAATCAACAACAAATTAGCTAATAAAGAAGAATTGATCAGTGACCTGGAAGACAAACTAGTGGATATCAACTAATCAGAACAGCAAAAAGAAAACAAGATTTTTTTTTTCTTTTTTAAAGCGAAGATAGTTAAGGGACCTCTGGGATAACATCAAGCATTTAAATGTTCATATCATGGGGATTCCAGAAGGAGAAAAAATAGAAAGAAACAGAAACTTTATTTAAGAAATAATGGCTAAAAGCTTTCCTAACCTGTGAATAAAAATAGACATTAAGGTCCTTGAAGCACAGAGAGTTCCAAACAAGATAAACCCAAAGAGACCCACACCAAGACATATTGTAATTAAAATGGCAAAAGTTAAAGATAAAGAGACACTCTTTAAGGAAGCGAGAGGAATACAATGAATTACATGTAAAGGAAACTTCATAAGTCTGTCAGCTGATTTCTAAGGAGCAATTTTATAGGTCAGAAGAGAGTAGTGGGACATTTTTAAAGTGCTGAAAGAAAGGAACCTAGAACCTAGAATAATTTACCCAGCACGGTTATCATTCAGAATTGAAGGAGAGATAGAGAAATTCCCATACAAGCAAAACTGAAGGCATCTATCACCATTAAACCAGTTTTACAAGAAATGTTAAAAGGTCTTCTTTAAGCAGAAATTGAAAGGCCATAACCAGATATAAGAAAATATGAGAAAGGAAAAAAAAATCCCACAAATATAGCCAAATATAAACACAGCGAATCAGACATAAAAACCTATTATGAAAGTCAAGAAAAAAGTATTAAATTCCATTCAAACTGCAATAAGTAGTTAGGAGATACACAATGCAACAAAATCTAAAACATGACATCAATAATATTAAGTGTGGAGGAGAGTGCAAAATGTAATATTTAGAATATATTTAAACTTAAATGCCTATCACCTTAAAATAAATTGCTATAGATATGGAATGATATACATAAACCTTACAGTAACCAAAAAACAGAAAATATACAAAGAATAAATAGAAAGAAACCCAAACAAAACACAAAAGAAAACTATCAAACCACAAGGGAATAGAGCAAGAGAAGAGGAGAGGAACAGAGGAGAACTATAAAAACAACCAAAAATAAAAATTAAAGAAAAGTAACAAAATGGTAATAAGTACCTACTTATCAACAATTACTTTAAATGTAAATGGATTAAATGTCCCAATAAAAAGACAGGATTGTTGAATGGATTAGAAAACATGGTCCATCTATACTCTTTTTAGAGACTCATTTCAGATCTAAAGACACACACACTGAAAGTGAAGGGATAGAAAAAGATATTCCATGCAAATAGAAACCAAAAAAAAAACTGGGGTAGTAATACTCATATTAGATGAAATAGACTTTAAACCAAAAAGATAAAAAATACAAAGAATAACATTACATTATTAATAAGGGGTCAATCCATAAGAGGATATAACAATCATAAATATCTACACACTCAACAGAGGAGCACCTAAATACGTGAAGCAATTATTAATGGACATAAAGGGAGAAATCCATAATAACACAATAATAGTAGGGGCTTTTAATACCCCATTAGCATTAAAGGATAGATTATCCAGACAGAAAATTAATAAGGAAATAATGGCCTTAAATGTTGCATTAGACAGATCAACTTAACAGCTATTTCTAATCATTTCATCCAAAACTTCAGGATACACTTTTCTTTTCAAGTGCACATGAAACATTGTTCAGGATTGATCACATGTTATTCCATAAAAGAAGCTTCAATAAATTCAAGAATTTCAAAATCATATCAAGCATCCTTTCCAACCACAATATAATGAAGCTAGAAATCAGCTACAGAAAGAAAACTAGAAAAAAACAAGTATGTGGAGACTCAACAACATACTGCTAAACAACCAGTGTATCAAAGAGATAATCAGAAAGGAAATTAAAAACTGTTTAAAACAAAGACTTAAATGTGACTCCTGAATCCATAAAAATCCTAGAATAAAATGCAGGCAACAAAATTTCAGACATTGTATGCAGCAGAATTTTCACTGATACAACACCTAAGGCAAGAGAAACAAAGGAAAAAATGAACACATGGGACTACATCAAACTAAAAAGCTTCTGCACAGCAAAAGAAACAACCATCAAAATGGAAAGGGAACCCACTATATGGGAGAGCATAATTGCTAATGATACATCAGATAAGGAGTCAATGTCTAAAATATATAGAGTACTCACACAACTCAACAAAAGGAAGACAAAGAACTCAATTAAAAAATGGGCAGAGTAGCCAAATATACACCTCTCCAAACAGGACATAAAAATGGCCAAGAGACATATGAAAAAACTCTCAACATCACTGATTATCAGAGAGATGCAAATTAAAACAACAATGAGGTATCACCTCACACCTGTCAGAATGGCCACCATCAACAAATCATTGAACAGCAAGTGCTGGTGAGGGTGTGGAGAAAAGGGTACCCTAGTACACTGCTGATGGAAACGCAGACTGATGCAGCCACTATGGAAACAGTATGGTGTTACCTCAAAAAATTAGAACTGCCATTTGACCCAGTGATCCCACTTCTAGGAATATACCCTAAGAAGCCTGAAACACCAATCAGAAAGAATATATCTACCCCTATGTTCATAGTAGCACCACTTACAATAGCTAAGATCTGGAAACAGCCCAAGTGACAATAGCTAAGATCTGGAAACAGCCCAAGTGTCCATCAGTAGACGAATGGATAAAAAAGCTGTGGTACATACACACAATGGAGTACAATGCAGCAGAAAGAAAGAAAGATCTCTTATCCTTTGAGACAACATGGAGGGACCTGGAAAGTATTATCCTAAGTGAAACAAGCCAAGCAGAGAAAGACAAATATCACATGATCTCACTTATTTCTGGAATATAATGAACTAAACAAATTGATGAACAAAATAGACCCAGAGTCATAGAAGTAGGGTACAGACTGACAATCTTCAGAAGAGGGGGTGGGGGGGAAGGAAGAGATAAACCACAGAACTTATATGCATGTATGCATAACCGATGGACATAGACAACAAAGCTGAGGATGGGGTGGGGGGTATGGGGAGGAGGGTGTCAATGGGGGATAAAGGAGAAACATCTGTAACAAAAATAAATTAATAAAATAAAATAAAAATCCTGCTTGACAGTTTGATTGGAATTGAATTGAATCTGTCTCTCTAGACTAGAGTACTAAGTTTTCCCATCCATTAATTTTTACATTAATTTAGATTTGTTTATATCCTTTTATAATACTTTGTAGTTTTATTCTTGAAGGTTTTGCATATCTTTTGTTACATGTATTCCTAGATGCTCCATAAGTTTTGTTGACTTTCTGAATGGGATCTTTGTTTCCATTACATTTTTTTTTCTAGTTGTTTCTTATAGAGGTATGAGAACCCTATTTATTTTCCTTTGTTGATCTTTTATCACATAAGCCTTCAGGACAGTGTATTCTGTTGAATTGCCAATGTAGACAATCACATGATTATCTAGAGATGGGTTTGTTACTCCCGTTTTTATTCTTATACTTGTTCTTTTTTAGTATAGTGGTTAAGAGCACAGTCTTTGACATTGGACTGCCTGGTGTCCAACTCTTATTAGCTGTGTAATCTTGAGAGTCATACCTCAGCAATCTCACCTGTATAATGAGGATAATAATAACTAATTCAAATATTTTGTGAAGATTACATGAGTTATTATGTGTAAATCACTGGAAACAGTGCTTCACACATAAATTAGCTTACAATAAATAATGCTATCATTACTATGGCTGTTGTCATATTTAAAGCATACAGTATCATGTGAAATGGAAGCTATAGTCACTGGCACCATTTAAGCCAAAATTATTTTATGCCATATAAGGGTATCAAATCTGTGGCTCATTTAAATGTTGCACGGGGTCTGAATTCTTTTTCTAAAAAAATTACTGGCTTTCTAACAAATGCTCCCTGTGGGCATAGAGGGATCATCAGTTAATACACAGGAAAATAGATTGTTCATCGACTATTACAAGAAAAGATCAGTCTATTTACCTGCTTATTTGGTTTCCAAAGCATGTGGAGCTTACTTCAATATGCAATCAGTATAGAAATTTGCTTTTCTGTCTTTGGTTGGAGAGTATAATATAATTTTCTACTATCTAGTTCTTAACAAAAGCCTGGCTGAGAAAACTTCCATCTAGGAAAAATAAAATATACTCACTACTTTTGGAAATTTAAAACTGTCATTAAAACAATTAGGTATCAAGAACTTGCCATATAAGCTTGTCTCATACAATCACCTTCACTCTGTTGCATTATATATTTAACCAAGGACCATCTCATGAAATGACCAAGTGTTTGATGTAAAACCAAGCATAATGTCCATTAATCAAACAGGATTTCTTCCATACAACCCCAAATAAAAAAATTCAGTCTAGAATTTATAATTGGAAAACCTTTGTCTCATGTAATTAAATAGTGAGTTCCCCACCACTTCTCACCCTGTGTTTAAACTTACCATGTTTGGCCTTTAGTCTGGCTGTCAGGAAGTCCAGAGGCAGGCTTAGAAATTCAGTCACATAAACAGAATTAACCACCCTGGCTAGTATCTTTGAATTCCTGGCTTGTTTTTCTCAGTTCTTATTTTCCTTACCTGATTTATTAATTTCCACTCCAATGTCCTCTCTTTGTATGCTTAATACATAGTTTTGAAAGAACTGTAGAATAAATTCAGTAATTTTTAAAACGTAATATTCAGGCTGCCTTTATCAAGTGACTGTCAAGCCACAGAAACAGCATTAAGGAAATTCAAAATCAACCACAATGAAAGCAAAAACCAAACCAAAACAAAAACACAAACACGAACTGCCATGAACTAAGGGGTTTTATTTCCTTTTTACATTTGTGTATGTTATTAAGCCTTTCATCTAAAGTTTGGAATAAATCATCTATTTTTAATACAGTTGATTTTCATTTACAGTAAAATAGATATTTAGTTATCAAGTTAAAATTTACCTAAATTATCTCTTTCTTTTAGTGGGTAAAGTCAAACATAGTTCTCATTCTTTCCTCAAATGGTATAACTATTTCTAAAATATTAGCATGAGGCTTTTATAAAGAGACAGCTTTGCAGATAAATATACATTGACTTTTTCCTCAGGGGGACGCTCCTCAACTCACAGCAGGGACCCTCATTTCTTTCATCTTGAGCAAAGTTTCTTTAGCTCCCAGAAGGACGATGGTGCAAGTTGGAGCCAAGGTACTATGATTAATGAACACATCTTTTTTCATGTTACGACTCAAAATTGGCATTTATATTGGATAAAGTGTATTCAACTCACGAGGAAGAATTGGGTTTGAAAAAAGATTTTGAAAACGCAAAGAAGTCAAATTGGTTTAGTTGGTAGTTAAAATTCTAGGCAGGCTAGCAACGAGAACAAAGAGACTCTGATTGTTTTTCATGTGTTCTTGTCTTCTATATTCTTTGTCTTAAAGTTATTCAGGAAATCTACTTGCAGCAATTTGGTATCATTGAGTGACTGAGAGCACACACCAAGAGAATCAGTCAGTTCCTTTCCCTTCCAATGAAGAGCTCCCTGTGTGTGGATTAATGTACAAGTTTTCTCTCCTGTATTTACTGCTCTAATGGCATGAACCATTTGCTAACATCTCACTTAACAGACATGAACAGTAGCAGTGGTAATTGTTGGCTCACACCATGCATTGTGTCTTGCTGATGATATTCAAAGAATCATATTCTGAACATCATCCAATTAGAGCTAGAAGGATGGACTATAAGGTAAAGAATGACTAGGAGATGACTTTGGTATTCAGTGTGATTGATACCTACTTGGCCCCTGTCTTGATTCTGTCTTCTCTTAAGAAAAGTGATCAGAGTAGAAAATAAAGAGAAAGAATGCACAATTTGAAGGATTGAAAATTGACAGGGCATCTTCCTAAGGACTTCTGTATTCCAGTAATAAGTCATGCTTATCTATCTTAGGTTAATTCACTAAGTCTACTTAAAATCAACAAAGCATTATTTTCTTTGAAAAAATTACAAATATGTCTCCACTTCATTAATTAATCTTGACCCTCTTGGTTTGTTCATTTATTCATTTATAACCCAATATGTATTTGAATCTATCTACTGTAAACTGGGTGAGACATAGGGATGCAGACGTAGGGCAAACCCAGTCCACTGACCTATGCAGTTTATATACCGGCAGGGAAGATAGATTTTGAACGAGTAATTGCTCATGAGTTGAATAATATAAAGTTGAAATACAAGGTGCTGTGAACACTTACGACAGAATATTTTAGGTTGAGTTTCCCAGAAGCAGACTCTGAGACAGGGATTCTTGCCCAAGGGAAGTGCTCTCCAGGGAAACCAGAAAGGAAATGTGGAAAGCATGAGCAGAAGGAGAAGAAGCCATGCAAAGGCACACTTTGAAGAATACCTTCAGCCTCATGCTGCAAGGAAACTCTGAAGCGTAAATTACACCTCACAGTTTGTCCTGAGCCAAGGCAAGTAAACTCTTTCATCTTGCCCCACCATCTGTTAATCTGAAAGGACTGGATATGGAGCAACATTGTGGTTGTGGTGGTGGTGAGAATGTAAAGCCCAGATACTTCCAACTTTTTATTCTGGTAGCCTGAGGACAGTGGAAGAAAAATTGCATGAAAACTGGGAGCAAGGTAGACAGAAATGATAAGGGAATTTGTGAGGGATCAGGGCATAATGAATACTTTCCATTAGTACTGCACCCCTTGCATTGCTCCATTCATTTACATCTAACTTTGTTCACTCTACCCTGTCACAGATTCTTTAAGATGGTGATAATCATAATTTCTAGGTAAAAAATTACAAGAATTAGTGAGATGAACTACAATTTTTGTTACTGCCTTTCATCCCAAGGCTATCATTGATTTTCTTCATCCTTTTCCTCTGTCATCTATTTTAAATTCCTCTCAATCTTAGCTCATACTTCTGTTGGTCCTGGTGGCTTATCAGCTGATGTGACCTAGACTTTCATCCATAGTTGTCATGCCCTTATCAAGGCTGTGGTTACTGTAATTGCCCATTTACCATTGCAATTAAGCACAGAAACACCAAGCTCGTAGTTTGTGGAGTGTTTTAATCATGAATGGGTAATGATTGTTGTCAAAAATTCATCTGTGTCTACTGTGGTAATCACCTTATTTTTCAGTTTTATTTGGGTTTTTGTGGTGAGTTGCATTTATTTTGTGTGTGTGTTAAAACAACTTTGTGGTCTCAGATTAGGTTTACCAGAAGCCAATGCTGGGATGAATTTGGGGTGACAGAATTTTTTTAGGGATCAACTGTGAAAATAATGGAAAAGAAGTTCTGTTATTAGGTCTAATCATATCTAAAATTTATATCTTCCTAAGGAATTGCTCATGTATGATTATGAAATGTTTCTCTTTATACTTTATAATATTCTTTGCCTTAAAGTATACTGAATTTGATATTAATAATAGGCCAACTTTCCGTATCTTATTGTCTGGATAGTATCTTCTTCCAGCCTTAGACTCTTATTCTATTTTTGTTCTTCTATTTAAAATGCATGTCTAAGCTTGCTTTTTTTAAAAAAATCTGATATGACAATCTCCCCTTTTCCTGAACAATATATTATTCTTTATAATTAACAATTTCCTTGAATTTTTTAATTAATAATTTTTTCAGAGCAGTTTTAGGCTCACAGCAAAATTGAGTGCAAAATGCAGAGAGTTCACATATGCCCCTTTTGTTGTCCTATTGAATTACCTAGAACTTCTAGTACAATGTTGAAAATTAGTGGTGAGAGGGGAAATCCTTGATTTATACCTAATCTTGTGGGAAAGCTTTTAGTTTCTCATCATTAAGGATAATATTCACTGTAAGTGTTGCAGGTCTTCTTTATAAGTTAAGGAAGTTTCCCTCTGGTCCTGGTTCTCTGAGAGTGTTTATCATGAATAGCTATTGGATTTTTGTCAAATGCTTTTTTGGGGAGTCAACTGACAAGATCATGTGATTTTTTTTTTCTTTAGACTGTTAATGTGATGGATTGTATTAATTGATTTTCAAATGTTGAAAGAATACCTGGGATAAGTTCTACTTGGTTGTGGTACATAATTCCTTTTTTAAAATTCTCACTCTAACATATACCTAGAATTTCCATTTCACCAAATCACCAAATAAATTTAACCAAAGAGGGAAAGACCTGTACTCTGAAAACTACATGACATTGGAAGAGAAAAACTATAAGAAATTGAAGAGGATACAAATCAATGGAAGGATATACTGCGTTCATGGAATGGAAGGAGTCATATTGTCAAAATGTCTTTACTACCTAAAGCAATATACAGATTCAATGCAATACTATTAAAATACCAATAGCATGCTTCTCAGAACCAGAACAACTAATCCTAAAATATATATGGAACCATAAAAGACCCAGAAGAGCCAAAGAAATCTTGAAAAAGAACAAAATAAGAGGTATCAGGCTCCCTGATATCAAACTACACTACAAAGCTACAATAGTCAATATATAGTATGGTAATGTCTTAAAAACATATATATAAGTTAATGGAATAGAATAGAAAACCCAGAAATAAATCATCACTTATATGGTCAATTGATATATACTTCCTTTTATACATTGTTGGATTTGATTTGCTAATATTTTGTTGAGGATTTTTACATCTATGTTTATGAAAAATAAGTGGTCTAGTTTTCTTTCTTGTAATGTCTTTATCTGGTTTCAGTATTAGTGTAATGCTGACCTTCTAGGATAAGATAAAATACATTCCCTTTGCTTTTATCTCCTGAAAGAGAATGTAGAGAATTGATACAATTTCTTCCTGAAATGTTTGGTAGAATTCACCAGTGAACTAATTTTATCCTAGTGCTTTCTGTTTTAGATTATTAATTATTTATTCAATTTCTTTAATGAACATAGACCTATTCAGATTTTCTATTTCTTCTTAAGTGTTTTGGAAGATTGTATTTTTCAAGGAATTGGTCCATTTTATCTAGGTTATCATATATGTGAACATAGAGTTGTTTATAACACTCCTACATTATTTATTTAATGTCCATGGGATCTTTTGTGATATCCCCTCTTCCACTTCTGATTCTAGTACTTTGTGTCTTCTCTCATTTTTTCTTAGTTCACCTAGCCAGAGTCTTATCAATTTTATTGATATTTTCAAGCTATATAAAGCTGGCCCATTTAACTTATTTAAAATTTTTAACATGTGATTTTATTAAAGCTGTACATGTACATAAGGCATGCCTGGGTTTCTAGAGATATGCAAAATGTTTTTCTTTCTGTTTCTCAGACTTAATAACTGTCATTGTCCTATTTTCATGTTTGCTGATTCTTTTTCTGCCTGTTCAAATCTGCCTTTACATCCTTCTACTGAATGATTCACTTCAGTTATTGCACTTTTCGGACCAGAATTTTTTTTCTGGTTTCTTCTTAGGTTTTTGATCTATTTAGTGATATTTCTGTTTTTGTTTGTACACCATTTTCTTGACTTTCTTCACATCTTCCTTTAGTTCTTTGAGCATCTTTGAGATAGTCTAGTATATCTGTCATCGAGTCTTTTTCTAGGGACATTTTCTATTAAATTATTTGTTCCTTTGAATGGGCCATACATTCTTGTTTCTTTGTATGCCATGTGCTTGCTTGCTTTATTTTGTTTTGAAAACTAGACTTTTAAATCTAATAATGTGGTAACTCTGGAAATAAGATTCTCTCCCTTCCCCAGGGTTTGTTTTTCTTATTGTTTTTGTTTATTGTTTTTTGTTTCTTTGATTGTTATAGTCTATCTGTGCTGAGGATCAGCATGATGTATAAACTTAAGAAATTTTCAGGTCTTTTCTGGGCCTTTCCCTGGCCATACTCAGTTACTTTCTAATTTTTTCCATACATTCCATTGTTTTTTTAATGTTCTAGTCTTTAATATCTGACTCCCAAAAAGGGGGGAAAGAACAGTGAAGGAGAGAAGGGCTCTGGCCCTTTAAAACTCCTGGAAGTCACTTAGCCAGGAACGAAGGGACCTACAATGGGGGTAGTGTACCAACAGTGGTTACCTGCCTCTTGGTCTGAATCTCTGTGCTCAGAAGCAGAAATCAGCAAAGTACAGATTCCTGTTATCTCTTCCACCCCAGATCTCACAAGCTGTGTGCACGCTGCTCTAGGAACACGTTCGCAGCTGCCTGCTGTGTGACTAAGGGGATATGGGTAGGTGCTACTGTGCTAAGAGCAGAAATTAATCACAATTAACAACCATTTGCTATCCAAGCCATGTTATGAAAGTTGCAAGCTTTCAATAGCCTCCAGAGTTCCAAAATATTAGGGGGACCGGAAAGTAATGTCGTATTTTTACATTAAATTCAAACAGATAAATTTTTAACAAGTTTTTATTTTTAATCAATGATGTAATCACCCTCGTTATCAACAACCTTTTGCCATCTAGTGTGCAAATTTTCAATGCCGGATCAATAAAAATCAATTGGTTTTTGAGCAAAATATCTGGAGATGGCATTTTGGACATCATCCAAATTTTCATATTTTTTGCCACTTAGAAAATGTTGTAGCGTTCGGAATAAACGGAAATCTGATGGCGCAATATTGGGCGAGTATGGTGGGTGAGGCAATACCTCCCACCCCAATTCATTAATTTTTTCCAGGGTTCATCTTGTGCCGTGCAGTCTTGCATTATCGTGTTGCAGAATAACGCCTTTTCTGGTGACAGTTGCTGGGCACTTTTCAATTAAAGATTGATTTACTCGATCCAATTGTTCACAGTAAAGGTCTGCATTCAGTTTGTCCAGGTTTCAGCACTTCAAAATGAATGACCCCGCAAATATTCCACCAAACACACAAAAGTGCCTTTTTGGGGTGTAAACCTGGCTTAGCTGTACTTCGTGGCGATTCATTCGGAGAGAGCCACTGCCTTTTGCATTTTGGATTATCATAGAGGACCCATTTTTCATCTCCAGTGATCACGCGATCAAAAAACGCTTCTGTATTGTGCCGCTGAAGCAATAAATTGCATGTGGTGGACCAGTTAGCTTTGTTTTCTTCGGACAGATTATGTGGGACCCAAACACCTGCTCTGTTTACTGTACCAATCTGCTGCAAATGTTCTTGGATGGTCGACCAAGTTTGGTTAAGAGTGTTTGACAGTTCCTCGATTGTCTGACACGGATTTGCTTCCACTTCCACCCTTAACATGTCATTGTCTAAAGTTGTTGGTCTTCCTGATCGATATGAGTCAGAAAGATCAAAATTAACGGATTTGAACTTAAAAAACCACCTTTGGCATTTACAAATGCCTAAAGCACTTGGATAAACATCACAAATGTTTTTGGTAGCAACTGTTGCGTTACTACCTTTGTGAAACTCAAAAAGCATACAATGCTGGATATGTACCTCTTCTGGTATTTGGCTGGCCATTTCACTATAAATTGCAAAAAAAAAAATTAAGATTTAATTATTTACGAGTAAACAAGTCACTCTAACCTTAAAATGTCTTTGGCATGACTTTGAAGTACACAGTGAGCTGATAAATGACAAACGAATATCAAAATGCGCAGAAACGACATTACTTTCCGGTCCCCCAATAGTTACATCAGACAGCTTCTGCCCAAGCACTTGTCATATAAGTGAAGAGAGATCTATATATCAATTGCTCCCTACTCTGCCATCTTCCCAGAATCCTTGAGTCCCCTTTACTTTTAATCTATATGTGTTTTTATATTTAAAGTGGGTTTCTTGTAAACAATATATAGTGGGCTCTTCTTTATTGATCCATTCTAACAAGCTCTGTCTTTTAATGCATGCATTTAGACAATTGGCATCTAAAGTAATTATTGATATAGTTGGCTTAATATATATTAATATTGTTTTTTATTTGCTGTCTTTGCCACTTGTCCCCATTTTTGTCTTTCATTATTTTTCTACATTTTGTGGTTTTAAATGAGTATTACGTAATTCCTTTTTATCTCCTTTCTTAGTATACCAATTATATAGTTTTTAAATTTTTTAGTGCTTGCCCTAGAGTATAATACTTATGAGTCCTATAATTAGGTCTCAGTCTTATAGTGAGCCTGCACCCCTGAACTATACATTTTTCCACTGTTTCTCAATTTGTTTTTCCCTTAGGTGACATAGAATTACTAGAGGGGCTATAGTTGGATATTTCCCTTCCCCAAGTAGGTTGGACTCTGATAAAACCTCAGCCTGTTAGGCAAGCATTGTGAAGAACAGAATGCTCTGGTGTATTTTAAAGTGGTTCATTTTCTCTTCCCCTGCTGGAATCATGAACAAAAATTTTTTTTTTCTGATATTCATCGTGAGGAACTAGTAGAGCTCCTGGAGGTCAAACTCACAAAGTGTGGGGGCACCCTTATGACTTGTTCCCCTGGAGTTTTAACTTCTCTAACTTGCCCACACTGAGCCTCCGGCAATTCATTAATTATAGGTCAGGTTTTTCTACACTGGCACTGGTTACTGAGAAGGTTTTTGCTCATGGGTTTCTTCTTTGGTAAGTTGCAATTTTTTGTATTTTCCTGCCTCCCCAGTTTGGGAGAGGCAGTTTGCTCTGTGACCTTGATTCTCTGATGGATATAAGAAGAGTTGTTGATTTTTCAGTTTGTTCAGATTTTTACTTGTTAGAATGAAACTATGGCCCTAAGTTTCTCACATGTCAGACAAGAAACCAGATGTACAAATTCCACTTTTTAATTAGAGTTTTTGCTCTAGTAATTCTACTCTTTGGCTATGTGTTTTCCAAGTGGTAACATCTCCATCCTTCTGATTGTTTATGCCAAAACCCTTAGAGCCATCTTTGATTTCTTTTTCTCTCTCCCTCACATCCAATCCAGCAGTAAATCCCATAACATTGCCTTTAAAATATATCTGTTAGCTCCCTTCTCCTCCTCATCTCCACAGCTACTTTTCTGATGTATTCCACCAGGTTCTCTCACCTGGGTAACCGCAACAGCTTCCTAGCTGATCTTCCTTCTAGCCCCTACTCTCCACAGTCTAGTCACAGCAGAGCAGCTAGAGTGAACCCATCATAAATCAAGTTCGATTATACCACTCCTTGTTTCAAAACCTTCCAGTGCCTTTCCGTCCTACTTAGAGTCAAATCCAAAGTACCTGCAGAGGCTTTCAAGTCCTTCTACTACCTTCTGACCTTTTCTTCCATTACTCTTTCCCTTGCTCACTCATTACAGGCACACTGGCCTTCTCGCTACTCCTTTAACTCATGACATGTGATCCCACCTTATGTCATTTACATTGGTACTCCCTCTTGGGAAAGCTCTTTTCCCAGACATCCATACAACTAACCTCTTCGACTCTAATCTTTCCTGAAATGTCATCTCAAATGAGGCCTCCTGTAAAATCCTATATGAGCTGTGTGAGGTTACAGCCTCACCCCCAGTCTTGCTTCCTCCATCTATGCTCCATTATCCCCCTAATACTAATCACCTTTTTACACACTACCATATCATTGGCTTTTTATTTATTAGGCTGTATGTAGAGTATAAGCTCATGAGGTCAGTGGCCTTTCTTGGTCCACCAATGTGTCCCGAGTGCCCCAAACCGTGTCTGAATGTAGTAGGTGCCCAAATATATTTTTTGATGAATAAATTGATTATTGTGGTCTCAAAATAGATTTTTTAAAATCTCTACTGAAAAATAACAGTTCAAATTATTTAATGTAGCAGATGAATGAGCAGGATATGTCTAAAAAATTTCATTGGGATTGGAATTAGAATAATCCACCCTTGTGCTGCCATGGTGTATTTTATCACAACTGTTGCTTTACATTGTAAACTCTTCTACTGAAAATTATTTTCATGGTAACATGTCCAGTTTCTAGCTTTTTAAAAAAAATATGTTTTTACTGATTTTTTTAGAGAGAGAAGAAGGGAGAGAGAGACAGAAACATTGATGTGAGAGAAACATCGATTGGCTACCTCCTGCACACCCCCTACTGGGAATCAAGCCCACAACCTGAGCATGTGCCCTGACCAGGAATTAAACCGGGACCTCTCAGTCCATGGGACGATGCTCAATTCACTGAGCCACACCAGCAGGGCCAGTTTCTAGCTTATTATATGAATCCATAAAAACATCAGAAAACACCCCCTAAACCACAGGAAAACATAAAAAATAAATAAAACTTTGTAGCATGCATATAATTTACATATAACTATAAATAAGCTACATATGAAACTATACATTATTTTCATTTTAATATTAAAAAATTTATAGCAAAGTAAGTACAAATTAGTAAGTACCAATGCTTTAAAAAAATACTAGTCTAATTTTTTTTTTGCAATCAGCATTTGAAATTAAATACTCATAGCATACTGACACTATATATATGCAAGTGTTAACTTTTCTGTCAGTTCTGATTTCCTGCAGAAAGATTTCAATCCTGAGCAAAAGATTAATGGCATCCAGTGGGGATCCACTTAATTACTATTTCTTTCACAGTCTAAAGGGACTCTTATGACTGTTGAAGCAACTAGCATTTTATTTTGACAGTTATTTGAATTATAATAAACAATAGGAGTCTCTTACCCAGTACATTTATGGTTTTGGAAACGCAGTCTGTTGAGAAATACATTTTGTATAGCTTCAGTAGAATTCAGTGGAGCCACTACAAAAGAGAAAATAAAATAAATTAATAGAAAATAGAAAAGTCACTTCATTTTTAAAGTAGTGCTTTTGTTCTTTGATCAAACTAGAGACTCTATCTCTTCACATTCTGGTCTTCTCTCCTGAGAGGAATCTTTTTTTTCACTGCTAAATCAAACCTTCTTTACTTTTCAATTATCCTTTAAACTTTTCTAAACAATAACATAATGAACTTACCAATCAATCAATTAATAAACTAAAATAATAATATCTGGGGTAAGTGTGTTTTAGAACAAATATTATTGTGAAGGCTCCTGTCTCTTTCTCCACAGGAAATTTTTCTTAAAAGTACCTGGCAGGTCACATTAATTACTCTGTGACGGCAGACCCCATTGCCACTTCTCAAGTCTGTCACCCAAAGTACCAAAGCTGCATGGGGTTTAGGACTAAATAAGGTAGAATTTGGCACTGTTTTGTATGCATGCAGCTTTCTCCTGCATTTAATTCTAATTGTTCATAAGGGTTTAATCTTTCCCCTATTCTCACCCTCAATTCTTCCACTGGAGTGGATGGCAGCTGGGACAGCAGGACAGTGAGCAGAAGACACCACACTCTGCTTAAGATTTGGTTAATATGTCAAGCTTGCTGTGACTTGTTCCTTTTGACCTTAGCAATGATATTCTTAATCCAAGTCCATGGGCGCTGACTGGGTTGAATGGACTGCAGTGGACATATGAGCCTTGTGAATGTATTCAAACATTTTGTGGGTATGTGAATTTATCTAGAGGCTTTTCAAAATGTCCCAAAGGTCAATAATCATAGCAAATTAGCTTTCTATCACCTCATGAAAATATATGTCTAGTTTGCCCATCCCATCAGTTTTATACACCCGCTGGGAAATATCTGAATTCTATAATTTTTGGTTCAAATTGGAATTAGTCTCCACTTCTACCCCACTCCTAACACCACATCAATACAAAGTACTTGCTAGGTAGCTAGTTACAGCAGGAGGTAATATCTGATAATATTTAGGAAACCTCTTTTGGAGATTGGCAGAGCTGGATTTAACTATATCACTAAGTAGTGTTGGGCAAGTTACATAGCATATCTAAGCCTAAGTTATAAAATGGATATAAGAAACAGAACTGTCTCATAGGGTGATTGTGAAAAATCCAAAAAATGTATGGAAAAATACACGCTTGGAATGCATGGTAAAGCGCATGCTTCAGAATGAAAATAAGTATGTAAAAATATATTGATGGGCTCATTGACTAATTCACCCCTTCTATCTCTCTTTTGCCTCTTACGTATCCTCAGTAATATTCAAAAGACAGAGAAGAAATAGCCAAAGACTGGATCCAGATATAAAATGTTCCCCTGCACCTACAAAGCTTTCCAGTCCTCCCACATAAAGTAGAAAAAGAGACACCGACAACTGAGCGCTGTTTAGAAACACATATTTATGCTTTATCTGCCCTTTACAGACCAGGTTCCCTAAATTGGGCTCCTCTTTATTTCAACCGTTTGTATTGTAAAATAATATTAATAATAAATTGTATACATGTTTAGGGCAAAAACTAGTTTAATTTAGCTTTTTTGCAGCACTGTCTTATATTAAGATTTAAACAACAGTTACTGAGTTCTGATACTGTGGGAGGTGCTTGTAAGTATTAAATATTATTAAGTGTCAATAAGTGTTAAAATATTTCTAGAATAAAAGTGAATGAGATCATTTTCATGCTTAATAGCCATTACTTTTTAAAGACAGGGTGTTCTTTAAATGTCAGCATTATTGGGGAGCACAGGTGTCTCTGTGTTTAAGAGAACTGGAAGGAGATGAAGCTTTCCAGGCGGATGGTTCCAGCTTCAGGAGTCAACTGTTTAACAGGCAGCTCTTCAGACCAAGCACTATATGTCCTTGTGCTGGTGCCAGGGGCCGATGTCTCAGCCCAGCCACAGGATTTCACTGCACCTTCAGTTCTGAGAAAACTTGATTGCAGATAGTTGGCTCAGAGTACAAGGACAAGTCTTGGGATTAAGGAAGAAAATTATTCTCCAGTTGGAATGAAATGGGAAACTTTCTTCACCTGACTGATTCCACCAGCATGCTACATAGAATTGCATCCTCTAAGTTGGCTCCCTTGTTACCATCACCTTCTTTCTTAGTCTATGCCTTTGTCTTCTCCAGATCCTCCCAGCTATCTCTATGGACAAACCCACATATGAGCTTAGTCCCAGGAGGAGTTTCCAAGGGAGGAAGTGCATCAGTCCTACCTCACGCAGGCCCAGCCTTAACCACTTGAGTCGTGCGACTCTGCAGCAGTCAAATCCGGAGTTCCCTAACACAGGGCAGCCTCTAGGCCTGTTCTGTAGGGCAGGTTCAGATTTCCCATCTGTGTTACCACATCTCCCTCTAGAACTGAAAGCTATAACTGATGATCAGATTCTCGTTTAATAATTCACCCAAAGTAGGTTTTCATTGTCATATAATTTGGTACTATGTTGTAAAAAATTTTTTGAACATGTTGGATTGAATTTAGACTAGGGATATCAATCAGATTTAACTTCAGGTTTTGTTTATTCAGGAGATTGGAGAATAAGGATATTTTAGTCATCTATTTTAGTAAATGTACCTTTTATATATGGATTTTATTCTGTTTGAAGAGATTCACTAAAGATTTTGATTAAAGGTAATATATAATGGTCCATGATAATACTACATAGTTCCGTTTAGTTTAAATAGCTAGATGGAGACTTTTAAAACAGATGGTTAGAGGCAGTTCTTTTCTGTCCTTTGTTCTCGAGCCTCTACCTGCATCACAGAGGCATGACATCAAATTGTTGGGATACTTCACATTCTTCAACAGGAAGGCCTGGTACTATGAGACTATAAAAGCACAGATGGCACATCTATGCCTTGAAAAATCAGTCTTAGAATAAAAAGTGGATGCCTTTTATATGAAGGGGTTGCCTTTTTTCAAGGAGCAAGCACCTGGTGTTCTTCCTGAATTTTTGTTTTTTTGGTTAAACATTGCAAGAAGAGGTAAGGACTTTCTGTGTTCTTCCACGGGTTCAATGTGTACTCCTATTGCTAGCATAAATCAACAGGCTGATTTCTAGAGACACAATAAAATATAAACACAGCAAGTGACCACAGGAGTGTAGAGTGTCACTCTTTTGGAAGCCACAGATTGAGGGAATCACTGCAGAGCAAGGCTGGAGCTGAGCCACAGTGTCTGCTGTTTACCTCTTCAGATGATCTTCTTGGTGGTAGATAAGGCATCAGTGAGCTAAAGGCCTCTAAAGGATACAGACTACACAAGTTTTGATGCTCTGTTGGATCCCTCATGCAAAATCAAAAGGTGAGGGAATCATAACTCTTTGTCTAGGCCTTCCAGCTTGGCTTATTATGTATCTTGAGAGCCTCAGGGATTTCCTAGAGTGAAATCCTAGGAACATGGCTCTCAGCATAACTTAAGAGTCAGAACTGAGAAATTAAAAAGAGCTTTATTGGTCATGAAGTTGCTGGTTTTATTCTGGTTCTTCTTGGAACCCACCTGTAGCAGGAAAGGCTGGTGCCTAAAATCAATAGTTCTTAAATGTTCATGTGCAGAAGAATCTCCTGATTAAGAAATTCTTGTATCTCTAGTTCATGGCCCAGAAATATGTATTTTGAATAAGCACCCTGAGTAATTCTGATCTGACAGTCCAGAACCAGTTCATAAAACACTATAAAAGCCAAAACCCAAATATGTATGGTTTCAGTGGCCTTATCACTCATGGTTTAGGTGGCCATTCTGGAAATAAAGATATTGTTTGAGGTACAGATAATGGAGGACATAGCTCTGAGACTATCCCTGGAAGACCATCAATCTGAAAACTGCTTTATGACTCTCAAAACAAGCACATGAGTATGGCTCAATTGGTAATGTCATGGACATAGGTTGGAGGAATGTTATTACAGCATGTTGGGCATTTTCTGGAACGGATCTGTCTTCCTGAGGAGCTCTCCATCATTGGACATGGAAAAGTGGCCCAAACTAAGAGTCAGGAGACTAAGTGTGCAATTGAGCAAGTTGTTTTATGAATCCCAGGTTCCTCATATATAAAATTAGAAGACAGGTGCAGATAATTTTAAGATTCTTTTAAATCCTGAGCCGTGTGTGTTGTGTGTGTGTGTGTGTGTGTGTGTGTGTGTGTGTGTTCTCTTCCTTTCATGAATTTTTCTGAGTGTCTAAAAGAAAGAGTGAGGGCACTAATGTTCCTTCATTATTGCCATGTCATTGTTGTCACTGTCATCATTTTGTTCCCCAAAAAAGAAACTGTATATGGTGCTTATAAGGTCAAGAAAGTGACCTCACAGAAGGTAAGGCAACAAAATCTTTATTTGTTTTAGGTTAAGCAAATCCTCATCAACTGTTTGACATTTTATTCCCCTATTTCAATTTGATAACATATATTTTATTTTTGTTCTGTACTTGGTTACCATAATCGTATGTGTTCAGAATGTAGCAGAATATAGTAGGAAACAGCATAATATAATTGCTGAACATGTGGCCTCTTGAGCCATAAAGACCAGATGCAGATTCCTGTTTCTGAAACTTACTGGCTATTTAAATGACTAAACTCTTCTAAGTTCAACTACCTCATCTATAAAATGGATACAATAATGGTAAATGCCAAGTAGAGCTGTATTGAGACTTGAAAGAGATAGAGCCTGTAAACAATGAAGTACAGTATCAGCATAAAGCAAGAGCTCAATAGATACTAGTTTTCTATATGCCCGAGGTTCCCAGTTCTGGCTATAGAGTAGAACTACCTGGGAAGTTTTAATAAATTTTAATGTCTGTTCTCTAGCTGAGGCTAATTAAATCAGTACTTCTGAGGATGGAGTCAGGGCATAGGTATATTTTGAAAGCTTCCCAGGTGATTCTATGTGTGGCAATGGTTGAAAACCTCTGGTATTTGCCTAGTGGAATATGGAAATCAGAGAGGAGATGATCATTTGGCCTCTCATGTACATCTGGCAATTAGACACTGTCAACACTGCTGTTACAGACCTCCCCAAAGACTCAGGAGTGAAGCTTTTGGTAATCACAACAGTGTTAATTCTTAACTAGTCCCTGGCTGGTGCCCCAGAGGCCAAGGCTGTTTTGTGGAAATAAGAAAACAAGATATGTGTTAGAGAGTCTATTTTAACCTGTAGAGTCCAACATATTGTTCCAAATTTTGTGATTTCTGGTTTTGAGACGATTTTTTACCATCCTTCTAATGTCATTGCTATTTTTAAAACACAGCACAACAAAACATAATCTATCAAAGCTGTGAGAGTCATATAAGGAAAGTGATATTTTTGTGAAGGTGAGGGAAGATGGGTTTGGGTCTCTTGGGGGTTCAGTCTGGTTTTTCATTGGTTGTTGGTCCCCTGGTCAACTCTGAGCACAGAGCAGGCCCAGCAATGTTGCTTGGATTTGGGGGGGCTTTCCCTAGAGTGAAGGCCATGACCAAACCTTCAACAGCCCTAACTGTAGAGAGAGCTCTGTTTCCAGGCTCTGGCCTCTACTTCTGTAAACCTAATGGATTTTTAAGCTTGAGTTTGTCTGAATGGATAAGGCTAATGCCAGACTTCTTTAGAAACTTTCTAAGACTTGTGGCTGTACTTTGGTAGGGCTCACCACAGAGAAGATCCTGAAGCTCCTGCATGAATTCAAATAAATGAAATTACACCTTTTACCTGGAATGGGTTGAATCAGCACATACTCACTGATGTAAGACAACTGCCTACATAATGTGCTCTGATGGGCTGTACTCTCCTCTTTCCCAAGAGGAGTTTCCAAACATTTTTATGACAGGCTCCACATTTATGCATTTTATCCTTGTCAGTGGGTGAGCTTTGAAGGCTACAGTTAAAGTGTGGAGTGGAAGGAAATAGGATAGTTATAGATTCCAGAAGAGCTGAAGTGAATGTTGGACAATGGAAGGCAGAGAGGAGAAGGACTTCAGTGGGAAGCCATAAAGCTGCTTCAATGTCTAGTGGCCCTCTGTTGTCTCACCTTCCCAGCAGCCCTTCCCCTCTTCTAGCATCCAAAATCAGATAGTACTAGTGAACTTGCTCCCATTCCTGGCTCCTGACAGAGCGATGGGCCTGGAGGTACAGATGTCACTCAAGGAGAGTTTACCAGGGTCTTTTTCCAATTGGTATAAATAATGAAACCCAGATGCTGATGATGACCACCTATCACAAAGAAAGAGTATGCCTTAAAATGAAACAACCATGGAAGTAAAGAGGAGAGAGAGGGAGGGTAAGACCTGAAGCTTCCTCTGTGCCTGACCCTGGCCCACCCCTTGGTGTTCCCAACAATGTGAACCAGTCAGTTCCCTTTTTAGCCCAAACTAGATGAACAGAATATTTGTCACAGAAAGTTCCAATACACTTCATTTCACAATTTTGACAAGAATCGGCCCTCCACAGGGCAGTAACAATGGAATTTTTTCCTTCAGAGTCACTTTGAATAGGCTGCCTCTCCTAACAGGAAAGTTCTTAAGCAACATAGTTCATTCACAACTATTGCTTTGTAGTCATTTTTCTGTGGTCTGCTCCTTGCAGTTATCCTGCTCCTGGAGGATTGAAAGCTCTTCAGGTACATTCCAGATATAGACCCAGAATGGCTGAACTCGGGGCCCGATAGTTGGTTTCCTACCCACTGTCATTGTTTTCAGCCAAGGCAGCTACCTCAGTTCAATGCTGCCTTGCTTGTATAAAAGACGGAGGACAACAGACTCAGGACTGGAGCAGTCATACATCTAATGATCAGAAGTCCTCGCTAACCTGTCCAACTTCCTCTTCACAGAAACCCAGTGATGACATTGTTTGGATCCAGGAACTAAAATAATACATGAGGGGCCTTTCTCTGGAAGTAGAGACAGGTCTTTACAGAGACATACTATAGATTATTGTGGCTAGCTAGAGCTAATTAGATGTTTTTTGAGAAGAATCCTGAAAACAGGTTTTTAAGGAATCTAACCCACCCCTTGACAAGCAGCCTGGTGCTGGAGAGGGCGTGCACTGTTCCTGGGGATTGAGTTAGAGGCACAGTTCAGAAAAGGCAGCTTTCTATGCAGTCCAAGCCAGCAAGAGCCATAGCGTAAATGTCAGTCTAAGAAGTGGTTCTTAACCAGGGGTGATCCACCCCCAGGGGATACATACAATGTCTGGAAACATTTTGATTGTCATATGGGGAGGGGGTTGCTAGTGCCATTAGTGAGTAGAGGCCAGAGATGCAGCTAAGCATTTTATAGTGCATAGTATAGTCCTTACAATTATCTGGTCCTAAATATTAACAGTGCTGCAGTAGGGAAACTGGGCTAAAGTCAATAGTGACACCCAGAAGATGTAGGGAGATCAAGAAGAGACAAGACATTTTTTTCCAGAGTCAGAGGTAGGATTAACCCGGGAGCAAGTGAGAGTTTGTAGTTAGGGGAGGAACGTGTTAAAAGGTATACAGATCAGGAACATAGAGGTCCTGTGATGCACGAGGCATCTGTGTTGGCTGTTCTTGTGTGGGAAGGTTGACCTCACTTGAAGGTCTGGAATAGACTTTCTTTCATTGTTTTGTTCACAGTTAACATTCTGCAGTAATTCATACTAAGGTAATTCAGTGAGGTTATTACACGGAGGGCCACTTTATTTCTTCCTGTATCCTCAGTGCGTTGCACCGAGTAAACTCAATAAATGGCTATTAATTGACTGGAAATAAAAGGAATGGTACATCACCCATTCTGCAAAAAATATCCATATTTACATATAAATATAAGGATATTTACATATGTACATGCATATATATTGTTTTGCACACATACTGTGAAGGCATACAGTCTGAGCCAACCACCTGTATATTTATTAACTTTTGAATCTTTATACATTGTTTGCTTAGATTTAAAATTACTGCTTTATGCAGTTTTTTTTTTTTAATAAGGTAGGGAGGAAATACAGTATTCTGTCCTTTATACTTACCTATGTAGTTACCTTTACTGTTGCTCATTACTTCTTCATGTTAATTCAAATTGCAGTCTACTGTTTTTCCTTTCAGCCCGAAGGAATCTCTTTAGTGTTTCTTGTAAGTTGGGTCTTCTAGTGATGAATTCTCTCAGTTTTTGTTTATCTGGGAAAGTCTCAATTTCTTCTTCATTTGTGAAAGAAAAAATACTTTTGCTGGATGTAGAATTCTTGGTTGACAGTCTTTCTTTCTTTCTGCATTTTGAACATGTCACTCCACTGCCTTCTGGTCTGCAGGGTTTCTGATGAGAAATCAGCTATTAGCAGTAGAATCTCAGAGGGGAATAATTGAGTTTCAGATCTCTAGCTTAACCTCATTCATTTTATAGAGGTAAAGCAGAAAAAATAGATTAAGTTTATTTTCTTTTTATCCTCACCCAAGGACTTTTTTTTTTCCCATTTATCTTCAGATAGAGTGGAAGGGAGAGAGGGTGGGAGAGAGAGAAACATCAACGTGAGAGAGATACATCGAGTGACTGCCACCCACAAAATCCCAACCAGGGCCGAGGACAAACTGCAACCAAGGTACACGCCCTTAGCAGGAACCGAACCCGGGACTCTCTGGTCCACAGGCCAATGCTCTAACCACTGAGCCAAACTGGCCAGGACAGATTAAGTTTATTTTCAAAAGAATTAGCTATATGATAATGTTCTGGGGTGTTGGGATCTACTTTGTTCAAAGAAAGTAACCAATTTTGTCAAAATGGGATTAGTGGTGGTAGGGGTAATTCTAATTTTTTCCCTCCTGGTTATACTACCAGGAGCATTTAGGTCTCTTTATAAAAAGAGAATTTTGTAGGATGATGTCAGAGGATGTAGTTTAAGATGGGATAGAGATATAATTTGCTTACTCTGACGTTTTATTATAATTCAGCTTAATTGGGTGAGGGAAAGCTCTTAATTCCAGGATAATACAAATATTGAAGGCATAATAAAGTAGAAACTCACCATTTTGCAATCCCTTGTGAATTAATTGATACAGCCACAGGTCAACAATGAATGAATGCTAATCCATCCCAGAGCTGGCTGTTGTTTGGGTCAGAGGCTGGTCCTGATCGAAAGGGCTATGATCTTAGGATCGAAATCATGGACATCTATGTATGAAAATCAACTAATTTGTCTGATGAGATGTCTAGAGGTGATGGACATGTGGGTTGTAGGTCCAGTCCAATAATAGTTTTTTGAGTTTTGATTTGCCATGTGAAGAGAATGACAGACAGAAATAAAAATAATTTTGCTCAGAGTTACTACACAAGATTTGGTACTAGAATCAAGCCTCCAGTTCAGTATTTATGCCATCTTATCACACAATTTTTATTTACATTAAGAAGATTTGATGAAATAGCATTCTAGTTCACACAAATAATTTGAATGGGTCTTTGAAGGTTGTTATAATAAAAATCTCAGAACCTGTTGCTGTTTGGGGCTAAATTTAATGGAAAGAGAATTTTACCAATGTCTTGAACAAATTACACTACTCTGTGACCAAAGGGAAGTGATTTTCATCTTCAAATGACTCTCTGAGTAACTTCTGACTGGGGCCCAGGCATCTCTTCAGGACAATATTTTGTGCTTAACTCATTGCTGGCCAAATTGGGCCATCAGGGCTCATTCTTTGTCATCTCTACTCTTGTTTAGGCTACAGGGGATGCAAAGGTAAAGTATCTGCCTCTGAATTTTGCTGCAGAACTGTCAGGAACTTTGTTCACCAAAGGGGACTGGGCTTGACTTGCCTCAAGGATAAGGATTCACAGTTTAACACCCTCAACCCCGGTTTCATGACCCTCCCTGTTCTAGGCTGCTTGAAGACTGACTTGTTATTAGACCTGAGAGGACATGTGCTGTAGAAGAAAGGGCATGACCTGGAATCGGTTCTGCTGCTATCATTATTTTGCACCTCTGAATCTTTACAATGGGGAAAATAATATCTAAAATATTGTGAAGATTAAAAAAGATAATATATGTAGAAACTTGGTATGTATGTGTAACAGAATATTTTTTCCCCTCTATCCTTATAAAATATCAACTTGTGGAAGTTGTTTCATTCTCTCCTTCGTTTTTAAAAGCAAAGTAAAGAAGCAGTTTTCGTGTTTCCAACCTTCTCAGGATGGAAATATTTTCATTAGAATTTTTCTTTGGTAATGATGTAACAACGCAGTATTGTCCCGATTATGTTGGTGGTTTTCTAGTTGACATCAGGGCTGAGTTAAGACTAGAGAACAAGGATAGGAAGAAGGGAAGAGAACACCAAGCAGCTTAAATCTGTGATACAATCAGGGATCTCAGTGAGAAATAAGAGAAGGATCAAGGCTCAGGCCCAAATACAACATGCCATCACTCCAGCAATTATTTACTGAGCACTTCCTATGGCCTAAACACTGGGTGGGCTTGCCACTGGAGGTATAGTCACAAACCAGTTATAGTTTGTAGTAGATTAATTGCTAAATTGACTCCATTTCTCACTTTTCTCTATATCTACACCCTTTGCAATAGGACCTTGCAGTTGTCTCTTCCATAAGTGGAGAATATTTTTCCACCCCTTGAATCTAACTTGGCCTTGGGACTTGCTTAGGTTAACAGAATGAAAAAAAAAAGTAATGATGTACTAGTTAGTCCGTAGCCTAGGCTTCAAGAAACCATGCACTCATTCCTTGTTCTCTTGAAATCCTGCCTAGACACTCTGTGCAGGGGAATGAGAGAGCACATTGGAAGATAAAAGAGGCCCCAGCTAGTAGCCAGTGAATTTCCAGAGCAGAGCTGCTTATTTTAGATCCCTAAGACAGTCCAGCTAAGATCAGAATGGTTCAGTAGCCTGTAGATTCATGTGCTATAGTTTTAAGCTACCAAGTTTTTGATGTGGGTTTTTACACAGCGAGAGCAAACTGATTTAGAGTTCCTGGTCTCAAGAAGCTTAGAATCTTATAGGTGCAAAAACCGAACTCTGGTTTGCAAAAAAAGAAAACCCTACCATAACCTCTCAGAAGATAATATAAAGCCATAGTACTTCCCTGATGTAATGGGTCAAGGACCAGACTGTCAGGTATGACCAAACCAAGGAAGCATGTGAAGGATGAGTAAAGATTTGTTCTTCTCTTACATGGACAGGAGTCAGAGAAGTGCCCTAAAAAAGGAAATGGTGGAGCATTTCACATTATTAAATGTCCTTTAGTGTGTGCTTGGTAATATTCTTGCAACCAAATAGTGCCCATGAGCATCATTTCAGAACTGTGGCCCAAGTCTCCAAGCCCAGAGGTTTCATGAAGTGATCTCAGCTGTCTTAGTATAAGTCAGACCTCAAGATCTAGAAATTTTCTTCCTGAGCTTTCTTTAAGAATTTTAAGTGCTGCAGCAAGTTCTGGTATGAGACAAGATAAAATATTTTACATTAATTTGTGAGGTAGTATATTTTGAGCCTCATGATAGCTCAATATAAATACCAAGTCTACTCCAAATACGACCTGATTTCCTAATAATATGCCAGATACTGTGACGCCTCTCTAATTCATGGAACTGGGTCAAGTAGATAGACTTCCAGGGAGTTGTATGCAAAGCCTCTTGTAATGCGACAGCCTCATTGTGATAAGTAAAGTTCATATAATAAGCAAGTGGCTTATGGAGGCTTGAGAAGATTTTCCTTTTGGGGGGATTGTCATTTTGAATTGTGTTTGTTGTTGAGGGATTGGCCAATATACCGATTTCAAGCCTCTAATTTCTCTTTTACTTGAATGTGAAATTGCTCTGCACTATATCCAAATATTGCTACTACTAATGCTACTGTTGCTATTACTGCTATTGCATACACCCCTGCTCTTTGACACTATTACATGCTTTGCACCGTGCGGTATATGTATGATTTCATTTATCCTTATGATAAACTTTTGAGGTTGGTATAGTATTATCCCCATTTTGCAGATGAGGAAATTGATGTCTAGAACAGTTGCTTAGAATTACACAGCTAATAAGACTATGAATCTATGTGTAAAGTCAGGATTCCTGGGTCCAAGTCCAGTTTCCTTTTCACTATTCTGCTGTCTTCTCCATAAAACAGAGATGGGATGTCTCTCTTACCATCCTCATAAGGCAGAATTAAGAGTCAAATTATACAAATGTTTTAAAATATCATTTAATATAATGTATTAAATGAGCCTGAAAAGAGACTTGGAAAAGACCATTAAGGGAAGAACAGAGATGCAGAGAGAGGGGGAAAGGAGGTACCAATAGTGCAAAGAATAGGAAAGCACTACTCGTTCATTCATTCAACATGTATTAATTGAGCATTTATTATCTTCCAAGAACTCTTCTAGGCACTGAGAATGCAGTCAGGGCAAAGACAGGATTCCTGCTTTCATGGAACTAACATTTAAGTAAAAGAGCCAGACTGTAAATAATTAAATGGGATATTTAACAAGTGTGAAAAATTCTTTGAATACAGTATGGTGATGTGATAGAGACCAACTGAGGGTGCTGACTTTATTTTTATTTATTTATCCTCACCTGAGGACATTTTTGCATTTATCTTCAGATAGAGCAGGAGGGAGAGAGGGAGGAAGAGAGAGAGAGAAACATTGATGTGAGAGAGATACATCGAGTGGTTGCCACCCACACGACCCCAATCGGGGTCAGGGACAAACTACAACCGAGGTACGTGCCCTTAGCAGGAACCGAACCAGGCACTCTCCAGTCCGTGGGCCGACGCTCTAACCACTGAGCCAAACAGGCCAGGGCGAGGGTGCTGACTTTAATAGAGATGACCATTTAGGCAGGAGAAGTTGAACCCCATAAAAATGTTTTTTTTAATATAATAAGAATGATGATGGCAGTTTTTAACACTTATACCTTTTTTTTTTCAAGTCCTCGTCTCTCCTTTTTTTGACTTCTTAGTTCCACACTTATTTGAATTTCCTTCTCTTTCAGCCACCTTAGTGGTATCTCTTCCTCCACCCAACTTCTAAATGTTGGTGGACTTCAGGAACATGTCTAAATGGACTCTAATTTCATCCTCAAAGCTGTCTTCCAAGTTTCAGAAAATGAGTCTCAAACCCGAGTCATTCTTGACAGTCCCCACTCCCTCACCTTCATAGCCAGTCCATCTGTGCCCTGCGCATTCCAGCCCCTCAGGCCATCTCCACTTCTCCTGTGCTCTGAATTCATCTTTCCTGGACACCTGCACTTGTTCCCAAAACGGCTCCCTGCTTCCTTTCTGGCCCGCCTCCATTCACTTAGCAGCCCTTTAAAAGTATAAATTAGATCATGTTATATATATATATATATATATATATATATATATATATATACACACACATACACACACACACACACACACACATACTCTTTTTCACCCTGTTTTCAAGTTGAAATATTTTGAAGTCTATTTTATCTGCATGTTTTCATTTTCTGTTTCTTTATGTCAGATTACAAATATCAAAACCAATCAGACAGATCAGGAATTGGCAAACTTTTCTGTAAAGGGCCAGATAGTAAATATTTCATGCTTTGTGGACCATATGTCTCTGTCTCAACGACTCAACTCCACTGCTGTGGTGAGAACACTTCCCTAGATAATAGGAAAACATATGAGCTTTTCTGTGTTCCAATGACATTTTATTGACACCAAAATTTGAATTTTTATAAATTGTTATATGCCATGCAGTGATGTTCTTTCTTTTCAACTATTTAAAAATATAAAAACTTCCTCTGGGCTATACAAAAACAGATAGTGGGGCTAATTTGGCCTGTGGGTCATAGATTTCAACCCCTGAGCTAGATCAATATTCTGTAGGTTCCAGGGTAGTTTTGACTTTCTCAATTTTTCTTAAAATTCTAAATGCTTTTGGATGTGTTTTGAAACCCCTAACTCACCAATTAAGTGGATACTGAATTAGTGCACATGATTATTTTGATTTGTTCTTCCTTCGTAAAGGGGTACAAAGCAATATGGAGGGAATATATGTTAGTGATCAAAATTCAATTATAATATCATTGTCAATGCCACCTACTCTTAGGAGAGTCAAATCAATGGATTTACAACATTTATATAATGCCCTTTTCACAGAGTCCTTTTACCTTTTTAATAATAACTTTGAATCTAAAATAAATGTCAGTGAAAGTAAGTAGAACTAAAAGTAAGATGGCTACTAAAATTAAAAATGTCACAATGCAGATAGGTGGCATTGGTGAAGTCAGCTAGTTCTCATATTGTCTGTAGCTTTCCTTACTAGCAAGAATTTTATTATTGAAGTGTATTCCTTTTCTCCAGATATTTGTGTCTACAAAATGGTACAACTTTAGCTTTAAAGAGATGGGCATTTTAACTTTGGATGAGAAAGTATCTAGCTGAGCCTAAGCCAAGGTTCAGTCTGGCTTTGTCTGATGAACTGGAGCTCTATCTAAGTGTTCAGGCAACTCTGAAGGAGCTGATTGGCTTGGCAGGTGGGTGGAAGGCAGTCTGGCTGGCGAGAGCGTGGTGCTAGGGAAAGTGAAAGGGAATGTGAGCTGCTGCCTATTCAGTGCAGGAACTCCTGAAGTCTATGTCTGAGCCTTAATAAAAGAACATTTTCTTCCACATTTATGCAAAACACAGTATGATTTAGCCCCTTGAGGCATGAGGTGACGGCAGTATGCTTTACACATAGAGGGCCTTTCAATTTGAGGAACATGAGGAAACGTTGTGTAGAGCAGTCGTCCTGTGGAGGTCCCGGGCAGCAGTAGCAGCTGCAGGCATGAGCTCTGCCCTCCAGGAGCTCCGAGGGTAGCAGACGTCCCCAGGGAGACAAAAGGATGAATAGAAAGACTTCAGAGTGAGCCCATGTTGGGTCACTCAAGTCTCCAGAAGTTATCAGGTGAGACTACAGAGGCACCCCTGTTGAGTATATAGGGGTGACAAGGCAGATTCGCTGAGTAAACATGACTGATGTGACTTCATTTAAGTCTATAGGCTGGAATGGGGTCAAAGGTAGACAAGGAAACACAAGTCAGGAGTATCATTTGAGCTAAGTAGTAGAAAACTTTCAAATAAGAAAGACTTACTGTTTTTCTAGAGGATTTGCATTTCAAAAGACTGGCCATGATAAGTTTTGAGCTTTTTAGAATTTCTTCATTTTTGAATTTGGACAATGATAGTACTTAACTTACAGAGTTTTTAGTAGAATTAAATTATATCATACTTATGAAAAGCTGAGCATACTTCCTGGACTTAAAGATGTTCCATCAAACTAAACCTTATTCTTATTCTTACTATTACTATTACTATTGCTATTACTATTACTATTACTATTACTATTACTATTACTAACATTAGTAATAAATTTGTTGCCTGTATAGTCCAAACTGATTCAGAGGATAGCCAGAGTCTCTGTCATAACCTTATCCACAAGTTTGGAGATATTGTTTCTAGGCAGTCAATTGAAAGAAAAGAAAAATGTGGCCAGGGCGAGTGTCAGAGCTTCTTGTTTTATAGGCAATTATGTGAAATCAGACATTCTCAACCCCATGCTACTTTTCTTCACTGGTCACATTATTTTCAGATTATGACAAAATTCACAAGTTTGAATTCCCCCAGTTCATCTCTTTCACCTTCCAAGTGCCTCCAATTATTGTCTTTAATTATTATAGTAAGACACAGACAGAGGAGAGGATTTGAGTGAACCACATTTTCCAAAGGGAAAAGTTGGACAAGAAAAAGTTAACTAGAGTAGGATGTTCCTAAAATGGTCAGGACAAATTTCTATGAGGCTAATGAGTCCAGCCGGCAGTTCTGAAAGCTGGCAGATCAGACACTCCTCTTGGACACCATTAACATACCTGTTGCCTTTGGGCCAATGCCCAGGAACTAACCTCCACAGGTTACTGGTATAGAACTTACATGTTCCCCTCTGTCCAATGATTTGTCTTCATTCCCAACCTTACTGAGACACCCAATTTTATATCATCTGGGCTTTTATTTTTAATTGACTTTAAAATTAATTTTGATACTATGTTCATTATAGAAAACTTGAAAAAATGCACAAAAGCACAAAAATATTCCCTAATCCCAAAGCTCAACAATAAAAATGATCATGTTACATTTTTAATGTTTTCCATATGAAACAGTATTATTATATAAAATGTCTCTTTCATAACAAAATGGTATTGTGTGTACATATTTTTTCCCCTGCATGCTGTTTACATTTCTTACGGAGTTACATTATGGTACATAATGAACCACAGTATTTCCACACCATTTGATATTCTCCCAGAACATGCTCATTTTCATGGCTACATTAGATGAATGTACCATAATTTATTAACCAATCCCCTATTTTTTGACATTTAGGTTTTTCCAAATTTTTCACTATAATGACTAATGCCTTGATGAAGGCTTTTATAGATAAATATTTGCACATCTTTGATTATTTCCTTAGAATAAATGTCTGGAAGTAAATTTTTTTGGAAGAAAGTGTATGTGCACATCTAAGGTTTTATTTCAAAAATGTTTCATAGGACGATTAAATCAACACATTTCCTCAACCATCACATAAGAGTATGTGCTTCCTCACACCCTTGTTAATACTGGTAACTATAATTTTTAATGATCAATTTGATAGGCAGTAAATGGTATTTTAGTGTTTGTGCTATTTTTATTTTTACTTTGCTTACTGATGAGATAGTTTTTTTCCCTCATATAATTATCATTTTTATTTCTTCCTTTGTATATTGCTAATCTGGGTCCTCTGATCATTTTCTAATTGTATTAATTTTATTATAGTCTGTATGAGCTTTTAAACGTAGGAGCTACTATTTGTTGTATATTTTACTATAAAAATACACATATTTTATTTTCTTAAATTCTCATTGCATTTTAATTTTCCATATGGTTGTTAGCTATATAGAAACTTAAAAATGTGTTTAAAAATATTATACTTCATTTCTAGTTTCCTTCTCTTAAAAGCCTTTTGTTAACTTGATAGAAATAAACATCACTTATACTTTATCTGTGATTTTATTGGATACATTTTTTTCCCACTGTGTCGTTCTTAAATCCATAGTTATTTACAACAGTGGGTTGTCTTTTATTTTTATGTAAGTAGGTTGTGTTGGTGTCTGCTCCACCTACTGAAGATACTGAATTTTCTTTGCTGTCTGTGTGCTGTGCGTTAACGCTGTGGATACGCTAGTGCTGCACTATTTTCCGTATTATTGAATTGTCACAGTTTTTCCTTATTTATCAAATTGACTGGATTCTTTAAATTCCCCTGAAGTTGCAATCTTGAAAGTGTAATCCCACACCCCTTCTCCTGCATTGTTCTCTGCTTAGCAGTGTCCTGTGGAGTGGTGTTATTGATGCTGCTAGATCAGTCTTCAGAGGGTGGGGATTCCGGTCCTCTTCAGAGCATCTGCTTCCTGGAGCAGCCCCGATCCATCACTTCGACAGGCATGTGTGTGGGCCTCGAAGGGTCCAATATTATCATCTCTTTTCTTACGAGTTATTTTTGTAAGGTCCCAATAATTTTGGAGGTCCTGGTACCTATTGTAGGTAGAATTCTAAAAATGTACACCCTCCCCCCCAGATTTTCCACCCTAATCCCTGTGACTGAGAATAAGATATCACACCCATAAATATATTTTGTTATCTGTCAAAAGAGACTTTGAAGATGTTATTAAAATTACTAATTAATAACCTTAAAATAGGGAGATTATCCTGGATTATCTGATTAGGCCTAATCTCGTCATAAAAACCCTTTAAAAGCAGAGAGTTTTTTTCTGGCCAGCATCAGGAGAAGTCAGAGATTTGAGGAATGAAGGAGATTTTATGTACAGTCACTGACTTTGAAGATGGAGGGGACCATGTGCGCAAGAATGCAAGGGGCCTCTAGGAACTGAAAGCAACCCAACTGACAGCTAGCGAGGGACCGGGGACGTCAGTCTTACAACTGCAAGGAGCCAAATTTGGCCAATAATCTAAATAAGCCTGGAAGTAGGTTCTTCCCCCTAACCTCCAGTCAAGGGCCCAGCTTGTCTGACACCTTGATTTTGGTCTCATGAAACCCAACGCAGAAAACTGCTGTGCTTCTTACCTACAGAAGCTCAGAGATAGAAGTGGGTATTGCTTTAAGCCACTGCGTTTGTGGTGCTTTGCTTTGGCATTATGAGAAACCTCATACAATACCTGCATTAGGGCTGTTATTTTCACAAGGGCACAGAAGACATATCACAGTGTGTGTGTGTGTGTGTGTGTGTGTGCGCGCGCGCGCGGGGGGAAGTTACTAAGACTCAGAGTCCATGTCTTTACCAAAGGAGAGCCCCCAGACGCTGCAGTGCAGAGAGGCAGGTGTGCCAGGAGTACCCTGCCCAATGTGGTCAGTGGCACCTTGTCTTTAGATTTTTATTCCTTTAAGAGGTAGCTCTGTGACCTAAATAGGAGTAGACAGTCTTCTGGCAACCAGGGCACTTTGCTACTTGGTTGCAGTGCTGACTTTTGGAGGCTGAAAGAGTTTGTAACCACACGCCACCAGCTTGGCAATACTGAGAAATAGCTTCATCTGCAATTATTAGCGGAGAGAAAGTTTATGCAAGTAAATCAGTCTGTGGAGGCCACTCTAATCTGTGACTGCAGTGGGTAAAATTGAACTTTGGCTCCAGGTGCTGCCCTCTGAAATCCATCACAGCTTTGCACCAATGCGACGCTTCCCACGCTGCCCCCAGCCAGTGTCTGAGTGAGGTAGGGCTACTCAGGCAAGTGATCTCCTCTGGAGACGGCTTTGGGCAATGGCCTCGCCAACATTCCTTAGAACTTCCCTGTAGTGCCAACCAGCCTTCTTCTTCCCTTGCTCCTTCCTTGGAGTCAGACCTCACTGATGTCTGAAAGTTCTCCTGATCTCTTCTGACTTCTCCCCATTTTCTCTCCCCAGCATTTCTCCTGATAATTCTCTTGAACATTAAGTCCTGTCTTGCTAATTTGGTGTTAACTGAAAAATAAAAGGCCTTTCAAAATGAGAGGCAATGAGCATATATTTGAGATAAAAAAGAATAGCTGTTTGGGAATCACTGATTCAGACAGAAGCCCAGCGATTAGGAGACAAAGGCAAAGGTTACTTGTGCGAGAGGGAAGGGAACCAATTACATCAGTAGAAGGAAGACATTTCTGTTGGTGTAGATAAGCTAACAGAGTGATACTAATTCAGCCCAGTAGTCAGCTCTGCTTTCTCGTTATTTTTGTAAACAGTTCTTTGGGACCTAACATTGCTTTAGGCCCAGCCCCAAAGTTATTTTGCCCTGTTTTGACATTACAAAGGCACACGATGTACAAGGCAGTTCTTCCGGGATGGCAGCTCCAATTTCATTTATTTGTTTTATTTTATTTTATATTTGATTCCTGGAGGACCCAGACTAACATGCCAGGTATGAGTGAAGCAACTCCTTAGGAATAAGCTCACTGTGATCCATCAAGCAAAGCACTAGGCAGGTTCCCCAGACACAGGACAGCTTTTAGGTCTGGGTAGAGAGGCCCAAGCTATGAGCCCCAAGCTTTAGAGGATGACGAAGAGCACAAACACTGGACAATATAGTAACTGGGCCTTCATTTGAACCTCTGTCCCAGACCCCACAAATGTCACGAGCAGGCCTGAACAGGGATGTGATGGTCTGACACACCTTCTCAAACCCAACTGTACGTTCTCCTCATAAAGGAATGTCAAAACCCATTCTTTTGGTAGCTATGTGTGGTTGACTCCCAGAAACGTTGTGAGTTTCCTCCAAAAAGATGTAGCTTGGGGATTAGCCTTTGATTTCTGGATGTCAGGAAGGTCTTGGAAACCAGAGTAGCTTAATGAGGATAATTAGTGTTTGTCAGGCTTCCTTAACCAGCCAGGGAATCGTTGCTTACACTGATCACAGTGTAGTGTTTTCCAGAGGGCATTATTGTATAGATTCTGACATTGAAGATTTTTAGCATCAGCCAGCTTTCATTCTGGTAATGGAGGATATAGTTACTGAACCAATGAGAAGTTTCAAATGAAGGGCATAGCACAGCAACACAGAATCTTTGCACTGAAATAGAGATCACCTTACATTTGGGGAAACTGAGGCTCAGGGAGGTTAATCGATGTGGAATAAGTTACACAGCAGCTTACTGATATAGCAGAAGCAGAAGGCCATTGTCCAACAGATGTGATTCATGGGGTGTTCTCCCATACTCTACACTGAAGGTATATTCAGTTAGAGACAATGGGAACAAATGAGCAGTGGGCCGGGGGCAATGTGGAAGGGAGTGTTATTTAGAGTCTGTGTCACTTTACACACGATTACTTCAGCTCTGTCACTTGGGTTGCCATAAAACCATTCGCTGATTTATTCTGGGCTCCTGGCCCCTTCTCATAAAGGCATCTTTGTAATTCTCACCAGAGATCATCCTCTGGGATGACAAATAACATCGATCATTAAAAATGACATCCATAATTTTGCAACCAAGGAAGACGATCTTTTAAAGCTGTCAGTGAAACAGAAGGGGTTTTAGGAGATGCTGATGCAATCTCTTTAAAATCTTTGGAAGTTCTAAAGCATAAGATGAACTGTCCCTTTGGAATTGCAGGATTAATTGTGTGCTAAAGCATGCCCCCCACACTCCCGCTGTCAGTGGAGGTGAGGTTTGAGGCATTCAGGGTTCCCTGCAGCTCAGTCATTAACTTGCTGAATGGCCTAGGAGTTAAAGGAGTTAATGGGCTTCATCCAAAGCTGGAGGAAATGGAGGGCAGGCAGGGAGACAGGGGAAAACCTCACTGCCTTTTGAAGGAAGAGGAGGTGGGAAGCAAAGCCACACAGAAAGACAGAGAGGCGGGGGAAACAGAGACCCTCAATAGCACCAGCTCTGCTTTGGGGCTGGTGGTCATTCACACAATGAAATGCGCCCTGCATCTCAGACCCTCAATTTTACAGAAGCTGGGTCACCTTAATGAATAGTATTGTGTCCTTCTCCTTCTCATTAAATTTTCCTGGACATCAAACTTGCTGAATTGTCAGCCATGTCAATCTCCAGACCGCCACAAAAAATAAAAGGAGAGATAAGAAATTAGACGTCCATTGACCAAAAATCAAAAAAGATGGTGAGAGGGAAGAAGCGAGGAGTGATCCTGTCCTCAAGTCCTTTTCTCATCAAAGGCAGGGAGCTAATTAGTCTAAATAAGCAGAAGCTCAGAGCACCAAAACTAATGAACAGACTTGCTCTCTCCAAATGGAAAGCAGGAATCCTGCAGAAAGCTGCAACTGTAGAAGAAGGGCTAGAGCTGAGGGGGTGGGGTCACCTGTCCCTGGAGGGGTGATGGTGCATCCCAGGGAAACATCTTCACTTGGAGTCCACATATCAAAGTGAACATTGTAGACCTCTGCAGCAGCAATGTGGTCTATGGACTCCATGCACATCGTCCACACTTCTCCATGTCAATTTCAAATATGCTACTTGATTTATCCCATAGGTTATTTTTTAGAGGAAACTCTAACTGTAACAATTCTTGTGCAAGAGTCTGAGCAGTTGATGACCTGCCTCGTTAGCTGCATTTTGCTCCTTGAAAGCTTTCCCTGTTTTGTTACCTAACTTGATGTTTTGTTTCTCTATTCTTGGTCCCTGGGATTCCCACACTGGGAGCAGGAGGCCTGCAGTCAGCATTTCAGACTTTGGGGTGGAAAGCAGTGCAAGAGGGTGGAATAATTTTCCTTTGCCATTGCTGGCTGACTTGGTTTGTAGTGTAAATACCTCCTGCTTCCAAGATATTTCTTCCATAATTACCAAGCATGATTCTGTTTTCAGTGCAATAGCTGAGAGGGTGTAATTGGAAATCACCGAGGCAGATTATTTTCTTTCTTTAAGGGTTTTTGTTTTTTTTCTTTTTTACTATCATGTAATCTTTTGTTCCCACTCACTCATACCATGTACTCCTCATGCTGAATAAGTACATGTACTGGTTCTAAGAATCTTTCTGTTTATATGTTAAATTCCTTAAAAACTGAAAAAGTCATAAAACATGGTTGGCAAAGAGAGCCTTAACATTCCCCTCAGCCTATTAAACTTAACAGGTTTCTTCCTGACTGTAGGCTACTGACCTCTCTTTTCTTAGAGCATTTAATTTAAAAGCTCGCAATGATAAATTATTTCTCTTCTCCTTTGGGATAGGAATCTTCTATAACCCAGGAATGTCTTTCTCAAGGACCTTGGAGCCATCCCTTGAAATGGAATCAAGAAAGACAGTGCCCCTGTTTCATAGCCTCTGTGAGAGGATAGGACCCTCACTTTGCATAGTGACAATTAAAAACACCAATGGCCAATCTCATTGACCATTCTCTCCACAGCATCCTTCAGTACTTTCCTCCAGCACTTACTCTAGTACTTAAAAAACTCTCTTGACTTTTGTTTTAACAGAGTCAGTTCAATCTCTCTCCTCTATTGAATTAGTTCTGACCCCTACTGTAATATTCCCTTTTTTTTTTTAGCATTTATGACTGGTTTTACTATGAGTATGCAGATCTAGTTTTGTGGTGATTATAGTCTTATTTGTCAATTTTTTAAAGTTAAAAATGCTACCATTTATTCCTTTAGGAAAACATACCAATGCACAAATATAATGAGTATAAAAAAGAAAATCATATGATAAACTCAGACACAGCCTATGATTCTGAATTCTGTCAGTTTTCTTACAAGATGTAATTTCACCTATCTCTAAAATTAGTGGAAACTGCCCCCCCTTTTTTTTTCTTTGTTGCTCAAAATCCAGGGCATCCTGGTCAGTGATGTTTTGACCAGTTTCATATATGTGTCAATATTTTATTTTCAGCAATCATTTTCTCTTTTTTGTTAGATATGTAATTATTGCCATTTTATTATTCATATTTTTTAAATCATTTTTCTTCTTCTTAAAGAATATCCTTTAACCTTTCAGGTAATACTGGTTTGGTGGTGATGTTCTCCTTTAGCTTTTTCTTGTCTGAGAAGCTCTTTATGTCTCCTTCAATTCTAAGTAGTTTTACTGGGTAGAGTAATCTTGGTTGTAGGTCCTTGCTTTTCATCACTTTGAATATCTCTTGCCAATCTTTTCTGGCCTGCAAAGTTTCAGTTGAGAAACCAACTGATAGTCTTATGGGAGCTCCCTTGTAGGTAACTAACTGCTTTTCTCCTGCTGCTTTTAAGATTCTTTCTTTGTCTTTAACCTTAGGCATTTTAATTATGATGTGTCTTGGTGTGGGCCTCTTTGGGTTCATCTTGTTTGGGACTGTCTGTGCTTCTTGGACTTGTATGTCTCTTTCCTCCACCAGGTTAGGGATGTTTTCTGTCATATTTTTCAAATAGGTTTTCAATTTCTTGCTCTCTCTCTTCTCCTTCTGGAACCCCCATGATGTGAATGTTGGTACACTTTAATTTGTCCCAGATGCTCCTTACATTATCCTAATTTTTTTTTTTTTTTTTGGTGGGGGAGATTCTTTTTAAATTTATCTTTATTTTTAAGAGTATTACAGATGTCCCCCTTTCCTTACCCCATCCCCAAATCTTTTTTTCTTTTCACTGTTCTGATTAGGTGTATTTTGCTTCCTTATATTCCAAATTGCTAATTTGATTCTTGGCTTTATCTTCTGTACTGTTGCTTTCCTGCAAATTATTCTTCATTTTACTAATGTATATTTCATTTCTAATTGGTTCTTCTTTATGTTTTTGTGCCCATTTTTATACTGTTGAAGTTCTCACTAAGTTCCTTGAACATTCTTATAACCATTATTTTGAACTCTGTATCTGTTAGTTTGCTTGCCTCCATTTCATTTAGTTCTTTTTCTTATTCTTTCACTTGGGACCTGTTTCTTTGTCGCTTCATTTTGGCTGCTTCCCTGTGTTTGTTTCGATGTATTAGGTAGAGCTACTATGTCTCCAAGGCTTGGTAGAGTGGCCTTATGTAGTAGGTGTCCTGTAAGGTCCAGTGGCACAGTCTCTCCATGCACCTGAGCTGGGCACTCCAGGTACACCCTCCCATGTGAACTGTGTACATCCTCCTGTTGTAGTTGAGACTTAAATGCTGTGGCACTTCAATGGAAGGGATTTATCCTCAGGCCAATCTACTGTGAGGACTGGCTAGGACCACTGTGGAGGATCAGCTGTGCAGGGGCCCACCCCACAGAGGAGGACTTACTTCAGCAGAGCTCTGATGCCCACTGAGTCTGCCCCTTGAGTGTGTTGCTTGTGGAGGTGATTGGATGGTGCTTCAACATGGTCTGAAGCTGTGCACTGGCTCTGGGCCTCCTGGGGAGGGTAGGCCAAGGTCAGCTACTGCCTGTGTTCTGTTTGGGGTCTTCCAGTATGACCTACAATGCAATCTTCAGATGGCTGATACTTGTGCTGGGCTTGAAGGTGCCCAGGAGAAGCCAAGCTGCAAATCAAGGCTGGCTGCACTAGTGCTGGGCCTGGGGCTACTTAGCAAGAGTTATGGAGCATACCAAGGCTAGATGCTGCTTGTTTGAGAAATTTTAGGAAAATCTGAAGCATGAGCCAAGACAGGCCATTTGTATTAAAAAACCACTGGATACAGCTTGGGTGGGCCTGCAAGTTGGGTGGGACGGGGTCTGAGGGAATCACCAGGGTGGGGCTAACAGCCTTAGCCAGGTTGATGGAGTCTCAGATATGGTTCCTGCCTGCTGGTTCTGTGGGCTCAGAAAAGAAACAATGGCTTCTGCCAGCACTTTTGTCTGGGAAAACTCTTGCTTCCTCCTTCATGCTAGACAATTCAGTTTCTTCTTATATGTCCCTGGTGCCTTTCCAGCTGCTGCCCCAGTGCTGGAGCTCAGAACATGAGAATCTGAGTACTTCTGTGTTTGAGCCCTTCAAGAGGAATGCCTGGGATTCCAACCACCCTCTATCTCACTCAGCTACATTCCCCGCAGGCTTTTAAGCCACAATATATGGGGACTTCTCATACTGGCACTGAAACCCTGGGCTGGGGAGCCTAGTGTGGGGCTGGGACCCTTTTATCCTCAGTGGGGGAATTCTACAACTGAGATATCCCTCCCAATTTTTATCTGCCACATGTGTGTGGAACTAGCTCGTTCCCCATCTCTGCTCCTCCTACCAGTTTCAATGTGGCTTTTTTATATCTTTAGTTGTAGGACTTCTGGCAGTTCTGAATGATGGTTGTTCTGTAGTTCAGTTGTAATTTTGATGTGGGTATATGTAATATTCTTGAATAAAGTCTTCCTTGAACATTTACTTTGGGATTTAGTTGAGTTCTATACTTACACATCTCTCTCCTACTGCAATAGCTTGAATAAAATATGGCCATTTTTAACAAGTATAGAATGCAATTTCTCTTTAATGTGGTACACCTGGAATGTCACACTTGTGTTTTGCACAATATAAAAAGTCTCATCTTGGATAGTGTTTGTTAAATTATGAGCCAGGCCTTGGCTAAGCTACCCAAATGCCATGAGTTAACACTATTTATTTCTGATTAAAAATATATATATTTGTTCAAAAATATTTCTTGAGTTCCTACCATAAATAATCACTGACGATGCAATGATGAGCAGAAATAGACAGGATCCTATTTTCATATGAGATGAAAATAAACATTAATTGAAGAATCACACAACTAAATATAAAATTTCAAATGTGAAAAGTACTGTGAAGGGAAAGTATATGGTTCAGTAAGAGTATGTGTTCCAGTGAAGATGATCTCCTCAGGAAGGTCAAGAGTCCCCTGAGATATATAGTTGAATTTGAAAGAAAAGTGAGAGTGTTGGGATATATGCAGGCAGAGGGCATAGCATGTTCTCTTTGAGAATTTTGAGAAGAAAATTTGAGAATGAAAGTCAGTGAGACTGGAGTTCAGACTCTGTATCCATGTTGGTGGTGGTTGATATTATCTACTCTGATCAGTGGTCAAATGCCCACCCACCCAACGGCTTCTTTACCGTTGATATGCATGGTTCTTTGGGGACTGTCTTCCAGCCCCAACTCTCCTCTGTTTGATAGTTATTGACCCAGCTTTAGAGTCAGCTCTTGTTCTACACTCATTCCTGATGATTTAACATTTTTCACCCCTGATGACTTGATATTTTAGAATAGATGATGTACTGGTTACTCCCCATTTAACTTCTCATCCCCATACCCAAGTTCTATTCTCTATTTTTGTCCCTCTGTTCTGGGCCCCAGGAGGCTATCTTTCCAAGTCTGAATCAACTAGGTCCCTTTGTTGACTGGTTGAGTTCAGTCAAAGGTAGATACCTGATGGAAATAGACAGGCAAGAGGAAAATAGGTTGGGTTGGGTGCTTTCTTTGAGCCAAATTTCTAGAAGTGGCTGTATCAGCTCATTAATATAGCTCTTATTCTATCAGGGAAGGCCCAGTTCCGATGAGCTTCCACAGCACTGTTTCTTTTTGTTTTATTTTGTTTTCCTTAATGCTTGGGTTGGGAATGACTTCTATCTATTGGTATTCTCTGGGTACCTCAAAATCCTTTGTTTTTTCAGTGGTGTCTATATATCTGTTTTTTCAGTGGTGTCTATATATCTGTGAATAAACCTTTCAATAAAATTTCTTGTACCTGTACCATCTGAATTGGATTGTTTCCTTCTGGGATCCTGACTGATACAGATGACCTCACTAAAGCTATCTGTTTATGATAGTAACCTAGTTCTCTCTTGCTTCACCTCTAAGTTGAGAATTAGTCCTAATCATTTGCATACTTGTCCCTTACTCTTGGCACCCCAACCTAGGTTTCATGCCCAAGTTTTACCTAGCCCCGGAAGGGAGATTGGATAGTTGCATGATGTTCTCTACCATGGTGTGGCAGCTTCAAAGACTTTGCTATAGAAGAGAAGGCTCCTACAATCTTTATGCTCTTCTGAAAATGTCTGGATCCATTTACTCCTGAGCCCAGTAATCTCCAGCTGCCCTAAGGATGAGTTTTTGGGTTCTCTTGAAATAAGTTTGTTGACCACCTTATTTGTGGTTGCTCAGTGTTGGTGTATCACATGTTTAGATGTTTTTGCTTCAATCTCTCCTCAGCAATGGGCCAACCAAATGAAGACAATGGGCCAACCAAATGATTTCAGGATATCTTAATCTCTCCAAATCCCAAGTCTTGTATTGGTTTGAAAGTTGAATAATCCAGTTAGATTTCCTAATTCAGTATTGCTTTTCAGGGCAATGCCTCTGATTTTAATTTATTTTTTTAACTTTCCATTACCCCCTTGCCTGTAAGGGGATAACAAAAAGCTTACCTGTCTCACCATCCATTTCTAAAGAGTCTTGTCTTTAGCTAGGTATCTAACTGGAAAGGCTATGATAGATGAATTCAGATAGAGTTGTTGAGAACTATTGTTCTCCACACTTGTGTGCAACAGATGGAAAGTGCTTGTATGCAACAGATGGAAAAAAAATGCCCTGGTTTCTCATATGTAAAAATGTTGGCATTGAGGCAGTCTAGTAGAAGTAATAACCAAAAGGAAAGAGTAAAAGTCTATACAAGAGGGCATTCTTGGTGAAGCAAATGAAATGTCTACTCTACCTGTTTGTCAAAATACTTTCTCAATGAGAGAGTCAGAGGGAGATTGTTATGTATTCTCAAGCTCCTTCTCCCTCTTCAATAGTCCTTTCTATGACCTATGCCCCTTATGCTTCTTCTTTTCCTAAAGAAAATAGAGGTGACACAGATATAAGATAATGAAAATAGAGGTGATCCTTTTTATGGAATTGAAATGAGGGTATCTAGTTTTCTTTGAGTACACTTTTTCTGTTAATCTAATTAATCATTTTAATGTAAAATTTTAAAAAGAAATACATTCTTTAGATTGTTTGACAAGGCTTTTGTCATCCACTGTCAGTTCACTTCCTTGGGAGTAGTCTTGCTGCTTCTGTGATAAATTGTGCATGACTCAGCTCACTCAACACAATTAGCTGCTAATGTTTGCCTGTCATGGGGTGCAAAGGTCAAAGAAATGGTAACATTAAAATCTCTACTGAATCATACATCATATACAATAATTTTTACCTAAGATATTTTCAAGAAATTAAAAACAAATCAAGTTTATAAGTCAAAGTGATTGTAGAATCGAGGCATAATTAAATTATTTTATACAATTGGATTTGTCTGTATTCAAGGGTAAAAGGGCAGATAAAGAAGGTTTCTGACTAAATTATTAATCCAAATAACTTTTGGAAATGCAATATAGCTACCACTCCACATTGTTATATCTCTGTAATTTCAAGAAATAAAAAAATAAATAAAAGAAAAACTGGAAAGAAGCACATCACTAAGCTTAAACCACAGGAGAATTAATGGTGGAACAATAGAATCCTACAGTGACTTATCAATTTGCTCTTCACCCATCAACGTCTTTGAAGAAAATTAAGACTAAAAGAAGTTTAAGAGAAAAGGTTTATCTGAAGATAACTATATATGTCTCTGGTGATTTTTCTAAGGTATGTGGCCAGATGGAATAACTTTTTAGCCTGTATTTTACATACCTTACCACCTATATTGTTTATATATATACACAATATATTAACTGTGTTTATATATATATACACACACATATATATATATACATATATATATATATACTGTGTTCTTCTGTTGATATATATAGAAGGACATAGTAAATGGGTGAGAAAGGCTGTGTACTCTGGTTTCGCGTTCTGAATTGATTCTGTGAATAAGCACAGTGCTTCCTCCTCTCCTCTCATACACATACACCTTTAACCATATGCATACTCACTGCTCCATTATTCTGCCTTGAAAATGAGGACAATGTTAGCCTGACTCCTGAGAATTTTATCAGGGTTAAATAAATAATTGAGTGATTGCAGAAGAAGGGCTATAAAAGTATGAAAGTGTGAAATTAGACTGTAAAGCAATGATTGGCCATAAAGGCAAGAGGCAGAGTTAAGTGCTGAATGAGAGAAATACTACAACACAAAATGAAGCCTGTTAGTTCATAAAATGCTCTTGAGATTCCAGGAGAGCCCAGGGTTCTATGGAACATGACCTGAGACCCCCTTTCCCAGTGAAACAATCTATATTTCAAGAAGCAGCACAAATATTTATGAAGGAAAATTGCTTTGTTCTCAAGGAGATCAAATTTCAGGGGATGAAGATGAGGTTCTTTTTGTGGGTGCAGACCTGCCAGGAAGAACAAGCAGCAGCTACAACTACTTGACATATGGCATAAAGAAAAACTAAATCTAATATAATCAAGGGTATCTTTTGTTTAGGGGATGTCACTGCTGAGAGACCAGCATTCAGAGATCCTCAAGAGTTTCCCAACCAGTGCGTAGCTTACACACATATTTGTGGTATGGAAAGGCCATGCCCTGGAATGCAACTCTCTGGAGATAATGCTGTTCTCACTACATAATCCCGTCAAGGTTGGCATGGCATCCCTCCATAGGATCTGTAAATAGGAAGCATGTTTGCCCAAATTGCATTGACTGATACAGTACTCCATAATTTTGAGACACCCCCTAGTCTGTGGCCCCATCCCTGGGTATGGCACTAGGAATGACAGCATGGCGTACCTGGCACTTCTCTTTGCTGTTCTCTAAAGGGAGAAAGTGCAAGGTGGCCTATTTTCTTTGTCAAATGTGTGCCCTCCCTGGCATGGAAGGTGAAGAATACAAGTTTCAGTTACTTCGGCTGGGGCAGCGGGATTGTCAAGGTTTTTCTGAACTCAATTAAGTCCATCTACCAAGCGGCTTTGGATGTGTCAGTTTTGAAGATGGTGATAAAATTGTGTGGCATATTTCATGCTTGGTCTTAATCAATACAATTTTATACATTCTTTAGCTCTTATGTATCGGAAAATAAGACAGGAAATCACTGAAAAATTTTCCATGGCTACTTTGTGTTGAAAAATCTATTTTGCCTCTCTGGGGAGGAAGAGTGGAACTTACAAGAAAAGTGTAATAATTCTGGAATTACTTCCCTCCATAGTTAAACAACCAAGATAGTGTGTTTTTCATAAATAATTTTTTGAGAAACAAAATTCCCTTTATGTTGACAAAATGATGTTATAGCAACTGATGTCAAGAACAATAGAATATTTCTGTGTTAGCCAGCCATGCCTCCACTGTTGGGATAATCACATTTGCAGACACAACGGTCTAACTCTACACTTAGTTCAAACTTTGGTTTATCGTTTTAAACTCTAAATAGGGCTATCTGTCCTCGAAAACTCTTTGAACTGAAAAAAATCCTTCAGAATGACACCAAGTTCTCAGCCCCTTCTGCTGGGATTCTTGCAGCCTGCTGAGAAGGGCATACCTTGAGGATTCCCACCAGTAACTATCAGTAGAATTCTTCTATGAAGTCATTCCTACATCATGAGGGCACCCCAAATTCACAACAGGATAATGCTCATATCTTGTTTCTTCTGTAAGGTGACATGAGGACTTTCCTTTCCTCATATTTATCTATTTGAAAAGTGACAAAACTGTAAAGCATGTCTCAAAAGTGCAAGGCGCAGCATTGCTCAGTAGGTTCCGGAGTCAGAGTACTTGCCATTGATTCCTCAACACATGACCTGTTAGTTGTGTGACTTTGGCCCTGTCACCTCACACCCACCCTTCCCTTGCTCCATTTGTATTTCACTAGACTGTACCCCAGGTCAGGGCCCAAGGAGAATGCCACTATTTCTGAGCCTGTTAAATCTTCACAACAACTCTCAAACCAAGTCACTAGATATTCAAATGCCACAGTTTCCGTTCCTGAAGACACTGAGCAGGACCCTCTAGTTATTTTTGCTCAGAGAAATTACCAATAAGTTCTCTCCAGAGAACTTGTTCCTTTTCCTGTAAACATAGCATCCACAACAAATCCAATCTGTTTACCAGTCTAAAGCAAATGTTAAATTCTCAGCTGCAAGGGAAGCTGAATTATAGAAACATGTATTTTGAGTTTATAACAATCAAATCATGATGGTCCCCTCACATACCCTCTTGCTGAGCAGTTTCTCTAAAAAATATATATTTTTATTCATATTTTAGAGAGAGAGGAAGGGAGAGAGAGATAGAAACATCAATGAGAGAGAAACATCAATTGACTGCCTCCTGCACGCCCCCTATTAGGGATTGAGCCTGAAACCCAGGCATGTGTCCTGACCGGAATCAAACCGGGACCTCTCAGTCCATGGGCCACACTGAGTCACACTGGCTGGGGGAGCAATTGCGCTTTTATGTGTCAGAATTCACAGAGCATTTTTTCTTATGAATGTAAATTCTTGCTATCGTCTCACAAGGAGCCATGTAATAGTGATATGAATAACAATAGCTAAACTTTATTGGACACATACTGTTTAAGGGTCTCTGTAACAAACATAATTTTAATTAATTCTCTCAACAATATATGAGGAAGGTCCTGTCAGTTCAGTTACATAGGCAAAGAAACGGAAAATCTGAGAAATGAAGGCTCCACACCAGGCTTTTACCATTGGGCGGTTCTGTCTCACGAAAGTCTTCCGGCTTCCAAATCTAGGAATCTCAGCTTCTTTCCTGTAGGCTTATCTCACCTAAAGGCCATGATTCAGTGACATTCAGATGTCCCTACCCCCAGTCATTGCAGTGGCTTCCATTGCTCCCATTTTATAGAGGGGAAATAAAAATGTACAAAAAGATGATTTTCATGCTTGCACATTTTCCCCTCAGCCCTCAAAAAGATTAGGATTCCATTTTTAGCAAGGATAGAGTAAAAACTTGGATTCAGCTTTAAATTTGGAAACTCCAAATAGGGTTGTAATTACTTTTCCTAAAAATGAAGGAAACCTGGCAACCACAAAATTAATTTGTCAAATCCTGGAAATAGCACCTTAGTTATGAGTATGTCTATCCATGAAAGCTCATAAATTAAATGAAAGCCTCCTCTCCACCCCAACCCCCCACCCTACACACACAAACACACACACTCACGCACTACATTTATCTCTTAGTAGCTGAAATCGGTGCATTCCTCTGCTACAAGACTGCTGGCCTGGGGTTAGGCTGAGGGAGCTCTGTGACACTCTGCCCCTGGGGGCCAGGGCCTCCAACACCCTTTCTGATACTCTTGAGGAAGAACGAGGTCTGAGACTGTCATGGGGGAAGCTCAGTTTCACCTTGAACCTTCTGACTGTGTTTCTTCACCCTTACCTGTGAGATGTTAAAAATCCTGGGAAGAACTTTCTTAAAGGCTGTGTGAGGAAGCTGTAGGGAGGAGAAAAGTGAGCAATTGCATTTTCTCTTCTTTCTGCTCTTCTAAGGCCTGTATTCCTTTCTATTTTTTAAAGGATGACTGTGTCATGGAGTGGGGAGTGTCTATCAAGCCTTACAAATCAATCCTGTTCTCTCTCCCTAAAATGGTTCAATCACTTCAGCGTAATCTGTCTAATTTGAGTTCTGCTTCCAATCAGTTATGTGTCCTTGGATATATCTCTGAACCTCTTTCAGAGCCTCAGTTTCTACTGTGTAATGAAATGCAGAGTGCGCCAGCTGTGACATGATAGGATCTGAGTTCTTGTCCCAGCTTTACCCCTGACTGTCTTCTTGGCGTTAGACAAATCACTTTACTTCTTTGAGGCCTGCCTTTCTTATCTGTACAGTAAGAAATTAGGATCACTACTTTACAGAGTTTTTATTGTTTTTATGAGGCTTCAATGGGAGGTTGGGATATATGTAATATTTATAATATGTACATATATGTGTGTGTATACATGTGTATATGTTTATACATATATATATATAATTTTCGTGAATTGTAAAGTTCCATGTACATATAAGAGGCTGAGGTCACATTTGTTGTTGCAGTCTTACTGGAACCTAGTCTGTGGAGGCACAATGGGCTCTCCTACTCTGTTACTACGGCATTGTACTAAGGCAGATGAAGGTGGATGGAGAGCCACATTCCCTGGTTGCCCATTATGTCAATATCCACTAGATTGTATTCCTTTCTCAGCTGTTTCTCTTCTCATGAGATTCCTGGAAGAAAAAGACATTAATATGACATGGATGGCTGTGAAAATGGCCCTCCTGGACCTCATCAAGAAACCCAGGCTGGGGCACCCATATAATCTCGGTTCCCAAATCTTAGGTCAGGACTTCTGTGTTTAATCGGTACCCAGAAATGCATTTTCATAAACATAAATGAGAAGTTTTTCTTGCAAGTAACAACATATGGGTATAATGAAAAGAAACTAGAAGTGAAATTAAATAGAAGCATAATAGAACGGTGTTTTCTTCCATCATGACTGGTAGGTAAGCAAGACTGAATTTAGATAGCACTTACTATGAAGAAACCTCACCCAACTCCTTCTCATCTCCTTCCTTTATCCCTCTCTCCCTCCCTCTCTCAGTATCTCTGTGCTTGTTTGTTAGGAAGGGCTATCGAGTACTGGGGGTAAACTTTACAACTTTGTTCAGGCAAACTGATTCTACATTTTGATCCTGGCTAGCATCTCCCACTTGACATGCTTTTACAGCTAAGGAATAAAGCAAAAACAAAGCTGCTGCAAGCTCTTTGCAGCAGGGATCCAAACTGAAGGAATGAAAAATATGTTTCCCCTCCTCTATCGTGAATGCATGCATGCCTGGCTACCCCTCCATCCACTCATCTGCCCACTCTCGCTGTCTTATATTTTGAGAAGAACTGACCTTTGTGTTTCTACCCTCTTTGGTACATTTGCAAAAAAATTTTTGCCTCTGGGTTTGATAAAGCTTTTGTGCTACATGAGTTGCCAGTCTCCCAGGTACCATTTCTCCATTTATCCATGGAAAGAGTAGAGAGATACATCTCCCTAAGCATTTAAAGGGGCCCTGATCTTATAGGCCCTCTCTGGAAACTGGGTTAGAGATAATTGCTAAGGTCTCTCTTGAATCTCAAAGGAATCCTTTAGATGGTTTCTAACTAGATCTCCCAACAACCCTCCCACTTGTCCAGGAAATGTCAATATTCCCTAAGTCTGGTCTAAGCAAAGCTGTGAGGTCACCAACGCCGTGCTCTCTAGAGTGCTAGTCTTCATCTTCTTCCCCAGAACATTTCTCTCCTCTTCCCTTATCAACAGGATGTATAACACATAGCTTACATATAATAAAACTCAGAAAACATTGTTTATTCCATAAAACAACATTCTGATTTGGTACCTTAAGAACATTGTAGATAGAATGAGAGGTAGAAGGTTTTCATTCTCAGCCTCACTTCTAATATGAAATTAAAACATCATCCAATTTGTCTTCGTGAAAGCTATTTTCAGTAGAGAGTAGATGGGAGAAGATTTTAAAAGAGTAGAGACATTCAGACAGTGCCTCAAGGAAAAGAGCATGTGGAGGTCAAGTCTATCTCGGTATTCCTTATTGGAAAGTATTTTGATGCTGAAGGATGGGAGATCTACTGGGTTAGGTGCTATTATCTCATTTTTCCTATTAGTCTACATGAGAGTTCTCCAAAGTATGTTCCTTAAGGCACTGATTCTGTCATAATGCATGAGAAACATCTTGGTCAAATGCTCTTCAGAATCACTCAACACTGGACCCCCTTTTCATAGATTCATAAACATTTTTGCATATCAGATGTCCTACACTAAATAAATCAGTTTAACTTAATATTTCCTCAAATGCTGTTCACAGAAAGCCTTTTTTATGTGATAAAAATATAACACTCATGGATCAAGCTTTGAGAAATATGGTTTAAGATACAAAACTTGTCCACTGATGTGTCTATGGCTTTTAAGAGACAGATGTGTTTCAGGCTCTGTGTTTAGGATAAAATGTTTGCTGGACATTCTTATTCACTAAGAAGGAAACTGGTCATGCCTTTCTACTTTCTCATTTTAAAAGAAACTTCTCTATTTAACACGAGTTGCTTTTAGCTATGCTGCAGCTATTTACTCAGAAGAGAAAAAGCATAGACAGCCACTGGTCTGATTAACTTCCTACTGTGTCCACATGACTCCTTTGGAGGCTGGTGTGATCACACTGTCTAGATATTGGCTTTACTAGTTGACTGGAGTGCAAGGATCTCCCCAAATTCAGACTGATTCTAAAAGGCAGGCAGAAAATGGCAGGAAATACCATATGACAACTGTATAATTCCAAGAAGAAAGTGAGGCATTCAAAAAATATCTATATATTCCATTCCAAGGTGAGCTCACAATCTTACCCTCACTAGGTGAGGCCTTTGTAAAGACACTGGGGCCTTTAGCTTACTTTACCCTTAACTGCCATAGATGGATTGAGACCTCTAGATTTGAGGACTCTGTTTCTCTCCCTACAGTGATTCTTATTCCCAAAATGCTTTCAAAGACCTGGTCTAAAACTGGGTACAATATTATGCCACAGAAGCAAGCCATGGATAGTAGGAGAGCTTAAGAGTGGAATGGGGCCTTTGGAGAGTCACTTTAACATTTCTGTGCTTGCTTCATTCATTTATTTGATATTCCAAGTTATATTTTTCTGTAGCCACTGTATACCTTAGATTCTGATGTGTTAGAAATAAAACAATGAATTAGAGACTGATTTTGCCCTCATAAGGTTAGGACAGACAAACTGTTTCCATGCAGTATGATTCATTTATTCACAGAATTGTTTACATTGTACTTAGGTTGTACAAAAAAAAAAAATGGGCAGGTAGAGACGGTGATGGATGTTTGCTAAGAATTTTAAAAAATATAAATGAAATATAACATTAGATACAATTACAGACCACTTTTCTCTTTCTCATTTTCAGTCTTCTCTCTGTCTAGGGTAAACTGAGTCTTGAAGGACAAATTAGAGTTAATAAAATACACCAAGTGGAGCAAGTATTCTGGTCTGAGGAAATGGGGTATATTAGGCATGGAAGCGTAAGGGAGAAGGGCTTATCGTAATAGTGCCATTTTGGTCAGCTGGCTACCAAGTGTGGGAGCATGATGAGGAGGTAAAAAAATTAGACAGATAGTGGAGAACATCCATGTTTGGTATGTTGGTGATGGGGAGCCATAGGTACATATTAAAATGAAGGGAATCTCACAAACATTTATATTTTAGAAAGATTATTCTAGCAGTAAGATAAAGAAGGAAGTGGAAGGAAGTGCTGTCAATAAGCGATAAAGACATCAAGGCTCTCCGTGTTTCTCTACCCTGGCTACATGTTTTTATCACCTAGGAAGCTTTTAAAATTCTGATGCTCATCCAGGATCAGATGGTTTTACTGGCAAATTTTAACAAACATTTAAAGAAAAATCAATGCCAATTCTCAAACTCTTCCAAAACATTGAACAGGAAGGAACACACCCAAACTCATTTTACTAAGCCAGCTTTATCCTGATACTGAAGTCAAATAGGACACTGTAAGAAAAGAAAACTACAGGCCAATATCCCTCAAGAATATAGATATAAAAATTCTCAACAAAATACTAGCAAACCGAATTAACCAGTACATTAAAAATATCATACACCATGATCAAGTGGGATCCATCCTTGGGAGATAAGGATGGTTCAACATTTGCAAATCAATATGTGTGATATATCACATTAATAGAATGAAAGATAAAAATTATATGATCATCTCAATAGATACAGAAAAAGCATTTTACAAAATTTAACATTCTTTCATAATAAAAACTGTCAGCAAGTTGGTATAGAAGAAATTAACCTCAACATAATAAAGATCATATGTGTCAAGCTATAGCTAACATCATACTCTATGGTGGAAGGCTGAAGCTATTCCTCTAAGATCAGGAACAAGACAAGAATGCTCACTCTTATCACTCCTATTCAATATTATTGGAAGCCCTGGGTAGAACAATCAGGCAAATAAAACAAAAAAGACGTTCAAATAAGAGAGTAGAAGTCAAATTGTCTCTATTAGCAGATGACATGACCCTATATATAGAAAACCCTAAAGACTCCACCAAAAACTGTTAAAACTAATAAGCAGATTTAAAGTTGCAGGATACAGACAGAGAAAGGCAAATACTGTATAATCTCACTTATATATGGAATAAAAAAAACTGAACTCATAGAAACAGAGAGTAGTTTGGTGGTTGCTAGGGGCAAGGAGTTGGGTCAGGTGGGGGAATGGTGAAAAGGTAAAAACTTACAGTTATAAGATGAATAAGCTCTGGGGATCTGATGTACAGTATGGTGACAATAGTTAGCAATACTGTGTTATATACTTGAAAGTTGCTAAGAGAGTACAGTATTGACGTAAAAATAACCACATACCAATGGCACAGAGTAGATGCCCAGAAAAAAATGCAAAGACAATCTATGGGAGAAAATATTTGCAAATCATATTTTGGATACGGTGTTAATATCCAAAATATATTAAGAACTCATAAAACTCAATAACAACAAAAAACAAACAATTAAAAATGGGCAGACAACTGAATAGATACTTTTCCAAAGAAGACATACACATAAAAAGATGCTCAACATCACTAATAATCAGGGGAATGCAAATCAAAACCATAAAGAGATATCACCTCACACTTCTTAGAAAAGTTATCATAAAAAAGACAAGAGATTACAGGTGTTGGTGAGAATATGAAGAAAAGGAAACCCTTGTGCATGGTTGGTGGTGATATAAATTGATGCAGCCACCATGGAAAACATTATGGAGGTTTCTCAAAAAATTAAAAATAGAACTACCATATGACTACTGGATTATATATAGTCAACTACAATTTTGACAAGGGAGCCAAGAATACACAACAGGGAACGCAGTCTCTTTAATAAATGGTACTGGGTGCCTGGCTGGTGTGGCTCAGTGGTTGAGCATCAACCCATGGACTGAGAGATCTCAGTTTGATTCCCCGTCGGGGCAGATGTCTGGGTTGTAGGCTCAATCCCCAGTAGGGGACATGCAGGAGGCAGGCAATCGATGGTTCTCTGTCATGTAGATGTTTCTATCTCTTTCTCCCTCTCCTTTCCTCTCTATCTAAAAATCAGTAAAAATGTATTTTTTTAAGAAATGGTGTTGGGTAAACTTGATAGTCACATGCAAAAGAATGAAATTGGATACCTATCTTACACTCCACAAAAATTAATTCAAAATGATTAAAGGACCTAAATTCCTTGACAGTAGTCTTGGCAATGGGTGTGTGTGTGTGTGTGTGTTTGTGTGATACCAAAGTACAAACAATAAAAGCAAAAATAATCAAGTGAAACTAGGTCAAACTAAAAAGCTGCTATGTGTGTGGTGAGGACTATAGAATCTGCTGTCAAAGAGTTCAAACATACAATACAGTATTGTTCCCTATAGTCATCATGCTGCACATTAGTCCCAGAACATATTCCTCTTATAACTGTGATTTTGTACCCTTGACCACTTTGCAATTATTTCCACCACCTCCATCCCACCTCTCCCTTGGTACCTTTCATTTATTGCCTTTACAAACATTGTGTGTTTTCTTTCTTAGAAATACAAACATCTAAGTTTACTTCCTTTTTCCCAGGTCTAAGTATTTAAACTTACCTGAGTAATACCACTTGGGACTAAGTTAATCATGCTGGGTCGACAGTAAGGGATGTCCTGGCTCCCTTTCAATAGCTTCACACATTCAAATCAGACAAGGTCTTCAGAATGCATAGGGACTCCACACTGCTAGGCTGGAGTTGGACTTAAAACCAATTAGCCCTTGAATGGCCTGAGGGGTTGAAATTAACCTATCCCAGAATCCTAGAATACCACATACTTTAAGGAAGCTTATTTTAGCCCAGAACCACAATGTGTCAAGTATATTCTGGTTCTCACAACTTTCAGTGGTTTAAAAATTTTGAAGCAGTTTAAAAATGGTAATTTGAAGAGTCTTGTAAAGCCTGGTATAAGCTCGATGAAGAGAAACACGAATCAAGGTAAAATGTTAGGTGGTTGTGCTGAAACTGACCACTCAAGTCAATCCCTAATTTGAAGACTAACTAGTTACAGAGCTGTTAAGTAGACTCCAGGTTATAACAGAGATCTTCAGATCTCTCCAGGACACTTTCGAATTTTTCTTTCTAACATTATTTGGGCATTTCACTACCTCTTTCCTTCACCGCTATCCAGAGCTCTGAGTTATTTCAGTGAAACTGGGAATGCACGCATGCTTAAAATAAAAGGGCTCATCAATTGGCTCATGTCTAAAATTCCTACAGCTTAAAGGGAGATGATGAAGTAGGGGAGGAGGTTGAGGGAAGCTCAGAATGACGGTATCATAGAGGTGGGAGCACAGGAGTGGGACATACTAGCAGTTTTGCTCATTGATGATTTAATACCATTGACAATTTATCTCTCAGATAATGAACTTTACATTGATTTTTAAGTGAAGCTTTGTTTTAATAGCCATAGCAGGAAAGTCTATGAAGAAAATAAATATTACCATGCCTATGGTAGGTGTCAGAGAAGCATTTGTCACTGAACTGGTTAGAGTGGAAATAAAGGCACTTTCGTTTTTATTAGAGTGAATCTTTAGAACCTTTGGCAGCCACTTGCCTTGCATTGACCTTGGCACCTAGCAGTGATCTAAGTGACTTGATTTCCCTCTGCATTGCTTCTGCTGTCATCTCTCCAAATAATAGGGTGATATGAGAGTGATTAAACAGCACTGTAGACAAGAGCACTGGAAGAAACTCAACCTTCAAAATTTAAGATATGATATTATGTCACTAAGTCCATGACAGTTAATCACTTTTAATATGTATCTGAGCACATTGTAATGACTTATCAGTGCCAATGGCCTAACTCATGAGAGTGACTTAAAAATAGCACATGGGCAATTATGCAGCCTTCACTAACCTATGCATATTATCCTCAGATTGCCCTGACAGCATGCTCTCCTGGAACTGTTCCCGAGAATGCGTTTCTTCATACTCTGCCATCAGAACATCCCAGAAAAGCATGATTTCAGCTTTTGGTAACACAATGCTACTACTATTATACAAAGCTCAGAGTTGGTGATCAAAACAGACTCACAAAATGTATTTGGTTCATAAAAAGGTGAATCTCTCTAGAATATGCCAGGAATTTATTTTACATTACTCAACTTCAAGGGAAAATATACTGAAAACACCTATGTTCATATGATGGATAAGTAATGGTATCAAGTGATTCAAATACGTGTTTTCAATTTGATAAATTCAGAGAAATTCTTAAGCCAGTCTTAAGTACAATGAACTGATATTCACTCCAGTTTTTCAGACCAGGAGGCTGGAGGCCACGAATAGCTCAGCATTCTCCCTGGCCCAGTGAGCTGCTTGCATTTAATAAATGTTCAGTGTTAAATGCATCCAAATGTGTGCTGATCTGAAACAAACCAAGAATGCCAGCTCCTAATCTTTGCCTTTGGCTTCCTGCAGAGACTTGAGTGCTGCTTTTCTTGGCTTTCTCTGTCACATAACCCTGGCACTGACCAAAATTGTTTTGGAGCTGGTTGGAGCACGAGGAACTTGACCAGAGTCATCCTCAGTTTCTCAATCTTGAAATGAGACACACATTTGTATATAAAATTGTAGCTATCAAAAGTCTGAAGTGTTTAATCGTCTCTCTTTTCTCCATGAGTTACTTTATATTTTGTCTTTAAAACCTAGAAGGAATATAAAAATGTTCCTTATATTTGAAGTTATTCAGTTGATTCTTAAACATCTTTATTGAGGAACAATTTATATACCAAAATATTTACCAATATTTTAAGTGTATAGTTTAATGGTTTTTAGGAATGTTACAGAGATGTTCAACTATCCCCACAATTTTAGAATGTATGCATTAACTCTAAAAAGATTCCCCTTGCCTCTTTGAATTGTCTAGTCAGCCTCTTGGAAAATCAGTTAAACATAAATATAAGGATTTTTTTTCTGGACCCCCAATTCTAGTTCATTGATCTATATGTCTGTCCTCAGGCCAGTGACCTGTAGTCTTTTTTATTATAAAACATTACTGCAGGTTTTAAAATCAGAAACATGAGTTCTGCAACTTTGTTCTTAATTTCAGGGTTGTTTTGGTTGCTCTTGGAGCTCTTGAAATTCCGTATGAGTATTAGAATCAGTTTGTCAATTTTTGCAAAGAAAAAAAAAATTGAGATTTTTGACAGAGATTCATTGAATTTACAGATCAATTTGGGGAATATTTTCACTTAATATCGTCTTTCAATCTATGAAAATTGGATGTCTTTCCATTTATTTAGGTATTTTAAAATTTCTTTCTATTATATTTTATACTTTTCAGTGTACCTTTTATACTTCTTTTGTTAAATTTATTCCTAAATATTTTATTCTTTATGATGCTATTGTAAATAAAATTGTTTTCTTTTTATTTTTTTTATTGATTTTAGAGAGAGAGGAAGGGAGAGGGAGAGAGAGAGAGAAGCATTGATGAGAACATCAACTGGCTGCCTCCTGCATGTCCCCAACTGGGGATCAGGCCCACAACCTGGACATGTGCCCTGACCAGGGATTGAACCAGCATTCTCTTGGTGCATGGGTCGACGCTCAACCACTGAGCCACACCGACTGAGCTAAAATTGTTTTCTTAATATCATTGTCAGATTGTTCGTTGCTGGTGTATAGCAATATAATTGTGTTTCTACATTGTGTGGCCTGTAGTTTGCTGGACTAATGGATAAATTACAATGTTTTTGTAGGTTTCTTATACTTTTCTATATACAAGTTCGTGTCATCTGCAAATAGAGATATTTTGCTTCTTCCTTTTCAATCTGGATTACTTCTATGTCTTATACTTGCCTAAATGCCCTGGGTAGAAATTCCAGTGCTATTTTGACTTGACATGGCAAGAGTGGACATCCTTGTCTTGTTCCTGTTTTTAAGGGGAAAGCTTTTAGTCTTTCACCATTGAAAATGATAATTGTGGTTATTTAGTAGATGACCCTTGTTAGGTTGCATATATTCCTTTCTATTTGTAGTTTTTGAGTGTTTTTAAAGGAAGGGGTGTGATATTTTGTCAAATTTTTTTTCTATTGAGATAATCATGTGGTTTTTGTCCTTTATTCTATTAATATGTTGTATTACAGTGATTGATTTTTATATGTTAAGTCAACCTTGCATTCCTGGGATAAATCCTACTTGGTGATGGTGAATAATCCTTTATATATGTTGCTAGATTCCATTTGAGATTATTTTGTTGAAGGCTTTTGTATCTATTTTCATAAGATTTATAAGTCTGATTTTCTTTTAGTCTTTTTTTTTCTTTCTAATTTTGTCCTCATATAATGCACTAAAAAGTCTCCCTACTTTTCTCTCTTTCGGAAAAGTTTGTGAAATACTGGTACTAATTCCTGTAGGATATTTGCTAAAATTCACCAGTGAATGCTTATGGACCTCGGCTTTAATTTGTGGTAAATTTTTAAATTATAAATTTAATTTCTTGATTTGGTATATGTCCATTCAAAAATTTTTTTTATTTCACCTTGAGTTAATTTTGGCATTTGTATCTTTTTAGGAATTTGTCCATTTCATCTAATTTATCAAATTAATTGGCATACAGTTCTTCCTAGTATTACTTTCTAATCCATTTTATTTCTGCAAAATCAGTACTGATGTCCCTCTTTCGTTTCTGACTTTAGTAATATTAGTCTTCTCTTTTTTATTTCTTGGTCCACTTAGGTAAAGTTTTGTCAATTTTGTTGATATTTTCAAAGATCCAACTTTTTGTTTCATTGATTTTTAAATTGTTTTTCTATTTTATTTTATTTTTATTTTATTTCTGATCTAACTGTTATCATTTCCTTCCTTCTCATTGCCTTGGGTTTAGTTTGCTCTCCTTTTTCTAGTTCTTAAGATGAAAGTTTAGGTTAATGATTGAGGTCTTTCTTCTTTTTGTATTATAGGTATTTACAACTATAACTTCCCTTTGAGAATTGCTTGAGTTGCATCTCCTAAGTTTGGCATGTTGTGTTTTATTTTCAATCATTTCAAAAAATTTTCTACTTTTCCTTGTAATTTCTTCTTTAATCAATTACATATTTAGTCTTGATGAATTAATTCTTTTATCCTTATAAAATATAATTCTTTATTTCTATTAACATTTTTAAACTCTTAATTTGTCTGACATTAGTACAGCCACTCCTGCCCTCTTATGGTTGCTAGTCACATGACATATATTTTCCATAATTTTACTTTCAATTTATCTGTATTTTTTAATCTAAAGTGTGCTTGCTATAGGCAGCATATGGCTTTTTAAATATACAGTGTAACATTCTCTGCTTTTGGTCAGATTGTTTAATTCATTCCCATTTAATGTTATTATTGATATGGTTGAATTCTTCATCTGCCATTTTGGTTTTTGCTTTCTATATGCCTCATCTTTTTATTTCCTTTGTTTCTTCTTTACTGTCTTCTTTTGCATTAACTGGATTATTTTCTAATGTCACATTTTAATTCTTGTAATGATTGTTTTTTGTGGTAAGTAAAACAGTGAACCCAAATGATGTCCATGTCCAAATCCCTGGAACCTGTGAATATGTTACCTTACATGGCAAAAGTTAAGAATCTTGAACTAGGGAAATTATTTTGGCCTATCTGAGTGAATCCAATATAATTCCAAGGGTCCTTGATTATATGCCTTCCCTGGATCTTGGAAATCCAGTCTGAGTGCTGAGAGCCTCCCCTTTTTTTTTTTCCCTGAAATGCTGAAGTTTGTATGTATTTTTCCAGTCCTGCAGAGTTGAGTTGGTTTTCTGCACGTGCTCCCTAGCCATCTGCAAAGGCTCACATTCTCAGTCTGCAGAAGTGCACTCAGGGATTTGGCCATGGGAGCATTACAGGTGGGGAGGGAATGTGAGGTGCAGTGCAAAGCACTGGGTGCACCCATGGGCCAGCTGAGGCGTCCACAAGTGAGGCATCTCCAGGGGCTCACTGGGCAGGCTTCTTAATGGAGTCTGCAAAGCAGTAGAATACATGGCCCATTTTTGAGTTTCTAGCTCTGATTCCTCTAAATCCTTGCTGCTCCTCCCTGATCCCAGCCTCTCCCAACCACTCAGCCATTCGGATCCCCTCAGTATCCTGGGTGGACTGATAAAGAAGGAGGGAACTTAGGCAGTGTTCCACACAAGTGGGGAAGCCAGACACTCATGCACTGTGCTCTCACAATCCCCCACGGGAGGAATTGAGGGCTGAAAAGGTCTCTCTTGGCACTGAGCTATGCCACCTTGAGGAAGGGTGACACAGGCAAAGTGAAACTGCTCTTTTTACCATCCCCAATGAGTCTGCTCTTTTATTCTTTAGGCCCAGAGATATGGTGACACTTCTCTGGTGAACTTTTAGATTCCCACAAAGGTACTGTCATCCAGGGATAGTAGTCAAAATTGGTACCCTGTAGGGAGATGTCAATATAAAACTCTTATTCTGCCATCTTGCTGGTATCACATTACACTAGTTTTTAGATATTTTGATTGTTAACCTTTAGGGCAGTAAAAATATATTTTTCGGAATTAGCACTATATGACCTTGCCGAGTTCAGCTTTTTATCTCTTTTCAGATAACAAATAATTTTTCCCTCTTCCTGCTACTATTTTTATTTGTGTAGTGAGCTTAGCTGGTAGGTTTGATTTAATCCAAAACCATGCCTGAAATTTAATCATGGTAAAATATGTGCCTTTTAAGCCAGGGGTTCTTTCCCACCACCCAGAGGGCCAACGTTGAAGCTTCCTCCAGCTGCTCCTACTGTGAAGGACAGCTTACCTTCATAGAAGGTGTTAACGATTCTAAACATAGTGCCACAGAAATTTTACTTCTCTGTTGGGAGGTGCTGGTGGGGATAGGGAACCAATTAACAAGGAGAAAGGGGGTAATTATTAAGTGCATAAAAGTTTCCCAAATCAAATTAGCACTTACACACAGAGGCGCATGGACTTCTCATCTTTAGACATCTCCTAGGTTCCCCTTTAAAAATGCTTCAATGTCTCCATATTGAGGAGATTTAGTTTGTAATTTCAGAAGATTCCCATTCTTATTAGAAAAGTAAAGCCCCATAGTAAATTAAGTAAATTTATTAAATCCAATCCTGACAAATACTGTTTTTATTATGTTTTCTCCCCTATTCTTCTGTATACATTAAAAAAAAAATGTTTATAAGCTCTCCCCTTGGCTAGTTCACTCTTTCTCTGGTGTTGGAAAATTCCTTCACAGGTTATTTTAACATGAAGCCTTCTTTAATTATTTAGATTACCCCTTTCTTATTTGTCTCTAAGTACTAATTTTATCTTGAGCCATCCTTATAGAGGCCCTTGAGAATTTTCCATCTTTCCTTAAATATCTGTTCTTTGCTGGATGTTTCTAAAGCTTAGATTTTAGAGGAATTTAATTACCTGTTCCAGGCTTCTTTGTTAGAGTTGCAAAAATATTTCCCAAATAATTGCTGTAGAACTGTTCTTAGTGCTACAAATTTAATTAATCTGTGCTGGTAACATCCTATCTTCTATGCTTAGAGTTGCTGACTTCCTGTTGGATTGTAATAAACCTATGACCAGGTCTTTATTTCCTTTTTTGAGTTTTGGAAAGCAATGGTTCTCCTCTGTGAAGTTTGAATGTTTTCTGAGACTTTAGAGCTATGTCAGTGATTCACATTGTGGTTATCTAATTAGTCTGTGAAAACCAGACCTTGAAATCTTGTGGTCTTCTTCAGCTATTTAAGCCATTTGGGTGCTTTATTTTCATCTTTTTTTTTTTTTAAATATAACATGACCATCTAAATAGGGTTACACATATACCTTTTTTTCTCTCAGTCCCTGAATTACAAATGATCCAATCCTATGGGTCCTTGTAATAAAAATATCTCTAAAGAATGGAGCTGCAAGGGGAAATTTACTTAACAGCCTTGATCTACGTTGCTGCTGCAGCTGTGAACTTTGTCCAAGTGTCTGCAGAAACCCTCCCTGCAGCATCCTGACTCCTGCACTAGACCTGTTCTCCCTTCCTTCCAATGCCAGCTTTTCCTGGGGAACGCCATTGGTGAAAGGGGGAAAGCAAGGGACATATGACAAGGCGTCCCGATCCATGTGCCACTGAGTGTTAACTTTTACTAGCTCTTCCTGTCGCTTCCCTTTCCAGCCTCTAAGTGCCCTGTGAAGACTGGATTATCACCCATTATACTGCTCTCCCTCCCCAAACTGTCCCTGTTTTCACTCACCCCATCATCACCTCCCACCCAGTTTCTTAACACCCTGAGAGCCTCATTTATTAGTTGGGAGTCTTTCATTTGCCAATAAAATTACTCAAAGCAAACTGATAAATATAATTAGGTATTTAATTTACTGTCACAGGACTAAAAGGTTCAGGAGTATATAGGCCAGTTTGATCCAGGTGCTCAGATTCTGTCACTGATAACGTGACTCTCTTCAACTCTATATTCTTATTACAATAGTCTTAAAACTTGACTGATCAACTTGACTAAGCAGGCTGCTTTCTCCTTTTTAACACACAAAGACAAAAGATCTCACTTTCCCCTCAGTCATTGCCCTACTAGTTCATCTACCCTCACCTATGAGCAGGAGAATCTTTCACAGTCACTTAAAAGACAGGAAAGAAATATGTATGGGGCATGACTGAGTTGGATTTCCAAATGCATCTTCCCATAGAAAATGTTTTACTCATTGACACTTACCTAAGTTCTCCCTTGTTCCTAAAATGATTTTAAGTGAAAAAGATTGTTGTACATCACAGTGAGCTTCAGAGTGCTTCTGAAACTGTATTTCAGATGCTTTATAAGTTACATAAATTTCTGTAGATGGGCTGGCCCGATATCCAATCACCACTGTTAACCTTTTCTCCAAGGGCCATGCTTCCCAAGTGAAAAACGATGTACAGATGGAAATTTTTAGCACAGTCTGATCAGACTTATAGGGGACGGTCTTTAATTCCTTTTCATGTCAATGGCTAACTGAATTTCACTGGGAAGTCTACATTAGATTTTCTCATTATATTTGTACAAACGCTTTATTGAATAAGCACTTGGTCCCATTTCTTTCAAGCCAGATCCTTAGGGCAGATAAACCTTATTGTTCTGTTTTCTGTCTAGCTCCCTGCTTCAGCACTGAAGTTTTGTACACATACAGCAGTGTTGACTCATTACTGCTAATGTCTACATACTTTTCCCCCAAAACATAAAATACATGAAATATGTATTGTCCAATACCCCCAGGTCTCATCAATCTGTGGAAATAATGAGTTCACATTAGAATTTATAACTCACATCCTGCTGAGACTGTCTCACCTGCTCAAGCAGGATCTCCACATCCCAGAAAAACCCCATTATCACTGCCACTCCACAATCCCTAAAAGTATTCTTGGGAATCCCTAGGGATTTTTTTTTTCTTTATTGATTTTTAGAGAAAGAGGAAGGGAGAGGGAGAGATAGATAGAAACATCGATGAGAGAGAACATCGACTGGCTGCCTCCTGCATGCCCCTCACTGGGGATTGGGCCCACAACCTGGGCATGTGCCCTGACCGGGAATCGAACCAGTGACCTCTTGGTACATGGTTGATGCTCAATCACTGAGCCATACTGGCCGGGCTCTAGGGATTATTTTTATGTAGGTCCATAAAATCCCAGTCCATCAGGAATTCATTATTCCACCTGATTTTTCTTTTTAGGAGAGAGAGCTCTGGAACTGCACTCACTATGTTCAAATTCTGGTACCACCATTAAGCTGTGTAACCTTGGGAAGTGGGGATTGTTTTAAGAGTAAGTGAGACCATGCATTTGGAGTAGTGGAGAGTATCTGACTTGTGTCATGTGCTCCATAAACACGAATCACTACTGTTCTCCATGGCATCATCTGCTACTGCTTTTCTTGTTTAAGGCTCCTACGCTGAGTCCTAGTACACGATCCTCAAACTCTGAAGTCGCCAGAGCAGTCCTCTGTGCCACTGTGTATCATCACAGAATTAGAGAGAATGCCCCTGCTCAAATTTGGCTCAAGTGATTTTCTTGGAGCTTGTTGTGGACAGGTGGCTCAGGGTCACTGTACTTCTCATCTCTCTTCCAGGCTCTGTTGCATCAAAGGCTGCCTTCTTGCAGGCACCCTTCACCTCATGAAAACCAATCAGTAGGATCTGAAGCCTGAATCTCCAGCCACTAAAATCTAGTCCAGCCACATAACTCCAGTGACCTCTGTCATGGCTTCTGCAGGCAGAAGGAACCATTTTCTCCACTGCACTTTCTATCCTTATTTTTTCTTCATTTCAGTTGTCTATATGTACACATATATGTTAACTGAATTAGTGGACTGATTCTATGTCATTCAATCAAAACCTCTTATGTTGCTTTGCACTTACATATTTCATTGTATGTTATTTCTTCAACCCTACAATGCATTCTGCTTTTGTTTGCCTTCAGAAAATATTTTTTAATCTAGTTAAGCTAAATAACTTACTTTTAGAAGACACGCAAAAGTGACATTAAATTTAGTAAATATATTTTACAACTATTTAAACTTTAGAATAACTATTCTTGACTGATTTAACATTTTGTTTATTTTAAACCAGCTCCAGAATATACAATGTCTGATTTTTAAATTACTTTTAGATCACAAGTACAAATTAGACCTACTTGAAATCTTTTCAGTGGGTAACTAGCCACTATTGAAAATATTTATAATTTGCTTCGATGTTTGATATCTTATAAATTCAGAAAGACAGGAGAGTACAGTGCCATGGTTATGTGAGAGAGCTGGGGCCAATTTGCCTAGTTTGAGTCCTGGCTCTACTATATAGTAGCTGTGTATCGTGGACAAATTATCTAACCTCTCTGTATGTCATTTTCCCCATCTGTAAAATTGGAATAATAACAGCACAAACGTCAGAATTGTTGTGAGGATTAAAATAGTTAATACATGTTAAGTGGTCACAGTGCCCGGCATATAAGCACTCAATAGCTGTTGGCTAATATTATTAACTGTGTCAATAATAATGAATAAAAGGAACATTGCTTTGACTCCTTTACTTGATAAATAATTATTGAGAATCCAATTATGTGCCAGGAGCTGTGCTAGATTGTAAAATAAGAGAGAATTAAGACAAAATTACTACCCTCAATGAACTGATAGTCTTATGTTCTAAAATTTTCAGATATGTTAACTGTCTTCATTAAATATTTCATTTCAGGTAGGACAGCTACATTTACAAACCTAGCTTATCAAAGAGATGGTTATTTTGAAAAGAAAAAAGATACCTCTTGAATACATGAAGAATTTTAAAAATTATATGCAGTAATCTTTATTTCTTTGTTGTCCAAAATATCTAGATTTCAGGCAAATATGACTAGATTTCATGTAAACATGGCTGTTAGATGAATAGCTTTAATGGGATCTGAGTGTCTAGGAAGAGTTAATACAGCTGCAGAGAAATCTCTATGCTTTTATCCCCCTAGAATTTATTAAAATAATTTTAAAATTAGTCTTCTGAAGATAAACCAAAATAATTTTCATTTTTAATTCAACATTCTGTAATTAGCATTTTCCCATTTATTCAGCATTTCTAGTCTTCAAAGAATATAAGGGTTATTTAAACTTGAGTAATACAGCTAAATTTAAATAACTGGGAACACTACTTTTCTATTTTGCAAAAACAAAAAAAAAATAACATTCTCTTGAAATTCAGCATCATCAAGAATTCTTAATATTGCACAAATTGGGAAATAATTTAACTTCTCATTTATTATTGAGAATTTATGAGAAACACTGCTAGTCATTCTCTTGGAGTAAATGTAAGTGAATTAACAGCAGAGGATGCATATGTAAGTTTTGAAGAGAAACTGACCTTGTGCCATTCTCTCAACCTTTACTTCTTAACAGATGAATGTCATTTGCTGAGTCAGTGGTTTGAAGTCAATAATCATTGATACTTTCCTTTGGGACCTCTTGTGCTTACAAAGGCAATATTTTAGAATGAGGACACAGTCTGCTGATGAGTAAGTAAGTATCTCTAATGGCGGTAGGAAGAAATGTTACTTTGAAACTCTGAAATTCAAAAGAATTATTGCTGCTCTGTTCTTTTTAGTAGTTATTGAACAATTATGGTGCATAGGTTCCAACTATTCTCAAGAGGGGAAAAAAGGTTATATCTAAACGAATGTTAAACTATTTGTGTTCTATAATGCATCACTCTTGCTCTCTTTGGAGAACAATTTCAAAATGCTGACCCTGGTAAGAAACTTGGTAGAACAACACCTTTTCAAATTGAACTGTTCATTTATGTCTAGTTCAGAAAGATAGAAGTTTAGTTTTCAGCCCAAATATATTCTCAGATATTAAACATGTTTTACCGTTTCATCACACTTTGCATTTGCAGTCCTTACCCTAGCACTTGGTTGCTGGCTTTATCTTAGCAAACTACATATAAACATTGGACATGTGCCACATGTGGCTCACAAGTGTTGGCCTTTTGCTAATCACTTTTTTCTCTTGTCCTCACATCTTTCTAGATGCCATATAGTATTTAAAAAATTATGGATAATGTAGATAGCTCCTCAATCTTTGACATTGAGGTCACCAGAGCTTGGCGCCAAGGACAGCTGGACTGGACAATTCACAAGTCTAATTCCACAAGGTAATTTTGCTCTCACCATGAAGGTATGATCTTGGTTCCTAGAAGGAGATGTCAGAGTTGGTGATTACCTCCAGTTAGGTTAGAGTGACCTGGAGATATGACCCATTGAATATGCGCACATCTGCTTTAAATTCCACTATTACCTTTGGGATTATTTTTTGCCAAGGGGAAGAATGATTTCTGTAACTGAATATAAAGTGTGTGGGTAATAGTTCTCCTTGCCTCAAAAACTCATTTTTATAATATAGGGTAGAGTTAGTGTTTAGTTTTACCCTTGTCTCTCATTTCTCCCCCTAAATGCCTCTAAAATTGAAACGTGGAATGAACAAAAACCTGATTAGATGCGACAGGTACAATATGCTTCTGTAGCACTCTGTCAAAGTATTTGTCACACCATATTGTAACTTATCTTTTCATATATCTGTCTTCCCCTCCAGACTGTGACCTTACAGCAGGGATTGTGTTTTGTTGCTATTTCATCAGTGCCCGGCACAAGTTCTGTCCTATAGAAGATATTAAATGTTCAATAAATGAACGAAAGAGTAAATTTAGAGTGGATCACTTTAAGAAATATTTTATTAATATGTGCTTCAGGGTGTCTTTTAAATCCAATTAGAAAGCATGATGCTTCTCAAACTAATCAACGGTCAATGTAAAACATGTATACAGATGCTGAAAGAAACTCTCTTTTGAATCTAGAAGAAACATGATATTCTAAAGAACATGAATATTTTTGTTTTGGAGCCATTTTATTTGGGGGATAGTTAAGTCCTATCCAAAGTGAATATATTTTCATCAATAATCAGAATCGGTTCTGAGTTTGGTTAGTATGAATCAACTCCATAGAATCTGACCATCTGCTGAAGAGTTGATGGAATTGAGAGCCTGGGTCAAGAAACCTCTGCATAAAGATCTGTCTGATGTGCTAATTAGCATCATTCAGATATCTCTGTATATTTTAATTCAGAGTGTTTATAAACACATTAATTTTATAAGCACCTTATATTATTCACTTCAAATCAAATTAATCCAGTGAATTTTCCTTCAATAAGTAAAGAAATTGAGCTTGAGTTCACATAAACAATGACATAAATAATAATTAGAAGCAAATTCCCAATAAATACGTATGGATACCCTAATTTCATTCATTATAAGATTTAGTCATCTCATTGACTTTCCATTTCCTTAAGTGAAATAACCAGGTAATGGAACTTGATCTGATTGATTTGATTGGTTCAGTGATTAAGTTATACATGTATCTACAGGACTCTATAGCAGACTTTCTCAAGGTCAAAATAAAATTTGATTAGTCAGATAAACAGTCTTTTTGAAAAAAACCTCTATCTATTCCCTCTTGAGTTCTATAATGAGCATAAAAACATAAAACTCTCTGTTTAAGAGATAGGAGCTTCTTGAGGCCAATCTGTTTTTTACGGATAGAAAGGAAACCAGCATGTATTGAGCAACAGCTCTTCACCAACTGCAGTGTGAGATAAACACATATAGACCAGATTATGTACTAATAGACTTTCTATACTATGCTTTTACGGAAGTTGCTCTCTGATTTCTCATATAATCCAAGTTTAGTCATTACACACACACACACACACACACACACACACACACACACACACGTGTGTGTGTGTGTGTATAATGTATATAGACACAAAACATATATATATATGTGCATATATACAGAGTGGGGCAAAAGTAGGTTTACAGTTGTTTTATGGAAAATAAAATAATCTAATAATATAATACAAGAATAAACTGTTCCATGTACTCACAACTGTAAACCTACTTTTGCCTCACCCTATATATATATATGCACATAAATATATATTGAGTTTCTGCTATGTGTAATCCAACTTTCAAATATTCTAAATCTTATATTAAACTACATAATTAATGGAATCCTTATAAAATACCAACATTTTGAGACATCTGACAAAATGATATTAAATTTAAGTAGGAAACATAAATATATGAGTCTGTTCTTAAACCCAGTGCAGCTTATATGATAGTTGGGAAAGATATAAACATAAGCAAATATATAAGTAAAATATATGTATAATTTTTAGATGGTAAAAATTACTATTTTTATTTTTATTTTCTTCCTTTATAGGAAGAAAACTAGACCAGCTGTTAAGCACACAATAGAATATAAAGATGTCAAATTATAATTTTGTACACCTGAAATTTATATAATGTTATTAACCAATGTTATTCTAATAAATTTAATTTAAAAAGAAAGAAAAGTAGTATTACAAGAGATATTTAAAAATATCCCTGAAATGAAGAACTTAATCTGCACAGTGAGGGAACATGAAAATTAAGTATAAAACTCTTTATTGATATACGTTTCTATTAAGTTAATTAATTACAATAATGAAGAAGTAATTATTCAGATCAGAAAAAATAACTAATCAGTTCAAACTGAGATTTTTAGACGGATATTCTAAGACGTTTAAAGTAAATGTTGAATTTTGAAGACTTACTACTATTAAAAATTTTAACTCTCATTACTAATGTTTTATGTTTATAATATGTTGAAATGACATTTAGACATATTGGATTAAATAAAACATTAAAATTAAAAAAATAACAAAATAAAATATTTAATATCTGGGAATAATAATCAATGTGTAGAATGTAAGTGAAAAAACTAAATCTTTTCTAAGGATAATAAAGAATTATTAAATAAAAAGAAAGATACACTTGGGACAAGAATAATCTATATCATAAAATATTTTTTCTTGAATTTGTACATTTAATATACTCCTTTCAAAATACTAGCAATATTGCTTTTAAGAAAATTCACAAAATAATACTAAATTTTACTTGGAAAAATATATGGTAAGATTAAAATGAAAGATTATAAATAAGAAGAGTCATGTGTGAAAACAAGCCCAACCAAATATTTGCATGAATTATAAATCTAGAGAACTTGCAAGAGTTTGTTACTGATTAAAGAATAGACTGAAGAGCGTGGAAGTAGAGCTCAAACTATACGAAGATTTAATATATGATAAAGGTAGAATTCAAATAAATGGGGGAGGAAATAGATTCTTTAATAAATGATGTTCAATAAATGGGTTTAACATTTGGAAAGCTAGAATGATTTCTACTTCTTCCACTAAAAATAATTTTAGATAGATCAAACATCATAACATTTAAAAATCAAATCATAAAAGCAATGGAATAAAACATTAGAATATTGCTGTAGTGCAGGCCTTCTAAGCATGACACAAAATTTGGAAGTCATAAAGAGAGATTGATAAATTTAAGGACATAAAGATTAAATCCTTCAATCAGAAAAAACTGAAGTCAAAACATGAGTGACAAACTGGGAAAAAGTAATTGAAAAATCATCTGAGAAAGGGATAATTTTATTTTTATTAAAGCATTCACAAATTAATAAGAAAAAGTAGCCCAACTCTATAGAAATAAGAACAAAAATATGCAGAGGCAGTTTGCTAGGATGACCATCACAACACATTTGTAACAACCACAAAAAATATCTGGAAGCAATCTAAATATCTGCTAATTATTATTCATATAAATAATAGCATATTCTGCACACATTTTATTTAAAATGAGGTAGATATTTTTTAATAGATATAGAAAAATATTCTAAAAATATTACCATGTGACCAAGTGACCCAGAAGTACACATATTTATTTTACTTGTGAAAAAGCAGGGACTTTCTTATAGGACATCTCTATTATCACTAATGTAAAACATAATGGACCTATTCTATGATAATAGTTGATTATTTTAAAAGCCATCAAATTAAATAGAATTTAAAGGAAAAGGGGGAATATAAAGACTGCAATATATATAACTAAATGGATATGTAGATTTCCTATCATTTTGATTTAGTTTTTGAGAGTGTTGTGTGAATTTAACTTTTCTGTTGTTTTGGAGATAGATGTTTTGAAAAATAGAATAAATTGTGTAAATTTATAGCAAATCCATATGAAACATGTAAAAGCTAAATTATTCAGTTTATTGTTCAGTGGAATAGCAAGTGATTCCAATGCCATATTCTAAAGTAAATATAAAGAAAAATCTTTAATTAAAAAACATTTGTGTTGCCCTGGCCGGTTTGGCTCAGGGGTTGGAGCGTCGACCTGCGGACCAGAGAGTCCCGGGTTCGGTTCCCTCTGGGGGCACGTACAAAAAAACAAAAATTGTGTTTTCCAACTTACTGTGTTTTTTAGCTTCATGTTAAATTTTCTATAGACATTCTTCTTTCAGAATGAAAGAATAGTTATCTTAAATCTCTTGATAGTCGTACCTATTTTATTTTATGGAAAAAATATATAGTATACTTTTTGTTTAGTTTCTGAAAGTCCCTGGATTTTTTAAAAATGTTTTTTCTTTTGATACTTTGCCTATTATCCATTTTATTTTTCAAAGTTTTAAAAAGATATGAATAGCCCTGGCCGGGTGGGTCGCGTGGTTGGAGCATCCCGCAGTGCACCAAAAGGGCACATACCTAGATTGAAGTTCAATCCAGTTGGGGCAGGGGCAGGGTGTGGGCAGAAGACAACCTATAAATGATTCTCTTTCTCTCTCTCCTTTCCTCTCTCTCTAAAATCAATAAAAAAAAAAAAAAAACATATCCTCAAGTGAGGATTAAAAAAGAAATATGAATAATTCTCATTCCTTTCATCTTTGTAGAAACACTATTTTTAAAATACTCTGCCTTCAATTATAAAGCAAACGTAAACCAGAGAAATGTAATTCTTTTAGCCATTGAATTAATAATACATTACTAAGAACTTGAAAGTTAATTGATCATGAACTAATTTTTATTCTTTTTCTCTTTTTTCTCAAATCAATTGGTGCATGGCCATAGTTTAATGAACAAAGAGGAGATTTGAATAAAGAAATTACTGTGGTAATTCTGTTAATAACAGCAAGACCCTTGAGTAGTGGCTTTTTAAGTGGCTTCTGTTCTTTTACAAATTATTTTAAATGAGTTTATTTAACCTGGTAGGGTGGCACTGTCCTTTTCTTTTCTACCTAAGAAAGTGGGAACCCAGTCAGCGGTGGTCGTCACTCTGAGGCAAATCAGTTCTAAAGCAGGGCTGGAGTGGGAGCCCTTCAGTTCGCCCAACTGTCTCTCTGGCTTCAGATTAGCACAGATACCTCTGACTTGAATCTGTGATCACAATTCTTTATTCAAATTTTTTAAAAATCTCGGAAATTGAAGGTTAATGTTTGAACTTGAGGAATAAAAAATGTGACACGATGAAGTGAATGTAGTTATCTGAGGAAAAATAATCTTCCTTTTCCTATGAGTGATGCCATATTGCTGAATATTCCAAAGAACATGCTCTGAAAACAAACGTTTAAAGGCAGTATCTAGAAACTTGGTGGGAAAAATAAGTTTGCAAATATATGGGTTAAAAAGTTAAATTATTAAACTTTTTAAAATTAAAAATTAGCCTAGCCAGTGTAGCTCAGTGGATTGAGTGTCGTCCCATGGACTAAGAGGTCAGGGCACATGCCCGGGTTGTAGGTTCCATCCCCAGTAGGTGGGGTACGGGAGGTAGTGATTGATGTTTCTCTCTCACATCGATGATTCTAGCTCTCACTCTCTCCCTTCCTCTCTCTCTAAAAAAAACAATAACAACATATTTTTAAAAATTATTCCTAGAGCTAATTCATATTCTAATAAAGATGGTGAATGTCCCAGAGGGGAATATATCCCAAACTTATTTGACAATGAAAACTATGTCTTCCCCTATAGAACATCTGTTTAGAAGAACACAATTTGGGTAACACTGATGAAAACTTATCTTCAGACATTTCAAAAAATGAATAAGTACCTTAATTTGACTCCCAGCAAAATATACTACTATATTTTAAATACATTTTTACTTTAGAAAGTTAATCTATCATCTTTTATTAGCATGAGAATATGCATTTTATGGATTTATTAAGGGGTCTCACAACTGAAAAAGTTACCCTTTGGACATTGTGAATCTATCAAAAACTCTGTTGTTCAACTTGCTGCCATGCATTTGATTTTACAGAGCTTTACTAATGGTCACAGGTGCTGGGTACAATGGCTGAGCTTTGTTATATTCGGTAGGGTCTGTCTAAATTTTCAGCCATGGAAGTGGCCTAGATGTGATGTCTGGCTCTAGAAGCCATACAATTTGCTTACCTATGAACAATGACTATTTTGACTATGCAATGGGCAGGTTAAAAAAAAAAAAGAGGCATTTTCCTATGTGAACACAAAATGCTCTTCGCATTCAGAAGGCTCAGTGTGAGACACCTATAATCAATGTGAAGCCTTTCATGCTTGTGTCATTGTTCCTGGTATTGTTAGGGAATTTAAACCATCACTGCTCTTCTGGTCTGAGGTTTCCCCTAAACAGCCTATTTATTAATGCTTATTTTGGGGAATTTTTAAATTATTTTCTTTTTTTTTTTTTTCTTATATCTATTTAAAGCCAGCTTAAAATTGTGAGGATGCTCAGGACATTGGGTTATTCTGTTTCATCATTTGGCAGGTTAGTTTTTAGTTCTTTCTATGCATCTGTTAAATTTCACGTCTAAATAATAGATTGTCTACCAACATCTTATTATTTTATCCAACAGATAAATTTCACATGTCCTCCTCTGAATTTCTGTTACCTGTCACTCTCAATATATGTCTACAGAAAACTTCACCTTTACTGTGTCTTACAAACAACAAATGGGGAATTGGTTCCTATTTGTCAAACTTCCTAGATTCTAAAAACATCTTTGATACGAAGAGAACCAGAATTCCTGTTATGTTTATAAAAGGAAGAAGATATAGAAATGATCTAAATCAGGTCTGTAAGTTTAGTTGGTGACAGTGTATATAATTTCAGGGATCTCATAACACTAAAAAATAGTCTGTAAACATTATCTTCTACTTAATGACTACTTAAGACTCATCTGTGTTAAGACCTTTGATCAATGTTAAAATGTACATAGGCCTTTGAGTTCTCCTGTATAAACATAGTAAATATTGAGAATGTCAAATGAATTGATTTAAGAGGAAGATGTAAGTAGGGGAAGAAACTAGACAGTCTGCAGGAAGATTTGGGTAGCTAATTTGGGGAGCAGGGGGAAGAACATGGAAAAGAGAGACTGGGGACACCAGACAAGCATAGTTCCTCTACGCTAAGCACCAGCTCCAACAATCTCAGTACATCTCCTGAAAAGGAAAAACTGGCCAATGATTCTAACGTAGTCAGAGATGGGATACATTTTTAAAACACGGGGTAGGGTATGAGAAAGGAAAGCATCTTCGCTAACATGCCACTAAAAGTCTCTCGTGGATCTTGGCCTTATTTTTACTTGAACCTTCCTGAGGTGTCTGAGAGGCTTGGGTTCCTTGACTTTAAATCTCTTTGGTCATCTAGAGGATATTCTCTTGCCTCTTCTTTAATGTCTACCGCCCTTGTCATTGAGCTTCAGGGCTATGTGTCCACTGGGAAGGTAGGCTGAAGGAAGGAGGCTGGAAAGAGTGTGAATCTGAGGACTATGAATCTGCAAAGCTTGTTTGTGGCGGGGTGAGGGGAGGGGATTCCTGTGCTCTAACCCAAGCACCTGAGGCATAGCTGCTGCCTGCAGCTGTTTGGCCTTTATAATGCAATACTACATGCCACCCGGGTCTTTCTTCTATGAGGTCAATAGAAACCCATGCTGTTCTTTACCAGGCTTGTGCCTTTTAACTCGTATCTATTGATGGTATCAACATGTTATCACCCTTATCTTTAGCTCAAATGTTCCATATCCCACGTGTTATATTAATTCATTTTCTTTACAATGATCACTTCTCCTCAAAAGAAAATCATCAAGGATTAGATATACATAAAGTTAGTAAGCTTTTCTAGAAGGACTTTCAGTTACCTTATGACATTATACTCATAGTATCTTAGAGGAAGGAGAAAGTAATCACTCAATCCTATGGTTCATAGATGAGGAAGCTAAGGCCTAGGGAGGTGAAGTGCCTGGCCCACGGCTTCAGAGCAGGATATGGACACAAATCTTTGCGTGCCAGCCCGTGCTTTCCCTCACGACATTGCAGTGCCCTTGGTGCATCCTTGTACTGACTTACCCCACCTCAGATAAAAAGAGAAAACGTTTCCCTTAAAATGTTCTACAATATCAAGTGTTTGTCATAAATTTTTAGTACCACAACTCAAAATAAAATCTGGGAAACAATCATACCTCAATAAGGAAAGATCAGCGTTAGCTTGTTAGCACATGAAACGATTATACTTTATTTGGAATCTGAAAAGAATTATTTAAAATTTGCTAAAGATATAAGTAAAATTTGCAAATCTACAAAATGCATGTATTCTTGAAGAAACATAAGGTAGGAATTCAAAGAAAAGACATCTGCTTCTGTTAGTCCCTGCTTATTCAGCTATCTACCTACCCACCTGTTCCACTAATGAGCTTGTTCTCACCATATCTTTCCCTGCTCCTTCTTAGCTTGACAGAGCCTTATGAAGCCCAGAGGTTATTGTCCAATAAAGTTCTGCTCAGCATGAACAAAATAGTTCTTTAATTAAATGCCACTGTCATGCATATTTCAGATTATCTTCTTTTTTTTTTTTTTTTTTACCATGACTATAATCTTCACTGCTTTCAAATCTTAAGGTGATTTTCTTGGCTTTTTACATCTGACTGAGAAGACAATCATTTGCCTTAAACCAGTTCACCTTCCTCAACCCCCTTCCTCAATATTCTACTCTGAAGTAGCCTTGGGACTGAAAGTATCCTGGGTGAGGATGTTTTACATAAAGAAGGGGATAAACGTAGCAACATACTTTCTTAAAAATTTTAATTTATATTTTTCTAAAATAGCACTCTGTGTTGCAGGTTGCATTCCCTAAGGAAAATGTTTAGATTGAGATTTTTTTGCAAAGGAAATTTATTGAGGGCACATGCTCTTAGGAACCACACGTGTGAGAATGAAGAAAGTAGGATGGTCAGAGAGAGAGGAACTGATCTGTAATGTACCCAGAGTGAAGGCCTCTGCTATTCCAATGGGAAGATCTGGAATACAATGGCCCTGTGGAATTGACACACATGGAGGCAAGAGAGCTGGACCTTTATACTCCCACATTGACCAACATTTGGCTATGAGCTGCCTCCAGAAACCAGGGGTGAGGTAAGGTGGAGGCGTAACCTTCTTCAGCCCAAGGTGACGCCCAGAGATAAACTCAGTTAAGAGATATTAGCTGCCAACACTTGCAGGAGGTGGGAGAGTGAGTGGTTTAGTCCTGAAGGTTGATCTTGGCACCACAGCTTCCACAACTGTCCACCATTTTCACTGTTCAGACCGATAAGTTTCATTATAATATGCTCTGGGAACAGTTCTCCTTGGGTCCTCATGAGCTTTTTCTTGAAAAATTACAAGAGAAAGTTAGTGGGATGAGCTATAGCTCTATTTGATCTGCCCTCGAGGCTATAGCTTAACATCTCTGTCTTCTAATCATTCTAGATTCCACTTACCTTTGGCTAGCACCTCTGCTAATCTACATGGCTCACTTGCTGGGATGACACAGACACAGGGGTCTGAGTCCCTAGTTACCATGTTCTTCACAGTATGTGGATGTAAATTTGTCCATTTACAATAAAATTTATGCCAGAGAGCACTCAGAGACACTGAAAAAGATCATCTGAGTGCCAATGTGTTCTTTCATGCCTTCATTGTGTAACAGCAGCTCTCCTTCTTCCTGATGATCAGAGCAGTTACACCTGCCAAGATGTGACTTCTCTCCTGGCCAACTGCTCTCTCAGTACAAGAACCATAAAGCAAATGGGAAGCATCCATATGTTCAAGTTCAATGGCAATCTTGCTGTGCCCTATGGTGGAAACATTTCTATCTGGAACCAGAAGATATAAACTTGCAGAGCCCAGTGTTGATGGGAAGGAAAGCACACATTTCTCAAGTGGGTCACTAAGACTGGAGTGTGTTCTACCAGTTGGGAAGACAGCACTGTTGATTTAGGGTGTTACACAACATTCTGGAGGAAGACTCCCCATTTCCCCAGAGTATTATTTGCCAGCTGGTGCCCCAACTGAGCCTTCATCAGGCCATCCTATTGCTCCACAAGGTCAGCATCTTTCAGATGGCACAGTAAATGATAGCTCCAGTGGATTGCCTGTTCCTGTGACCACTGCAAAGTCCATGGGATCCTGTGTCAGTGGGTCAAACACTGTAAGCTCTTGAAGAGTGAGGCAGGTTAGGTCCTGCAGGAAAAAATGCAAACCCATACTTAGAATATATGCTGCTTTTAATCAGTTGAGTTGCTGCCTCTTCCAATGTGAAGAGAAATCCTAAAGGATCACATGCCAACAAGAGGCTAGATAGTATTTTTGAGAGATAATGATATATGAGGGGCTCATATTTGCATCTGTTGTTAGCAAGTTGAACATTTGGTGGCAGCACCATCTGGATTAGCCTTAGTAAGTGGGAGCACATGCTGTTGGGCCCATACATCACCTTCATCCTTGCTTCTAGGGCTGCTCAATTCAGTTGACTTTGTCCCAGTACTAGGTGGTCGATGACAGAGGCTGGCTGATATCAACTAACCAAATACCTCTGTCTACTTGTTTAATACCTCATCTGAGGTGGATGCTCTCTGATAGGTGTTAACATGTGATCAGAGGTCTTCAACCCTCACACGTTCCTCTATCTTTTGGTTTCTCAGATTCCTTGTTTATGATTTCCAGTTTTTATCTTCAGGGGCTTTATCCCACCATCAAAGCCATTCTTCTGCTGTCTATAATCTGCATATATTCTAACAGCAAATAACTTATCTTTCCATATTAAGTGGATAACAAGCTTCACCACCCAAAGCTATCGATTGCTCCCAGCAATAGCCATCCGATTACATAGTGTTTATGTTTACATTCCATGTTTCTTAAAGCCTGAGATATTGCACCCATCAGTGTATTCCCTTCTACCACTATTCCCTCTCAATTCATTGTTAGTGAAAGTTTTAACAATTGCCCCACTGCTGCATGCTGGGAGCTGTTAGTGCTCCATCTACCACCAGTGATCAAGTTTTCATTGCCAACTGATCAGCAAGTGATTCAGCAGCAAAATTCCATTTTGAAGACTGTTTTTCTCCAGTCACTCTTGGCACCAACTATTGCAGATTGTATTCTCCCAGAAAATAAATGCTGAGAAGGAGATCTTCATGCAGAAATTTTATTAAGTTGTACTATTGGGGTTGATACTCCTATTGGGTTGAAGGAAAAAGGGTTGTGCAGAGGGAGCTGTTGAAATATGATGCCATCATGAAAAGGTCAGCTAATCTCATTGGAAGCTCTGGAATTGAATCACAATGAGGGTCTGGGCCTTCATACAGTCTAATAGGTCAGTCATTGAATGTATGCTTCCCCTGGAGAGGAGGCAACTTTGAGAGAGGCAGCTCTCTTCAATCCTGAAAAAGGAGTAGAAGACAGTAAATCTGGGTGGTGTACCACAGCATGCACTGTATTGCTTATTGCATACAATTGAGATAATACAAAAAGTATAAAAAGAATAATAAAAGTAGCTCATAATACTACCACCCAGCTTTCACTGCTATTAATATTTTGGTGCATTCTCTTCCCTCCTCTGTTCTTGGGTATCTATATTTCTGATATACTTGAAACTATACCACAAACATCATTTCATATGTTGCTGCATCAATCAACATGATTTAAATAATTCTTCCTATTGTTAAAAGAATTTGTATCCCTAATTTTAGTGACATTAAATATTTTATTTTGTCTATGTACAAAAATTTACCTAACAATTTTCCAGTTATTAGTTGTGATCCCCTATATTTTGCTAATATAAATATCAGCATACCTTAAGTTATTGGTCTGTAATCTAAAAATATCAGAAAGAGTTCCCTTCCTTTTGTTAATTAGAAAGTTAACAAATCTTTGTGGGAAAGATCCGTTCAATGTTTCCTGAAATCTTGGAATGTGTTGTGGGGAAGAGAAATTACAGCTGGGCTTCTTCTGCTTTTCTTGTGCTATTATTTTAATTCTGCCACTTACAGCTCTGTGATTTTAAGCTAATCACTTAATTTCTCTGACCTTAAGATTTTATATCACTAAGTGTGTAATCTCTGGCCTTTATTGTGAAAAAGCCAAAACACTCTGCTAATATCGAAGGGATAGTTTTGTAATGATGTCAAGTCTAGGGATAGCAGAATAGTATAATGGGGGAAACTAGAGGAAAAAAACCTCTGTTTTCTTTAAAATGGTATTCCAATTTGCCTTGTGTCGGATCTTATACATTTTACAGAGAAATGAGGAAAATACAACTCATTAGTTTTGTTTCTAAACACTCAGGGACTGTGCCTACATAGCAACCAGCAAAAGATGAAGAAGGGCAGGTCTCAGCTGATCTGATGGTCCATGTGCTTGCTGATAGTCACAGAGTAAATAAAGCAGCTGAGGTGGGTTTACTGAATCTCCCATTCATCACTGAGATGCTCGGTTCTATGTGGACAAAATTGCAAGTTGGTGATGGGGAAGAAAAGATCCATACAGACAGAAAAACAGAATTATATATAATTCCAGTCCAGTATGTTTGAATACAAATGTCACTCTTTGTACTCTCATAATAAGTGGGAGTCTTAGGCAGCCAATTATAACAGCAGGGGCAGCCATAAAGACGGTAGGGATGTGAATGATGACAGGATAAATAGTCTTCCATTCTGTTGCAGATAATCAGAGAGGAAGCCTTTAAAACAGTATTCTGTGAGCCTTCACAAGACGGTGAATCTTCACTTACTTCATCCTATGCTTTTTCAAACCATGGTCTCCCCAAAAGACATAAATCATTATAATTATTAGAGAAGGAGCCCACAGGCCCTTGCTTCTTTATATGATATCTGAGAATGAGACTGGAAATCCCAGGCCCCAACCTAAGACTTCAATCAATGTGTCCAGAATCCAGACTGGGATGGGACTCTTAGGGTATTTAGTCTCATTTATCCCCTACCTTCAACTCAGCAGAGAGGGGAGGAGAACCAAATTTTTGTCTAAAGAGAGAAGGAAATAAGCTTTTTTAGTTCTTCCTTCTTCCTTTGCCTCCAATACTTCTATAGCCTGTGGGAACATTGGAAATGTGATTGATTATTTTAAAAATGAATTTTTCACCTGGCTGGTGTGTCTCAGTGGTTGAGCATCGACCCATGAACCAAGAGGTTGCCGGTTTGATTCCAGTGGCATCCAATCAATCTTCTCTCTCATCAATGTTTTTATCTCTCTCTCCCTCTCCCTTTCTCTCTCTCTAAAATCAATAAAGAAAAATAATTTTTTAAATCCTCACCTGAGGATATTGTTCCATTTATCTTCAGGTAGAGTGGGAGTGGGGGAGAGAGAGAGAGAGAGAGAGAGAGAGAAACATGGATGTGAGAGAGACACATCAATTGGTTGCCTCCCACACAACCCAGACCAGGGCTGGGGACTGAACTGCAACCGAGGTACATGCCCTTGATTGGAATCAAACCTACAACTCTTTGGTCCATGGGCCAACACTCTAACTGCTGAGCCAAACCAGCCAGGGCTTAAAATATAATTTTAAAAATAAATAAAAATGAATGTATTCATGATTCTGATCAACCAATCTATCTTTTTTTATTGAGGTTTGTCATCTGCTTTGTATTTGTTACAAATACAAATTATATACTACATATGTAATAACTTGAATTGAAACACAATATAACATTATCATAGGTATTTGTTAATCATTCAGTGTGTGCTTATATATGTACTTGGCACCCAAGAACCTACAAACACCTGGAAAAATAGTTCTTGGTACTTGTTGTCTTGTTACCTCTCATTCACTCTTCAACCTCCTGTGATAAGACTTCTGCTCCTACAAGTTGATTGAAATTTCTCTTGTCAGGGTCAATTACCTCTTTTTTGATTAATTCAATAGTCAGTCAGTCCTTATCTTATTTGTCCTCTCAGCAGCATTCCACAGTTCTGACTCATTTTTTCTTCTTGGAAAGGCTCACCCCTGGATTCTGGGATACCAAGCTACCTGGCTTTCTTCCTACTTCTTTCTGGTGCTTCATTCTTTGGTTTTTAGCATGTTTCTTACTCCTCTGCCAATGCCTAGTATGTTGGTGGCATTTCTCAGGGTCCTTCTGTAGGCTTCCTCCCTTCTCCTCTCTTCTCACTCCACTCAACTTCCCTGAGTAAACAGAGCCATTCTGATGGCTCTGCCATCCCTAATTCCATATCTATCATATAGTTCCTTACAAATCTGATTGTTTTTAAATTTGTACTTTCATCTGAATCTTCGTACCTGGACACCGTCCCATACATCAGATTGCTCCTTTGATATCTTGATTGTGTTGTCTCATGGGTACTTCTATTTCAACATAGTCAAGAAAAAATGTATCATCTTCTACAAATTTAAATGTTTTAAAATATATTCCCATCCTTTCTTTTCCCTACTAATACCCTAATCTGAATTGTACCATTTCTTACAAGATTACTATGTAACTACTAATTTAAGAATGCAAAATTTGGAAGAGAGAACAGATTATTAGGAAGAAAGTCTTAAAGGAAGCCAAACTGAAATGATCAAGGGTCCATAGGATGTGTGACAACATTTCTTCCATGCTTCTATTATGATCACCTTTCAGTTCACATAGAATTGACTTTAGATGGAAGTTTGAGAATCTCTTTCATTTCTGATCTCGTCCTCTTTCCTCTCCCAGCCATCCCTTTGGCTCTTCTCCTGCACCCTCAACTCAAGTGCCTCAAATTCTATGAGGTTCTGATATGCCTTCCATTTTCATCCTGTGTGGTGAGTGGCTGTAGATCCTTTATGATCAGAGATGGAGAAACTTTTAGGTATTTCAGATGCTTCAGTCTATAAACAGGATACTTTTGGGGGGTGGGGGGTCAGCATTGAGTGCCTCTTTGGCATAAGTTTTTGTATTACTATACAGTCAAATCTTTCTCTGTAGGAATCAGAGGGTGAAAAAAGAAGGTGTGATTTCATATTCTATTAATAGTTCTTCCCACCTGATGATTGTCCCCTATTCAATAATCTGTCCCTTCTGCAGAGTAAGCCTTCCAAAAGGAAGGTCTAATCATATCACTTCCTTGCTTAACACTTGCATGCCTTCCCATTGCCATTAGGGTAACTTCAAGTTCTTAACATAGAAGACTTGTCCACTTTCTTTCATATTTTATCTCTTGCCATGCCCTCTTCCTTCTCTCAGCCCCAACTAAACTGTTTTGGTTTTTTTTCCAAGCTCCATGTCATCTAGTTCTCTGTTATCTGTAGTCTGTTATACATGCTGTTCCTTTTGTCCCAAAATAGATGTTGGAATCATTACAATCTCATTCTTTGGCATAAAGTGTTCTTCTGTTATCATCTCTAGTTCTCCTTTCTACAAGCAGATATATAAAAATGTGAATTTGAGTCTCATGTGGGTATTTATCTATATTATTTTTATTTTTTTTATTGTTTTGTTTATTGAATCCTTCTAATAGCAGGAAAACTGAAGTTGAATTCCCAGTCTCTGAGAAGTAAGAAATGTGCCTCCTGCCTAGGGAGCACTGTTCTTTCCTATGGTTCTGTTGGCTGATAATTGTCTTCGGGTGGAGAATGGTGGGGTGTGATTTCTAGTTCCAGTCTCCCAGCTGTGAGAGTAAAGTCAAGGGCCCCTCCTCTGCAGGTGCATATGAGGACAGCCTCAGTGAGGTGGGAACTGGTATTTAATTTAGTGCTGGTGTTACAAAGACATGGATGAGGGGTGTTTTAGCATAAGGAGTTAAATACCTGTCAAGATACTCTGCAGCATGAACTTGGAGGAAACGTCACTCCCAGCAGTTTCCTGGGCTTAGATGCAATGAGTAGTTATTAGCATCATTATTAGTAGGAAAATTTCTATCAACAGAGTTGATATATTTCTGGTTTGTAATTTAATTTTTTTTTCCTGTTAGCAAAAAAGATGTCATTATCAGTTAGACTTGGTGCTGGAAGTAAAGTAGAAGGAAGCAGAAAATATGAAATTGTGAGTTTAAGCAGTAATACTATTTAGGAAAGGAAACAATCCCAGGAGAAAGAATTGGGTAAACTTGGTAAGTTTTCTGATTTATCGTTTATACATTTTAACCAATTTAATTTTCTCTCTACCACCTTCCCTATGGTATGCCTTAAAAATAACTTTAAAAATGAAAAGAGCTGGCACAGTGGCCACTAGTACACCAGTATTTTAACAGCTTTAGAAATGATCCTCATAATTTTTCCTTGCATTATGGTGGGTCTGAGGAAGGTAGCAGCAGAAGACAAAATGAGAGACACTACTTTATTTCTAGGAATCAGCTTATTTAAATTCTTACTTTAAAAAAAAAAAAAGCCATGCTAACCTCTTTCTGAGGACATGTTGGAGAATGAAACAATATGAAGAAGTTTTACACATTTATTTATTTATTCACTTATTTATTTATTTTGCTTAGAAGATTGTAATGAACTCCCTCTCCTTAGCAGTGGGTATTTTAAGCCCTGTTAGGTAGCACGATATTACAGGCATGGACTACACAAACTTTAGGGTATCTGTTTACCAAGAAGATTCAAGTGATCTCTAAAGCTCCCATCCACCCCCTGAGAATTCTGCGGAGGTGAAGTTTATATCCAGTTTATGATTATATTCCTTGGAGATACTGAGTTAATATGGGCAATGAAGTCCAGAGGCATAAAGCATGTTTATTTAGGCAGTAATGTCTGTCTTATCTACTAGCAGCCTTTATTAGAATGGTTAGCAACCTTTATTAGAGTGGTTAGCAAGTAGTTAAAAAGAGACTGATCTGTCTTAATTTTATTTTATTTCCCTTGTCTTCACTTAAATAAAGGGCATTGACTAGCAATGAATTGACCAGTCCTCTGAGAGCAGGATGGAAGGAGAAAGAAGAAAAGCAACTGTTCAGTTTTGCCCTGAGACTGGGTAGACCATCTCTAAGTCATGAGCATTGACTATCTTTCTGGAAGAAGCTGCAGTTTTATCTGGAGAGTACAGGAAAATACATACAAAGGAATAAATACCATATATTGTTTTCATTGCAGTTGAGACAGTCTTAATCATTGTTCTTGTACTCATAGACTCAGGGATGGCAGGCTGGGGGTGCATGCAGATTGAGAGTAGGCTGGAGCATCGGGATTATATGTACACAACATTGTGCAATATCTCATATGCCCACACGTCAGATAATTCTGACAGCCACTGGAACAAACTATTTTTCCAGTGTAATTATACAAAACCCAAAGCAGTCAGCAATTGTATTTACCACTGTGATTTGTTTTCCAAATCTTATTCTCTCTGAGATTCTCATTTTAACGAGCCAAAGATGCTCATTTAAGAAATGAAAGGTTTGCCCTGCCCAGTGTGGTTCAATTGGTAGGAGCATCGTCCCAAACACTGAAAAGTCACAGATTCAATTCCCAGTCAGGTCATATGCCTAGGTTGCGGGTTTGATCCCCTGGCGCAGTTGGGCATGTAGGGAGGCAACTGATTTATGTTTCTCTCTCACATCGATATTTCTATCTCTCTCTCTTTCTCTCTCTCTAAAAATCAATGAAAAATGTCCTTGGATGAGGATAAAAAAAAAGATTTTGCATGTAAGTATCTTCAAAAGAAGTTTTTATACTATCTGGTAACATTACCACATTTCTTCCTGAACATATTTTTATTCCTAAGTAAGATCCTACTATAGCCAAAACTCAGGTCTCCGATATGTCAAAGTGCTCTATTATAGTTAGTTTTTGAGAACTTGTTGGCTTGAGCCACAAGGAATAGACTGAATTTTGGGAATTGTGCCAAACAGAATATTTTATATTTGTTTTCAATCTATCTGGAGAATATGGGTTGCCAGATGAATGAAATGACATGACAATAAACTAGATACTTTTTTTCTGCTTAACTTTCTGAAACCAAGGATTAAGGCAGAGAGAAAGTCCAAAAGTGAAAATCTCATCAAATCTAAATATTAATTTTAGATTTTCTTTTGTTCCCATTAAATTTCTTGTTCTTTCTGCCACCTGTAGAAAGAGCTTACCAATGGCATGAATAACTAATAACTAATGACAGAGCTAAATAAGGTATCTTACCTTATGTGCTCATGTGCATACTTGCACTGTGGCCACAAGTTTGTCATCTTATAATTGTATGTGTCTTCCCTCCAGACCAGGGGTTGACATACTGTGGCCTGCAGGCCAAATCCTGCCCATTTCTTGGTGTGTGTTTTTTTTTAAATAAAGTTTTATTGAGACACAGCCCTATTCTTCTGTTTATGTATTGTCTGTGGCTGGATTGTGCTGCAGTGGCGGAGTTGAATATTTGGAATAGAGACTGTATGGCCACCAAAGCCCAAAGACGAGGCCTCAGGGGGAAGGAAGCCAAGAGGGCTGCTTGACTATCCCTGGGTAAAGTCTCGGGGCTTTTTGAAATCTATCCTGCTCAGCCTAGGTGGATAGGGAACAGGTGAGTAGTTAGAACAGAAGCCCTAGCTCTGGTAAGGGCTGAACATCAGGCTGGTTTGGATCCTGTGTCATATTTCTTGGGAATCACACTGAGCTGGTGAGGGACTGGGGATGGTACTGACTGAACCAATGGAGCCCAAATATCTGCTAGAGCCAGCAAAGGTAATAAATGACCTACATATACTGCCAGCCTCAACTGCAATAACAATAGCTTTTTCACATAGTGGGTGGTTCATATAAGAAATTTACTGACTGTGTTAGCCACCAAAGACTTTTATGAGAAGAATAAAATAATGACAGATCCAAGAAATACTGCAATACCATAAGCAGTTATTAAAGGGGAGTAATGTGCTCAGAATATGTGTATAAAATGAGTAGATAGTAGGGTCACTGAGTTTACTGACTGGCAAATACTCAGCTCCCTAACAAAATATTATTTATGTAGTTAAGCATCTATACTAGTTAGCATATAGATAGCAAGATGACTCATTGATTTGGCTCAGCATAGAATTTTATTTTCTATTATACATTTTTTAATTTTCAAAGATGAACTAGAGTTCTAATATTATGAGTCTCGACCAGGAGCTTAAAGCATTATAATAATGATGTGATGGTCTCAAATAACCTAAAGCTATTCGCGGATTGTTTACTGACTCCTTCTGGTTCATTTCTTCGTTCTGTTCTTCTTCTCATCTCCCACTGTTTCTTCAACAAGAGAGCACTGTGGCCAGTGTATATCCACAAGGAAGCCCTGAGAGTAGATGAGAAATCTGGAAAGCTTCATTAAATTTCCAGGACACCGGAGTAAGAATCACTGTGCCAGGTTAGTCATTTACTGAAAGGCAAAATCATTTGCTTTAGATGCTCTCGTTATCACCTCGGGGGTCCATAGAAATCTTCTGAGTCCTTTGTCATTCTCACTTGTTCAGTTTTTCTTGAAGGATGAATGCACTAGGTTTGTTTTTATATACAATTTTGCTCAATAAACTCTGAAATTATAATTTGGAAAACATGTCATTATGAAAGCAAGCAAAGCAATAATCATTTTGTATAAAACACTGAAAGCCTGCAACTGTGGCAATTAGTGTGGCACACCTAGCTAAGCTCAGATTTGAATAGTGTTAATGCCAAAGTGATGCCCCATGTGGCTCAGAAGAACAGGTCTTCTAATCCAAAACGACTTGCAAACAATAAGGGACAGAGAGCCATCAGGGCCTCTTCAGTGACCTGGCCAATTTAAGTATCTTCCCTTCTGAAATCACTGGCTTCGCTTTTTCTTTCATTTGCCTAATCATCCATGAATGAATGGCTTTCATACTATTTCTACCGTGAGCTTGTAAAGCATTGTTCATTTTGATAAATGTCACATCCTTCATTTTCTTCTCAAAACATCTCTTTAAGCCGAATATGAAGCTATTTTTGCTTTCAAATGGCTTCAGTGTTCTAGATCATTCAAATGATTTACCTAAAACTGTCTGAAAGCATTGTTGTTGCTGAGTGACATAAGTTCAGCTTCTGATTTTACCTTTCTGTTCCTTAGAGCAAGGGAAAATCACTTTTTACCTACCCCTAACGTCCTCAATTTTCTTTTTCTTTTCTTTTTTTTAATCCTAGCTCTAAATAGCTACAATTGTTTTTAAGATTATATGTAGGCTACTTTCACAATGTGAGTGGTACAGATTTTACCTAAACCCTTCTCAGCTTTGATTTCATTACTTTGAAAAGTCTTTGGAAAATAATCTCTGCACACAGTGAGAACCTTTCATCGATGACAGCAATGGTTAACAATTAGAAATTTACTGCTTGCTAAATACTCTACTGAACCCTATCATGAAGATTGTATAAATGAGGACTAACTGAAGCTTACGGCTGAATCATGTATTCAAAACGATATGGCCAGTAGGTGGCAAAGCTGACATTCAAACCCAGGCAGTCTGCCTGCCCCTAGAGCCTAGACACTGAATATCGCTCTCTGTAGCTTGGTTCCATTTTGTACATTTAGTTGAATGTGAATTTTTGTTTAGCTAAGTAGAGACAGACATGGCAGATGTGGTGTATGGGCAGGTGGGGGAATATATGTGGTTCCATGATGCTTAGCAGCCAATGTGTGCAGAGAGAAGGAAGTGTCAGAGTTTCTACAAAGCTCTTTTATACCTCATGGTCATCCTGGAGGAATCGAAAGAGATAAAGAGCAGCTCTGTAGCCTCTGAATGTCTTATTTTTATAATGATAATTACAGAATATTGTGCTTTTGAGGGGTTGACGCTGGTCTTCCAAGTTCTCCTTTCCTATCTCCACTGAAATGTGACCAATAGATAACGGCCCCTTAGCACTGCTGGTAAGTGCCTGAAGTTTGCCTTCTGCATTGATAAGTCTTGGTGGTAGTTGCATTCTATATAGACATATAACTTTTTATTTCTTTATTTTGCCTTTTCATTATATTCCTCTTCTATTCTTATATTTTCTTATCACATTGTCATGCAGACATCATGATAAACAGTAGCAAGGGAATGAAAAGAATCCACAGGGCCTGTGTGGCCACCAGGATAACTCAAGCAGGCCATCATGCTAAGGGTGCTGGACATGATGCAGCCACAGACCAGACACTGACATAAGACTCTTCATGCCTATCAAGGCAGGGCCCAATAATGACAGCTCAACGATCCCATACGTGGAGGACAGTGCACAAGTACTTGACGCCTCCAAATTTATTTAGACTGACCTCCTCTAATGCCATTGGAAAAAGGAAACAAAAAATATTTTAGACTGTGAAAAGGGATGCCATTCTTAAAAAATGCTGCTCAAGATGCCTCCTGGCCAAACCAGGATTCTAATGAAAAGTCCTGTTTCCAATTTCCAGGCTTATATAGTTCTTTTTACTGTCCTTGCAGTGACATTGTTCAGTGTGTAGCAGACCTCTCACATAAAAATTAAGCTCTTTGACTTCATCATGGGATCCTGTCCTAACTCGGTAGCAATTCTATAATTACCAGTGAGCAAATGCCTGCCCTGCTACGCACTAGTATTTACCTGACCACAGGTTTGTACGAGGCCAAAAAAATATGAAGAGGCCAGGAAAATATAAAACTTCCTCAAAATGATCCAGGTTTGATATTTACAAAGACAAATATCATGATATGATTGCTCCAAAGAAACACACACTTTTATCCCTTCAAATCACACTAGAATCCTTGCCATTCCAATGAAGCCAAGACATGAAAGTGCCTATAATTTCTTATAGCAGTAGACCTTCATCCCTGGGGAGTTTCATAAACGTTATCTTTGACAACCTCAGCCAGGGGTTAAACTTATTTCAAAGGATTTGTAAACCTTGCCTCCTGTTTAAAAACTAGAAATAGATCTTTTTTTATTATGGCAACTGAAAAGTTTGTTTTACCTTGTACTCAATTAAAATTGCCTCTTTTATATAGCAAAACATTGCTCTGAGATTATTTCCTACGCCTGTTTGTACTGGTGGTAGTGTTTTGTATTGCATTATTTTGAGGAGACAATTTGGTGTCTTATCTTTCAAACCTCCAAATATCTATTTTCATTTGGGTATCTGGTCATCTAAAATGGGGCCCTAGTCTAGGCAGTATGCATTTGTCATTATAAATTGTATACACTGGATAATTAGATTATTTTTGTAGAAGTTTATTTATTTGGAAGTTTTGTGTCTCTAATTCTAGGGGATGAAAAGGACTAGTAGGAACAGGACCTACCCTTAACAAAATGGGAAAGTTCTAGGACTTTACGTTTCAAATCTTTAGTTTTATATTTCTTTTCCTATTCATTCAATGGGGCCCCTTTTAAGTCATTGGGAAACATCAGTAAACAGAGATATCTGTTATGTCATAAGCTTTTTTCACTTTTGGCCCTCACTCCCTTGTCTCTGTCACTGTTTTGGGTTCATCACCTAAATAACAAATATTGATTTGAGTATTTTTAATGTGCCAAGTGCTAGCCCAGTTCTCCAGTGGTCTTTCTCAAACAGCTTTTAGAGAAGAAGGTGCTATAAGTCATATATTCCCAAATGTGTATTAAAGCCAACTTTACCTCCTTGTCTTCCAGAGGCAATAACTTTAAAGTCTTATTTGAGCATAAAGGTACTGGATTTTACTAAGAGAATGTGGTATCAATTAGGAGATGGCTAAATTATTGGTCTTAGAACCTACTATCTATGGGTAGATACATAGCCTATCTGGTATTCACAGCTAATCAGAAGCTTGAGTTAAAGGAATCTCAAGAGTCTTGCTCTGTTCCACTTTTACTTGGTAGGTTGGAAAGCTGAGGCCACATAGGTTTTGAGTTGCCAAATGTCTCACATTAAATTTGTATCAAAACTTAGATTACTTTTCTGACTCCATCTGATCAGTTTTACTCGACCATGTTGAGTATAGAGAGAGCCTAAAGCAAAATGAGTCCAGAGAAGACTAAAAAGCTGAAAATTAGACCCATTCTGGAATTTGTAAGTATTTGGCCTAGACAAAAAGAAACCAATGGAAGACTTCATAGCTAACTGCACTGAAGGGTATAAACAGTTTTTACAACAAGAATTGTGATGACCAACATATGCTATTAACTGAAGGCACAAAAAGGAACAAAAATATATTTTAGTTTTATTGAGAAGATTTGGATAAGGTATAAAAAAAAAATCCCCTAATGTTAAACGTAAAAGATATATACGAGGGGAAAATGTTAGACCTATATTTTTTAAATTAATTGTATTCGGGTGACGTTGGTTAATAAAATTATAATGGTTTTAAGTGCATGATTCTATGATACCTCATCTGTATACTGCATTGTGTACCCACCACCCCAAGTCATATCTTCTTCTGTTACCATATATTTGGCCCCCTTTACCTTTTACGGTTCCCCCACTCCTTTTCCCTCTGGTAACCACCACACTGTTGTTTGTGTCTATGAGTGTTTGTTGGTTTTTCTTGCTTGTTCATTTGTTGCTTTCTGTTTCGTATTCCTCATATGAATGAAATCATATGGTTCCTGACTTTTTTCTGTCTGACTTATTTCGCTTAGCATAATATTTTCAAGATCCATCCATGTTGTTGCAAATGGCAGTATTTCATCTCTTCTTATGACTGAGTGGTATTCCATTGTACGTATGTATCCCATTTCCTTTATCCAGTCATCTATCAAAGGACACTTTAGTTGTTTCCATGTCTTGGTCACTGTAAAAAATGCTGCAATTGACCTATGTTTTTGAAATATATTTTTAGGAAATAGCCTAGATCCAGGTATGTATGTGTGCCTCTGTGTGTGTGTGTGTGTGTGTGTGTGTGTGTGTGTGTGTGTGTGTGTGTGTGAGGTTTCAAATCTCCTGTCCAAATAGAAGGAGGCCCATTATATATATCAGGTGAAAGTAGAACTAGGCTTAGAGAAAGTCTCACCCGCTCATGGGTTCCCTGAGGTCCTCAGAGCACAGTCTGAGTGAAAAGCACTGAGCCAGTTCATCATTTGGCCAGGATGGGTTTACCTTAGGGCAGAGAGTAGCTTTATGAGAGTGTTTCAGCCCCGACATTCCAGGAAGAGCTCTCTGCCTGCATATAAAGAAGTAGTTTGACAATGTACATGATATTCAGTGGTCATTGACTCATGCCCTTTCATTTCAACTAAATTGAATAATCAATGCCCAGTGTAAGGCCTTGCACACAGTGGGTTTTTGACCAATATTTGTTGAATAAATGCTGTTCTTTGGTACAATAGAGTGCTTTAATTCTCTAAATGAATTGGTGAAAAGCAATGACAAGTCAGAGTTAATTTTGGCTTCCTAACCTCTCTGGACAGTGTATTGGATTTCACCCCATGGGATGGCTGCCAAATATACAATTTTCCCAACTCTGCTTGTGCTGGTAGCCTGGGCAGAAGCTGGGTTAGCTGTGGCAGCAGAAACATGAGACACAGACCTGGGGCCAACCTGAATCAGTCAATATCTTCCTGCTCAGCATCTCAGAAATGTTTCCTGAGTTAATCTTTTTGGACAGTGATGAAGGAAGGACATATTAAAAGAGTAACATCAATATGAAACAGATGCCCAAGTGTGCTCTGGATTGGACACAGTTTATACCAGAACTTTCTAAACTGATTTCTTTTTCTTTTCCTGGCCTTAGTGGTAGGGAGGTGACTCCAAGACATTATAGATTTTTTTTTATATTGACAAGTAAATCTACTATTGAATGTGTGGTTTTGGAGAGCCGTAAGTAATTTTCCTGGGTTTACTGACTTTTAGGGACCTGACATGTTTAGAGAACTGCCATATAAGGAAGATGATGTCTTTACATTTTATAATCCCTCCACTCCCTGCTCCACCACCAGGAAATATATTTTCTATGGTGCTTTCTTCAGCATTTTTTCCATTCTTTATTTTATCATGCAAATAGTATAAAATAACCCAGACATAAATTAGAAAGAAGGAAGTTGTCTGAAATATCACCACTCAATTATAAAACATGTTTTAATTTTTCAGTGTTTCCATATAGACACTGTTTATACAAATACTATAAAGTGCTACACAAGGTGTAGGTAGAATTATGTCTTCCATTTTATGCCAGAATTGATATTGTATATAGTCCACGTTTAATCATTTTCATAAGGCATCATATCATTTTCTGTATTTTTTGGTGGATGTATTACATCTTAAGACTTTATTGTTTGATACTAATTTATAGTGTCCAGGTTTTTCTACTATTAGAACAACTGAAATGAGTAATTTAACATATATAATTGTTTTCTCTCTTTTTAAAGCAACACAACCTAAAGATGATTCTTTGCCTAAAGAAACTTGCATGTTAGTGGAAACAGGCAGATATGAAATAAAACATGTGGGTAACAGTTGCTATAGCAGCTGGGTACCATGAGAGAATGACAATGGTGAACTGCTGATGGGTTATGCTGTTACAAATCTGGAGAATGAGTTGATTTTAACCAGGTATGTGAAAGTAGAAGGAATTACAGACACAGGGAAGAATTTATACAAGGGCATGGAGGTCTGGTAAACTCTGGGAGTGGCCAGTCATCAGAAATGACTGGAGGTCAGTGGGAAGGAAGCTCAGTTAAAAGGCTAAGATAGAATTCAGATGATGAAGGGCCTTGTGTGCCCAGTTTAGAACTGAATGTTGTCCTGTAGGCAACCCTAGTATTGTTGAAGGGTTTTAAGCAGGTGAGAGATACAATATGATTTCTGCTTTAAAAGATCTTTTTGTCAGCCTTATGGAGGAGGGACTGGAGAATGACAAATTACTAGAGGTAGAGAAACCTACACTTATGATGATAGTTGAAGTAGGAGGTAAAAGGAGCTTTGGGTACATTGAGTTTTATGTACTTGCAGACTCAGGAAAGAAATAAGATTTTAAAGTCAATTATATACATAACAGTTGAAAATATTGATTGAATGACATCACCAAGGGAGATTGTGTAGAATGAGGCAGGACCAAAACCAGAGGGTTAGGAAATAAGCCAAGAGGAGGAGAAAAAGGCAAAGGGTGAAGAAAGCAAAAGCAAAGAGCATTCAGCAAGGTAGAAGGTTGAGGAGTTAAAAATATTTATTGGTTACGTGCATTTAGATTTTTTTAAATTGTCTCCTTGAATTTTGTCCATCAAGTTCTCTCTGACTTAAAATGCTTATCAATCCTTGTGAGTTTACCACATCATGTAAATATTAGCTCTTTGTAGAAGTCAAATTTGACATTCATTCTTGCTAGTGCATTTTTGTATTTTTAAGTTTTCAATTATATCTATCAGGAGTTCAACAACTTTAAAACAGTTGAATCGTGACACTTTTTCTTTGTGATTTTTTTCTTTTGCATTGAAGTCTAGGCAGACTAATGAAGATGGATTGAAGCGATGAGGGCGAGAGGCAGAGAGTCCAGTTAGGAAACTATTATGACAAAGGGAAGATGTCCTGAGAGTCTGAAATAATGGAAGGAGCAGTAAGAATAGGAAAGAGGAGATGGATGCAAGTTATTATAGAATTTATATGTCTTCACAACCAACTGTAAATATTAGGAAATTATATTTGGAGGCTGAGGTTTTAGACAGTGGAGGAAGGGAAGAAAACCAGAATTTTAAGCTTTTACCCTATTTCAGGAAATTTCTAGATGATTTCCTCTGTTCAGTCATTCAAAAATAATTTATTGAACACCTGCTATGAGCCCAACATTGTTCTATGTGCTTGTGTTGTTTAGTGGACAGAGCAAAGATTCCTGTCCTTGTATAGTTTGCATTTTAGGGGTGAATACAGATGACAAACCAGCAAAATAAAATAGTACATAAGTAAAGTATGTAGTAGTGCATTAGAAGTCAATGTGATTGATATCCTCTGTTGCTTCTCTAGCTTTATTTCATCCTTTCCTCTTCCTGCCCAGAGCTTTGGAAGTCTGACTTTTACATATGAATTAATGGACTCTGTTGCCTTCTGGTCTTCAGTTAAGTCCAACCAATGAAAGGCTACAATAGGAATCAGAGTCTGGGAAGAGAGGGAGTTGTTCTCTCCTCCTGCTGGTCTAAGTGTTGATAATGGTGGGGCTTATGTAGCAAGGGGCTCAAGGTCTGTAAGATGCTCTCTGCTACAGGTGTCTCAAGATTCCAACAAACTGTCTCTCACTACAGTACTTTGCTTTTTTAGCCAAGATTGGCACCTGATGTTTCTAGCCCAAGTGTTTTACCATTCATAGTTAATTTCTCTTTTATTTGACAATAGCACCTCAATCCCCCCATTTGAGCACAGGATTTGTTTTCTACTAATCTTGACTGGTGTCAAATGATAAATTCGAGGTTAAAAAAAAATAGAGCAAAATAAGGGGGATTAGGATTGTCAGAAGTGAAAGGATAGTTTGCAGTATTAAATTGGATGATTAGTTAAAATTAAATTAAAACTAAGACATTTAAGCAAAATCTAGAAGAAAATGAAGGCATTATTGAAGTGGTCCAACTTGTTTGTTTATTTTGCTTTTGTTGGCTTTGCTTTGATGTCAAATCGAAACAAACAACAACAACAAAAATTATTACCAAGATCAATGTAAAGTGTCAGTGTATGCGTTTGAATGGTCCATCTTCCCCAGGTGTGTCACATAAGAGGGTGGATTACACCTTATTGACTCACAAAGTTCTAAGATTGCTGTATAAGGAGCTTACTGATTTGCCTGATTTGATCATTCTTATTGCAAAAACAATAACATCGTTTATGTTGTAGTTCGTGTTTCTTTGAAAGCATAGCCTGAAATGAGGATTTGGGTGCAGGTGGCTTATTTGGGGGAAAAGCTTGGCAAGCAGAAATGAGGAAGTGAGGACAATAAGGCAGGGAAGGGAGAAAAGCTAAAAGAGATTCGTTACTTCCATGGGCAAATGGGGCTTAATCTATCTGTGATCAATCTAATTCCCCTGAGTCCCACCACCCTTGGTTGGAGGTGTCACTGGGGAAATCAACTTCCCATAATTCTGAGCTATGATTGTGTACAATTTAAACTGTGTTCCCAGCTTCTTCCTCAACCAGAAAAATCAGAAACTGTAGCTTATGTTTGAGGTGGCACTGTGCATGAAACTGTCTGCTAAAGCCGTGCTGAAATCAGAGGTATGGGGGTGTCATGGAGCACCTGTAAGTGTGTGATACAAGTGGGACTAGCATAATTTGGCTGTTGGTAGTTACTGAGTATGGGATTACATTATCTTGCTTTAAAATGACATTTACTTTATGTAAATATACTAGATGACACTATCATTCATTCATCTCTGAAGGCAAAATAATTACAAATAAAACTTAAAAAAGAAAGTCTACTCTCCCTGGCTGGTTTGGCCCAGCGGTTAGAGTATCAGCCTGTGGACCAAAGAGTTGCGGGTTCAATTCTGGTCAAGGGCACCTACCCAGCTCTGGTCGGGATCATGAGGGAGGGAACCAATCAATGTGTCTCTCTCACATCAATGTTTTTCTCTTTTTCTTTCTCTCCCTCTCTCTCTCTCTTTCTCTCTCTCCCTACCACTCTACCTGAAGATAAATGGAAAAATACCCTTGGGTGAGGATAAAAAAAAAAAGAGAGAAAGAAAGTCTACTCTTTCAAATTAGACAAATCACTTTGGAATCAGATAAACTGGGCTACAGACTTAGTTTGTTGCTTATTTGTTGTTTGACTTTGGGGAAGCTAATTACTGTTCATTTATATCAGTAGTATAATCTGTATAATGGAGATAAACATATTTATCTCATGGGATTGTTGCAAGAATTATAGAACACACACACAAACATACACATATATATGTCAGGCATGGATTACATACTTAATAATTATTTATTTTCCTTTCTTTTGAAAAAACATCTATTAACTTAATTTATTTTCATTCCTTGTTTTTCCTTTTTGAATGCAAAATAGAGACATATATGCTGGTTGGTATCAGCAGTGAAAAAAATAAAATAAAAGCAATGTAAAATTTCATTAAAGTATACTGGACTTCTGTGAAGAATTTTGGCATTTAAATTATGGCAAAATAAAAAAATATATGAACAAAAATATATCATCTTATCCAAATTTCTTACTAAAAATTCATATACTATAGTCTAATTTTCCTTTTTATGAGATTTGAAAAGATGCAAGGTAAAAGCCCAATGCCCATCTATTTCTACTTCCATTTACTGTAATGGGCATATTATTGATTATGTTGATTATATTGATTATAAGTTTTTAATTTTCTATTAAATATCTTCTTATCTGCCTTGCTTTATTGCACTCATTTCTCATTGTTGTTTGTTTGTTTGTTTTTTTATGGCATTTATCTAGAGATGAAAGGAGAGAGGAAATGCCAGCAGCTCTAAAGGTCAGAGTATTTACACACACACATTTTACTTTTCAGAATGTATTAGCTATTACAAGTCCAGTATCTCTTTCAACTTTCAGATGTCATATTGTGTTGTACCATTTTCTCTTCTGAAGGCAATTTTTGAGGTCATAAAAGTGTGCAAGGGACATGAAAATGGAGCCCAGATGAATCAGAATTGAGAGCATCTTCAGCTCATGGGTAGTGTGAAAGAACCAAAGATGCTGGTTTTATAGGCTATTTGGTTTTGTAACACTTCAGGTAATAAAAGTAAGAACATAAATTCTGGGTAGGTTTTGCTCCCCACTGAAGTTCTGCTCTAGGGACTGAAGAATCTCTTTGCACAGCTGTGTAAATACTATGCTGCCATTTGGCACAAATGGGTGGTTGGTCTAGAAATATTCACTTATGAAGAATGGAACAAGCCTGGGGACTAGAATAGGTGTGGGTTAGCAAGGAAGAGAGGGGCTGGCATGCCCCATTCTGAGAGTGTTCTGTAACAGATATTTGCTGCTGTTGTCTGCCCAGCACATTTTTACTTGGCTACTGCTTTTTCTCTGCCTCATAGTTTTGGTCAAGCTGTCAAGCAATGTATCTTACTTCTGCCCAACAGGGTGGAGTCTAGTGGTCCAACGGTTGTAAAATCAAGAGGCAATGAGAAAAAAAAAACTTGATAAATTTGACTATATAAAAGATTTAATGCATTAAAAATCATAATCAAAATAAAAAATATTTGATAAATTTGGAGAAAATATTTTCAAGATAGATCACATATAAAGGGTTAATATCCCTAACACATAATCAACTCTTAAAATTAGAGGGGAAATAATAAAAACTGGAAGAAATTAGTAAGAAGTTATGAAAGATAATTCACTATGAAAATAACCATTGAACATAAAAAGAGTTCAATTTTCTCAGGTTCTTGTCAACGCTTGTTATCTTTTGTTGTTTTAATAATAGCCATCCTATCTGGTGTGAGACAGTATCTTATTGTGGCTTTGATTTGTATTTCCCTGTAGATTAGTAATGCTGAACATCTTTTCATATACCTGTTGGCCATTTGTATGTCTTTTTTTTTTTTTTTTTTTTTTTGAAAAACATGAATTCAAGGCATTTGTTTATTTGGATTTTTGTTTTGTTTTGTTTTGTTATTCAGTTGTAGCAATGAACCTGGAGGAGATTTTGCCGAATGAAATACACTGGTCACAGTAAGACAAATACTGCATAATTCTACTTAGATGAGGTACCTAAAATAGTGAAATATATAGAAGCAGAGAGTAAAACAGTGGTGACCAGGGGTAAGAGGGAGGGAGAAATGGGCAGTTGTTCAATTGATATAAAGTTTAGGATATGCAAAATAAATTAGTTCTAGAAATCTACTGTCCAACATAGTTTCAGCAAAATTGTAAAGTACATTTTAAAAGTTGTTAAGAGGGTGCCCTGGCCAGTGTGGCTCAGTTGATTGGAGTGTCGTCCTGTACACCAAAAGGCCATGGGTTCGGTTTCCAGTCAGAGCACATTCCCAGGTTGTGGATTTGATCCCCAGTCGGGGTGCACATGGAGGCAACCAATCCATGTTTCTCTTTCAAATCAATGTTTCTCTCTCTCCTTCTCCCCTTCCTCCCTCTCTAAAATCAATAAAAACGTATCCTTGGGTGATGATTTAAATAAAAACTGCAGACAAATATTGAAATTCAGTTAGTGGGTTTGTTTTTCATGAAAGTATAGGTTAACCATTCTGAAACAATTTTGTGTGTATTTTAGAATTAAGCAAATGATATATTGTGCATAATGAGAGACAGAGTTCTCACTATCCAAAAAAGGAGTTACAGTTAAGGAGAGGTGGAAAAATAGAATAAACCTTTTTGCTATCAGAGCCCTCAGCCAAAGACCACCAGGAACACACTAGTAATTAACAAGTGGGCTTTATTATTTGTTGCAGTGAAGGAGAACACACACCATAGGGAGACATAGGGTGTCTCAGAGAATATAGAACAAAAGCTATCATAGGATTTGGCTTTGGGGGTGGTGGTGAATTGAGCCAAAGTCTGAGGAAGTGGGGGTTTACTCTAGATTGGATGCTGTCACAGAGTGGGGAAAATTCAGTCTTTGGGTATCTCAATAATTACATTTATAGAGAAGGCAGAGTAGAGTAAGAATAAATCTATCATTGGAAAAGAAGTAGCAACCATTTATTTCAACAAGGAGAGTTGGTACTTGATGGGTGTCACAGTGACCTTGTTTTTGTCTGTGTTAAGAAAAAATTATGAAGTGGTCTTGTCTTATTTTGTTATGGTCTCAGAGTAAACTCTTCTGATGTTGGTATTCCATATTTATGTTCAACATGAGAATACCATGGCCCAGAGATGAGTCCTGGGCCATCTTCAGTAGATTAGAATTGGAGAAATCAGTATGAATTCATGGTTTATGCACAAAACATGTATTTCTTAGCTCTGTCACTCAAAGGATCTTGAAGCAGTGACAGTATGAATGAGCACACCTCTGAACCAAATCTTGGGTTTCTAAATATTGTTCTCCAACAAAAGAAACAAGAGCTCCTTGGAAAAATGGCCAGTTCTGTGGCTGGAGCAGAGAAATTGTGTGATGAAAGGAGCATATCGAGGTGGCAGAAAATAAGGAAGTGTTCAGAAGATGACTGGGATGAATCAAAAAGACACAAGGTGAATGACCAGATGTGGAATTGCTGGGTCTTATGGTAGTTTCCTTTATTTTATTTTTTTTTAGGGTTTGTTGTTGTTGTAGTTGTTGTTGTTTGTTTTTTAGGAATTTCCATACTGCTTTCCACAGTAGCTGTACCAATTTACAGTCCCATCAACTTGGACCTAGAGGTTATTATGCTAAAGTGAAATAAGTCAGACAGGAAAGGACAAATATGACATGATTTCACTTATATGTGGAATTTTTAAAAATCAAAACAAACTAACAAAATGAAAACATACTCATAGAAACAAAGAACAAACTGATGGTTGCCAGAGGGGAGGGGTGGGTGGATGGATGGGTGAAAAGGTAAAGGGGAATATAATCTGTAATAGTGGGGTAACTTTGCACAGTGACAAATGGCTATTAGACTTAGTGTAGTGTTCACATTATAAGATACATAAGTGTCAAATCACTATGTTGTATGCCTGAAACTAATATAGTATGCCAATTGTACTTTAAAAAAATGAAGATAAAGTAAGAAAAAAAGACACAGGAGCCACCTTTGAAGGAATTATTAATGGCCAAATCTGTGGCAATATGAGCAACAAAATAAATAATGTTAGTAATGGGTTATAATTCATACAATGAAGTAAGACTCTATGAATACTGATATAAATAAATAATTGAATAAATGGAAGGATAACTAAAACTAGAAAGAAGAGAAACTCTTCTTACAGTTTAATCCAAAGTAACTAATAGAAAGAAAGCTAGAAATAGAAATACCATAAAAGGAATTATTTCAGGAAAGAATCATCAATGGATGCTAAAATTAGCCGTGAGAAACAGAGACTATCTGCGTAGTCTCAAAGTATCTCCACATAAAATCAAATGGGGAAACTGTACCTACAGTGGAGAACTGTGATGAACAAATTGACATCACATATCTCCTAGTAAGATACACTGAGAACAACACACATCACATCTGTGATAGTTTTACACACAAAAAATGTATAAATTCAGTTCAATAATAAGGAAATAGTAGATCCAAATTGAAGGACATTCTATAAAATAATTGGTCAGTACTCTTTAAATACATCAAAGTCTTGAAAGACAAAGAGCATTTGAGAATCCATGTCGTGAAGTATGTCTTTAAGGCTTTCACCTTCCCTGTTGGTAACATTCATTCAGGCATCAATCTCTTTCCCCACCCATTGACTGCCCGTCAGCCAGGGCCTGCCATCAGCCCAGCTTGCCTGCCAGAAAATAAGTAAATCTATTAAATATGTGACCCTTACTGTGGATTGCTTTATCAGTGTCTAAAATCCTTTCAGACATAACATAAACATTACAGGTTACAAACTGTAGACAGTATTTTATTCCATTCAATCACCTCTTATACTTTTCATCTCAATCAATAATATATTCGAGTCCTGGCTGGTTTGACTCAGCCATTAGGGCATCGGCCCTCGGACCAAAGGGTTCAATTCCCAGTCAAGGGCATGTACCTGGGTTTCAGGTTCAATCCCGGCCCCAACTGGGGTCCTGTGGGAGACAACCAATTGATGTGTCTCTCTCACATCAATGTTTCTCTCTCTCTCTCCTTCTCTGCCTTTCACTCTATCTAAAAATCAATGGAAAAATATCCTTGAGTGAGGATTAACAACAAAAATAATAGTAATAATAATAATATATTTGTCTTCCTATTCCTTTCAGAGACCTTAGAATCACCTTTCACTTAAACCTGTCTTAATATTTTCTAAGAAGTTACCAAAATGCTACAGTCTCATTATTTCAGCCTTATCACTTACCTCCAGATTCATAGTCTACGTTTTCTTCCAGCTTTGTTTATGGTTTTGGTGCTATTCGATCAGATCGTTGCAATGACCTGGGCCTTCTGCCTGCAGTATCAGCCTGGTTCAGTCAATGACTTATATAAATACAGATCATATTATTATTTATCTATAAACAAGCTCCTAACAGTTCCCCATTGCCCAATGAATAAAAAGAGAACTTCTTATCATGGTATGCAAAAATCTGCCAATCTGGCACCAGTCATCTTTTCATTCTTATCTCTTGCTGTTGTAATCAATATATTCATAACACAATATTGCTATTTCCAGAACTTTCTGTGCTTTTAATCTTTGCCTGTGCTGTTGTGAATACCTATAATACTTCCTTTTCTAACTGGAGAATGCTTACTCATCTTTCATAATCCATCTTAAAAAGACTCTCTGATTACTTTTCTCTATGCTCCCTATTCCTAACCTGGGTAGGTTAAACATTCTCTCTTTTCCTCTGGACATCTCACACATACTGTTATTATCAAATTCATCAAATTCTATTATTATTATGTCATTTTTCATTCAGTAGATACCTAGCATAATTACCAGCCGCAATAAATGTTAAGTTGAAAGACTATAAATGAATGAATGCATAAGATATAAGTGCAGTATTTTTACTAGAGAAAATAGTTTCTGCTACCATTCAAATGGACATCATTATAAAACAGTCTACTCTGTTGGTGAGGATGACTCTTCTTCAGTAGTTTATATGACTTCTATGTTGTAAATAAATTTACTTTTAAAGCTGAATTTATTCTTGGTATACATTTTGCCAAGTACTCATTAGCTTAAAAAATTCTAAATTCTAAACTACATTCTTCTCATTTGGTCGATAGCAGTATTATGAAATGGTTATGGGAAACCGTATGTTTAAATATTAACTTAAGTCACATGGTAAGAACAAGAAACTTTATTTTACAGGTCCAGTAAATTTAATAAGACTTTTAGTTTCCATAATATATTATACAAAATTGTCTAACATATATAGGTTTTGAGAACATAGGTTAATAGCATTTCATTTAAACCATCAGTTATGCTTTTGAATGTGAGTCACTCTAAAACTAACTGAAAAAAAAACAACACCCTATCAGATTCTGTGTGGAAAATCTCTTTTCTGTGTATAGAAACTATTTTCCTAGATTAGAAGTGAATGACACCATTTTCCAGTCTAAATTATAAGCCAGTACACCAGCACACATTTCTCAAAGGGGAAACTGAAATGTAATCACATTGTACAGCTCTGTGTGCTATAAGCTCCACGGATTTAGTGGACTGTATTGTTTTCTAAGAAATGATTATACTCTTATCTTCACGATCGAGAGCTTCTTACTCTAAACTAGTTTGTAAAGGATTTGCACTGGAATAGCAACCACATCTATAAAATGTGTAGGGACGAAAGCCAGGTTTGTTTGATGTCTCTTGCAATCTTCAGGTACTTAGAAAGGCAGAGAATGCATTTTTCTATGTCTTGTTCACGAAAGTCTCACAATTGTTACTTTATATAGGACTGTTTATAAATTTTTTTAATGTGTAGATATATATGTTCAAGATGGCACAGATGTTTGCGTGTTACTACAGAAACAATATTAAGTTCAATCAGTGTGGCTTAGTGGTTGGGCATTGACCCAGTGCACCAAGAGGTGGTTGATTGGATTCAGGTCAGGGCACATGCCCAGGCTGTGGGTGTGGTCCCCAGCGGAGGGTATGGAGGAGGCAGCCAATTGATGTAGATGTTTCTCTCTCATTGATGTTTTTATCTCTCCCTCTCCCTTCCTCTCTCTCTAAAATCAATAAAAATGTATTTAAAAAAACAACAACAACAACATTAAGTGCTATCTTACTTTATTAGCCCTCACCTCTGGACTTGTAGTCTTATTTTCAGTCTTGAAGTTGTGCTAGAGAATTGTTGCATTGGGCTGGAGGGGCATGATGGATCCTTGTGCAAAATGAAATAGTGATGAAATTGCAGCGGCTTAAACTGATATTCACAACATTTCATTCTTTTGGCTTTAAACCAGACTTGGTCATAAATTTCTTACACTTGAAGAGTAGGAAAACATTCAATATATTTATTTTTTTCTTCCCCGATGTGGTTTTTTCTTGACAGAGGCTGAAAAATAAACCAAAATAAGCAAAGGGAAAACAAATCTATTGTCTTCTTTGTCAAAGTCTGTTTTGCATCCTCTCTCTAAGAAGGTAAAGAACCTAATTGTTTTTCTATACAGCAGTGATCACCACTCTGAAAAATGAAGCATCCATATAGTCTATGATCCATAATAGTCCGGTAATATGCTGCAAAGGAATTTTTATATACTCAAAATTTTTTTCACATTTTGAAGACTGTATGTAAAAAAGGAGCCTTTAGTGTTATCTAAGAGATAAGATAAAAAATGCTTCCATGCCTTTTAAAAGTTTTAGTGACCTGAGAAGGTTTCTTAACTTTTCCTGCTGGTGTTAGTGTTTCAGCAAAGCACCAATGCTCAGGAGCTTCACCGACCCAGAGAAGTAGGAGACCAGAACCAAGGATTACATTGTCCATTTTCAGTGAAAAGTCCCCTGTTCTTTTGGAGCCTACCTGCATCTTTGTGCGCAGAGTGATCGCAGTAGATTGGAGCTCTCCAGAAGGGTTTCACAGAGGAAGGGGGTTGAGATTTATATTTTCACTGAAAACAGTGTTTGAAAAGATGCTACTTTTCTTCTGAAGCATTGACATAAAAACTTACTTACTTAGTGTGAAGAAAATACCACCAACTCATCCCTGGTGCAGAAATTAATGTCACATAGAAAAACTTTTCCTTCTGTATGAGATAAGAGAGTTAAATATAAATGTCTCTGAGACAGGGAACATTTTGATTCAGATTCGTCCTAAGGTATAACAGATCGGTCCCCAAGAGCAGAGTCTGATGGATGGAAGAAGAGTATAGAGAACAGGACAAAGTATCATAAAATTGGGGAAAATAGAGAGGAATGGGCTGAGAGACTGCAGCACTCACAGGACAGTTTTGATGGCAGTTTTATATATGAGTAGCCTGGCCCTTCCACACCCTTTACACTAAAAGTTGGCTGTCAACTGTGTGCCTATTATTTAAATATTAGCCTCATAGATGGCTTGGAGTAGTTGCTAAAATAGTGCTGGACTGGGCTCACTTTGGTAGTCTCCCACCCACACACACATAGAACTAGGACACATTTTAAAATAATCATACTCAAGGACATCTTTTTAAAGTACTTCTTTCTGCTTGAATTTACCCTTCATACAACAGTAACACATACATTGCCTATGAAATTCATATTGTAGCCGACATGGCAATTGGCTAATTATACTTAAAGATGGGGATCATGATTCTTTTAGATCTCTGAGAGCTATTTGGACAGAATAAAAATTTCAAGAATCAATTAATGTGTATGAGAAACATAAGAATTTTAAAAGTGTTTTAATTGTCACGTAAAATACAATAGACTTGGTCCTATTGATGAGAAAGTCCTTATACACAACAGTATCATTTAAATATGACAGTTAACTTTAAACTGTTTACAATTCTGTTCTCATTAGAGGTTTTTTTTTGGCAATTAAGCAATTGACTCACTTTTCCTTTCAGGGAACTAGAAATCATGGAACCTGGAGCTTATGCTAGAATTTCTTACCAGCTCCCTTTGCAGCCTTTGATCAGTCGCCTTATTTGTTTTCCTCTTCAGTTTCCTTAACAGAGGAACTGCCACTGTGTCTCCCAGTGAATTTGTATACATTCTAAAGGGCACCAGGCCCCACTCACTGACCAGCATTTCCCATTTTTCCTGGTCTCCTCAGCCTGCTGCTTAAGATGCCGATAATAAGAGATCTTCATTCCACAATTTTTTGAGTGTTTGCTGTTTCCAAGGCATTATAATTGATGTCCAAAAATAGAATATTCTTATTTTCTGATAGCTGAGAGCTGGAAGGGGAAGCTAATTAAAATAGTCATAAATTAATTTGTTTGTGTAAGCTGAACATGATACAGAACAACCAGATATTTACTGAGCGTCTACTGTGTACTATGTACTATGCTAGGTGCTGTGGGTGACTGGGGAGATTGTTACTGGAAAGGGGACCTGGCCTGAGTGGGTCTGCCTAGGGCCAGCTGGTAGTGTGTGGGTTCTTGACTTTGTGTAGGAAAAATTTCGCAACAGGAGTCCAGGTGAATTTTAGAGGACAGTTATTAAAGCTGGGGACAGTGAAACAAGGAAAGGCTGGGGAAATGGGCCTAGGCTAGGTTACTTTGGCTCACTAAGGAGTCAGAAAAAAGGGGGCCTTGGGGACAGGTTCAGGGAGTTTGCCTGGGATGAGCTGCCACTGCCCATTGCTGCCCTGATTGCAAGCCTCGTGGGGTCCCTTAGAGTTCAGGAATACATGCCTGTGGGGACAGATGGGGCACGTGGCGCAGGCATGCTCCTGGAAAGGAGAGCGCATGCTGGACCTTCGTTCTGAGGGTTTTTAAAGGCTAGTGTTTATGAGGTCTTAGGGGAGGATCTTAATAGAATATCCATCAGTTTTATGCTGCTGTATCAAAATGAGGTTTATTCTCTTAACTTCATCTGTCCTTGGGTGTGGTTGGCAAATGCCACTAATTGGATTTCTACTATCTGTCTCCCTGAATAGGGTGATTTAAGCTATTTAGCCTCTGGTTGGGGAGGAGAAGTGCAAACCATTTATTCTTAAATGCCCCTGGTTTAGGGAAGATAGGATTTACTAGATGGCTGCAAACTGCTGTTTAACTATCTGTCTCAGTTTCCCTATTACACTTGTCCTGGCTTACTAGCCTGTCTCAAGGTGATGCATACACACATGAAACACAAGCTGGTATGAACCAAAATAAGTGAGCAGAATCTGATAAGAGGACATCAGACAGTTGAATTTATAGTATTTAACAAATGTTTAGAGATTGATTAAAGAAGACCAGGGGTAATCAGAGACTATGGGGTGCCTTCAGCTGGTGCTTTAAGAATGATGGTCTGATCGAGTAGAAAGAGTAAACTCTGGGTTGGGAGGGAATTGACAAGGTCAAGGGTAAGTAGCATACAATTCTATGCTATTATTGGGTTTCTGCTGAAGATGCTAGGTTCATAAAAGGGATACTTTCAACTTGTTTGAGGTGCTTATTATGTGGAAAACCTGTGTCTAGCATCCTAAATAAACCTAATAGTGAGTGTTATGGGTTGATTTGCTCCCTCCAAAGTTCATGTGTTGAAGCTGTGACTTCCAAGGTGACTGTATTTGGAAACAGGGTCTTTTATTTTTTCCTCACCCAAGGATATTTCTCCATTTATTTTCAGACAGAGAGTGGTGTGTGGAGGAAACAGGGTCTGTCAGGAGGGAATTAAGGCTACATTAGGTTATAAGGGGGGAGCCCTACTGATAAGATTATGAGAAGAAGGAACACCAGAGCTCACTCTCTCATCTCACAAAAAAGGAGAAAAGTTATGTGAGGACACAGTGAAAAGGTGGCTGTCTGCCAGCCAGGATGAGAACTCTCACCAGAAACCAACCCTGACAGTGCCTTGATTTTGGACTTGTGGACTCCAGAACTGTGCAAAAATACACATCTATTGTATTAGGCACTTAGTCTGTGGTATTTTGTTATTATAGCCCTAGCAGACTACGACCACGAGTATTTGTAAAGAAATAAAAGGAGGAAGAAAACAGAATCCTACCTCTGAAGTTACTAAAGGGAAACCGAGGGGAAATACAGTATACCTAGAAATATTTTATCATCTAAGGAGGCATTAGGTCCTAACGTGGAAAGTGCATTTTCACAGGCTGTCTGGATTGACATACTGTGGAATTTCAGGAAGCAAGTGAATGGGTCTTTTTGGATAGAGAACCCAACGTGACAATTATGAACAGGGTCACTTGGGGCTACATATGTTTTAAAATAAATGTAATTGCTGCCAATGAGAAATACTAAAAACTATTGACCATTTTTCATTTCACTCTGCTGTCATTTATTAACACAAGTTTTAATTAACTCCGTTGACAGTATTATTTTTCTCTTGCAGCAGCTGACTGAAAATCTAGGACAAATTCTAGCAATAATTGTGTTGAATCTCTTCAGGGAGAAAGTGGGAGCAATAATACTTATTAAACTTTCCAATGGTTTGCGTTGGCAGAATTTTTTTTTCTAAGACTGAATATTTTCACTTTTTGCTCAGTTGAAAGCAAGCAAACCTATTGTCTGAACGGGAAGAAAAGTTTTACTTTTCACAGGATTAGCTTCTTAAAAGAGAGAAATTATTTTGAAGAAAATGCGAATTCTTTAGTATTTGTGTGTCTAAGCTTAGTAGCTCAATGTTGGATGATGTGGCATCTTTTCTACACCTGTATTCACAAATACTGAATTGTGCCTCAGCACTGCGGTAAACACGTGACAATTTGTTCTTTTCCATATTTTTGTAGACTCTGTAAAAAAATTTAGGTCATGCCTATATTAAATAAAAGACTTTTAAAATACCCTCCAGATCCATGAAAACCCATCTAAACCACTTGCATTCTCTTACAAAAATATTCAAAATTGAATTTCTGGCTCTATAGTATAGATGATGCATAAATTTATAGATGTATAGGGTGGAGCAAAAGTAGATTTATAGTTGTGAGTTCACAAAACACAGAGTTTGTTCTTGTATTGTTACTCATTAATTATTATATTATTTTTCACACGAACTGTAAAACGACTTATGCCCCACACTGTATACAATACTGTCAATATAAGGGTTATGAGAGCATTGATTGATTTTTTTACAGATAGACCTACTGGAAAAGGGGGCATTTGATCTGGCTTTCTAAGAATGAATAGGATTTCAATAGGTACTTATAGGGTTTGGAAAATTTTCAAGGTATAACTTCTGAAGTAAACTAAGAAGCAAAGTAAAGCATGTGTGGTGGGATGACTTCAGGGGAAATCCTGGTGTTGGTTGTGTGGGAATTTAGCAAACAGTATGTCCTGAGTGAAGAAAAGTGACATGGGACTTGGTACTAAGATTATAAAGAGACTTGAAAAGGGCTTCCTTTAGAAATGTATTCTCTTAGGCAGCAATTTCAAGGACTCGCCAAGGAAGTTTGTTTTCCAGTCGTCATTTTTAGAGATTCTGATTTTTCTGTTTGACATAGAGCCTGGAATTTTGCTCTTAACAATAACAAATTCTGGTCATGTAGCTGATCTCCATATGACTTTTGGAGAAATACTGATCAGGTCGTATAATACATTATCACTGTATTTGTAACTTCTACTAAGTCCAAATGTATGAAAGGAGACAATAAAACAGCCTACCTCCATTGTTGCCTAATACTAGTCACTCATTGCTTGTGTAGCAGGTTCTGTCCAGGAGCTGGAGATATAATAGGGGACAAAACAAAGTACCTGCAAGCACAGAGCTTGTGTCCTACATTGAGGTAGGGCAGAGACTATCTTGCACCTTATGTCTTCATTATAAAGACAATAATAACAAGAATAGGAGACATGTTGGCAAAAGGTTGTTGTTTTTCATAGCAGTGATCTGGGAGGGGCTCTCTGATGACATGATATTTGAACAGAGTCCTGAAGGACAGGGGGAGGGAGTCAAACTGAGGAAGAACATTCCACCCAGAAGAAACAGAAAGTCTGAAGGTCCTGAGGCAGGATTTGTGCAGGAAGAACAGAAGTCCATTATGGCTCAAGAGAAGGGAAGGGGAGAGGAGCTAAAGAAACGCAGTTTAAATCGGTAGAGAACGTCTGATCTTTTATGCCATGGTAAGGTGTTTGTATGCTTAGTACTATGGAAAGAGGATTTTGAGCAGGTGATTTATGCTTTTAAATGATCACTCTGACTGCTCTAGGCAAAAGAGGTTGTTGAGAAAGCAGAGAGTTGAGAGGTGAGAGGCGATGGTGACCTAGGAAGATTAGACAACGACAACTATAGGATGGCTATAGTGATACTTCAACACTTTTACATCATATAGAACTTCAGGAGATACTTAAAGGGTTCTGTGGTGTTTCCTAACACCAACAACCAATTCTCTGATTGTTTGGACACCAACTAGATGTCCTATAATTCAATTAAATTCTGGCACTAATTACTCGCAGTTAGCATCTGACTCACAGGTCTAAGTACTTTCTCACAATCCTGCCCTCACTTTAGATGCCAGTAACAAATATTGGGTGCCCAGGTTACCTACACTCTGTCCAACTTGGCTACAAATAGGGGGTTCCCACACCCCCCTTAGGTTCAATAATTTGCTAGAATGGTTCACAGAACTTAGAAAAACAGTTTACTTAATATTACTAGTTTGTTATAAAGGATACAACTCAGGAACAGCCAAGTAGAAAATATGCATAGGGTAAGAGATAGGGAATGGGGCATAAAGCTTCCATGCCTTCTCTGGGCATGCCACCCCCTCAACCTCAGCCCCCACCCCCAGCCTCTGGACATGTTTACCAACCTGGAAGCTCTCTGAACTCTGTCACTTAGGGGTTTTTAATGGAACTTGTATTACATAGGGATGATTGATTAAATCACTGATCAGTGGTGACTGAACCCCATCTTCAGCCCCTGTCCCCTCCCCACAGGTCTGGAGGTAGAGCTGAATGTTCCAATCTTCTAATCACATGCTTGATTTCTCTGGCAACCATCCACTATCTTGAAGCTATCTAGGGAACTACCAAGTGTCATCTCCTTAACATAAAGTCAAGTATGGTTGAAAGGGGCTTGTTATGAATAACAAAACAAAACAAAAAAATATTTCCATTACCCCCATCACTCAAGAAATTCCAAGGATTTTAGAAACTCTGTCAGGAACTGGAACAAAGACCAAATATGTATTTACTACAAGTACAAATAAATGTGGAATCCAAGTGTTGGCTATAGGTCAGCCAGCTTTGGAGATACATTTTTTTTTATTACCTTTGACACCACACAATTTACACTATGTAGATCATTAGGATTAAGGGGGGGAAAGTTTTTAACATTACTATATAAGGATACTTTATAACTTCAATAGTTTAAAATAATGTCCATCAGGAAATATATTTACCCCAAATTCTTCTTGATGAAATACGATTTATTGCTTTCTCTAGTACCATATGCTTCTTTTACAGGATATAATAAAATGACCTCAACTCAAAATTATGTTCTGATTTCAGCGGCTTAGTCAATGACAATTATAGTAAAGATGTCTCAAAATTTTGGTCAAAATCACCAACGGAAGTGAAGATAGCAATAACAGAGAGCACGAAGGGCGATTTGATTTCACCTTACAATAATAGTCACAAAATGTGTTTGTGTTTCAATACTGGTACAGGAACTAAATTTATTTGTGTATTGTTAAATGTTTTCCACAAGTTAGAGAACTAACATAGGTAAGATTTTATTTTAAGGCTGAACGGATGTACAGAAAGAAAGGCAATCATGTATTTCTAATAAAGAATATGAAGTTGCTAATGATAACAATTGCAGTCAATTTGAGAAACTATGATGCAGTGTTCACCATGTTGAAAAGGAAACATCCAGTTGGGGCATCACCTATATCCAGTGATATGCTGCACGGAAGATTTGAGGTGACTCCAGTAGAACATGTATGAATCTGTGAAAGGGAAAAGGTGGGATAGTTTTGAAGTTAAGCAAAATTGTAACAGAATAGTCTTCTTCCTCAGGAAAATCTAGAAAGAGAAGAATGTTAACAGGATGTGATTGATTGCACTGGTAGTTTTCACGTGGGACTACGCTGGGGGCCGCCGGCGAGACGGTGCAGCCAGACAGGCCCATGGGTTTAGCTGGGACTGCGCTTGCGCGGTAAAGTTCAGGACTTGGTCCTCCACCTGCTGCTGGTTTGCTGGTGGAGTCGAACCCAGCCCAGCTGGTCAGCCTGATCACAGAAAAGCTGCCCCACCGGCCCTCTTCATCAACATGCTGGGCTCGTGTGCTTCTGGCTCGCTCGTCGTCTCTCTCAGTTAGGGACCCTCAGGGCTCCCAAGGAGAGGGACTGAACGTGGCGCTTGTCTGTCCCCAGGTTCTAGGACACAGCCGGAGGCTGACAGTGGGTAAGAGACCAACTGCAGTTCTGAGGGGCCTTCACACTTTCTCTGTCCTTTCCACCCACCACAACATACGAAACAACTGCACATGAATTTTTCCAAACAGCTTTTGTTTTCTCAAAGTCTTTCTTACCTCTATGAAACAAGAAGCTGTCACTGAGTAGGGCCTACCATAGGGGCTGCTTTCTTTCCTAATTTCTTCCCCCAGTTTAAAAACATACTTGTGTGTGCATGTGCGGGGGGGGGGGTGGCTATGATTAACTCTTAATATATTTAACGTGCAGTGAAAGCTTGGCAGTAAGTGTTGTAACGTGTCAGCGAGATAACAGATGCACGGCCGAATTGTAAAGGAGCACTTTATTACACCAGCGGGCTGGGGGGTACAGCTTCCCCAAATCCTCAGCCACAAGCCTTCTTTGTTGCCCGCTTTTAAAAGCACAAACTACAGAAAAAAAAAACTACATTCTCTTGGCGCCGCTTTTGGCACCGTTAAGGGGGGCTGATACAGAGAAGTGGGGCAGAGAAGCTTGTTAGCTCAGGGCCACCATTAATCTCCTTTTTCTGATGGTTTCTCTGAGTTTCCCAAGGCCATCCTCAACCCCTTATCTTTACAGTTTTCTTTGGGTGTCTCAAGGCCCTTATGTTTACAGAAAAGAAACTGCCAGGGTGTGTACGTGCAGTAACTGAGGGTCAGAATGGAGTTATTACAGTAAGGAACTCAATACAAGTCCAGTGAACTTTGTTAAGAGCTCAGGCTCTGGAGTCTGACTGCTGGGGCATCGGTCATGGTTTTACAACTTATTAACTGTGTGACTTTAGGGAATGTTGTGGACTGAATGTTTGTGTCTCCTCAAAATTCATAAGTTGGCCTTGCCAGTGTGGCTCAGTGGACTGAGCATCGCCCATGCACCAAGAGGTCACTGGTTCGATTACTGGTCAGGGCACACACCTGGGTTGCCTGCTCGATCCCCAGTAGGGGGTGTGCAGGAGGCAGCTGATCCCTGTTACTCTCTAAAGTGGATGTTTCCCTTTCTCCCACTCTAAAATCAGTGAAAACATATTTATTTTTAAAGTTCATATGTTGAAGCCCTAACATGTGGCTCCCAGTATGGCTCTGTTTGAAGGTAGGACCTCTGAGGAAGTAAGCTTAAATGAGGTCATAAGTTGTGGCCCTGATCCAGTAGGGTTGGTGTCCCCCTGAGAAGTGACACCGGGACAGCAGCTTCCAAGCCAGAAGGAGATCCCCACCTGAGCTGAATCAGCTGGGATGGACTTCTAGCCTCCAGAATTTTGAGAAAATAAATGTCTGTTGTGTAAGCCACCCAGTCTACAATCACTGTTATAGCATCCTGAGAAGACTAATGCAGGGAAATTACTTCGTTCTCTGTGCCTTAGTTCCCTGACTGTAAAGTGAAAATAACAAATATGCCCACCTCCTAGTGTTGCTTTGATGTGCTAAGTGTAATAAGCGCAACTAATGTTAATTAATCATATAATTATTGAGAACGCAATTTTCTGTTCTCTTTATCTAGAATAGAATCAGCTAATTTTATTTGTTGAATGGGTCTTTTTAAAAAAATGAATTAAACAGATTAGGTGTAAATATTTATACTTAGATTGTATATAGAAGAATGTGTATGAGCTTAAGACATATTTCAAGCTAAATTTAAGAAGGCTAAATACAGGTTTGTGAAATACAAGGAGAGTAAATTTGAAACGTTTTTGAAATGAATTTTGGCTTTTCTTTGAAGATGTGACTTAAATGTGACCAAACAGACTTAGAGGAATATTGTTTTAAATTTTTCAGGGATCCTCAAACTGTATTCCAAATAGCTAAATGCAAATTGTTAGTCTGTATTATTCTTGAAAAAAATATCTCAAAGAAGAAAAAAAGAAAGAGTACAAAGGAGGTCCTTTTAATTTTTTTAGCCCCAAGCTTCAACATGAAGTTTTGACTACAGTCAATTCCATTTTTTTTTTTTTTGAGTTGAAATTTCAATGTCCTAAAGACACAGATTCAGTTAATTTAGTAAAGTAAAGGTCAATCAATTACTGTGGGTGGAGAGAGGGTGGAGATAAAGCCAGTGTCTTTAATCTTTGATCTAATGAAGTTGCTACTATTCCTAGGTTGTTGCTGATACCTTTGAGGTCAGGATGCAATTCCTATAAGAAAATAAGAGACTCAACGATCTGGAAAGCAAATTGATCAAAACTCAGAGATAAGGTAGGAAAAACAGATTTCTCTGAAAAAAATAATCTGTGTGTTTAATCATTCCTCTCCCTTTTAACTACAATGTCTGGTTAATTAGAGGTAGAATAAGAAGAAGGTAGGAGAGAATACAGAATTTCAATGTCATCAAAAAGGTTGTGTGTCTATTTGCATGTTTTACTATAAAACCATAAAATTGGGGGTTAATAAGAGGAAATTCTATAATGTATCATAAATATTGCATTTTAATAGTATAAATTGTATTCTCATGATGATTATAGTAGGATAATAAAGTCTTTTAATAAGCACAAGAAAAATCCTACATGTAAAACCAAACAATGAAACACTATAGTTTAAAATAGTACGGTAATTGGTTTGACATCTTAATTAAATAATTATCTGAACTTAGTATTATAAATTCAGTGTGTAATTAGATAATTTCTTTGCCTAAGAAAAAGGGAATTCTTAAGTTCTTTCTCACTTAAGTTGTTATGAATAAGAAAATATTAATGTACATCATATGTACTCTGGGGCATAGGAAGGGAAAGAAAGGAAAATAGAAAGTTTTGTTTAAAAAAATGCATGCATGCTAAAAAGTGATAAAAATATTATTTTCTATTGATTTCCCACCCAAAATGTCTGAGTAGAAGTAATATATCCAGTTTTTAAATATTGCATTAGAAATAGTTTTATTTAATAGAAAGTAATGAAAACACAAAGAACAACATTTCTCAAGAACCTAAGCAAATATTTTTGACTGTAAGATTTCAGTATCTACAAATGCTATATGAAAATGATATTAATGTCTCTAAAGCACAGTGAAGAAAAGCAATGGGAAAACTATTAAAACTAAGAACATTTGGTCAAGTGGCCATTTCCAAAATAAATACTACAAATCAATAGCCTTAGCAATAATAAACCTTTAAAAAAAATTACACCAAGGTTGTAAAATATGAAATTTCTAGGAATAATCTCAATAAAAATATAAAAGACCAATGGACAATTTAAAAACCTCACGGCGGAAATAACCAAAAGGCTATTTTTTTCTCTTTTGTATTGCTAATGCTTTGAAAAATGCTGGACTCATGGTAGGCCATGAAGTATTTGTTGAATAGCTAATGAATCATGTTGCAGAATACGTAGAATATGCTTTCATGGTTTAAAAATATTGCAATGTTGATATTTAGTGAGTATATAGTAAATACATATATATGTGTGTGTATGTGTGTGTGTGTATAAATATATATATAAATAAAATAAGTGTGTACATGTATGTTTACTATAAAAATGATTATCCTCAAAATTGCATCCAGTATCTTACATAATAAAAAACAATAGAAGCATGTAATTCTAGTATTTAATCAGATAGTTTAGGGTCACAGATTGATTCTTTTATATTTATTTATTTTGTTCCTGAGTTTTAATCCCTAGTTATGTACTCTATTTTCTGGATATATAAGGCCAAAATACTGAATTATAAAAAACAATTAAATACAACACATGTGCACACATGCACACATAGACACACACAGCAGTCAACCAACCAGAGAACCAAACCTCGTGTCCCAGCTCAGCTCATCATCTTGTGTCACACTCCTACCTATCTGTCCATCAATCTATTGATCCATTGATCGATTCATCCTTATATGTGTATATATTATACAGTTTACTGACCTTTATACATATAAACTGGTATTATCAACCTGTTTCAGCCAAGCAAACACACAAAGTTATCACAGAGACAGTAGGAAAAATAGAAGAGTATTGCCATGGACACCAAGGAAAGGAAGAGTTTCAAGGAGTTGGAAGAAGTTAATGGAGATGATACAGAGAGATTATGTCTTGGTAGTTTTCTATTGGATTCATTGATTAGGATGCTACTGGTGAATTTCAAGAAAGCAGTTTCAGTAGGTTTATCAGCTACAAGCCTAATTCCTTGGACTGAAGGTCAGTGGGGTGAGGAGGAAGTAAGGAAATGAAGACGTGGCATCCTTATCAGTACCACTCAACTGGGAGAGAGTGGCCCCTGCCCTAAGACCTGCATTGTGAAAGGACACACACATACAAGAACACTGACTCGCAAGTTCATTCAAGCACAGGTGGGCAGTGCTGATGTCGGTGATCTAGCACTTAGTGCTCCCACAGCCTAGGTGGGGAACCTGACATCCTCCTTTGCAACATACCATTCAGTTTCCAAGGAAATGCTTCTCTCCATCTCTTGCACCATGTGTTTGAAACAAAAATGACAGTGTCTGAATGCCATGAAGATGTGTGTCAGGTAACTGTCAAACTCATAGACAAATATACCTTCAAAGTGAAGGAATGATCGAGCATCAAAAGTTCATCAATATTATAAAAACAATTAACTTTTCAAATTCTTCCTTTCACGTGGAAAAATGTCATAGCTTCTTACACGACAAAGTATCATTCCCTGCAGTTCTGAGCGTCCATTCTCTGTTCCTCTGTGTTTTAATTCTTGCTTCTAGAGACACTTAATAATAGTACAAAATTTGTAGCATTGGCAGCTGAGAAAGTATATAATGTTAAACTACATCGCTATGAGGATGTTTCAAGTATTTATTTTTACTTAATTTACATTTTTGATAAATATATTCCAAATTTGGATACTTTGAATACACTAACATTTTATATTTTAATTCATAGATCATTCCAGTCAGTAGAGCAAAAATAACATTATAACGTTACTTATAAAAGCAATTTGCAATTTTGTTGAAATAAAGGCAAAAAATATTTTGAAATACAACTTGTGAATTAGGTATCCTTTGTCTATTGCATCTCCAAACATTGCCAGCTCAACAAGAGAATGCCCAGAAATATACAATATTGATTAAATATAATCTTTGCTATTTTGCCTGATTTCAATAATATAAACACATAGTTTTATACATAATTTTTAATTTTTAAAATTATGAAGGTAGATTTGTCAAAGTAAGAAGAACATTTTTATTTAACTGTGTTTATTTATAATGTTTAAATATTTAGACATGGTATATGGGCTTCATCTGTCCTCTTTCTTGCTTGGGGTCTTGCAAATTTTAGGGGTAGGTCTAATGTGAATACATCCTTGAACATTTGTTCATTTACATCATTTCTTTAGATTAAAAGAGAAAGCATTTTTTTGTGAGTATTTAGATCTTTGATACTTTCCTAGCAAATACACCTTTGACAAATGAAAATATTTTTTTTTTTTACTGAGCACCATTTACTATCCTTGTATCAAAACATCCTTCTTAATTTTTTTTTTTGAATGTGTAAGTTATTACAATGTTCCAAAATTCTGCAGAGCTATTCCTTAGGCCCTGAAGAAACGGAGAGGAAGTCAGAGAGACCTGTGGGAATGGGCAGGACAGCTGGAGGAGGCTTTCTTGCGGTTCGGGTTTTGTTTAAACCATTGTTCTGAGTTTCGAATATATACTCATTGCCCAAAGTTTCTCAGTCTTGGCACCATCCATATTTTGGCTTGGATAATCTTTATTGTGAGGGGCTTTCCGGGGCACTGTAGAATGTTTAGCAGTATCCCTGGCTTCTACCCACCAGATGCCAGTCACACATTCTAGTTGACACAACCAAAAATCTCTCCAGAAATTGTCAAATATCTTCTGGAGGAGGACAAAATTGCCTCCAGTTGAGAACTACTCATTTTATTTTATAAATGATGACTCATTAAATATTGTTCACTGCTGAAATCACATCATATAATTATTTTACTCTTTTTCCAAACAATTTTTTTATTTTAGTTTATTTTATATGTAAATTTACTGACAGAGTTGCAAAGCACCTCTTAATATGTCAAAGATAATCAGTTAATTTATCAGTTTGATTTTTCTCTGGGAGGTGCCTCTGTCCTTCCACTCCAGTGTGGATTGGTTGCTCTTTCTCAGCGAGATATATAACTATCATCTTGCAACTTCTCACACTAAGAAATTCCTTTGCCTCACTAATCTGATAAAGCCCATTTCCTGGATTCATGTGTATTGGTATAAATCGCACTTGGCTGCTTATAAGAGACACCTAAACAACAATGACTTAAACAGCAATAAATTGACTTTTTGCTAATGTACATATATTGGAAAGCTAGTTGTGCAGTTACGGCAGCTACAGAAGTCATCAGAGATCGTGGCACCTTCTCTGTGTGACACCATGCTCATGCACGACTTGCCTTCTGATGGTCAAAAAATGTCTGCTGGATCTCTAACATCACATATGCACTCAAAGCAGGCAATATAGGAGGAAGGGGTGGGGCGAAGACAGAAAGGTTCTTATATACAATTTGGTTTGGTTTGTATGACATTCTGTGTTGAAAATCCTGTTCCCTTAGATGAAAATGTTGAAACTATTCCTTCATTGTCTTTTGGCTTTCAGTGTTGCTACTATAAAGTTTCATATCATTCTGATTCCTGATTCTTTGTGATTCATTTTCTTTTCCTCTAATGCTTTTAGCATCATGTTTACTGTTTCTGAATGTCGTGACAGCCACCTTGGTTTGGATCTTTTTCATTCATTGGGCTAGACACTTAGAGAAGCTTTTCTTTTTGGAAACTCAATTTCTGGACAATTTCCTCATAATATTTCTTTGATAATTTATTCCCTCTGCTTTTACTATGCTTTGATTCTGGATGTTCGAGCTCTAATTAGTTGAATGTTGGAACACCTGGAATGATCATATAATTTTTCCCCCTCTGGTTTTCAATTATTTTCTTTTTGGTTCTGTGTTTCAGATCATTTTTTTCAATTTTAACTTCAAGCCCATCTTTTGAATTTTTTTATTTCTGCTGTCCAATTATATTTTCTTCTCTGTTTCTGTTTTATAGCAATTTGTTTTTACATCATGATTTCAGTAACTTCTCATCTCTCTGAGACCATTAATGATAAAATTGTAGTTCTTTCTCTGCTTCTGTTTTTTTCTGCTTATTTTCTTTTCTATTTTTCACTAAAGGACATTTCTCAAATATCTTACAATGCACCTCTTTAAGAGTGAGGTGTTTGAAAGGTAATTGAAAGCACTCTCTGTGTACAGGTTTGTAATCTCTCTATAGCACTGTTTGGTAAGGACTTGGCCATTTCATTAGGAAAAGCCCAAAGTCAATGTCTGTAGATATGGGGGTTCCCAGTTTTATTAGATGTAATTGACATATACACATATAGCATTGTGTAATTTTAAGGTGTGGTTAAATATATGTGTTTTCTAGTTCTGATCAGATTCCTGTGGAGACTCCTCTAACCCACTGCCCAAAAGATGTGTGTAAACTTGACTGTTAGCATTCTGGGAGTAGAGCATGAGAACTGGAGTGCAAGCCTACTTTTGGATGTGTAATTTAATTAATTTTCCTGTTTTCAAAATTGCACAGCATCCCTGCCCCCATCCATGCAGCCTCAAACCCACAGGTCCTTGATTTCAAATTTTTCAGAAACTTAACTTCAAAGCATTGTATGGTAAGGAAACAGATATAAGGGTCAAAATTCCCGTTATAAAGACTTCCAACAAATCCTCCCTTTTTCAGACCCGTCCTCTACTTTCTGCCTATATATCTTTCTACACAAATACCTATATCCTTCAGTTACTGAATCTCTAGTGGTTCTCTGGCTAGAATTGGTTTCAAGTATCTCCCTCTACTAGGACAGTTACCACTTGTGAATTTACTTTCCTCTTCTACATCTTTATTGATATATCTTACGTGCTCTAGTTCTCTTTTCATTTACTTTGCCCTTGTGTTTTATCCATTTTTACTGATTTATTTTCATTTTGGTGGTATTAGCGGCTAAAAATAAATATGTTTAATCTGTCATGTTGATCAGAGTTTTCATTAATTTTTTATAACTTCCATAGGTAATATTTTAAAAGTCTCAAGTATATAAAGAAAAAGGGTGTGTTAATATAACTAGGTTAAGACAACAGAAAGAACGAGTTAGCCCAAAACTAGTTAACTCCAGGGACTGGACTAGGTGCTGGGGCTTTGACTATTGGTGCCATAACTTCTTCACAATAATGAAATTGTATATATTAATTCCTACTTTAGGTGTTCCCTATCATGATAACTACACCTGCTACCTTTATCAGAATGAATATGTCAAATGTACCAAGATTTGAAAGATGCTTTATGTGGTTATCTGATAAAATGTGATTTAGAGCTAATGTGCTTTTGTATCACTTCTACCCTTTGCTTTCAAACCAATGTTCACATTAGCTATCATGAATAAATAATATTTGAGTTATCTCAATCCTAATCTTGAGAATTGAAATTCAATGAAAACCATTGGGGATCTTCCAAATAGCTCCTTTAAGTGGAGATGTTCTAAATGAACAGGTTAGCCCTCACTAGCACAGCATGGCATTGATAGGAAGATGTAAGAATAGGAGAAGTAGGGAGGAATAGATCTGCACTGGTCAGAGAAAAAAAAAAAAAATATATATATATATATATATATATTTTTTTTAATCCTCACCCGAGGATATTTTTCTGTTTATCTGCAGATAGGCTGGGAGGGAGATAGAGGGAGAAAGGGAGAGAGAGAGAGAAACATCGATGTGAGAGGGACGCATTGACTGGTTGCCTCCCACACGACCTTGACCAGGGCCAGGACAAACCGCAACTGAGGTACGTGTCCTTGGCTGGAATCGAACCAGCCACTCATTGATCCGTGGGCCGATGCTCTACCGCTGAGCCAAACCGGCCAGGGCCAGAATATATTTTTAATTTTCTTACACATGACTAATGTGGAAGACCCCCATCCCAGTTTTTTTTAGGAATTACATTGCCTGACTTATAAGGCACTATACAACATGACTTCGGTCATAAATTTCGTAAAATCGACTTATTATTTGGATTCTACTGAATCTGTAGTGCACTTTGCCTCAGCTTAGCTCAATATCTGACTATTAAGTCCAAATCACTTCTCAGATGACACAGTGTTTGAAATGTCGTTACGGGAATAAATGGTTGCATTTTATTTTTGTTACTTCCAACTTCATCAGTGAAAAGCTATGATAAAATATAATAAGGTTTAATTCTAAAACATAATAAGGTTTAAATCATGAGAAGAGGGAACTACTTTATTTCAGCTATTGTATCGTGTGTCTTGAAGAAATTATAGTACATATTAAGAGATACATTGAGTTATATGTCTCAAAAACAGAGGATTTTTTTGCACCCTATTTATATACATTACGTATTTTGGGTTAAGCAAAAACAAGATAACAGCAATGAGATTTAGCTTTAAGATTTTAGATGTTAAGAAGAAGAAGAAAACAAATGCAGAGAGTTTAACAATTTTTATTTGTTTTGTTTTGTTTGGACAATAGAAAGACGCGAGGACAATTATTTTCTTTAAAAATGAAAGGAAATTTATTTCCTAGGTCTTTACAGAGAGAACATCTATGAATAAAATCTTCAAACATGAAGAAACATTGCCCAAACTAATGGTTCTTGTATCGACCTTCAATAGAGGCAAAGAACATTACATTAAATTGTGCCTCAGTGAAAGCAGTTCTTTGAAGAGCCGAGATAATGTGGTAAATGTGCTTTACTGTCTGATGGTTTAATACAAGAATGGATCTTGGGGAATCGGACAAATGGATGTCAGCACATCCATTAGGCTCTTTCCAGCATCATTACTATAAGGAAGGTTAAGATTCTATAGAATTTCGATGGGAAATTCAGTTCTTCCTTAGACATTCAGGAGTATAGAAGGGTTATTTATTTCTGAAATAATCATGATAATATCCCTGTAACTGAAATTCTTTATGATGTTTATACCTGTGATGTGGACTCAGATTCATTTCTCTGTTTTCTTTGGTAAGGGTAAAGATGTCCATTTTTATTTGCACATATAGAAAGTTTTGTTTAATTGCTATCTGCAGGAAGCTGATATTCAGAAAGTAGGTGAATAAATTATAAACATACTTATATTCTCTTTAATCTCTCAATTCAAAAACATAAAGATTTATGACTCAGCAATTTATGACCTAATTACTATTTTCCTTCAAATTAAATAATTAAATAACTGTCTTCGTCTATTTGGGCTGCCATAATAAAATACCTTAGACTGGGTGGCTTAAACAAAATAAACAGTTTTTGAGTCTGGTAGTCTGAAATCAGGGTGCTAGTACAGTCAGATTCTGATGAGAACTTTTTTCCTGACTTATAGATGATCGTCTTCTCCATCTGTCTTCACGTGGCAGACAGAACAAGCTCCCTGATGTCTGTTCTTATAAGGGCACTAATTCCATTATGGGGGATCCACCCTCTTGTCTTCACTTAAACCTATTAACTTTCCAAAGATTTCATCTCCAAATACTCTCACACATGAGTAGGGCTTCAACATATGAATTGGGGGGAACACAATTCAGTCCATAGCAACAACATTACCTGAGTTTTCTTTTAATTTTTTTCTCTTTATTGATTTTAGAGAGGGAGAGAGAGATAAAAACATCAATGAGAGAGAACATCGACTGGACACCTCCTGCATGTCCCCCATTGGGGATTTGGCCCACAACCTGGGCATGTGCCCTGACTGGGAATCGAACCAGAGACCTCTTGTTACATAGGTCAATGCTCAACCACTGAGCCACACCAGCAGGGCTATTACCTGAGTTTTCATGTTGAGTATTCTAGTTGATTCTTCTAGATTTTCATGCAGCCAGTGTTGGCAAACCATGATCTATAGCCACCTGTCTGTCTCACTGAAAGTACCAAGGCTCATTCAGGAAGACCTATGTCTCTTATTTTGGCTGCCCCCCCCCCTTATTTTTTTCCAGAAAGAACATGGTCCATAATCTCAGTTTTGAAGCAAACTAGGAATTCTTGGTTAAGGGACTGGTAGATATGATGAATAAGGAAGAAAAGGGGAAAATTCAGAAGTAATGAAAAAATATTAAACACATTCTACATCAAACATATTTTCATACGTACTTTCCATCAAACATAAAACACACAAATAAACTCATAATTCTAACTGCTTATGACAACTTATCTAACTGCCTAAACATATACTATGACAAATTATCTATCTGCCTAAACATATACATACATATAATGCAACATATGTAAAATAATGTCATCCTTTCATTTTGCATATTTCATGTGAATCCACACATACAGTATAAAATTATACCTCTTTTATTTAAACAACATTTCAATGTGTTTTACTTCTTTGCCATCAACTATGTTTTGCTTCTTCACCATTAACTACAACTGGACACTATAATTAAATATGCTAGGCATAGGTCATCTGTATTTGTGAATGGCCTTTTGTCTCCAGAAAAAGGGCATGCATCATGTTGTCAACAGGATAGGCTGCATATAAATGTAATGTTTACTCTTTGATGTAGAAATGAGAGTGTTATCTCTAAAATATGCTTATGTCCCTTTACACCAAAGCAAATGCATATGAAAGTATGTGAGTGGTTTCCTTTCTACATGTGTTATCCTCAGACTAAAGAGTATTGTCCTGTGGGAGGTAATAAATGTAAGTTTTAGAATTCATGTACTTCATTTTAATATTTGTGTTAATAAGATACAGCTAGTTAGGTTAAAAGAGACTGGGTTATATCCACATGTATGTGTCTCACTGGGCTGTGCGTTCTCTGTGTCCTCAGAACAGTATTTACCTAACCCCACTGGGACTCTATAAGTGCTTACTGACTGACTGAATATATGTCTCCAAAATATCTAGAACACAGCATAGTTGATTCAATAATTTAATTTGATTTAATAATCAGTAGTGATAGATCATGGTCAGATAAATTGATTTGCATCAGATTTGCAACAAAAATGGTGAACTAACTTACATCATTTCAGTGGCAATTATTTATAAGGCTTTCTATTCATTTGATTTAATATTTCAACCAACTTATTAATTATGGAGCTTTACGTTCTTATTGCTAGTTTATTTTATTTCTTTTCTGTTACTTCATTTTTGAAGAATTCCCTGAGCTCAAAAAATATTTCCCACCTCATTAAAGATTCTAGATGACACGTCCTTGATTGAAAAATGCCAATGGCATTTAGTTTTGGTTACTTCTAATGCAGAGGCAGAGCATTAGAAACCTCAGAGTGTGCCCTGGCTGGTTTGGCTCAGCGGTTAGAGCATCAGCCTGCGGACAAGAGAGTCCCAGGTTTGGTTCCCGCTAAGGGCATGTACCTCAGTTGCAGTTTGTCCCTGGCGCCGGTTGGGGTCGTGTGGGTGGCAACCACTCAATGTGTCTCTCTCACCATTGTTTCTCTCTCCCTCCCACTCTATCTGAAGATAAATGAAAAAAGAAACCTCAGGGTATGTTTTTGTTTGTTTTTTTAAATCAAGTACATTTTCACTGAGACTTTAAAGATAACCAGAATGATTACAAAGTCAAGGTCATTTTTCAAGGGTAAAATTCTTTATTGAAGTCTAGTTAACCTAAGGATTCTAGTCAAGTGCCAAATTAGATATTTGCTTTATGCGCTAGTAAATTTCCTTCCTAGGTTAAAATGCATTTGTTTGATTTTATTATTTCTTCTAGGGATGGGTAATTGGCAAATATTGGTGATGCTTCATCACAGACATGGTTGTAATTTGGTTATGTGGGAAGTGATATGTGTATAAGACTAAAAGAATATTGGGGCATTTTATGTTTAATTTCTGGAAGTTAATGAATTCATGGCACTGTGCTTTCAGTCTCGAGAAGTAGAATCCAGAGAGAAATATCTTGATGCTTCATCATAGAAGAATTGGGATACCTTCAGATGAAATGAGATAACATATCATAGCAATATCATCATATAATTACCTATAAATGAAAAGAACCATGTATGTACATGTCAGTTACGGCATTGTCAAGAGTGAATGAGAAGGGTTTTCGATCAGTTTATTAGATGACTAAATAGCGCAGGTGAGCTTGCCTCCTAGTTAGAGTATCAGCTTTGGAGTCATACAGCATAACTTTCTATTCCAGTTCTCCCTCTTAGTAATTGTGTGTGCTCGGGCAAGCTTTTTTCAGTGTTTGGCATATAATAGATCCACAATAAATGATAGTTATTGCCATTCGCTAATAAACAACTAAGGTGTCTTTCTGGAATATTCAGTTTTTCAATCAGTATTTGTGTTGAGCATTTTTGGTTATTGCCAGGCAGAATGTTTTATTGGGGTGAAGTCTTTGTTTTGTGATCTTCTCTACTCAATTAGCTAGATATCCTTCACTCTTAGTTTAAAAAGCAGAATCCTTGAGAGTTAGAGACATAAGCATTTGCATAGTATATCTCATTTTTGTTAGGTATTTTAATGGAAATATTCTTTTAGATGTACAAGTAGTAGGATCATGGTCATTCCTTCTAAATTTTGGTCATATATTCAGGAATGTAGTGATGGCAGTTGATAGGGAAATTGTGATTTTAACTGTCCCTGAAGCGCTGGTCTATGCATCTTGGGACATACTCAGATTTACCTTATAGATTATACTGCCTGGTTAACTTTTTTTAAAATTAACTTATTGGGGTAACATTAGTTAATAACATTATACAAATTCCAGGTGTATAACTTCATGATGCAACATCTGAGTACTCTGTTGTGTGCTCACCACCTGAAGCTTAGTCTCTTTCCATCGCCATGCACTTGACCTCCTTTACCCTCTTTATCCTCCCCCGACCCTTTTCTCCCCTGGTAACCACCATTCTGTTGTCTGGATCTGTGAGTTTGCTTTTTTTGTTCGTTCATGTTTGTTTTGCTTGTTCATTTATTGCTTTTAGTTTTATATCCTACATATGAGTGAAATCATATAATTCATGTCCTTTTCCATCTGACTTATTTCACTTAGTGTGATACTCTCAAGATTTATCCATTTGTCACAAACTCTACTCTTATATAATGTATTGTGCTCCTGGATCTGTTTTTTGCTGCCACCTAAATACCTTTGTTTCCTATTGATTAGTTTATTCCTACTTAAACTGAGCCTGTGTGATTTATTTTAACCTACCTGCCTGCTTGATTTAGGGTTGGAAAAAATATATATATATCCATTTTAAATTTCAGGAAATCAATGCTATTGATTTTCTGGTTAGCAGGTGTAGTAAAGAGGGATGAGATTTACACAGGTTATTTTGCAGCATTATTTTTTAATTTCAAAAGCAAACACATTTTATATGTATTTAATAAGCAAAAGACCAAGAATCGCAGATTTCTTGATATCCTCTTGAAATGACATCAAATATAACAGATTTACTAATATTTTTCTCATTAAATCACATATGGATTTACTCTATACAAAGGCAAGGTCTGCATATCTGTAGCAGAATCAAGCATGGCTGAAAGATGAAGTCATTCGTTCGTAGTTGCCAGGGAATATTAACAGTATGACTCCCAAAAGTGGAAGTGCTGTTATCTCTATGTCCACCTGCCAAAAGACTTGCAGAGAGGGCACAGAAAAGCAGAAATTCTTCAGCTGCACCAATATGACAGCTCCAAAATGATCTGAAAGTAGAAAAAAGCAGAATTATTGATTTTGAGATATTCTGATATGTCAGTTCCAGCCTTGACTAAATCCAATCTTTAATGAAAAATGAAGAATTCAGACATGGAGTAAGTTCATTTGTCATTCTCTCTCCCATTCATGGCTAAATTTATATTTTCTATTTGAAGATGGTTTATAGGTAATGTAAAGCAAACATTTCATAAACTTGGACAGACCTCTGTATACAGAATGCAAATAAATTTAGTGTCTAAAACAATGTTTGTCCTATCTGGGTGGCTCAGTTGGTTGGAGCGTCATCGCATACACCAAAAAGGTTGTGGGTTTGATCCCCAGTCATGGAGTGTACAGGAGGCAACTGATTGTTATTTCTCTCTCACATCAATGTTTCTCTCTCTCCCTTCCTGTCTCTAAAATCAATTAAAAAAAAAATCCTTGGCTGAGGATTTAAAAAAAAAACACACCAAAAACAGTGTTTAAGCTTGAAAACTTTGGGAAGCTTTAACTTTACTTAAAGACCAGATAGACAACACAAAAATAAACTGCTTTTAATCTTCAGGTTACAGATAGCATGAAAATAAGATTACTGATCATTCCCGAGTTTTACTTTTAATGCTTCATGGACTGTGTATAGGAATATAATTTTTTACACTTGTGCTTACCTCTCATAAGGAGAATTTATGTAACTTGGGAGAACACAAGGGTGACCTTGGCCCTTTGGATGTTGTCCTTTTGAAACCCTGCCCTTCACCACTCACATATCCCGCCCACATCTCAGCAAATGACCCTGTTCAGAGGGAAAATCGGAGCTGCCCACTGTACATGCTGTCAACCTTCTGCCCCACTATCCACAAATGTACTTACTCCTGTATACTCCAGTTACGGGGAAAGCTCAGGGCTAATCATTTCTGGTGCTCTGTACCCCATCCCTCCCTACTACCTGCAGTTTCTTAGTATATTCATTGTCACTTGCTCTCTTCTTGGTTAATCTGTCTCTCTTCACTGGTTCCTTTTTTCAACTTATAAATATGAATTAATTCAACAAGTATTTTTGAAGAATTTTCCTGAATTACTGACCCATGCCCTAACATAGACCAGGAAGCTCAGGAGACACCGAGCAGGATACATACCAAAATACTGAAACACACATCTTGGCAATCATATTAAAATGAATGAATACCAAAGACAAAGAGAATACCTTGAAGGCATTAAGAGAAAAAAGACATATTACATACAGAAAAATAAAGATGATTAAAACAGACTGTGTGAGAAGCTATGCAACCAGAAGACATTGAAATAATATTGTTAAAATACTGAAAGGGAAAAAACCTGTCACCTCACAGTCTTCTACTCAGTGAAAATAACTTTCATAAGAGAACAATTAATAAAGATTTTCCCAGACCAAAAAAGTACTGAAGGCTAGGAGAACTCAAGCTTGAAGATCTGGTATAAAGAAATGTTAAGGGAAGTGTTTCAGGCAGAAGGACTATGACATTAGACAGAAGTTTGGATTTTCATGTAGAAATGAAGATTGCTCAAAATGAATGGAAGTAAAAATAAAACTTGTATTTTAATTTTCAGTTGCTCTAAATAATTACTGAATATTTAAAGTAAAAATTTTAGCAATGTATTGAGTCCTTAGAGCATACAAAAGGAAATATGGATGACATTAGTAAAAATGTTGGAGTGTCAGAATTAGGGAAACATTTGTAAGGTGTTTGGGGGTGGTCACATTATCAACAGGAAATACAAAGCAACTCATTATAAAACTAGAGTTGTCTTCAAATTCTATGCTGTTTCCTCCCGTCGTTAACTGCTATAGAACTCACCTCGGACAGGTATCATTTTTTTCATCCTCTTTACTCCTATTGCTTTGATCTCATTATATCTTGCCTGAGCTGGTACAATAGTTTCCTAACCAGATATTTTTCTCAAAGTCATCCCTTACCATGATTCCAGAGGTATATTTCCAAGATGCAGATCTAATCCCATGTTTAAAATACATTACTCATTCTCATCGGGAAGCACGCGAAGCCCTTCATGGTGTCCTCCTCTCTCTGAGCCACCGTCTCATCTCTGATTTCTCCGTCAAATATGCTCATCAGTGTCACACTGTTTGCAGTTCTTCCAGATTGTTTACATCATCTTGAGTTTGCACATATTTTTTTTCCATATGAAAGTGCGCATACCCCCAGTTGGCTGCTGTGAACAAAATTTAAATTCCACCTCATTTTTAAAGCTCTCACTGATAGCTCACTGCCATTCCTTTCTCTATAGTGACAACACTCCACCTACCTTATCCTATATGGCACTGTTTTGGGTACTTAACAAGTGAGTTATTGTTTTAAAATTATATGTCTATTTTCTCCACTAAATTTTGAATTCAGACATGGCTGGCATCTTACTAGTCTGTTTGTTTGTTGTTTTTTTAACCCTTTGCCAAACTATGGACACATGGAAGGTTCAGAGCAAGAATGAATAAATAGAATGAAATAGAATAAACCAAAAGTTAGGTTCAGTAATTTCCCATGATTCCTAAATGCATTGAAAATGATTGAAGACAAGGATCAACTTTAAACATTTTTCTCAAATAAATCTGTTGAAGACAATATATCAAATGCTATTATTTTCTTCATTTCCCACACATAAACTCATCAATAATTCTTTTTCTGTGTTTTCTAGCATTGTATCACACATGGTTTGTAGCTGTACTTGGATTTAACTATTCTGAATTTTATATACACCTGATTTATTCTTTTTACTTAAAAATAATGGTAGAAGTTAACTGGCTATCAATCTTTAACTACATAAAATGCCTTCTGTGCATAAAATGTAATTCTATACTTGAGAGTGTTGAAATGTTATCTACTACAAATTTATTTAAAGATGTGCTGAAAACATGGTCAATGATGATGATGAAATCCTTAAGCAAGAAATCTTGAACTAAATGAGATAAAATAAAATACCTTCAAATTGTTTGTTGCTCACCGGGACTATTTGATCTCTTGATTTAATCATATCAAGTTCCAAAGTTGGATCCAGAATGAATTGCTACTGGGTGTATCCAAATTATATTACTTAAGCAGATATCTTTTTGTCCTCATATTTTATGGTTTAGTCTGTAATTCTTGCTTCTGAAGAGTTACAGTGGCAGTATTACTGGACTCAATAAATCAACCAAACTTTTTAGTTCCTACTATGTGCAATAAATTTGAGGGTAGATTGATTAGAAAGAATCCATACTTCTAATATGCTTATAGCTTGATGTCGAGACAATAATATTATTAATGCTCCTAATTTTGAGACCATCAACACAGTAATATATGTTGTTATGTATCTAACACTGTGCCAAAGAATATATGTATTATATATCATATTTAGTCATCACAAAAACCCTACGTAGTAGATGTAATTATTATCCCTATTCAACCTCAAAGAAAACTAAGACATAAGATTTTAATGAAATTCTCTAATATCACACAGTTATTAAGTCATAGAGCTGGAATTTCTCCCCAATAGAGTTTGTTCTCTTTAGCAGCCTATTGCCTCCTTAAGTTTTACAAGCCAAAAAAAAAAAAAAATATATATATATATATATATATATATATATATATATATATAGTTAAAAAGCACATGAACTCTTAAATCACAGTTCAATGAAACAACCTAGAAATATTGTGGGCAGTATATGATTAACTGTCAAAAGAATAGTAAAGACAAATTCTTTGGGTTTATCTAGATCCTTTAGAGTACAAATCACCTTCTAGCTTATCTCTTGTAAGTATTTCCTCCTTTAATTAAACACTCCCCTTATAACTGCAACTTGATAACAAAATCCAGAATTATACACATTTACTAGGTGTGTTTTTCCTATACAGATTTTTTTAAATGTATTGATTAAATGTGTGCTCTTTTGAAACACATACACAATCTGATTCCCTTCTTGCATATATAAACCAATTAGCCTGCCCAATTATAAATCAGGCTTAAAATGATAGCTATTGTTGAATTTTTGCAGAATTAATTGGACTAAAATATTCTCAATATCTATCAAATGTGTGCCAATCAAATAGCTATGTAGTAATAACAAATGTCTGGCTGTGACCTGTAAAGGACAGCTTTTTCATATATGTTCTTACATTACATCTTCAGCGTTTCCCTTATTTTAAAGCTTCTTTCCACGGTACCTTAGAGGTTCTCAAAATTCAGAAGTAACTGCATTGTCTGAATGAATAGGATTCAGGAGATTTATGATGAGCCCATATGACTGTATAAAAGTGAAGTCATATGATAATGATTTTCTTTGATTGTAAGAAAATGCTTTTTAGAAAATCAGTTGAGCATTTTTTTTTTCTTCCCCATTTCAATGTAGATCATCACTACTTTAGTTATAGCTTACATCAGGTTTTGTATAGAAAGAGAAAAAAGAAAGCTTTGTTTGGAAGTGCTTTCAGTGGTTGATTTCCTGAAAGAGCAACCTCAGGAGGAATCATTTTAACCCTAGCTCTCCCAAAGAATCAGTAATTTTAAAATCTAGGTAACCTTCAAATGCAAACATTAATGCCATGAATACTTATGCTAGTGCAAATACTTTTAATTCAAGGTGGATCTATCTCAAAGAAACTGAATTCATATTGTTTTCTATACAGGCTTCATAAAATCTGTAACATTTGTGGGCATATAGCCAGAAAAAAGAGTAAGTCTCTGTCTCATAAAGTAGTAACTTTTGCTTGCAATACAAACAAGATTTAAATATGGTGGCACAAATCCACAAGCAATATGTACACAGTCAGGTTTATGATTGTATGAAACTGCTTGACTGTTGGAGTTTATTTTGATCATCTCTGATTTGATTTTCTCTTTGTGAATATATTTACAATAAAGCAAGAGGCCCTTGATATGAGCCATTCGTTAGTTTTCATAATGTCTTAGTATAGTTTTGATGTGATGGTGATTGACTCCAGTGTCTGCTCTAGTATGCAATTTAGTTTCTCTCGCACCCAGGTTATATTAAACGTTGAAACAATACCAAATTATTTTCGTTTTTAGTTTTTAGGGTTTTTTTATTTTTGTTGTTGTTGTTAATCCTCACCCGAGATATTTTTCCCATTGACTTTTAGAGTGGAAGGTGGGGAGGGATGGGGCGGGAGGGAGAGAACACTGATGTGAGAGACAGACACATCGATCGGTTGTCTCCTGCACGCACCCCAACCAAACCCATGACCCTTTAGTGCGTGGGCCGATGCTCTAACCACTGAGCAACACTGGCCAAGGCTATTTTAGTTTTTCATAAAAAGGAGAAGCTCATCCATAAGACTTTCTGAAGTGCATGTTCTTGCCTGTTAGGTTATAAGTATAGATGCAAAACTAGTGATTTGTAAGTCACATGGCCATGGTTCTAACCTTGAGGTTTTTGCCTCTCTGAACTTTCATTCCTTCTTTCCTAGAATAGGATACATCCTAATATAACATACCTAATAGAAGAACAGACATATAATGTGGCTGTTTCGAGTAAGTTTTTACAATATACATCAAATAGCATTGCACATTACCCTTATTATGCATGTGTTAGTCATCCCAGTCATTTTTCATAATATGTAATTATTAACTTAGTCTGTGTTCAACCAGAAAGTCATTTCTACTTTTCGTTTTAATATGAAATTTGTTTCTTGTTTGGCACCTGAGCAAGGTTTCCAGATCTGGTTAATTCCTTCTTTTTGGTTAAAAGGTAGCTCTTCACAGTGGGGCAGTACTGACTTAACCCCCTCTTTTGAAAAATTCCAAATCTTACTCATCTAATTTGGGTAACTTCTAGTTGGGTTGACATCTGTATTTGAGACAACCAAGTGCTTTACAAACACAAGTTCTTTACAGATATGGAAAGGAATCCCAAAGGGAGAAAAATTAAGTATTTGAACTTGTCATCTTTCACTCGGATGTTATCATTTAATATATTTTATGGTTGCTTATTTGATGTAGTAAAAGATTCTTCCATACATTAACTGATCCTAACAATCTTTTATAAAGGATTGCTATAATAACTTACTAAAAAAATACTACCCAAAGACATTTTTTATTGAATTCTCTTTGATCTGAACATCAGTTGATGGCTATAAAGAGACCTGATATGTCAAAAACAATTGTAGAACAGTTGATTAACTGTGCACAGAAGGTGATCCTAGATTAAATAAAGAGTAAAATCAAATCAGAGGTAACAGCTGAATTTAATAAATTTAGGAGCAGTCGGGAAAAAATCACAATTTTATGAAAACACTTTGAGGTCTCTAAAGCTGATACCATGCTTTAAAAGTGCTTTTATTTACTGTAGGGTGTGTTAACAGAACACAATATTTATCAATTAATTGATTCTAAAATAAGACCTTTGTGAATAAGTAAAGCAAAAACCTACACTGTTTTAACTTTTGTATCAGCAATGAAGAACGTGTTATTTTAACAATGCTCTGTTTCATTTACGTTTTCCAAAATTTTTTTTATTTTTAGATTATACTATACACTCATGGAGTGTTGGTATTAAAGTGTCTCAATATGAGCATTTTTGATATGATCACCTTTATGGTTTACTCATCACAAATGCACTACCAAATGACATTGACTTATTGGGTCACATAAACAAATTCTGAAGCTTTGAACCCCTTGTATCTACATGTGATGGCATCTGTTGAGATGGGTAGAAGAATTCTCTGGATGGAATTGCTTGGTTGCCTAGCAATCAGTCACCTGATGTGTTTGGGGAATTAGGCAGTGAGTAAGAATTCTGATAAAAGAGAGAAGCCACAAGATCTTTTAGAAAGGCTAATTATATGTACAGTAGCATCTGTTTTAGCTTCTGCTTGAGTGTATAAAGTAATTGAAACTAAGCCAGTACCTTTCGGTAAGTTTCATTATGGAGAAAAAGGGATCTTGCAATAGTTGTACTGTGTTGCTCATATGACTTTTTTTTTAGTGACGGGAACATATTCTCAGGAGACTTCTAAGAATCCAAGATGTTCAGTGTCTATAACACGAATTGTAGTGACCTTGTGAAATAACATTTTGAAACAATGTTCTTTGGCACTATTATAAGTAGAAACTTTTAATTCATATGGATGATTAAACTTAATTTTTAAAAAATATGTTTTTATTTAATTTTTAGAGACAGAGAAAGGGAGAGAGAGAGATAGAAACATCGATGTGAGAAACATCAATTAGCTGCCCCCCACTAGGGATTGAGCCTGCAACCTGGGCATGTGCCCTGACCTGGAATCGAATCGGGACCTCTCAGTCCATGGGACGACACTCAATCCACTGAGCCACACCAGCTGGGCGATTATACTTAATTAAGCAAATGTTTGTCCTTAGATTAATTCTCATCAAATAGAGTCTTTTTCCAGAAATGTGACTTCTTGATATAGTAAAGTTTTGTGACAAAAATACAGAAGCCATCTAGCAAGATGCTGCCTATTATACTATTATTGTGTTTGAATAGGGTAATGCTAATATTTTTAGACTGATTTCTGTAACATTAGCATAAACTACAATTCAAACTCGTCTCTACCAATGAGTGTCTGATGGATAACTGAGTCAAATACAATAAGGTCTATTACTTTTTATGGCTTTCTTAAATCTTGGGAATAAGACTAGGTAAAAATAAAAAACTAATATAAAAATTGATTAATATGGATATATAGTTTCTATAACAACTGTCATGAAAAGGCATATAAAGAAGTATTTAGTAAAACCTCTAGTCCATAATGTGCTACCTTTATAACCATACTATAAAAGAATTTCAGAACATATGCATTTTCCTCTCATTAATGTTAGACTTAACTATTTTATTTTTATTTTTTTATTGCTGCCACTATTGCAGACGTCCCCCATCCCCCCCCTTTGCCCACCTCCACTCAGCCCCCATCACCCCTCCCTTGACCACTCTGTTGTCTATGTCCATGGGCTATGCATATATGTTCTTTGGCTACTCTCTTCACCTTCTTTCATCCAGTCTCCCCCCTCCTCCCCTCTGACATCCGTCATTCTGTTCCATGTATCCATGCCTCTGGCTCTATTTTGTTCATTAGAGTCTACATATAAGTGAGATCATGTGGTATTTCTCTTTCTGTGACTGGCCTCTTTCACTTAACATAAAAATCTGCAGATCCATTCATGCTGTTGCAAAGGGTAAGAGTTGCTCCTTTTTTTTACAGCTGTGTATATTTAACTTTAATGTTTAATTTTTAAATATAATGAATATTAGGATTTTTAAAATTGAGATAATACATAACAAAATTTATCATTTTAATAATTTAAAGCATACAATTCAATGATTTTTGTATATTTACAAAGTTGTGTAACCATCACTACTATCAAATTCTAGAATATTTTCATCACCCCCAAAAGAAATCTTATATTCATTAGCAGTCACTCCCATTCTTCCCTCCCCGCCAGCTACTAGCAAGCATTAATCTACTCTCTGTGTCAATGGATTTGCTTATTCTGAATATTTCAATTCAATGAAATCATACAATATGTGGTATTTTATGTCTGGCTTCTTTCATTTAGCATAATATTTTCAAGATTTATTCATGTTATAGCAAGTATTAGTACTTCAGTCCTTTTAGGGCTGAACATATTTCATTGTATGGATATGCCACATCTTATTTATTAATTCACTGGTTGATGGACACCGAGGCTGTTTTTACATGATGGCTATTATGAATAATGCTGCTATGATCACTCATGTACAGATTTTTGCATAGATATATGCTTTTATTTTTCTCAGGTGTATATCTAGAAATGGAACTGCTGGGTAATAATGTCAACTCTATGTTCAACTTTTTGAGGAATTTTTTTTCTTTATTGATTTTTAGAGAGGAAAAGAGAGAGAAAGAGATAGAAACATTGATAAGAGAAAACATAGATTGGCTGCCTCCTGCATGCCCCCGACTGGGGATCAGGCCCACAACCTGGGCATGTGCCCTGACTGGAATAGAACCTACGACCTCTTGGTGCATGGGTCGACGCTCAACCACTGAGCCACAGTGGCCGGGCAGGAATTATTTTTTTATAGCAGTTGCATCATTTCACACTCCCACCAGCGATGTATGAGTTTCATTTTATCCACATCATTGCCAACCATTTTTATTTCCTATGTTGTTGTTTTTTTTTAATTTTAGCCATCCTGGTGGGTGTGAAGTAGTTAGTTTATTGTGGTATGATTTTCATTTCCCTAATGATTAAATATATTGAGCATCTTTTCATGTACTTATTGGCCATTTGCATATATTCTTTGGAGAAATGTCTATTCAAAAACTCTGCCTGTTTTTAAATCAGGTTGTTAAGTTGTAAGAGTTCTTTATATATTGTAGACACTAGACCCTTATCAGATACATTATTTGCAAATATTTTATTCCATGTTGTGGGTTGTCTTTTCCCTAACTTGATAAGTATCCTTCAGTGCATCCTTCAAACTTGAACAAGTTTGATGTTCAATTTATTTTATTTTATTAAGATTTTTTAAAATTTTTTTTTGTTTATTGATTTTAGAGAGAGAGGAAGGGAGAGGGAGAGAGATAGAAACATTGATGAGAGAGGACATCGATTGGCTGCCTCCTGCATGCCTCCTACTGGGGATTTGGCCCACAACCTGGGCTTGTGCCCTGATTAGGAATCGAACCGGCAACCTCTTGGTGCATGGGTCAACGCTCAACCACTGAGCCACACCAGCTGGGCATATTTTATTTTTTTCTTTGGTTGCTTATGCTTTTAGTGTCGTGTTTAAGAAACTATTACCTAATCCAAGGTCACAAAAATGCTTTTAAGAATTTTATAGTTTTAGCCTTTACATTTAGGTCTTACGTTTATTTTGAGTAAATTTTTGTATGCTATGTGACATAGGGCTCTAAATTCATCCCTGTGCCTATGGATATCCCGTTACCCCAGAATCATTTTTTAAAAACTATTCTTTTCTCATTAAATGATCTTAACACCCTTGTTGAAAATCAATTCTATGGACTTCATTATGGATTTTCAATTATAGTCTATTGATATATATCTCTCTTCTTCGGCTAATACTACACTGTTTTGATTCTCTACTGTAGGGTGTGTTGAAATTGGAAAATGTGAGTCCTCCAACTTTTTTTTTTTCCAAGGTTGTTTTGGCTATTTTCAGTCCCTTGTAATCCCATATGGATTTTTTAAAATATTTTTTCTTTATTGATTTTAGAGAGAGAGAAAGGGAGAGGGAGAGAGAGAGAGAAACATCGATGAGAGAAAACATCAATTGGCTGCTTCCTGCACACCCCCCACTGGGGATTTGGCCCACAACCTGGGCATGTGCCCTGACTAAGAATCAAACCAGCAACCTCAGCTATTGAGCCACACCAGCCAGGCTCCCATATGAATTTTTAGGATCAGCTTATCCATTTCTTTAAAAAGGAAGTTTGACATTTAATAGGGATTGTATTGAATTTGTGGATTTGGGAAGTATCTTAAAATATTAAGTCTTCTAATTAATGAACAAGGGATGTCTTTTCGTTTATTTAAATTTTTTTCAACAATGTTTTGTAGTTTACAGTGCCCAAGTCTTACACTTCTTGGTTAAATTTATTTGTAAATAGCTATTCCTTTTGATGCCTTAATAAAACTTGTTTTCTTGTTTACATTTTAGGATTGCTCACTGTTAGTATGCAGAAATACAACTGATTTTTATGTTGATCTTGTATCCTAAAATCTTGCTGACTCGTTTACTAGATATAATAATTATTTTGTGGATTCTTTAGGGGTTTCTATATAGAAGATCATGTCATCTGTGAATATAGGATAATTTTTTCTATTTCTACAAAAAAATGCATTTGGGATTTTGATAGGGAATTCATTGAATCTGTAGATCACTTTGGGTAATATGGATATCTTAACAATACTAAGTTTCCAATCCATGAACATGGCCTGCCTTTCTATTTATTTGTGTCTTCTTTAATTTGTTTCAGCAATGTTTTATGGTTTTCAGTGTGTCTTTTACTATCTTGGTTAGATTATTCCTAAATATTTTATTCTTTTTGATGCTATTATAAATGGAATTATTTTCTTAATTTTCTTTCTTTTTTAAAAAAAATTTTGTATGGGCATAATTTCTTGTTTTATTACATGCCTTGTAATTTTTGTTAAAAATTGGACATTTTGAATATTATGATTGTGCAAATGTGAAAATCATATTCTCCTTTTCCCCTTTCACTTTTTGTTGCTTCTACTGTTGTTCATTTAGTGGCTTTTCTGAACTATTTTGTATAATCTCTATTCTTTATCATGTTTGGCCACTGAATTCTCTGTTCTGTTAACTTGGTGATCAACTGGTGATTGGACAAAGATTTCCTTAGATGGCTGAAAATAAAATCTCCCACTTTGGGGGTGAGCTCTGTTTGTGAGTTTGGACATACCTTCAATACTTAGCCAGGAAGTTTACAACTCTGCCTTGGCCTTCACATCCTACTCGTGCAGAGCCCAGAGATTGACCAGAGGTGAGAATTTAGGGCGTTCTCATGTCTTTTCTGAACATGTACATATCACCCTCTGGATTCCCAATATTTTGTAGCTTATTCCTCAAAGCATCTCATTCTGTAGTCTTTCTTCCCAAGCCTTGAAGTTAATTATCTTCTTTAACTGTCATCCATTGCCCTCAGCCATGACTAAAATATTTTCTTGTAAATCTGATAAATATTCCTCCTCTGATAGCCATCTCAGCACTGAGAAAGTTCCAAGGTAGGCAAAATAAAGGCAAGCCCCTTGATCCAAGAAGTCACCAGACAGGTAAACTAAACAACCGCCTCTCTTTATGAGTGAAGTCTCTCCTGTTCCCTCTGGGAATGTAAGCTGCTGTGGTCAAGGCCACATCTGAGCCTGGTATTGGTCAGTGACGCCAGGGTAAATTCAAACACCACACAGCTCTCTCTCTTCACCAAGATTCTATGAAATTCTACCCCTGAATCAAGTGTTTCTTGATTCAGCATTTTCCTTAGTTGTTGCAAGCTTCTGGTTAATTTCCAGCATTCCAAAGGAGTTGGTTCTGACAGATTGTGCCAGTGTTTTTATTCATTTTATGGCAAGACAGACTTTTAGATTTTATTACTATGCCATTTTATTAACAGTACTCTCTTGAGGATTTTATTAAATAATAATATTGACTGCTAATGAGAACCCAAACTATATAAAGTATTAATATCTTAGCATGTATATTTTATCAAAAAATTAAACAGAAACATATAACCTACATAATACTCCACATCTTGACACATTTTAATCTATATTCATTTTTCTCTCAATAATTAAAAATAGAACTTAAATACTTGTCACATGGTATAAGGAAAGGAAGAATTAAATCCTATTTTACCCTCTTCATCATTGCCCTCCCTCCTTGGCAAGACTCAGTGATGGTAGAGTCAGTTAGCAGTTACCATTAACCTAGAGAGTTACTATTTAGCTACATTTAGCTAACATTTAGCTACCTAGAGAATCATACATTAATAAATACCAGGTATGCTTCTCACTTCTCCCTAGGTAATTCCTAGCAGTATTGACTCTTAAATATGGTGGCATTACGTAAGACTAGGGAAATTGTGTGTGAGATGTGCACTGACTTAAAACTGTTTGGCAAAAATATTTCTGCAGCTATTCAGGGAGATACTAAATTGGTAAACAGGGATTTTACTACTTTATTTGAACATTAAATTTAGTTTGCATATTCCGTGTGTGTGTGTGTGTTTAAAGCAATTAATGACTTCTATTAAAAATGAAGTTCCAGAATACTGTTTCAACTTGGTTAACTCCAGTAAGAGGTTTCAGAAAGTTGTTCCTATTTATAACTTCAGAAAAAAATATGTAGCCTAGTTAACAGTAACTAAGATTAATATAGAAATTTATGATTTATAAATTTATGGTTATATACATTTGTGTGGTTTCTCCATATACGGTGCCTTCAATTTTCACAAAAAAATGTATTCACAAATGAGAAGAATGTTCAGAAATGTTGAAAATAGCCTGGAGTCAAATGTCTAGTAATTGGCCAAACTGGGATTAACTACAAATCATATACCTTTCCCAATACCATACATTTAAAAATAATGTGTACATGCCTGAGTGACAGATGCTTGGTGTGAACCATTTCTCTAACTGAGCAGCTCATGGAATTGATTCAGTGAAATTATGAAATTCTACCTCTGTCTATCATCATTAAAATCATTTCTTAATGTAATGGTAGAAATGGGTTTTCCAATAGTTTAGGCTTGTCTCTGAGGAAGGACTTGCCTGAAAGCTTTGATGTTTTATAATCAGAGACTTTTTGATCTTACTTGGTTATACCAATTTTGCATAATATTCCCCAGTCAATAATAATTCTATCATATTAAAATTACACTGCTTTATGCTTGATGGTCATCAAAGAATATTGGTTTCAGCCACATTAATTGCCTGTGATATAAATGCAACCAAGGGATTAGTTTCTGTGAGAAGTTTAAAAGCCGGTTCACTATCTAAATTTCAACTGTCTACTGGGCTAAATTTGTTTAAGACTTTCTTTCCAACCTTGGGGGAGAACAAAGGTCATATACAAAAATATTATCTTTAATATGTGTCATAGTTTAGAGATACCTAAATAAATAAGAAGTCTAGACAACCAAAGAGAATAGACATGTGCTTGATTTAAAAGTAATCTATTGCTATTTGAGTCTTACAAGAAATGAAATACCTCTGTTTATGATCCTGAAGAATATTTACTAAGCAGTCAGTGTTCTGAATCTATGAGAAGCATTGTTCTTGGAAAGCCATGTCTGGATGGATGGATGGTGGGGAAAAGTGAGTTTTAAGCCAGGCTCTTTGGTCTTGGTTTGCTAATCTGTTTCAACTGTTTGCAGCATTATTTTTAGTATCTTGGAAGAATAAGTGTGAAAGTTGTTTTTAAAACTATAAACTGAACCATAGACAAAAAGTACTTTTATTGCCACACATTAATCATTTTAATAATAATTCTTAATAAAATGTAGCAATGTGCCACATGAGGTATAGATGTTGGGAGGAGACTCCTTAGTTGCCCTTTTTTAAGTTGTTCACCATCACAGCAACATGTCCAGCCCTGTCCCTAGACAGGGGAGAGGAAGTCATCATTCTTAGCTCTCCTTCTAATTCAAGCGATGTAATAGGTTCAACTGATACAAAGTAGTCTAACCCCCTCCCCCCAAAGGTGTTTGAGTCCCATAGCCAAATCTCACAAACAGTGTTGACAGTGGCTCTGGGATAGCTGGAATCCAGATTTAGACGCCATTAGGATTTCCTTGACATTTGACTCTGATTCTCACTATATATTTGTTTCCTCATGACCCCATCTAATCATAATTACCTCTCAAAGATGCTACCTCTTAATACCATCCCATTGAGGGTAGGGTTTCAACATATGACTTTTGGGAGGACACAAACCTACAATCCATACATTTCGATCCCTGACCCCCCAAATTCATGTTCTTATATGCAGAATACATTAATTTCATTCCAACAACTCCAAAAGTCTAAACTCATTCCAGCCTCAACTCTAAAGCCTAAACTCCAAGATGTCGTCAAAACGTCATTGAAGTCAGATGTTGGTGAGACTCAGGGTATCCTAGAATCAAATTCCTCTTCAGCTGTGAACCTGGCAGGTGTGAGGTGATACCTCATAGTTGTTTTAATTTACAACTCTCTGATGATTAGTGACATTGAGCATTTTTTCTTATGTCTCTTGGCCATTTGTATGTCCTGTTTTAAGAAGTGTCTATTCAGGTCCTCTACACATTTTTAATTGGATTTGATTGTCTGTATTCCTTTTGTTGAGTTGTATGAATACTTTATGTGTTTTGGAAATTAACTGCTTATCCGATGTATTATTGGTGAATATGTTCTCCCATACAGTGAGTTCCCTTTTCATTTTGATACTGGTTTCTTTTGCTGTGCAGGAGCTTTTTAGTTTAATGCAGTCCCATTTATTAATTTTTTCACTTTTGTGTGTGTGGGTGGTTTTTGTGGTTGTTGTTGCCCTAGGCGATGTATCAGGGAAAATTTTGCTTTGTGTGATGTCAATTTTGTAATACTTTTAAAAAGAGAATAATTTCAAAATGTTACTTAAGTACATAAAACTTGAATAAAAGTAGACAGAGTTTGGGAATCAAAACCCTCATAATATTAAAGATACATCAGTTTATCTGAAATTAATCTATATTTTCCTATGCATTGTCTACTCAAAACATAAAAGGATTATTTAGGGGTCTTAACAGCTCCTCATAAAATTAATGTGAAGTTACAAATGGCCAAGAATAGCTGAGACAATTTTTAAAATGAAGTTCAAAGATAGGTAGACTTTACCAAACTTATTTAATAGCATAATAATTATGCTTATATAGTGTGAAAATTGCTTGAGGTTAGGCAAATATAAAGATGGGGAATTTGGGGGAATTGGAAATACCTATGTGGAAATTTAATATATTCCAGAGGTCTCATTAAAATTACAGGGAAAGATTGACCAAATATATAAATGGTTTTGGGAAAATTAGTTATCCACATGAAAAACAAGTGGATTCCTATTTCATTCTACCTACACAACAATTAGGTGGATGAAAGGCTTGAATTGGAAAGGCAGACCTTTGACCAAAAAAGCAGAAATTAGCCCTGGCTGGTTTGGCTCAGTGGTTAGAACGTTGACCTGCAGAACCAAAGAGTTGGGGGCTCGATTCTGGTCAAGGGCACGTAACTCGGTTGCGGTTTGTCCCGGACCCTGGTTGGGGTCGTGCAGGAGGCAACCAGTTGATGTGTCCCTCTCACATCAATGTTTCTCTCTTGACATAGTGAAGACTGAAAATGACCGAAACATTCATTAATAAGGGAACAGATAAATGATATGACTTCACAGAAGAGTGCTACACAAAGTTCAAATGAATGAACTAGATCCATAGTTACACTTCAAAAGCATAACACTGAACAGAAAAATCAGGTTCCCAATGTTGTGTAAGTTACGCCATTTAGGTAAAGTTTGAAAACAGGAATGACCCTTTTATATATTCATACATACACAATTTTATTTATATATACACAAGTAGTCATAGCTTTTTTAAGAAAAACATGCATGGGGAGTGATGAATACCATATTCAAGACAATGTTACATTGGGGGGAAAGAAGGGAAGGAGATAGGGAGAGAAATGCATAGGGATTTAAGTTACCTGAACTATTTTATTTTCTAAGGTAAGAGTTTGTTACATGGCTATTTCTTTGATTTCATACTTCTGAAATGTTTCCACAATGATCTGTCTATCCTATCCTTCCTGTCTGTCTGTCTATCATCTATATCTGTCTACCTATCACCATCAATCTTTCCTCTACCTATCTGAAGCATGCATGGCAAAACGAATAATCTGTAAGTTTTAAGTTATTCTCCTTACTTTGCTGAATATTTTTAAAAATACAATTTTCTAAAAGATTATACTTACTACTGAGCCTCCTGGTGGACAATAGAATGGCTCTTCTGTCACTAGAAAATACATGTTGAAAGGGTGATGTTGATAGTTGGGGCAAGATGACCCTCTGTCTATGTAAATTTTAATAGTCACAATTTATGTTTATTGGTGTGTTGTATATCCTAATAAGTACATCCTGGAGCCGTTGCTAGAATCCAATAGAACTTTTCTGAAAAGTCCAAGTTAATTTTTTGTTTGTTTGTTTGTTTGTTTGTTTAAAGAAGATGTATACTCCTTCAAATGGCATATTTACAGTTTATACTGAACTGGCTGGCATGAGGTGGTGTAGGAGAGATCCATTACTGGATCCTGCTCGTTGACAATATAGGCTTTGGTCTAGAGAAATGCTGATTGGGTTGAAACAGGGCTTGCAGCTGAGAGTCATCTGTTAGGAGAGTGAGGTTGTCTCAAGATGCTCACTGGAGGTTGCAGAATGTGCTGATCTGTGTACTGGGGAGGGCCCTGAAGAGGGCAGTGTGCAAGGCTTTCAGGTGAAAAATGTGTGTTACAGGCACTTTTTACCCCAGCATGACTTCTGTAGATGCTGCTAATTGATCAGAACTTGCTGCATGTTGCTTTATGTCATTTTTTTTCTGCACTAGTTCTGGATGTAGGATTTTTTATACTTCAGCCACAGTGGGAAGACACACTAGCAGTTCCTTTTGCCAATGGACTGGTTTTTGTTGGTGATGGTGATGGTGTCTTTTTGGTGCCTGATCAAATTCTTGGCAAGTAGCAGAAACTGATGGTTCTATTCTTACATTGCTGAGGCCATTGCTATGACAGGGTATGAAAAGAGCTAGTGGTTACCACTAAGTATTAATCAAGTGAGGGATGATACTGCTGAAGATCAAGGCTCAGCTGTGAGACATCCTAGATTTATATATATCACCCTTCTTGGAGATGTGCCATTTTTCCAGTGTTGATTTTTATGACCATGTCCCTTATTCTGAATCATAAAAGGTGAGAATATGTTTAAAACTAAATATATTTATTTTGAGCAGTTTTGTAACATCTATGGAGAACACAGACCATCCTGATAACTTGAGGGTTCATTTTAGTTAAGAATAAAAATGTTACTAATCTGTTTTTATCCACTGAGACCAAACACAGATTACATTTACATTAGTTAGGTTCCAAGAATCCATCAGTGGCAAGCTGGAAACAAAACAGAACAAGACAAAAATGAGATCTTGATAGAAGGGAGGAAGACTCAGAGGCCTGTCTATCCTTTTCTTGTAAGAATGTATACCTTCCATAAACTTCCTATAAAGAATGTTTGAAAAATTTAATCGGACATTTCAGGGGAAAGGTGGTCCTTCTGATTTGCATTCCCAGAAATCACAACAGGATCCAGTTTGTTAAAGGAAAAGCGTTAAGAAAAAATTATATTAGTATTCCAGAGCTTTGATCCTAGGATATCAGGACTGTGAGAGAGCCTTATAGATCATTTGTTTCTGCTCTGTTTATTATTGAAGATGCCTGCTTTTCTCTTCTCTGAACCTCACATATTCTCAGTTACATTCAAGCACTCTGAAGGTTGCTTGTACTCCCAGAAAAAGTACAACTTCACAAAAAATAATGTATTGGCCCCCTCCCCATCCCCTTTATAAAATCACAGTCTCATACCTGCCAGGCTCCTAGGCTTGTCTTTACCTGTTACATACAGTTGGTTTTTCTAGAGCAGTTTCTCAACGTTAGCACTATTGATCTGGGCTGGAGAAGAATTCTTAGTTGTTGAGGTCTGTCCTGTGCATCGTAAGATGTTTAGCACCATCCCTGGCTTTAATCCGGTAGATGCCAGTAGTACTCACCCATACAGTGACAACCAAAAATGTCCAAATCTTACCAAATGCCCCCTGGGGGCAAAATTGCTCCCAGTTGAAAACAGCTATTGTAGAGATAATGTTTACATGGGTCTCCAAGGGTAAACAGTGGTGGAAGCCTGGAATTCTGGAACCTCGTTGATATTTGGATGTTTTCATGCAGAGAGACTATTTTTTAGGAAATTATAGACAATAGCTAAAACATTCATGAGACAGGAACCTCTTTTTATAGAACACCATTCTGTCACAAGACTATCTCTGTGCTAGGTGCTGAAATACTAGTGTAAATGAAAAACAATGTCTACGCTAGAAGACAGGTATCCAGGGACTTTTGGTAAATCCTTGACCGAAATGAAACTTAGCATACATCAGCATTGACGGTGGACCCTATATCAGAATAAACATTACCACTGGCTTTCATTAGTGAAAGACCACACGTGTTTATATTCATTCCTATTTATAAGAGTCTGCCTTACTCTGCTATTCTTGTATCATTATTAAAGGATGAATAATACCCAGAGAGGTAGTTAAAGCCACTTAATTGGCATGTGAATAAATAAAATGTGCAATTAAGAGGGCCAAATGCCAGGGGTTTGAATTAGTTGAATGCTTTTCTGTGACTTGACATGACACGTTACTGCTGACTTGCATTTACAAAATGGTTCGTTTTATGAGACAGACACAGGGTTAATTGTTAATGTTTTGCTCAAACTACTTCATTCTTTTGTCACATTGTTTTATATTTTCCTGTGCTGTTCATTGCTTAAATTCATGAAGAATAGTCCTTGTTTTAGTAAACATTTTTTCCCATCTTAGGATCGTCCAAGGCTTTATTTATTCACTGATGCTCTCATTTGATGCCAAGTGCCATATATTTTAATATATTGTGCAGCTAAGAGCTTGAGATGATTTCTTAATTGGCATCTTTCAGCTTTCCAGCAGCTTGCACAAATTAGGAAGATTCTGCTCTGCTTACCAGGCACAAGCTGGTTGTAGCCTGTCACATCTGTGCTGATCTTAAAAATTATCAGACATAAAACCATTTATTGTCCAATCAAGTAAATTGGAAAGCTTCTATCACTAGCTAAGTTTTCAGGGTTTTTTGAAATAAAATACTAATAGTGAATAATAGAATTGTAATAAAAATCAAGTGTACTTATGCATGATAAAAATTTTCATTGTTCTTACTTGTTCCGCTGGGCATTTCTCCAGCTACCTGTTTTAGAAAGAGTCATCTCTGAATCTTAAGGAAAATACTCCTTAAAAGGAGAAGAGCTTCTCTGTATTTTGATGCATGAATATTTATAACACTTTGAATACTCAAAAATAAGAATATAGATGGAATAATATGATTTAGAACAGATTGTGTTTTATGGTTAATTCAGCACAATGCCTTTATTTTTCATGTAAGGACACTGAAATTCAGACAGATTAAATGACTTGCCCAAGGTGTCTCAGATAGGAAGGAAGAGGCAAAGTACAGAATTACTAATTCCTGGTCCACTGGTATTGTTTTTCCAACGTATCTTTCTATATGAACTTCAGAATTATATTTTCTGGTCATATGATTTAGAAGCTGAGGATAAAGGAGACTAAAATAAACTTTTATCCATAGCCCCACACTTTTTATAAAAGTTTCAAGGGTTGTTTTATTATAGTAATCCTTGGTATTTTATGGCCTCTGACCTTTGGAGACTCACTGTGCACCTCGCAAGTGCAAGGGGACACGTGAACTGTATTATCCAAGTGTTCTCGAACCAGAATCCTTTTCATCTTTATAGATGCACCTTTGAGATTCATATTTAAGAGATACCTGTAGTGTTATTCATTTACATAAACATAAAATGTGAAAAAGTAAAATGATTGATGTGTTAAGTAGAAGTTTTTTTGCAGGTAGGAAAAAATGCTCTTGCTATAATAAAGCCAGAGATGCAGAATTGAGTATTGTTTTGTTATTAAATATGTTCAGTGGAATTTCAAGTGATAGAAACTTGCTGTAGTGAGCATTCATTTAGAAAAGAATTAATTCTGTCATAAGTTAGTAACATTAGGAACAATGTAGAGATCTATATATCTACAGATTTATAATGTTTGTGTATGTTTGTGTGTGTATATATATAAAAATGTGTGTGTGTGTGTGTGTGTGTGTATAGTGTGAGAAGTGCCTCATTGTGGTTGTGATTTGCATTTCCCTGATACCTAATAATATTGAGCATCTTTTCAGTTGCTTTTTTTTTTTTTTTGGCCATTTGTATATCTTCTAGTCAAAACTTTTGCCAATTTTTAAATTAGGTTATTCCATTTCCCAGGTATATACCCAAGAGAAAAAACATGTGTACACCCAAAATTTGGTCCTTGAGTGTTCATATCAACATGATCTATAATGGCTAAAAGTGGAAACAGTCCATATGGCCATCAACTGAGGTACATTTATACAATCAAAAACTCTTTGGCAATAAAGTGAATGAAGTCCTGATGCATGTGCTAACATGAATGAACTGTGAAAATACTAAGTGAATATTCTTAATACTAAGAAAAGCCAATCACAGAAGACCAAATATCATATAATTCCATGTGTATGAAATGGCTAGAATAGGCTAATCTAATAGAGACAAAAAGTAGATTAGTGGTTGCCCAGGGCTAGGGAGAGAGGCATGGGGAGTGACTGTTAGTGGGTATATGGTTTCTTTGGGGATAAAGAAAAGGTTCTAAAATTGGATAGCAGTGATGGTTGCATACCTCTCTGAATGTGCTACAAACCATTGACCTGTACATTTTAGTAGGGTGAATTTTATGGTGTGTGAATTATATCTCAATAAAGCCAAGCAGGTAACTGAGGCTGGGGCACTTGCCTACCAAGCTAGAGTGGCTCTGGGTGCGGAGGCCAGGATGAATGCCCCGTTAGTCCTGCTTGCTCCCTTTGCTCAGGGCTGATGTGAGTTTGGACATGTGTCCAGGAACGTGTTGCAGAGACCTTGCAGGTAGGCCAGAGCCTCTGCGTAGAGCCCCTGCCCACCCTATGAAGGTGGAGGGGACATAAACAGTGGTGCTCACTGGCACCTCTGACCCAGCAAATCCCTGCAGAGCGCCCACAGCTCCCCAGCCTTCTCTCCACAGTGTCTCTCTTGTTTGTTGTACGGACAGTGGTTTTGTATAGAAGTGACCTTGGTAGACTTTATGTGCCAGGTAGTTTGGGAAGCTGGTTGGAGCCAGGTGGGCACTTAGGGTGCCTGGGGCACTGTCTTGCTGGGCCAGGTGCATGTGGTGATGCCCTGTTGTTACTGCTTGCTCCCTTTGTTCCAAGGCAAAAGGCTGTGGGCAGTGTGGCAGGGAAAGTGCTGTGGTGATCTCCCAGGCAGGCCAAAGCACCAGAATAGAGCTCACACCCACCTTATTGAAGTGGTAGGGGATGTTAACCATGGTACTCACCCCTCCTCCAGGAGGGAGAGTTTCTGCAACTCCCAGAGGGCTCCAGCCTTCTCTGTTCTGTCTCTTTGTCGTTTGTTGTCAGAAGCTGTGCATTCAGTTCTGTTATCCTACAGGAGTCATTGTTCAATATATACACGTATATTTGAGTTTGGTCCTGGGAAGGGGCAAGTGCACCATTCTCTTGGGCCACCACCATCTTGGACCCCTACCCATGAACAATTTTGTGTTTGTATGCACTTATTTATGTTATAAAACTATGAATGGAAAGGATACATGCCAACTTTAGAATAGATTTTGCCTCCAGGCTGGGAAGAAGGAGATAAGGAAGGAGGTTCAAAAACAACTTCTATGTTTTTTGTTAATATTGAATCAAACATAGCAAAATGTCAACATGGTTAAAACATTCTCTATTTTTACTATATCTTTGAAACATTTCATAATTTAGAACAATTGAGAAACTTCAAATCCACAGTCCTTCTAACATCTCTGGTGCAGTTTTATTCTTGGAAACTCTCAAATTCCTAGGATGCCTTTCCTTTCTTCCCAGGGCAGCCTCTCACCACATCAGCCTGAGCCCACCATCCCGTCCCTGTCTCCTCCTCCCCTCTGCGTTGCCCGAAGCAGTCTTCCTCAGCATTGTTTCTTGCCTTTTCTCCCAGGTGGACTGGAGAATGTGGAGGGGCCAGGATAGGAGTTGGGAAATAAGTGAAAATAAACCAGCAGGAAGAATGAGGAAAACCATGAAGCCCCATTTGCTATTTTCTTTTATTCCATTACATAAAGATAATGTAGAGTCTTTTTTGACAGTAGTTACAGGAACCAGTTGTATAAACACACTCTGAAACGCTTAAAACGAGGCCATCATCACGTAGAATCTTTATCCTGTAATTTACAACATTAGGAGAACATATATCCAATTCTTAACATTTAAAGTATACAACTTTATTGAGTAGGATTTGGGGCAGTGACAAAATCCCAAATAGAATTAGTTTAAAACAATAGGAAAAACATGAATCTACCTGTTGGAGAATCCAGAGGTAGAGGGGATTCTGGACAAAGTGTAGCCAATGTTTTGGCTCGCTTTCTCCACTGTTCTCTTGGCTCTCTCCACCCTTCCCTGGGGGTATGCTTTCTCTTCGAGAAGACTTCCCTAATGACAGCCAACATGCTGCAAGTAACAGACAAACCCTTCTTAGCACATGGAACAAGAGAGGAAAGTAAATCTTGCCCTACCCATAACATGAAATTGCTTCTCTAAGAGCTTCCATGAGCCTCACTAGGTCACGCTGCCACTATTGGACCATAGGATGCCATGTGCTGACTGGCTTCGGATTCGCTTCCTGAACCAGCTATTGGCAAGCAGGAGAAGACCACGGCAGGCTTTGAGACTAGGCTTTAGACCAATCAAAATTCAGCTCTGGAATTGGAAATAGCTTCTCCTGAATCTCTTGGACAGTGTGGAAAAGGGGTGTGTTTCTACAGCAAAAAAAAAAAAAAAGGGGGGGGGCTCTCTTAGAAAGGAGGAAGGGAAAAATGAATCCTGGGTAGCCAATCAGTGTATTCACTATTGATTGGAAGGGCTAGATGAGAGGGAAAAATACCCTAGAGACATTTTTTCTGGCCTGTCAGAAACCCATTGTTACCAAACTACATTCTCGCAGAGGGAAAACAGATTTTTATAAGGCCTTTCTGAAATGCTATATTAAGCACATGCGGCTTGGCCCATACCTAACAATGGTTCTTAGCATCAAAGGCCATTTTGTGCTTCTATAAAACTGCATTGCTGATTAGCATATGAATATGTTGCCATGGCAATTATGATGTATATTGTATGCTATCACTTGAGAACAGGATCTAGAAAAACGAAGGTCCTAGGATAGGAAACAAAAGGCTTCTTGGTAATAAGACCAAGTGGAATTAAAACTTGGGCATCACAACTATGAGAAACACTATTGCAAAACAAGGGAATCTGTGTTTTAAAGGGACATCATTAAACTTCAACGAAACGAGACTGTACTTTACTTACAATTTATCCTTCCAAAGGGTTCTAGGTAGCCTTTGATATTGAAACTCATATAAAATATAGCAGTTAAAAAACAACTAGGAAAGAGGGAAGGATTAAGGGAAATGGTAGAGAGGAAGTGAGAGAGAAAGCACAGTGGGAACCTTAGGACAGAGCCTAAGATCTTCCAGACCTTAAAAAACCTGCTAAATTCTGGCGGCTTCTTGGCCTCAATCTCACTAAATTGCTCTCAGCGGTGTCCTTTCTGCTATATAATCAATGTATTGTTTTTTTTACACTAATATTTTATTTCTGAGATGTAAAATTCTTTTTAATGAATACAATATTTACCATCTTTCTGAGAATATTGGCTGTACTTATGAAGTCTTAATTCTTTTACTTGGTATATAGTCTTTTCTTTGTTGAGTTTTGAGATTTTGATTCATAGTTGTGGCTTCCCTCCAATGTTGGGTGATATTTGGTTGTACACTCATTTTAGGATTGAAATTTCCTAATTACCCTGCTGTGTTTATTTTTTCAAGTTGCTTGTAGGAGAAGCAGGACCTGCTGCTGGATTTGGGAGATAGTCCAGCCTTTCTACATTAAGTATAAAGGAGATAGTGGGACAACTTTTGGGTAGGCTGTGTACCTGATGATCTGGGCACAGAGTCCCTTTTCATCTAGGTGTTACTAACCCCGTGTCTCCAATTCAGATATCCTTACTCTGTGCTCTGGGAAAAGTATCTGTTTTGTTCTCCGCCTGACCTGAGGAGAGAGAGGTTTTGTGCAGGAGTCAGAATGCCTGGTTACTGTCAGTTCCCCTAGAATCCCACGCAATGCAGATGTCAAACTTGGCTTGTTTGGAGCACCCTTGCAGCCATGCCTACTTTTCAACCATACTCTCCATCATGTACTTGAATTGTGGATCCATTTTTCAACCAAACACTGTCTCTCTTCTTTCAAGAATCATCATAATTGCTGGTCCATAGGGCATATTATTTTTTATGTTCTAGTGGGATTATAGATTTACTAAAATATCTTTTCAGTCATTTTCAGGATTTGAGGCAAGAGGAGGGAGCTGCAGCAGGTACTCATTCTGACATTTTGAAAGGAAAGTCTTTATTCCCAAATGTTTTCTCTGTGACATAAAAACAAATACAGAATTAAATAGTCTTGTAAATTTTGTTTTTCCGACATACTACTCCTATGTGCGAATCAGACAAATGTCTCCTTTTCCCTCCATTCCGACAATCACCACCTGTGATTGGCCATAACAACAAGGCTAGTGGTAGGCTAGGCAATGTATAAAGAAAAGAACTTGAAGATACGTAATACAGCTAGAATCTCTTTACTTGGTAGATAGGCCCTTCATTGTTCATGTGGTTCCCTCCCTAGACTAATGGTGTAAATTGCCACCACCCATGGGTCTAGACTCCTATGTTTTGTAAGACTTATTCTTATTCCTTGTGGACCATCAAGACCATTGAACTTTGGAACTGGGAGGCTATAAACAACTTTATAGCCCTGACCTGTGTGGCTCAGTTGGTTCAGCATTGCACCATGCACCTAGAGGTCATGGGTTTGATTCCTGCTGAAGGTACATGCCTGGATTGTGAGCCTGATCCCCAGTAGGGGGCGTGCAGGAGGCAGCTGATTGATGCTTCTCTCATTGATGTTTCTCTCTCTCTCTCTCCCTTCCTCTCTCTAAAAATTCATTAAAAACATATATTTTTAAAAAGAACCTTACAAAAACTCGGCAAAATAGATATTATCTCTACTTGGCATGTCAGGAACCTGAGGCTCAGTGAGGTTAAGTTATTCAAACTCATGGAACTAATTATAGTTAAATATTGACCCTACTGGCCCAAAGTCTTCCTCCCTAAGTCAAACAGCCCTTATTTAATGCTGCACTTAGTAGAGTATGTTTTTCATTGGCTTCAGCCCAACATGATGATATTCTCTTCTCTAACTTCTGCTGTATTTACTAATTACAAAAAAAATAAAATCTCATCATATGAAGTTGTACCATATGAAATTGCTCTTTTATAGTCTAAAAATGGCCAAATATTGGCAATTTTATATAACTCAATTTAACAGATTGTCTAATTGCATATACTATGAAGAAAATTTTTAATGTATTTACTACATTTATTGGGGTAAAATTAGTCAATAGCATGATATAAAATTCAGGTGTACAGTACATCTGTATACTCTATTATGTGCTCACCATCCAAAGTCAGTCTCCTTCTGTCATGTTATATTTGGCCCTTTTTACCCTCTTTATCCTCCCCTACCTTCTTTCCTTTCTGGCAGCCACCATTCTGTTGTCTTATCTGTAACTTTGGGGCTTTTTTTGTTTTGTTTGTTCATTTGTTACTTTTTTGTTTTATATCACACATATGAGTGAAATCATATGGTTCCTGTCCTTTTCCATCTGACCTATTTCACTTAGCATAATACTCTCAAGTTCCACCCATGTTCTCACAAATGGCAATAGTTCATCTTTTTATGGCTAAGTAGTATTCCATTGCATATATATGTGTGTGTATCACATCTTCTTTATCCAATTATCTGTCAGAGAACACTTGAGTTGTTCTCATGTCTTGGCTATTGTAAATAATGCTGCAATGAATATATATATATATATATATATATCTTTATGAATAAGTGTTTTAGAAATTTCTGGGTAGATACCCAGAAGTGGGATTGCTGGTAGCTCTATTTTTAATATTTTGAGGAACCTCCATTCTGTTTTCCATAGTGGCTGTACCAGTTTACACTGCCAACAGCAAATTACGAGGGTTCCCTTTTCTCCACATCTTCTCCAAAATTCATTTCTTGTCTTGTCGGTAATAGCCATACTATCAGGTATGAGGTAGTATCTCATTGTGGCTTTGATTGCATTTCATTTACAGCTAGTGATGTTGAGCATTTCTTCATAAATCTTTTGGCCATCTGTATGTCTATATGTCTTCCTTGACAAAGTGTCTATTCAGGTCCTCTGCCCATTTTTAAATCAGATTGTTTATGTTTTTGTTGCTGAGTTCTTTATATATTTTGGATATCAGCCCCTTATCAGAGCTATAGTTTGCAAATACTTTCTCCCATTGAGTTGGTTGCTTTTTGTTTTGTTGATGGGTTTGTTGTTGTGCAAGTGCATTTTAGTTTGATGTAGTCCTATTCATTTATTTTATTTCTCTTGCCTTGCGGTCAAGTTCACAAAGACCCCACTGAGACCAAGGTCCATAAATTTAAAGCCTATGTCTTCTTCTATATATTAGGGGGACCGGAAAGTAATGTCGTTTTTTTACATTAAATTCAAACAGATAAGTTTTTAACAAGTTTTTTATTTATTTATTTATTTATTTATTTATTTATTTATTTATTTATTTATTTATTTTTATCCTCACCTGAGGACATTTTTTTCATTTTTTGTTCAGACAGAGTGGGAAGGAGAGAGAGAGAGAGAAACATCGACGTGAAAGGGACACATCGAGTGGCTGCCACCCACACGACCAACCAGGGCCGGGGACAAACTGCAACCGAGGTACATGCCCTTAGCGGGAACCGAACCCGGGTCTCTCTGTACCGCAGGCCGACGCTCTAACCGCTGAGCCAAACCGGCCAGGGCACAAGTTTTTATTTTTAATCAATGATGTAATCACCCTCGTTATCAACAACCTTTTGCCATCTAGTGTGCAAATTTTCAATGCCAGATCGATAAAAATCAATTGGTTTTTGAGCAAAATATCTGGAGATGGCATTTTGGACATCATCCAAATTTTCAAATTTTTTGCCACTTAGAAAATGTTGTAACGATCGGAATAAATGGAAATCCGATGGTGCAATATCGGGTGAGTATGGTGGGTGAGGCAGTACCTCCCACCCCAATTCATTAATTTTTTCCAGGGTTCGTCTTGCACAGTGCAGTCTTGCATTATTGTGTTGCAGAATAACGCCTTTTCTGTTGACAATCACTGGGCATTTTTCAATTAAAGATTGATTTACTCGATCCAATTGTTCACAGTAAAGGTCTGCATTCACAGTTTGTCCAGGTTTCAGCACTTCAAAATGAATGACCCTGCGAATACTCCACCAAACACACAAAAGTGCCTTTTTGGGGTGTAAACCTGGCTTAGCTGTACTTCGTGGCGATTCATTCGGAGAGAGCCACTGCCTTTTGCATTTTGGATTATCATAGAGCACCCATTTTTCATCTCCAGTGATGAAATGATCAAAAAACGCTTCTGTATTGTGCCGCTGAAGCAATAAGTTGCATGTGGTGGACCGGTTAGCTTTGTTTTCTTTGGACAGATTATGTGGGACCCAAACACCTGCTCTGCTTACTTTACCAATCTGCTGCAAATGTTCTTGGATGGTCGACCAAGGTTGGTTAAGAGTTTTTGACAGTTCCTCGATTGTCTGACATGGATTTGCTTCCACTTCCGCCCTTAACATGTCATTACTTTAATGACATTACTTTCCAGTCCCCCTAATATCTTAGTTTCTGGTCTTATATTCAAGTCTTTAATCCATTTTGAGATAATATTTGTATATGGTGTCAGATAGCAGTCTAGTTTCATTCCTTTGCATGTACTTTCCAGTTTTACCACCATCGTTTATTGAGGAAAACTTTTCTTTCTCTATTATATATTCCTGGCCCCTTTGTCAAAAATTAGTTGCTGATGTATGTGTGGGTTTATTTCTGGGCTCTTAATTCTGTTTCATTGGTCTATTCATCAGTTTTTCTGCTGATACCATACTGTTTTGATTAATGTAGCTTTGTAGTACAGTTTGAATTCAGGGTGTGTGATACTTTTGGCTTTGTTCTTATTCCTCAGGATTGCTTTGGCTATTGGAAGTGTTTTGTGGTTTCATACAAATATGAGGGTTTTTTGTTCTATTTTTGTGAGAAATGCCATTGATATTTTGATAGGGATTGCATGAAATCTATATAGTGCTTTACATAATATGGCCATTTTAAAAATGTTAATTATTCCAACCCATGAACACAGACTATCTTTCCATTTCATTACTTCTTAAATTTCTTTCAACAAGTCTTGAAGTTTTCAGTGTACAGGTCCTTCACCTCTTTTGTTAAGTTTATTCCTAGGGATTTTATTCTGCTTATTGCAATTGTAAATATATTTTATTGTTAGTATATAGGAATGCAATAGATCTTTGTATATTGATTTTGTATCCTGCAACTTTACTATATTTGTTTATTGTTTCTAACAGGTTTTTATTTTTTGTGAAGTCTTTAGAGTTTTCTATATATAGAATCATGTCATCTGCAAATAGTGACAGTTTTATTTATTCATTCCCAATCTGGATGCCCTTTCTTTCTTTTTCTTGACTAATTGTTCTAGCTAGGGTTCCCAGTATTGCAGTGGCAAGAATGGACATTCTTGTCTTTTTCCTGATCTTATAGAGGAAAAGCTTTAGGCTTTTCACCATTGAATATATTAGCTAAGGGTTTGTCATATGTGGCTTTTATTATGTTGAGGTTCTTTCCTTCTATACCCATTTTATTGAGCGTTTTATCATAAATGGATGTTATATCCTTTCAAATGCTTTTTTCTGCATCTATTGATATGATCATGATTTTTATATTTTATTTTGTTAATGTGCTATAATCACATTGATTGATTTGATATTAACTTGGCTGATTTTTCATTGTTTCTTTCCTTCTTCTGATTTTGGACTTTGTTCTTCTTTTTCTAGTTCCTCAAGGTGAATGTTAGATTAGTTAGGATTTTTCTTGTCTCTTAAGGTAGGCCTATAAAAGTATAAACTTACCTCTTAGTACTGCTTTTACTGCATCTCAAAAATGTTGGTATGTCATGTTTACATTTTGATTTGTCTCTACCATTTGATCTTATTTTTTTAATTGTTCTATTTTTTAATTTTTATTGATTTTATTGGGTGGTACTGCTTAATAAAATTATATAGGTTTCAAGTGTACAATCCTATAATACATCATCTGTATATTGTATTGTGTGTTCATCACCCAAAATCAAGTGTTCCATCACCATTTATCCCCACTTTACCCTCTTCTACATCCCTCCAACCCCTCTCCATTTGGTAATCACCATACTGCTGTCTGTGTCTATGAGGGTTTATTTTTGTTTTTTGCTTAATTCCTTCACCTTTCTCACCCAGGACCCCAACCCCTGTAAGTTGTCACTCTGTTCTCTGTCTCTGAATCTGTTTCTATTGTGTTTGTTATATTTTGTTCACTAAATTCTACATATAAGTGAAATCATATGGTATTTATCTTTCTCTGACTGGCTTATTTCACTTATTATAATGCTCTCCAGGTCCATCCATGCTTTTACAAAGGTAATATTTCCTTTTTTATGGCCAAGTAGTAGACCATTGTGTAAATGTACCACAACTTTTTTATCCACTCATCTACTGATGGGCATTTGGGCTCCTTCCATATCTTGGCTATTGTAAATAACACTGCAATGAACAGAGGGGTGCATATATTCTTTCTGGTTGGTGTTCTGGGTTTCTTCAGATATATTTCCAGAAGTGAAATCACTGGATCTTAAAGCAGTTCCATTTTTAATTTTTTGAGGAAACTCCATACTATTTTTCACAGTGGCTACACCAATCTGCATTCCCACCAACAGTGCATGAGGGTTCCCTTTTCTCCACATCTTCACCAGCACTTGATTGTTGACTTACTGATGATAGCCATTCTGACAGATGTGAGGTGATATCTTATTGTGGTTTTAATTTGCATTTCTCTAATGATTAATGATGTTTTGGTGTTGAGTTGTTTTTGTTTTTGGTTTTTAATCCTCACCCGAGGATATTTTTCTATTTATCATCAGATAGAGTGGGAGGGAGGGAGAGGGAGAGAGAGAAACATCGATGTGAGAGAGACACATAGATTGGTTGCCTCCTGCACAACCCTACCAGGGCCAGGGATGAACCACAACCGAGGTACATGCGCTTGACCGGAATCGAACCCAAAACTTATTGGTCTGCAGGCCGACGCTCTAATCACTGAGTCAAACTAACTGGTCAGGGCTTTGTGTTGAGTTTTATCAGTTCTTTATAAATTTTGGATATTAACCCCTTATCAGATATGTCTTTGGCAAATATGTTCTCCCATTCAGTGGGTTGTCTTTTCATTTTGCTGATGGCTTCCTTTGGTATGCAAAAATTTTTAAGTTTCATGTAGTCCCATTTGTTTATTTTTTCTTTTATTTCCCTTGCCCAAAGAGATGTATCAGAAAAAAAAATAGTTATAAGCAATGTCTGAGATTTTACTGCCTATGTTTTCTTCAAGGATTTTTCTGGTTTCAAGTCTTACATTTAAGTCTTTATCCATTTTTAGTTTATTCTGTGTATGGTATAAGGTGGTGGTCTAGTTTCATTTTTTTGCATGTATCTGTCCAATTTTCCCAACCCCATTTGTTGAATAGACTGTCAATTACCCCATGTATGTTCTTGCCTACTTTGTCAAATATTAATTGACCATAAATGTGTGGGTTTATTTCTGGGCTCTAATCTGTCCCATTGATCTATATATCTGTCTTTATACCAGTACTATGCTGTTTTGATTACTATGGTCTTGTAGTAGAGTCTAATATCAGGTAGCATGATTTCTCCAACTTTGTTCTTCTTTCTCAATATTGCTATGGCTATTCAGGATCTTTTGTGATCACTGAATGAGCCTCTGGCAGTCTTCAAGTTACATGAGGTAGGTTCAGTGCCATTACTGGGTCTGAGGCCACTCGGCAAAAGTCCCAGGGTATACCAAGTCTAGCTGCCACCCTGCTGGGTGCCCACAGACATTTGTGGTGGAGTGAATTCTCAGGGAGTCCTCACAGGGAGGCCAGCAGGGATTATCAGGCCCAAACAGACCAAGATTTGGCAGTGTGAAGGGAAGGCTCTGCACTGGCTGGGTGGTGAGGGGAAAATGGCCTCCATCTTAGAGCCACACAACTCAGTCTGTCTCAGTCTGCTGGGAGCCCAAGCTCAGCCAGGCAGGGCCACTGGATCTCCTATGTAGGGGAGGCACTGCCGGGCAGGTTCACAGGATAGTGGGGAGAATGGCCCCCACCCCAAAGCCACACAGCTCAGTCACTCACACCCCCAGAGTTTGGCTGGACCTCTACACCCAGTCCAGGCAGCTAGCTGACACCTCATCAGGGCAGGAGCTCCTCAGGGTGGGACAATAGGAGTCCAGAGTGTGGGGCTATCTCATTCCCCCAGGCTGATGTCCTAAGGAGGTGAGTGCTCCACCCAAGAAAGATGGCATCTGCAGTATGGGAGAGGGACTCAGCAACAGGATCCTGGTGGCTGTCCCTTCAGCTCTCTGCCCAGAGCCACAAACCCCAGTCTGCTCTACCCTCCCTCTGCCAGAGCCCAGGGTGAGCAACACAAACGAGATTTTGTACGCTGGTTCTATAAGAAGGTGCCTGTTTCTCTAGCAGACTCCCATCTCCCTGGCCAGACAGTATCCCCACTGAGATTCACAGCCAGATGTTATATGGGCAGCTCTTCCCAGCTCTGGTGCTCTGGGCTGGGGAGCCTGTGGGAGCAAGGCCAGCCCTTTTCACATTTCCATCCACATCTCTGCCCTTCCTACCAGTTTCGATGTGGCTGCTTCTGTAAATTCTTGCTTGTAAGACTTCTGTTCAGCTATTCTTCAGTTGGATACTAAGATAGTTCTATCATTTAGCTGTAATTCCAGTTTGGGCCTGGGAGGAGGTGAGTGTAGCATCCATCTTGCATCATTTCTTGATCTCTTATTTTTTCTTTTATCCAGTAGTTGTTCATGAGCATGTTTAATCTCCACGCACTCATGGTTTTTATAGCTTTCTTCCTGTAGTTAATTTCCATTAAGAAGTTTGAGCATGTGCTAGAAACTTAACAGGCATTCATTTAAAAAGCTTAGATTCTGATATCTATCAGCTTCAAAGCTGGAAAAAAAATATTCTGCCAAGATCTGCAAATTAACCTTTGTTCTAGGGAAAATGAAATCACATAATAAACCAATACACTGGTCACATAGGAGAACAGTGCCACTCATTTGTATTGATAAACATAGTAGGCAACAGTGAGACTCAGGCCCTGGGCTGTCCATCTGCTATGTCGGAGCTAATGCTAAATATAAGAAGCCCTATTCCACAATCTTAGTGAGCTCTAAGAAACATGTTCCCTGATCATACGTGCATGTGTTTTCTGATTTATATCTTGGTTATATGTGTATAAACTTCCTCCCCCAGTAATAGATAAGCTTCCTAAATACAGAGGCTAAGTTTTTCATTTCGTTAGCATTCCCCCCTCAGTAAATTTCCTTCTGGTGATTTTTAAGTAATAATTGAGTTAGGTCTATATGAATTAAAAGAACAAATAAAGGTTTTATAACACAAACTATTCTAAAATTTTTACTACATTATAATAGAGAACAGTATGAGTTGAGGAAAATCTGAATACTAAATCTCTCATGTAAGCATGTTTAAAAACATGCCTTTCTTTTATATTTACTAAGTCATCTGTATTACTATCATCATACAAGAGTATTATGGTATTTAGTGATGATTAGAAATCTCATTTAGAAAAAAACATTTTGAAGAAAAAAATAACACTGTGAGATTAAATAATTTATTACCAGTGCTAAGATGAACACATACTGGATACTCAATTTTATGCGGAACTTTAAAAAAATAGTTTTAATACAGTATCAAAATTTACACAAGTATTTTGTCAAAAGACCAGTGTTCCTTGTATTAGCTTCTGCAGGCACAAAAACTTATTTTAAATGTCTTCGGAGTGTAGGAATACAACAATTTAAGGATGAAAGCTTTTCTAACGAGAAGGTGTAAATATAGCAAGCAATTTTCTTTTACTGAGTAGTAATATTTTAAAAATATAAAAGACAGATAGGTTTAAATGGTAACCCAATTACAATAATTAGAGAGATTATTCTATAGTAAATTAAGTCAAATATTTTCTGAAAGGAGAGGACTTTTTTCATCACAGCATTTTAACGAAACCCCTTCACCATTGACCATTAATAAACTGTGTAATGAGCCCATTTTAAAACAACAACAGAACTCTGCTATGAGTGAGTAATTTAGAAGAAATATGAATACTGGGAATTGTTGCATTCCTACTTTAATAATCTTAAACTACAGTAAAAACTTAGCATTCTGTCACAGGCCTCTTGCACATTCATACAAGAACTATCATTGCATTGGAATAAACACAAAATACCTATCATAGCATTTCCAATACACACAGTCTAATATTATATATACCAAAAATAAGAAATAAAGTAAGCAAAGCTAGCACACCTCTTTTCAAACCTCAAGCAATCTGAACAAAGCTTTTAGCCTCGATAATGAAGGACATGCGTCAGTTTTCATAAAATATTAGATAGTTGCTGTAGACAAAGAAAGCTTTTCGTAAATGCAGTGCAATATTTTAAAGTTTACATGAAGTTTATTAAATATAACAGCATGTCTAGAAACTAAATTGTAGAAATTGACATCTCACAGCTGAAAACACTTAGAAAAATTGTTTGCTTGCTCTTTAATTGAAATTGTTAATATTAACATCAATGGATACACTGAATGATTATGGAGGTTGACATGTCCCCAAGATGTGTCTTCATGAAAAATACATCAAGATTAAAAGAAAAGATACATGTATTTTGATCATTTGAAATAAATGGTACTCTCTGATAAGCACTCTAAAAGTCTTGCTACCAGCTGGTAAGGAGAATTTATGTGGTATTTTAGCACCTCAAAAGTCAAAACAAAATCCCAGAAACCTAATCTTATCTTGCATCTAAATTATGCATCAGGAACTAGTATTTTGCTGACTAAAATACAAGAAATAGGTACTCAACTCTCATGGTGGGGAAGCTGGAAGACACCTACCTCTTATCTTCAGTACAATGTGGTAGTAAACTCCCACCATTAAATGCAATGAGTTAACTATCAAAACCACCAAGGCTCTACTGTACTCTTCCAATCATGCGCGTTTCCCAATTATAACCTTAGATCTAAGGAGTCAAAAACGTTTTAGTTCTAATGAAAATATTGGTACCAAAATGGTGATTTTCAAAGCTACCTTGTTTGAAATTGACTATTGTAGACATCAAAGCGAGAGACATAAAATACAGCTTTAGTTATACTAAAGGTTTTCAGAGGGAAAATATGTGCAATGTACAATCACTCCATGAGTTCAGGTTTGTGGAAATCCACTCCTTTCTTCTTTCCTGCTTCTGGCAGTGGTGATCTCCTGTTTGAAAGCGTGTTTCTCACATGGGTCCTTTGTACTGGTTTCCAGACAAATGCTGCCTAATCCCAGGACACGAACCTGCAGCATCTCCAAGTTTCCTCCACACAACCTTAAAAAAAAAAAAAAGCCATCTTAATTGTTCTCTTCCCCAAAGAGACATGTTTTTTAAGGGGGATCTATGAGAGGGGCAAAGAGGAATGTGAAAGACAAGAGACAAAAGATCCACATGAATGAGCTCAAACACAAATGAAATAAAATGTGGTGCAAGCGTCTAAATCACAAGGACTACGCAGTTGATGGGACCACTAGGCTTTGTTAGAAATCAGGGTCATAATTAAAGAATGATGTGCCAACTTAGTCTACTTATCTGAGTGACACTCCCCTAGCTGCACACTGTGCACCTGGAGAGGTGAGACGCAGGCATCTGTGTTTTTAAAAGCTCCCAATGTGATTCTAATGCGTAGCTAGAATTAAGAACCCCTAAGCAAAATCATTCTGGTTCCTATATTATACTTCTATAACAAGGGATATCAAAGGAAAATGAAGAAGCTTTAATCTTGAGCTATTTAAGTCCTGAGATAATAGCTTTAGGGTCAGTAGTAAATTTCTCTGATTTTCCCTGCAGAGTTGGGGCTTCAGTCATAAATCTTAGCTACCAGATGACCAAAACAGAAAGCATCAAATGCAGGGAAAATAATAAATTAAAGAATCACTGAACTAGATGCAATTACAATAAGTTTAAAATTGAGCCATTTTACAGGGACACTTAGTAAAGGTAAGATTAAGAATAACGTAAAGTAAAACTACTGAATTCACCAATGATATAGTAATATACTAACAGTAATTGGAAAACGCACACATAGTAACAATCATAACATTCCTAGAGTGTTTCACTGTAAAGATTATGTTAAGATTGATTAATTCCACAAAAGTTTATATGGCTATAACATGAACACAAAACCCGTTGGTTCATTCATTATTTAAAAGAAAAACAAACAGACTGTGAATAGAGTAGATACTCCAGAGAAACCCAGTAAGCATAATATAGGGTTCTGTCTACTTCGATCTGTAAGCCAATGCAACTACTAGTCTCTGTGTTTTAGCAGACACTACTATGTGGCAGAAAAGTCCTGTCATATTTGAAGAGTTGTAGTTATGGTCTTTGACTACTGGAAAGGAATATCATAGCAATGGATGGCTCAAGCTAGTTAGTAGAGTCTCATTTCTTAATAAATTCACTGAAGAGGACAAACATCTAATCAGGAAGCCAAGGTAACATCTCTTTCTAGTCCTTAAATTGTAAATGTAATTACATCTACCCAGCATGCTTTAAATTTCTGGTTTAGAAGCAGAGGATAAACTCAAGACCTCAAAGAATCATAGACACAAAGCATTAGATAGTTACAATTCAAAATGCAACCCCTCTTCAAGTACTCAGATATAGACTGCAATGGGCTGTGTTGTGAAAGGAAACACAGAGCAGGAAGAACTCTGAAATAAGCCAATGATTCTAAAGTGGACACAGAATAGTGACCTGTTAACTAAGAGAACAAAACAGGTTGGTTATCTAGGTCACAATCTCAGACACCAATGAAATATTTCAACTGTTCTCGGGGGATTTGTAAGAGTCCGAGAAACCTAAGATAAAACCATTAATACAAAAAATAGATTTACTATTTCTTAGAGGGCAGTATATTGATTTCTGTGGCACAGTTTGGGAAAAGAATAAAGCCCTTCATGCGTACTAATCAACATGATGTGCTATGAATAAGTCTTTCATTGTATACATGTCAACAACTTCTAACTGATCTCACATCTTGAGAAAGCTGTATATTTCTGGGCATTAATATAAAAACACATAGTTCCTCTAATAGGTTTCACAATCTTAGCTAGTTTCTAAGAAATTACTTAGCTATGAAAATGTCTTGAAAATAAAGAAAAATATTTTTATTTTCCAATATTTGCTTTATGTTTTTGATGTTCATGTGCTTTATAATGGTGATGCAAATATTTTAAATCAACACTTTTTTCTCTTGACCTTTAAGTAGTTTCCAAATATATGAGTACTAATTGTCAGATTTGGGCTAGCTTAATTTTTTTTTCAAATTATGGACATCAAAGACAAAAATGGACAGACAAGATTTCCTAGAGAACGCTTAAAGGTAAACAAGGAGGGCAAGCTTTTGGCTTCAGGAAAATATATTCTATAGGGAAAACCATCAATACCAGTGCATGTGGCCTTTTGAAGCATTTTTGGAAACACAGGCAAATAAAAAGATCCATATAAACTAATCAAGATACAACCCATGAGTAAGTAAGTCACTTCTGTGAAACAAATTTTCTAATGTCTAGAAATTTTTCATCTACAATTTAGAAAAGAGGCAAGAAAAGAAACAATTCTGGCCTTAAGCACAATGGAGATGTAAGATGCACTGCTTTTCATTCTTGAGGAAAGAAAATGGAAATCCCCAGATTCACCATACTTGGGAAAGTAGGGAGATCTAGGTATACTCCTGCTTGTTAACTGTTCAGTGGAGAGCAATTTGAGCAAGTCATTTAATTTGAGTGACTAACAAATTTCAGGATCTTTGTTTCCTCAAACATAAAATGGGAGTGTAGGGTTCTTACCTAGTAGTTGCTATCCAAATTGCCCATGGCCTGGGGTAAAACCCAGATCTCTGAATTATGAAGGAGTTCCAAATACTATTCTTTGGAGACCCACTGGGGGCTGACCTCTATGGCCCCCTCTAGTTCTACAATTCCTATGATGTCTGTCTGAACTTTTTCATTCCATAGTTAACAGATGAGATGCACTGGGCATTCCTAGGTGTGTGACAAATTCTTAAGTTTCTCTCAGGGAAATATGCAAATAGAAAACCCTAAGAACACGCTGAAAAGCTACAGAGGGTAAACAGTGATGCATTTAGGAAATCATGCCCTCTAAAACTAATGACTTTTGAAAATAGACAAAAACAGATATGCAGGAAATAAAGAAAAATAACTTGAAAAGGCTGCAAAAGAAAAACAACCACAACACAAGCAGGAGACCAACTCTTTCCCCAGCACGAGGACTTTAACTTTTACTGGATTCTAAGAAGACCTCAAAGAGGTTGAGGTGTCTGAGCATATCTGGTCCTAATAGCCTAAAGCTTAAGAGTATTTCTAAGCAATTTTGATATCCTAATGGACAAAGGATAAAAGTACAATATATATGAAGCCAATTAAAATGAGTGATTAATATAATCTGCCAAGTTTTTTTTGCTTTTAACAAATGTTCCTCTAATATTCTAGCTTTATAATAAGCTTCACAACTATACTCTTGATTAAATGATACATCCATGCATATTGCTAAAATAATTAAAATTTAGTCAGGGATTAATAATAAAATCCAAACCACATATTGATCACATAAGATATGTATCATGAAAATAGCATGACAGTTTTTTTGACTGTGTTCCTCTATGATTGCACAGATTTCTGTGTCTCTATCTCCTATTACTATATTCTGAGCTTGTGTCAACTACTGAAAGGTAAAGATACTACTTTGCATGTCGTGAAGCACACATAGCACATGCATGAAGCACCTAGCAAATATTACCTATTATGCAGGTGAATTTTTCCCCAAGTATAGTTACAAATAAATCTGAAGAAGGCTATGTTTTCTTTATCACAGGTTTTAAACACTGATTTCTAAGGAACTTCTTAAAAGTATGAAACAGAAAGCCATTTATTTTATCAAAATTAGTAACATTTTAGATGATACATTTATTATTAGAAAGAAACTTCCATAATTCTAGAATATGTTGGCTGATTATTACTTACCTGAATATTTTATAACATGATTGTGTTAATGAAACTACAATAAAACATACTAAAGATAAAAACAAGGGGAGTTTTTATTTTATTTTTACATAATTAATTAATGCACTTGACCAGCATTTTAAAAAGTAGATATTCATAAAGCAATAACTAAGCTATGATGAGGCTTTAACACAGAATACACAACAGAGCACAGTAAACTTACATTGCACATTTCTCTGACTATAGCTTTTTCTGTCTCACTAAGGTCATGTTCATACTCTTTACCCTGTTGACGATCTATAGTTTCCTGAACATCCAAGACCTGGATTTGTTGAAAAAGAAAAGCAAATTTCACATGGGGGAAAAAAAAAAAACTTGTTAGTTATAGAATAAGACCATCAAGGAGCTCCACTCTGCAAAACCTCTCGTTTTCTCCATGTCTGCACATCAGAGGATATGTATGTGGCAAAATCTTTTAAACTAGTTCCTTGTTGTGAAACCTGTCTGGAGTCAATTCTATTTGATTTCAAATGGCCATTAAAAACAATTTATTGCATCACCAAGAATCAATTGAACTTATTAATGTCTAAAATAAGTAGATGCATTTATTGGATCATCAGGTTAATTGGATCATTAAGATAACCTGATTGTGTCAATGATTTAGAGAGTCAACAATTCTTGCTCCATTGTAAAAATGAGCAATATAATTAATTATACACCAAACAGTCCAAATGATATGTAGACATGGCCTATAGAAAAGATGACTAAAAAAGATGATAGTAATGGTGAAACTGGTCAGAATCCAGGAATATGTACATAAGAACTTTGTTGACAGTAACACAACTGACCTCACTGTTCTTGCCTGGACATTCTCAGTGGCTAGGAAAGGACTATGGAGACAGTTCTTTGATATTAGCAATGAGAAACACTGACTCCTTGTAGTGAAAATATTCGAGGAACGCTTTAAATATTTTTCATTAGAGCAAAGTATCTGGGGATGAGATGCTTTTAAACAATTTTAGATTCCATTTCTCCAAATTACCACTAAATAGATTGAAAATAATATTCCTTTTAAAATGTCTGTAAAGTTTTCATGTCGATACTTTCTATGGTATAAAACTTAGGCTTTGAGTGCTATTTATTTTCTTCTGTCAGCTTATAAACCAGCGCATTAGTGTAGCATAAAAAATAATGCTTTTCCCAGAAGTTTCTGTAGAATCCTCCCTGTCATTGCTAAACTCCTTGTTCTGTTGTCCTCGTGGTCAGTGCTGATGACCACACCTAAAGATGTTACCTGAGAATTAGCACCGATGAACAGCTGAGCCAAAACAGATGACTTAAGCATGAAGGGGGACCTTCATTTCAAATTCATATGCACTGAGACTACATTGATATTTACCAGAGTTTAATCCAGCAATAAATAATCTAATCCACAAACTACTCTCTAGTTAACTTAAAATGTCTAGCCATTGTTACTATACAGATGCTACTTCTTTAACATAGGATATGATTGTAGTGAGTGAAAGCCTGACCCTTTTACTCAACTCAGATTAGAGTCAGTTCACACTCTTGATAGACTTAGAGGAAATCACTGATTATGCTCAGTGAATATTCATAGGAAACTTAAAGAACTCTCGGGGGAACAAGCTTTTACTTACAAATCTGATTTACAATGCACCTCAGAGAAGTGTACTTCAAACCCTTAATTTCTACTCAATGAAGTGAAGCTCCAATTAATAGTTATAATGAATTTTAAAACAAGAAAATGTGGTGTTATTTTAAATGAGCTCACTTCTCACACTGGCTTCAGACACTTCTCCCAACCATGGCCAGAGTTAGTAAATCCTAGAGAATTTTTGGAAATCTATCAGAAGATAAGAAACTGAGCCATTGTTCTCATTATTCCTTTCAGAACAGAAGAATCTTATGATATAAATCTGCTCTGGTTTGGTGGCTTTTAAAAACAAAACATGTTGAGTGATTACAGTTTTTTGTTTTTTTTTTTACATTGAGATAGTGTTAAGAGGCATTTCCCACAGGCTATGTTTGCACATATTTCTGTTTCAGACACAGTTAACTCATGGAAGCGAACACATTCTATATTCAAGAGCCTCCAGTTATCCAATAAAGATACTTTAGTTGCTCAGTTTTACCCATCTGCCAAGTGAGGACACTTAAGTGTTCTGATTATAACATCATAACTTCCTCTCTAGAGATAAAATTTTATATGAAAATTAGGGAATGAATTCAGAGAAAGTTGAAGAGCTCTTCCTTGCCTGCCCCTTCCTTTCGGGCCATCTTGACACAGCTGCATTGAGAAATTTGGGAAAGATTACAGTGCGACCCACTATGCTGATCTGACTCAAACTGCACTTGCCATTTAATGAAGCAGCAGGCTGAATCAGCTTTAATCTGAAAAGTAGACAATGTGTTACTCTGGGAGCATGTGCAGACACTGATACTACAGGACGGAAGCCACTCTCTCATTTTTCTTCTTTCTAAAACGCTTTACAGGTGGCTAGAGCCTGGTCTATGCTCAAGTCACAGCACGTTTAACAGGCTGTTCCTGCTCAGCAGCATTCAAATGCTGTGGCAAACAGCAAGTGTTCTTCAGTGGACAAACCAGCACCCACCAGACAGAGGGCAGCACCCTTACTCTGTCCTGCCTTCCCATGCATTCCTCTCAGCTGCTCACTTTGTGAGTTATCCCAAACAAGACAGGAAATGCCAGTCACATTGCCACTGGCCACCAGCATGGCTCTGCTACCTTTCCCCATCAGCAGTCAGGTTGTGCTTGGGAGAAGCAAACTCATTTCCTCTAAGGGACAGCAGAGTATAATAAGGAAGCTAAATCTGCTAATGCTAAGTCATTCCCAAATCAAACAAATATTTTAAGTTCTCATCTACGTATTTGCTTTACACATGCCAGGGAAAGTGTGGCCCACTCCAAAGGAATGCATCCTCGGTCTGTTGATAGATCATGCTGAATCCAAAACACTTTTAGAAAAATTGTGAAATTCATGTGGCAGGTGCAGGACTGAAGCACTCGACCTACTTTATGGCTCTGAAACTTTCATCAAGGCTACGTGTTTAGGGCTTACAGATCATTGAAAGGACAGTGTTTCATATTTGGAAATGGATAAAACTTCAAGGAACTGTCTCAGTTTTAAGATGATTTTTACTGCCTGCATCTGTTTCTACTCGTAAATATTTATATTGCTTATTTATTAAATATTACTTATTGGAAAGCTCATTATTGGTAAAGAAAATTAAGTGATAAATTTTAGACAAGCCTTTTTTTGAAGTCATTACAGAATTTGAAGTAAAAGCCAAAAATAAAATAGCTTTATAAGCAAGACTATATATGTATTTTCTAACAGTCTACAAAGGATCATTAACTAGAGTTTGAAGACCTCATTTTTATTTAGTGGAGGATAGAGTAGGTTTTGTTTGTTTCAATCTTTCTTTTAGTAAGAAAAATATGGTGTTTTCCCTTCCTTTGGCCCACGATTAACTCCCTATATTTGAAGACATCCATGCTACAAACATTGCACATAAAATACCCATCACAGTATTCTACACATGTGAACATGCATGCACACCAGACTCCAAGTTCAACTCGATGTGGATAATGAAGCACATTACTCAGCACAAAATGATGACACTAGAGGTTCAACCACACGTACTCCAACCCACTGTTAGTGGAAAAAATTAAAACCGTACTTCAAAAATTAAGATAAAGTTACACCATTAGGAGTCAAAAATAAAGCATATAGGGTTAAAACAAGACTGTGAGGACTACTAGACTACAGCAAACAAACCACAACACAACTGGATTTCTTGAGAAATGGTTGTACACAGTTGGTTACCTTAAGAGAATGTACCACGGGCTCAGGCTGCTGAGAAGGTGTGTTATGTCCACTGAAGCTAGCTGGAGAGCTGGGTGAACTGTTATTCCCATCAGCCCCTGATGACAACCTAAAAGAACCCTTAGTAGAAAATCAACAACTTTGTTATTAAAACAAAAGTCGTTCATAACTGCACAGATGTCATTCAATTTCACCGCCAAATGAGAATTAGCTGTTTTGTTAATTTTTTTTTTTCCAAGCCTTTCCTATGCTATCACCCTGTTAACTGGAATACATTTGCTGCTTGACCAGCAAGAAAAGTAAACCAAGAACCATCTCTATGCATGTCCAGATCTCATTTCTGATTTACGGAAGAGAGCAATGCCCCCTAAGGAATGGCCATTAAATATTTCAAGAATAGGGAATCTGTGAGTTACTCCACAGCTGAGTTAAACATGCTCATTCAGCAAGACACATTCCACATGTCGCAGAAAATGCAGACACATCACACTGTTGCACTGGAGAAACTCTCTTATAAAACGCATCTTTGAGGGAAGACCTATAGTGGAACATAGTCCAAAGAGATTTAACCAAATTCAGTATTTTCTGGTCTTTTAGAAATGAAAAACAAAATAGATAAGATTATATATTTATAGTTTAGTGTCTCTGTACCTTCGTTGCTCAGAAATCAGAACCTGGCATGATTGATTTGACCTATGAGAGTCATAGTCACCCATATGGGAACTGGGGAAAAATAAAAACTACTTTTTCTAGGGATTGCTTGGAGAAAGAGTAACAGATCAGAAAAGAAAAAGAGCAGCAGTTACCTAACCTCCCACAAAAAGCAGTCTAATGGGAATTTCCAAACCTGTTTATGGTCATCGTGACACTCAGAGGGCCTGAGAGATTTTAATTTCTGTCCATCAACAAACCTACAGCTTTTTTTCATACCCAATAGACTAACAGCTGCTCCATTTTTCTTGGTCCTAAGACTCTAATCCCCTGAGGAAGAGCATCATGTGTGGTTTTGGACATTTCTTTTCCACCATCTATTGGAGAGCTTCTATGTTGTGCATTTTAGGGATGGGAAGGAGAAGCTGAGTGCAGTAACAGTTTTAGGTTTGGGTTTTACGCAAACCATGCCATTTTTTAAGAAATTGATATTCCCACCAATTCTTACAAAAATTATTATGCATGCAATTCGGAATATCGTCTCTCATCACTGTCACTGTCACTTCTTACATCCTTGAAGCCTACCCTTGCCACCTCGTGAGCCAATGGAGGCCATGTTCTTTCATTTGCTCAGAGAGTTATGGAAATAAATCAGGTCCTGCCCCCACCCTCACTAGCCAACAGGGAGAAGCAGTCATAGAATATGACATGTAGATGACCTTTCCAGCCAAATCCTTGAAGTAGAACTTCTTGAAGTTCTACTTCAATGACCTGTCCTTCATTGCTACTAATGATTAAATTAATAGCAGGTGATGACACAGGACAACCCATTATAACAGCCCCTACCCCCTCTAGGGAAAAAATATAAGAATTGTTTTCCTGTATTTGTAATTCAGAGCAAATCAGGCATAATTACACCCAATACAAATGATAAAAGGGAAACCATTTGAAGTTGTTTAATTGGGCACACCCTCCCTCCAAACCACCACCAAAGTTTGGGCATTCTCTTCCTCTGTAGAGAACAAATATTTCCCAAACAGGGGAATCACAAAGGAAGCTCTAGTCCTCTACTATTAGCACCTTCATGAACTCCTGTGAAAAGGCTTCTGAGGTTATGCAGAGTTCACTTCAAACCTCTCATTTAGGACCCACCACTGTAGTTTGGTCTGTCTTCTGACTGTAATCTTGTCTGTAATCTGACTTGGCAGGTTACTCCTTCCCCCTCTGTCCTTCCTTTCAAACCCTTTCCTAACTAGTCCTCCTGTTTCCGAGGTTCCCTGCCCAGACCTGGCCAAATGGAAGGCATATCGATCAGCATGCTTTTGCTTAGGAATGGGACCTCAATCTTTCAGGGCATTTTGGTTTAGGAAATTTTCTAAAAATGATAAATAGCTTCCTTACACCAAATCCTCTGGACAATTTAGCATTGTTTAAACTTAAGGGGAGTCTTGTTCCACCTTTAGCTATTCAGAAAATAACAAATATTCTTTTATCAAAGAAGTGTCCTTAAAATAATGATGGAAGAAGAATAATAAAGACTACACTAGGAGTTACACAGTGGGGGAAAATTTATCACCGAGGGATTCAAGTTCTACTTCAAGTTCACTTTGTGAGCCATGGACTAATAATCGCAGGAAAGATCAAGATTTATGGGTTTTGTGAAGCCACAAAGGTAGCCAAATGCCTGGTAAAGCTGTACACCAACAGGTGAGGTTTCTAGACTGCGTCAGAACTAAGCACCTCATTCTAACACATCTCTTTTAGTTACTATAAAATAAAAGGTTCAATTTCTTGTGCTTAGGAGAATCAGACCAATAGTTGGAGAATTATCTAGGGTCAGTCGCTGCATGCTCTCAGTTGACTAATACGTTTTCACTGAAGTATTTTGAAACTGTGGTACTGAGTGAAACAAATTATTTAAAACAATCTCTAGAAAGTATTTCAATAAGATTAAGCCCATTTGCATTGTAACTTGGCTGGCTCAGGAGACAAGGAATTTAAAAAGAGGAAAATCTTAATGAAATTGGAAATGTGACTCCTAGCTTCAAGGAGGCTGGTTTTCAAGCTACCTGACAGTGCGCCACTCTCTTGGGTCAGCGGTCAATTTGAAAGGGCAAGGAATAATTTTCTGGGCAAGAGACATCTGACGGTGTCTAACAATTCATTTTCATGGCCACCGACCTTTGAAACTCCCTTTCATGAAAGGTGCAGGTTACCTTTGTTCTTCTCCAGTGTTTGGGATTACTCAACTTTCACCCTCAAGTTCAGGGAGGGAAAAAAACCCCACTAGAGATGACTGTTCAGGACATGAAAGACTACTCCCAACTTCCCTCCCCAGATGTAGACACACAGCAACTTACTTTCATGTACACAGACTTGTTCTCTACCCCCCAGTATAGCGTTTGCTCCAGCAGCAGACGCCATCTGGTGATGCACAAGCAAATGCAGCCTCTGGCTCATCTTCACTCACCGGGAGAGTGGGCAGGCAGCGTCCTATTCCTCGGCACCCTTGCCACCACTGCAAGACCCGCCGGGCTCTGGGCCCCCAGCCTTTCTCCATATTTGAGCTGTTTCTAGTTGGAGGTTGCCTTCTATTCTGGGTGGCCTTATATTTGGAACAATATAGTACAATCACTCAGAAAAATACTGTTTCCCAAGTCTCAAGAAAGCAGATAGAACAAGAAGCTTCATGAAATGCACCACAATGACCACAATGCAAACTATAACATGCACCTGTAACTAGGGAAGAAATTAAAATGAAAACAAACTGAAGTCTAGGTAGTAGAGCTAGGATTGATTTTTTAAAAGTTTTTGGCAAAGGTTTAACTGGTTTTCAAACTATCAAAAAGTGGTTGAGGATAATGCTAAAATAAAAAAAAATAAAAAACTGAAGCTACTTAGACAACTTTATTTTGTGGGTTTAACTTGTTAAAAATAGAGAAGTACCATAAGTCTTCCAAGTATTTAAAGCAGTATAACTTCGGAACTTAACAAATTATTTGAAATGCATTTGGGACCATGATGCCCTTTTGTTAAGAAACACAAGTTGGGTAGTTACATTCAACAATACTCAAACACTGACGCTGCATGAAATTCTCAATAATATTTCTGCACATTTAAAAAATATAGGGTGAGGCAAAAGCAGGTTTACAGTTCATATGGAAAAATACAATAAACTGCTTCATGTACTCACAACTGTAAACCTACTTTGCCCGACCCTGACTGTGTGAGCTAAGAGGTCACTGGTGTATCACAGTTACTGTTTTACATGGGACATAGGCATAGGTATCAAAATGTCGATTATCAAGTTGATCCCAAATTTCTGTACTCTCGTTGGAACTAGCGATATCACATAACTAAAATAAAAATAAAAATTTCCCCTAAATTTCAGTTTTTTCCATGGTCAAACAGTAATTCTATAAAATGATCAGAACCAAAATGAACTTACTTTAATATAATGTCCCCTCCCTGCCAACTTTCACTAAGACCTTTAACTAAGAATGTTATGTCCTGAGGATAACAAAAATTTTAAAATATAATATGAAAAACTCACAAAGTAGTCCCCAGATTCCAGTGTCTACATATTTAACTTTAGAAGACAAAAACAAAAACAAAACAAAACAAAAAAACTGAGAACATAATTTGTGAGTTCTCATTAATCTGTTTTCCTAGAAGTAGGTGCTCTACTGTGACTAGTACTGGTCTGATGTTCACTCTAACTTTTGGAAGGGGAATTAATAAAGTGTCTTAAGTGAAGTAAAAACGAGGAACAATGATGATCAGTAGTTAAATCAAAACTCTTTCCTGAATCTATGAAATCAATACCAGTTATCTATTAAATAAGTCACACACATTCCTCACATATAACAGAAAATTATATATTTGCACTTGGACCATAATGATCATTGCAACACAGCAACACCGTTTGAAAATTGTTCTTTTGTAATAATTTCATATGTCAGTGTCTAATTTATTTTTATCATCAAAAGAATTAGATCCAGCCCTGGCCGGTTTGGCTCAGCGGTTAGAGCGTCAGCCTGCGGACCAGAGAGTCCCGGGTTCGATTCCCACTAAGGGCACATATCTCGGTTGCAATTTGTCCCCGGCCCCAGTTGGGGTCGTGTGGGTGGCAACCAGTCGATGTTTCTCTCTCTCTTCTCCCCTCTCTCCCTCCTTCTCTATCTAAAGATAAATGCAAAAAAAAAAAAAAAAAAAAAAGTCCTCGGGTAAGGATAAAAAAAAAGGGATTAGATCCAGTAATTTAGAATATGATTTGATGGCTTAAAATTCACCTCCCACCCCAATTGGTATAGTTTGATTTCTGAGACGACCCTTATGAGTAATGTAATTTATTTTTACAAATGAGTTCTAGCTTCACGATTCGGTTCTTTCCATGATTTCCACATCTCCCTGTCTCTCAAATCTTGTTTCTCAGATTCAAATCTGGGTAAACCATAAGAATTCCTATTGTCATTCTTAATGTATAGTAAGATTAAATCCCAATGCCTCTTCATTGTAACAAAATTTGTCATAACCATGAAATCTAAGGTAACATCTATAACCATTTAGAAGCAGCTGGAAAGAGCAGCCATTTAGTTACTATGTAGACAGTGTACAATATTTTTCCACTTTCAGAAAGCAGGTAAAATGTGAAAGAATAGATATGCTTTTTCAGGATCTTATAAAAGTTTCTTTTAAAACATTATATGTAGACTGTATGGTATTATTAATCTCATAAGAGGGGTCAATATACACGGGCCAGATTTTTGTGAAAGAATAAAGTTCTTGATATATATATAGCCATTTTAAAGGAAAAGGTACTCTTTTAGAATCAGGATTATTGACTTTCAACTCATGTCAGCAATATACTTTTTGTTTGTTTTTTAATCCTGGTCTTGGAAAAGTGTGTTCTGGACCAGCCATCATTTCTGACCTTCCAGCAAACTATATCTGAATGGTCTTTACATACTAACGAAGGCTTATCTCTTTGCAAGCTCTACAATTGTCAATCATACTGTTTCCTGAAGACAGCTTCATAAAACATACTAAGCCTCCAGTACCTCAGTGCTTGGAGTTATTGCTGGCAACTTGGTAGCGCAAAGTGGTAGAAACCCAGATTCTGCCCACTGGTTGAGAGAACAATTTCAAACAACCTTAAGAAAGCCACTTTCTATTTTCTGGGTAATTTCATTTTGCTTGGCTTTGCTTTCTGAAGTTTTTCAAAATTCTACATTTATGAAAAAGAATACCTGAATAGCTCTACCATTCCGATAGGAGTCTGAGTACTCATTAGCCACGTTCTATACAGGTACATAAAGTAATCCACAAATTAGTGTAGATATCAGGACAGTCCATCCTAAATGCCAGTAGCAAAATAATGTTCCGCATCAAGGCTGCGTGGGAGGTAAATTACAGATTACTTACCGTAAGGTAAGTACTCATTATGGAAATCCTGACTTCTAATGCTGTAAGCAAACACAAGTATCCCTTCATACACTGAAGAAGATAAAGTATTGGTTCTGCTATCCCTCATATCACATCCTATCTGGAAAATCTTCCATGAAAAGTTAGATTGAGGACATTTTCTAGTATTGCCCTTAAAATCATTGACTTCTTAAGAATTAAGAAACAAATGAAGCCATTCAGTTTTTAAAAAGAAAATATATTACTTAAAGTCTCACAGAGTAAAATAATTACAATTCACAATATGAAGCTACTGTGAATACATTGTCTTCTGGCTATTTTATGGTTTATTTTATTTATTGCTACTTTAGTAACATTAGTTTAATGAACACTTTGGAAGTCTCCATTCTTTTGCCTTACAGAAGTACACATTAAAAAAATCTTTAACAAGAATAACAGAATACTGTTTTTATATTTTATTACATAAAAAGCAGGCTTCCTGTTTCAATATAGATCAGACACAGTGCACTTGTAGGAAACTTTAGAGCCCAGCCCTCCATCTATTATAGGAGGCCAACTATGGAAGTCTGAAAATTGATCTGCTAAAGTGGTTTCCTGTTAGTTAAAGACGTTTAATTTTTTATAAGTCCTGAAGGTAGGTCAAACTATCATACCTCATCAGGACGCATACTAGTTTAAGAGAGAGGGTGAATTCAGTCTTTCCTTATCATAAGGCAAGAGCAGATGGTTTGTTTAATCTCATCAGGAAAATAATATTTTGTTCAATTTTACCAGTCTGCATTCTGACATTTTGCAGAACTGCAATACCACACAAATCAAAGACTAGAAGAGAATGAAATGTCACCTTGACAAATTTCTTCCAAAAGATTCCTGTAAATGGGCTTAGAAACGCTGAGAGACACTCTGCTTTTGCTCTAATAGAGAATATTCAGTTGACTGTGTTCAAAGTTTAGGTTTTTTCTTATTTAAAGTAAAGAATCTGAATCTATTCAATACTGATTTAAAACATTAAATAATTTCCTGGATTTATAGATATTCATTCATTATTCACTTAAGAAATATTTGCTAAGCACCTATGAGAGGTTAACACCCCATGTATGTGAGGTAGGTACCTATTCCAAGGTTTGTTGAGAGAGAAGCACAGTTAAGTTCAGCTCATGGACTCCAGGGTCATAACGCCTAGGTTTAGATTCTTGATCTGACACTCAACAACTACATGACCTCTCTGTGCCTCAGTTTCCTCATCTGTAAAATGTGGGTAATAATGGTACCATAATACCTCACTCTATGAGCTACATTACTTATATGAAAAGAGCTCTTAAAATAGTGCCTGGCCCACATTAAATGCTCTACAACAGTGATTTTCAACCTTTTTCTTCTCATGGTGCACACAAACTAATTACCAAATTTCTCTGGCACACCGAAAAATGTATTTTTTGCTGATCTGACCCCCCCCCCCAAATAGGTATAATTTTGACTCATTCACACCGATGGTAATTGTTGTGTTGGCTGTTGGCATATTTTTTTTGGACAATCTAAGGGAAAAGAGGTCAAGTATTGCATGTTTTAAAAATTCTGTGGCATACTGGTTGAAAATCGCTGCTCTGTTAGTATTTGCTGTCATGATGTTTTTGCTTGTCAACACATTTTATGACTTGTTTGTCAATTTATTTTCAGATGTTTATTATTTAGAGCAGTAGTTTTCAACTGGGAGTGATTCGGCCCTCCAGGGGGTACGTTTTTAGCTGTCAGCACTGGGCGGTTTCTGTGGGCATTCAGCGGGTAGAGGGGCCAAGGATGCTGCTGCCCGTCTGACAGTGCACAGGACAGTCCACACAACAAAGGCGTATCTAGCCCAAATGTCAACAGTGCTGAAGGTGAGAAAGCCTGATGTAAAGAACGAACCATTTTGGAAAACTGCAAAGCAAAATTTCTGTTGACAGCTCCGTAGCCGATTTGCATATGAGGACAAATCACCCACATGATTTGGAGCTCATAATGATTTTAAAGAAAACTCTCCCAGCTTCAGCTCTCAAGTGGTCTAAGTATAAAGACATCCATATTTCCACCTCCAAATAGGAAATTACTCTTCCTAACAAAAGGAATAGAATTAAAAATATCCCAAACATCTTGCTGCAACAATGCTAGCAGAACCAGAATACAAAATGGGCAGGTATAGGGCAGTGGTCCAAAGAACAAATTGCTGTCAGAGTGGGGAGAGACAGCACGCTACAGCACCTTGAAAACCCCGACACCGATCCCACAGAGAATAAAATTGGCAGAAGGTGGTTGGTGGAAATTACAGAAGAAAATAAAGCTTTCTTAGCAACACAATAGGTCAAGATTCTGCACTTAACTTTAGGCAGACACATAGGAAAGAATAAAATTGCCAGGAAATAGAAATGAGGGCCCTAACACATGAAACAGCACCCCCGTGCAGATGAGAGCATTGTGTGACGTGCAGAGGCAAACCAGAAAAACAGAAATCGGGGTCAGAACAGTGACCATTCTCTTTCACACGTGGCTAAGGGTTGCAGTCTGTTTACATGTTTGTCTCCTCAGTAGGAAGACTCCTGAGAATATGTCTTAGTCACACCAGCTCTCAATTACTAAGCTCCTGTTACCTCTTAGGACTCTCCTAAGTGAGCTCAATTAAAAGATTATTAAAGTTAGCTAATATGAGCTCCCACTACATGTTAATACCTATCAAGATACTGTTGGCCTGGTGCTATTCTCAATAATTGATGCTACATCATAGTTTTCTTTTTGTTTGGGCCCTAAAGGTCTCCTTGTGTTCTGTATACGCATCATGCAGCTCCTGAGGAAGATCAGGATGGTTGGAATGGCCCAGGGGTCTCAGGAGGATGAGAAGTGCATTAATAACATCCAGAAGAACTGGTACACTCCAGCTGCACATCAGCTCTGCTCATTTGATTTTTTCCACGCCGGCAGTGACAGTTACATAAAGTCTGCATCTCTAACAGTATCCCAAGGATTTTGAAACTTGGGATTTTACAAAGTAGCCTAAGGAATTTGTTGAAAATTACTGATGGCTCCCTTGGAAATACCATATGAGTCACACTATAAATGAAATACAGTAGGGCTCCAGCTAAACACAATTCTTTTATCAAGAGAATAGTCTATTTCCTGTTCTTTCTTCTCTTTGGGTTGGGGTTCCAGCGAGACTTTTCTGGATCCCATGCTTTTCTTGTCCCATACTAGTGAGATCCATGATATCTCTCTCTTAACTCTGGTTCCTGTTCCTTCATATTCATATTCTCTCTCTCATTCTCGAATAGGTGTCTGGAAAACTTGCTTCACTCATGGTCCTGCTGATGAAGAAGCCAGGATCACGTGAACTTTACTTTTCATTATTTAATAGATAATTTACCTTGACCACTCACCTTATGTGAACAGCTGACAGGACTTTTTCATATCTCAGTTTTAAGCCCTATCACATTCTGCAGTAATACTACATGCCATGGAGCTCCTCAGGTCATGGCACTTAACCTATTATTTCTGTAACCATGATGACTAGCACCCCTTCTGCACACAGCAGCATAGCTGTTGCTCAGTAAACTTAACAGATTATCAAAATCAGTGTGTGAGTCTGGGAGTTTTCCTCTATCATCTCACACACAATGCTTTACTTGTGTGCCTAGGTACTCGGTAATTAGTAGGTTCTCAACTATCAGGTAACTAAAGCACACTTCTTGAGTGCTAAGATGGCCTGAAATAAGTGAAACTGACATTTTTGTGATGATCCATATTTGGCAAGTCTACACAATTTAAACACAGACTAAATTCCCACCATGTTTTTTTTTTCCTTTTATTAGTCAGTTACTATTATTCTAGCAAAATAAATCTATCCTGAAAATCCTGAATTACTTTCATCTATTTCTAAAACTACAGTGACGCTCAAACATGTTAAAATGGTAAGTGGAACGATCACTAGGGATGGCAGCAAACCAAAAGCAGAAATAGAATTGATCACTGGGGCATCCAAAGTATATGCTGATCCCATCAAAATCATTACGTAATGGCAAACATCAAGTGGCCGAAATAAAAATTTATCAACAAAAGGGATATTAACCTCAACTTCCTTAAGTGTAGGTCAATCTATAAGTATCCAGGTGTTACCAGCTAAGGAAACCAGAAGGTAATATTTACTATTTATTATGCCAAATAATGGCTACAGTGGAGGTCTGTGAAGTCACAGTAGAGGTGGTAAGGAGCTTCAATTCAGAGAACCTGGATTTTAGACAGTTGTCTTGTTCAGGGAAACAGAAATGAGGGACATGAGCCTAGAACATGAGGGACAGGAGTCAGATTACAGAGACCCTTCTACACCCTATGAAGGCTTTGAAATTATTTCTATACTGAGGCTGTGACAAGACTTGATGTGTGTTTTATAGATCACTCTTAGTAATGTCCCATCCAAATTACTCTCCACAAGACTAGCTGGGATGAAGTCCAATTAGGATATTAACAAAGAAGTCCAAATGAAAAATGATTACACATTGCCTACACTAGACAATAGCAGAAGGAATGGAAAGGATATTGATGGATTAAAAGACAGGACCCTATGAGCCCTAATGTTTATTTGACTGTAGACAAGAAGGTTGAAAGAGGAATCCAGAATGGCTCCCAGCTTTCTGGCTGGGTACCAGCTAAATGGTCAGGCTATTAACCAGGACAGGAAGTGCCGGAAAAGTAATATATCTAACTCTTTCATCAGATTTAAAAATCAAGATCAAAGAGGTAATTAATAATTTATAAAGCCCCAAATCATCTTTCTCACAGATACCCATACAAATGGGTTTCTTCTGACATGTAAAATAAGAGTTTGTAAAGATTGTAACTTCATGCCATGATGAAAATATTATCTGATCAAACAATATAATGTTCTTGGAAGGAAAGTAATTTCAAACTATCTGTGATTACAGGTAAAATGTGAAAATATATATCTCTAAGAAAAAAATTATACATAGATTAGCCTTTTTACAAGAATTAGAGAGGGCCAACCCCAGGAAGAAAAGAATTAATATCTTGAAAGGGCTAAGACAGCAAAGAACAATGAAGGCCTGGTTTAAAAAAAAAAAACAAAAGAACAGAAAACAAAAAAAACAGCTGTTAAACAATAGGTAGGAAATGTGGACAATTAGATTTACGCACATGCTGCCTCTAGTAATGAGTTTATGTGCTTAATTCTTGTCTTTTATTAACTATACAACTCCCAGTGAAGAACACTGAAATGTGAAGAATGATATGTCTAAATGGCTTAAGAATCAGGTTGACATTCAGTAGTAAAAGTTTACCACATATCTGAATACTTTTAGGTCTTGGGCTTATAAAAAAGGGGGTTGAGGGGGACAGGAGTAGGACAGAGAAGGCACAGAACTTGCCAGTGCAGACACAAAAAATGCATGCTAATAAGCACTGTAGTGGGACTGCAGAGCAGAGCTGGTTAATGCTTGTGTTAGAGGTCGCAGCACTCCCTCAGAGCCAGTGGAAGGCGAGCACAGAGCTAGCGTCCTGGGGACTAAACACCTATTTAAGATAAATACTTGTCGAGTTGACTATGAAATGCTACCTGGCGAGGTGGTGTTTGCTGCCCTGGCTTTAACAAAAAGAAGGGTCTTCAGTTTCATCAAGGAGTCTTCTAGAACACAAAGCTCCAGCATGAAAGAGGAAGGTGGAGATAAGAAAGAGGTGGACAGAGAGGCAGAGGCAGCTTCATACAAGGGCAGCCACCTCTCTAGGAGAGGTGTTGATAATGCAAATAAGTGCAGCTGCTTGTCACACTGCACTTCCGCCCAGGCCATTTGCTGGGAGCTCTATCTTGGAGCGTTCACAAGGATCCTGCACTGAAAGGTTTGCAAAAACACACGTGGCCAAAATGACCTGGGCAGTGTAGCCTCTGCATGCGTGATAGCAAGAAAATCACTCAGAGCACACAGGAAGCATCGTGGAAGCCTGAGCTGTTTCACAAACAACCCTAACTAGGAAGGAAGAAAGAAAGTGGTTTAAAAATAGGTCCATTTGCACCCTATCTCCTAACATAAGTAATTTAGGATGGAAAACAAGATTTTTGGATTCAAACGTATATATGCTCATTTAAGTAAATAAAGTTCAAAAAGGTAAGTCTAGGACCCACTAGAGAGTTAAAACAAAGTATAATATAAGACAACGTTGCAGAATTAGTAGAGAAAATAAGTTAGAAAATCATCCATAAAGTCTGGGAGGGTAAAAATGTTAAGTGGGCCTCTCCTTTCCGTTTGCAGGCCTTCCCACAAACCTCTTCTTTATCAACACTCTCACAGGAAGTCCTAATTCAGCCTCTTAGCCATGTATTCTTCCAAATTTTTATCTCCAACCCTGAACTCTCCCCCGAAGTCCAGATGTGTGTATCTAACATCACCTTGGAGACGTCCAACATCTCCAGTTTATCATGCCCCAAACAAAGCTTTATTCCGCTGAACCTTCTAACCTGTTCCTCCCAGCTTCCTCATCTCCATAAAGCGTACCATCAATCATAAAGTTGCTTACATCAAAATCCAAGGAGTCACCCTTGATTCTTTCTAGAGTCACCACACTGAACCACCCTGGGCTGCCATTCATCACGCAGTCTACGTGAACAGTTCCTCCAGGGCTTGTCGGTGCCCAACTTCTGAAGCCATAGGGGGTCTCTTCCCTTATGCTCCACGTCCGATCTGTCACAGAGCACTCTCAGCTCTACTTCAAAACATACTGGGAGTCCAACCCCTCTGCTCACCTTCTCCACCCTACCACTAGGTCCAGCAGCCAGCAGCCCTTAGACTCCCAGACTGGCTCCTGAATGCCCTCATGTCTGTCCCTCTCACTGCCTGTCTACTCCACCCAACACTGACAGTGACCTTTGACAATGTTAATAGATAATATCGCAACTTTGCCCAATTCCTCCCATGGCGTTCCATCAATTCAGACCCAAATCCAAACACTTGTCCTTGGTCAACAAAGCCCTCAGTCTGCTCCCTGCCCATCTTTCTACTCTGTCTCCACCTCACTCACTGCCCCAGCCGCACACGCAGTCTTGTCCTGTTTCCTCAAGCATGACTACTTAATTGCTACCTAAGGCTTTGTCCTTGCTGTTCTAGCTTCCTATAACCCTCCTTTTCCAGCCATAGTCCTTCCTTCCTTCAGGTCCCTTCAGGTGTCACTTCCTCAGAGGGGCCTTTCTGACTCCATGTAAAATACCCTGTCACTCTTCAATTCTGTACCTTGCTTTTGTTTTCTTCATAGTGATTACCACTCCCAGATATTACATATTTTTCTTTTGTCTAGCCTAGATTCTGGGGATAAAAGATAGCTTGAATAACTGAAATTTAAAATAGTTTTACCTAATCACTCCAAACTTTTTTTTTTTATCCTCACCTGAGGACATTTTTGCATTTATCTTCAGATAGAGCAGAAGGGAGAGGGGGAGGAAGAGAGAGAGAAACTCAATGTGAGAGAGACACATCGACTGGCTGCCACCCACATGACCCCAACCAGGGCCGGGGACAAACTGCAACTGAGGTACGTGCCCTTAGTGGGAACCGAACCTGGGACTCTCTGGTCCGCGGACCGACGCTCTAACTGCTGAGCCAAACTGGCTGGGGCACTCCATACAAACTTTGACCACAGCTAATGCCACAAACCAAGTCTGCCTGGTTAAAAATTTTTATTTTCTCTAACTTTCTGGGCAAAGAACTTAAGAGTAATAAAAGGGCCAACATTCTGAGTGCGTTGCCCAAGCAAATGACCTGGCTGAACTTAAAATGCACAGCTAAAATTTTCTGAAAAGTTGACTAAGAAATTTTGAAAAGTGATACCGTAAAGTTTTAGGAAAGGCAAATTTTTTTGAGGAACTTTTTAAAAATTAGAATTTTTGCAATAGTATCATCCTGGAAAACAGGTTAACCAGTAAAAAAAAAAAAAAAAAAAAATTAAAGCTGGCTAGAAATATCATTAAAAAAAAAAAATTAAGTAAAAAGTATTTTGCTTACTGAAAAGCAAAATGACCCAGAGACTAATGAGCTCCATAAGCTACTCACTGCCTGACCCCCAGCAAGTCACTTGTCCTCAGTGCTAAAATGGAGAGGTCTATCAATTAGCTTCATGTGGTGGCCGTGAAGGGTGACTAATAAACTTGATTGGAAGGCGCTCTGAAAGCATTAATTGCTATAGAGGGGCTTGATAACTGCCAGGTTGCTATCCTAAGCACTGGGAATACACCTGGCCCTTCTTAAACTCTCTTCCACCCCTTGGCTCCTGATATCAGTCAGTCCTAGTGACAATGACAAAAAGACAAGTGAGGATCCTTCTCACGTTTCTTCAGGGCTCATCCTGACCCCAGGAAACGTGCCGGACACATGAACTAGCCTTCGTTCTCAGAGCACCTTGCAGATAAGGCGTTTCCTGTCCTTCCTTTCCACGTACTCATACACCATGATTAGAAACCACATATTGGACAAAGATCCTGGGAAAGGAGAATGGTGACACGAAAGGCCTGAAAAACAGAATTCACTTCATTCTTACCAGTAATCTCCTGATTTCTCATTCTTTCACGAAATGCCCTCATTCGAGAGAAAAGAGTGATCTCTGACCTCCGCCTACGCCGGAAATGGTTTTCCTCATTCCCTGATAAACATGGATTTAGAATTTCACTCGTCTTTGAAGGACTATATAGAAATTCACGTTCTTCCCAAGCCGCCAGCCATGTGGTGTCTATTTTAGAGACAAGCCTGCCCATGTTATCTAAGCAGCCATCCCTCTGAGACACGCAAGAACAGCCAGGACACAAAAGCAATATAACCAATCACTCACTAGAGTACAGCTTCAGTAACGTACCTATGCGTTTCAGAAAAGTACAAAGTTCCTACCTGACAGTTCCACAATTGTCCTTCCTGTATGGGAGGACTTGCCTTCTCAAGTCACATGCAAGCATCTGCACCTCCAACAAATGTTCACCCCAAAGCTAGGTGGTTTCTTAGGAAAAAATACCTTTGCCTCTTGCTCAGTGACTCCTCTGGTTCAATCACAGCTCAAAACCTAGATATCGAAAACTTAGGGCAGGTTTGGGGATGATGGAACAAAGGAACTTAAACCAATGAAAAAGTACAAAATACTTATTGAAAAAGTATCTGTGTATAATAAATTCTTTGTATAAAAATAAAAATTTATGTAACTATGAAAGGCCCCAGTTAAAAAAAACAAAAACAATATTAAGAGGTTACCCAAATAATTGACAAATTATCCTAGTGTGGAGCAGGGGCCAGCAAACTACTTGCAGCGTTAAATCCAGCCCCTTTCACCTGCTGTGTAAATAAAGTTTTATTAGAACACAGCCACACACAATCACTTAAGATATTCTCTTTGGCTGTTTTCAGCTGTTCTGGTGCTACAATTGCTGACATGAAAATCTGCAACACATCATATGGGTCACAAGTTGGAAAATACTTACTATCTGGCCTTTTACTAAAAAAGTGCCAACCCCTGGTAGAGAGGATGAGAAGGTCACTGCAGACTGCAATAGTCTGGGAAGATTCTGGAGAAGGAGGAAAGTGGCTTAAAAATAAGCGAAAAGTAGACAAATACTCTTTCCTATGTAATCATTTATCTAGGGGCTTGAAACGTCCTGAAGACTGATAAAAGGGTGAGTGCCTCCCATGCTGAGAAAATCCTTAGAGTGATGAAATCTCTGAGTCAATAGCAAAACAGATGGACTAGAAATTAAACTGAGTTTCTTGGAGGATTCCAAATTTAGAACCGAAAGGTACCACGCCAGAGGTTTGTTTTGGATGGTGGTGGTGTCTTCAGAGCTGTCTTGCTTCTAGAGAAACACTCGTGGCACATGACAGGTTTCAGGGAAAAAAATTTGCTAGACCAATGATAACAGAAGCTGGACACAAACCTTGCCTCTGCCCATTAGTGAACATTCTCTCACCTACAAAACAGAGATAATCACAGGGGCCCAATGGTCAGGACCTCAGCTGGTACTCAGGTTGCAGTCAGTGCCTGTGACAAAAACAAGCGTCCACCCCATCATTTAAAAGAAAGAAGAGCATGTAAAAATAAAAGAATTGGCCACTATCGTTTTCATGACCTACAGTGTCTCTCCTTGCACCCTAATTCAAACAAAATTAATATAAAAATACATCTAAAATAAAAAGCATAATTTCAGAAGGCACAAAGTATTAAAAGTCAGTGTGATAACATCAAACAGTTTCTACTAGTTTAAAAAGACCAATTAAAGTTTTTTTTATTCCTAAAGGCCTGTTTATTCCTTATTAAAATTATTATGACATCAATGTATAGCCCTGAGAAACCATCCAGAATTGAGAGATGTCTTATCACATTCTCATGACTGAAAGTGAAGAACTTTGCCGATATCAAGACCCTGAGCAGGGTACTTATTTTAAATGAAAAACACTGGAGGGGCAGCTGCCCTTACCTGATCTCAGGCCCATCTCCATCTCGTTCTCGAGTGTCAAAGGCTCAGTATAACAGGTTTCCCTAGCCAAGAAAATACTCTTAAAAAAAAAAAAATGAATGACCAACAGCCACATGCGCCTTCTTCTTCACAAGTGACCATGTGGAGGGGCCAGTCTGAAATAGACCTCTCCAGAGTCCTTTTAAGTTGGCAAAGAACCCGAGCTGCCATCACCAGCTACCTTACCATTTTTAAAACTTACTAACAAAAGCATGTGAGATTTGCAGGTTAGGGAACCACGAATGAAATAGGAGTGGGGTAGGAACAGGGAATGAGGCTGGTCCCAAACAAAATATCCCAATTCAAAATGCAAAGTTTGCTCAAGCCCCTTTGTCTAAAACTCTTTGTCAGAAAGATGTCCTCCAAATTCCAACTGTAGCTTCTGCTAACTTTTGGCACTCAATAGAAGCTTGGCACCCGGAAGGATAAAGACCCATCATTTCTACACAATTATTTGTGATCAAATTTACTGGAACTGAAATTTGTTTCTGAGTGTGCATTTTATGCTTTTCTTTTATGAGGTTTCTGTATTTGTGGATATTAAATTTCCTAGCATATAAAAATGTAAATACAAATTTACACTTATATTTAATGTAAATAAAAAATCCCCATTTTTGGTATTATGACACACCCGCCTTGGGTGTCAAAACAGCTGATATATCTTGGCTATCAAAAAGTCTCCTTTCTCAGAGCCAGCTTTTATATAAGTCCAGGATGGCTCCCATCTGGTCCTGGGTTTATTATTTGTTATCTGTCAAACATTAGAATTCTGCCTCACTTGTTCCGTTGCAAGTAAGAGGCATTTTGGGTGAAGAAAAGATAGTACCGAATCCCTTTATTTGCTATCCTACATTTGAGTCAGACTGACATTTCTTCTGTGATCCTTACATTTCTATATTCAATCTTTTTTCTAATATAACTGCTAAGAGCAAGAGCTAGATCAGCAATTTTCAACTTTTCATGTCATGGCACACATAAACTAGTTACTAAAATTCTGTGGCACACCAAAAAATATATATATTTGCCGATCTGACAAAAAAAGTTGTAATTTTGATTGATTTACAAAAATAATAATAGTAATTAGCTACCCTTTTTGCTCCGAAGTAACTTTTTAAAAAGCAGGTGCCTATACATGTATATAAGGTTTTCTAGTACCAAGAATTAACCAATCAGATACAAGATTATTATGCGATGTGACCAATAAGATGCAACTCTATTATATGACCTATATATTTATGGTTCAAGACAGGGCATTCACATTGGATGGTTATTATTGTGTTGGCTGTTGTCATTTTTTATTTGACAGTCTAAGGGAAAAGAGGTCAGTGCCCCTGACTAAATAAGTATTGCATGTTTTAAAAGTTCATGCAGCACACTGGTTGAAAATCACTAAGCTAGATGAATAAAACTACTAAAATAATAAGTAATTGAAGTGTTTTAAGTAAATTAGCTGCCTCATTATTTTTCTCTTTTAAAAAAGTGATAGTCCTGTCCAGCCAGTGTGGCTCGGTGGTTGAGCGTCGACCCAGGGCGTATGTCCAGGTGTGGGGCCAATCCCCAGTGGGGGGTATGCAGGAGGTGGCCAATCCACGTTCTCTCTCATCGATGTTTCTATCTATCTCTCCCTCTACTTTCCTCTCTAAAATCAATAAAGAAAAAATATATAAAAATAAATAAATAAATGATAGTTCAAAAGTGTCTTCTACTCTATTCATCTCTACTATGGAAGTTTCAGAAATCTCAAAGAGGATAAAAATTCTGAAAGAGGGCTTGCTATCATTTGCATGCCTCGACTGAGAACTCCTGGAATCACAAATATCTGAGATACTGAGAAGTTTGAGGACAAGAAGTTCTCCCAGAGGAAAGACTTAGACCAGGTAAATACACCTTTATCAAGGATGATGGAGAACTTTCAAAAGGGAGGAGCAATCTTTGAAGTTGACTGTCTTTACTAATAGTAACCCTTCCTTCCTACCTCTATTTCTGGCCTTAACACTAGAACCCTGTGGTAAGCAGTACTTTCTCTACAGGCATTGGGACTGGAACCAGGAGAACACAAGCAGGCATTGGGATTCTCAGCCCAGAGAATGTTGGGAGCCGCTGGGGCCAGACAGCAGCCAGTCAGCAGCCGAGTCAGGACCAGACTTAGGAGGAGATGCAACAACCTATGTACTTGAGGGAGCAGCTCATGGGGCCGAGAGAACCGATTCCATCTCTGCTTCACCAATCCGCACTGGTGTGGCCTAAGTCAACACAATCTACCGTTACTTTCAGTAACGCCACATTTACAAATGTGGCTGGGTTGTTGAACCAAACACTCCACTGCTTATTGATACAGAAACTACTTTGTAGACTTTCTAGAATAAACTCATCAACCCTAAATCTTCTCATACTAAGAATGATTTACCTAGACACCCAAGGCCCCTGTCATAAAGCAATTAAGGCGAAGCCTGTCATTGATTTCATATGCTCTTTCTTCATACTGCTTCTCTACCCCTACTCTAATTAGCTCCTTGGGTTGACGTGCTACCAGGTCCGAGAGGCTCCATGGCACGCAACCGGAAAGACACTGTATGGAAGCTCCATGTAAACTGCACAGGCAACGCTGATCACCGTCTCACAGCACAGCTCCTTCACTTCCTCTCCCATTCCCCACGTCAACACTACATCTGAAGACAGGCCAGTCCACTTCTTGCCGGCTGTTATTTCACATGCTTTTGTCTACAGAATGAATCCAGTAGATCAGATAACCTTTGAAAAAAGGTTTTCTTTTCTGGACATTGTTCCTTCTGTGTATCACAAGTAAAGCAGACTTCGATGTATACGCAGGCACTTTTCATTATTCTTGGTCTAGTCACACTGCAGACACCAATGTAAGCTGTCTCCTGCCTTTTCTCTCACAGTAATTTATTTTGGCTTATCTCTGAATGGAATTACTGAAAAATATATTACATTTTAAAATAAAATGAATAGCAGTAAGTAAGTTAGTTTTCTACCATGTCCTATCCTGTTATTCTCTCATAATTTAAAAACTTTTCTCTCTGAAATGTCATGTCTCCATTTATTATATGAAATCCTTTGAAATATTTTGACATGATTTTAAAAAAAATGTTTACATTAGTTTGCGTATTCAGGAGAAAATATCTTAAGCTCAGGTGACCTTTATGATTTGTACCAACTTTTAAAAGGCACTTCTTTCTCAAATAATAACACCTAGTAAATAACACTGTATTTTTTTTTAAGTAATGAGACTTCATAATTTGGGGCTCTCTCTGAAACACTGTTTACGAACTGGGTAGAAAGTTCAGCGCCAGGATGCTTGAAGGAGACACTGAGACCGTGGTGGAGCGAGGGGCGCCGTGTTTCCTGGGCGATGACGCTACCCTACCCAGCTCAGCCTTCCCCACATTCTCTGTCTGTTCCTCAATAAAGACCCCTCATTCTAGGACCTGGTAACTTCGCACATGTACAAGACATGAACCCAAGCTTTGATTCATCCTTGGGCTCAGAATGTTCAAGGCTGGAAAGACCCACATTTACCAATAAAACAACAGAGGACTTTGCACCTGAGCAAAGAGAAAGCCATAAGGATGTATCACACTCGTTTTATTTTTAAAAGGTATATTCGTAAGGAAAACCAGTGCCTTTATGTTCATTACACGTAATTATATATAATGAATAAAAATAAACCTTTGGAGGATGCATATTCTCTCAAAATACACAAAAGCTAACACTGCTGAGAGTAGGATGTGAACTCCACTGTATATTTGATGTGATATGAGTCTCAAAGATATATGCCCACGACTATGTGATTTAAATAAATTTAATAGCTATCTGATGAAATTTTATTGACATTAGAACCCAATGAGGTAGAAAAACCCACAATGACATAAATCGGCACCTGTAAATAAAAGACCAAGTATGGTATAAAGTTGTCATTTTAAGGAATTTTATATCAAAATATAAAGGGGTACCCCATTTGTATGGACATCACATATAAACAGACTATCTCTAGACAAAGTGCCATGGACTTACAGAACTGAGCAGAACTTCCCCATCACCTAGGACAGCCCTCTCTTCCAGTCAAGACACACCAGGGCTGGCACAGAGGTCAGAGGTGTCATCCTGGCCTGGCAGCCAATTATACCAACACCTAGTTCTCTGATGTCCTTGCAGTGTTTGTACTAGCATTTCCACAGTGCCTCCTTTAACCACTTAATTGCTAACAGAGTCCAAAGTCACTGCTATGTCTCAGCTTTCAAAAAATGACAATTATATTTTGCTTATTTTGCACACAATAATAGCTTCTTAAATACAATTTAGTTGTCTCAAATCACTTAGAAATTTATTTAAACTGTCTTTTTTGTCAAAGAATATAATTCTTTGTCTATATTACATTGATTATCTAGAATATATTTATATTTAGGCAATATAAATACTGCCTATATTACATTTGTATTTGTCTACTTAATATTGAGAGGATATAGGTAACTACCAATTATCAAGAGGCACCAACTTTAGATCTTTTTATGTGTTATAAGCATCTTCACTTTACTCAGGCTACAGCAAAGAAACAAACTAGAAGTCCTTTTAAATGAAAAATGCCTGAACGCCCTGGAAGGAAAAGTCTGAGCCAGAATGAAGACAGGACAGCACGGTGCAGACACCTCTTTAGCTACCTGGGCCACAGGGGTAGTGACTTCCCACAGGGAGCAGAGATGTGTGCTCAGGAACCCTAGCATCTTAACGAGCTTCAGCCAGGCCCAGGTTTCATCATGTCCTGTTTTTATGATATCTATATTTCAGTAGAATTTAAATTTAATTAATTTAATTCCAAAATCAAACACTCCCCAAGATTTTCCACGCTTCCTTACTCTATTAGAAAAGGAAAGACTGTTTCATCTTTAACTACTTTTCTAACTTTTGACTTTACTTTGGGTTTTTTAAAAAGCAAAAGGAGTGTAGAAAACCATTTCAACAAGGCAACATCCATTTTTCTTATAGTTTCATCTCAAATGTTTCCCAAACATTCCTCCATATATTGCTTCTCATTCATACATCTGTGATTCTAGTTGATAAAACTCGACGTTGAGAGAGTCCCATCATTTTCTTGTGTGTGAGACAAATTCTGCCAAGGACAGGTAGCAGAAATGCTATTTTTATGGTCACTACTACAAAAAAAAATTTTTTTTGATATGCCCTAGTGATAGAATTACTAACATGCCAGGGTAGATATAAAAAGGCAACCGGGTTAAGTATAACCTCTCGATACCACAGTCCTTAATAATTGAGTACTTTTAAAATTTTCTATGCATTTCTATTTCACCTATTTTCTCTCATTAGAATGAAGATTTCTTGTATCACGTATCAGAGATTCTCAAACAAGAACCCTCCAGCATGAGGGCAATCCCAGACAATGTCGTAAATCTCCTCACTATGGGAGCCTTCCACGTTACCTTAGATATTTTTCCTATGAATTTTACTCTTTGATAGACTTTCGCTTTTGCCCTTAATCCAGTCCCCATTTAGGTCCTCCAGCATGACTTTCCCCCATAAATTTGTTTTCCATATCTATTTGTTTCTTTTATTCCATTACACCCACACCACCCGTGTGGCTCCAATCTGTCCTCTGAACACTGTATTGAACTATACCTAAAAGCTTTTCATTTTCTTTTCTTTAATTATATAAATCATGGTGATTTAGAGAAAATGGTAATCCACAAACACCATTCCTCTGGTGGAGTCCATTTTTCCCAAATATGACTCTAGCAGCAACCAGCCCTTAATGGGTTTAACTTTTCCTCCTGTTGGTAGCACCCATAATGTACTCAGGTTGTGCAACACAGAGTTCCCATCCATGAAAAATAATTTTTTTTTTGCATATGGTACTCCTCTGGAATACCAGAACGGTAATGTCCACGAAAATAACAAGAACACCACCACTTGCTTTAAGCATCCTGGAAAGCACTACCCTGTGCCTGCCTTTTTTTTTTTTTTTTTTTTTTTAAATATGTTTTTATTGATTTTTAGGGAGAGAGAGAAAAATATTGGATTGGCTGCCTCCTGCACACACCCCAGTGGAGATCGAGCCCACAACCCGGACACATGCCCTGACAGGGAATCGAACCTGTGACCTCTTGGTGCATGGGACGACGCTCAACCACTCAGTCACACCGGCCAGGCTGTTTGTGCTATAGTTACTGATACTTTTTTAGAGCAATTCAAGCCCTATAAAAGCCACATATTTATGGGCCCATGAGACAAAAATGACTTGCAAAAATACAGTCAGAAAAATGTGAGGAGAAAGAGAAACAACCATAAGTAAATATCTCCACAGCAAAAAGAAAAAGCACACGAGGGAAACCCACGTGTCAGAGAGAATCCGCCCCTCTCTGCCCAGTGCGGGTGAGGGAGCCTTTCAGAGGCGCGGCACCTGACCCGGGTGTGTTGCCATGGAAATGAGAAGCTTGATTTCTTTAGCGGCTGGGCCCCCTCCGCAGCACTTCTGGCAACACCGACAGGTTCTTTCCCTTTGTTCAGAAACGGCTTTGGAAAAGGCCCTGCCTCTTTCCCAGTGCACTCAAAGACTGCAGTGAGGCCACAATGTCACCAAATTACATGAGTGGGAGAGTTTTCATTCCCATCCTAAAATTAGACTCTTATTTGTGTGCTAGCACAACAGAAATAGAAACACTCGCTGCAAGGGGCCCACCAGTGCTGCTCCGACTTTCCATGCTCTCAAACCCACTTTCTGAACCCACGCACCTGGGCAGGCCTAGGACACAAGGCAGAGAGGGCAGGGCACCTTTCCCAACTCTGGAAACCTCTCTGAAATGTCGCTCTCAAGAGGACGGTGGTTTGCTTTGGAGAGGCTGTTTGGGGCACAAAGGAGATGCAGAGTGCTTTTCAAACAGAGGCTGGTGCCAGAGCACTGGATGAAGGGAGCAGATCTCCCAGTAGGACTTTTAACAAATGTACTTAATTGACTTTGGCATCTCAGCAAACTGCTTGTTTCATGTCTCGAGCCCTATTAATGATGCAAAATCCAAACTCAACACAGAATAGGTAAAAATAGTTTTAAAAAATAGTTTTTACTTCACTGTTATGTCTGAATAGTGACTGATGTCTTCAAAGGGCAGTATTCTCTCTAATGAAACCTTAACTGTAAAAGAAGACATTACTAACAAATTCAGAAATTTAATGGAAACACTGCTTTTGAACTGAGGTAGAGCAATTGTATGCTTTACATATGTATAGCATATTTCAAATAATGGATTTTCTTTGCATTAAAGAACTTTGGACCCATAAATCACTGTTTAATTCTAAAATGTTTTCCCATTTTACCATCTCTGAAATCAGCAACATTCTGACATGAAATAATTGACATCTTTTTTCTTTCTTAATGGTACCTATGATAATGGGGCATCTCACAGCAGTAACACCTTAGATTCTATAAAACAATCTTTCCTAGCCATTTGTTGTGGAGAAAAAAATAAAACAATCTTCTTTAATAGAAAACAGCAATGTATTTTAAAACATATGCCTGAACACTTTACACCTTGAGAAGTTTTTTAATCTCTTCTACTCTTAACTATGTAAGTACTATGTATTTAAATACAAACACATATCAAGTATAGTTGAAGACTCTTCTGATTTCCCTTCAAGACCTCTAACGCTCACTTTTGCAGACTTTTAAAACACAATCTTATAATCATTTTCACATTTGTAGTTCCTTTTTCTCAACAAGATAGCACACATGCTCACATTTCATTGCTGATGTGAGCCACAGTTCCCACTCAGAAGAAAACTAAGCAGCATCTTTTTTCTCTTTCTTTTTATTTGCATTCCCAGTTGCCTCTGGGATGGTATAACCATATATGATGTTCACAATCAACTATATTTTTTAGTTTTGGGAACAGAGAAGTTTTCAGTCAAGGGTCCTAGCATAGTCATACTGTGAATCCAATATAAATGGAAAATGGCAAAAAAAAAAAAAATGGAAATTAAAAGTACAGAAGAGCAAAGAAAAACACTCTATATAGTACTTTGTTTCATGATACAAATAAGCCTTCCTATCATCATGAGTTTTAACATATGTATAGTTTGAGAAGGGAAAGGAGTAGATTCGTTTCATTTCATTTCATGATTTCCAGCCAGATGGGTGGCCAGTGGAAGAAAGAGAAAGGCATTCTTACATGCAGTATTTGACAGCCCACATCAGCATTAATGAGCAAAAGTCGTTTAAAAATAAAACAGGATTTTAAAAGACCTAAAATATCTTTCCAAAGCATATTAGCACTAATGTTTCTATATCTCCTCCTGCGTTATAACTAGTCTTTGTATTTTCATTTAAACTACTACTTACTAGCTATTTCAGCTTTAATTTTCCCTTAGTCACTTATGAAATAGAAATAATCACCAAAATGTGGAAAGAACATTAGCAATTAAATACTTAATAAGCTCATTTTTATAAAATGTTAAAATACATGACTACATGTCTGTGAAGGAACGCAACCTAGAATCAGGAGACTAGTTCAACTCCTCAACAGGACATTTCCTAAGAACCACCACCTCAAAGGACCAACATCATTTCACCAAGATATCAGCCCATGGAAATAATTTTATAAGGAAAATATATGGCAAGGCATTAAATCCCAGACAAAGTGCACTTTACATTCACCAGGGAAAAGAAATGAAGCCCCAAGTAAAAACTGTCAATTACTGTCATCACTTTGTTGCACTGAAAGGTCCAATTATATCACAAAGAACTTCAGGATGTACTAATTTAATTAAAGTATGAAATCTTCAAACTAAGCTTTCCCTACCTCATAAATTAACAACATTTTTATTTAAATACAAGTCCCTTCTCTATATTCACCAACTACATGCATAATGTATATGAGCAGTATTATCAAAGTACTTTCTACTTCCCTTCATTTTTCTCTTTACTTCTTCCTTCCAGAATTATTTTACATTCTTATTTCAGACATCTGCATCCTTTATTATCACACTTAAGAATCTGGATAATATGATGGCCATTATGGAAAGTAATCACACTCCACACTGATGAATGGCTATTTACAAAATGGTTTGTATCATTTAAAGGAGAAAATGTAATTGAGACTTTAAATTCCAAATAAAATGCTACAACTCAAATGACACTGACTAGCTATGAGCTTCTGGAAGTCACCCACCTGGGGCAGCATGCGATTCTCTTCCTCCAGCTGTCTTACTCTTGCCTCCAGCTGCCTAACATAGGACAAGGTTGATTCTAAAATTGAAAAGAAAGAACTCACATTATACACACAGGTCTTATTCGGTGCACTGTCAGGATATTTCTGGCTTGATTGATTCAAATCAGGTAGTGACTACTAAGTCTGTTATTTAAAAAAAGGAAAAAACAAGATTTCTCCCCAGAAAAACAATAACAGAAGCCATTGAAACTACAAGCAGTTTGAACAATGGTACAACGTTAAAGAGAAATAGAGAAATCTGTAGGTGTTGAGATTGTAGGCTTTTGCGCACCAGGTAGCCCTCAGAACATTAGACATCTTGAAGACAGTTATTTCCTGTCTCCTACTTATTTTGTGTATTTTGAGCTTTCAATGAGCTGTCCCACACATAAGAATTTTTTTTGTAATGTTCATTGTAACCAAAATAAATTACCAGGTCATATTAAAAATAGAAAAAAATTTTAAGTATCCAGCTCCTTCCATTTTCCCAATACATATTTCAAGTGTTACGACCAACATTTTCTTCTTGTCACAAAGCTACAGACAGTAAAACTGTGATTCCAAGAATGGCTATGAAAGGGCTAAATAATTAGAGTTAGGCTGCATTTTGACTTTCATTTTGGCTGTGCGTGACCGAGACCCCCGTTTCCCCCAAATCTCTGGGTTAACCAGGGCAGACTTGAAATTGATTCTTGGTTTAATTTCTTCACAAGCTCAGGTGTGTGCTTAAAGCGCGGAGTCGGCATCATGCTTAGTTTCTGTTCCCTAATGAAACGCCTGAAGTCCACAGCTTTACATCAGGAAAGGGGTTTCATTCTGAGAAACAATCTGACAGCAGTTATTTTTCATTAAAGTGAAAATATTTAAGCACATCACATAACCACATAGCTGCCATTCGTTAGCCAAGAACAAACATTTCAGGTACAGTGAAATGTATATAACAGTAGAATCCAGAGGATATTTCCAGAGTTAGTATTGAAGCAGCAGATCTGCCTCGATGCATTTAAAAGGCAAATGTTTGGAGCCCCCTAACCATCTCAACTTGGGATGGCTATTGATGCAAATTAATACCTTGATCTGAAATTCATCATGGAAACTATAATTTTTATATGGTAATTGATGATATGACCACAATTCCGTATTTGTGACCTCCAAATCATTTTATTTTCTTAAAATATATAAGGACCTCCAGTTCTTAATTCATAAATGTAGCACCTAATCTCATCCCTGACTAGTTTACAACAACCTGTTTGCACAAATGTTTGCAGAAAGTCCTTATTACTAACATGAATATAACCACCCACTGATCTCACACCAATGGAGAAGGCAGCCTTGAGCATTCCTCATACGAGATAGAAACACAAGGTGCAGGAAACTGAAGACATTTGCTAGAAATATACTCTCATTTTTTAGGTCAATGAAATGTTGAGCTTTATGGATTCTTCCAAATGGAAAAAAAAAAAGTATAAGGCATAAATGAATAACAAACTTATTGATTTCATGAATCTTCTTTACTCTAGCAAATGAATAAGTAATTTGCGCATCATCAAAACATGAATGTAGATTGCCTGATTTACAGTTTTGCAAGTCCCACTTTCTAGTCTAGAAAAACAGCCACTTGAGAAGGGCCATCCAAGTGAAAACTTGTTCAGAAATATTCTATTTAAACCATGAACTAACACATTTATTTTCTCCTTTGTTCACAATTTACACTTTATCTTTATTGTCCCTATACTACACTATCCCTGAGTCTGGACTACTTAAAGGAGCTGAAATGACTCTATACAGATTCAGGTAACATTTGTAAAATGCCTCTAAATGGATTTTAATTCAGTAACTTGATCTCAGTCACTTGATTTCTCTTTTTTTAAATCTTTGCAGTTTACATATTTGATGTGATGCTTTCACTAAGTAAGTTTCTACTTATATTTCTAGGTATGTCAGTACCGAAAAGGGGGGTGGGGATAAATTTCTGAATTTGGAAAACATTCTTTTCTCCAATTTTTAATGTCAAATTACAGTAGATGAAGTTCAAAGGTTTTTTTCAAAGCATTCACTACAAATACAGGCAAGTAAAGGAAAAGCTAGGGCATATTTTAGACAGGTAAAATAATGGGGGGAAATAGCTTTATGGTGAAGATAACGCTAAGGAGAGTTCTGAGTTCATTATTCAACAAATATTTATTGTGGCACAGATTTTTGTCAGGCACTGCTCTAGAGCTGGGATAGAAAGATGACCAGTCATTGCAAGTTTTAGGTTTCACAGAGCACAAATTCAATTTTAGGATTATATGTCCATATGCTGTGTTCCAGAAGGCCCTGTTGTTCCAGGCTCAGTCTCTGTTGCAATTATTACTCAACAATGAAGGGATAGAACAAATGAGAAAACTTCTGGGGGTGGGAGGAGAACAGGAAGAGTAGCTGATCTGCATACATAAATATGAGAACTCATGCTGTCAGTTGTTGAGTTCATCAAGAAACTGATTATATAATCCTTTAATGGGAGTGGAGTAGGCAAACATTTTTCTAAAATACACTGTTAGGTGATCACTGATCCCCAGGTCCCTTTATGAGGAGCCACTGGGGAAACCACCCAATCCTTTGACTGTGAAGAGAGAGAAAAACACATATTTGTTTTGTTAATCCCTTAGTGTTTCAAGGTTTGTAAATGCACCATAGGCTAGCTAAGTCTACTAGTACATAACCAATACTGGGATAGAAAATATGTAAACATTTGTAAATAAAACATAATAGGATAAAGTGTAAGAAACTCCACACTTTCAAAATATTCACATCACCCCATCCTAAAAAAACAGGTTAAAATCTGTGTGTAAGAAAGAAAAGGAGCCCCTTCTGTGCCAGAGGAACATATTTGGCCATGTCTGTTACAGCCCCTTCCCCATGCTGCTGCTTCCTCCTTCTTCTTTACTCAAGGGACTTCCAGAATGGTGCCAACTATAAAACAATGGCCTTCTATTGCACCCAAGGAATGTGGAGTATAGTTGTGCATTGACCTAAAAGTGTCCGACAAAAACTGGCGTTCTTTCTACATATAAAGTATACATATGCATTTACTCACATACACAACTGTGTTAGAATACCTTATCGTTGGAGCTGATCATCATGTTTTATACCAGTGGCTGACAGCTGATAAAACTGAGATTTCAGAATGCCATTTTGACTTTCCGGACTCTGAGAATGAGCATCAAGTCTCCCCCCCCCCAAAAAAAAACAGCCAAATACTAAGCTATACGCTACATAGATGAACAGTGTACTAAAGAACAACACTGTCTTCAAAAAGTATATTATCAGCTGGGAGGAGAGGAGGCGAAAATTAAAACAGTAAGGTGATACGAAATTCAGTGCTAAATCCTGTGAAACAGCAGCACAGACAAAGAGCAATATTGGCCATAGTTCTTTGAAGGAGAAACCTGAGCTTAATGGATCAACAGGATAGACAAGGACTGGAAACCAGGAATAATCCTGTTGGAGAGAGAGAGAGAGGGAGAGAGAGAGGGAGAGAGAGAGAGATCACAAGAAGGAAGAGAAAGTGAAATACTGTGGAGCAAAAGGAGGAAAGGCCAGGTTGCTTCCCACAATCAGGATCTGAAAAGCCAATGTCAAGACACAGTTGTGCAGGGCAATGATTTTAATCTCCCCAAAAGTTATTTTATTTTTATTTTTACTGGGGGAAAGCTACGGACATCTACACATTAGAAAAGCAAGGTTAAGCAAACAATACCAATGTAAAAATCCAACCACATTCTCAAGATGTTCTTTGGGTAAATCTTGTGCAAATTTTCAGAGCAGAAACAATTTCTCGCCATGTATCTTTCTTTGAACCTACATGTAAAAGTCCACAGCACTTCTTGCAATAAAACAAATGTAAGAGACAGTCATAAGAATTACACTAAATTCACTTATTCTAAATGATTCCAATTTTAAAACTGGAGTGCATCTTAGAGATTTCCTAATCCAAACTATCCTCAATCCCCTGACTCCTTTAGTAAATGAAAGAATAAGGCCCAGAAGGCAGTGAACTTGGCCCAACACTTGGGATCAGTCAAATATATTCAAAAGATTTTATTTCATTGCTGGGGTATCACAGTAATTCTCATTTTGGTTCTTCTAACCATTAATATGTCAAGCTTCTTACAGAGATAGTTAAATTCTAAGTTCTCCCTTTTTCTTACTGATTTTAGATATTCTGGATGGATATTTACCTTTACAATAGCTTGATATTTTCCTTAGATAAATATCCTGGATTTGATTTCCCTTCAATTTACTCAAAATGCATTCAATCATACAAAGTAGCTACCTTGGCTAGTTTGAAAATACTCTGATGAGCCCTGGCCAGTTTTGCTCAGTGGTTAGAGCATTGGACCACAGACCAAAAGGTCACAGGTTCAATTCCCAGTCAAGGGCACATGCCTGGGTTTCAGGTTTGATCCCCGACCCCGATCGGGGCCATGCTGGGAGCAATCAATCAATGTGTGTCTCTCACATTGATGTGTGTGTCTCTCTCCCTCCCTCTTTTCCACTCTGCCTAAAAATTAATGGAAAAATATCCTTGGGTAAGGATGAACAAAAAGAAAGAAAATACTCTGATGAAAATATTAAACCCTCTTATTTGCCCTTGGTTTTTAAACCAATGTTTCTCTCTGTAGGCTAACACCCACCCTTAAAATCACCCATGAAGGACTCTGACTGTTGTACATAAAAGGTTTATTGTTGGTAGTTGCAACTGTCTATGGTTTGTCAAACTTCTGAGTGGTCTTGATTAGATAAAGTGTTGTTGCTAAAATTTCAGGGCAGAAAATAAAATCTGGTAATGGTCCATTCCAAGATAAATTACAGCATTTGAAAGGGTGTACAGGAGAACAATCATCTGGAGACTACAGCAGCCAGGGGTTTATAGATATAAGCTTCTCTGGGGCTAAGAGTTAGTCCCCCTTGGCCAGAAAGAGTTCAATGGCACTGACTTCAAATCTAGAGGCAATCTCTTCAATAAACCCCAAACTCTAGAGATACCAATGGTATTAGTCCCAAATTCATCCCACCATCCACAGGCTTTTCTACATTCCTAAGGGAATTACTTCAGAATTATATTTCAAAAATTATTACTGTTCCAACTAAAAGTGTTTCTCTTCCTTCCTCAGGCAAGCAAAGATTAGCCTCCTACTTCAAATTTATATTAACTCCAGAAGTATAAGTGACTACATTTCTCTCTATAATTTGATGCTTATTTTTAAAAATTCTTGTTGGGATCAGCATTTTCCAATTTGCCTGGCCATTAACTCCGGCTGCTTTATTGACAGAAGTGAGTCAGGTACTGCTCCTGTCTATTATCTGTGAAGCTAACACTACTCATCTCAAACCCTTCTTTCCATGCCTACCTGAAAGAAATATGAGGTGGTTATTTTCTATGCTGTTCCTCCCACATAGAAACCTGTTCATGGTTATTCATTGGCTTCAACTTCTCTTAGCTCTGGGTGTCTGCCCACACCTTCCCTGGCCAAATACTCAATCCACTCTGCCTAATCCAATGCTTCTTATTCTTCTATGCATTGTATGAAAAATAGCTTTCTAATCATCAGAATATCCAAAGATTGAAAAATATGATAATGTACATCATATTAATAGAGCTGTTCAAAGAAAGATCAATGAGATTCTGCCAAGATTTCTACCTGTGTTTGCTATTGGGCTGGTCCCTTTAACTCCAAAGTTCAATAATTCTACAATTTTCAATTATTCCCACTCCATGGATTTCTTTTGGTTTTCCTTCTTCTCATTTGCCGATACATCATATATTGAGTCACTCATGATTTCTCTTTACTTATTTTCATATCTTCACTTTAACACATACTTGATTTACTTTGATATCAAGACTTCTTCACTCAATAGTCATTACCTGCTGTGTGCTAGACCCTGTTCTAGATACTGGGGATACAGCAGCCAGCAAGCTCTGTGCATTGATGGAGGTCACATCAGTGAGGAAGACAGACAATGAAAAGCCAATAGGATATTTTGTGAAGGCGATATGTACAATAAAGACAATCAAACAGAGATATTTGGGGAAGTACAGCTACATTAGGGAGCATGGCCTGGGAAGAGCTCTCTGAGGACTTAGATCTGAAAATATGCCAACTATGCCAAGATGTTGGAGAAGAGAGGTCCAGGCAGAAAGACAGGCGAGTGCTCAGGAATCCATTCAAGGAGGGGCAAGTGACAGCAACTGGAGACAGGGATGTCTGCTCACCTTCCTCCACTGCTTAAATTTTTAAAACCTTGTGCTCTTTTTGGCAGTTTACACTGAGACCTAGACTTAGACTCTGGGACTGTTAGTCTTTCCTTGTGAAAAAACCGTGGCCTGTGTTTGGCGGCTCTCCTCCACACACTCCACTTCCCACCCATTGGGAAATTCTGTTGACCCTACCTCCAAAATATCCCGAGAATCCAACCTCACAGTAGTCTCCTAACAGGCGTCCCTGCTTCTATTCTGGCCTCCACACCCAAGTCTATTTTCATTCAAAGTCTATTCCAGATCCACAGCAGCCAGGGTTTCTTCCTAAACACTTTAAGTGTGAACATCATTCTCCATGCAAAACCCTGCAGTAGCTCACCGTTTTGCACCACATAAGAGCCAAAGTCCTTAAAAAGTACAGCAGAGCCTGCATGAGCTGGCCACCTGGTACTTCTCCCATTTCATGACATCACACCCTCTGCTCCAGCCACGCAGCCTACTTTCAATTCCTGAACACCCAGATATGGTCTAGCTTCCCGGAATGTTCTTCCCCCAAATAGCTGCTTAGCTAACTTCCTCACCTCCTACAAGTCTGTTCAAATCTCAGCTTATCAATGAGACTCACAAGTCCGCCTCATTGAATCCTGCAACCTGCCCCCATCTCCAACCCATATTCACGGTTCTCCTTTGGTCTGTTGTACTTCTTTTCTTCAAAATACTCAATTACCTTACATCATATAAATTAACTTGTTCATATGTTATGTTTATTGTAGAAGATGTTTCACCCCATCAGGATGTAAACTCCACAAGGAATTGTGTTGAGTGTTGTATTCCACATGCCTGAAACAGTGGCTGGCACAGTAGAAAATTTATTGAATGAGTCAACCAATAAAATAGTTATATAGATAGTACCCTGAAAATTATTTCAGAGTATAGGTTTTTCAATCACTCCAGGTTTGTATTTGTAAATACAGATTTGTATTTAAATGGGGCCTAACCTCAATTCTGTTGTGCCATTTGAAAAACATTCTTTGGAACATTAAACTTGGGATGAAAACTTTAGGGAGGTCCTCAAATTATTAATATGTCAGATCTAACCATTGGCAGGTCATTTCAATAAGAACTCTGAAATGTGCTTTCACCAGGCTCTGAAAAAAAATCTGTGGGTGTGTGTGTGTGTGTGTGTGTGTGTGTGTGTTTGGGAGGGAGAAGGAGAGCATAGAAGGGAGTATAGAAAGACAAAACAGTTTTAGGAGATGTGCAAAATATGGACTGTTTCTACCACTAATATCTTGGACTATAATATAAAGGCCCTTCAGCTGGACATCTGCTTAATAAGGTTTCCTTTTAGTTATATGACCCACTGGAAGGAGTACAAATTTCACCTGGACATTTTCTTCCCAGCCACTCCCTGCAAGGGATATATGAGGGCCAGGAGAAAGCACAGCTGTGCAGCACTGAGCAGGTGTCGCCCGGGCCCTGAGTGAGGGTCTGTGGCTGTCAGAGAGGCACCTGAGAAGGGCGGTGGGCAATGGTCCATATCTCTTCTTTGTGAAGAGAAAAAAGAATCTGACATTTCAAAGGAAAAAGAAAAACAGAGCAATGTGCTGTCCTGTTTATTAAAATTAAACCTAATTAACTAAATCTAGTTAATCTAATTAAAATTAGAATAAAGGCTGGAAATACTGGATCATTTTTCAAGAAGACGGACAGAAAAAACCATGAGTGCTATTCTCCTAGCCATGCAAGTGCTATATTTTTTTAAACAGTCCAGATTGTTTCATTTATTATGTTCTAGAAGAGTAAACAGTTAAATGGACATCGAAATCCAATGATTTTCATATAAATAAATAAATAAATCAGGGTGTGTGTCCTAACTGTTTTTTCACCATAAATTTGTTTGAGTCTCTCCTCTTCCCAAATGAAAGTGTTTTTAACATGGAAGAAAAATGCATTTTGTTGCATATTTGCTATCATCCACCTGTAACCAGTCCTTGGGAACTGGCGCCATTTCTAAGTTAGAGATTCCACGTGTCAAGGCTTTGCCTTGAACTCTTTCCTGAGCAGCCCCATGACCAGCACAGTGTTAGGAGCTACAAGGTGTTCAATAACTTATTGTCGAAGGAATGAATGAATGAATGTCTTCATAACTCTGTCCCCAAATGCTTTGGCTGCTACTCGGGAGTTTTGTGCTCCCAGGACAGTCAGAAGCCAGTTAACTCAAAATGTAGTCAGACTTCCACCTGGAAAACACACAACAAGGCATCTGAGATGAAGTCTGGCTTAGAGGAACTCTTTGTGCCCTAAAATTGCCTTCACTTTTACTATTTCCTTTGAAAGCATCAGCCCTGCAAAGGAGGTACTAGGTAAATAGCAATAAATTGGACTGAAGGACTGGGAACTACATGGAAAATATTTCAAACCCTACAGAGCTGTTTCGCATGCATACCATTTAACAGCTATTTAGAGTTAAAGTGTGTCTTTCCACCGTGACATTGCTGTTGCTGTCTTTTTCCAAAGAAAATAACTGCCTTTTCCAATGCCAGAGGATAAAAATTGATGTCATTTTAATAAGTGTAACAATTTTCTTAAATGTATGTGGCCCCTTGTAAGTGCATCTGTCTGTATTGTCAATGAATGCAAAAGAAAGTAAATCTGTAAAAACAAGTTTTCAAGAGATACTAAACCTATAAAATGTCTTTTCTTTTTAGTTATTTTGCATTTTTATGTATATCGAGATGTTTTTTAAATTCTATCTATATATAGTTGTTTTTTACTGACATACATTTCCGCAAAATAAAAGTTTTATCAAATTATACAAGTCATCATTTGTTTAGACTCCATCAATTGGGAATTCATAAAAATGTCATTGAATTTAGCCTATAGATACGGTCCGCACTACTATGAAACAAGAGTTGGCAAAACGAACTCGCAGTATAACAATTAAGAAAGAGTTCCCTTACATAAGAAAGGCAAAGTTTTCACAATGTCTTAGCTTATATATCCGCACATAAAGTAACGTGGATAGATAATGTAGGAATCTAGTTAGTTAAGATAAAAAAATGGAATAGACCATATACTTTGGAACCAAAAAACTATAAAAGCACTACTTAATCTAAGCATTTTATTTGATGATGGTAGTCTATCTAAACTTAAGATATCAGGGTTGTTTTTTTCCTGACATTAGTAAAACTGATATAGGAAATAAATCTCAAAGTCCCATTAAATACAGCCAACACAGAGCAACATGGATGTGTTCACCCTGTTTCTCGTGTCCTTTGATTTTAGAGATAGTTTGCAATAGTGCAGCAGGGAGAGGTCCTGGCCAGGAAAATTCCTGCTGATTTTGAAGTTCATTGGGTTCTTTTAGATTCTCAGGTAGTCGATCATTTCGTCTTCACAAAACAGTTACTAGGCAACAACAGGCTAATCGATTTGGTCAAGCAAGTAAATCAGGTGACACAAATAATGACAATAACTTTAACTCCATTTATCATGTATCAAGCACTTGCCTAAAAAAAAGGCATAAGCATTTTACATGCATTAATCCTCACTGTAAAACTAAGAAGCAGATAGTATTATCACCATCTTGAAGATGAAAGACTGAAGGCTTAGAAATGTTGAATGACTCCTCAAAGTCACAAAGCTAACAGAGTTGAATTCTGGAACTCAACCTGAGGTCTGCCCCAGAAAAGCCCACAATTTGCAGCATTATGAATACTTCTCAATGCTAGAGAACACAGACTCTGTGAAGAGACAGAGTGAAGGCTATATTAAGCAATTATCAAAGAATTTGATCAGCACCAATAGTCTGACTTAAATTCTCTTCCTTATTATATCTGAGCACTATGCTGTCTCAACTGATGCATTTGTCAAAATAATGAAAACTGTATTTTTCCTAAGATGCAAATAACTACATAATTTCTCCAGTTCATATGCTGATGACTTCAAGTAAACAGAATCAGCCAAAGTGGAACGAGCAAGCTTCACAGTCATCAACAACTGAACCATCCCAAGAGAGGTGCATGGATGAGCTAAGTCAGTAGTGGGCTTAGTAAAAGCAGACGGCCGTTCACAGTGCAACCTCTGGAAAGTTTCACAAACTTGTTATAAGCCAAGTCTCAGAAATCTACAGGCTTAGAAAATGATGGACAAAGACAAAGCACAGTTTCTTCTGGCTTATAAATGTCTACTTTTAGTTTTCAAGGCAGCTGCTTTCCTGAATCTCTCCTGATTATCTTCTGGACACCTGGGGAACCAAGTTAAATGTTCACTCTGCTTAGTTTAATTCCATGGCTATCAATGCTGTCAACATTCTTGCTGCTGGTAACAAAAGAGAACTGGATGCATATAATCCAACAGAAGTGATCACAGGCATTTGGAGAGAAGTTGGTTATAAATATTAAATATCTCAACATACTGTGTTTAAAGTAAGCACCCTTGTCCACAAACTCCTATGGATTCTGAAAGTATCTATCAATACTTCTAATACATGAGAAACTGGAGTGGATACAATAAACTTCTACAGTTAAAATAACGGTAATCTTCAAATAATGACTTCTCAAGCCCCATACAGCCTGAAATTATACACACAACAATTGAAAGGATATTTTAAATTCATTTTGGCCATACAATGAAACTATTAAATTCTGTCCTGCTTACACTAATTTGCAGATTGATTATGCACTACCCTAGAAAATAGCCTTCTTAAATCAATGGTTTTTATTCACCCTTGCAAAGTACAAGAGTGTTGTTGTTGTTTTAACTTTCAAAGGAGATGAAATTGAAAATCGTTTACGTTTTCACTTGTGTTACCTCTTGTCAGTGCATAATCATTCTAACTGTTTAGGGAAAACCTTAAAATGTAAATAGGAAATGTATAAATCAACAAGTAAAAGAAGGAATCAAAAGACTGTGGATTCCTTGTTCCTTAAAGAAGGGACTGGATGTCATCCATCTTTACAACCCCAGGTCTGGTGCCAATATTAAAGCCCAGATAGTTGTTAAATTAAGATGCACACCTCTTCAGCATGAAAATAACAACCTTTGAGTATTTTAAGAGTTAAAAATATCTCTATAAAGTTCAAGTCTATGAGAGCTGAAAGAAAATGCAAACAGTTGACTTTAAGAAATATAACTGTGAATAAAGTAAGTAGAAGTACAAATAAAATCACAATAAAAGCATTCCTCGTTAGGACAACTTATGATTCAAAAAAAATAGTACACTTGGTTGCAAATGGCTTGAGTGAGGCATTCTAATTAAATAATAATTGAATTATGTTTTTATACATTTGAGAAAATCCCATCTAGTAAGACATCTCAGGGCATGATGGGTTGAGGGAGGCTGGTCGAAGAGGTAGCTCCTGCCTGTGTATTCCTTCAATTAATTATTAACATTATTCAACCCTGGCTCCTCTGGGAGTGCAAGTCTCTGGGGACACTGTCATTGCTTAAAGAGAGTTATGAGTCTATTTTGTCCCTGATAATAAACAGTTATTTAAGAACTTATAACAGTGAAAGAAAGGGGAGGATCTGCTAACAGAATTGCTTCTACCTACACCCTTCTGCCCTCTGGACAGCCCAGCCTTCTGTGTTTGCACCAGGGACTCAACCAGGGCTTCTGTTTGAGGCTACTGGCTGAGCAGATTTACTGAGAAAGAGCTTCTCAAATCATATTAGACCCAGGAATGGGTCAAGATAAAATGCTTTTAATTTGCAGTTTGTCCTTAAGAAGTACCCAGGAATGTTAAGCTGGAATAAAACAATAGGCCCGTGGCCCATGTGAATTCAAATACATGGAAAATGATGGACATTGCTTACATTTACAAATGTGTGTATCGCTTATATCAAGCTAAGAATTCAGCTCCTAATATACATGGGAAAAAATGAATTACTTGGAGGGAATGCACATAATAATTATGAAGACAGTGTTCCTCAATTTAGTGTAAATAATATTAAGTCAGCCTTTTTTTTTAATCCTCACCTGAGGACATTTTTGCATTTATTCTCAGATAAAGCAGGAGGGAGAAAGGGAAGGAGAGACAGAGAGAAACATTGATATGAGAGAGACACATCGACTGGTTGCCACCACACAACCCTAACCAGGGGACAAACTGCAACCAAGGTATGTACCCTTAACAGGAACCAAACCCGGGACTCTCTGGTCCGTGGGGCGACGTTCTAACCCCTGAGCCAAACTGGCCAGGACAGTCAGCCTTTTTTATAGAGGCCTAGCAAAGAGCTTGCAGGGTGATCACCACCATCACTGCATATTTGATACATTTGGAAAAAGGGGGGGGGGAGTTAGCAGCTCAGTCAAAACCTCCACACCAGCTCAAAAACGGCTCTGTCCCAGGAAGGAGAATCAGAACATTCTCAGCCCCACAGGGTGAGGAACTGCCTGATACGATCTTCTGCCCACTCTGATCTAAACAGTCAGCTGATGGTACAGTAGCTCACGGTCCAACTTCAACACAAACCTGAAGCTCTAGCCCTGTCTCCTCTACAGAGGCTGGCTTTGACCTCCCTGTCTGACACATTCAGAAGCTGAGTTCCTTCCTGCTGCTCAGTGTCACAGCACCTGAGATCAATGCTCACTGCCCCGTCACTGTGTGTGGGGTCCAGTGAACTCCCCAGCCAACTCCCAGGACATTTCACAGGGTGCTGGGTCTTCGTCATGACTGCAGCATCATAATGGTATCAGCTGTGCTCACTGTTTCTTAGTTTATCCTATCGCCTTTTCCATATATTTTATTTCACTTTATCGCCTGAAAAGTGCATGCAATATTTATTTCAAAACAACATTTACCAAGGGTCAATGTATTCTCTTAAAAAGTTGGTCTCTTAAAAGTTATTCTTCAGGAAGCAGCAAGAAGAAATGAAGAATGACATAGCAGAAATGAAGAACACATTGGAAGGACTAAACAGCAGAGTAGAGGAAGCTGAGGACCGGATCAGTGAATTAGAAGACAGGGTGGAAAAAATCAACCAATCAGAAAACCAAAAGGAAAAAACAATGAAAAAACAGGAAGACAGCTTAAGAGAATTGTGGGACAACTGGAAACGTAATAATATTCGCATCATTGGAGTCCCTGAAGAAGAAGAAAATGAGCAAGGGTTAGAGAATATATTTGAAGAAATAAGGACAGAAAACTTCCCTACTTTGGTGAAGAAAGAAGGTATTCAAGTTCAAGAAGCACAGAGAGTCCCAAGTAAGAAGAACCCAAACAGGCCCACACCAAGACACATAGTAATTAAAATGCCAAAAATTAAAAACAAAGAGAGAATCCTCAAGGCAGCAAGAGAAAAACAACAGGTTACCTACAAAGGAACCCCCATCAGGCTATCAGCTGACTTCTCAACAGAAACACTACAGGCCAGAAGGGAATGGCATGAAGTAATCAAGGTCATGAAAAACAAGGATCTGAATCCAAGACTACTCTACCCAGCAAGGCTGTCATTCAAAATAGAAGGTCAAATAAAGAGCTTCTCAGACAAAAAAAGGCTAAGGGAATACATTAGCACCAAACCAGCACTGCAAGAAATGTTAAAAGGACTGCTGTAATTAGTAGAAGAAATAGGAAGGAAAGTAGAACCACACTGAACAAAAATGGCAATAAATAAGTACATATCAATAATCACCTTAAATGTAAATGGATTGAATGCTCCGATAAAAAGACACAGGGTAGCGGATTGGATAAGAAAGCATAACCCATATATATGCTGTTTACAAGAGACCCACCTCACAACAAAAGACTCACATAGGCTGAAAGTGAAGGGATGGAAAAAAATCTTCCAAGCAAATGGAAAGGAAAAAAAAGCTGGGGTAGCAATACTCATATCTGATAAAATAGATTTCAAAACGAAAGCCATTACTAGAGACAAAGAAGGTCACTACATAATATTGAAAGGAACTATCCAACAGGAAGATATAACCTTGGTAAACATATATGCACCGAATATAGGAGCACCAAAATATATTAAAAATCTTCTGGAGGACTTCAAAGGAGAAATTGACAGCAATACAATCATAACAGGGGACTTCAACACCCCACTGACATCACTGGATAGATCCTCTAGACAAAAAATTAACAAGGACACAGAGACTCTAAACGAAGCACTAGACCAAATGGATTTAATAGATATTTACAGAGAATTACACCCCAAAACTATAGAATTCACATTCTTCTCAAGTGCACATGGGACATTCTCAAAGATAGACCACATGTTAGGACACAAACGAAGTCTCTACAAGTTCAAGAAGATTGAAATCATATCAAGCATCTTCTCAGACCACAATGGCATGAAACTAGAAATCAATTGCAAAAAGAACATGCAAAGACATTTGAATACATGGAGGCTAAATAGCATGTTATTAAACAATGAATGGGTTACCGAGGAGATCAAGGAAGAAATTAAAAACTTCCTGGAAACCAACGAAAATGAACACACAACAACACAAAATCTATGGGATGCAGCGAAAGCTGTTCTGAGAGGGAAGTTCATAGCACTACAGGCCTACCTCAGGAAACAACAAAAATTTCTAATAGACTATCTAACCTCACAACTTAAAGAACTAGAAAGCAAACAAAAAGAAAACCCCAGAGCAAATAGAAGGAAGGAAATAGTAAAGATCAGAGCAGAAATAAACGACATAGAGACCAGAGAAACAATTCAAAGGATCAATGAAACAAAGAGCTGGTTTTTTGAAAAGATAAACAAGATTGATGGACCCTTAGCTAGACGCACCAAGAAACAAAGAGAGAGAACCCAAATACACAAAATCAGAAATGAAAGAAGAGAAGTAACAACTGACACCACAGAAATACAAAGGATCATTAGCAAATACTATGAACATTTATATGGCAACAAATTCGACAATCTAAGTGAAATGGACAAATTTCTAGAAACACATAATCTCCCAAAACTGGACCGGGAAGAGATAGAAAACTTGAACAGACCAATAACAGCTGAGGAAATTGAAGATGTAATCAAGACTCTCCCAGCAAACAAAAGCCCAGGCCCAGATGGCTTCACGGGGGAGTTTTACCGAACATTCAAAGAAGAACTAACATCCATTCTCCTCAAACTATTTCAAAAAATTCAAGAAGAAGGAAGACTTCCAAACTCGTTTTATGAGGCCAGCATAATCCTAATTCCAAAACCAGAAAAAGACACTACAAAGAAAGAAAACTACAGGCCAATATCCCTGATGAACGTAGACGCCAAAATCCTAAACAAAATACTAGCAAATCGGATCCAGCAATACATCAAAAAAATTATTCACCATGACCAAGTGGGATTCATCCCAGGGATGCAAGGCTGGTTCAACATTCGCAAATCAATAAATGTGATACACCACATAAACAAAATGAAAGATAAAAACCACATGATCATATCAATAGATGCTGAAAAAGCATTCGACAAAATCCAGCACCCATTTCTGATAAAAACGCTCAGCAACTTGGTAGTAGAGGGATCATATCTTGATATAATAAAGGCCATATATGAAAGACCTACAGCCAACATCATACTCAATGGGCAAAAACTAAAAACATTTCCCTTAAGAACAGGAACAAGACAGGGATGCCCACTTTCGCCACTCTTATTTAACATAGTACTGGAAGTCTTAGCCACAGCAATCAGACGTGAAGAAAAAATAAAAGGAATCCAAATTGGAAAGGAAGAAGTGAAACTGTCATTATTCGCAGACGATATGACATTATATATAGAAAACCCTAAAGACTCCATCAAAAATCTACTAGACTTAATAAATGAATTTGGCAAAGTAGCAGGATACAAAATTAACGTCAAGAAATCAACGGCATTCTTATACACCAATGATGAACTCACAGAAAGAGAAACTAAAAAAACAATTCCATTTACCATCGCAGCAAAAAAATTAAGATACCTAGGAATAAACTTAACCAAAGAAGTAAAGGACCTATTTGCAGAAAACTACAGGACATTGAAAAAAGAAATAGAGGAAGATATAAAAAAGTGGAAGCACATACCTTGTTCATGGATTGGAAGAATTATCATTAAAATGTCCATATTACCCAAAGCAATCTATAGATTCAATGCAATCCCCATCAAAATACCAGTGACATATTTCACAGAACTAGAACAAATATTTCAAAAGTTCATATGGAACCAAAAAAGACCCCGAATAGCCACAGCAATCTTGAAAAAGAAGGACAAAGTAGGTGGGATCACAATACCGGATATCAGCTTATACTACAAAGCCACTGTAATCAAAACAGCCTGGTACTGGCACAAGAACAGGCACATAGACCAGTGGAACAGAACAGAGAATCCGGAAATTGACCCAAGACATTATGCTCAATTAATGTTTGACAAAGGTGGCAAGAGCATACAATGGAGTAAAGATAGCCTCTTTAATAAATGGTGTTGGGAAAATTGGACAGCTACATGCAAAAAAATGAAACTAGACCATCAACTTACTCCACACACAAGAATAAACTCAAAATGGATAAAAGACTTAAATGTGACTCGTGAATCCATACAAATCCTAGAAGAAAATGTAGGCAACAAAATTTTGGACATCATACGCAGTAGAATCTTCACTGATACATCACCTAAGGCAACAGAAACAAAGGGAAAAATGAACACATGGGACTACATCAAACTCAAAAGCTTCTGCACAGCAAAAGAAACAACCATCAAAACAGATAGGGAACCCACTCTATGGGAGAGCATAATTGCCAATGACACATCAGATAAGGGATTAATTTCCAAAATATACAGAGTGCTCACACAACTCAACAAAAGGAAGACAAAGAACCCAATTAAAAAATGGGCAGAGGAACTAAACAGACACCTCTCCAAAAAGGACATACAAATGGCTAAGAGACATATGAAGAAATGCTCAACATCATTAATCATCAGAGAGATGCAAATTAAAACAACAATGAGGTATCACCTCACACCTGTCAGAATGGCTGCCATCAACAAATCATTAAACAACAAGTGTTGGCGAGGGTGTGGAGAAAAGGGGACTCTAGTACACTGCTGGTGGGAATGCAGACTGGTGCAGCCACTGTGGAAAACACTATGGTGTTACCTCAAAAAATTAAAAATTGAATTGCCATTTGACCCAGTGATCCCACTTCTAGGAATATACCCTAAGAAGCCTGAAACACCAATCAGAAAAAATACATGTACCCCCATGTTCATAGCAGCACTATTTACAATAGCTAAGATCTGGAAACAGCCCAAGTGTCCATCAGTGGATGAATGGATAAAAAAGCTGTGGTACATATACACAATGGAGTACTATGCAGCTGTAAGAAAGAAAGATCTCTTATCCTTTGAGACGACGTGGAGGGACCTCGAGAGTATTATCCTAAGCAAAACAAGCCAAGCAGAGAAAGACAAATATCACATGATCTCACTTATTTGTGGAATATAATGAACATAGCAGTCTGAGGAACAGGGTAGACCCAGAGACGTGGAAGCAGGGTATAAACTGACACCCCTCAGGAGAGGGGGTGGGGGGGGGAAGGAAGAGATAAACCACAGAACTTATGCACATGTATGCATAAGTGATGGACATGGACAACAAAGCTGGGGACAGGGTGGGGGGATGGGGAGGAGGGTGTCAATGGGGAAAAAAACGAGAAACATCTGTAACAAAAATAAATTAATAAAAAAAATTAAAAAAAAAGTTATTCTTCAGTAAAAGCTTTCTAACTTTTAAAAATCTATGAATTTATGCTATTGCATTCTATGTTTTATGTATTGTTTTTACAGTAAAATGGAGCATGTCTAATCCAGTCTTGGGATCTTCTTTCTTGGACAAAGGATTATGGTCTAGGGCCAGAAGACTGCCCAACTCATCTCCACCAGCTGTGCTCTTGAGAACCCGCCCACTGTGAATGCTTTTAATGTGCTCTAATAATCTAGGACCAGGCATCTTTCCTGTTCATTTGCTTCTACGAACTTTAACTAGAAATCCTCCAGACAGTTCCAACTTTTATCTGACCCTGCTCTGCCTGTGCAGTCGCCTTCTGAAGACATTCATCTGGGATCTGGAACAGAGCTGTAGTTACGAGCATGGATGCTGGAGCCACACTGCCTGAGTTTGGCTCCTGGCTCTAAGCGCTACTCTGTGGCCCTGAGCAAGTTAGCAAACTCCTGGGCCTCAGCCTCCTCATTTATAAAATGATTACTAACAGTGCCTACCTCCCAAGTGCAGGGTTAAGTGAGTTACTGTGTATAAGGCACCAGGGACAGTTCCTGCACACATAAGCCCTATTATTATTACCTGCCTCTTTTAGTGCTAGATGTGGTTTTGATGCCGCCACCACCGTACCACATCTCAGGCCCTCTCCAGCGCAGTGGATTGCTTGCTTTGCTCTGCCCTCCTGCTCCAGTGCCATGCCAGATAGGGCTATGCTCAACGTTTGTGTAATCTCTACCCCACTGCAGGCCATGTGGTTTTCAGCTTGGCTTCCTTTCAGAGTTTCAGGGGCTTTCAGCCTCAGCCTCCACACTAACTCTGGCAAGTAACGGCCATTTCAATGACTGAGCCCTGACCACTGCATTGAGCACCGAACCTCAGCAGAGGCAATCTGTGAAATGGGAGTGAAAACCAGGTGAATACACATGGATAAGAAGATTCAGAGGCAAGTCAGTGCCTGTGTTTTGGAGCTGCACTGACTTAATGGCTAAATGTGCCCAAAATGTATTTGACTAGTGTTAATAGACTGACTAGTTACACTCTGGCCGTTAATAGACACTGAGTTTAGGCCAAACCAAAGGTCACACATAGAGAGTATATTTGTTTATTCAACAAATATTTGAATGTCCCAGATACTGGGGTATATGGAAGACAAACAATAGATGAGAACCAAGAACATAAACAAATGAAATCCTTTCAAATGTACTGAGGGGGATGAAGGAATGATTGGATGGTCAAGAAAGGCCTCTCTGGGGAACTGGCATTTAAATGGATAAACAAATGAACAAGAGCCAGCCTAGTTAGAAGATGAGCCTTCTAGACAGAAGGGACAGCACACGCAAAGGCCCTGTGGTGATGAGCAGAGTATATATTTTTTTAATAGAGAGTACAATGAGAAAGAAGAGTGTTAAGCATCAAGTCTATATCTGCCTCTAACCAGCCTGGTGATTGGGGTCATGTGATCACTTCTAGCTCTAAAATTCTATACATCTCTATAGGAAGTGATATATTGATAGGCACAGATAAGGAAGATCACATTGGCTATAGCACTTCGGACTGACTATACAAAAATGCCATAGGAAGGCATTCCAGTAGATGACACGCACAGCTGTCATCAGCCTTCATTATGAGGATAAAGAAGATGGACTGAATTTTAGAAACTTTGTGGTGATCTGGTTGGTCAAAGGAAGAGTAAAGTAGTCACGGATAATGCCCCATCTTCAGAGCTAAAGGACTGCAGGATGTGAGGACAGAGATGGGGTGGATGACTGGAAATTGGACATGACAAAGCAACAGGCAAGCAAATCCATGAATGGCTTGGAGTTTAACATAGTATTTTAATTCCTTTTCAAAAACTGAGATGGAGATTTTATTGTTTAAACTCTACAGAGGACTTTGAAAAAGACACCCTTTTCAAGTCCCTTCTGAAAAACTCATTTCCAATTATGAACACAATTTCAGTGTTTTAGGTAAAATTTTCTCTTCCTGAGGAATGAGACAGTCAGAGGAACTGGGTTGCCTGGCTAAGTATTTAATTTCCCATTTAGCTTTGTAAGTCAAGATAGACAGCCTTAGTTCAAACATTCATATGTTTCCTTTGGAAAGAAGATTTGGGGGAAATGCTACATCTAGCAATGCCATCCTAGATATTTTGGACTGCTACATGCTGGCTGGTGTGTGCTCTTCAATACAGAAGGCAAGCCTCCGATTAACATGGAATTTATTTTGTGAAAATATCTTTACAGATAAATTGGCTCAAATGGATAGCTTGGAAACCATAGCAACTATATATTTTAATTAAAGTTTGCTACTTGGAAGGAAAATCTTAACTAATTGGTGCCTACAAGTCTTAGCTGAATTGGCTTAGCTATGGGAAATACACGCTTTTCATAACAGAAATAGAGAAATCTTCCACTTTACCATCTTCATTTACTATATGCATCTCTTATAATATGAGATAGCCTGAGTTAATTCTCCAATATATGAAGCTAAAATTCATTCTGTGAATAGAAAGCCCACTTGAATACAAAACAGAAGAAAAACTATGATGGTTTAGGAATGTTTTTCCGGACTAAGACGCAGACACACACACACACACACACACACACACACACACACGCACACACACACACACGTACACAAACCTTTGATAACTACCATTAATACTTTCAATTTACTGAATGTCAATGACATGTTTACCACAGAAAAGTGACAGTTTGCCATTTTGTGAAACAGAAGTGGGAATCTTTAATCACACATTTATTCAACAAAATAAATGGGCAATCAACCATGTGTCTGTACTGAAAGAAAATCCTAATAGAGTATATTTAACAGAACATCCTCTTACTATGCGCTTTTGGGACACTTTTATCCTCACAGTAGCATTATCACTATTCAACAGACAGAGTGGATGGGATCTAGCAAAAGGTTAGTGACTTTGTCCAAGTCAAGTACTAATATTGTGTCTACACCTGCAAACCAGTTCAAGGCTTCAAAAGAATTGACCACTTAGCTTCACCAACAGCCTGTCAATTTTTGTGCATAACAAAGCCAAGACCAAAACTCAGGTTAGTTGCTGGACTAATCTTTCTATTCACTCAATGGGTCAAAGGTCCTCTGTGATCTTGTGGACCAAAGTCAAAAGCAGAAATACAATTCTGAAGTTTTGTCTAAATACATTAGAAAAACAATCCAAACTGGGAATGTGTCAATTTTCCCCTTGATATTCAAGAACAGGTTATAAGAGGACCATATAAGTGTCCTGGAAAAGATTGATGGTTAAAAGCTATCCAAACCAAACTGGGTATGAGGCAGTTCTTAGGATGATTCCAAATGAACACTACTAACATTTTATTTGAAATGTATAATCTCATGAGCTGTCAACTAATTTGAATCTCTAAATTCTTTTAACAAATACGTCTCAGGAATGTATTGCATCATTATTTTTGCTATTAACATAACATTCCTTTGTCACTGCTCTATCTGGTCCCAGGTGTCCCAACATCAGGTCCACCAAAGAGCTAACTCCTTCTAGCTGGTCTGCGCATTCCCACTATGCTGGGGAAGTTCCAGCTTAAAACTCAGCAGGGAAGCTGGGACTCTGGGATTCCTTCTTTCAGTCTACGGTCACTGCATTTACACCCAGTCATCTCCCAGGTCCTACAGATGCACTTGCCACCTCAAAGAGGGAGTTCTTATTATCCTGGGTACCAAATGCATAGCTGTATACCACCAGGATTCCAAAAGTATTTTATTTGAGGAGGTTTGATTTCTTTTGCATTTGCCTATCTAAACATTGTCCCTTTTCTTTGCAAAATCTACAGATCTCAACTATCTTTCAACAGCTGCCCTCGAGTCCTTTCATTTCAGCAGAGCCTCTTTGATTATGTTAGCTTGTAAGGGTCGCTAGCATCTCTGAATTCAGATCATACTTTCCCGTAACTTAATGAAATACTGTGTAGATTAACACTGGATTCCATTCTAATGTATGCACATGCTGGTCTTACCTCCCAGTTGCATACCTTTTTCTTCAGGGCAGGAGCTTGGTTGAGAAAGAAATCCTAACAGAATATATTTAACAGACTATCCCCTGGTCTGGTACAATGTTAGACATTTGATATAAACTACGTAAGAACTTGCTACTTGAGTAAATATTTTTAGTCTTAAAGTCATTACCATAACTAGATTCAATCACTAAAACACAGTCACATTTACTTCCACCAAGTTTATTTTATGAAATTTCACCATTCCCAAAAGGCTGCTGGGGAAAAAAAGTCAAGCTGTTCTTAAGTTATTTAAGCAAAATGCAGTCTGATTAAAAACAAAAAACAAAAAAACAATTAGTATTTTTTCCTACTCTTGATTACAAAATGTTTAAACAGATTGTATTAAGGAATTACCTCAACCAACCCCATGGGAGGTGGGGTGGATGGGCAGGATTCCAATAGTTTATTTGTAAATCAGTAGTTTGGAAAGAGGAAACACTTTCCCAGCAACAGAAATAATGCTGGAGGTGGGGGAGGTAGTTTTCCAGAAACCTGCAACAGAGCATTACATGAGGCTGGGTGGAAAAGAAGCTCAAGCCAGGGGACAGAGCAGACCTGGGAAGGCTGACTTCACCCCCAGCACCAAGGCTCTGGGAGGGAAGGAGAACAAATACGGGTGCCCTGCACACCCCTTCTTCCGTGCTGTGATCTGGGAATCAGGGTCCAAGGCTCCAGTGCCAGGGACAGGAAATCCCAAACAGCAGTGGAGTCTCCACCGTAACGTTCAAGAGGAAAGAGAGGAGGAAATACCAAGTTCAGCTGGAAGGGAAGGAACTGCTTGTGGCTACCCAAATGGACAGGCCATGTGTGTATCAACGGCCTCATAAATGAATGGCAGACGTACTTGAGGGTATGTGCAAATGGTAGGCACGTGAGAAACACTGAGCCCAGTCTTCCCCATTGTGTGTGATTCCAAACTCTGGGTTCCCTCACCAAGTCAAAAGCTGCTCTGGGGAAAAAGACATTCCATGGTCAAGCAGCTTTCGAATCACTAGGCTAAATAAAGTCCATGGGCCTTTAAGATAATAATGAACATTGTAAATCTTGGCAATGTTGGGGAAAAGATACGCTACGCAGCAATTCCAAAACTGTTTTAAAACAGAAGGCTTTTTTTTGCAAAGGATAACACTATGCAGGTCACAGGTTGGAAAATGTACATCAACCCATCCTTTGAATTTTACAGATGAGGAAACTGAGGGAGACCTAAAGAAGTAAAATAATTCCTTGAGATAGCAGGGTTGAGATGTGGAGAAGAGAATTCACAGAGTGTTCCTACTCCAGGTCAGTATCCTTTCTCCAGTACCACAGAGCTTGTAGCTCCAGCTCCGACCACAGGTTCAGTTCTGCAGGCAGCTGTGCCTGAGCCCCAGGATCCTGAGGCCCTGCCCTCCTTCTCCCTCCATGGCTAAGTGCCCAGGCTCATTCAAGACTACCCTTGATTCCTGTCCCTAATCTACTCTACTTAATACAAAATTCAATTTCAACTGTCAGCTCACTGGGATCTCTGCAGATTATCTGCCACCAGAATCCCCATCGCACATGGCTGATCACCAGCCAAAACACACCTGCTGCTCTCAATGAGCCTCTTCAGTGCTAATTACTGCTTACAGCAACACCACACACTCCCTCCACAGGCCCAGCCCTGGCGACCTGACTGGAATGCCCCCTATAACCTCTGCGGGGCCCAACCAAAGTCCCTGCCCTCCTTGTGAATACCTGGTACTCATGTCCCATCCCTGTCCCTCTGCCGCCCACCAAGCTGTTTGTTGCCACAGGCAACATCTTGTACCAGTGTGGGTAGGGCAACCTTCTGCCACAGCAAGTATCCATGGCAACCAGATGGAGCCAGCAAATGGAATTAAAGTCCACAGATAATTCCCCAAAGTTAGCTTAGCCAGTAGATGATTTATCAGAGCAGTGAACATTTGGCAAAACCAAGTATATTGGGCTCCAAATCCTCTTTGTTGCACTACGGTCTGCTGGGCAATGACACGGTGTAAAGCGAGAGCCCAGGAAGGAGCGGCAGCAGTCCCAGCCTTGCCGGGACTGGGGCAGAACCCTGCCTAGGAAGTGGAGCAAACGAGGGCAGGATGCAAATCAGATCAGTCCTCCTTATTCCCGCTTCAGGTTCAACAAAATTTATTGAGGGCCTACGATGTGCCAGGTAATACAAGGAATATAAAGAAATATAACACACATGAGATTTGTACAGGCTGGATGGGAAAATAAAAGTGAAATGTATAAAAATAAATATGATTTAAATGACTATTAAGATAAAAATCGAAGACAAAGAGTTATCACCAACAGCAACATGATTATTGCCAACTGGATTGTACAAACACTAACAGCCGGGAGTGTTCAGAGCAATAATATGACAATTCCTCATCTATGAACACAATAGAAGACTCTCAGGATGCAAAGGGCAATAAGATCATCTCGCTCATCCATCCTTCCATAAAATGGGCATGTTAAGACCTGACCTGTGTGAGGATTAAATAAGATGGTGTATATCAAGCATTTTGGAAGCATAAAGAGCTCTACAAACCAAGTTATCTTGCCTTTGTATTTCAGGATTCAAACCTAGACTAACAACACTATCCTTTTATATAAACCCCAGAAATATGACATCAAATCAGTTTTAAGACTTGTGAATATTGTCAGATTTCCAAAACTAGATGTAATTAGCACATAGTAGGCACTCGATAAATGAATGTTAAAAAGAAAATTCTGTGCAAATAGTATTTTCCTTTTTGTCACGTGAAAAGCCTTAAAATGAATTCATAAATTAGATAATCATAAAGCAAATCATGTTTTTCCACGGAGACTATACTGTAATTGGGTGTTTGTTTCTGACCAAGGATTCAGTATTACAGCTATCACAAATACGATCTATAATGTCATAAAAGCAAAAATAAAATAACCATAAATCTTTATAATCTTGTAAAGTACTAAAGTTATTCTTCAAATCCAAAATAAAGGCATTATGCATAGTATACATTAATCATACAAAAGACCCAAATGCATCACATATTGTACCTATATCACAAAACACAACCCCATCACATTATAAATGCAAACCCAGACGTCTGTGGTAACTATAATAGTAAATATTTAATTAACAATGATTTTCTTGCTTTCTTAGCACTGTCTCCAGGTGTTCAAACATAGCCCAAGAAGTTCTGATCTAGACTCTCATTTTCTCCTGATCAATGTTTCACAACAGAGGTATTCTAAATCACGTCATCAACTGCCAGCTGCCAGCTCAAGGGAAAGTGCTTGGTAGATGTTTACTATGGATCATTCCAGTGATGTGGTGTTTCTACACCTCAAAAATTAGTCTGTCACCACAATGATTTCCTTCTTATTTTCTCCTACCTCCTGCTTCAAAGATAGAAAAAGAGATGTCCAACATCACACCTAAATGGTGTCACCAGGAAGCAAGTGTCCCTGACCCTCCTTACCTACTGCAGTCTCCAATGTATCTGAACTTCTGAGTAAAGCAGTGCTTCTCAAACATGAACATGGATTCACACCGCCTATGCATTCCCTTCAGCAGTAGACTTTGGTTCGGTAGGTCTGAGCTGGGCTGGCCCTTTCAGAGCGAGGCATTAGAAAACTATGGATGCTGGATTCCCTGCTCTGCCCAGTACCAGCCATGAGGCCTTGAGCAGTTTACACAGCCCTCTGAGCTGGTTTTACTTCTGCAAAAGGGAAATTTTATTGCTAACATTTTGGGAATTATTGTAGAGGTAAACTGAACTCACATAAAAGCTCTTAGCACGGTGCCTGACACATTGTTAGATTCTACCTTCACTTTATCACAAAGTCACTGCAAACAACCACAACCATGATTAACAGATCTTCAGCTTGAGCTTTTAGACCAGTCTCAAAAGGACTCTCACCAGAATTGCTAAAAGCCCGCAAAAGCCAAAGCCCTATGTTTAAGCATTGATGAAAACTGTCCAATAGGGAAAGGCATTGAGACCTGAGGAATGTGTGAATTACACAGTGTGAATGAGGGCAGGAAGGCAACAGGAAGCAGTCAGAAAGGAGGGCTACCCAAAAGGACTCAGGAGTTTGGCCTGCAATTCTAGAAACTTTTAAATGCTTAACCTTATCTTCAGCTCAAAAATACCTAAATTATGCAGAAGGTCACATAATTTTTGAATCTAGCGAAACTACTCATTCTGAATTTTCAATCCATGAACCTGAACTAGGCAAAATGTCTTTCTAACAAAGTAACAGCTGGAAAAGGAAAAATGTGGACCATATCGGATGATAATCTCATTAAGTCTGGCAGTACCCTACTAGAGCATCTCGTCTAGAAGGATAGGTGCTGCAGCTTGCTCACTGCTATAACTCAGCACCCAGCCTGGGCCTGGCCCACAGTGTGTGTTCAATAATATCTAGTGCCTAACCAAGTGGCAAATATACTTGCTTGAAATGTTAGCATACCTGGCAAGTGTCCAGCTAGAGCGAGGGACAGTATGGGCCACACTATGGTCTGAGTGCTTGTGTTTCTCAAATCCCTAAAGTGAAGCTTAACCCCCAAAGTGATGGCATTTGGAAGTGAGGTCTTGAGGAGGTAATTAGGTCCTGAGGGTGGGGCCCTCATGAATATGATTAGTGCCCTTACAAAAAAAAAACACAAGCTACATACATGATCTCTCTCTCTCTCTCTCTCTCTCTCTCTCTCTCTCTCTCTCTCTCTCTTTCTCTCTCTCATGTTAGGTTCCAGCAACCAGGAAGAAGGCCCTCACTAGAACCTGATCAGCTGGCACCCTGATCTTAGACTTCTGGTCTCTAGAACAGTAAGAAATGAAGTTCTGTTGTTAAGTCACCCAGTCTATAATATTTTTGTTATAGCAGCCCAAGCTGACTAAGACAGACTATGATCTTGGGGTTACTATAAGCAATAAACATACAGTAAACAAAATATTCTAATTCATACTTTTCACAAACCTAAATTTATATATCCATAATTTCTCTGAATTAAACTAGATAAATGCTTGTGTGCGTGGTTATGTAATGAGTTAAAATTTGACTCTTTCCATAACACCCTTTCAATCATACTCAAAAATGGTTGTTTAGTAAGATATACGTTCTTCTTCTGTTATTTCTCACATAACTTTTATAACATGGAGGGAGAGGCCACCATCTTCCTGTTCACATTCATCGTTGTAGCCATTTCATTTAGCACAGCTCTGGCAAGTATTTAAATGCAATCTTTTATGAAGGGCTAGAAAGCAGGGAGACAACATGAGACAGGAAGAAATCTCTTCTTGGAACAAGTTTATAGTGCAATTGAAAAAAAAAAGTGTCAATCTTCAAGTTGTCATTTTTGGTACCTAATGTCATTATCTTGGAAACAGGAGTACTTGATTATTAAATCAGCAATGCTGATTACAGAATCAGAAGTACTCTAAGCTGAATTAAATTCAACAATTAATCAAAGCCAGTGTGCCCACTTGTAAATACCAACATTGAATTTTAAGCATATAAACTAGCCAAACAAAACCGAGACCATGACTTTAATCAGTGAATGTTGAGATAAAATTTGCTAAATTCTTCAAGTAATGAAACTTAAGTCATTGTTGAAGTGTGATAAAGGGTAAACCGAGGCACAATACAATTTTTGAAAAATTGAGTTCAGCAAACATCGATTGGAATTGGGCTAAACCAAAAGTGGTCGGGAGCACTCCACTAATAGAACAAGGTTTTTATAGTGAAGATGTGGAAGCAAAGCAAAGAAATTATTTCATTGTTCATAGCTTAAGCAATTGCCTTATTTGGGAAAGTCCAGTAGGCTGTTTGTGATTGGCTGTTCTGACGTTTCACTTTCTTGGATTAGAGCATATGTACTCTGGCTTAGGTTTTGGTTTGCTTACATGGGCAACCAAGGCATCAGAGCCACCTGAGTGTAATGGCCTCCGTGTTTAAACACTTTAACAAGCCTGAGCTTCCTGCCTTTGAGGCAGTTACACAAATCACAGAATCTGTTGGAGTCATTATCTACTGGCTATGTCTTTGCCTTTTGAATAAATCTGGCAGTACAGGTTATGTACCACAAAGAGTACTCCCCCAGCTGCAAACACAGAGCAGTATATTTTAGTGTTTAAAAACACAGGAACTAGAGACTGTCCAAATTCAAATCCCAACTCCACTACTTACCAGCTGTGTGACCTAGGATAGTTACTTGACTTCTCTGTGCTTCATTAAAATGGGAATAACAATAATACCTATCTCAGCTACTGGTTGGAAGCTCAAAATAAGTTAATACCTATGAAACACTTAAAAAGGTATCTGCTAAATTGTAACTGTTCAATCAATGTTAGCCATTACTAATAAACATATGTATTCACCTCCATTCCTTCAAGTGGCAATGTGTCAGTTGCTTTATGTCCTATATATTCATGACAACCATTATGACTCTTTATTTTTTTGTATTCCTAATCTTGAGGACTGTCTTCCATGGATTATTAAAACAAACATTTAAAAAGATTTAAACATTTAAAAATAAGTGCATGTGAAGGAAGTTTACTGAAGTCAGACAGTTTCTTCAAAATATTTGAGAAATGTGTGCTATTTCAACATTTCTGAGTTTCACTTTTACCACAATATTAATTTGATAGCCCAACAGTGCTCCTCATAATTTTAATTTCCCATTCTGCCACCAGCACTGATGCAAATAAAATAACAGCATTATCTCACCCCATAATTAAGTCTGTTTGGCCTGATGAACTCTCCTATGATGCGTGAGTCCTAGAGGAAATTATCGGTGCCACCACACCAGAGTCAAACATGCACGCATATCACATTCCTCAGATCTGAGAGTCTACTTGGAACCCATCCTCAGTGCCATGGCCAAGCGTGAGCATGAGAGTGCTTCAAAAACAATTATTTATTTGAAATGTCAGTTCTGTGAATTTTCCTTAAGTTCAGAAGGCCCAGATAATACGGGCTATATTCAATTAGAACCACAGAATCAATGGTGGACCCGCCCCTCTGACAGCTGTCAGTCTGCTCTCTTATCTATGAGTCTGTTTCTATTTTGGTTGTTGGTTTATTTTGTTCATTAGATTCCACATATGAGTGAAATCATATGGCACGTGTCTTTCTCTGAACACAAAATACAGATCATGTATTATACAATTGTATGCCTGAAACTTATGTAATTTTATTAACCAATGTCACCCCAGTTAATTCAATTAAAAAATAGTCTGTACAAAGAAAAAGGGGAGGGGCGAAGCCTGCCAATTTCATCTTACTTCACAAGGTTCCAATGAGCATCAAATGAGAAAAAGAAATGCAATTTCCTAGACCTTGTCCTCAGTTCCCTCACTAGGCTGGCAGGAGAGAAGGGATAAAAGGCAGGCTCAGGACAGCCAACCAAACGTCCACAAATAAGCATAATAATGCACCTGCACGCAGTGAACCTGACTTACATGTTTGTAAAATGAGCTTTATGTTGAAATTGCTGTATTAGTCTAAGATTAGGTTCATGCCAGAAAACATCAGAAACAAAGATGTCATTATATGGGAAAGATGGTGTCTGGACACACTAATCTTTGCCCAGATCTCTTACTAAACAAATAGTACAAAACCAAATATATTTCTCCCAAGCAGTTTTCCCCTCATTATCATGTAGTCAGTTTTTCTGGCCCAAAATTCTAGAGGCCAGGTCTACTTCCTTTTCTGGCAGGTGGGATACAGGAAGGAAACCTATGTGGGCCAAAGCATTGCATGTTATTCTCAGTGGTCCTATAACCCAGGCTCATGCCCCCAGGCTCAACACCAGTCAGCTTCTCTCCGAAGCCCCTCATTATATCTGGCTCGTCTTCCAATCCAAGTATCTTCTTCTCCTGCCCTGGATGAAACAAAGTTTCGATCTGACGGGATCTATTTACTTTCTTTTAAACTCCATCTTTTAAGCCATTCTTTATGCATATATCATCTGTCTCCTGCCTCAGCACCAGGAAAATTCAGATTCCACATTGTCTACAGAGTTTTGCTAAACACCCCAAACACGATCTCCAGTGTCCTTCCCCCTTTTTATTTCCTGTTCTTTGGGTGTTAATCACATATTGTCAAAAAAAATTATTCAGCCTGATATCCCCTGTGTATCAAACCAAAGATGGCAGGGGTGGGTTTGTTTAAGACAAAGATTCCTATACTCTAGCCTCAAGAAATTCCAACCGGAAAGATGTAGCCAAAGAAACTACATTTTTTTTTTTTTATCCTCACCCGAGGACATTCTTGCATTTATCTTCAGATAGAGTGGGAGGAAGAGAGAGAGAGAGAGAGACATCAATGCGAGAGAGACACATCGACTGGTTGCCAACCCCACAACCCTCACAACCCTAACTGGGGGCCGGGAACAAACCGCAACCGAGGTACGTGCCCCTAGCGGGAACAAAACCCGGGACTCTCTGGTCCACGGGCCAACACTCCAACCGCTGAGCCAAACCGGCCAGGGCCAAAGAAACTACATTGAACCAGCACTCTAGGTGCTTCTGTCTTAGGTGGTAGGAAGGTCATATTCAGTCAAGTTTCCTGCCATAAATTCATCCTACGACAGAACTCTGCACAATCACATGTACACTCACACATACCACACACACAAGACACACACAGCCATAACATTCACCCACCACACACACAACACATACACACACACACACACAACACACACACACAACAAACAATACACAACGCACTCATACACCACACACAACACACACTACATAACACACATACATAATACTCACCCATAACACACACCCATAACACACACTCACACACAGTAGATACACACAACAAACATACCACACACTCACACACAACAAACACAACACACTCATACACCACACACAACACACACTCACTACATAACACACACACCGAAACACACAGCACACATTTAGTGACCACCAAGTAATTTGATTTGCCTCATAAATGCTTTGTACAACACAAATACTATGTTGAGTGGGGAAAAATTATACGGTAGAGCTTTTCATTATTTCAGGAAAGTCTAAAGTCTAGAGGTCTATAGATTTACTTCTTTCACAAAATTTTTGGTGCAAAATATTATTTCATTTGCAGCTTGGATAGATTTTTTAAAAGGAGGGGGGTAAATATTACTTTTTCCATTCAGTGCTGCTTATAAAATAAAACCAGGGTTTCGAAATCCAGATTCCTTAGATGGTAGTCTGGACTGAGGCAGCAGTGTGTGTCTGTAGGAAAATGATTGTGATTACATGGGTTCGAAAGTTAGAGTTGGGCCGGAAGACTCGCTAGCATCCAGGCAAACACCACAAACGCAGCCACACTCCAGCAAGCACCATCCCCAAAGGGAGCTGAGGAGAGTGGGCGGCCCGTCCACACCAACTGGTGCCCAAGACTGCAACCTGCTTTGGTTATAGCAGGTGTGTGTGTGCTTTGAATAGCTTCCTTACATCCTCTGAGAACAGAGTATAATTTACTGAGTTTACAAACGGAAAGGCAGCCCATCCTTGAAAACCAGGCAGTGGTGAGCTAGAGTAACCTGTGTTTTCTGCCCTTCCACTTCCCTTCCACCCACTAGGACTGCTTGATCAGATTCTAATAAGTTCCCTTCCCCCAACCAGGCTCAGCCCTGCCCCCAAGTGACTAAAGCTATCATAAGGTGGGGGAAGGGAGTAGAGGGACTGCTGGGAATAGCTAAGTGGTCTCACTAATTAATCAGCACTAAGTTATAATCTCTATAAATAGACTATGAGTCTATTTTCAGCATCAAGGGGTCGTTTTTTCCATGTTCATTTACCTATTCGACAAATGTTTATTTAGAACCTGCTTTGTATAATGTATGATATTTACCCCTCCAGGGTATTATGATCTAGATACTAAAGTCCAACTCCACCCATCCCTTCCCCATAGGAGAACCATATCCTGTTTTATTCCCCTAATATCTGATGCTATGTCTTGATAACTGGTCCAGCAAGCCAGTTCTTCTAGGTCCGGGACCTAGTCACCTGGGGCGTGGCCTGCCTAGATCTATGTGTACTCTCTGTTTTTAAATGCTGGTCACTCCCCAGGAAACTGCAAGGATACACCTTTATGTAACCTGGTGCCTCTCACCTGCCACCATTCTCTCCAGACACTGTACTCCTTTCTTCCCTAGAACAAGGCCTACTGAATGTGACAACAGTTGAGTCTCTTGTCCAGCTGCTCACCTCGTTCAGTTTTTCCCAGTCTGGTTAACTCTTCTAGTCCTCGTTATGTCATTTGGGTCATTGCACCGGAGACCTCCACGAAGTGAGTCCTGTTTGTACTCACATTAGAAACGAATCCCTGCAGATCTTGGTTAGTGAAAGCTCGCTCCCCAGGCCGATGTCAAATGGACTAACACGGCTATAAAAAGCAGTGGGGATGGAGGACAGAAGCACCAGCTGATTTCATGACGACAATGGCAGGGAATCACAGCTAACATGACAGGGATCTAATTCAGTCTGCCTTTTTGCTTATAATGATCTGTTCCTCACCTTACCCAGCTTCTTGACTCTGGACAAGTGTTCATGGCTATTGTCCTTGCTAATCTACACAGCCACTGGAATCTCCTCCTCTGAGTCAGACAGACTCACTGACCACCCTCCATGCCCAGCATTTTCTTTCTCATGTTCATGCTGCTCATCTAACGATCAGCCAGCTTGCCAGGAAATTTGTTTCCAGTGGCAAACAAAAGACGTCTGGGCTCCAGAACAGAGTACAGCCTCGGGATCCCAAAGAGAGGGATTATGAATTTTAATTCTCAGTTGCAGCACAGATGCACCCTGGCAAGAACATTAGAAAAGACTAATCAAGGAAGAAATCAGCAGGGGGCATCGGTGCAGTGGATCAGTGACAGCGCTCTAAACTTAGCACAGCCGAGGCTAATAGCCTCCTTATATCCTCTTCCCATTAAAGATGCCCTGGAAACAAGCTACCCAAGGATGTTGCTGCAGTTATCACAGTTAGCAAATTGGCAGGCAATATTCTCTAAGTGCACTAGGCCAAGAGCTGAGGATTTCCTGTGCACCCTTTCCCAGACTGAGTGCAGTCATAAGAGGGGCAGGAGTGGAGGTACGAGCAATAAATAATGGATGAGAACTACAGGTGCGGAGAGCTGTAGTCAGCCCTGTCACGCTAATGCATGCCTAAGCCTGGCACTGGCTACAATGTGACTGGACTTGCTACTCTGTGGGTCTGAAATGGTAATGAGAACGGCAGAGCGGGGGGAGAATCTGTGCCTTCCATCCATCCTTAGCCTCTCTCCGGCTGTTCTGTCCACTCTGCATTGCAACCCTTTCCCAGGTCTCTGCCCTCCAGACCTTTAAAATTTGACTAACTAATAAAATCACAGCCTTTTAAAGGCCACGAAAGACAAACAGAACTGATGTGTGTGGTTAAATACTTGCTCTGTTAGTAAGACCCCAAATGTCCAACCTTGCCAAGCGTATTTGCAATTAAATTAGATGCCTCTCCTAATTTCCAACTGTTCTCTACTCTTTAGATCCGTGATGTCACCATAAACCATTCAGGTGACCTCCTGGACTCCAGCTGTCCTAGAAAGAGTTGAGGAAAGTTTGAAACTAGAAAAGGGATAGTGGGCTTATAAAAGATTCCCTAAACTCATCACATCCTCAGGGAATGCGTGATACCATATACACAGGGTGGGGTGAGAGGAGGCTGACAGTTTGAATAGAAAATAATGGAAGGATTAATATATAATAATACAAGAATTAACTTCGTGTTTTAAGTACTTTAAAAATGTAAACCTACTTTTGCCACACCCTGTATTAGAAAGATTTTCCTTAAGAATTTCTGAATGAAGAGACTTCCGGTCAAGATGGCGGCGTAGGTAAACGCGGTATCGCGTCCTCCCACAACCACATCAAAGTTACAACTAAACTACAGGCTTCTTAGGGTATATTCCTAGAAGAAGAAGCCGCATGGAGACTGGTAGAAGGGGCGGAGGCATGACGGGCTGGTCCCACACCCACCTGTGGCGGATAAAAATTAGGAGGATACCTTGGCTGGGAAGGTCCTCCCTGAGGACTGAAGGGTCCCCGTCCCACACCAGGCGCCCAGCTCAGGGTCCCAGTGCCAGGAAGAGAATCCCCATCACTTCTGGCTGGAAAAACCAGCGGGAACTGAGGCTGAGGCAGCTGGAGCCCCCGGCAGCTCCTCTTAAAGTGCCCACACATGGACTTACTCAGACTTGCTCCCTCCAGGCTCCAGCGTGGAGGAGGCAGCTTGAAAGGCACCACAATCATATGGGGAAGAACTGAGCTGTTTGGCATTGGAGCAAGGGCTGGAGAGGCAGCTTTCTCCTGGACAGACGTGTTATCAGAGGCTTTTGTTCTTTTGGTGAGCCCTTCCCTGGGCCAGCAAAGGCCGCCATATCTGGGACTCCAGCAACCTGGCTCACACTGTTTGCCCCGCCCTGGTGATTCCCTGAGGCCCCGCCCCACCCAACTTTCAGGCCCACCCAAGCTGTTGCCAGTTGCTTTACCATAGCATTGGCCTGTCTTGGATCCTGCTTCAGCTTTTCCTAAATTCTTTCAAACAAGCAGCATCTGGTCTCAGCTAGCCCCATACCTCTCCTAAGTAATACAAAGAAACAAACACAGGGAGGCAGCCAAAATGAGGAGACAAAGAAACAGGTCCCAAATGAAAGAACAGAACAAAACTCCAGGAAAAGAACTAAGTGAAATGGAGTTAAGCAACCTAACAGATGCTGAGTTCAAAACACTGCTTATAAGGATGCTCAATGGACTTAGTGAGAACCTCGGTGAACTTAGTGAGGGCCTCAAGAGCATAAAAAAGGACCAGTCAGAAATGAAGGATGCACTAACTGAAATAAAGAATAGTTTACACAGATGCAATAGTAGAGTAGGTAAAGCCAAGAAGCAAACCGTCGATTTGGATTATAAGGAAGCAAAAAACACCCAATCAGAACAGCAAAAAGAAAAAAGAATCCAAAAAAATGAGGACAGTGTAAGGAGCCTCTGGGACAACTTCAAGCGTGCCAACATTCGCATCTTGGGGGTGCCAGAAGGAGAAGAGAGAGAACAAGAAATCGAAAACCTATTTGAAACAATAATGGCAGAAAACTTCCCTAACTTGGTGAAGGAAACAGACATACAAGTCCAGGAAGCACAGAGAGTCCCAAACAAGATGAACCCCAAAAGGCCCACACCAAGACACATCATCATCAAAATGCAAAAGGTTCAAGACAAAGAGAGAATCTTAAAAGCAGCAAGAGAAAAGCAGTTAGTTACCTACAAGGGAGTTCCCATCAGACTGTCAGCTGATTTCTCAAAAGAAACTTTGCAGGCCAGAAGGGAGTGGCAAGAAATATTCAGAGTGATGAAAAGCAAGAACCTACAACCAAGATTACTCTATCCTGCAAAGCTGTCATTTAGAATCGATGGCCATATAAAGAGTTTCCCAGACAAAGAAAAAAGCTAAAGGAGTTCATCACCACCAAACCATTATTATATGAAATGTTGAAGGGTCTTCTTGAAGAAAAAGATAAAAAAATATGAACAAATAAAATGGCAATAAATACATATCTATCAACAATTGAATCTACAAACAAAATGAACAAGCAGAACAGAAACATTCTCATAGATACAGAGAACTTTTGTTGGTTACCAGATCGATGGGGGCTGGGGGATGAGTTTTTGAAAAAGGTGAAGGGATTAAGAAGTACAAATTGGTTGTTAGACTGACAAACCTCAAAGGGAAGGGGGGTTGGGGGGTGGAAAGAAACCAAAGAACTTATATGAATATATGCATAACCAATGGACACAGACAACAGTGTGGGGAAAGGCAGGAGGGGGGCAGGAATGGGGAGGAGGGGGGCAATGGGGAAAAAATGAGGAACATCTGTAATACATTCAACAATAAAGATAAGTTAAAAAATAAATAAATAAATAAATAAATAAATAAATAAATAAATAAAAAGAATTTCTGAATGAAAAGTTCAGCTGAGCCTGAAACAGAATTCAGGATCTAAACACTCACGGAAAGTACTAATATGTTCCTTGAACCAAATAGGGAACAAGGCCATCTCTGCTCCATCATGCAGTCTGTCACATGGTTGAAATGAGACCTCTCCTGTATTTCAGTCCCTTTCAGATAGAAAATTCCAGGGATCTTCTGAAGGGAACCAAGATGTTGCCGCCCTGAAGCTGCTTTATGGAATATTGATTTTAAGACTCAGAGGGAGCCTCTGACCCTTCCCCCTTTCCTGCCCAAGAGAGTCAGACAGAGAAACCTGCTTTAGGAAGGCCTTAGCATGTTCATCTCAGCCTAATGTGAATTAAGTGTAATAAACACAAGGCTTCAGACAGTGCCCTGTACCTAGACACCCCGTGTCCCACTGTATCTGAGTCACCCAGCAAGAATGTGCCTGCCCTGCGTGTTCTGCTCTTCCTCAACTACCTGTAAATCACCATTCCCACTTCGGAAACCTAAGGCCCCATTTCCCTTTCTTTTCTCCATTGCCCAAAATGCCCTCAATACAAAATGTTGCCTCGTTGCCTTTGGAATTGTCATGCTTCTGTGAATTCCCCATGCACATGTATTAAAACTTTTGATTTTCCCCTATTAATGTCTCTGTTAATTTCGTGATTAGCCCAGCCTAGAAGAACTTACAAGGGAGGAAAAGTATTAATATGTTTTAGCCTCCACACTTCCTAGGCAGTGCAGGTGTCTGTCTGGAACTATTCGCACACCAGGACCCTCCTTCTGCAATGATCTCTGCAGCAACCGCAGGATAGAAACATCAGGTATTACTTCAGTCTTGCCTATCCTCTCTCCTGCTGCCATTCCTCAGCCAGCTCTCCTCAATCAGCTTCACATCACCCAAAATACCTCCTTGGCACATGTGGCCATTCAGCTAGTGAATTCACAAACAAGGCATCATCATTTCTGGACACACCATCAACTCCAGGGAGGCTCTGCGGCTACGCAGGATGGCTCCGATACCCAAGGCATGACCTGGTCAGTCTCTCCTGCTGTCTGTGCGGGAGGGTACAGCCTGGGAAGCACAGCTAAAGCCTTTCCCAGACATGAATACATTGCTGATAGCAGATCAGAGCGTCTCAGACATGGGAACAGGTTGGAGGGTATTACCATTTCACAGCCCTTTTTACAGCCCTAAACACTGCCAGTGGTTGGTGCTCAGCTCCAGCTAACCATCTGCCAACTGTCATCCAGTTTCGCCAAATGGCTGAAGGAGAATGGAGCTCTGGACCCAGTTCCCTGCACCGGCATCCAAGGTCCCCAAGTCCTCTCAAACAGCAAGTTCTGACACTCACCTGGATTTAGTGAGCAAATCTTTCCCCCACTGCCCTGTGCTTTTGGAATTAACTGAGAACAGGGCATCCTCTTGTCCTTGGGGGCTCACAGTTTAACACAGGAAACCTACCAGTGAGGAGCCGCTTGCCATGGCCCTGCACTGTGTTCCACCAGAAACGTATCATCATCATCTAGTCCACGAACACTTGCTTATCAAGTAGCTACATCACAAATGCTCCAACTCTTGGCCCTAAAACTTGAACGATCATATATACATGCTTTGGGAACAGAAAAATATACACAGGTCACACAAAGGTCACACAGTGGGAAACAGAGGCTAGTACAGAGTCTGATGTACGAAAAGCCTAAGAGGGGCACGTGATTTTCTAAACACAGAGCTAGAGACCCTGGCCAGTTTTGCTCAGTGGTTAGAGCACCAGCCCGTGGACCAGAGAGTCTCGGGTTCGGTTCCCGCTAAGGGCATGTACCTCGGTTGCAGTTTGTCCCCAGTCCCAGTTGGGGTCGTGTGGGTGGCAGCCACTCAATGTGTTTCTCTCACATCGATGTTTCTCTCTCTCTCTTCCTCCATCTCTCCCTCCCACTCTATCTGAAGATAAATGCAAAAATGTCCTCGGGTGAGGATAAAAAATAAACAAACACAGAGCTAGAGGAGAGGCACCACCTGTCTGTTGTCTTAAGTTTCCCCAACTCACACAAACTCCACTTAACACACCAGTAAGAAGCCGGTTCAGTGAAGCCGCCTCACCAGGCTTGCTTCACTTCCCTGATCACTTCGGTGCCCCTGCAGGCAGCATTGGTAATGTGCTTCCAGAGAAAGGCCCCGCCTCTCAATGAGCAAGTCTTTTCCTCAGTAAATCCCACTGAGCATGCACTCCAGAAAAAGCAGTGCTTGCTGAACACCTCATGTTCATTCTTCAGAATTCAGAATGAAGTGACTAACCCCTGATATACAATAAAAATGATTAAATGCAAACACTACCGAGCCTCTGTAATAAATATTTTATACATTAATATGTTTCCAAAGGTCTTATTTCACTTTACTGCTTTTCTGTATGGCATTATTTCATTTTAGTACATGCAATGAAGTAATCTTCCATGAAAAAAGTAGGCATTTCTGGCTCATTTTGAACAAGCAAATGAATAATTATTGTGCTATTAATTTGCTATGTAAACTGTTAAATTGCTAACTCTTTCCTCGTTCCATAATTAGAGATGGTTAATTCCTTCCCAAGGAAAATGGAAAATGTCCCTCCAAAGTAAACTGGTTCCTCCTTCATGTCCAAGATATACAATCCAGCCCTGGCTGGTGTGGCTCAGTTAGCTTAAGTGTCTGTCGTTCCGTACAACAAAAGATTGCGGGTTCAATTCCCCATCAGGGCACATGCCCGGGTTGCAGGCTTGATCCCCATTGGTGGACATGCAGGAGGCAGCCCATCAATGTTTCTCTCTCCTTCTCCCTTTCCCTCTCTACCCCTCCCCCCCAAAATCAATAAAATCAATAAAAAAAATATATTTTTTCTTTATTGAGTCTAGAGAGAGAGGAAGGGAGAGGAAGAGAGAGAGAGAGAGAAACATCGATGAGAGAGAGCATTGATTGGCCACCTCCTGCATGCCCCCCACTGGGGATCGGGCCCATAACCTGGGCATATGCCCTGACAGGGAATCGAACTGGCGACCTCTTGGTGCATGGGCAGATGCTCAACCACTGAGACACATCGGCTGGGCTATAAAAACATATTTTAAAAAAGATACACAGTCCGGCCAGTGTGTCTCAGTGGTTGAGCAACGACCCATGCATGCACCAAGAGGTCGCCGGTTTGATTTCCGGTCAGGACACATGCCCAGGTTGTGAGCCCAATCCCCAATGGGGGGCATGCAGGAGGTGGCCAATCGATGTTCTCTCTCATCGATGTTTCTATCTCTCTCTCCCTCTTATTTCCTCTCTCTGTAAAATCAATAAAGGAAAAAAAATTTTTTTTAAAAAGATATATAATCCAGGTGCTCTGTCCTATGATTCATTTATAAAACAGGCCATAGCACCTGGATGAAAAGTGTTCAGTATACTGCTTGCTTAATAATGCTCACTCTCTGTGAAAATCCATCCAAACTCCCTGCCCTCCTCTAGGGAAAAGCACTGATGGGGGTCACTTGAATACCTCCGAGCTGTAATGACAGGGTACCTGGTGACAGCAGTGCTGCCTTCTGCTTTGACAGGCTTAGGTGTGCTTCCACTGTCTCCTTTTCTCACTTTCATTTGCTGTTTATGGAGAAGAGAAAACTGCCGCATTCCAGGACTTCTCAGCAGACATGTCATAAACCGTTTGTAAGTTATTTCACAACACCTTGACACAGTTCAGCAAAAAGGAATCCTTTTCTAAACTACTAGTGACTCTGGGATAAACCTTTTACAAAGGTGCTGTAAGGGTGGCCAAAGAGGCACCCAGGGCCCTGAGACCCCCATCTGCAAGCCCACTTAAGTGGGAAGTGGTGAGGAGGGGAATAAAGACGCAATGAAGATGAAGCTGTCCCCAGGGGCCCTGCCGGTGTTGTCCTCACACAGGAAGGAAAAGGCTGCCTGTCGATTTCACATTTCAAACACTCACTATTTTTTTTTCCCTCCAGGCTGCCTGCCTCCCCTCTCTTTCTTGTATATCTAAGAAAGATGTCAATACTTTACCGACTTAATTGGAAAGTAGTAGAAAACCCTGTCAACGGCATTCACAGAGTCCTGACACAGAAATCCCGGGCACGCAGCACCTGCCAGTGGCTTTGCCCCGCACCCTCTCACCAGGCCTTCGCCCAAAGCCAGAAGCTGGGAAGGTGTGCGAGGGAGAGGGCTTCCTCCAGGCACATCCTTCTACTCTTACGCTGTCGCTCCAAGGCTTTGCTGACGTTAGATTTGACTTTAGATAATGAGGCTAAAGCTCATGGGAAGAAGTCGCTACACAGACGCCACCTTCTTCATTTGGGCAGAAGTGATGTGGAACAGGAGTGGCAGTGGAATCTCACACTCCCAGAGAAAGGGGTCATTTCTCTTTATTGGAGCCAGGCATGTGCCACCCACACCTATCGCCAGCCCTCTCAGGGCCCTTCAGGTGGACGCCAACAACCTCCTTTCCACTAACCATGTGTAGGCTGAGTTTCTGCATCACAAAGAGTGGAAAGGTATCTGCATGCTATTAATCAGAGTCGAGCTGCCATGTGCAAAATGTGGCCCCTTATAAAGAAACCATCCAGGCAGCTTGAGTGCTCTTGCTAACCTTCATCAGCTCTCACCTACACTGCTATTTCCCCTACACCCCCTGCTCCCCAATTTCTGATCTCTTAGAGTCATTCTCCATGGTACCGTCACATTGATCCTTCTGAAAAGCAAATATGATCACGTACAGTTCCTCACCTACAATCCTTCAAACACATCCTGGTGGCTTCTTCGGCATCCAGGGTCCTTGAAGACATGGGTCCCGCCTGCCTCCCACAAGCTGACCTGCTCCCAGCCAGGCCAAGACGTTTGGAACCCCATGACCTCTCCCGAGGTACTTACCCTGCTCGCTCCTCTGTCTCTCCAGTATGTCATTTCCTCATACATTTGTCTGAGTTACTTCAACTCATCTTCCTAAACTTGGAGCAGGAGTCACCAGCTCCTACAAAGGAGCAGAGCTAAGTGCTCCCCTCACTCAGCATGGTGTTTCCTAAGGAGGAAGTGCCTCGGGCAGCTCCGTGGCAGACTCTGCAGGCTAGAGCCCCACCTCATCATGTTAGAGTTTCCTCTGCTGAGCAGACCACCTCGGACACAGAAGGTGCTTTTAAAAATGCTAGCTGAAAGAATAAATAAACGACCGAACCAATGAAGATATGAATTCTGTCAAGGATTCCTTCCAGAAAATTCTGAAGTGTAATACACGAAGCAATCATCACACAGCAAGTCAAATTTTGAGGACTACCCTATCACTTTAAATAGGTCATGTAAATGTTTTTATGCTTCTGTCTCCTATGTCAAATGGAGAGATTGGTTAAATCAGTGGTTCTCAACCTTCCTGATGCCGCGACCCTTTAATACAGTTCCTCATGTTGTATGTGGGTGTTTCTGAATGTGGGTGGACCCGCCTGGAGATGGATAGAGGAGCGGTGTCTCGGTTCCTAAGACCACGGGAAATGTGTGTTTTCCGATGGTCTTAGGCGACCCCTGTGAAAGGGTTGTTCGACCCCCAAAGGGGTCACGACCCACAGGTTGAGAACCGCTGGGTTAAATAATCTAAATCTACCTAATAGGAATATGAGGAGGAGAAATGCCCTATACATATCTGTTTCATATAGTGTGAAATTCTCTCAAAGCTATCAATCTGAACCAAATTTAAACCAAGACACTTATGGAGGATAAGAAAACATCATGAGGCTAGCCCATAAGATACTAATTTTTCCAACTCGTCTAAGAACCCCTTTATTTTCTAATTAGTAAAACTAGAGCTACAAGTCACCAAAACAAACGGACACATTTACCCGGAAGGTTCACAGTGAACTTTCGCCTCCTGTTTCCCAGAAATGAAAACTGACTTACATTTGTTTGCTACAAACTAAAATGTGTCCCCCCAAAAGCCCTATGTTGAAGCCACACCCCCTGATGTGATGGTATCTGGAGATGGGCCTTTGGGAGCGAGGTAGTAAGTTTAGAGGAGGCCACAAAGGTGGGTCCTCACGGACACTAGAGAGCTTGCTTCATCTCTCCCCACCTCACAGACACGCACACGTGCACCCAGAGAGTCCACATGAGGACACAGAGGAAAGACAGCTGTCTATAACCCAGACAGCACTCTCGCCAGACACCTGACCCTGCTGACACCCTGATCTTGGACTTCCAGTCTCCGGAAATGTGAACAATAAATTCCCGTTGCTTCAGCCACCCAGTCTATGGTATTTTGTTATGGCAGCCCCTGCTGACTAATACATAGGTGAAGCCGAACAGGTTGTAACAGTTAATTTCATGTCAACTTGGCTAGGTTGTGGCACCCAGATGTTTGGTCAAACAGTAGTCTAGACATTTCTGTGAAGATATTTGTGGATGGGATTAATCTTTACACTCAGTAGACTTTAAGAAAAGCAGATTACCCTCCATAGTGTGGATCCAGTTGAAGGCCCTAACAGCAAAGAATACAGGTTCTTGAAAAACAAGTAATTCTGCCGTAAGACCACAAGGCAGAAACTTCCTGAATTTCCAGTCCTACAGATTTGGAACCCAAAACTGCAACATCAACTCTTACCTAAATTTCCAACTTGCTGGTCAGCCCTACAAACGTTAGATTTGCCACCCCTCCCTCGTTGTTCCTTAAAATAAATATCTCTATTTCTCTCCCTTTTGCTCCTCATACACATGTACACACACACACACACACACACACTATTTGGCTCTGTTTCTCTGTAGAACCCTGCCTAATACACAAGTAAAGCGGAACAGTATAACACAAACATGGTATAAAGAATCAGTGGGGGTGGGGAGAAAAGGAGAAAAACACAGATCTTTCCCAAGTTATCTGTAAGGGTTGGAGTAATTTACAGAGCTTTGTAGAGTACAGGATAGCTATTTCAGACCCATCAAAATAAACTTATCAGAATTTATTTGATGGATAAGTCTAACCAAACACAGTTAAAACTTCCAGCGCTGTCTAGTTTGATCACGTTTACTTTAACCAACTTTGCATTTTCCTTAAAGATAACAATGGCCCACTTTTCTCACTTACATAGTTTTCAACTTATTCATCTTTAATGCCTTCCATATGCCTGACAAAAGATGCTTTTTTCTGCCACGATGAACATTCTTCTATAGATTCCATTTTTTTCCTAGCGCCATCCCTCAGTTAACTCCAGGTCACATTCTCCTCCCAGGCCCAGCTCTGCCCCGCAGTCATCCCCCTGAAATCCCCCTTTTCTTTCTCCAGCTCTAGTGCTGCATGATCTTTTACGGGACCCTGTCCTCCTCTTTCTTGGTTTACTCATTCATTTTGTTGAAGCACATTATCGAATAACTTTACAAGAAATGCACCTTCTATCTAATCTTTATAAATACTTTTGTTTCTGAAAATATTCTTTTATTTCATACTTGATTGATCATTTACTTGGGTATGAAATATTAAGTTGAGGGTAACTCCAACTTTGTTTTAAAGACATTGTTCCTTGGTTTTCTAGAATCCACTGCTGTTCTGTTTCTTTCTTTGCCCCCATGTTGTGGAATTCTACAATGGTTTTCTGGTGGTCTAGGTTTTACCCCGATATATTAAGGCACTCAGTGTACACTTTAGAAACACATCCTTCTGAATTTTAATGTGTTAAAAAACACATGTACTTTGACTTTTTTGATACTGTTTTTATGTTAATTTCCTGTCTTTTTTTTTTTGTGTGTGTGTGTGTGGTGGTCTCTCTTTCTAATATTCATACTAGATTTGAACTTCACAGACTGATCTCCTAATTTTCTTATCTTTCATCTCCTATTTTCCACATCTGCTTTTTATTTACTGTCTAGGAGTTATCTTCCAAATCTTCCTTTGATTTTTAAAATTTTGACTAAGTGTGTTTCTATTTGCAGGACTTCTCTGTCTATTCCTTAATTTTTCCTTTATTATAGCATCCTATTCATAATTCATCAATGCAATACCATCCTAAATCTCTTTAAGAATATTAAATATGGCTATTTTTTACATTTTCTTGTCTCCATTTTCCTTTTCTTCAATTTGTTCATTTCAGTGTTTCTTGCATGTTGAGAGCTTTTCTCTAATGCCTATGATCTTCACCTGCATATCTGCATTTAAAAAGCTGAGGCTCTATGAAAGGTTAGAATGTATGGGCTCGGTATGTTGCCTTGGAGATTCTCAAGGATCTGATCATCTTTTCATCTAAGTGTTATTAAATTAATTTGAACATGTAAAAATAACTGCAAAGTTTTAACAGTTCTTGATTTCAGTGAAAAATCAACTGTTCAGGTTCACACAATAATTGACATATATTGCAGTTATCTACAAACTATCTATTACTTTTAATCCCAGGTGTTTAAATGGAAATGGTAGGAATCTATTCCATTCAAATCTTTTCTTGCTCATTGGTGTTTTATGATCACATTTTCTTTGGAAATCTGAATAGTAGCAACATTCAACCAGTTTTCCAGGACTCTTAAAAATCAGACTTCAAAGATATCTAGTGCATTAATAAGAGAGTAAACTAATTATTTTAGGTATTTTTCTTTGCTATCAAATTAGGGAATTATATGAATACTTAAGAAAATAATGCTAATTGTACACAATTCCTGAAATGTTGTTAATTTCCAATCACTGAGATAAATCATCCAACCTTTCTGGATCCTACCACTAATTAGTAAAACAAACAGGTCGAATCCACCAATCCAGATTGATATAAACACACGTATACATTTACCTGCCAAGATTTGAATAATTCCTTCAGTGGAATGAAAACAGGTGAGGCAGACTTGACAGGTTATTTCTGCACAAAATGAAATCTGACACTCACTCAGCCTGACAATGCCATTACTGTGCGAGAGCCTTTAGCAGACAAGGCTCCTAACAGCTGTCCATTGACAGATATGCATGTCCCATGTTGAGTATAAAATAAAAATCACCAGCAAAGCTAGTGTGGAAGGAAAATGTAATAGCGCTGTTTATGGTAACGGATCATCTGAAATAACCAAAGAGAATGAATGGGTGTTCACTCCATCCCATACCCACAGTCAGCCTAACATTTGCATAGCCTCACTTAAAATAAAAATGACTTTCTTTCCGGATACATTTTTACTGAGGGGAAGGGTGGTGCTAATGGGAGGAGTGAGACAGCAGCATTAAACACACGGAGATTTTAAAGCACATGCTTAAATTATGAAACTGAATGTAACCCTGGGGGTTGGAGCTCCTGGTGAGGGAAAGTGCCAGACTCGTACTCTGGAGAGCACTCTCTGTGATGGATTTGATGAATCATTAATACATATTAGTAAAAGGCAGATTTACTGTGGTGATAATGAAGCTTAAGCTTTAGGGTTCTCACTTGCATGGGCCTCTTCCTAGGATTTGGGAGGAGCCCTAGCAATGTGTTCACACAGACTTACGTTTTCGTAAATTCTGTAAACGTGAGATCTATTATCACTAACATTAAGATTGCTTCCTTCTACTCCAATTTTTCCTCCTTTTTATACCCTGTCCAACACAGACACCTGCCAGGTGTCTTTAGACACCAGCATCTTGAACCCCTGCGAAGAACAGCTAAGTTGGGAGTACATGTAGTTGGGATTTAGCAGTACACATTTTTGCACGTCCATGTGAGGTAAGTGACTGTCAGGGGTCCTCGTAGAGAAACGTCTTTCAGGAACACTCCAGTCACACACACACTGTCCCAATTCCCCTGCATCATGACCCAGAGATGCAGCGCCAGAGACTGCAAAATAAATGTGGCCTATATTGCCCAGCACCATAAAAGGAATGGGGTGGGGGAGGAGAAAACAAGGCTTGAAATGAATGTTCAGAACCAGAAATCAGTCTTTGGAAAAATCTTCCAAATCTTATGGAATGGTATTTACAGTGAAAGAAACCTGACTGATTTCCCTAATCTGACAGCAATGCTAAAAAAAAATTTTTTTTAAATGTATATGACATTACTAATAAACTCTAAAATGTGTGAGAACCTGCAATGAAAACAAAGTCAAATCCACCTTGGTAGAGGGAAGACAATTCTCTCTCTAAGCTCTCTGTAGAGAATATTACAAAAATTGCTGTTGTGTGAAGTAATGAGAGACCTACAGCCAAAAATGTTCTTCAAAAAACGGACAAGGGAGGCAATTCGTTAAGATGTTACATGCTTTTTCTGTATGTATAGGATAATGGTGGTATTTGTCAGGTTTTTTTTTAATCTACAATTTGTTGTGATTTCTTTTCTCATTCTAAATATTCCATTTGTAATTAATCTTTTGTGTTCCTTGAAGAGATTCTCCAAAATTTTATGTTTCAGGCCCCACAAAACCTGGATCTGCCTCTCCATATTAGGCCTTTGTCATCAACATTCCATAGGATAATTAACTATCATGCCTGTATATGTGAACCCCAGAATCTTAGAACTTCACTCAGTGTTGACCTGAACAGCTAACATAAATCTTCCCAGAACACTGACTACATTAACCTGATATGTAGTAAAAGCATAATTTGATGTAAGATTTATTTAATTTGTATATAATGTTTCAAAGGCATCATTTAACCATCATATGGAAGAGTCAAAATAGAATGAGATTTATCCTGAAATTGATTTCTAGGAAAATTGTTGATACAGGTTTTCTGAGCCCACCAAACATCACTAGCTCTAACACCACTACCCATTTAGCTTGTTTCTCTGAATTATGTTCAAGGAAAAATTCCTAATATTTTTAAATCCTGCTAGATTTTGGCTAATGAAGTTTATCCTGTCACTGAAAACCTGGTGGGGGAGGGGTGAGGTGGTTCAGATAGTCCTGAATTACACTGGATCCCACCCTCTAGGGTTCCTAGTGAAATATGGGTCTATTTGGTTGTCTTCCAAGGTTAATTATGTAAAACATAACCAGTTTTATGCTCCACAGGGGCTGCAAACACTCAATAAACCTGCTCAAAAGCCCTGAGCTCACCCTGAATGCCAACATACCCGAGCCATGTTGGCATCTCACATCTGCCCCATCTGGTCCTGCTCAGAATGAACAGGAGAGTCTGTGCCCTGTAATGAATACACCAATTACCTTTTTGAAGAAGAATCAAAAACTGCATAGAAAAAAACAGTAAGAATTTAGGTCTGCACTGTATGTAAAAGGGCAACGAGCACTTGAAACACTATCATTCCCAATAGGTTTAATTAATCTTTTCACAGATCGGAATTTTTGCTTTAAAAAAAAGGATCAGAACTCGGCTGATGTGGCTCAGTGGCTTGAGCTTCGTTCCATGGACTGAGAGGTCCCGGTTTGATTCTCAGTCAGGGCACATGCCCAGGTTGCAGGCTCAATCCCCAGTGTGGGGCATGCAGGAGGCAGCCAATCGATGTTTCTCTCTCACATCGATGTTTCTCTCTCTCTCTCTCTCCCTTCCTCTCTCTCTAAAAAAAAAAATCAATAAAAACATTTTTTTTAACAAAAGGATCAGAAATAGCAGTACTGGTGGTTAAAGAGATCTGCCCAGAGAGCTGGCTTGGTTCCTGTTCTGTAGCCTTGGCTAGAGCAGATGAGAACTGGCAGGAAAATGGGGTCTGGGGGGTGGAGGAGGAGGAGTTAATTTCTATTTTAGGGCTGGCGAAAATTGTTCCATTTTAGAACAGCTTCAAATTCTCAGTTGGAAATGCCACAAACCAAGCCTATGAGCATATTTCATTGTCCGTAATTGCATACTACACTATCTCTACATTGCATATTTTAAAAATAATAAGGCTGTCCTCATGTATGCAAGCACATGGAGATTCACAGACAGGAAAATCTTCAAAGCTCTTGTTCTCCGCTACTCACTTTTTATTTAAAGCAAACAATACTCTAGACCCCTTTAACGATAATGGTCTTTGTCCTATTCTTCATATAACAACAGAAGAGAATTCTTACTTAACTGCTAATGTGTCTTAAACATCCTCATTTGTACAACTGGCTAATGGTCTTTCTTAATGAGGAGGACATAACAAAGGGTCAGGCAGTAGGTGACAACAGCAGCCAGAGAGGCAAAGGGACAGAAAAGCTGGAATATCAACAGGAACCAGGAAGATGCTTAGCCCATTTAAGACTCTCAGTAAAAATGCAAAGCCATGAATGCTAAATTATAGATTTCAAGGCTTTCTTCATTTCATATAAATTATGGTTAATCTTTACAGGTAGCTGTATTAGTAGAATTGTTCTCCACAGAAGAGATCACTCTAGTAAATTGGTTCAAATACAGACAAAGTTGACACTTCTGGTAGAGAGGCATCAGAAAGACAACTTTTCTTTCTACAGCTTGTCCTTTCCTTCTTTCAATACTTCTTTTCCTTTTTCCCTCTCTTACTACTTCTTAAGGCTTGGGAGTGCCAGCAGCATCCCGAGCAATGTCTGCCCCTCCCTTCCCCACTCTGGTTCATTAAGTCATAGTGGTTTGTACTATGGGGAAAAATATAGAAAGTTATTGTTGTATTATTTTACATAAGTCCAGGAAGTCCTCCTTAAAGAAGTGACATTTTACCAGAGATCTGCATTTGAGCTCAAACCATGCAAAGTACCTGAAGATGAAAGACAGAGGGAACAGCACATGCAAAGGCCCTGAGGCAACAGCATACTGGATGTGACTGAAGAGACAGAATGCAAGGATGGCCTAGAGGGGTGTAAGAGAAGTAAAGTGTGTTGGGAGGTGAGATCAGAGAGAAAGCAGGGGGGCAGATCCAAAGGGCCTGCCCTATAAGAACTGCTGCTTTCAGACTGTAAGAAGCAATTAGGAGGGTTGTGAGCAGGCGAACAGATGTGTACTGCAGTGACAGGACCACTCTGGATGTTGTGTGAAGAATAGATACTGAGGAGCAAGAATGCACCTGGGGAGACCAGTTTGGAAGCCACTGCAATAACCCAGGAGAGAGAGATGGTGACTTAGGCCAGAGTGCTTATAGGGTAGATGGGAAAGGTGGATGGATTCTGGATGTTTGAAAGCAGAGCCAACAGGATTCACTGGTGGTTTGGATGTGAAATTTCAAAGAAAGATGAGATGTGAGAGTCAAGGGTGACTCTTAAGTTTCTGGTCTGGGAAACAGAAAAGATGGACTTTGTTGTCTACAAAGACTGGTCAGGCAGCCAGAGGAGTGGGTTTGGAGGGAAGGGGATATTAACCGTTTGGTTTTGGACATGGTAAGTTTGAAAACCAATGGGATATTCAAGAAGAAATGTCAAATAGGCAGTGATATAAAGAGTCGGAGTCTGTTGAAAGTTGAGAGCACAGCGGTGACATAGGAGGAATGAACACCGTGAGACTGGATCAGATGGCCTAGGAATGAGTGGAAACAGAAAAGGGAAGAGGGTCGAGTATTGCAACCCTGGGCAGTCCAGTGTTTGAGTGTGTAAGTTGGAGAAGAGGAAAAGAAATCAGGAAAAGGGGCTGAGCAGGAGTCCCTCATAACGTATCCTATTTGCCCAGTTGTGAAGGAGAATGAATCAGCTCTCAGTTCCCAAGCACCACGCTTTCTACTGTAGGAAGAAGGCTGCTAAGTGTCTGCATGGCCCACTTATCTCTCATTTAGACACACGTTCCTCCTGTACACACAGACACACACACACACACACACACACACACACACACACACACCCTCCTCCCAACCACCCTGCGCATCCAAGGACCAGCCCAGTACACAGCTAGAGCGTAAACTTAGGACAACATGCTTGGGATGACACGGGCCAGGGCCCCATGGAGCCAAGGAGCCAAGTGAGCTGCCTCAGAGCTCACTCAGCTCAACAGAGCAGGCAGGCGGAGTGGGGGGAGGGAATGGAAAACTCCCTCTGAATTCCAAGGTCCTGTCCTGATTCAATTACGTAGAATGTTTTCCCAAAGGGGACAAAACCCAAAAAGTAAATTATTCTGTTTGTCTCCAAATTTTCAAGTTTTAAAGAATTTATTTCTTAATCAAATGTCAGCACTTAGAGAAACTAACACTATGCAGAAGCTTTCACTTCAGTGTGTGGGAGTGTAAGCCAGAGCTCCAGGGCATCACCTTCCTCTGCGCATCAGGACTTGAGGTCAGGGAGTGCTGGGCTCTCTGGAGGACTCCTGCCCCCGTGTTCCTGCACTGCATTTCTCCAAGACGCCGTGTGCCCGGGAAAGGTCAAGTTTTACACTCTCTAATTAAGTACTTTCACTTGCTTTGTGCTGCATGCAGTATTTCTAGTGCTATTCTGAACTAAGTATTCATTTGGTCCCCGCTGGTCTCTTTGTTAATCAACACTTTAAGTGGTCTTGAAAAAAATGTTCTCTGAGGCGCCTCTTATTTTCCAAGCAATGTAATTGAAGCTGTAGTTACACTCTGCCAAAGTAATGGAATGACCCAGTCAGGGGAGCAGTGGGCACACCAAATGCCCCGTTTAGAGACACACTGCCGAGTACTTAAATTTTCTTTGTGAGCTGCTGTGCTGGCATCATATGGGACATGCTCTGGGCCTGGAGCTTGCCTGTGATGACTCTTTGGAAAGCAGAACACTGAGAAGCGGGAGACAGCAGTGCCCTCCCTGCCTTAACTTATTGGAACATGAGGTCTGACCCTGCTGCTGCCTCTCACAGACACATGGGCTCTAGTTCCCAGACACCACAGAGAACTTAATGACCCCTTAGCAATGTGTGGATTGTTTATTGATGGCCACCACTGGAGATGAGCATCGCCCAGTGAGGTGAAGAACACTCTTGATTACCTAGGAGCACTTGCGTTACACAGTTTATCCAGTGGTACCGAATCGCCCCTTCTAGCCTTCTCAGGCAGAAAAACCCTTAGAAAACAAAGAAGCTGGGTGAAAGCCAATTTTGTAGTAGAGAGAGATTTCTAGCAATTAGTTATAGAAAAGGGTGAAACAAGTCTTTATGAGCAAACGTTATTATTCTGTTTTAAATAAATCCCCAGACTATCTGATGTACTCCTGTTCATAGGTTAAAAAAAAATATCCAAAACCGTCCGGCTGGTGTGGCTCAGCAGTTGAGCATCGACCCATGCACCAGGAGGTCGCTGGTTCGATTCTCGGTCAGGACCCATCCCCAGTGGGGGGCATGCAGGAGGCGGCCAGTCGATGTTCTCTCTCATCGATGTTTCTAGCTCTCTCTCCCTCTCACTTCCTCTCTCTCTGAAATCAATAAAGGGAAAAAAAATTTTTTTAATAAAAAGAAATTTAAAAATCCAAAACCAACATTAAGTTAGTTCTGCATAACCCACCCTTCAGTTATCTGAACCTCAATCCTCAATCAAGACTTAAGTAAAAAAGAAAGAAATCTTGTCTGATTTGTGAGGACATGGATGGACCTTGAGGGCATTATGCTAAGGGTAATAAGTCAGACAGAGAAAGACAAATACTGTATGACCTCACTTATATACGCAATCACAAACAAACACAAACAAGCTCATAGAAACATAACAGATTGGTGTTTGCTAGAGGCTAGGGGCTGGGGTGGGGGGTGGGGGGTTGGCCAAATGAGTGAAGGGAGGCAAATGGTACAAACTTCCCATTATAAAACAAGTTATGGGAATGTAATGTCCAGCACTGTGACTAGAGTTAACAATACTATATTGCATATTTGAAAGTTACTAAGAGAGTAGATCTTAAATTTCTCATCACAAGAAAAAATTCTATAAGTATACATGGTGACGGATATTAACTAGACTTACTGTGGTGATCACTTAGCAACATATAAAAATATCAAATCATTATGTTGTACACCTGAAAATAATATATTGTTCTGTGTTAATTATACCTTAGTAATACGTTTTTAAAAATGGAAAGAAGAATTTTTCAAAAGGTGACAAAATTATTAAAACTAAAGTTACACCGACTTTAAGGATAGGGCATAGCTCACTAAATTGAGAATAAATCAGCAAAGCTCAATAACAACAAAAGACGTAGGAATCCATTTAACATACAAGAGGGGCCATTGCACAGCTACAGGAGATTAGCCCAATCCTCCTGCAACCTCTCACATATCCTCTATGATCCCATTTCTGACACAAAATCTCACCATTAGAGTAAAACTGGGCTCATAAATTGTTTCCTCTTAGTGTCAAAACCCTGTAACACATCACACGGCTGATGTTCACTAAGTACATATTGAATGAGTATATGGTGAATTGATTTCATTAGCTCTTTCTTAGTTGCCAAACAAGCTAGGAACAGTAGATACTCAAAGGGGTGAAAGGCCAGCACGTGGCTTGAGCATGTGAAGAGCGCCCCAAAAATGCACCTCACCTACAATACAATTTGCCTCAAGTCACCAGTTCTACTTTTACTTTTCAAATAGCAAATGTATAGCTAGCTGATTCTCTTTTAACCAGATGGGAAATCCTTGAAAACAGGGGCCATACCATACACCATACCTTACATATATTTGATGCTTACTCAGTAAATGTTGGGTAAATTAGAGTAAAATGAGGCATAGATGGTATAAATATAACTAACGAGATCCCACTGGGGTGCAATGCATGCACAATTTCAGATTGGCTTAGGTGAGCTAAGTCTTAGCATATGAATTCGGTTAACTGATGTATAAATGTTCAAAATGGCAGCAGGGCTGTGCTGGAGTCGCATTGGATGCCATAGGATGTGCACTCAACATCCATAAAGGAAGGAAAGAGGATGGAACACTCAAGCTTATAAACCACCAATCTTGCTGCCTTATTTGTCTGTGCAAGACAGGGTTTCAGTTCCAGCCCAAGAACAGCACCAAACATGTGCACAACCCTACAGTTTTCAAAGGGCTACCACAGCTTTCTTCACAATCTCCCTGGGAAAAGAGGTTTCATTATCCTCATTTAAGAGATGAGAAGACTCCATTTTGAAGAGGCTCTGCAAATTTCCCCAGATCTCTCAGGACAAGACTGATCCAGGATGCAAACCCAGAGTCCTGAGCCTATTCAGAGCTGTGTCCACTTCATCACTAAATCAGATTTTGTTCATCTCCTAAAAAAATAAAATAAAATAACAAAACGGAACTAAATTTGTACAAGATGGTTTTGTAACAGCAATGTGCATTTCAAAAATGATGTCAGTTTTTGAGAAAGCAAGATGTATGAGAAACAGGTCTAATAATAAAAGGTTAAATGCCCGAGGACAACAATACAGAGACTATTCAGGCTAAATAAGATCGTTAGCCAACAAACTGAATCACTAGAAATGTTTTTTTAAATGACACTCTTTTATATGTCCCAATGACCTTTCCGTTTTACTAAAATAATAACCTGGACAGGTATGGTCCACATACTTCAAGAGCTAGTGGAGTTTAGGCTGACCCCTGGCCACCTCACCCCCAAAAGGCAGCAGCACCTAGTGAAGAGGTTACTCAGGTCACAAAAGAAACAGGATTACTGAGCAGCCCCGTCCTGCTCATCAGGCTGAGCTGCAGAGCCGGACCAGCTCAAGAGAAAGGGGATGAATTTATCATGTCCGTGTCAGCCAAGGACTGAATCAATTGGTTCCACTAAAGTTTTACTTCAAGCATGACTTTTCACATCATGGGCAGTAGCAAACATCTTCTTTAAAAGACCATTGATCCGAGGAAAGATTCTTGTGATGCTTTGTCAGAATTTACCTTTACTTTTTAACTCTGCCTCCACCCAGATTCTAGATTCTAGCCAAAGTCCCTTGGAAAGCCAAGCTCACACCAGAAAGTCTCTTCTCCACAGGAGGCCACATGGTGCCTTGGGAGAGCATGAGTTACTGATCATCTTCCTCTGTCTGTTGCCTGGTCCATTTCCCCTATTGTTTCTTTGGTTCCATACTCTTTCTATATTTCATGATGCACGCTGATGTTGACATTGGCAATTCCCTGCTTCCTATCAGTCTTCCTGTTCTCTGACTCTCTGGTTTCCTTCACATCATACTTCTCTTCTCTTGTCTCAAATGCTAGTTTAGTTGCTAACCTACCACCTTGAATTCCCCAACTCAATATGAAACTTTGAGTGGGTTTGCCAAGGAAGTTTTAAGATCTCAGCAACAGATTTGTAAGGAAGCAGACCTGCTTGGGTTTGGTGGGGATGATCCAGCTATCAGACTGGCTCCCATGACGAACAATGGAAGTGCAGCATTCAGTGTCCAAAGACACAAGCGGAAACCAGATCTGACCTGTGCCATCATCTGCATCTGAGGAGGTCCAATTCGGCAAAAAAGACAAAGTATCTCCATGGTTTTTAGTCCGTTAAGGGCAGGACTTCAACCAATGGCTAGGTTTCTAGTCCCTGCAGAATACGCTCTAGGAAGGCAACAGAGGGCCAGCCATACAGGCAAATTTCATGTGATCCCAAACTCAGGGAGGAGCACTATGCAGAAAACGAAGCAGATTCCCAGACAAGTCTGCAAATGCTGAGGGCACTGAGTGAGGGCTTCAACTCCATGTACATCCAAAGGCCAGGAATCACAACATCCATATCAGACACAAGAATACAGAGCAGAACTAATTCCACCTCCACCCACCAGCAGTCTGGGAGCTCCCAGTGTGCACACCCCCTCCCCGCTCAGGATGGTCAGGGTCCTGATTTACCTGTTTCTGTTGATGAAAGGGATGTCAGCATCTTCAATCCCCTTTTCTTCCCCTCCATCAGTAGCTAATAAACAAAAATGTGACATCTACAGCATCTTTTGTATCATCTCCTTCATGTCAACTCAAGAGCAACTCTCCTTGTTTAGATCTTTAGTTTCTCATTTAGATCATCACTATCACTTCCTAACCCATCTGCCTGCCTCCAGTATCTCTCTAATCCATCTTATACACACCTGAATACACACCCAATTAAACTTCCTAAATATATCTATCTTACTCCACTCAAAAAAGTACCAACTCCTCACTCAGGTATCTAAGAGCCTCCAGATTATACCCAAACCTCCCATAATCCCAGTTGTTTTGCCTGTGACTCTCCACCCCCACCCCTTGCTTCTGCCAGAATGCACAACTACACCACTCCGCCCTTTCCCACCTCATATTTCCTCCCACTGCGTCCGACCCCATGCACGCCCACCCCACCCCCTCTCACTATCCCACCATCACTTGGATTCACCTTATGATTTAGGGTTTACTTTAATACTGCCTCCTTCATAAAAACTTTTCTAATGTCCTCATTAAAAATATGACCTTCCTATCTTGGACTCCCATAGTACTTCGGGTCTCCTATGTGTCATCCATTCCAATCTGGGTTGCATTATTATTGTTTATGACTAGTCACCATCTCCCCTATACACACATATATGATACTATGATACTATGAGCTCTCTTAAGAATTGAGTCTTATTTAAGTTCATGCTTCGAGAATGTTCATAGCATAACACCTTGCACATGGAAGGTATTCATTACATGTTGTGCAAACTGAATAAAAGCAAACCAAGGTCTATCATGTAACTTCTAAGGTCATGGGTCATTTGAAGTATTCAGCATTTATGGTTTTGGGAGGGTGATATTATCTGGACTTCAGTTCATGTTCCCCCTATGAGTGAACTCTCTCCTTTTCCTTCTCAAACATTTTTGACACAATGAATCTGTTTGAGATTACTACCAGTTATTTTTAAAACACTCAAGCACAAAATGAAAAATAAATGGCAATCACCCAGCAACACTTTACAAGTGACTGATTTTTTTTTAAAAAACAACTGGTGTCAGATTTTTTTTTCAGTCTTTTCAGAGGAGTCTGCAGAGCTGTTCACTCTTTTAACAACTCCTGAAGTCACAGGGAGCTTACCAAATGTATATGGCAGTCATTCACATGGCTTAGACACTGGGCCAGAAGGTCCATATTCATTGGTCTGGGCAAGAGTCAAATCCAGCCAAACAATACCTAAGTCCCATGTGTGGCTCTTAATTCAGGATAAAAATGCCCTGCCCTACTTTGAATTTTCCAAGTGAACACTGAAGATCTAATCCTCTAAAAAAGAAATCTGACTTAATACTGCAAATGAGTTCTGATGGGTGTAATTCATTCCCTCCTGATGCATGAGTTATTTTAGTCAACCACTTTATAATTGAATTTTCTTTAGGCAATTCACAGCTAGGGTGACTGACAGGTTTTAAACTGATAACACTGATCAATAGGCCACCAAGGACACATTGTGCCCACTTAATAAATACTAATAATAGGCAGGTGCCTGACACCTGAAAGATATTTTCATTAATTAATTCTCATACACAGTCCTACAGGTATCTTGACTCCACTTAGAAAGACTGTAGACAATTCCTCCCAGCAGCCTGTTACTATGTGCCCACAAAAACAGCACAATAATACACATACAATTATTCAAAATGCCAACATTTACTACTGTATTTAATTTCCCAAAAATAGCCCTTTCATAGGGTCCTCAGTATGTGGCCCCCAATCAAGATATATTTGAATTCTGACCTTTATGAGCTAACATAAATATTTAGTCCTACTGTGTAATTAATGTATGGTACATTTCAGGATTATGAACGGGAAAAGATGTACATCTTTTCATTTCTCCTATCAACCCCTTCATCACCTCATCTATTTTTCTATATTTGCAAATTCTCCTGCCATCTATGGCTCTTATCTTTAAAGAATGAAATGCTACCTCCTGTTACCAAGACTAACTCAGTCTCAGCTAACCTTGTGCTCAGCCTGCTCTTGACTCCTCTAAATCCTGTTCTTCCTGTGTTTTCATTTTCTCTTTCTCCACATTCCCTATTCTATGCCTATCATCATGTTCAGGATTTATTCCCTTCCTCCCTCTTCCCAAAAAATCCTGACCCATAATTTAATAACTTCCCGTGATTCCATTTTTCTTTCTCCTTCCTAGAAGATCATCAATGACTTCCTCAGTTCCCTGACCCAAAGACTTAGTCTCATTCTCCATCTTCTTTAATGTCCACAGCATTTGACAGTGCTAGCCACTACTTCCTTCTGAAACACCCCTTACCCGGGCCCTCGTAACTCCATGTGCTATCCTTTGACTGATCTTCTGTCTCTCAGGATGACTCTTTTTCCTCCTGGTGCTATCTGCATGGAAGTGTGCCCCAAGATACAGTTCTTACTATCTTTTCTCTCTGCTTTATCACTCCTAATTTGTACTTTTCTCAAAATACCATCTCCAACCCTCGTTTCTCCTGCCAGCTCTAGTCCTGTATTTCTAGCTGCCGGTTGGACATCTCCTAATGAATACCCAAGACTAAACATAAAATAAAAGTTGCACAGCATCACCAAAGGGACTTCTGGGCCCCTCTGGGAGTTCACTAAGGGTGCTTTATGAGCTGCGAACAGGAGCTAGGTATTAGTCCTCTCATGTCATCAAATTCAATAGCCCTCATCATTCATTCAAATACCTGAACAACTACTCCAGCTAACTCCTGCCTGCTCAGAGGAAAAACACACTGCAACCACACTTACATATACTTACACATACATGAACACGTGCTTGGGTACATATGTATAGATGTGTATATGAATACGTGTACCTCCTCCTCAAGCAGAGTTGGGGGAGTAAGTTAGGAGTAAACTTGGCACATTCCTTTAATACCCAAACGTACCAATCTGTGACTTAGCTCACACAGCCAATGTTTGCTTGGATGGGCACACAACTAGTCACATTTGTCCTTTGTTCTGCTAATTTTTTCCCAAAAATACAATCTGCAGAGCCATTTTAAGGGATGTGGCAAATGATCTCAGCAACTGGCATCACCATTCTTTCCAAGTCAGAAGCCTAAAAGTCATCCTTGACAGCTCCCTCTTCTGGCCTCCGTGGCCAACCCAGCAACAAACCCTGTCAGTCTGTGCTCCAAAATCTCGCTCAAACACACCCACTTCTCTGCATTGCCACCATCCTTGACCAAACCATCTCCTCCCCAGCTTAGACTATAACCTCCCAACTGGTCTCCCTTCATTCACTCTGACCCCTCTTCAATCCACTCTTTACCCTGCAGCACCCAGGGTGATCTCTCTGTGAAACACACCCAATCTCCCTCCCTCCAACTCCACTGCTTTTAGAACAAGACAAAACCCCACACAATGGTCCACAAGACCCAGCCTTTCCTTCCTCTCCAGCCTCATCCTATACCAGGAGCCCTCTCTTCCCATGTTCTTTTAGTTTCTCAAATGCTTCCTGCTCCCTCCTGTCACAGGGCCCCTTACCTGGACACTTCCCTCAGTCTTCACCCACCTCTTATCCTACTCATCCTCTAGCTCTCAACTCAAACACTTCCTCCAGGAAGCCTTCCCTGCCTTTGTATTAGATCTAATCTCCACACCCACTAGCAGAGTTAGAAATTGCATCTGTAGTTTATCCTTCAGTAGGGAGTAGGGACTTGAAGAAGGAGGTGCTTCTGGGTGCTGGAAAAGTCTGTTTCTTGAGCTGAGCTAGCTACGCAGGAGTGTAGAGTTGGAGAAACTTCACCAAGCTGAACACTTACAACGTATACTTTTCTGTAAGTCTATTATGTATATTATACTTTGATAGAAAGCGCTTATGAATACCCAGAGCAGCCGATCACAATGTGTGTCTCCTTTCACATACACTGTTTTCACAGCTGCAGTTTTGTGTCATTCGATTAATGTCTGACATTCTCCCATTAGATGGCAAGCTCCATGGAGGCGGGCTAGGTTTGCTCACCAGTAACCCTACCACGCCCAGCTCAGGTAAGTACTCAAGAAATATTAGATGCTTTGGCCCCTGAAACTCGATGGGATGAACAACGCAGAAAAATAAAAGAATAGATCGAATTGAGTGGCACAGACTGTCTGACAGACTACCTGCTGTGTACATTCTACTCTCTCGGGGTCCCTCCCAACCCCAGTGCTCACCTGCTCTTTATCCAGAAAGACCAAGACCTGTGTCACCCTGGAAGGCAGAGTGCGAGAGTCAATCAAGGCATCAAAGAAGGGGGGGAAGTAGAGGCTTCTCAAGGCAGGAACAGGGACAACAGGATGAGGCAGCGCAGGCCAAGAGCGAGAAAGGGGCTGGCCGGGAGACACGGGCAGCTGCACAGCCCGGGGGAGGCCAAGCTAAGAGGAGGCACAACCTCATGCAAACAACATTACAAACAGAGAAATAAAAAGAAACAGCAGAACCCACCGAAAATAAGCCATTGTGAAAGAAACAGTGCCAAAACTGAGAGCTACCAAGGGGCAAAGCCACCATACCCAGAGGCAAATCCACATGAGACCCAACATCTTCCCAAAGAGCAGCCCTTACTTTCCTCTCCTACCAGCCAACGTTTTCAGTTGAGTACAGACCTGGGCTCACAACACGTTTGCTACCTACCAGGAGGAAGCAACGCCATCTCGAGGCAGGAGAGGTGGTCAGGGAAGGTCTAAGACACCCGTTCCTTCGTTTCCCCAAGTCTACCGACACACTGCAGCCTCACCGATAGGTCCCAGGCGCGGTGCCAGGGAGAAGCTGAGGAGACACACGCACAGACAGCATCAGGTGAGGGAGAGTGTGGGACACACGCCATCCAAAAAGGAACACACACACACGGGAGATAACAAAGGTAGAGAGACAAAGAAATTAGAGTGAAAAACAAAATGGGAGAGAAGGGAAGTCAGGGAGGCATCTTGGGAATCTGACAAGAAAGAAAGAAAACCGATGACATTTGCGGTAAGAGAGCTCGGCATCCCAAATCCCTCAAGCATAATCTGAGGTTCCTCTACTACTTCAGTGGACTGGCTCTGGCATGACAAGCGGTCATTTGATGAACAGAGACCTAATTGTTTCTTTCTCTGGGCTTTTTGAAAGGAGCATACATTAAAAACTTGAAGCACATTATAATCTTTCCTCTAATACATTCACTTCTGAACACCGAGAAAAAAATTTTCTACACCTCTACTTGCTGTTTCTCAGGAGACCTGGAGTTCTGTCCTCAGCCTGGACGTCCTGGTCTGGCCCCTCCTACCTTCCGGCTTACTCCCCACCCCTCCTGGGTCGCCTCTGGTTCGGCAGGTGCCAGGTAACCGCAGGCCAGAAACCCAAGGAGGACATGTCCTTACTTTTCCCTGGTCAGCTCTGTGTCCTCTTATTCTTGAGGTATACTGCGGTATCCTTCTCAACCATGTTCCCATCAGGAAGCTTCCCTTGTTTTCTAACTTCAAACTAAGAATATTTTCCAAAGGTTATACACACACTGGCCTAGGGGCATGGAAATAGTTATAAAAATCCACTGTAGTCTCTATGCCTATTACAAAACAGGGTCCAGGGGACATTTCTATGCCGATGCTCAGAAGAGCATTCAAACTTAAAATCTTACTATAGTTTAAGTGGGCCTCCCCAAAATCTAACAGGTATGTACCAGTCCCCTCAGTAAATTAACACTTCCTTCCAGAGGCTCCCCGCTGTCCCACTAGCCCTTCCCATCCCCTGACTCTCACAAGGCCTCCGAGCCCTCGCCTGCACACTGTGGAGAAGCAAAGCCTGTGAACACAGATCTCGTCTACAAACCCCACTGCCCTGCATGGCCGCTGGCACGCTGGAAGCATTTACCACCTCAAGATCCTCAAAAGCAGAGACAATGCAAAGCCATTTAAACATAGCTATGGCTGGGCTTGGCAATGCCATGGAAAATTATATTTTAATGAGACACGGAAAATGCTGAACCTTCGGAAAGTTTATCAGAGGAAGGGGTGTCTGAAGGACACAGATGTCCCAGGGCCCAGGTGTAGACTCAGAGGGATAACTACATGCCAGGGCCACTCAAGGTCACAAATTTGCAAACTTCACAGACATCCAGATGAGGGGGAGACCAGCCCTCTGCAAACATGCTGGCTTCTACTCAGAAGGCAAAGCAAACTGACGCAGGCTTCTTCTGGAGGCTTGGAGAAAGCTGACAAGTAACCATGTCACGTGAAAGATGCTGTATATACAAAGGTAAGTGACCTAAATACAGCTGCTGACCGTTGTCCCAGCGACCTTGAAGCTACCACAGTGTACCTTCTGAGGCTGCTCTTAGGGAAGGAATCACAGATGAGCAAGATCTTTTCTGTGCCCTCCAGATTCACTCTACCCAAGTCCACCTGCTCTGTGCCCCAGAAGGCTGCAGGACCTCGGATCCCCTGACTTCCAGCTTCTCACTGGGATCAGCCAATAAGAGGCCCTGGCAAGAGATGGGAATAAAGAAAAACAAGGGTTCTCTCCTTGCCTGGCTGCAGTTTGGCAGTGTGTCCATCCCTCTACCTACGGCAGAGCTCATGTCTGCTGGCCCCCACCCACAGTGACAGCCACCTGCTCCCCCTGTCCTTGCAGGACTGATCTACACGGATGGCAGCAGTGGGTTCTCCACCTCTGGCTTCCCCTTGCACTCAGTCACTGAGCAGCATCTACAGGAGACTGGACAGAGGCGAGAGAGACAGGTCCTGGTATTTACTCCCCTGACTCCTCCCTCCCACTGTCACTCGGGGCTGGTGAGTTACTCTCCTGACCAAAGGTTACAGCTCCTGCCCTTAGCTTTGCAAAGGGTCCCACCTGTTCTTATGGGGCCCTGGCTGATGCCATCACCCACCGGATACGATCTTTAGGACAACTACTAGCTGAGAGCGTGGGTTTTGGCATCCAACTCCCAGATATGAATTTTGACTTTGCCAGTCATTATCTATATGACCCTGGATTACTACTCTGCCCTTTGCCAGCTTCCTCACCAAGGGGATGTTAATGAAACCTGGCTCAGAGTGTTGTCATGACAATTAATTCGCGTACGTGACATTTAGCTCAAACCCTGCCGTGTAAAAGCACTCGATAAATGCCATTATTATTACCATCACTATTATTTACAATGATTGCTCCCTAGCTCTCCCTCACTGACTGGTTCTGTCGCCCGGAATCCCCACTTGGTGATGAGGCTCAGCACTGCTAGACGCCACTTGTTAAAATAGCAGCACCTGGGGATATGTGGAAATTCTCTACCTTCTGTTCAGTTTTGCTGTGAATCTAAAACTGCTCTAAAAAGTAATATCTGTTTAATAAAATAGAAATATCTCCGGTAGACATACACATTTAGCATCTATGATCACCTATCGCCCTAAGCAGGAATCCACCCAGAAGGACCAGCACGTGGACCTGGACAGGCGGGACTGACTGGGTTGCCACAATGGGAGCCTTCGGGTGCCAGAGCCTTTACGTGGAAACTGAGGCCTTGAGAGACAGGCCGGTCATGAGGCAGGGAACAGGCACTAGAAGGGAGGCGGCAGGCACCAACGGGGCTCGGGGCATGCTGCCCCCAAACGTGCCATGTTATTATTTTGAATAAAAGTTACTTGGAAAACAGCTGGTACAGAAAGAACACTCGGGTCCTCCTTTGTTCCCGTGAAAGCAGGAAACAAGTCTCCCATGTGACGGTGTCCTCTCTACACCAGGAAGACAGAAAGCATCCTATCTCCACAGATGGGGAATCCAAGGCCAAAACAGCTGTATAAATGAACTGTCACTTCTTCATTAATTTGCTATCCCAAGTAAAACCCCTTTGTTTTGTCAAATCTTCACAAGGAATCGTTTCTTTGTCTAAAAGGTATAACAGCTGCTTGCTTTGGTCACTTTTTGAGCCTCATACATTTGGGGTCCCCACACATACAAAATGTTTCATTGTTTTTTTCCTGTTGATCTGTCTTATGTCAATTTCATTATTAGACCAGGCAAAGGGAACCTAGATGGGTTAGAGACAAATTTTCCTCCCCTACAGCACCAAGGGCCATGTCACCTCTTCCCCACTTTTCTGAGGGCGAGTCATACAGGTCCGATGAGTACGGGTATCACCTGAGTGTACTGCCCCATCCCAGCACCTGATCAGGAGGCCAGGGCTGTCTCCCAAACAGAAGTCACTAAGGCTGGAGACCTGAGCAAGGGAGCCCCTGCCAGGGCCAGTCATGCACAGAACAGGCCCTTCACCCTAAGTCCATCATCCTTCCCACAGGTGGCAGGGCCTTCTCCCTCCAGAGCCGATGTTTCTGTGGAAACTTGGAGAATAGAAGCATTTATCACAGTAAATACATCCTGACTTCCAGAAATTGAGATATCTAGAAACAGCCATCTGAGTAATATCACTTACGTCCCCTGTCGTTTTCTCAAATGATCCAGGGAGAGGAAAAGATAAAGTTGCTGTAACTTTCTGCTGAGAAGGTGACACCATGAGTACACCTGACAGGTCTCCCTGCTCCCCAGCGAACGCATGGAGAGTCTCTGAAGGACTCCTGTTCCCCCCTAAGTGGCTGGCTTGTACCTCTCTGAATAGCTTTGACATAAGCAGAATGTCCGTCCCAATTCCAGTATCCCCAGATGTTCCCCTTATTTACTAAACCAATGTGCTCCTCCTTTCTCCTGTATTCCAGAGGACAGACTGAAACAGTATTTCACAAAACTGTATTAGAAAGGAAAATATATCTTCTCTCTGCAGTGTCTTTCAGATCCTCTATATTTTTTGTTTACATTTTTAATGGTCTAGTCTTTTCTATTTCATATTTTTATCAAAGCACAAAAGGAGACACTTGTCAGTTGCCATCAAAACAAGACACAGTTTGGAGATACCCAAACAAAACATTTCAAATTTTTTTTTTTTTTTTTTTTTTTATCCTCACCCGAGGACATTTTTTCATTTTTTTATTCAGATAGAGTGGGAGGGAGAGAGAGGAAGAGAGAGAGAGAGAAACATCGACGTGAAAGGGACACATCGAGTGGCTGCCACCCGCACGACCAACCAGGGTCGGGGACAAACTGCAGCCGAAGTACATGCCCTTAGCGGGAACCGAACCCGGGTCTCTCTGGACCACAGGTCAGCGCTCTAATCACTGAGCCAAACAGGCCAGGGCAAAACATTTCAAATTTAAACAAGGTGAATTCAAGGACACTACTTCTCTCTGTGAGCTCCTACTGCACCAAAAGCCTAACCATTCTCAATGGAGGGAAAAGCAGGACAACACTCCAACTACTTTAAGACTGTAGAGAAACACCCTTCTAATAGTATCAGGTGTGACCTATGCAAGGCAGAACTGCAGAAGTAAAGTGTATCTTCCAAATTCCCTTCCAAGAACAAAAAAATGTACCTGTCATATTCTATGTCTGTAATCCCCAGACAAGTATTAAAATAAATTTTAAATTTTTCAATACTCGTTATCACTGGATACTAGTGAGTTAGTTACTTTTTCCAAGCAACATATTTTCATTGCAAGTTAGAGAACCCCAGTCCAACCCAAATAAGAGATTGTAACACAGATAGGAAAAGATCTGGAAACCCACTATATTCTAGTCATGTCCAAATTATCCCACATTAGAAAGTCACCCTCTTCACACGCCCGGCCAGTCTTGGTTTCTGGAAAGAACCTATACTCTATGGCATAATCATCTTTGGAGAAGGCATCATTTAGCATGCAGCATATTTGACTCCTCATAATAATAAAAATATAGAGTGGAATTTCACAGAAAAAATGTTGCTGAAAATCGTAATAAACACAACTCCAATCCCTTCATACATACTTGGGTTGCAAGGTGACTGGGATGAATTGTTCTTTCTCCAAATAAACATATTTTAAAACCCTGAAGTTAGAAGTGAGAGGTCTTAAAGCCATAAACCTTCAAAAAAAAAAAAAAAAAAAAAAAGGGAACAGAACAGAAACAAATCCAACAAGTTTGTGTGTGTGTGTGTGTGTGTGTGTGTGTGTGTTATCTCAGTGAAAGAAGTTTGTGTGTGCATTGGAAAGTACAATGTTCAAATCTAAGCTAACTCTCCTATCATGTTCTGTGTCCTCTTCCTCTTATGTGTTCTCTTTCCTTTACACTGATCTTTCCAACAAGTTGCTTTTAAAATGACAATACAACAAAAGACCACTTAAGATTTCAAAGGTGGGTGCCATTTGAAAGAGGAAAACACATACACTAGGGAAGAGTTTCTGGGCAACAACAGTTTCTTTCTACCCTCAGGACAGCCTGACTCTCTGGCCACTCCTCTGGAAGGTCCAAAACCAAATGAAGCAATAATCCCACGATGGCTATCCACTGCGGATGCTATGATTTGCTTTCAAATGCCAGCTCATATCACACACCTCCATCATCTCTCCTCACAGCCCAATGTTCACGAAATTATGTTAAAAAAATTATAGAAAACATTCCGATGTAAAATCTTTTCCTTTCAAGACAGCCTAAACATAAAGTTGAGTTTAAGTATAAAAAGGATTATGCACCATGACCAATGGGATTTATTTCAGGACTACCAGGTTGGTTCAACATTTTAAAAAATCAGTGTAATAAACGATATTAATAGCATAAAGAATAACAACAACAACAAAAAACACATCTTGTAAAATCCAACACCTTTTCATAATAAAAATGAAAGGAAATTTCCTCTAAGTGATGGAGGGCATCTATGAAAAACCCATAGCTAACATTATCCTCAGTTGTTAAAGTCTGATATTTTCCCTCTAAAATTAGGGAAAAAATAAAGATGTCCCCTCTCACTACTGCCATTCAACATTGTACTGAAGGTTTTAGTGAGGGAAACTGAGCAAGAAAATAAAAAGAATACAGATTGGAAAAGAAGTAAAAATATTTCTCTTGGCAGATAACATGATTTTGTGCATAGAAAATCCCAAGGAATCCAGAAATGAACTTTTAGGGTTAATAAGTTCAGCAACTTTGTAGGATAAAAAAATCAATTGTATTTCTATACACTAGCAATGAACAATCCAAAAATAAAATTAAGAAAATAATTCCATTTACAAAGTATTCAAAAAGAATAAAATACTTAAGAATAACTTTAACAAAACAAGCACAAAACTTGTACAGTGAAAGCTACAAAACATTATTTAGGTCTTTTTTTATTTCTTTCAACAAATGGAGAGACATCACACATTCATCAATCATAAGACTTCATAGTGTTAAGATTGCAATACTCCCCAAACTAACTTACAGATTCAACACAATCCCTTTCAAAATCCCAAGTGGCTTCTTTGCAGAAATTGATAAATGAATATTAAAATATATATATCAAAATTCAACCAACCCAGAATGACCAAAATAATCTTTAAAAAAAAAAATGGAAAGACTGACACTTCCCAGCTTCAAGACTTATTACAAAGCTGCAATAATCAAGACCATGTGGTGCTGGCATAGGAACAAACATGCATATCAATGGAATAAAACTAAGAGTCCAGAAATAAACTCTCACACTGATGGTCAACTTATTTTCAATAAGGAACAGGGTCCAAGACAATTCAATGGAGAAAGAACAGTCTTTTCAACAAATGTTGCTGGGACAACTGGAGAGCCACATGCAAAAGACTGAAGCTGAAACCACCTCACACCATGTACAAATATTAACTCAAAATGGATCAAAGACCTGAAAGTAAGAGACAGAGCTACTAATCTCTACGAGGAAAACAGAGGCATAAATCTTCATGACTATGTATTACACAGTAATTTCTTGCCAAGACACCAAAAGCATAAACAATCAAAGTAAAAAATAAACTTGACTGCATCCAAATTAAAATTGCTGTTGTGCTTCAAAGGACACTATCAAGAAAGTGAAAAGACAACCCACAGAATGAGAAAAAGTATTTGCAAATCATATATATCTGATAAGCAACTTGTATCTATATTATATAAAGAACTCATGACTCAAACAATAAAAAGACAACCCAATAAAAAATGGGTAAATGATTTGAGTAGAAACTTACCAAGTAATGTATGCAAACTGTCAATGGACATAAAAAGATGTTTATTAATCATTACAGAAATGCAAATAAAAACTACAAGGATATCATTTACACCTACAAGGATGGCAATGATCCAAAAGACAAGCAATAACAAGTGTTAGCAAGGATGTGGAGACATTGGAAGCCTCATATACTGCTAGTGGGAACGTAAAATGGTGTAGCCACTTTGGAGAACAGTTTGGCAATTCTTCAAAAAGTAAACATAGAGTCACCATGTGGTGCAGTAATTCCACTCCCAAAAGAATACTAAATATATGCTCACACAAACACTTGTACACAAATATTCAGTGGCATTATTCATAAGCCAAAAAATAGAAACAACAGAAATGTCCATCAATTGATGAAGGAATAAAGAAATGTGGTACATCCATACAACGAACTATCATTCAGCCTTAAAAAAGCTTCAAGGAGTGATACATGCTAAAACATGAGTGAACCTTGAAAAGATTAGACTAAGTAAAAGATGCAGACACAAAACACATACGATTCCATTTGTATAAAATGTCCAGAATAGGCCAAGTCATAGAGACATAGTGTGTAAGTGGTTGCAGGGGCTGTAACAGGAGGAAATGGGGAGCAACTGCTAATGGGTGTGGTGTTTCTTTGGGAGTGATGAAAATGTTCTGGGATTAGATAGTGTTCATAATGAACAATTTTGTAAATGTACTTAAAATCATCGAATTGTACGCTTTACAAGAGTGAATTTTATGGTATGTGAATTATATTTCAAATTTTTTTAATATTTTGAATTTTACTGGTGAGCAAATTTTAAGAATATGCACATTTTGGTAAAAAGAAAATCAAGCAATTCCATTAAAAATTTACCATGGAACAGAAATAAATATATTAAATGACAAGTTGATAAAAAGATCAAGTTATGATGATCCTTAAAACTATGATTCCAGAAGCCTCCCAAGGGAATTCTCTGACAAATTATTACATCATATTGTCAGTAGCTGTCACTGAATGGTCAGGACACCATGCTTTCTGAATGAGGCCCAACCATACCCTTTCCAAAATCCAAAACCTGGGAATAATCTTTAGCTTGGTCTAAAGACTCAAACTTAGGAACTGTTGATGAACCCCCTTAGTAAAGCAAAAAAATCACACCAAAATTATTGTTTCATAAATCTTCTGCATAAAAAGGAATGCTTTCCATTTATTTCCCAAGTGAGTTACGTGCCTCAGTGTACTTCAGAGCTGGTTTTCAAAGCTCCAGGCCCTAACCTACTGAGCAATTCGAAATGAAATGCTCTTGGCTACCTCCCAGCAGCATGTAGTTTCCTACAAAGTTATCTTGAAGAGGAAATAGAAACAAGCTAGATAAAACCTACAGACAGTAATTTGTCAGCCAATACAAGGCATGAGTCAGCCCAGCTTTATAAGCAGATCACGCTATGCCCTTTCTCTTTTGGGCTTCGGCTTCCTCATCCAGAGGTTTCTCTCTCCTGCCTACTTTTAAACAAAGAAAGCAGTATGACATGTACCTTGAGTAGGAGGGCATTTACCTCTTTTTCTGGCCCAAACAAGACTGTTTAGTTGTCTGTCCAGACTCCATAGTCACAGAATGACCTTGACACCTGGCTCAATAAAAAGACAGAGAAGCATCTAGTCAGGGAACCTCTAAAGGCACACTCTTGTCTCGTCAACACTTTAAATCTCAGTGCAAAAACAAAACAAAACAAAACAAAAAAACTCAGTGCAAAGGACACTTGTCTCTCTTTTCAAGCTTCTTTGCATTTATTTTTCAGCTTCCAAGAAAATTCTTAAGGATAAGGGTCCACTTTGCACTTGGATGAGTACCAAACATTTAAGTATGATGTTCCATCTCATGGGTTACACATAATAAAAAGCAAGATTAAAGCAGTTAAATAACCTTTAGCAAGCACCCATTTCAGAGCCATACAACCAAGGTTACATGTGTACACGATGCCAATCAAATGAGTCAATCCTCCATGAAAAGAGCTGGTTTTGTGTAGATCGAGCCCATGATTCAAAATAGTATAAGTTTATCACTCTTGCATAGTTCCTAATGAAGAGGTCTAAGTACAAAGAAGACAATCAGCTCTTTGAAGGGAAAACAAATCTCTGATTATGTGAACAAATTGCACAATTTGGTCACTGAAATTAACCAAGCAGTCCCATAAAGACAAAGCCGCCTAATAATTTTCAAAGACTTTTTTATATTCTAAATGTATTTATTTGTACAATGTTCAACGAACCAAAATATGGGCTACCTGGATGATGCCAGAAATGAGTCTCCATTAATGAGCTCTATTTTTAACAAAAGAATAGATCAGCTATTATGTTTGTACCTTTATAATGAAAGAGTTGGGTGCATAGCGCTTCTATGGAAAGAGTAGAGATGAACTGGACAGTCAGGCAGACCTGAGCTCAAAGTCCTGCTCTGCCATGAATTAGCTGTGCGTGAACTTGAAAAAGCCCCTTTACCTCTTCAAACCTCAGCTTTCAACTCTAAAATGGAGATATCTTCCTACTTACTAAGTTTTCATGAGGATGCAACAAGAAAATCCATGTGTCACGCACAGCACAGCACAGGGCACCAGAGAGCAAGCCACCGTCCCTATTGAATCACCCATAGTAGAGGCTTAACCAACATTCTTTCTTTCATTTACAAAAGAAATGATACATTGTTAAGCATTCTACCATAGCAAAATTTGTTTTTATTATTATTCCGTGGTTAGAGGGAGTCAAGCATCACAGGTAAGAGTTCCAGCAAACCGATGAGACTTGAGTTTGAATCTTAGCTCCACTGCATACTGGTGAGTAGATGTGGACTGAGTTTCTTAACCTCTCTTACTCAGCTTCCCTGTCTTTAAAAGAGAGATGAGACTTTTGTGTCAACTGCTTAACAAAGTGCTTCAAACACATTTAGGGATTCTTATTATCACTTATTAAGATTCCTGTGGATTTTTCTTCTACTGAATCCCTTTATGTGTAAATCTGCTGACTCTCCATCATGTTACACAAAAGCAACATCATGACAGGAACACCTGCAGACCACCTGCTTCCTGCCCCCTGCACCCCACCTTCCCAGCCAAATGAGTTAGGCCTGCCTGCTATTTGAATTATAACTGTAATAAGAAGAAGCTTGAAGAACTAATTGTAGATTACATGTCCTCTCTTAGTCATGCCAAGAATCTGGAGATGACATTCAGCTTTGGCAAAGTGAGCACGCCACATCTGAGCAAGGGGTTCTCCATGCTGGGCAAGGTCTGAGGTTAGCCCTCTTAGTGAGGCAATCAGATTCCAGGTCTATTCCCAGTGAAAATCCCAATATAACAGAAATGCTGAAATAAGCACCCCTTGGAAAGGTCCCTTTGCATCAAAGCAGCATTTTGCATGGATTAGCAACCAACTATAAAACATTTTGCTGAGCCATGTAAATAAGTTCATAAGAAATATGGACAAAACAGAAAGAATGTGAAAGAATTAACATTCTTTCAGGGGAGACGCTCTATGTGTTAAGTCTCTAAAAGACAATCTAGTACCTTTTGGGTAACTCCGCATCTTTCCCTCTTTCAGGCATGAAAACAAAAATAAGAATGATGGGGACACAAGAGGCCTGACGAATATGCACAAGTGTGAGGCCAAAATTCTGAAGCAGCGATTTACAGAGAGAGGGGGACTCATGAGGGAGACCTGGGTTCTCTTCATTCCACCACCAGGAAAGTAGGATGCTTATTTTATCTCCTCTGCCCTAAGTCACCACCCCATGTCCCGACACTGAACAGGACATTTTTAGATTCTGAAATGGAATGTGTAAAATGTGGGTGGAGAGTCAAAAAAAAAAAAAAACTAAAATGATTTTCTCATAAAAGGTCAAGAAGTGTGAGATCTCACATCTCCTCTATCCTTCATTAGCTGCTCTTCCTCTTTCCTCTACAGTAACTCTTCTCACCTCCTCTCTCATGATCATCTGAACCTGACTTCCAACTCAAGAAAGAGGCCAAGTCCATAAATGATTACAGAAGTCTCATTCAGATCACACCTTACTATCTGCCCTGGCTCCCAGCTTCCCCACGTCCCTCCACACTCCATTCCATCGGGGACATGACTACATCACTTCTCTGCTTAATCACAGAGCACAGTGTCCTACAGGCCTTAGTACCAGTCAGACTAACTCAGAGTGCATTCTCGGTGCCAGGTACTACACCAGGATGTTTTCTTCATTATCTCCAATGCTTACATTGACCTGGAAGGAAGTTACTATTCTGCTATTATTGTTATTGTCACCAGTGTTACTCAAACTCCACATTTGACCAGATCTGTACTTTCAGCATCCTTCCTTGAACTCCAAACTGAACTTCTCACTGTTTCCTATTCATGCCTTTTAGTTCTTCCCCTTTGGTTCTTCCTTGGGGCTTTCCAGGAATATTCTGTTTACCATGCACCCCCTTTTTAAAGCCCTTCTCAAACACACCTCCTCCACCATGCCTTCTCATGCCTCTTAGTCAAAAATAGTATTTTCTATTTCATATCACAGATATTTTTTGAACCACCTTAATGGAACTTCCATGTGGTTTTATCATCTCTCTGTCCTCTGCTAGACTGTCCATTTTTCAAGAAACTGAACATCAGGGCATCAGTACCTGTGCTCAGCATTAAAAGCACAACACACATTTGCTCAAGGAGTAGCTTATTGATAAACACTAACTTTGAGACAAAACCTAATCTTTTTGTACTTCATGCATTCTACTTCTGTTGCTGTTTACAGTTGTCCCTCATTTATCTCGGTTAATCCGTTCCAGACTCTAGCGGTTGCACCTGGCATTGAAGGATTCCTGGGGTGCTCGAATACATAGGCCTACAGTCCATACACACAGTCATTTTAATTTTAATTGTAATACAGGGGTGTATAATTGACTCAGACAACCGAGTGCGCACTGTATCATTTTTCACTGTCCCAATCAACTTTTTAATGAATATATTTGAAAAAACCACGATAGAGTGAAGCCACAAAAGTCGAAGCGCGAAGTGGCGAGGGACAACTGTAGTTTGGTCTTTTCCTTAATCTACCTTTTTCAATCATATGTAAAAACCAATATTAAGCCCTGGCCAATTTGGCTCAGCAGTTGGAGCATCAGCCTGCAGACCAGAGAGTCTCGGGTTCGGTTCCTGCTAGGGGCACATACAAAAAAAAAAAAAAATTAAAATAAGCCTACTGTACTATATTATTTTTCAAAGTACACATAATGATGGTTTTTTAATCAAGACTCTGGTTGGTTCGAGTAAGTGGAACTTGAAAAGAAATTAAGGGGGGGGGATCTATATATAAGACTTCCTGCATCTACTCTATTAACTATTCCAAGTAATAAGATTATCCACATTTTCATTTAGACAAGCCTGCAGATTGGGAGTAATAAATTAGTATTTAGCTTCATACATTTCTCCTATCACATATCACACCCTGGAAGATGGCATTTCATATAATTCACTGAAGGTATTTTTAGCTTGTTCATAGGTCTCCATGGAATTTTAATGGAAATTAATGATCCCAAAACCTTACATCTGTTTTGATTTGTTTCAGATTTCAGTAAACTGTTTTTCACAACCTTAAATCAACTCATTTATGCTCAGGTTTATAAGTATATGGGGAACATCTACTAAGTTATTTTTTTCAGCAGAGATGATAAAAATTGTTCAACCTTTCATAATGTGGTAATTATTATTCAAATAATTAAAACATAGTATCTTCCCCAAGTCAGCAAACAGGCAGGACAAGAAAAGAATGTGTAAACACTCCAGTGAAGGAAAATGAATACATAATCAAGGGGTTAGAAAGATTAAATCAATCCTGAATATCTTTAATAAGAAAGGTCTAAGCTGGCTCTGGAGAACATGCATATTTGAAAGGGAAATGAAACCCAGACAGGAGAAAAAGGTAAATGATAAATAATGAATGACTAAAATGAACAAGCAAATTTGAGAAAATAGACTGAGGAGTTACAAGATGAACCAAGATACAGGTAACCATGAAATATGAGAGAAAATGAAAACCCATAGAAGTTTAATTTTTTATATTTTAATTAATATCAGAAAAATACCTGTAACCAATGCATTTTTTAAGTGCTAAGACCAGTAGCCAGAGATAGAAGGCTAACAAGCTGAGAGGGGCCAGATTCAAGATGCTATCCTAAGAGCTGCTGAGACCACAAAGACGAAAGACTCCCCCCCCCCCACCCCCAGGAGCCCTGTAAAATGACAAAAGCAAAGCTAACACTATACCTAACACCAAGATAGATGGCAGACTGAGGCCACTGTCGGGAGAGAATGAGGAGAAGAACAAAGTTCCCCCGTAAAAAGAAGTGGTTCATCCTTTGTATGCTGTTCTTTCCCATTCATGGAGAAAAGAGTTCAGTAACCATGTCAAAAAAAAAAAAAAAAGGAAGGAAGGAAGGAAGGAAAATAAAAAACCTTGAATGAATAATAGGGTTAGACTAGGAAGACAGAATTTAGGGAAAAAAGAGGACCAGAACAAGCACTGTCTGTCCGTGTAACAGATGTCTCCATTTTAAATGCAGATGAAGAGCACCATGAAATGAAAGACGGTTGGTCTAGCTGCCTCTTAGTAGAGAAAGCATGCTTCAGGTACGATGTCACTGAACCTTGAGTGTAAATTTTATCCCTCGAGATCTTAGCTCGGAAGTTTGAAAATAATACCTGAAAAACAACTCAGCCCTTGGTGCATTTCCAATTCAATCATGCATCAGCCAATTTCCCCAATTTTTTTTTTTTTTTTTTTTTTACCTAATATGTAGGCAGGATCTTTTTTCCACACAGACTGCAAACCAAGACTCAACAAAATGGGGTCAACTGAAGCAAGTATCAGTGAAACAATGTGATGAGAAACACATCACAAGGGCCTTCCCTCAAGGAGGTTACAGGAATTGCAATTGCGGCCGCAGTCATGAAGGCCATTCTCAGATTCACAAATATAACTCATGAGAACCCTGATAACTTCCTCAGGAGCAGGGGTCAGCCAACTATGACCCCTCGGCTAAGTCCAGCCCACAAGCTAAGAATGAGCTTCATGTTTTTAAATGTAAAAAGAAAGTTTTTAAAACATATTTTGTGATGTGAAAATTATATAAAATTCTAATTTCAGTGTCCATAAAGTTTTATTGGAACACAGACACATCCATTTTTGTACATATTGACCATGGTTTCTTTCGCACTGTAACAGCAGAGCTGAGTAAGTTGTGACAGAGACCTTTTGGCCCAGAAACCCAGCCTAAATATTTACTATCTAGCTTTTTGCAGAAGAAGTTGGCTGACTCCTGCGTTAGAGTGCCAGGATTCCTCTACACAAATGTTCAGCATGAATTCCCTCTGCTGTTTTTCAGAGGATGAGACAAGAAAGCTGTGTAGTCTCCCTGTTACAGAACAGACTCTGTAGTTAGAAGGACAGGGTTCCAGTCTCAGCCCCTCAGTCACCAGCTACGTCCTTGGCCAAGTGATTTAACTTGTGAGACCTCAGCCTCCTCACCTGTCCAGGAGAGTGCTACAATCCACACCAACCAATCAGCAGGCAGCCTAGGTTTACCAGAACTACACAGGCTGTTGAGTTCTTGGCCTTGCCTTCTAGTCCAGATGCAAGTCTTTCTCCTTTCCCATGTACATTTCTGAGATGTCAAAGTCATACAACACAGAAAGCATTGGTCATACAATGGTGCAAAAGTCAAATCCTGAACCACAAATCAACAGTTTTGTTGACATCAGTCCTTCTTAACACCATTTCTAATCACAGATCCCTTTGCATATGACCATGTATTCATTCATTCAATATACAATCGAGCCCTCGTGATGTGCCAGGGACATTACAGGCACAACGGGGACAGAGCATGAAACAACTGACATTCTGTGGGGGAGACAGACAACAAACACAAATGTGCATCCTTATATATACTCATATACATATCTCAATTACATATGTATATCAAATATATATGTATATATGTATATGTATATATGGAGGCAGAGTCGATGGAGGATGTGGAAGGTAAGGAAATGCAAGTAGTAGATTTTTGGCTTGAGCAACTAGATCAAGATCAGCAATTCCATGGGAGACACAGCTATGGGGGAGAAATCCAGTGTCTTGTTAGGGCAAGTATCAGATACCAGTTAGATGTCCTAGTGATAATGCTGAATAGGTATTTAGATATCAGAGTATGAAATCTTGCAGAGACGTCATGGCTATAGGTACAGATTTGGGAATCATCTGTATCAACTTAGCATTTAAAGCCATGGGACCAGAAGAAATTACCTAAACATACATGTAGAAAGAGGAGGTACACAGGAGAATACCCTGGGGGCCTCCAGCACTGAGAGGTCAAGCAGAGGAGTAAGACCAAGTTGAAGAGAAAGAATAGCCAAAGAAATAGACATGGGAAATATGATGTCAGGAAAGCCAAGAGATAAAATATTAAAAGGAGAGAATGGCCATTGCTGTCCACTGTTGCTAAGTGGTCATAGAACAGTGCCCTCTGGAATCACCAACATGGAGCTGACTGGTGACTCTAATGGAGCCATTTCAGGGAGGTTGTGGAAACTGGAGGGGATAAGCAAAGAACGTGAAGTGAGGAAGTGAAGACCATGATTAAATATCTCTGATGAAGCTACGAACCTGTCCCAGACCAAAGAAATGCACACCAGCACATGAAGTATCAAATATCGGGGGGAATTACATGACAGACTTCTCTAAAGCCATGAGCTCCCTAAGGTTCTAGGCACCCATGAGAAAACCTTGGTCTACAGTGAAAACGTACTGCTAAGGCTAACTTCTTTCACCCAACTGAATGCAAGACTCATGCATCCACCTACAATTCCAGGTATCTGTGGGGTCTGCTGTTTTTTCCCATGAAGCTCTTTTCCTTTAGAATGTGTCTCTTTTTCATAGCACAGAGTCACCCAGAGTCAGAAAGAACCGCAGGCTGAGTTATGGGCAGTAGAGTCAGACTGGCTCAGCTGTTCCACCGACTGCTCCGAGAGGGGCGGTGCAGGGCCCATGCCCCTCAGAGACTGTCCATCTCAGGGCTCGGATACCTCATCCTGTTACCTACGTGCTTCTCCTCCCAACTCAGGCTGGCAAGACTGTGTTTAGCATATGGTGTTTTACCAAGTTGAGATGTTATTTTTCCACATTCTGCCAGAAGAGACTCTAGTGTCATGCCAACGGAGTGAGCAGCTAGAATATCACACCATCAGATCCCACAGAGTCAGAGGTTGAAAAAGATGAAGTAGTGTTCAAGACCTAATTTTTTATATGTCTTCGTTTGCTCCCAAATCTCCACTTTGGTTGGCATGTTGCCCTTTCATATAAGAAAAAGAGACCAGATTGTGTATGACAAGGTTACTGAATTTCTTACAGAAATCCTGAGATGCAAGAAATAGATAAGCAGGGCTTGTCGGATCCTGCTTTGCAACTCAAACACCTAAGCAGACTTTCAGTAGCAAGGAGTTGTGTGAGTGAGTGAGATACACACACACAAAGAGTATCTGAATCAGAAACAGTTCATTCTTGTTCTTATTTCCTTCAGCATTCTTCCACCAAGGACTTACAGAAAGTCAGTACCACGGCCAGGGCCAAGAACCAAGTGCTGAGGTGACAGCTGAGGTCCTTCTATTCATAGGGCTCACAAGTTGGCAGATTGGAGAAGACAATAAAGAAGTAAAAATAAACAAATCTGTAAGATATTTTCAAATGGAGATGATTGCTTTGAAAAAAATTAACAAAGGTCAAAAGCAGAGAGGCTTGTCTACACTGGGTGAGTGGTCAGAGGAGGATCCCCGCAGAAGAGGTACTACATAAGCTGAGACCTGATGACAAGGAGGTGCCAGGCCTGGGGCAGCTGAGGAAGAGTCTTCATTCATGCTTTTAAAATCTCATGGCCAACACCGAACTTAAAACCACTGGAAAATAACCTAGGCTTATTCCTAATAGCCGGAAAGGAAGTATGAACTCCTGGGGTTGCCTATAAAAAGGAATGAATCATTACTTCTTCTATGACGTTTTCAATGACTAATTATGAGTAGAGAGCACAAGAAAATAACTGCTATATTTTTACTGCCTGTGTCCAGAAATTACATCATCTGCCCTAGGTATCTATTCTTAAAGTAAATCTATGTTCCTAAATTATCAGTCATGAGCTACTTATATCACAAGCAAGCAGAGAAGGGTTCAGTTCAATTAGTCTACGTAATTGGGAAATTTCACCCAGCCTCAATAAAATGTTTGAAACACAGAAAATGAGATACAAAAAGTAGAATGTTGGATATGCTGAGCTCAATGTTGCCAAATACCCTGCTAAATTTCACTGGCTGATTCTGAGAATGATACTGTACAGTATTTTTGTAAAAAAAAAAAAAATTGTCCCAGCAATCCTTACTGCAACAATTTTACCGACAACATTAATATCTGTATCAACCTCACCAAAATTCTCTGACAACAAAGAAACAAATTCTTCCAGTGTAATCTCAGAGTCAACATTCAGATACATCTCGCTGCTACAGCAAAGTGAGCTCAAGGTGAGTCATGTTGATTTCTAGGTGAAAACCCATTTGTCAGGACTGATTCATCTTTGCATCAGACAAAAGACAAAAACAGTGTAGGTAGGGTCTTTCAGGCTAATTTGTACCACATGTTGTTTTAAAAATTGATCACTTTTCATATTTCATCTGGGAAAAAAATCTAGACTTATTAGACTTGGCTATAACTGTGCTTCAACATGGTTCCTCTATCTTTAAAAACAATCAAATAACACAAGTTGATGATCACACAGAACAAAAATCAGATCTATACCAGCAAAGGTTCTATTCCTTTTTCTTTCTCCTACCCTCCTCTCCTTTTCCTCTTTTTTACTTTTTCTCTCCTCTTCTCTATACCCTAGGCTTGCCACCAATACCCAAGTCTTATAAAATTTTGCAGAATTAAAGTCTAAAATAGCAATTACGAACCCATAGCTTTTGCCACTATTACTAGCTACAATGTTAATAATCTTACCTAAAAAAAAAATGCTTCTTTAAGGTCCTCTCTTAAAAATCAGTGAAAACATTACACATGTCCAAAAAACTCAGCCAATCAAAAGGAGGAAATAAAATGGATGTAAAATATATACATATTCACAGACATAAATCTTTATCTTGATCATGTAGGATTAATCCCCTTATAAACTAACACTGGATAAAAAGATTAAAAAAAAAAACACACTAGACACAAAATGATAAAGGAAACTTTAGATACATCCAAGCCCTCCCCAAAAAAACAAAATTCCAAACACATGGGATAGGTCCTAATTCTACCAGTTACAGCAATCCTAGACTATGGTAGGAAAACCCTGTCTGTGGCTTGGTTTCACGTAAAAAAGAGACCCCTAAACAGGAAGAAGTTTAGGGTTTTCAGAAGCCTTTGCAATCATCACAGGTATCCAGATGTGCAATGAGAAAGCCTTAACGTAAAAGCTCATTATTTAAACATATTTGTCCAATGAACGTATAGAGGAAGGTAGATAAAAGCTTCTCTCCACTTGATTTTGAATCTTAATATGGTCAAATAGAGTGGAATTAAAGAAATGAAAGGAGGGAGAAGATAATGTGAAAGCTTTTATGTTATGGCCTCTGACCACGAACATCAATAATAAAAGCAAGCACACTGCACATCTGCCGTGTGCCAGGCAGTGTGTTGCCTCCTTTATTTCTGAGAACAGCCTTATAAGGTGGGTAATATTATTATCCTCAGTTTACAGATAAGGAATAGAAAAGTATTCTATGGGGCATAGAAAAGTTAAACATTTTGTTCATATCACAAAGCTTGTAAGTAGCAGAGCCAAAAAATAATATTGGACTGGCTGGCTTCCCAAAGGAAGTTCTTACATAGTTATTCCTTGATACTCGATGGGAATTTTAGTCCTCAACTCCATTCTGTGCAATGCCTTTGAGAAAAATCATCTCAATCTCCCAGCAACTCAGTCATTTCTAGGATGCTGAAATAGGACAGACCTGCCTTATAAGTCACAGGGAAAGCTCACAGCAAAGAGATAAGCACTGATGTCCACAGTACTGAGTCTTCCACAATTCCTGAAATCAAAGTGAGCATACCTCAAAAAGGACCATCAGACCATCAACCAACCTCACACCAAGTCCACAGGGGCAGGTGGGGCACTGAGAAAGGCTTTCAAGGCCTCTGACAGGAGAGAAAGGGTAGACAAATACACAGTCACCATAAACATACAACTATTAAAATACATGTCCTGATGTACGGTAAACTCCAGGAAGGCTCCCTGGGGAAAGAGGACATGTGAGCTCTAATTTTTTAGAAGGAAACAATGAAAAGAGGGAAAAAAAATACTCCTCCATAGATATGAATGGCGAGACAGGGAAAATCTTCAAACCATGAGCCTGAGCTCCAGCCAGAGTATCTCTACAGCTCAGAGAGACAAAAATCAATTCCTACTTAAAGCATTTCTCAGAAGACAAATACAAGAAAGATATTGATGCCATGGTTCGTTTTCCTCTCCCTCCAAGCTATTTTTCCACAAAAGTGAAATCATTTTAATAAAAAAATGAATAATAAATCCTGGATTATTTTTAAAATCTGAAAACATTATATCTCTCCTTCTGTTGCCAAGCAACACACTTTTGCTATGACACAATCTGAGACCTTGATCAACATTCTCAGTTGTATAGAAAGGATACAGAAACAGATTATCTTGATTACAGAATAAAGTTTTAAAAAATAAATAAAAGAGGGGGAAAAATAAATAGAACTCACATGAAATCATTTGATTTCTACACTGGAAACAACAAGCTATGGATCCCTCAGCTTCAGAAAACTCGGTGTACAGAGCACACAATAAAGGAACATTCTATGCAGTGCCTCAAATTGCTGCGACCATGTAAAATCACAGGGATGCCACTCATACCACATTAGCTATAATTATGCATTTTCAGTCACTGAATGGTTTTTGTTTGCTTGTGCACCTTGAAGTGCTAGAATTTGCCTGTTGAAATTACTCAGGATACATTTCCATGAGTTAAGGATTTATATAACAAAGAAGAAGCCATCAACACTTAAGTACAAAACTGCACACCCCGTCCATCTTAATAGCCTTCTACTTGAGCTAGGAAGTCAGATATCAAAACTATGGGCAGAAATTTGAGAGAGATTGTAAAGGGGTGACCACCATGGTCGTTGAATTCTATAGGGTCGTTTAATCCTATAAAGCCAATGGGGAGAATGGGAGGACTGGGGCATGATTTCCACTAATAGACTTGGGAGATGCAATAAAGATGCAAGAGTTCAACAAAACAAAAGAGACAAAATTCATAACACCAAAGTTAACAAACACCAAATGTAATGAAGTGTATTGAGGTTAAAAAGATCAAATTGGGAAAATATGATTTAAAAGAGTTCATGAATGAAAGATCATGGACTTTGAGTTGAATGGAGGTTTAATATCAGATGAGATGTGCCATAGTTGCTTAAAGAGCATTTTAAAATGACTAAATGCTTACTAAGTTCTGGGCACTGTGCTAAGTGCTTTCAGTCTATGTGACGGGCATCCATTCACTGATTCATTCAACTGATGCTTAATGAGCATATACTATGGTGTGCAGTCACTATACTAAGAACTTGGAAACTTATGATGAGCAAAGCAAAACAGATGCAGTGCCTGCCTTCACAAATCCACAGTCTAGAGGAGCTCCCACGCTCATCATTTTATTTTATGGATAAGGAAATTAAAGCACGTTTAAGTAACTTCCCCAGAGTTAATAAGTGGCAGGCCTGGACTTTTAACTCAAGTCTGTTTGACTTCAAATACTAGAGTCTTACCCACAGTTCATTGCACATGCCCTGACTTGGGAGGTGATAATTCCACCGCATTTTGCTGTGATATTACACCTGTCAACCTGTATTCGGTTCTACATGACTCATTTTAAGAGAGGCACTGAGTTCTTCTAGATACATTCCAGTGTGTCAATCAGGATAATGAATTATCTGGAAAATATATCAGGAATAGTCTCCCGATTGTTCAACCAGGAGAGGAGATTTAAGTGTATGTGTGATAAGCATTTTTATATAACAGAAGGATTTTTGTGTAGAAAAGTATGAGATTTACTCTGTAAAGCCTTAAAACAAGAGTAGAACCAAAGACAGAGTATAATGGGAGAAGGGCAGCAAAGGAACTCATTTCAGTTAAACAAAAAGAGCCTTTTGACACAAAATCTGCCCCAAATTGATTATAGATGCCTTTAAAACAAACTAAGGTACCAGGAACTAAGATTCCTCAAGAGAAGAATGGCCAATAAACACTGACTGCAACATGGATGATAAGTGTGCCAATGTGGAGGTTGGATCAAATCCTTCCTTAAAATCCACCCACTTTAATATCCCATCATTCCATAAGAAATTCATATATTTTATTTTCTGACACAAACATACAAAATCATGTCACTGGACATATTTCTGTATATAGAAAAAAAAAGGTTTTATTTTTAATTTTCTTTTTAAACTATGTTAACTCTATAAATGAGGAAAGCTCACTCAATTAGGTGCCCATCTATTTTTAACAACTCCCTTTAACACTTGCTGAAAAACCCAAAACAACAAAATCGCCAAGAAATGGCAGGAGTGGGCTGACGCCAACCCAAGCACTAGGAATCTAAGATGAGCTGATGAATATAAATGAATATTCAAAACCCTGAATCCTCTACCAGCAAATCTGAAAGGCTTCCAAGTCTGACAATATAGTTAATCCTGTCTCAGGACCAACAGAGCACAACTGTGCATTTTAGTCTGTGTGAACTGCACTCCCTGGAGCTGTTCAACGCACTATGTGCCAGACCATATGCCCCAACCCTGCCTCTCCTTCATAAACCAAGAGAACATGGCTGCCCCCTTCCAGTTAGAATGGACACATGCCCACTGGTGCCCAAGCAACGTAAGTTCCATTTACCCTTTCATCACCGTCTCATGACAGATCAGGGTTCTTCTCTGTAAGACTGGCTAACACGGTGATCAAATTAATGATCCTGATCTCACTGGCCCTATTCCAGGTAGCAAGCACCTTGTCTGGTTATGATCAAAACAAAAAACCCACACACAAAAATAAGAAAAAGCTCACCAATAATAAAAACAATTTTTTTAAAAGCCCCCACTACTATTCTGACCTTGGGAATTTTTACAAACAAGCTAAGAAAGATGAAATTTTTATTTGCTCAGCCACTCCTTGACTGGCAGTTAAGGTCCTGTTAACACAAAATTACTTGAGGTTTCCCTTCGTCATCCTAGGAGAAGACTGTCTGCTGAGAGCAGAGGGTACAGCGCTGGGAAGGAGACAGCTATGGTGATGGAAGTCTGAAAAGTCATAGAAGGGAACTGAGTCCAGTAAAATAGATTCTTAAAAACACTCCTAATTTGTAGATGATATGACTTCATAAGTAGAAAATTCTAAGGGATTTATTAAAATACCAGAATTTATAAACGAATTAGGTAAAATTACAGAATATAAAAATCAATACAACAGAAATCAATTATATATATTTCTATACATTAGCAATGAACAATCCAAAAATGAAATCAGAAAAACAATTCCATTTACAAAGGTATCAAAAAGAACAAAACACATACAAAGAAATTTAACAACAGAAGTATAAGACTTGTGTACTGAACACTATAAAACATTATTGAAAAAGTATGGTGGTTACCAGAGGATAAAGGGTGGGGTGGGGTGGGGTTAGTGAAGGGTAGAGGGGGTCGAGTATGTGCTGATGGAAGGAGATTTGACTTTGGGTGGTGAGCACCCAATGCAATATACAGATGATGCATTATAGAATTGTACACTTGACACCCATATAATTTTATTAACCAATATCACCCCAATAAATTTAATTTAAAAACACAAGAAATTAAAGAAGATCTAAAGTGGAAAGTCGTATTCATTAACCACGTTAATGAATCAGAGACTTGATATTGTTAAACTGGCAATATACCCCAAATTGATGTACAGATTCAATGTAATCCCTATCGTAACCTCAGTTGCCTTACTGATGAAATTGATGAGCTGATACTAAAATATATATGGAAATTCAAGGACCCAGAATAGCCAAAATAATCTTGAAAAAGAACAAATCTGAAGGATTCACATTTCTCTGATTTCAAAACTTACTATTCAGCTACAGTAATCAAGGCAGTATGGTTCTAGCATAAGGACAGACACATAGATCAATGGAAGAGAAGCGAGAGTCAGAAATAAACCCTTAGCTTTATGGTTAATGCTTTTGACATGGTTCCCAAACTCATTTAATGGGGATAGTCTTTTTAACAAAAGGTGCTGGGCAACTGGATAGCCTCATGCAAAACAAGGACTTTAGACTCCCTACCTCACACCATATACAAAAATAAACACAAAATGATGGGCTATGAGAAAAAAAACAAAAAACATAAAATGGGTCATAAATGTAAATGTAAAAGCTAAAACTATGAAACTCATGGGGGCGAGGAACACAAATGTAAACCTTCATGACCTTGGGTTAAGCAATGGTTTCTTAGATATGACGTTAAAGCATAAGCAACAAAAGAAAATATAAATTGGACTTCATTGAAATGAACAACTTTCATGCTTCAAAGGACAATATCAAGAAAGTAGAAACAGCCTATAGAATTGGGAAAAAATGCAGAACATATATAGACCATTTACAACTCAATAATGAAGACAAACCAAATTTTAAAATGGGAAAAAGCTTTGAACAGACATATCTCCAAAGAGGATATTCAAATAATCAATTAGCACATTTTAAAAATGTTCAACATCGCCCAGTCAGTGTGGCTCAGTGGTTGAGCGTCGACCCATGCATCAAAAGGTTGCCAGTTCGATTCCTGGTCAGGGCACATGCCCAGGTTGTGGGCCCAGGAGGTGGCCAATTGATGTTCTCTCTCATCGATGTTTCTCTCTCTCTCTCCCTCTCCCTCTCTCTCTAAAAATCAATAAAGAAAAATTAAAAATAAAAAAAATAAAAATGTTCAATATCATTAGACATTAAGGAAAAAGAATCAAAACCACAGTGAAATATTACTTCATACTCACTAGGATGAGGATTAATATTAATGGTTAAATGTAAATTCTTTTGGGGGTGATGATAATGTTCTAAAATTATTTGTAGTGATGGTTGTACAACTATGTGTATACTAAAAACCATTGAACTATATACTTTAAATGGATGAATTTTATGATATATGGATGATATCTTAAAGATATGAAAGGAAGGGAGAAGAAAGATATTAGGGGGAAATGGAAGGGAAGAGAGGAAGGGAGCAAGGGAGGGTGGGAGGCAGAAAGAAAAGGAGGGAAGGAAGGAGAGACCCATCTCATCACATTTTCCTTAAATTCCTGACATAGCCATTCCAGACATTGTATGGCCAAACTTTGGGGCAGCAACAGCGGTGGTCAGAAATACAGTGGGAATCACTTTTAGCTGAGTATATACAGAAGTCAAGTCCCTTTTAGCCTTCTTTCTTAGGTTACTGCCTAGGAATATCAGATTGCAATTATATATTAGCATGGTCAGAATTTTTTTTATTCTTTGATATAAGTAACTGTCCTTTAAAATGGTGATTATTACATCAAAGATGAAAACAATGAATCTAATCTATCTTTTCAGTGGATGATATTAAGACAGAACCATTGAGGGTCATTTGTTTTTCAGGACTTCATAGAGCAATGGTTGACAAATTATGGCCCATGGGCCAAATTCAACCTGCTGCCCATATTTGTAAATAAAGTTGTATTGGAACATAATGTCCAGGACTGCTTTTGTGCACAGTTGAATAGTTATGACCGAGATCTATGGCCTGCAAAGACTAAACTGTTTACTATCTAGTCCTCTATGGACTAGATATGGAAAAAGTTTGCTGAGTCGTGCTCTAGAGCAGTATGACTAATTTGACTTTTTAAACAAATGATTTATACATTCAAATTAACACTGTCCTCTTCAAAGCATTTACCTCATTAGATGGTTTATATTTATTTTAGTGATGCCACCACTGATCAAAGCTTTTTTGAAACTCTCCTTTGGGGCTGTCTATAAGGCCTGAAATGCAAGCTTTTTAATATCTTAGCAATGAAAAACCTTTGACACTTACAAGTAGGTAGGTAGCTATTTGGACCCAGGATGGCAAATCAAGATGGATAAAACTACCATTGATTTAAAATCAGGTATGACTCTGAAACAATTTACTGGAGTTAGCATGAAGTTTGTAAATTGCCTTCAAAAGCAATTTCAAATGAGTTCCAAAAATGATTTTTGAGTAGAAACAGCATCTTTGGAATAATTGTTAAACCCCCTATTGTCAGTATTTTGAAAAAGACAGCTTATTTGGATGTATAAATTCTAGTATGTTGGTTAAATATGTCTGTTTACTTCCCAGTCACATCTCATACCAGGGACTTAGGATACATTTATTATCAACAGGTGGGAAAACGTGTCTGATATGCCCCTGAATATTATGTGCCAGGAAAACAGATTTACAAAGACATTAACTCTCCATGGTTCAATCATCCTTGATGGGCTCCCTCAAAGCTGAAAGGTCTGCACTCTCCTTCCCCAACTAAGTCCAGAAATTCATTCTTCTATAAAAGTGTTCCAGTCCAGTGGTTCCAACAGGAAACATCACTTTGCATGACTGCACATAAAGCTGGGGGAGGGGGGGTCTGTATTTCAGATGCTTCCCAAGTCTTTTTGCCTAGGAGACAGCATAACTGGGGTTATTCCATTCATTTCAAACATTGGGAATCATTTTTAAATGATAAATATAGAGAAAGACCTTTTCTCAGAGTCTATACTCTCACATAAACCAACGCAAAATGTATTACCTAGATTTTCTAGTTTTCTTCTTTCAAGTATAGTGAGAAATTAACACCTAAAACATTTAGGAGTGAGAAATCTGTCATCTATCAAAATCTTTCTAAATTTTTGTGGTTCTGTTTTCAAATATTTTACCATTTTCTTGCCCATCTCTAATTTGACAGCAATTTTCATCAAACTGCTTACCTATACTGAATCTTCCCATAGCATTTTTATTTACTTTTCATTGAAAAATAACTCATTTTACAGTCATGGTTCATCCATCTATGCACTATTTCATTAAATTTCAAGATTACAATACAAGTGCAACCAACAAACAGGTTTGGGAATGCACACAGGTAACTCCTGGTAAGCCAACAATTCAACCAGTGAGAGGCGTGGACAAGCTTGCCAAAGAGGATCCTTCCAGCTGCAAGGCTACAGGCACCAGTCAGGGTGTTTCACGGCGCAATGGGAAGCATCAGTTAGTCTGTCAAGCAGCTTAAGTGAAAGTTGCTTAAGTGTACATCGACTACACAGTTAGTGCATGTGTGATGCCCACCTTCTTGGTGGGACATAAATGCCTTGGCAGCTGACAGTTTAAAATGCCAAGAGAAACCTTGCACATAGGCTGATTCTATTCTTGAGTGGCCTTCTATGGGCTCAAACCCTCTAAGGTGTCTCTATGAAACAATGTGGCTCATCTCTTATTCATAAGCTAGTGCTTGTTATTGGTGTACCAGGAAACGGAGTCAGAAAAGCAAAGAACCACAGAAAACATCAGCAGAATTAGGACATTAAATGTAGATGTTTTCACAAAATGGAAATTTGTTTTGAAAGGAGAGGAAGACGTAGTCCAATCAGCAGGCCCCATGTCAGAGATGATGGGGGTGGTGAAGGCTGTGGTGGGAATGGAGACGCTATATAAAGAGCCACTCAAGAGAACCTACCTCCTTGGCCACCTGCATATTTCTTTCCTTCTAGCTTCATGGAAAAAGTTATTACATGCTATTTTTGGTAGCCAGGAAATAAAAGAAGAGGTTATCAATGGAGATCAACTTTTATTGCTATTTTGTTAGGTAAAGCCAGTCTTACTTAGCTTTTAGACAATCCATTTGTGGTCTGTCCTGTCATTAAGCACACTGACATTCTGAAGACTGATCTTCCAGAATGCCACTTAGCTACTGAGAAAAAATGACGAAATATGATCTGCCTTCTCAGAAATGTCTGGCCTGCTCAACTGTCTGCAATGAAAAGAATATTAAGTGATACGAGTTTCTGGAAAACAAAGCACCACTCCGTGTGTGTGTGTATGTGTGTGTGTGCGCGCACTTAGTGTCCTAGTTAATTCTTTGAAATTAATTTGTCTTTCTTCAGAATCATTATTATAAAGGTAAGCTGTTTTCAAAAGCTTGGTGACAGCTTACTGACTGGCTATAAATAATATCTTATGCTCTGATATGTCAATAGTTTAGTATTTTGTCTTCATATTATATAAGCTTGGCTTTATTTTTTTTTAATCCCTAAAATATTTATTCAGCATGATCAGAGTACCTGATTTACCAGCCTTTTAAAGCAATAATGGTGGGCAATGGAGTTTAAGATTAAATATAAATGGAATGAAAAGGTATTATAGATGGGACTATTCGTGTTTATACTGACAAATAGATTCATACGCAAGAAAGGATCTTCTAAGAACACTGACATCTCAGAATTCCCTCAATATGTCTTGACTTCAGAACACCATGCTTTTATAATGCTCTTCCTATGTTTTGTTTTGTTTTGAATTTAATCCTCATTCAAGGATTGATTTTTAGAGAGAGAGGAAGGAGGGGGAGAGAGAAAAACATTGATGTGAGAGAGGCACATCGGTTGGTTGCCTCCCATACACACTCTGACTGGGGATGGAACCCACAACCTTTTGGTGTACCCAATGACACTCCAACTAATTGAGCCAGCCAGCCAGGGCAACTCTTCATATGCTCTTATGGTCTTCCTCTTTTCTATATAGCAAATCCCAGAAACATGAAACCTTTAGAATTAACCTCCACAAAGCACTCCTTCTCGCCCACATGGTTTATGGCTCCAGACTCCTTGTTCCCAAAGATCACCGCACCTGTCTCTGTGACGTTTCTCACACTGCATATTGTTTCTGAGTGTCACCCCAACTGTATTTCACCCCAGGAAGAAAGGACCAAAGTCTTATTCTAAGTTTTTCTGTTGTTGTTAATCCTCACCCAAGGATATTTTTTCCGTTGATTTTTAGAGAGTGGAAGGGAGTGAGGGGGAATGGAGAGAGAGAGAGAGAAAAAGAAACATCGATTGGTTGCCTCCCATACACACCTAACTGGGGATCAAACCCACAACCCAGATATGTGCCCTTGACCAGGAATTGAACCTGCAACCCTTTGGTGCATGGGTCGATGCTCTAACCACTGGGCAACACTGGCCAAGGCTTATTCTAATTTTTATCTATCCCAGGATCTAGCATTAAACCTGATATATTATGGATATTTAAAATATATTTACAAAATGGATGAACTAGGACAAAGGAAAAGGAAAAGTGTTGCTAATAGGGGCAAACAAAGTTAAGATACTGTTTGAATGGAGTAGAAGATATTATGTAGACACTTCCTTTGGTAAACAGTGTTATACACAAGGATCTCCGAGAGCACAGGGGAGCAGTAGTAAGCAGCCAGGTGTGAAGCTAAAGGTTGGGGAGCAAATCATGCTTAAAAAAAGATGGGGTAAAGGGCATTCCAGACAGAGGAAAGCAGCAAAGTCCTCTCCCCCCTCCCCCAAATACTGAATAGTTAGAAAAGCAAGATAGTGGAACTTGGGAAAGACTTTACAGTTTGTTATTAGAGCAGGACAAAGCAGGAGGTGGTCAAAAAATGAGGCTGGATGCCTGGCCGGTGTAACTCAGCGGTTGAGTGTCGACCCATGCATCAAGAGGTCGCCAGTTCAATTCCCCGTCAGGACAGATGCCCAGGTTGTGGGCCTGATCCCCAGTGGGGGGCATGCAGGAGGCAGCCAATCAATGTTCTCTCTCATCAATGTTTCTCTCTCTTCCTCTCTCTCTCTCTCTCTCTATCAATAAAGAAAAAAAATGAGGCTAGATGTGTAAAATGGGTGCTTTTTATTGTATGTAAATGATACCTCAATACACATGATTTTAAAATGTAAGACCATGGGGTATTCTTTAATGTCATCTTGTTTACTATCCCAGGGGTGTCCTCTAACATTGTACTGATTTATGTTTTCATATTACTGATGGATCTTTTCTACACAAGTATTCTATAGAGACCTCTGTGGGAAGAGACTGTGTTCTTCATCTTTAGCTCCCATAACATCTAACAAGGTACACACACAGTCAGTGTGAAGGCAAACAGCCCAAATAAAATTCACCAAAGGCATCCCTGCATTACTAACAACCTCTTTAGTATACTGATGTTCATGACCAGCCTAGTTAATGTAGTAAGCAATGGAGGAAGGGCTTGGCAAATGCAGAGCTTCCCAGTTGGGAGATATATGATAAACTTAAACATGTAAATAATAAATAACTAGCATACCCTTGCAGATAAAAGGATATTCTCCGTTCAGTAATATATTTAGGTCTACCTTATTTACCTCCACTCTTGCTTCTGGTCCTCCCTAAACCTCATAAGAAGTGAATTTTTAATGATCTAAAAAGTTAAACACTATTCTCCAAAAAATTTAATATTCAAATATCTATGACCAGAAGATATTTGCCCATTTCTTCTTGCCCAGCCTCTTCAACAAGTCAGTGTCATAGAGAGAAAAAAAGTGGGGACTATGCTAGAAACTTAAGGGATATCATAACTACAGGCAAAGAGTGGACCGGGCAGAGTCCTGACTGGACCAAAGATCGGAAGGATATTTTGAAGGCAATTGTTAAATTTTGAATATGAACGAGGTTAATATGTAAGATGTAAATTTATTGACATGAAAAGCTGGAGATAATTAACTGGGGGGGGGGGGTTATAGCATGTAGAGTATGGTGTTTTTTTTTTTTTGTTTTTTTTTTTGGTTAACAAAACAGATATATGTACAGAAATGGATATTTAAAATGTATAGCATTAATGGTATCTCTGGTGGTAGGAAGATGGTGTTTTCATTTTCTTATTATTTTCTCATTTTCTACAATGTATACCTATTGCTATTGTAATAATACAGTTATTTTTAATTTACCAAAATAGGGAATTGCTTACCTGCCTCTTTAACAAGTATAGTTTCATGTTAAAATAGTTTAGGTGACTGTATTGAGACTATAGTCCCCATTGTCAACTCTCCTTTCTCACAAATAGAAGACACTTAGCGCTGTAACCACAGTCACGTGTACTGTGTATTTGCTGAAGTTACTTAAGAGCATTTTGACTGAGGAAAATTTTACGTTGCTGAAGTTTATTCTTATTTTTTGTTGCTTTTGTTTTGGTTTCTGAGCAAGATTTTTTCACACAAGATGTTGTATCAGACAAGAAGCCATATGTCCCCAAACCTCCGCAGGAACAACTCAGAGTCTGTAAAACAAATTTAATGATGCTTTTTCATAAACCGACTTCCTGATGATCCTTAAAATATGCACATATTTTAAGAAACCAATAATCGGGCAAACCTAATTAGGAGAGAGAGAATTACGACTAACAAAAAGGCTGGCAAATCACGTTCAGATGTATATTCGGATATCTGCCGTGATTTTCTTGTACAATTAATGTAATAACAGTACACCGTGCACTTTAATCCTTGGATAATTAAGATATACTACATTAAGCTTTTAGAAGGAACATCATTATTTTGAGTATTTAGCTTGTATTCCATATAGAGAAAAGTGTTTCCTTCCATTCTAGATGTGTATGCCCTTGAGAAGAAAATACCTTACAAATGCTGGTTCTCCATACATGAACACATGTGCATAAAAAAGTGAAATAATTATCCACTTATTTTATCTTTCTAACACCAAACATTCATGTATTTTACAGCTCCAAAAGACAGGTCATGACTTCCAGTTAAAAATGGCTAAGCAAAGGAATTCTTCTTTAAAAACAACCCAAAATTAAACATAGTAAAAAATTCTTTGGAACAAGGACACAGTGACATTTCCAAAATGCAAACAATGAAGCGCACCTAAGCAATGGAGGGTAATTTGCTACTCATACCTCCTCACTGGTGGTAAAAGGTTTCCCTAAAAGCTCAAGTCAGACTAGGAAGGCCTGTCCAACGACCACAGCAGCCTTAGAGAGAGGCTTGTGCCTGGGCAGCTGAGGGGGATGGTCATAGGGAATATATCTGGGAGCAGTAAAGATACAGAACAAGAGCAGAATGTCATGGGAGATATAGTTGAAACAGAAACCATTTTTAAAATTGTTTTATTGGTTGATTTGAGGGGGCGTGGGAAGGAAGGAAAGAGAGACATCAATTTGCTGTCCCACTTATTTATGCATTCACTGGTTGATTCTTGTATGTGCCCTGACCGGGGATCGAACCCACAACCTTGGTGTATCAGGAGGACGCTCCAACCGACTGGCTACCTGGCCAGGGCCAAACAGAAACCTCTGACCTAACCTTGGAGGAGGGAGACTGCCAGAGGAAAAGCAGTCAGGACAAGAAAACAGTCAGTTAGTGACTTTGCTACGAGTCCTATCACCTGTTAAAGGCTAAAATCTAGGGAAGATAAACTATGGGGCAAAGAAAATAACCTATTTGGTGAGAAGCCTTTTGAAACAAAACCGGAACTGAACTTCAGACTGTCCCAGTTCACATTCCCTTTGCCCCATGAACAAAGATGAAGAGCAATGCAACAAGGGAGATTTTCAGGCAATTCGTTCAAGAAAATAAGACGATAGAGTCCAGGTTTTTAAAAAATAAAAATAAATGGGAGAGTAAAATGAAAATATTACTGAGATGAAAAACATTAGGAGAAAAAACAGATAAAATGACTACATCTAAAAACCACAATTGTGGACAGGTGGACAGGATTGAGTAAGTCACTATAAAAGGGTGCAGGGGAGAAAAGAGAACAGACATAATTGGTGTTTTGGAAGAAAATAATTAAAGCAGAAAAATGTTAAAAATATAATAAGCCTCATTGGTGGTCAAGAAGGAACAAATTAACACCTACATTAAGAACAAGGTTACACCTACCAAACTGACAGAAGTTGTAAGTCACACAAATAACAATTATTATGGAGCATATGGAGCAGTGAGGAGTTTCATCTGCTGATGAAAATGTAACCAGAAATATCCACCCTAGATCACAGACACACTCCATGACTCAGGAATGCCACTCCAAAGTATATACCCGCAATGGTACACATGCCGACGTGTACCCACACACATACACAAAAATGTTCATGATAGCTTTTTTATAGTTGCCAAAAACCAGTAACACGCTAAGCCCATCAGCAGTAGAATGGACACACTTGGTGGATCTTCATGCAGTGGACGACTGTGCAGCAGGGGTCAGCAAACTTTCCCTGTAAAGTGCCAGACAGTAAGCCTTTTCCACTTTGAGAGCCTAGGGTCTCTGTTGCAACTCCTCGACTCTGCCATGGAAGCACAAAAGCAGCCACAGACCCTACACAAACCAATAAGTGTGGCTGTGTTCCAATTCATCTTTATTTACTGGCCCTGGCCAGTAGCTCAGTTGGTTAGAGCATTCTCTCAATATGCCAAGGTTGTGGGTTTGATCCCTGGTCAGGGCACAAACAAGAATCAACCAATGAATGTATAAATAAGTGGAACAACAAATCAAAGTTTTTCTCTCCCTCTCCCTCTCTCCCCTCTCTTTCTAAAATCAATAAATAAAAATAAACTATTTATAAACTATTTATGGACAATGAAGTCTGAATGTCATAATTTTCATATCACAAAATAATTTAAGATCTTTTCAATCTTTTAAAAATATAAAAATAATTTTCAGCTTACAAGTCATAAAAACAAGCAGCAAGCTAGAGACAGCCTGCAGGCCAGTTTACCAATCCCTGCTAAAACAGCAATAAAAATGTACAAAGCACAACCACCTGTACCAGATGGATGAATCTTCAAACATAGATTGAATTTTTTTACAAGTGAGCAAGTTCAAAAAGAACATATACTAAAGAAGAAAAATCATATGATCATATCGATATAGAAAAAGCACTTAACCAGATCCAACACCCATTCTTGATAAAACTCTTAATAAACTAGTGATAGCTGTAATTAACCTAATTATTAACAGGAAAGGAGCAAAGGGAAGGCCAAATATTACAGGCATGTCATTTGGAAGCTACAGCTTTACACTCCTCAGGGAGCCACCCATCTATCCCCTCCCCTTTGCCCCCCCCCCACCAATCTGTGGGGGAAGGGCTGGACAGGGAGGAGAATAGACGCATGCCCAGTAATGTTGGGGTGATGTCAGGAAGGTATTTGCTGTCAGTCACACCTGGGAACAGGTCATTGGCCAGAATGGGCATGGCCACTGCAGGGACATGAAATTTGGGATATTTAATCCCCTAAACAAAGGAGCTCACTCTCTTGGTTTCTCTGGGTTCGTCTTATGATCTTGGGACTCTTAACTGCTCGGGAAGCGCTCTCCTGCATTTGTCCACATGGCCATAGGACACGTTGGACTAATGGACCACAGCTAGCCTGATGTGAACTGGACCTGTCTCCAACATGGAAAGAAAACTCTGGACACGGGCTTTGCTTTTAGCTCTACTGAAACCCCAGCTACACTTCTTCTATAACTGTGGGGGCCTCCAGAAACGCTTATTCCAGCAGTACCTCAAGAACCCCACTCCCACTAGCAATGGAGAAAAACCACCTGTTTAAGACATCAATTCTCCCCAACCTGATCTATAGATTCAATGGAATCCCAATCAAAGTCCCAGAAAACTATTTTGTGGATATTAACAAACTGATTCTAAAGTTTATGTAAAAAGATAAAGACCCAGAATAGCCAACACAATACTGAAGAACAAATTTTAAGGACTCATAAAACCCAAATTCTGTAATTACAAACCTACAGCAATCAAGACAGTGCAGAACTAGCAAAAGAACAGACACATACATCAGTGAAACAGAATAGAGAGCTCAGAAATAGACCCACATAAATACAGCCAACTATCTTTGACAAAGAAGCAAAGGTAACTAGAGAAGAATGGTGTGTCCAACAAATGGTTGCCCATATACAAAAGAAAAAAATTAACAGACACTGACTTTACACCTTTCAAAAAAATTAACTCAAAATGTTTCATAGACCTAAATGTGAACCATAAGAGTAAAAAACTCCTAGAATATAAGAGAAAATCTAGGTGACCTTGAATTCACATGAATTTTTTAGATACACCACCAAGAACAATCCATGAAAGAAAAATACTGATAAGTTAGAATCCATTAAAACTAAAACATTCTGCTCTGCAAAAGACACTATAAAGAGAATGAAAAGACAAGCTACAGAGTGGGAGAAAATATTTGCAAAACATGTAGTTGATAAAGGACCTGTAACCAAAATATACAAGAACTCTTAAAAATTCAGAATTACCCAATTTCAAAATGGGTGAAAGATCTAAACAGACATCTGACCAAACAAGATACACAAGTGGCAAATAAACACGTAAAAGATGTTCAATATCATTTGTAATTGGAGAATATACAGTATGAGCTTAAGTAAATTTAACTACTGTATATCATTTCAGGAAATGAATGCTGCTGGCAAGACTATTTTTTTTTTTAAGAGCAAGGAAATGGTGACTCTGAAAGCCAGGATATGGATACCACCAAGGAAAGGAGAGGTTTTGATTGGGAAAGAATAACGGAGTTTGGGGGGAGATGTTATTTACAATTTGTGTGCTTTATAAACAATTCTTAGAACTGCACAATTCAGTTTACTTCCATTCTCTCTGTTATGTTACAATAAGACTGTTAAATATTTTAAACATAATAGAAGATAATTTCCTGAAATTAAGAAGTGACCACATCGCCCTGGCCGGTTTGGCTCAGCGGTTAGAGCGTCGGCCTGTGGTCCAGAGAAACCCAGGTTCGGCCCCCGCTGGGGGCACATACCTCGGTTGCAATTTGTCCCCGGCCCTGGTTGGTCGTGCGGGAGGCAGCCACTCGATGTGTCCCTTTCATGTCGATGTTTCTCTCTCTCTCTCTCTCTCTCTCTCTCTCTCTCTCTCTCTCTCTCTTCCTCTCTCTCCCTCCCACTCGATCTGAACAAAAAATGGAAAAATGTCCTCGGGTGAGGATAAAAAAAAAAAAGAAGTGACCACATCAATAGGGCATACTCCACCCCAGGAAAAATAATTCTGAAGCATCAACATCAAGACAGACACAGGGGAAATTAGCTGGGAAATTTTCTAGGCAGAAAAAGTAAGTCACATTCATGGGGAGGAAGAAGTCAGATTGGCTTCATATTGCTCCACATCAACCCTCAAAAAAGGGGGGGTGGGTATAATGAACTCAGTTTGTAAAACAATTTCAATCCTTCTTCATCTCTATTACCCATGGGGAGATGTGTAGAAGGTTCACAAATTTGAATGGTGTTTATTTTTGGATGATACGATTTGTGCTCTTTTTGGCTTTATTTTTTCTAATTTGGGGTTGCTTAAATTTTTTATTATGATCATGTGTCAGTTTTACAAAAATGAAGTCATTCTTAGGGGGAGGGGAGAGGGGGAGGCATAGCACCTTTCACTTTGATGAGGTTGCAAGTTCAGACTCTAAGCTCAAACCACCTGAGTTTGAATTCAATACAACTGTTAACCATGACTTATTTACATATTTCCTTTCCCATTTTCTTTCTTTAATTGTACCATCTTCAGCTTATCTTGGATACTAGCATCTATCTAGGAAATAAATACAGTAATTTGGCCAGCAAGATGAAAGAAAATTCACCCACCGGGTAATTAACATCCAGGTAAAGGTTTTCACCTATATAACCATTGGTCCTCACCTACAGTTTCCAAGGAGTATGGCAATTGGTGGAAAACCCTAATAATTCGTCTTAGACAAAACACAACAGGCAGATATCAGTCTATGTGCTTTATATACATTGACTCTCTTAATGTAAACCCCCATGAGGTAGAAATGTTTACCACTCTCTTCCTATAAATAAGAAGTTGAGGACCAAGGAGGTTACATAACATGTCTTAGGCCATTCATGTCCCAAGTGGAGAAGCCAAGACTCAAAATCCAGTCTGGCTCCAGAACACATATTCTTTGCATGTTACATATATTAATGTCAACCTTTTCCCTAGGAGACTGATTATCTCAGTTGAGTATTCAAGTTCACCACCTACTATCAATCAAGCCTCACTGGGCATGTCGCCTTCCATCCACCTGCCACATCCTGCTGCTGGCTGAGTGCTCTCTCCCCGAAATTCCAATTCACTGTCAATTCCAACTGCCCTACCCAAACCAGCCAGCCATGATCAGGTCACGTTTACGAGAAGAGACTATTTTTGGTTGTTTTATTTTCGGTTACTAGACTTTGTTACATTTAGGGAGAAACGAAAATCACTTCAACAGCAATTTTTTTATACTTGAAATAAATACTTTTTAATATCTAGTCATTAAAAGTGCATTAGTCTCTTTTCAAGAGGTTCCTAGAGTGCATAATAATAAAAATTTTAAGAGGCAGCTCAATCCCTGTTTGGCCTAGATCCTAGAGTGTGGGTATTCAAAGAAGACAGCTCTCTCCCCTCTTCCTCCAGCCTCCTAGAAAAAGGCAGTTCCTAGAAGAACTCCTTTTGTTTTGACACATAGGTAAAATTTTAGCTACAGCTCTTGGCAACACAAAGAATCTACTGCCAATAACAGCAAAATCTAAAAAGATGGTGTATCCCGATTGCCACCTTACGGCCTTGGCACCCAAGCCATCCGAGCTTGTATCTACAAGGTGGAATGAAATACAGGTAAATGTGATTTATTGACTTAATACCCTAATAGCAGGCAACAGGGGACCAGGACTAAGAAGTGAGCTTAATGCTGTGACATTCTGGACACACTCAAAGCACATTAAGCACTTATTTCTTCTTTTATAAGCAATTGTGACCAAGGTGAATCATGGGAAAGCTGTCAGCTGGTAACAGCGTAGAGCCCTCACCTAAGACTGTGGAGTCAGTTGAGAGCTGTAAAAACAATAAAGGAAGAAAAATAATCCTGGAGCATGTGGACTCTTTGAGCACAATTTGAAAACTATCTGAGACTTACTATGCAACACCACAAGCTAAAATGCCGTCAAAATACTAAAGTGGAAAAGCATCAAAATGAATGAAAGGCAAAGGCTAAATTCGGTTAATTTTATTACACTAAACCAACCAAAGAGTCAACATGTGCCAAGATTATTTTTCTCCCTTTATTGTTTTTACAGAATTAGTTCATTGATTTTCACTTAGCAGCACATTTCTGCCTTCTGGGCAACTAGGCCATATTTTCCCTAAAACCTTATAACATCTTTGTTACTGACTCAAAAGATCTTAGTCAGAAGATGAATTTTCTTAACTGACAACCCTCGTTATAAAACTCACCCACTAAAGAAGAATAGTAATTCAGCATAACCTTTGGTAGAAAAAGAAAATAAAATAATGGGAGATGATTAAACGATGGCATAAATCTAAGTACATAAAGACCTCAAGCACTGATCATTGTAAAACCTCTTAGTTCAGGAAGCCCTAAGGAAAGGAATAAAAAAAAATTTACTAGAGTCCCGGCCTGCATGACTCAGCGCCAGGCACCAAAGGGTCATGGGTTCAATTCCCAGTCAAAGGACATGTACCTGGGTTGCAGGTTTGATCCTCGGCCCTAGTCGGGGCACCCGCAGGAGGCAACCAATCGATGTGTCACTCTCACATCAATGTTTCTCCCCCTCCCTCCCTCTCCCTCCCCCTCCATTCTTCCCTCTCTCCCCCCCCACCTCCTTCCCTTCCACTCTCTCTAAAAATCAATAGAAAAAATATCGTCGGTGAGGATTAACAGAGAAAAAAAAAACTATTCAAATTAAATTGAGTTATAAAATCTCACTTAGTTTAATCACAGAGTCTAAAGAATGGAGAACATTTTACATTCCTCTCCATATGAGAAACTAATACTGCCATTAGGAAAACATCCATGGATAACATTTCACACCCTGTGTAATCTAGCCTCTATCCACTTTCCAAAATTACCTGCCACAACCCCAACCTAACAAAGACCTCAGACCTTCTCATGTCATTGTTCCTTTAACACCACTAGCTCATTTCTACCTCCGGTCCTCTCTCCTAAACATCCTCACTCTTCCTGCTAGACTATCCAAATCCAACCATGCCTGGACTCAATCTCACAACACACCCTCTTTGAGCAGCCACCCCGGACATGGAATCCTGTGACCCGTCTCCCAGGCCCATAGAGGCCCATGGTACCAATAGCTCATTCTGTCCATTTGGTTCTTAATTGCCCACCTTCACTGCTATTTATTGTCTCCCATGGATATATCAGACCCTGAATAACTCCTAGTATGAAGGGCCTGTGATTGACTCTTCTCTGTCTCATACAATGTGTATCACCATGCTGTACCCACAAGGAATACACAATAAATATTATTGAATAAATTAGTGTCAATATATGTATTATTCTCAATAATCTCTCATCTACACATGGAACAGTGCAGAAATTTATACAAAGTAAGTCAAATATGAGCAGAATTTGGTTTTCTACTACCACCCACACCCACGAGTCTTTTACCAGCTGCCCATGCTTCCTCTTAGACATTTATATTTGTTTTACTATGTTGTTAATCTCAGAACACACTCTGATTAGCCTTTAATTTGTTGTAATAAATCTCTATTATCCCTGACATTGCTTAGAATGCATGGCTGCCTGATGAGTCAAGGAAATGATTTACAATGGAATTGCAATAGATTTTGCCCTTCCCTTCACTTAATGTTACCCTCCCAATTTCACTGAACAGCACTACTCCAAACTAGTTCTAACATCAGCTATAAAGTAATAGGATTAAAGTGTCAAAGAGAAAAGAGAATGTCTTCTCTTTTGCCCAAAGGTCCCAGGAAAAGACCACCAAAGTCTGGTTAGATGGGCGATAATAAAAGCAGATGAAGAACTGGGTGCCACTGCCTGGCGACTGGCTTCCTCTCTTCCAAACTTTAGTTGACAGCCATCCTCTCCCATTTAGTATATAGATGGCAAAGAGACTTGAGACCATCCAGTCTGCAGCAGACTAGAAAGGGAAACCCTTCGCCCTGATTTTCCAGAGCACTCTTCCCACTAAGCAATGTGGGAAAATATGTAAGAGTCTTGACACAATGCATGTTTCACACAAAGCTGGCCAATGGCAGTCTTCCCTCTGAGGCCTGCCCAAGCAGAATATTCCTAACATCAGACCGATTTTAGAACTCTACAAATCCCAAATCACCTCCACTGTAGCCTCATTAGCTTGTTGTTCATGAGGTATTCAGACTCATCACTGCGGCCTCTTCCAAGGAGACTGAGTCCATCTACATTGCTAGAAGAACTTTTGCAACCCTGACAAGTTCCCTACAAGGCACAGTGCTACAGAAAGAGGATTTAGTTCAATGGTTCTCAGGTGCAGACATGCACAATGAACCTTCCACCTAAGCACATAATCCCTCTTGGAGGTCTTCACTGTTCTCTGTAAGAAGCCCAAGCCCAGCTGCACAACCTCTGGAGGAAGTTGGGTGGGGTGACAAGCAAAGAAAAGAGCCCCTAGTCTAAGCTGTCAGACTCCCCACAAAGCTGATATATCACCTTTCTCCCTGTCCTGGTAAGAGGAGGAGCAAGAAGCTGCTAGCACTACATGGGTTGTGATTCCTGGCTTCCATGAGTTCGCCCAGACTCTGCCAAAGTGAAACTGAGTTTACACTGCGGATGCTGTTTATCAACATACACACCTGTGTGAAGCCTGATTTTCTACAATGGCTGAAGCAAAAATAAGGTTCCAAAACAGGTTGGACAATAGAAATGCATTTTGTATGGCACTGTTGAATCTGAACCCTGGGCTATATGTTAGCATCGTTATTCCAAAAAATGTTCAATGGAGATATATTAATACAATGTTGCCAGCTGTTTCTTTGGAGGAGAAAGGCTGCCATTAAGTAAATATATTTTTTCTGTTCTTAAATGTTCAAGTGATCTTTTATGAAATGATGGTGTTAGTAGATAAAGACTGTTTTTATTATTTTACCGTCCACACCTCACAAAGGTAAAAAGTTGGCAATTTCAGGTTTAGTCTCATATATCTACCTGTAAAATCCAAATTCTGGGACTACTGACAGATCTCTATTCCAAGTCTGTTACTTGAGGGATACGTTATTTTGCCCACAGAAGTTGGTGGTGTGCTAAAGGCCACAGAGCAAGAAAGAGGCCAATCCTATATCCAAATCTCCATCTGGGCAGTGTGCCATGATGCGTTTTAAGAAGTCAATGCAAACTTGACCCCAAAGGCAAGGGAAATAAAAGCAAAAATAAATTAATGGGATTATATCAAGCTGCAAAGCTTCTGCAGAGCACAAGAAACCATCAACAAAACAAAGAGGCAACCAACCAAATGGGAGAAGTTATGTACAAACAATACCCCCAAGTGGGGGCTAATATGCAAAATATATCAAGAACTCACACAACTCAACAACAAATCTGATTAAAAAATGGGCAGAGGACCTGAAAGGACACTTTTCCAAGGGAGACATTCAAATGGCCAACAGATATATTAAAAAATGCTCAACATCACTAGCTATTAGGGAAATGCAAATCAAAACCACAATAAGATACCACCTCGCCATTTGACCCAGTGATCCCACTTCTAGGAATATACCCTAAAAAGCCTGAAACACCAACCAGAAAGAATACATGTACCCCCATGTTCATAGCAGCACTATTCACAATAGCTAAGATCTGGAAACAGCCCAAGTGTCCATCAGTGGATGAATGGATAAAAAAGCTGTGGTACATGTACACAATGGAGTACTACGCAGCTGTAAGAAAGAAAGATCTCTTATCCTTTGAGATGACATGGAGGGACCTCGAGAGTATTATCCTAAGCGAAACAAGCCAAGCAGAGAAAGACAAATATCACATGATCTCACTTATTTGTGGAATATAATGAACATAACAGTCTGAGGAACAGGGTAGACCCAGAGATGTGGAAGTAGGGTATAGACTGACACCCCTCAGAGGAGGGGGTGAGGGGGAGGGAGGAGATAAACCACAGAACTTATGCGCATGTATGCATAGCTGATGGACATGGACAACAGGGCTGGGGACGGGGTGGGGGGATGGGGAGGAGGGTGTCAATGGGGAAAAAAGGAGAAACATCTGTAACAAAAATAAATTAATAAAAAAAATATTCATCTTTAAAAAAAAAATACCACCTCAAACCTGTCAGAATGGTGATTATCAATAAGACAAGAAATAAGTGTTGGAAAGGATGTGGAGAAAAGGGAACCCTTGTCCACTGCTGGTGGGAATGTAAACTGGTGGAGCCACTATGAAAAACAGTATATAGGTTCCTCAAAAAAGTAATAATAGAGCTACTATATGACCCAGCATTCCCTCTTCTGGATATCTACCTGAAATATTTGAAAACCCTTACTCATAAAGCTGTACAGACCCCTATGTTCATCACAGCATTATTTATAATAGCCAAGACATAGAAACAACCCAAGTGTCCTTTGATTGGTGACTAGATAAAGATTATGTGGAACATATACAGTGGAATACTACTCAGCCATAAAAAGATGAGATATTGCCCTGGCCGGTTTTGCTCAGTGGTTAGAGCGTCAGCCTACGGACCAGAGTCGCGGGTTCGATTCCAGTCAAGGGCACATGCCTGGATCGCAGTTCTGTCCCCGGCCCTGGTCGGGGTCATACGGGAGGCAGCCAATCAATGTGTCTCTCTCACATCAATGTTTCTTTTTTTCTTTCTCTCTCTCTCTCTCTCTCTCTCTCTCTCTCTCTCTCTCTCTTTCTGTCCCCCTCCTTTCCTCCCTCTCACTCTATCTAAAGATAAATGGAAAAATATCCTCAGTTGATTGAAAAAAAAAAAGATGAAATATTGCCATTTGTGACAACATGAATGGATGTTAAGAGTATGATGCTATGTGAATAAGTCAGACAGAAAAAGACAAAAACCAGATAATTCCAGTCATATGTGGGATATAAAACAAAAAACAACAAATGAACAAACAAAACAAAACAAAAACCCAGATACAGACAACAGAAGGGTGGTTACCAGAGGGGGGCTATGGGAAGAATGAAGAGGGTAAAGGGGGTCCAACACACGGTGACAGGAAACCAGGTGGTGAGCACACCATGTACTACACAGATGTGTGTCATAAAGCTGAACCCCTGAAATGTACGTTATTAACCAATGTTGCCCCAATAAATAAATAAAAAGTTAGTTCACCATACTTTTTTAACTCCATGAAAATTTTAAATTATTTTAAACTATTTTAAGATACATTTTAACTACATATCACTTTTATTCACAATTAAAATAGAATTTGGCTGACGGAGGTTTATCAAATTGTTTCATTGCTTCACAGCCATAAATAAAGCTTGGGTGCCATATGTCAATTTAAGGATGGGTAGCTATATATTACTTTAACATATGGGTGAAATTCCACAGATACCTACAAAATAACTAGATATGCTTTGTGAATAGGTCTCCTAGTACCAGCCTAGCTCTTTTTTAAATGAATGCCTATTGTAAAACTTGGTTGTGTAGACTCTGGCAAGAATAACGTTTTCATCAATTTTTCTAATGTTTCCATAGATTCATGTGGTAGGCCAACAAACCCCAATGTGGGCAATTTTGAGATTGCAACAGGAAAAAGCCAAAGAAATTGAGGGTGAAAACCATGTGGCACATAGTTTTAGGAAAAGGATTAAAGTATTGGTCTCCATTTAATTTTTTTTCCTTTTTATTGAATTTACTGGGGTGACCCCAGTTAACAAAATTATATAGGTTTCAGGTGCACAATTCGACAATACATCATCTGTACAATGTATTGTGTGTGCACCACCCCAAGTCAAGTCTGGGATACTCTAAAAATAAGCAATATTCAAGCCTGTTCTTCCACAGACTTTGAGAAACTTGATTCCAAACTGTTTCTCATGAAAATCACTATACTGGGGGAGCTATTCATGGCAAACCACCTGGATAATGTTTATTCCTAGACCTCTTATTGATCATAATTGTAAATGTGTTCTCCATCAAAGTGCCCTCACATGTAAAATAAGTGCTAAATTCGGCCAACCCCCCTGCCCTCCCAGCTGCACAGCCAGGACAATTTTGGTTGGCTCCTGCAACAGTGACGGGCCTGTCCTGCCAATCAACATAAGGCAGGTGCCCACTGACAACATGCACTGCCAAACAGATCCTCTGAAATCCTGCACGGCACTGTTCCCTCACACCGCCTTTGTCTGCTATTTTCGTTCTCTCTTTCTCACTCTAAGTTGACTCTTAGCTCACTTTCCTTTTAGTTGTGACTAATCCATCATCTACAGATATGACTAATGACTTGCCTTTCAGGGTCTTATTATTCTGTTTGGGTGAATGGTGAATTGGCACTTGCTGTCTAGGGAAACAGAAGAGATGCTGAATTAATGAGCATGGTTAATTTGAATTCTCAAGAGTGGTTCAACAAACCAGGCTGCTTTGAACAGAAAACTGCAACTCAGATATTCTGACCTTTTAAATGCCATCAAAAGTGTAATGTAAGTATACTTTACTTCTGCAATAGTAGCATAAATCAGAATAACTGGCTTAATTAGTTTTGTTTGCAGCAAGCTGAGTTATTAAAAAAAAAAAAAAAAAAAACAACTCCTGGAGAGCAGTTGGTGTTGCCATCTGGCCCATCCCTTTGCTCCTGGTCTCTTTCCCTTCTGTTTCTTGCAGTCCAGAAGCTGACACTTCTCCAGACACAGGGCATTCTGGGTGTTAATACAAGTGGATGTGTGAGTACAGGTCTAAGGTCAGTCCACCTTCACAAGAAGGTTTACCTGGAAGAAATGTGGCCTTGGAGTGGGGGAGTCTGTGAGGGAGTAACAAGCAGTAAGGCTGCTGGCCTCTAAGGCTAGGGGCAAGAATACTGCCACTAACAATGCACACAGGCAGCTGTCCGTCAGCTGTGAACTGGGCACCCCATCTGGCCTAATCACAGGTTCCTAGATCCAAGCTCACCTCCTAGATGACCAGGTCTCCTAAACCATAGTCTATTGACATTCTTCTTGTCCCACTCTCATATTGCAGGTCTCTGGTTTTCCAGAATTTCCCATAGGAAACGGGAAAGAATGGTCCTGTACTCCAGTTAGGGTCTTTATTATTTAAACATTATCCCCACTTCAAGTGGCCTCGACTTCTGGAAGAGTAAATGTCTTCCTTATAAAACTGATTCCATGCCCCGGGAGTCAACTTGATTCTAGTCCTCTGCTCACTTGGCAATTGGCCTTGAGCAATTCACTGAATTTCTCTGGAAGTCAATGTTCTCATTCAGAAAATGGGAAAGTTGAACTGGATAAAATGTAGAGTACTTGACAGATTTAAGTTCTATGATTCTGTGATTTCCTGAACAAATACAACTACAGTGTCCTCTTTCTATTCTTTAGCATTAAAATCCATTCTCAGTTAACCAAACTAATAAAATACCTGTGCATGAATGCATGTGTGTGTATTTATATACACATGCATATAAATATTCACCATTAATTGTTTTTCATTTACTGATAAGAAAATACACATCCTGTTCCAAATGCAATTCATGCGTCTCATCATTTTTGAACCAATTAGCAATTATGAACACTCAGGAAGCTGTAGCTACACATAGCCCAGATCAGGGATTTCCCCTGAAATCCAAAAGACCCCTCAATATTGGAAGAAAGATAAAAAGACCTTTCAGTTTCCTTTCCAGTCAAGACTAGAAGGCAAAATTCTCAGTTTAAAGCAACGATAAATACAACTAACTAGAAAAGCTAACCCACTGAGGGAGCAGACCACCTTTGATTTCTTGGTCATCAAAAGTTAACCAAAACGTTCTGTCCCTCAACCATAGCAGCAGGCATCAATGTGCCAGAAATATTTTGTTTGCAAGATTTTAAAATGTAAGAATTCACAGTCCTTTATGTAGCTGAAAATAAAAGTGAAAAGGGTATTTAAAAGTCATTCAATATCTTCAAATTCAGTATATTTAATGTTCTATTAAACACTAAATACTGTGTGTGTGTGTGTGTGTGTGTGTGTGTGTAAAGAAAGCTCAGAGTTAAAATACCCTCTTTGAGCAATTACCAAACCCATCCTTTGTGCCCAACATATTCTGTCACATAGAAAAGCCTACAGAAGGCCCAAATAACTGGGGATATGGAGAAAAATAAATATTATTCCTGAAGTTTTTATCTGGTAATTGAATGTGCACCTGGTTTCAATCCAGGCCCAAGACTTGTTATACCCTTTCACGATGGTTCAAGTACAGACACTCCATAATACATTACTCTTTGTTACGTGAAAACTGTAAACGATTCAACCGGGTGTGAATAGCTCAGTTCTTGCCTTTTATCTTAGGGAGGACAAACCCGCATTGCCTTTATAAGGACGATAATGTAACCTGCTGTTTCTCTGCCACTTTCCCTTTTCCACACCCCTCTTCCGCCTGGCTGGGGCTTAAGGAGCCTGTGTCTGGGAAAGAGCAGCGCTCTCTCTACTGGAACCTCTCGAAGGGCACTCTAAAAAGGAGGCTATTTACGTCGGGCGGGTGCAGCAGTAACCTGAACCTCACTCTTTTGCAGATTAGATAGACACTCTTCTAACTCAGAGCTGAGATTTCATATCTGTCTTCTCAAGTGTCCCATGGTCTATTCTTGAGATTGAATCTCAAATTTCCTAGAATTCTTGAAAATCAGCCCACTTCAGAACTTGAAACTATTCTTAGTATTTCCCAGAGTCAAATTCAAAATAAATAGTTTTTTCTCAACTGTGCACAAAAGCTTGTCCTAAATATTATGTATTAAAGTACTGTTAAGGGCACGCTGGTTGTGCCCTAGAACCAAGAAGCAACTATTTCTGAGTTCTTCTAGAAATATCTCAGTTCTCTTAAGCACAGTCAAGACCCAAGAAAATAAGCAAAATGAACCCTAGAAAGCCAAACTACTTATGGATCACGGCACATGGGCCAAGCACTAAAGCTCGTGTACTTTATTCATGTCAGGACACTTCAAGGCCCTCTACTCGTATTCAAACCATTCTAATCAGTGTGGTTCTTCCCTGTCCCGGGGTATGACCAGCCGAACAGAATTTAGAAACAAGAATGAGAAAATGAGTTAAGTCAGGCCAGCTGAGGGCAGCAGGGACTACAGCTAACAGTAGGCTGGTACTTGAAGTGACTGGAAATTATTTTAAAAGTAGATATTGGAAAATATAAAAATAAAGAATAGCCACCTGGAGCCATTTAATGTAGGAACTCACAGCTCTATCTAGCATAAGACCCCCTGGAGTCTCTAAGCATCAGAATTGGCTAAAATGTGAGAAGTTTTAGAGCCTAAGTTCATAAATTTCAGTCTGAAAAACGTCATTAAGCATACACTGGCCCAATGGTGCTACACACGTACAACCTTACTGTTAATTTTTTTAAAACTTCAGCAAAATATGGCTTCACACTCTCATTTCTGACTAGTGGAGCTTGACTCAGATCTCTACACCAACGCACCCAAATAATCTACCATTACTATGAGTAAATCTATAGCCTTACGGCAAAGCCCTACTTGCACTCATTTGACACTTGTGAATGTATCTGATGCAATGGAATACTCGCTATAATTTTTCACTTCCCCCATGTTTCATTCAAATTATTTCAGTTAAAAAGATAAATGCATTACTAATTCAATAATCATATTTTTCTGCTACAACTTCTGGAAAGTTGCAGTAAATCCGAAAATACAAACATCCAATTGAGTTCAGTTGGATCTAAATGACACGACCATAATCAGCTGAAAGGGGTTCCTGGCTGACTTCACAGCAGCAACTAGTTTGTGTGGCCGGATGCATTTGGATGTTTGTTTGACTAAACAGTCAGCTGAACATGTGGCATTGTTCAGATGCGATATTAAAGTTATTAAAATGTACATGCACACACACATACATAACATATAGATTATAGAAATAGAAAATCTGCTTGAGAGAAAGATGAAAAGGATCCCCTAGATTTAAAGAATGTTTATAGCTTTGTGCTATTGTTGCCAGTGGAGTTGAAAACCTTACGTTCTACTAGAAAATACCATTCTGAGCCATCTAGGTTTTCCAATAATAGTTTGCCTCTCAGATACAGTTTAAGAAATTGCTAAATATTCCCAATAGTAAGTTTTTATGTTATTAAATAAAAATGTGACCTAATATATTCTTTTGATAAATGCAGCATGCACACACAAGTAAGGTACAATAATTGATTCTATTTTTCAAAACTTCTTAAATTGATGTCCTATCAAAGTGGATACAAGGCTACCAAATTACCACATTGAAGTCTGAAGACCAAAGGTGTTATCTATTTCTTTAACCACCTCTGTCTCAGTTCACACAATAGAAAATACACTCAGAGGTCCTCAATTAAAATCAGTTCTGGTATACTGTAACTGTTGAAATTTTTCTCCCAAGAGATATTCAATTTCTAGTGTCCAATTTCATTCGTAAGTGATGCTATGACTTTTTCTAAGCAAAATATAAGATTAATGAGAGCAATTATTCACACTATACTGTACCATTACTTAATTTACAGACAATCTTGCTTCAGAAAAATCCTGCTGGGCTTCTCCATACACACGGGCTCCTACTCCTCCATAAACAAGGCCATTTTGTGTTGTCAGCGTTTTTGTTCACTCATTAATAACCTCAACAGAGAATAAGGAGCAGTCCTAAAACCCAGGGTAAAACCTATAAACTGGGAGACGTGAAATGCAGTGTTCTCTAGTGGGGAAAATGTGTGAGCATTGGTGACATCCCATGAGCTACACGCACCATTGGCATCTACTGTAAATGGGTTAGAAACTCACATTCTTCTTTTCCCACGGGGATGTGAAGGCTTTAAAAAGTAATCTTGAACTATTCATAGGCCAGAGTTTCCCCAAATTAACCTAACAATTGCACCCCCCCACCCCCACAACAACTCAAATTTTCAAAGCATAGCCCCCAAAAGTGTATTATCAGATAGCCTGGATCTGGGTTGCGAGGGGTGAAGCTTTACAATACCTGCTGGGGTCAGTCCTTCTCAGTCCTGGAGTTCATTTCAGCAAGGGAAGGAAAAACTTAACTTTCTTCTTCCCAGGAAGCTTGAGTGTTTGAGGGCTTCACTCCCACCAGCCCTTCTTATAAACAATCATTCACCTAGGGCAATGGGGTTTCACAGGGTCTGCTCATTACAATCACCAAGGAGCTCTTTATGCAACATGTCCAGGCCCAGTGCCAGATGAATTCCATTAGCATTTGAGTGTAGGGCCCAGGCACTAGTATTTTTTCAAAGCTACCACAGTGATTTTAATCTCTAACCAGACTGAAAAACACTGCTCCAAAGCAGTGGTTCTGGATCAGGGCAATTCTGCCCACTCTCTGGGAACATCTGGCAGGGTCTGGGGACATTTTTAATTAGTCCCAACTGGGGGTGGCTCGTGGATAGAGCCCAGGATGCTGCTAAACCTCCTGAAACACACAAGACAATCCCCTCACAACAAATAATTGCATGGTCCCAAATGTGAACAGTGCTGCTGCTGAGAACTCCTGCCCTAGAGAAAGAGCTCGTGGGAGAAACAGCCTGCTCTCTCTCTAACTCTACAGATACTCACAAAGGAAGAAAAGAGGCAGTAAGTAGCTTTCAGGAGGAAGATTTGCAACCCCAACACTCCGTCCGGCAAGGCCAAAGGTAGCTCTAAATGGACCCTGTCTAACACAATGGATCATGTCCCCGTGTGTCTCTCATTGGCTAGGTGACCTTGGAGGAGGGCATGAAGATAGGGTTCACTGGAACGAGCTCTCAAATGTCAAACTAAGGATAACTGAGCAACGTTTTCTGAAGAAAGAATAATAAAATAAGGAGTAATGTTTCTTCTTCTATGACCTTTTTGTTAGTTGCTGATAACCAGAACTATGTACTTCTAGAATTAAAATAAAACTATTCCTATTATTTTTTGACTGGATTCATAATGCCCCATGATGGACTCCTTGTAGAGAAAGGCCTGATGATCAGAATCATCTTTGTCTGGAAGGTTAACAATAAAACAGAGCTATTATTGCTGAAAGAACCTGAATCATCCATGGCATCTATGACCTGGGCTTAAAAGTTTTCTGTTAAAAAGCAAAGATCTGCCAGCTGATATCTGGAAGCAAAACCTCTTGGTCTCATTGTGGAAGCAAAAACTTTCACCTAAAAAAGTTCAGTCGAACCTCGGCTTTAAATGGAATCAGGTAAATGAATCCCCCATTCTCAAGGAGGCTATCAGTTTGTGGACATTTATAGCTAGGAGTGGCTATTCAATTACTTAATTTACAAATCTGGATACAGTGACTAACTTGAAAAGACAAATGCCTTAATGTCTAGATGTGATAAGTGTCCAATCTACTTCCTCTTTGCAAATAGGACTCACTATAAATTGAAAACAAATAGTTGAATAATAACTTCTAAACAAGTAAATGCATTCATGAGCATTTGATTCCATTTAAAGGGATTTTTTTCCTGTTTGTTTTGTCTTTGCTTTCGTTGTTTTTTAATCAGCTACTAATTGAAAAATGGCTATATAGCCTTAGATATTTTTAAGAGAGAAAAATGCCTAAAATTCACCTTTGCATCCAGTTGGAAATTAAGCTGGCTGTTTTAACCAAAGGAAATTCTTGGAGGTCAAGTTCATCTACTACTTAAACCGCTGAGTTTGCAACTGAAGGCTCAAGAAGGTTGAAAGATGCTCAAGGTACAGTCAACTAAAACAGCAATCACTTTCACTGATGTTCCCTCCATGTGTATATTGTGTTTTCTTGGAGGGAATGTAAATCCTTACAAGTAGGACAATATCCCACCATCTCTGTTTCATTCTACCACAATGCATGCACACTTTCACTTGCTTTCACTTACTTTCAGTCCATATAAAAACACCCAAAAGACTCGCCTCTCATACCAACTCCAAACAGAAGGACTCTGTAAATGAATGACTCAGTGAACCTGCAGCTTGAGATGAACCTTGCTATTGGTTCCTGTTTACAAGTCAATGACTCAACCAAAGTGTGTGGGTACTTGTAAGTATAAAAGATCATGTCTTACCACCCATATCAAAAATTAATCGTAATGGCAGGATAAATACAAGCTACCAATGCCCAAGTGTATAGGCTGATGATCAAAGAACATTGCATCACTTCATTTTCCAATTAATTACCGAAATAAAAACATAATGCAAATGTGCTACAAATATACCTTGGTGAGGATAGCAACTGTCAAAAGATTTGTCACTTTAGAATGAGAAAAGAAGTAAACACAAAAGTTAAATATAGTGGCATTCTAAATGATGCATCAAATTTTTAACTACATAAAATTGTTAAATTTTAAGAAACATTTGCCTGACCCACTAAGTTTACCTGAATCCAGGCAATAATAAGTCACAATGCAATGTTATCCTTATCTAAAGACATGCCTTACTTAATGCCAGGCATCATTTAAAAGCTGCACCTCAAAACTTTTCTTGTAAGTTAAATCGTGCATTGATTGAAAACTCAACGAGTTCTTTATTTTAAAAAGTCAATTTGTAGAGAGAATTGTTTTGTAAGTTAACCTCCTGCCCCTAAGTTATTTCCTTTTTTTTTGGTTCGAAATAGTAAGTTTCTTTAAAATAGTGCACACCATTTACTTCTCATGCTCATCAAAAAGTAATCAAGAAGAATGGAAAAGTCATTAACGTCACCTTCCTGTTAATCCATTACTCCCTGAAGACAAGCTTCATGGCAATGACCCACCTTTGGTAGTAACTCAACCAAAATATCTTTCTAAATGACTCTCGTCCCCGTGAGAACTGCACAGCCAAGGCTGCCCACAGCGTCCGGGCAGCAGCTCTGCCTGTCCTGGAAAGAGCGAGGGATGCAGCAGTGAACTGAAAGGCCCAGCTAAGAGGCCTCAGCACAGCAGGAGAACTGACTCTTGCTGCCTCCATCTCCCAACACAAACAACCGATCATCCTATGTGTCCCACCCTTTCTAGTTCCATTTGCGCTTAAAAGAACATTAGATGCATTAGAAGCCAAGCTTCAGGAGTCCATTTTTAGCCCTACAAGGAAAGGATTAGGATGAAATGGAATCCAACAGGTAAATCCCCAAGTACAATATTGAAAATGTACGCCATTGTGTCACTGCTAAAATTGGAAGCCACCACTGCTCTAAGCTGACTGCACATTCACCCCTGAGCGGCTTTCAAATACAGCGAAAACCCCAGATATTTTGAATGAAAAAAGCCCACAGTTCATAAAACCAATCATTTTAGTTCTAACTCAACCACAGGTAACATAAAAGGACTATGAGGCTTTTTTGTTTGTTTTTTTAAAGGAATGATTTTTGTTTCCTCTTGAGTTCAAAGTGGTTTCAAAACCAAGATGCAGAAAATTAAATCTCTTCCAAAGGTTTAAAAATTGGGGTTTGGAGCCACCTCAGCAGACGCAGAGGATATTATGCTTTGGAAAACAAATGAGTGTCCAAACACATCTGTACACTTTTAAAAAGGAACATTTAAACAACCAAAAAAAAAGATTTCTCTTGTAAGGTAAAGAGTGTGCTATTCAGAATCTGTTTGGGGGAGTTGGGCGTGAGGGTGGAAGGGTTTTGAGTAGGGAAGGGAAACATTTGAAGCATTTGAGGTGCAAAGTAAAGATACAGATTCATGCTAAGGCCCCCAACACCATGAAAAATAATCTTCAAGGTCAAGTAAGACGTATTTATAGGCATTCAGGCAACCCAGCATCAAGCCTGTGTAGGGACACCATACTTCCTTTTAAATGCTGTTGCTTTTCAGAACAAATATGCTTTTCTTCCTGCACATAAACTATTAACTGGATTCCAAAACCTTTGGTCACCTGTTCCACAAGCGAGCCCCAGTAGGAAACTGCACACAACTAGGAAAACGCTCGAGTTCAAGGTGGAAGAATCTCAGAGGGGTCTGGTTTCATCTTCGGTGCTCACAGACCTCGCCCGACTAACCAGGGTCCCATGGAGTTATTTCTCCTCTCCCTCCCAGGCCTCTCCTAATCTTCTCCAAGCTTGCTTGACCGACAACTGTATAAACGAAAACCAATCTAGGGGAAGAGGCACACATCATGATTGGGGGGCAGATGTTCGCTCCTTCCCCAAACCACCCCCTCGCCAGTGCCTGCACTTTCTAACGTGCACAGAGCGCCCTGTATGGGTCAGAACTCTCTACTGAGTCGCCCCAGCCAAAGCAGTGTCCCAGCACGTACTGACCCACCGTTCATGCCACTGTAGACATTCCGGTGATGGGGCGACACGTCCTCTGGCGCCTGCCTGCGCAGGGTGCCCTCCCTGCTGCCTCCGCCGCTGCCGCCGCCGCCGCCGGCGTGTTTGTGATCAGGGCTCCCCCCATAATGCTGTTTGAGGTGCTCAGGGCTGGTGCCCCTGGGTCTGGGTAGATGCTCCAGGCTCCCACCGAGGGCATGTTTCTGAAGGTGCTCGGGGCTCCCTCCGCTGTGCCTGGTGTGCTCGGGGCTGCCCCCAGGTCTGTGCTTCTGGAAGTGCTCCGGGCTCCCGCTCAGCACGTGCTTGGGCAGCGTTTCAGGGCTGCTCCCTGGGTGCGGGTGCCGTTGCTGTTCGGGGCTGCCCTTGCACAAGGGTTTGTGGTGCTCAGGGCTGGGTCCTTTGAGTGCTTTGGGGTGATCTGGGGTCCCAGAGGCCCTGGGTTTCTGTAGATGCTCTGGGCTGGTGCTCCTGTGCTTGGCGTGCTCCGGGCTGCCCTCTGCCCGGGGCTTCTGCAGGTGCTCGGGGCTGCCGCTGCTCGCATGGTGCTTGTGGTGGTCGGGGCTGTCGGTGCTGCCCGTACTGGAGGTGCTGCTGCCGTCACCCACGTCCCGCACGTAGGGTGCCGCAGAGGCGGTGAGCTGGCACAGGCTGGCCTGGCTGTCGATGGAGCAGCGGCTGCCCGCGCAGCCCGCGCCCTTCTCCTCGTCCAGCAGCACGCAGAGCTCCTTGAGCTCCATGTTCTCCTTCACCACCTCCTCCTGCTTCACCTCCAGCTCCTTCAGCTTCTGCAGGTACAAGGCCACCTCCTTGTGCATCACGCCCGCCGTGAAGCGGCCCAGTCTCTGCCACTCCCGGGACACCCTCTTGCCTTTCTGCCGGTCGTCGTCCAGGAAACAGCAGAGGTCCCTCAGTTCCTGGTTGTCCTCCTGGAGTTTCTGGTTGATATCCTGGGAAGAGAGACACAACCATTCAGGAGGGTACACACGAGGCTGCACCAGGCGTTGACTCGGGGGTGCGGGAGCCTAGAACTGGTGAGCTCTCTGCAGGTACCCCAGGACACGAGAAGGTGAGAGGAAACTGCAGGTGTGTAGCTATCCAGAAAAGCAAAAGTGATAGGTATTGGTTATGCTCCCTGCCTAATGCTTTATGTGTATTATCCCATCTAGTTTTCTCCAAAACGCTTAGGGGGTAATTGGGGTGGGGGAGGGTAATGATTATTACGGTTCTTTTACTTTTACAGGAGAGAAAACTAGACCTTGTAGTTTGTCCTGGCCAAGGTCATCCATTCAGTATTTAGGGAGCAGCCTGTTAATTAACAGGAAATACGTAAAAAAAAAAAACACAGCACTCCCCTGTCCCACCTTCAAGGCAGAAAGATGGCTACCTGGATAGCAGCCCCAATTCCCCACCAGAGGGAACAGCACAATTGCCCTCTAGTGGCACTTCAGTCCTGCACATGCAGCCCCCACTGGCCACAATCCCTGCACACCCCCAGGCTTCTCACAGGAAACACAGCAACACTGAGCTCCTGGGTAATATTCAAACTCTCCTCCCCAAACTGCACCTCTCAGCAAATGCCACCTCCTTCCATCCTGTGGCTCTTTATAAGAACCGTAGTTACTCCTGGTGTCTCCGGCTCCCTTGCCTTCCACTTCTGAGCCAAAAGAGCCTTCGGAAATCTGACTCCAAAATGTATCTCATCTCATCACTCCCATGCTTAAAACCCTTCATAGCTTCTCATTGCCCTTGGATAAACTGCAAAACCCTTCAAGTCTCACCAGGCCCCCAATCTTCTGGCCCAGCCTATTTCCCCAACATGAATGATGAGTCATTGGTTCATTCACAAATACTTAGAAAGCAGCTATTATGTGCCAGATACCAGTCCAGACGCTAGGGATACACCAGTGGATGCAGCAAGGACCCTGACATCCTACAGCTTTCATTCTGGTGGGAAAGACTGGCAAAAAGCAAATGCAGTACATAATGTCATGCAGTGAGAAGAGCTGGGAAGAAAACTAAAGCAGATTAAAGAATACCATTTTTTTTTTTTTATCCTCACCCGAGGACATTTTCTCATTTTTTGTTCAGATAGAGTGGGAGGGAGAGAGAGGAAGAGAGAGAGAGAAACATCAACGTGAAAGGGACACATCGAGTGGCTGCCACCCGCACGACCAACCAGGGCCGGGGACAAACTGCAACCAAGGTACGCGCCCTTAGCGGGAACCGAACCCGGGTCTCTCTGGACTGCAGGCCGACGCTCTAACCGCTGAGCCAAACCAGCCAGGGCAAGAATACCATTTTTTTTAAAGAGAAGGCACCTCTGCAGAGAGGGAAAACATTTCAGCAAAGACCTGAGTGAAATGAAGGAGCAAACATTTGGGAGATGGTCCCAGGCAGAGAGAAGGTCAAGCAGAAAAGCCCTGTGGCTCAAGGTGCAGCGAGGCCAGCATGCTGACAGTGAGGAAAGCCAGGAGGACAGAGCTGGGAAAGAGGTCTGAGAGGTGGCAGGGGCCAGGTGCTGCAGAACCTCATCAGCCGCGGGAAGGACTCTGGATTGCTGGTGAGCAGAGGATAGAGGAGTAACATGATATGCTTCATTTTGTAAAGAATCACCATAATTTTGTGTGAGAAATAGATTGGCTGGCGGGGGGAGGGGGGGAGTGGATAGAAGAGAGGGAGACAGGCTACAGTGGAAGCCTGGAGACCAGCTCGGAGGCTACTAGACTAGTCCAGGTAGAGGAAGATGATGATGGCTTGCACACATGGTAACAGTGGAGAAGGTAAGAACATCCTCTTCCCATCATGCTCTGAGCTCCACCAACACTAGCCTTGTTTCAGGGGCTCAAGGGACAAGCCCTGGCCCTCTTCACTTGGAATACTTTCCCCCAACCTTCTACACAACCTTCAGGTCTTACTTTGTTATTTCCCCATAGAAGCTGTCCCTGACGACTACCCCAGGCTAAAGGAAGTCCCCTTCTATGCTCTACCATGACCCCTTAGACTTTGCCTCTGTTGCACTTATTACAATTTGTAATCACATATGGTTGAGTGACACATGGTTGAGTATGAATATTAGTCATGTCTCTAGCCTCATCAGAGTCATGAGATTGGAGACGACCGCCCCCCACCATTTATTCTGTTCACCTTTGTGTATCCAGAACACTGCATCCCACCACAGATACCTGAAACCAAGGAATTTAAAAAATTGAGAAGTCCCCGTTTCTGCTCAATTCACACATATAGTAAAAAGGGGTAACTGTTTCTTGAAGGTGTAGTGGGGGTGAAACAGGGGTGGCTACCTAAGATCTCCCCTGCTTTACAAAGCCTGAAAACCTCTGCTCTTCTGACTCCATCAACTAGTCCAGAACTAGAGATACTCAGAGAGCAGACTTAATTCTCTTAAACTCAGGTTGATTCCAATACTTCCCTTGCTACTGACCAGGAAAATAAACTAGACTACATCTGCCAACCACACCCTGCACCTTCTAACATATGAGGCCAAAGATGGGAGGGACATTTAAGGCCGGAGGAAGAGGACGATCTGTGCAGCTTCATGTTCAGCTCCAGTGATAACTCTTTTTTTTTTTTTAACTTATCTTTATTGTTGAATGTATTACAGATGTTCCTCATTTTTCCAGTGATAACTCTTGGCATTACCGACACCTGTTTCCTTGTCTCTAATGCTCATCTATTCCTTTGCTTCTCATTGCCACTTTCTGACCTCAGGCCTGGCATTTGATAAAGCCTCTCTGTCTCAGACTGCCTCTGCCCCTTGGTCTGCCCCATTCCCTCACCCACTCCAATACAAGCTCTCTTTGGTCAGACTGATCTCCAAAAGCACTCCCTGCAGGTTATGTCCCTCCTGCATATCAACACATTTATAACCCTGCACATTACCTCCCCTTTGCCAGGGAAATGAATAAGCCCTTGGCCAGGCCAGAAAGGCTTTCTCCTGCCTTTCCACCTTTAGCTTCTTCTATGTGAGCTAATTCTGAACCTTGATTTCATCTAGTTTTCCAGCTAGAAAATACTATCTTCTCCCTTATATGGACTTATAAGAGGAGAGATTCCACGGAGAAGACTCCCCCAGCCCTAGAATGACACTTGGAGTACAGCAGCACCAGGCATGAATGAACGAATGAAAGAAGAAAGAAAGAAAGAGAGAGAGAGAGAGAGAGAGAGAGAGAGAGAGAGAGAGAGAGAGAGAGAGAGAGAGAGAAAGAAAGAAAGAAAGAAAGAAAGAAAGAAAGAAAGAAAGAAAGAAAGAAAGAAAGAAAGAAAGAAAGAAAGAATTTTCCCACACTCTGCTTACTGCCTGTAAGGCACACTAGCTAGAGCACTCACTGGGCATCATTTTTTTTTCTTTTCTAATGTAGATATCTTAGCTTGGAAGGCAGAGTCCATCCCAATGTCCTTCTTTGCATATTTGACACCCCTAGCAAGGTGCTTTGCTTGGAGTGAACACCTAACATGTGTTTATGGACTGACCAACCCTTCAAAGCCCGAGGCCTGTTGTCAAAATAGGATACAGCTCTAGCTACTGAGAAAGGATTTCTTATGATTAGTTGCAGCAAGCCCCTGCTATGTTGGAGTCTACAGTAATCAGAGAATAAATTATCCCTTGACACTGATGCTTTAGGGGAAATCAGAAGCTGTGGATATTCTGAGAAAACAATACTAAACAAACAAACTTTTTAAGCCTCAAAAATGATTCCACATTTAGTTCCATCCTGGCATTTCATAGAAAGTTCAAGTCATGTTCTTCATCTAACTACATTTCCATCTGAAAATACTTCCCTCTGACTATCCTACAACGATTCCTGATTACTCCAGAACTGGGACGTAAACAGGGCTTGTACTTCTGTGGGCTCCAAGGAGTGAATGCCCTTCCTAAACAAATACTTCTCGAATTCCAGTTGGGGGAGAAAGGGATGAATATGGGCCCACTCACTCTCCTTTATCACATCTTCTTCTTCCTATTATTCGTTTTCTTGGGAATAGTATTTACTCTCCAACTGTGAGCTATTTCCTTTGCCTTCTGATGAACAGCTAAGCAACCAGCTTGATAATGACCTTGTGAGCCAGCTTCTTCAAGTCTTCAAGTTTTGGGCTTTCTTTTTCAAAATACTAGTGTCCTTTTAACATTGCCACAAGCCACCAGATGTTATCCTTCTGTTTAAAGTGAACTATTCAAAGATTAAACCATCTCATAGCATCCAACCCAAAATTTATTCCTAAGACTCTCAAGTACTGTATCTGTGGTTGAAGAAGAATTGTCTTGTTATTTTTCATCATCGCAGGATGGCAAATTGGTGTTTTGGTAAACAAAGAGGAAAATTAATGTGCTGCAGAGATCCAGTTTCCCCAAACCCACCCCCACCCCTAAAATTGCAGGTCAGAGCAGCATGAGTGTTGGTACATGGTCAGCAATGCACAGACATGGTTCTCGGGAATCCCTTCCTTACAACATCAGAACTCTAATCTCCTTTCTCTATCCCTTTCAGGACCATACATTCTAACCAGAGAATGTCAACTAGCCAAAAGAACAGAAAGTCAGCCTATTTTGAACATTTATACCTGTATGACCTTGAGAAAGCTCTTTAACTTCACTGGTGTTTCTTCACCTATGCATCAATACACCCAGTTAGAAGATGAGAATACTGAGGCTCAAAGAGGTTAACAGTTTGCCCAAGCTACCCAAATTGTCAGAATCCAAATCCTTTGTCTTTCCACTGCCCCACACTGCACTACTTCCCAAATGTTTAAACACAAACAAGTCAGCCAGTGGCTAGACAGAGTCACAGGCTCCTCAAAGAAAAAGAACTGATGCTCCCATCTCCCCATGTCTACAGCTATACTACTACCGAGTAGCCTTGAAAATGTTTAGATCCAATTTCAAAGACAGCTCACAAAGGGCATTTAACATAGAAGTATTATGGCCTTGATTACCCTGAATTCACAGTCCTCAATTGAGAATCCCAAACCATTAGAGGCAGCAAAGAAAAAAAAAACCTTTCCTTTTAGAATTATTCAGCCAACCACATTTACAGATCACTATGGTGTCCAGAGAAGCTCTGAGTTGAGATGATGAAGAGAACGGAGAAGATTGGCCTCTCAGCAGGGTCTAAAACAGCCTCCTGAGAGGTGGGTTGGAGGTCTTGGAAATACCACCTTACAGCTGTCCAGGAATGATGGGAAGGAAGAGTAGAAGCTGTGTCAGAAAGTAACCAGACCCCATCATTTCTGAACTTGATAAGGATGTGGGTTGGGATATCGTTTAATACCAGGTCACAAAGCTAGACCACCAGGAGACTCCCCTACTTGGGGTATGACTAACCTTAACTGGCTTACTAGGTATTTCTCTGAATGAGGCTAGCGGAATGAGGACCGGGCCCCCCACTCTCACACATTGACCCACATATACATAGTCAATCCACACAAGCTGAAAGAACTTACAAGTATTTCTGAGCTATTATGTCAACGCTCCATTCTATTAATTGACTAATTAATTTAAAAGTCTTCCAAGTCACATTATAGTCCAAACCCTGGAAGAATATTAAATTGGAGGGTTACAAACTATACTTTTTTATTTCAACTTTACCTAAGAAATCTAGATCCTGGGGATGTGTCCTCTCCCAGTGAAAATAACTACCCTTTTTTGTAGTCAAGTCCAGTGTTAAGACTTCTACATTATTATAACTTATTGTCACAACCCCCTAGGAGATGGTTATTTTTTTAAATATTTTTTAATTTTCAATTACAGATGACATACAATATTATATTATTTTCAGGTGCACACCCCAGTGATTAGACATTATATAACTTACTAAGTGATCATTCTGATAAATCTCATACCCATCTGACACCATACACAGTTATTAGAATATTATTGACTATATTCCCTATGCTGTATTTTACATCCCCATGACTATTGTGCTACTACTAATTTGTACTTCTAAATCCCTTCACCTTTTTCAGTCATCCTCCCAACCCCACTCCGATCTGGCAACCATCAAAATGTTCTCTGTATCTACGAGTTTGTTTCTGTTGTGTTTGTTCATTTATTTTGATTTTTAGATTCAATTGTTGATAAATGTGTATGTATTGCCATTTTGTTGTTCATATTTTCTATCTTTTTTATTTTCTTCTTCTTAAAAAGGAGCTTTTAATATTTCATGTAATACTGGTTTGGTGGTAATGAACTCCTTTAGCTTTTTCTTGTCTGGGAAGCTTTTTATATGCCCTTTGATTCTCAATGATAGCTTTGCTGGGTAGAGTAATCTTGGTTGTAGGTCCTTGCTTTTCATCACTTTGAATATTTCTTGCCAATCCCTTCTGGCCTGCAAAATTTCTGTTGAGAAATCAGCTGACAGTCTTATGGGAGCTCCCTTGTAGGTAACTAACTGCTTTTCTCTTGCTGCTTTAAAAATTATCATTCTGTCTTTAACCATTTTCATTTTAATTATGATGTGTCTTGGTGTGGGCCTCTTTGGGTTCATCTTTTTTGGGACTCTCTGTACTTCCTAGACTTGTATGTCTATTTCCTTCACCAGGTTAGGGACGTTTACCATTAATATTTTTTTAAATAGGTTTTCAAATTTTCGCTCTCTTTTCCTTCTGGCACCCCCATGATGCCAATGTTGGCACACTTGACGTTTTCCCAGAGTCTGCTTATACTATCTTCATTTTTTTGGATTCTTTTTCTTTTTGCTGTTCTCATTTGGGTGTTTTTTGCTTCCCTATATTCCAAATTGCTGTTTTGGTTCTTGGCTTCATCTACTCTACTGTTGATTCCCTGTAAATTATTCTTCATTTCAGATAATGTATCTTTCATTTCTGACTGATCCTTTTTTAGGCTGTTGAGGTCCTCACTAAGTTCCTTGAGCATCCTTATAATCAGTGTTTTGAATCTGCATCTAGTAGATCACTTGTCTCCATTTTGTTTAGTTGTTTTTCTGGAGTTTTTTTCTGTTCTTTCATTTGGGACATGTTTGTCTCCTCATTTTGGCAGCTCCCCTGTTTGTTTCTATGTATTAGGTAGAGCTGCTACATCTCCCAGGCTTGGTAGAGTAGCCTAATGTAGTAGGTGTCCTGTAGGGTCCAGTGGCACAGCCTCGCCTTTCACCCAAGCTGGCCACTCTAGGTGTACTCCCCCATGCGGGCTGTGTACATCATCCTGTTGTAGTTGAGCCTTGATTACTGTTTTCATGTCAATTGGGAGGCACTTACCCCCAGGCCAATGGGCTTCAGGGATAGGCTGCAACCACCTTGGAGGATATCTGTATAGGGGCCCACCCCAAGGAGCAGTGGGGTTCTGGTGCCCACAAAGTCCACCCCTTGTGTGTGTCACTTGTGGAGGTAGTTGGGTGGCACTTGGACATGGTCTAAAGCTGTCCACCAGGTTCACTAGCTCTGGGGCCTCCCAGGAGGGGCAGGTCAAGGTCAGCCACTGCCTATGTTCTGCCCGGGGCCACTCAGCATGAGCTACAAAGTGACTGCAGATGGCTACCACTTGTGCTGGGTTTGGAGGTGCCCAGGAAAGGCCAAGCTGTGAACCAAGGCTGCTGCCACTTGTGTTGGGCCTGGGGCCACTCAGAAAGAGGTACAGGGCATGCTGAGGCCAGACGTTGCTTGAGAAATTTTAGGAAAGTCTGAAGCATGAGCCAAGACAGGTCATTTGCATGAAGAAAAAAAAAAAACACTGGAAACAGCTTGGGTAGGCCCAAAAGTTGGTGGGGCAAGGTTTCAGGAAATCACCAGGGCAGGGCAAACAGTGATAGCCAGGTCAATGGAGACTCAGATATGGCGCCAGCTGCTGGCTCTGTGGGGGAAGGGCCCAGAAAAGGAACAATGGCCTCACTTCTGTCTGGGAGAAAGCTGTCCCTCTAGCTCTCGCCCTGATGCCAGACAATTCAGTTCCTCCCCGTATGTCCCTGATGCCTTTCGAGTTGCTGCCCCAGTGCTGGAGCTCAGAGGGAGTGAATCCAAGTAAATCTGTGAACTGGTCCTTTAAGAGGAACTGCCTGGGACTCCAGAAGCCCTCCTCATTCAGCCATAATTCCTTCTGGTTTTGACAACCAGAAGTTATGTGCACCTCTCTTCCTAGCACTAGAACCCTGGGCTGGGAGGCCTGGTGTGGGGCTGGGAGGCCTGGTGTGGGGCTGGGAACTCTCGCTTCTCCCAGTACCTCCACAGCTGAGATATCCATCCCAATTTTTTTCCATCACACCTGGATGTGGGACCAGCCTGTTTGAGTCTCCGCCCCTCCTACCAGTCTCAATGTGGTTTCTTATTTAAATCCTTATTTGTAGGACTTCTATTCAGCTAAATTTCAGGCAGTTCTGGGTGATGGTTGTTCTGTAGTTTAGTTCTATGTTTGATATCTGGAGATGGTTATTATCATTGCATTTTATTGACAAGTAAAATGAGACTCTGAGAAATTAATTACCCAAGCTCACCCTCCTGGAAAATGAGGATTTTAGACACAAACCCATCTCTGAGATGATCTTCCCACTACATTAGCCTGCCTAATCCCACAAGAGTCTAGTACTTAATAAATACTCCATTAGTAATGAATTAAGCCAAGGAAAAGAGTAAGCCTTGGGATTTTTCTGACTGTGGGATCTTCCTAATTGCATCAACTCTAGGGACTATATGATAGTCAGTTAAGGACTCAGAAGAGGACCATCTCCACCTGGACTGGGCCCAGCACCCAGGTGAGCATCTAGGGTTCTGCTCCTCCCACTCCTCCTAGCCCCAGAATCCCAGAGCTGGAGGGTTGAGGCAATGAAGAAGTGTCTACAGCCTGAGAAGTGGGTGGGAGTGGAAAGGAGACAAGAACAGCATGTGCCTGCGGGAATTTGCTCCCTAAGGTCCCTGCAGTGATTGCGTTTGTGTCTGGCTTCCTATAAACAAAAGCAGAACAATGAGAGGAAGGAATACCAGGAGGCACCAGTGCAGGCAGTGAGGAGAGGAAGTTCGTGGTGCACGCCCGCCCGCAGGGCGGTTCCCGGCCACCGGTGTGCAGCAGCCTGCCGGGCAGGCACACTGCTGGCACACGCAGAGCTCTCCAAGGAGAAAAGAAAGTTGGGGAGGAGGGATGTTCGTTTTGTTCTTCTCTTTCATTTCTTTTTCCTAGTAGCAAAGCAGGAGGGCTGGCTCAAAAGGCAAGCATCGCTGACTGACTCTTAGTGTACCCTTTCATAACCCTGAGCCTCCCATACTGAGTCCTTTCGCTGCTCTCACATGGGAAATGAACATTAAAATCAAACTGGGGGGGGGGGGTTACATGGGGGGCAGGCAACCCCAGATAACATCATCTGAACTCAGGGAGAAGGAAAGCACAGGAGCAGGTAGAAAATGTGAAGGCAGAGCTTAAGCTCTTCTGCGCCGGGTGATATGCCAGCTCTGAGGGTGGGGCCCGCAGCTTCTCCCTGGCCCTGGCCAACCCCTCTCCCCAGCATTGGCCCCCAGTTCTCACCCTCCGCCAGCCGGAGAAGTCGGGGCGCCAGAGCAGCCGTTTTGTATCTTGATCCCCAAGGGCGAAGATGCCCTGGACTAGCTCCCTCACTTGCCTTTTTCCCTGACGGTATGTAACCCAGTACTGTAACCCAAAGCACTGATTTTCCTGCTCTCTGGGAAATTAAAGCTTCTGCGTGCCCATCACCCCATCTCAGCCTTTCAGCATCCTAGGCGCCCGCTCCTCCCGCCACAGAGGACCCCAAGAGGGAGTCGACGCTGGGCGTCCCATATGGGAAACAGCAGGGAACGAAACGCCTCCGAAGTTTGTAAAAGTTTCCAAAGATCAGGGATGGGGAACAGGGGTTGCTGACCTGGAGAATGGGGAGGATCACCTGTTGACGGAGGGAGGGAAAGTTAGCCTGGCCCCACCTCCCAGGGGCGCCCCGCTCCCCGCCCCACGGAGCTGAGCCACTTCTCTCCGCCCCGCGCTCACCTTGAGCCCGCGGATCTCGCCGAGGTGCAGCTGCAGGCGGCGGTTCACCTCGCGGATGAGGTTGCTGTGGTCCAGCATCGCGCTCACCTTCTCGGCCTCGGCGCGCCGCAGGCTGCGGATCAGCTCCTCCTTGCTCCACTGCAGCAGCTCCTCGTCCGAGACTTTGGACAGGTCCTCCACGGCCGCGGATGGGCCAGCAGAGGCTGGGGGACAACTTTCCGCCGCCGCCGCTCCGCTTCCGGCCGCCTTCGACATGATATCCGCGCGGTGGCAGGTGCGAGTGGGTGGAAGAAGCAAAGCGACACCCAAAGGCGCGGGCGCGGAGGGGCCGCCTCCGCCCACACCCCTGTGCGCTCCGGCGAGTCAGCGGCACCGTCCGGGGGCCGCTGGGTTGGGGCGACAAGGGTCGCGCTGGGCGGCCATCCTACCTCGCCATCCTTGCGCGCGCGCCCGCGCACCCCCAGGGCCGGGCAGTTACCCGCGCGCGGCTGCTGAGGCGCGTCCCAACTCCGCGCAAGTCCATGGTGAGGGGCGCTGAGGAGCTGGCGCCGCCGCGGGAGAACCTTGAGGAGCGGGGTGCAAAGGGGGGCGTCGAGGGGCCCTCACCCCGGTTCCCCTGCCCTCTCCTCAGCCCCAATTCGAGACTGTCGTCCCCCACACTCTGGCACACACACGCGTGCGTTTCCGCCCCCCTTGCCCAGTTGCAGCACGCAGCTTCTCCCCTCTCCTAGTCGTTCAAGGGCGCGCCGGACTCCGCGGCGCCTCCAGGGCTGCTCTAGCGACGCCGCCGCTGCTGCCCGAAGGCTTGGCGCGGCCAGCCGGCCGGCTGCGCTCCTCCGGTCGCCTCGGCTGCGCCCGCCGCCGGCTCCTAGGCTGCTTAGGGAAGCCTTGGATTCGCAGAGCGGAGCCGTGGGGGAATGGGGAGGGGAGGTTGGGAGGTGGGGGGAGGCTGGACCGGCAGGAGGAGGAGCCTGGAACCCAGGCTGTCCGCAGCCAGCCGTACCTCCCGCGCCGGCCCAGCGCTGCAGCCGCTCTACAGCATCCCGAGCTCCGGGAGCGCGCTCCCCGCTATCCCGCCGGGGAAGGTCGGGGGCGCGGCTCCTCCAGCGCTGGGACGCTGATGGGGCAGGAAGGGGGAGAAGTGCGCCGGACTTTGGGAGGCTCGCGAGCGCCACTGTGTGGCCAAAGAAGCTCCCTCCGCACACCAGGTTGGTCACCAGGCGGGGGAAACAGCTGGTGACCAAAATGAGGGAAGCTTGGTATTTAAAGGGATCGGGATTCAGGAAAGATGGGTAGCAGGACCTGAGGGGTAACCGTCTGTTTGTACTTTGGAGAAGGAAAGAAGAGATCGGTGGCGGAGGGCCGGGGGTGGGGTGGGGGGGAAGCAGTTAGGGATGATGTTGGAAAGGTAACGTTTTAAAAAACCCTAACACTCTGGAAAGGGGAAAGAGAGGCTTCGGGGCTCTGCTCTTTAGGGACCACTCACCCCTAGACCTTTGTCTTTTCTAAAAATCCACTACTTTCCTAAGAAGCTTCAAAGGAAGGAACTGGATATTTTAAATTTTTATATGAAAAAGCATCAAAGCCTTAAAGGAAAAATAAAATACCTTTATCTCCTACTTCCTGAGGCCTGGATTTTAAGGTCAGGTCACCTCCCCTCTGAGCAAAGCATGGCCCTGTAGGCTAGCTGAAATGCTAGCCCAGGAGATTTCCATTTTCCTCTGTGCTGCAGGCTGCCTGTACTTACTGGTTCAGCTCTTTATGAAAGGGGGTGCCCTGTGACCCTGGGTTCTGTCTTTGAGCTACAAGAGTCCCTTCTACCCTCCCCATTCTACCCTCTTGTGAAGTTGCATGGAATCTTCTCTGAGCTGAAAACGTTTTTTGCACTTGGTCCCGGGCATGTCATTTAGGTGAATGCTCTCCTCTCCAGGATGGAGACAGAGCCAGAAAAGTGCAAGGATGTACCCCCTACCGATCTTCATGAAACCAGGGTGCAGAGAAAATCACCCCCACCTGGATGCGCATTTAAATTAGAGTCCCTCCACCAGCTAGTCAGTGTGTGTCCCCTGATAAAGCTGCCACCTGTTAAGAGATGATCAGTTGGGAACTTCTTAGACCTAGCTTCCCTGAGAGCAAGGACAGGTGGTGCTGCCCTCTGACCTAGATAGCCTTAAATTAGGTCCCCTCAGCTTGACTAAACTTTAGACAGGTTTCTTCCTATAGGTCCCCGATCACCCTTTTTTTTTTTTTTTTTTTCTTTTACAGCATTTACTTTAGAAAACTTTCCACTATAAATGATACTGCTCTTGAGATGTAAATCTCCAGCTTCTCGCCAGTGTTACCACCCAGGAATGTTTCTCAAGGGCAGGGAAGCCACCCCTTTGAAATGGAACCCTCAGGGTACTATATCCCTGTCTGGGAGGGTAGAAGCCTAACTCCTAGGAGTGCTGTTTAGCAAACACAGATGGTCTAAACACAATGACCAACTCCTCCCCCCAAAGTCCTCCAGCTCCCAAAGTCCTCCAGTACTTTCCCAATAGCTCATCCCAGGGTTAAGAACTCCTGCCCTTTTATGTCAGTAGAGTTAAATTCAGTCTCTCTCTCCCATTGCAATAGTCTTGAGTAAACTATGTTTAACTATGTCCAGTGCAGTATTTCTTTGACGTCTTCCTTTCTCTCATATACACAGAAGACTGTCCTTAACACAGTTCTTAAGACCACTTTTGGCCACAGGAAGGAAAAATATAAGTCAGAAAAATGTGAGTCCTGTCTCTGTCACTTGTTAGTTCTTCTCTTTGAACAAATCCTCTAATCTCAGGCAGCTAATGAGATGATATACATGAAGTGCTTTATCACATTACCTGCGGAAATGCAACTTTATCATTACTAGTAATACATTTGGGCTCTTTATCTGAAAATAGTGATCTCTACATCTTTTTTTTCTCCCCATTACAGTTTTGTTCTTCCAGTCCTATTCTAAAACAAAACAATCAGCCCTTTTGCTGCTAACTCTCTCAGATGAGTTAACACCTAAGTAGATATTATAAGGAGATAGATAGCTGAGAGGAGGAATTGGACTTGTGTTGGGAGGACAAGGAAGAAAGAAACTGAAGACAAATTTCTCCACATGTATGCACACCAGCAGATGCTTACTGTTGGACTGGATTATCTCGATGAGGTTTTAATGTTTTGAAAAGGACCAAAAGTTTTGCCTTTTGGGATATTAATTGTAAGCTGTTTGTTAAGAAACAAAAGACGCATTGAAAAATAAAAAACACACACTCAAAGGACCTTTGACCCTTCCCCCTTTCCTGCCCAAGAGATTCAGATAGAAAAACTAGGATGTTCCCTTAGCCTAATTTGAATTATAAGAGGGCTTTAGGCAGGGGCCTGTTAGCTAAATATCCCGTGTCCATTGTTTCTGAGCTGCCCAGCAAGAATGTGTCTGCCTTGTGTGTTCCTCTCTGCCTTATCTACCTGTAATTTGCCTATTCTCACTTCTGAAATTTAGGACCCCTACCCACCCCTCACCCCCACTTTTCTCCTATGTCCAAAGTGTCATGTATACTAAATGTTGCCTCGCTGCCTTTGGAATGCTCATGCATATGTGAATTTGCCATGTACATGTATTACAATTTTATTTTCTCCTGTTAAACTGTCTTTTATTTTTATTATTAGCCCAGCTAGAATAAATTAGAAGGTAGGAGGAAAAATATTAGCTTATTTTAGTCCCCACAGTTTCTCATTTTGGCCATTGATCAGGGTAACTATTAAATAAATAATGTTTCTTTATGTTGCTAAGGTCCTGTGTGGTGACAGGAACTTTACTTGGCTATCAAAAACAGACAAAAATAGTCACTTAAAAGAAGGCATTTATTTTCTCTCACATAACCGATCTTCTAAAGAGGGCCGTTGAGGGCTGGTGTGGTGTCTTCATGATCTTCTCAAAGATTTAGGCTCCTTTTCCCTGCTCAGCCATCTTTAGCATAGTTGCCTCCTGGCCACAAAATAGTTGCTGGAGCTCCAGCCATCTATCTACGCTTGAAACAGAAAAAAAGATAGGAGCAAATGGTAAAAAACAAAACAAAACAAAAAAAAAAAAACACATGCCCCTATAAAAGTTTTTCTGGTAATGCGACCTAGTGAATCTCATTTATACCCAGGGCTTGCCATATGACCACCTCCCAGCTGCCAGGGAAGCTAAGAAAAACATTTTAAATTAGCACATTAATGCCACCAATAAAATTAGAGTTGTTGTGATAAAAATAAGAAAACAGATGTTGGATAGGCAACTGACAGTTTTTATGCAAACCTTAGCAGTGCACTCTGTGTACAGTAAATGGAGGTATCTAAAAACCAGCCATAAATGACTGAGTCATTTAGTCCTGGTGGTTTTATCACATATGTTGCTTTGAACTAACTGTTCCATTCCAGCTCACTATTGCCGAGCCTGGATTGTCACTACGTCTCCCCTGACCCGCCCAAGTGGTCCTTCGGACTCCGGCATCATCTCTCTCAGATCTGCTTTCCACACAACTACACAAGTGAACTGCTTAGTCAAGTCCAGCTGCTTCACCCCTAAGGTGGAATCATGGCTCATAATTCTTCACAAACTTCCCTGTATAACTCATACCTCTGGCATGTGACTTTGCAGTAGCTCCCACTGAGGGGCAGAGTGTAACTCCCTTCCCTAATGACATTCTGCTTGGCCGCAGGACTTGCTTTGCTAATGGAATGTGGGTGTATCTGAGGGTGTACCCTTTCTCTGATGAGGCTTCCAGAGACATCTGTCTGTCTACTCACCCTCCTGGACTTCCACACTTCACTGGGAGAAGGGCTAACCCTGGGTAGCTGCTGTTCCTTCAGCTTGGGCCTCACACAGGGTCACCCCAAGCAACCTGAAGACCTGCACCTTGCAGTGTAACCACCCTCCTCTCACAGACTCACAGATCTGGGTGCAAGAATATGTGATTTTTGTTAAAGCCACTGAGTTTGGGGGAGATTTATCATGCATTAACACAGTAGTTAGCAAATGCAGCCCCCCCCCCCCATCCAAATCCCTTCAGTGACAGTATCTTTCCAAAGAGGAAAAAAAAAAAAAAAAAGCCACATTCCTTAGCAGAGCACATAAGATGAGCACAGTCTGGCCCCTGCCTACTATTCCAGCTCCACTGGCCACCTTGCTTCATCTCTCATAGTTTTCCACTGCCAAACTGCCGGGGGCTCCCTATCGGCACTGTCCATACCTCTGTGTCCCATTGGTGCTTGTCTCTACTGCCTCGTGCCTGGAATGCCTTCCCTGCCGTTTCCCCTGGCTCTCTCCATGGGCATCATCTCCAGGTCCCTGGCATCAGTCTGCACCTTGTGAGCGTCCCTCTCCACTCCCATAACCTCCAGTACATACCTCTAGCTCAGCACTTAAAACAGAATATTGAACTAAAGGAAGTTATAGGTGGAGGCTCAGACTAACTCAGCCCAATCCCAGCAGAAAGTTTAGCTCCAGCTAGAAATTAATATTCTCTCCTTTTTATTTCCTCCAACTCTACAGATTTCTGTCATGCCCTACAGAATATTTTGGTGCTATAAGAGGTGCTATTGAGGACGTTGCTGAGTACATCCTACAATGCCTTATTATGACACTGCGCCCTCATCCATGTGGTTTCTTAGCAACTCAAGTTTTAATCTTATAAACACTGTGAATTATGCAATTGCTTGTCTACTCCTCTTTGCACTGGCTGCTGGGGAGTCAGATCTAAACGTGTGGCCCACATTCAGCTACTTAGACAAGTTAAGGAATATAATTTGTTGACTGATTTAACTTCGATAATTTTCTTACTTTCAATTTCCCTCTCCCAATTTCTTCTTTACCTTGTTCTGTATGCATCTTTGTAAGTTACCTCATACATACATATATACACATATATGTACATATATACATGTATGTATGGATGTGTATATATACACAGTTGACCCTTGAACACCACGGGGGTGAGGGGCACCAACCCTCCCCTATCCCACACTGTTGAAAATCTACATATAACTTTTTTTAAATATGTTTTTATTTATTTTTTTTAGAGAGAGAGGAAGGGAGAGAGAGAGAGAAACATCAATGTGAGAGAGAAACATTGATCAGCTGCCTCCTGCATGCCCCCTACTAGGGATCAAGCCTGCAACCCAGGCATGTGCACTGACCAGGAATTGAACCGGGACCTCCGAGTCCATGGGACGACGCTCAATCCACTGAGCCACACTGGCCAGGCCACGTATAACATTCGACTCCTCAAAAACTTCTGTTGACCAGAAGCCTCATTGATAACATAAGCCTCACTGTATTATATACTATATTCTTACAATAAAGTAAACTAGAGAAAAGAAAATATTAGGAAAATCATAAGGAAGATAAAATACATTTATGGTACTATGCATACTTATTCGGGGGAAAAAACCATGTATAAGTGGGCCTATGCAGTCAAACCTATGGTGTTCAGGGATCAACTGTGTGTATATGTAATGCACACACACACACACACACACACACACACACAGCAGAAAAGAGAAGAAAGGAAGAGGCAAAAGGGGAAGAAAGGGGAAGGGAGACTTGCCTCCAATCAGAGCTATAATGTTTATCATTTATTTTGAGGTTTTCTCCCTCTACTAGCCCCCAAACTCCATGGAGACAATGGCCACTTCCTAACCTACAGTTTGAGCTCAATAAAGAAAGGAGGGGGCGCCCGGCTGGTGTGGCTCAGTGGTTAAGTGTCGACCCATGCACCAAGAGGTCTCAGGTTCGATTTCCGGTCAGGACAAATGCCCAGGTTGTGGGCCCAATCCCCAGTGGGGGGCGTGCAGGAGGCAACCAATCGATGTTCTCTCTCATCGATGTTTCTATCTCTCCCTCTCCCTTCCTCTCTCTCTAAACTTAATAAAAGAAAATATATTTTTAGAAAAGAAGAAGAAAGGAGGGAGGGGAGGGAACAAGCTTGCTGGAGGCTCTTGTTGAGATGTTTTTATCTTCCGTGTTTGGAATGCCTTGCCACCCACAACACGTGTTCAATACCTCTTTCTTTTGAAAATATTAATTAACATTTAGTATATGCTATTTTAGAAGTCAGAGGAGTGCTGCGCAGTTTAGAATTTTTTTCAGAATTGTTTAAAAGTAGGATAATATGGTATTTTAGTGAGTTGGCCTCGAATCGCTGCAAAATGCACTCAAGTGATGGGTTTATTCACTGATGATGCCAGTAATTCTACTGCGTGAAAAAGGCTGAGATTCATCTCATTGTATCTGTGCTGTGGCAAGTAACACAAGCAGCTACAGAAACACCCTGTCTTGCTCCACCAAGAACCGATTTTCTGAACAATACTTCAAAACTCAACAGAAGTGCACTGGACATTAGCTCTGTTACCTAATTCTGAGTCCAGACCCAGGAACACGGCTGTTGTGTGGAGCTGGGAACAGCAGGGATCCCAGCAGTAACAGGCACCTCTGGCGGTGGTAGATCTTACTGATGGATGCCTCTGAAACACACTTCCACTCTGAGCCACTGTGGAAGGGTTTTGCCTTGATCCAGCCCCCCAAGCAGAACATTTAAGAGCTTGCTGGCCTTTATGGTATTTTATTCTGCCAAGTACTATGGCAGAAACTGCCAGGGAATAGTTGATCTAACTGCCAGTAGCACCCAAGGGTGAGAGAGAGGTCCAGCCAGCCTGCCCCTCAGTGTTGAGATCCCAGGTATCTTCTGGCTCATGGAAACAGCTGCTGTGGAAACAGTATTACCCATGACTGTGTGGGTGATGTTGTTTCCACTATTAGCCCTCCTCCAAGTCTCTACTCCTCGGATTCTCAACCTTAGCTGCATGTTGGAACCACCAGGGGGATTAAAACATGTTGATGCCTGGGCCTCTCCCTAGAGATTTCTGATTTTTAAATTCTTGGGTGCATTATGCACTTTGGGGCTTTTAAAAATTCCCCACATGATTCTGTTGTACAGTAGTTTGACAATTACTCTTATAGATGGTGTAGAACACTGTCCAATAGAAATGTAGTATAAACCACAAATGCAAGCCACAGGAGCAATTTTGATTTTTCTAGGAGTTGAATTTAAAAAGTAAAAAGAAACAGGTGGTACTAATTTTAATAGTATATATTATTTAACCTAATATATCAAAAATGTTATTTCAACAATGAATCAACATAAACAATTATTAATGAGGCGCTTTGCATGTTTGGTAGTAAGTTTTCAAAATCTAGCATGTTACACTGACAGCACATCTCCATTCACACAAGTCACATTGTAAGTGCTCAGTGGCCACATGTGACTAGTGGCTACCATATTGGACATCACAGCTGTATGTGATTGGGGGAGACGAGTGGAAGAACGAGGAAGAAGTGATCCATGCTAACCCCTGGAATCGGTGGATGTTACCTTATATGGCAATGAAGGACTTTGCAGATGTTAAGGATCATGAGATAGAACCATCATCCTACCTTATCCCAGTGGGCCTTAGATGCAGTCACATCTGTTCGCACAGAGGCAGGCAGAGGGAGCTTCCCAGACAGAGGAGAAGGGGATGTGACCACAGAGGCAGGGAAAGGAATGATGAGGCCACAAGTAAAGGGATGCTGGCAGCCACCAGAAACTGGAAGCGCCAGGGAAGGATTCTCCTTGGAGTCTGCGGAGGAAACTCAGCCCTTCCAACACCTTGACTTTAGTCCGGCATCACTGGTTTCAGATTTCTGGCCTCCTGTGAGAAAATAAATTTCTGTTGTTTTAAGTCACTAAATTTGTGGCCACAATTGGAAACTAAGACGGCACCGTTTATAACACAGCACTTCCTTTTCATTTGTGCTGTTGTAGTTATAACAGTCTTTCTTCTTTTATAGCAAGTTGGATACCCATTGATTTTTTTCTTTCCGGAGGGCAGGGACCTGCCTTATTCGTCAGTGACCCTTCCACCACACTTGACAGGGTTTGTTGTAGAAGCACAGCAAAGGCTGTCGAGGTGCATCTGAGGTCGGCCTCTGGGGTGCCCGGAGTCTGGTGTGAACGCAGGAAAAGCATGAGGAAGAGGCCACCCCCTGAAGAGATGGCTCTACGGGAAAGCGCAGATCACAAACCTCCCCGAAGTCCACTTGGCGCCTGCCTGCCCTGGTCACTTGAAGTGTCTTTGAGGAGCGTAACCCCAGGGGTTAAGGAAGTGCTAAAAGCAGGAACTGCCTGCCAGGTCTGAGCTGTGGGCAAACTCCAGCGGAGCCGACCCCCTGCCCTGTGCAGACCCACCCCACAGGATCGGGGAGTTTTCAGTCCCGGTGCTAAGCGGCCTGACAGACATAGTTCAGAGCCTCACAAGTGAAAGTGCTTCTTCGCACACTTGCTCGTTATGATCGCTTCTCATCTAACACAAAATCAGCTGCCCTGAGGGTGTGCACGTTTGATTAGGAAGATTGCTCTAGAACAATCTCCCAGCAGCATTAATATCACCTGGGATTTGGGTTTACAATGTGCCCCCATATAATTAAAAATGATAAACGACAGACCAGAAATTGAGGCACACCCATTGTCTTTCCGAATGGAACCTTCCAAAGTACCACAGTCACACTGTGACTGGACAAGAACTGTCCTGGGCGAGGCAGGCGATCTTACTGACTCAGCCTGGGGACAGACATCCTCCACCATTTCACAGCCGGGAGTCCAAGGCTGGGGCCAGACTCACACAGTGAACACGGAGTGTCCTCCTGAGGACCCTGCTCTTCACCAGGAGAAACAGGCGGGGTCTGAGGACTCTGTGGGTGGCTCTCAGGCCCCCAACCTTGCAGCTTTCAAGGAGAAGCCTAGGGGTCTTCAGTGGTGTTTTCAGGGAGACCCACGCTTTCAGAGCAAGCAGGCTCTGAAAATGACAGAAAGGGAGTCTTTTTGCCTTTGCCACCTGGGAAAGAATCTCTAATTTCAGAATCATTTGCGAGGAAGGGAGTTGTAAGTTGTTTCTTTGGTTTGCCTGGTAGCACCTACAAAAGTTGCTAAGGCATGTTCTTCCCACAGGGAGAGTCCCCTGTGATGCCCTCTGCCTAAGCACCACGATGCTGCCGGGAATTCCTACCCCTTCAGGTCACAGCCTCAGTGCCACTGCCCCAGGGACACCATCGCTAATCAGGTCGCATCTAAAGGACCCACTCCTTCAGTGGGAGTTCATCACCTTGTTTCCTTCATAACACTTACCATTTGCAGTTGTTTCTAGTTTGTTTACTTTCCACTCGTCTGGGCAAAGGCAGGAAAGGAGGAGCTGTGTTTGTCTCATGCCTGACCCATAGTAGGTACTCGGTAACACTCTGTCCAGTGACTGGATAAATTGAAGGTGTTTAATATTTGCTCACCAGCTCAGCAAGCCCCTCACCACTCTGTGCTTTGTAACAACACAGTACCCCCCAGGATTGCTGATTCAGTTGGTTTGGAGGGAGACTGCAGCTTGGCTGATTCTGATGTAGTCGGTCAGTAGAACAGCATACAGGACCCCGTGCCTGCCTCCCTCACACAATGTTTATTTGTTCTCTTTGCAGTGAGCGTCATGGCAACAACCTAACTTAGGCATTAATTTCTGGGTCTTCAGGAAGCCCTGGAGCATCCTATGAATCCCATTTTTCCATCCATGAGGAGCCAAGAAGAATATTCTAGGGCGAATGTTCCCTCCTACATACCATAAGTTCACATTCCCCAGCAAGAAGGCGCGACAAAGGCCACCACAGTCTTTGGGGAAACATCCCAGGTAGCTGTGGAATTCCACTTTTTGGGAAACTCATTCCAAGTGGGGAGCCGTGGTGTCTTCACTGACCTCCTTCCTGTTCCTCAGGGCATGGCCTGTGGACGCGACTTGGATTTTGGGTAAGCAGTGACGTCAGGAAAAGATGATTCTACAGGGCTGACTGAGATCTGCTTCTACCATTTTCTCCTAAACATTCTTGGCTTGGAACTTCAGCTAACTTTCCTGGGGGGACGTGTGACTATAAAGATCACAAACCTTGAGAAGATGGTTTAGGAAGCTGTAATTAATAATCATAAATATAATGTGACATTCCTCAGAGGTGGTCTTCCCAGAGCTGGAGCTGTGGATGATTGTGTTGCTTTAATCGGCATTAAATGCCCCAGAGGAAAGGTTATGTACACGTATAAGAATTCATGAAACCAATTTGGGTAGCAGCTGAAAACAAAACAGAAACAAAACGTCGGTTCTCCTCCGGTTCATTGCCTTTCATCTTCTCCCCAGGGCACAAAGAACTCTCAAGGGCATCATAAAGTCACTGCTACTCTCACCACCCCACTGTGTGTGAGCAGCAACAGCAGTTCTTATTCTGAGGACAACATGGCAGGTACTGCAAATACTGTCTCCCATGTAACCTCTGTCGCAGTGATCTGTGTGATGCCACAGTGTCCTGAGTATGTGCAGTCCGAGTGCTTTTTTGTAAACTTATGAGCAAAACGGTCCTGAAATGTGCGTGTGTGAACAGCACACTTGTGCATGTGTGGATTCTTGCCTCGACAGTGCTTAGAAGAGAAGAGACCTTGGACAGCAAGAGTATAGAACTAAAATATATAATTACAACCCAAATAAACATGGTCATTTCTCAGTGGAAAAAAAAAACAAAAACCTGCACCATCCAGGTTCTCCAGTGTCTCTTCTTTAAGGAAAATTTGCTCCTGATCATACTATTGTACTTTTTCTAAGAAACGGAATGCTTAGAAAGAATGTACTAATGTTCTCAGTGTCCTGTCAGGCCTGTGAGGAAGGCTGGAGAGAGCCCCAGAGCCCAGACAGAAGCTCCACTAGAGAACACACCTGGCCTCTAGCCACCACCCAGCCGCAGGGATACCCAGGTGTCCCTCTGCCGCTCTGTTTCCGTGCCTTTAAAATAAGAGTGATAACTACCAGTCGTACCTCTGTGAGTTAAGACAGTGAAGGGAACGTGTTTTTAAAAGTACACATTGTCCCACCAAAACATAAAGTTTGAGTATTTCTTCCTGGATGTCCCTCATAGCTATTTTACTATATCTCTCTCCAACCAGCAAAGGTATTCTCGGGGTTCACCAGGAATTTAGCAGAGGAACTAAAGCCCTTAATTGTTTCCATCCCCCTGGAGTTGTAAAATCACCCATATGTTGAGACTCACACTTAGACAAGGAGTTTTAAGCCACAACCAAACTCTAAGCTACATGGGAGTGGAAGGGACATCATTTTTCAAATTATATGTATCAGCCTCATTCCTACCTCTTCACACCCAACTCTATGTAGACCCACTGCCAGAGCCTCGGTTAGGCCAGAGAGAAGCTTTGTGTGAACTGGCAGAAGGCACCTCTTCCTTGGGTGGTGTCTCAAGTAGGGTATTAGTGCATCTCTTTAGAAGGGATTAGCTCACACCGTTAGGGAGGCTAAGTCCCAAGATCTGCAGTCTACAAGCTGGAGGCCCAGAAGAACCAATGGTGTAGCTCCAGCCTGAGTCCCAGGACTGAGAAACAGGAAAGCTGATGGCATAAATTCCAGTACAACTCCAAAGGCAGGAGAAGACCACTGTCCCAGCTGGAAGCCAGTCAGAGGAGAGCGAATTCTCCCTCACGTGAAGTTTTTGTTTATTCAGGTCTTCAGTTGAAGCTCACCCACATTCATATTCAGGAGGGCCATCTGCTTTACTCAGTCTACTGATTCAGATGTTAATCTCATCCAGAAACTCCCTCACAGACATACCTAGAATAAAGCATGGCCAAATATCTGGGCACCCCATGGCCCAGTCAAGTTGACACTTAAATTAACCAACACAAGTGGGGGCAAGCTGCACTCCAGCCACCATCTGCCCCTCAACGGGGCACCCCAGTGTAGAACACAGTCAATGCAAGCACACAGTGGTCCTGCCCACCATGTTAACTACTGATCTAAGAAGTGGCCTCTTCTCTTCTCCAGAATCAGGGACCTTGGAGTCTTGCTTTTGGTTCCCTCAATCCCACTGTAGTTTCTGGACTGATAATGGGCTCCCATATACTACTCCAACAAAAACTATTTCACAGTCTGTCCAAATGAAACCTCCTTTTAATCTTTTACTTGGGATCACCCAGACAAACGTCTGAGTTGTGTGACTTGCATAGGTCAAGGGTACAATGCTAAACCCTTCCTTTCGGTGGGGCGAGCACAGCTTTCCTCTGGACTGGCATGGCAGGTCTGTGCCACACAGTGAGGAATAAGAGAACAGAGAATATTTTTAAAAGGAGAATAGGAGGAAGAAGTCAAAAAGCAAAACGATTCCACAAAGTAAGGAATCATGTAAACGAACAGGGAGATAAACAGGAATAACAAGTGACAAAGCATTCGATGAGTTCTGAGGCTCAAAATGCCATGTGTGCAGCACTGGCACATTAGGAACGAGTCACTGGGTACCAGCCATGGACAGGGCGCTGTCAAGTTCAACCCGTGCGACAATCGGGAGCGGAATGTGTGGCACCTGGTGTAGAGTTGACATCAGACACTTTCAAAAGAAAAAGGGTGGTATCTAAAATTCCCCCATATAAGGTTCATGCATACAATATATAAATGTTTCATGAAGCAAAGGGTTGGAATAAACAGTGGTTCCAAGTGAGTAAAAAAAAAAAAAAAAGTTTAGATGTTGTTGGCTAAGAAATATAAACAATGCAACCAGCGAAAGCTGGGGAATATAGTTCTTGCTATAGTAACAGATTTAGACACCAAACAATGACTCTGATGTGGAAATGCATTTTTTTTTTTTTTAATGCTGGAAGAATAGCATAAATTGCCTTGCCTTAAAACATACTTTCACGCCCTGGCTGGTTTGGCTCAGCGGTTGGAGCGTCGGCCTGCGGACCAGAGAGTCCTGGGTTCGGTTCCCGCTAGGGGCACATACAAAAATATATATATATATGTATATATATACTTTCAGGGTTCATCCCTGAGATCTGAAAACCAAAAAATGAATCCCAAACTCAAGGAGGCAGAAGTTTTGAGAATGGTGAGTTTAGGTGATTTTTCACACGAAGGGTGTGAAATTCTGACATTTTGACTGCCAAATGGATAGCTGTCATGTGGAAATGTATTTGCTGCTAGATCAACAGCTAGTCTTGTAGAAACTCAGCTTAATCATAGTAATTGGGAAACCGAATTCCAGGCCAGCCTGCCCAACAGCAGTCATAGAACAGGCTCCCAAATGCCCTCAGTATCTGAGTCTCCACTTAGAGAACCTGGACCTCCCTCTCCTAGGTGGAGTGTCGTCGTCTGTCGTTCTCACCAGTCCAGTATCCTTGCCAGCATACGCTGGTGAAATCTTCCTTTATCAACATCTGCATGTCCAATAGGCGTCTCAAACCTAACCCGTCCAAACGTGACCTCCTGACAGGCTCCCAGACTTGCTCTGCTTGCAGTCTTCCCCTCTCAACAAATAGCAACTCCATCCTCTGAGTCACACAGGTCAAAAAACATGAGTCATCCTTGACTTTTTCTCAGACCTCTCATCTCATCTAATGATCTGTGATTCTATTGGCTCTGCCTTCGAGATATACCCAGAATTTAACTGCCTCCTCCACTTCTACTGTTATCGCCCTAATTCTAGCCACCACCATGCCCTGCCTGGACTAGGCTGTGGCCTCCCAACGGCACACCCTGCCTCTTCCCTTTGATACCCTTGGTCTTTTCTCCGTGTGGGTTAAATATAAATCAGATCATGTCACTCTAATATGCAGAACTCTCCAATGCCCCCATGTCAGGTGGCAAAGCTGCAGCCATTGGCATCTTTCACATGAACTACATCAAAAGGGTCAGGGTGTCTCTGTTGGTGATCATGCCAATTCTTCCCAGGTTAGCACCTCCAGGCACCACACACAGGTTACCAGTGTCAAACTTGATGAAATCAGTCATTTTGCCTGTCTCCAAACCAACTCGAATGGTGGTGTTCACCTTGATTTTGGGGTGGGGGAGATCAGGGTAGTGGATGGTGCCAGTATCAAGTGTTACCAGATGAGGGATTCCTTTTGTGCCCACAAAGATCTTTCTCACTGTGCACAACTTGTACTTGGCCTCCTCGGGTGTGACATGATGAACAGCAAAGTGACTGTTGGTGTCGTAGATCAGAACGAAATTCTCTCCCATCTTGTCAATGCTGATGACATCCATAAAACCAGCAGGGTAGGATATATCCACTGGGACCTTGCCATCAATCTCCCCCCCTCAATTTATTGATTTTAGAGAGAGAGAGAGAGGAAGGGAGAGGGATAGAGAGAAAGTAGGAAAGAGAGAGAGAGAAAGACAAATCAACGTGTTGTTCCGCTCATTTATGCATTCCTTGGTTGCTTCTCACATGTGCCCTGCGGGGGGATGGAACCCACAACCTTTGCTATGGGGAGGACACTCTAAACAACTGAGCTACCCCCGCCAGGGCGCCATCAATCTTAATAAACCGCGGCATGCTGACTGTCTTTACTTCATCTCCTGTTAGAGCTACTTACCTCTGTTCCTTAGGAAAATGATGAGAGGGAGACCTTCTTTCAGCTTGTGGGGATCGGTAGATGGACGAGGAGCAAACACACTGGTCAGTTGATCCAGCACCCAAAAGTCTGGAGCTGCTACAAGCGTCAGATGCTTCTTGGGACCAGAGGCAGAGGCACTGCGGTGCCCAGGCGGAAAGAGGACCGCGTCCTCCTGGTTCGCCTTGCAAAAAGGGTCGGAGGCTGCGGCGTGACCTCGGATGCTCCACCTTGCAAGTGTATATTCTATGTGCTCAGGAAGGAAAGGACAAGACGTGTGAATGCTGTACGCAGAACTGCAAGTGGTTTCCTTGGACATCCCTCACTGCTTGGGCACTAGGGATCCTTGTCTCCCTATCTTATTGCTCTAAGATTAATCTTTGACTGATTCCTTTTCATTTATCCATTCAACATATATTTTTTGAGTGGCTCCTAGATGTCAGACATTGTAAATGAAACTCAAGATACAAGTCCTGAGGCAGTGTTGTGTTCCTGGCTGCAGTACCCCATGGCAGGATGGGAGAGGCACACCACAGTATGTGAAACCACTGCCCCAACCCAAGTCAGTGGCGTGGCCACATGCCCCTGGATGTATGTGCAGGATGGAAAGACAGTCTTACTTCTCCCAGGATTACTGATGCTCTAAACTGTTGCTACTAATTTAAGCTTTCCTAAAAGTTCTTGCAACCCTCTCAGAAAGTTATAGATACATTATAGACATATGTAACGACATAATTAATCATGACCTCCTTTAATCAAAAAGTAACAACACATAAATGTTCATTTGATCATCTCATGAATTGAGCACATTTTCCTCCTTGTTTGGACCTCAAGTGTACATCATGGAATATTTTGCAGCAATTAGAAGCAAAAATCTAAACATGCTCACAACAACAAATATAGAGTTTAATTTTTAAATAAAATGCTCATCGTCACTAACCGTCAGAGAGATGCAAATTTAAAGGACTGTGAGGTATCAACTCACACCTGCCAGAATGGCTGCCATCAACACATCATCAAACAACAAGTGCTGGCGAGGGTGTGGAGGAAAGGGGACTCCAGTGCAGCTGGTGGGAATGCAGACTGGTGCAGCCACTATGGAAAACACTATGGTGTTACCTCAAAAAGTTAAAAATTGAACTGCCATTTGACCCAGTGATCCCACTTCTAGGAATATATCCTAAGAAGACTGAAACATCAATCAGAAAGAATATATGCAACCCTATGTTCATAGCAGTGCTATTTACAATAGCTAAGATCTGGAAACAGCCCAAGTGTCCATCAGCAGATGAGTGGATAAAAAAGCTGTGGTACATATACACAATGGAGTACTATGCAGCTGTAAGAAAGAAAGATCTCTTACCCTTTGAAACAACATGGAGGAACCTGTAGAGTATTATGCTGAGTGAAATAAGCCAGAGAAAGACAAGTACCACATGATCTCACTTATATGTGGAATCTCATGAACAAATTAAACTGTAGAACAAAATAGATCCAGAGAAATGGAAGTAGAGAACAGACTGACGAACCTCAGAGGAAAGGGGGATAGGGGTTGGGAATACATAAACCAAAGTGTGGTGAAGGCAGGGGGGGCAGGGGCGGGGAGGAGGGTGTCAGTGGGGGGGGGGAAGGAGGGACATCTGTAATACTTTCAATAGTAAAGATAAATTTTAAAAATTAATAGAATAAATAAATATAGTGTTCAGGAGTAGAAAATGTAAGATAATGCAAGATTTGTGGATAAAATTTGTGTAAATTAAAAACAGGAACTCAGAACCACAAAACACTATATATTCTTCAAGGAAGCACGCATATGCAATGTATGTTAAACACATATTAGAATGGCTGCTTATGGAGGAAAGGGGAAAGGAGTGAGAATCAGGCTAAAGGGAGAGGGAATAAATAAATAAAGTGATAGAGCATCCTTGTGTGAACCGGGCTAATGTGCCACCAACTGAGGAATATTACTAACTTGCCAAATATTAAATTTTACATTCTAAATTTTTTCCTTTTTTAAAGAGGCACTCAGAAAACATTAATGAAAAGTTTTCTATCTAAAATTAGTCTTTAGAACAATAAGACAGACTGACAGGCTTCCTTTTATACTTCTATGTTCTGATCTAAGCCCAGAGTTAAGTCTATAAGTGGATAACAATATAACAAGCATAAAAAATGGTAGCACTATATATTGCCACAGGTATGGAGAAAGGGGCACTTTCAAATTACTGATAGGAACGTAAAATGGTATATCTTTCTGAAAAGCAATATTTATTGAGATCCATAAAAATATTCATAGCCTTTAACCTAAGACTTTCACTTTGAGAAATTTATCATAACAAAAATAATTTATGTATAACCATATTTATATAAGACAATTTTTGAGGCAATAATACTTGAAATAACAAAATATTGCAAATAATTTAGCAATTATCATATATCTATAAGATAGAATTATATTTAATTAAAGTGTAATGATATAAGAATGTTTATGATACATTATCAAGCAAATATAGCATTCTAAAATATGTTAGTAATTCCGATTTTGAAAACAAGAAGGGTGTACATTAAAATGTTAATGGTAGTTATCTCTGTATTAATATATAAGTTTAGTGAATATTTACTGAGTGGTAGAATTATGTATTTTTTATATTTTTTCTTGATCTATAATGAATATGTATTTAAACTGGAAAAATACTATAGTAACAAACATCAGTAAATATATTAGACTATAATTTCAGCTGTTACACTATATTATGTCTCAAAGGCATGAAAAGATTATTTCTATGCTAAATTCTTAAAGTGATATCCTTCCCTATTTACCAAGCTCTGATATTTTTCACATGTACATTTCAACCATTACTGAGTTATACTTCACTGTATCACCTTGAGAGACTGCGTCATTCCCATGATCATAATTAAAGAGAAAGTCATTTTGAGGTAGGAATATGGATAAACAAAATTTCCCCTATCATTTTCTAGACCTTAACCAAGAGTTCATTGAACATTTTATGAAGGTTCTGCTTGTGATGAAAATCAAGGGAATCCATTATATCATCAACATGGGTGTTCTACGGTTCAGTCAACGTCAGGATAAATGGGAAATGACAAGGCACAGTGATCCATTTGAAGCTAAGAGTTATAGTAAAACCCAGGTTAGCTTTTATTTTAATAATAAAGAACGAATATTGTTTAAATTTTTTTATTCTGAAATATAAATCGCTGGAAGGGTAGAGAGATAAGCAAGAACTGTATGGGGTCCAAATCAAAACCCTGATATACTTTCTATTTTTCTAGGGGTAATAGCTAGTTCTAGTATCTTATTACCTCAGTAATTGAATCTTCTTGGGGGAAAATAAAAAACCTCACACATAACAAAAACAAGCCTGGATCAGATTTAAATTTCATTGATAGCAAGTGTTACCTTAAGAAATTACATTTTTTAAAATTTCCGTGTAATGGATATAGCCATAAAATCAAATGTGATATTTTCAGTCTATTAAGCACACACTAATACAAAAACACTGCATGTTGGTCAGTAGAGGAATAGAGGCACATTCCAAGGCAAAAGGTTTGCAGTTAACATCATTTGGAAGATAGTATTTTTTGATGGTTAGTTATTATTTTAAGGTGTCACTAGGATATAGAAAAGTACACATTTTTTTGTTAAATGTGCATTTGCAAACCAATCTACCACCTGTTACTTTGAACTATATTCACTTCTTTAATATAGTTTTTAAAAACTGAATTATGTAGATTACTTGAGTTACAATGAACAACCTATAAGATCAAATGTATTTAAAACTAATAAGGGCAGCTAATGTAAAAACCATTCATTAAGAAATTGATTTTGAATCCTGGCCAGTTTGGCCTAGCAGTTAGAGCATCGGCCCTCCAACCGAAGGGTCGTGGGTTCAATTCCTGGTCAAGGGCATGTACCTGGGTTGCAGGTTCAATTCCTGACCCCTGTTGGGGTCGTGCAAGAAGCAACCAATCGATGTGCCTCTCTCACATTGATATCTCTCTCTCTCTCTCTCTCTCTCTCTCTCTCTCTCTCTCTCCCTCCCTCCCTCCCTCCCTCCCTCCCTCTCTCTCTCTCTCCCTCTCCCTCTCCCTCTCTCTCTCTCTCTGTCCCTCCCTCCCTTCTACTCTCTATTTAAAAAAAAATCAATGGAAAAATATCCTCAGGTAAGGATTAACAACAACAATAAAAAGAAATTGATTTTGATATTTTGCTCCTTTTAAAATGATAAACCTGTCTAAATCTATAACTCCTATGATATGCCCTTCTCCAACTAGAAGACATAAACCTATATTTTACACCACATATTGCTATGTATAGACTGAATGCATCCTCCCAAAAATTATACATTGAAGCTCCAACACCCAATGTGGCTATTTTTGGAGAAGAAGCCTCCAAGAAAGTAATTAGGGTTAAAAGAGGTTTAAGGTTGGGTCCCTAATTCCATAGGGCCTTATCACTCTCCTCTCTCCTCAAGAACATGAAAAAAGAGGTCAGATGCATACAAAAGGCAGTTGTCTACAAGCCAGAAAGAGAGATGTCACAAGATCTGAGCTGACCAGAACCTTGATCCTGGGCTCCCAGCCTCCAGTGTAAGCGATGAATTTCTGCTGGGTAAGCCACCCAGACTGCTGTATTTTGTTGCAGCAGCACACGCAGAGTGACATGTAGTTATTCCATACAACTTATATATTGGATTAAGGCATTGATTGACTGGATTCTACTAACTAGAAGCTTCTACTATCTAGACTTTGAATTCTTTCTGCAAGTTGGGGGTTGTGAATCTGTGGCATCCCTGCTACCATTCTCCATTCCTAAATAAATGGTAGACATTCCAACTGATTACAGCATTCTTTCCTACTGCATCTAGACCAAACCTCATAATGTTTGTCAGCAAGCCAGGATGCCACCATCAATAAAGACAGGTAGACATTTAAGTTGAAATCTATTCCCCATTCATATATTATACTATAAACTCATTGAATGCTTGGATACTATTTTATTTCTTTTTAAAAGCCTATAACTTTTCACATGACAGAAGCTCCGTAAATACTCACAATTGAATAAACTTTATTCTGAGTATTAACCTTCTATAAAGAAAGTTCCCTGCACAAAAGCTTTGGGTCTTGAGTCAAGATAAACTTGTATTGACTCTATACAAATACACGGGAAAGACAGCATCATGTGTACTTTTAACAACTGAATTTTCATCAAGTATGAATAATGAATCAGAATAATGATCAGAATAACAATTCAATACAATAATGCATAATTCACAGCAGTCAATGGTTCATTATGCATCATTAGGAAGTTCACATCTGGAAGACTCAAGGACACAAAGGAGTGGGGAAGCTCAGGCCTTTGCCTTGAGGAACTCCCCATCTACTGGAGAAATTGGACTCTTACACGTGATAATTTCACTCATGATAGGAACAGGATGTGACAAGTGTCCCTGCCAAGTAAATGGTTTTGACAATAGGAGCAGAAGAGTTCAGAGAAAGGAGGGGAAGATTTTTTTTTTCTTTAAAGCTAAAAGGAGATGTGATAGGTGAACCAATTCCTACAGAGTTCAATTATTCTTCCTCTATTTTCTCATGACAAGCTCCCTTGTGGTCTTGGGGTTGACTTATCAGATTAGCTATTCAGGATAGTTGCCTATTCCCCAAAGAGTTGCATACTCTCTAGACTGCCCTGCTTCGTCACATGTAAAGCAAGTGGAGGCGAATGATCTTCTAAGCCCTTGAACAGCCTGGATGATGCAACATGTCCTCTCTTCGGGGACTCGGCATCCCATGGTCAAAGTCCTGCTGTCCTGATTCAAGATGTTCTCACCACCAATAGAAATTCCCAGCAACAGAAAAGATGTGAGCTCCAAAACTACCTTTGAGGCCAAAATTCTAAAAACTAACAAGTTGGTTGGATTCCTACCCTCAGACAGGCACTTCCTAGGGTTATGCCTAACTCACTGAGCTGTATCAGGAGAGCAGAAATTAAACTTTTAACTAAAAAGGAATTCAGCCTTCCTGGACTAATGGCAATGAATCATCACAATTCTTAAAATTACCAAGAAAATAGCCTATCAGCCATCACGTGATAAGCAGTAAGCATACCAGCAGTACATTTAGCTGATGCAGACATTTATTAGCATTTAATTACAGAGAGTTTCTAAATCATTCTGGGAGTCTGCTAGAAATTTTTAGAGTGGAAACTAGATGAAGAAGACAATGTATCAAGCTTCCCATGCATGAAGACTCCAAATACCCTTTAAGAACCTAAAACTCATACCAAGTGGCAGCCTGGAGTTTTCAGAGTAGTTCTATATAGTAGACACTAAGAATGTGTCCCACGGTACTTTTCCCTGGCAGTCATCCAGTTTTTTATAGAATGAAAGAAATAACCCAGGCTTCATGCTGGGTGCCATAAAGAGGCATTGCCCATTTTCCTCTAAATTAAAAAAATAATAATAATAACAGAGTCTTGTTCTCAAAATATAGAACCACATCCTCCCACCTTCCACCCCCTCACCTGAGGATACCTGGCTCTCAGGAGAGGAGGAAACCAGAATCTGGTTGGTGAAGCCACATATTTTTAAGAACGGGGGTTAAAATGACTTCATTTTTGAGAAGGGCTGGGAATTGGTAGAGCTTTCCCGGCTTAAATAGGAGAAATGTTTGTATTACCAAGTTAATCACTTTCTCCAGGTGTGAACAAACCACTGAAACAGTACTGGAGCCAGAAATATTACAAAAGGGAAGAACGAAGGGGTGAAGGCTACTCCTCTTATTCTTATTTCTGAGGAGGTAAATAAGCACAGGACTCTTTCTGGTCTCTTTAACGGACCTCCCCCACCCCACAGCGGGCAGAGAGGCAGCAGCAGGGCTGGCAAGAGTCTGTGTTCATGATGTCTTATAGAATTGTACACCTGGAACCTATATAATTTTACTAACCAATGTCACCCCAATAAATTCAATAGAAATAAAGTAAAATAATAAAGTTCTTAACCAAATTTTTTAAAAAAAAAGAGTGTGTGTTCAGTTCTCCACACTACCAGCTCTCTCTCCCACCACCTGCTCAGTTCGAAAAATCTTTGTGTAGTATTCTGGCTCTTCTCAAAAGAGAAATCCCTACAGGAATCCCCAACAGATGAAGAGTTATTTGGCTGGAGTCCCAGGGATGAGAGGGAGGAAGAAAAAGAAAAGAAGAGCAAGAAAATCAACATTATTGAGCTCCTAGTAAATGCCAGACATGTTATATTCTATTTAATTCCAGCAATCAGACACAAGACACTGGATTTAGACCTAGATTTGAAGTCCAGCTCTGTTACTTACTAGCTAGCTATATGACTTTAACATCCCTGAAAGTCCGGAGTTTCATCTGTAAAGTGGAGTAGCTAGTAGTAATAATCTTTAGTGTTATAAAGAAGATTATGTGAGGTCATGCTTGTTAAGTACTTAATGTAATAAATGGTAGTAACAATGTGTAGAGATTTTATACTTGAAGTATGTGACTCCAACAGGTAGGTAACTCTCCCAACCAAATGATACCCAGAAGATGGCACATTTCCTCCTGAGATGATGCTGGACTAGTTGAAAACATTACATAAGAATGCATATGGTTTTTAAAGACACATGCATTCTCTATGCCTTCAGGAGTCACTTATTAAACTCCCTTCATAATAATGTGGAACAATTATCTTTGAAAGTGACTTTCAGATGCTGCCTGTCAGCCCCTGCCCCAGGCCATCCTAGTGATCAGAATGAGCATTTAGCTAGCCAAAGGCTCCGGAGAACTCCTTCCTGCCAGACCAGGTTCTCCTCTTACCTTCCTCTACAGTACCTCTTTTTTTAATGGGTTCCCTTGTACTTATTTCTCCAAACTTCTGGCCTGAAATTAGCAGCAGCACCCCTGTCCCATTCCTGATGGAATTCTTGCCCATGGTTCTTGTGATAGAGACAGAATTCTCACCAAATATTGTACTAGCTCTTCTACATTTCTTGACCCCCTTAAACTTACAGAACCAACTGACTAGTTCTAGCCAATAAAATGTGATCAGAAATTACATATATCACCTTGGTACTGAGGCAGTGAAAAGCCCGTGCCAGATTCTCCAGTTTCATTTCTCCTGCTGTAGGGTATAAAATCTACATGACCCAGATGGTGTAGATACTAAAATAGCAGTGCCTTGGATAGTTTGAATCCCTGAGTGACTGTGTGGAGCAGATCATTACACTATACCTCACTGGATACTTTGTATAAGAAGTAAACTTTCACTTTGTTAAAACACTGATTTCGAGCTGTGTGTTATTACAGCACAATCTAGCATATCCTAATTTATACAAAATTCAATCCCTGCCAGTAAATTGATACTAGGTCTCTTGCTCTTGGCTACCTCTCCAAGGCTCCCAGACTGGCCCTCATTTTGCCTTTTTGATCCTAGCACACTCTGCAGCATGTGTAGAACCTGAAGTTCTAGTCTTTTCCCAGGAGTTAATGATCTGAATCCCTTCTTCCCTTTTCTCCCCCAAATCAACCCTGAGGAGGTCAGAGACTGAACCAGCTAGAGATTAGCTAAACCACCAGAACAGAAAAACAAGGCAGGGAGTTTTTAGCTTAAGCAGGGAAAGTCTCTGGAACAAAGAAGGTAAAAAAAAAAAAAAAAAAAAAAAAAAAAAAAAAAAAAAGAGAGAGAGAGAGAGAGAGAGAGAAAGAGAGAAAGAGTTGACATCTCAGAGATCAGGGGTAACTGCTCAGAGTCTTTGAGTAAAGTGCTTCAGGATGGAAAGATGAGGCCAGAGGGAAAGTGAGTCAAATCAAAGGTTGAATGGTCCTGGGCAATTATTCCCTCTAACCCTTTTTGGTGTACATGCCTCACTTCCACTGGGTCAGCATGTGAGTCTGCAGAGGTCATTCTGTCTGGCTTCAAGGATCAGGTGTCTACTAGCACAGAAGCACTGACCAACCCACTGTGCTAGGTGATCTGTTAAGTCCTATAATGCTTGTTAATGCACTGGGACACTGTCTATTCCATGGCCCTGGGAGCAGGGTTCCTCTTTCCCCCCAAATCCAGCCATTCATATATCTCTAACCAGTGGGCTCCAACCCAACGTGCTTCATAACTTGCTTCATATTCTAAAAGTTTACAGTCTGACTCACTTATATAATGTAATTTCTCCAGAATGAGCACAGAGCTAATTGAGGAACTTAATGACTAATTTCTCAAGCCAAATAAGATGTGTTCACACTACCTTTTAACATTTAAGTTTGTGATCAGGTTATCTGATTTGACTAGGAAAGCAATAATGACACCTTACACCCCAAATAACATTAAAAATCAATGTGCAGTGAAAAAGTTAATTAAGATTATGAAATATTAATTATCCTTTTTGATCTTTTCATTTAAAAATTTTTGTTCTCCCTTCATTTGCTCTATATTCAAAGCCAAACTGTAGATGATGTATCTCTAAATTTACAAGGCTATAGCCAGTGATATTTACAAGATAAATCTTCATATCACACACTGAATATTCAATGAGCAGCAGCACACTGCCCGGTAGCTCCTCTATTATTGATATCCTGCATATCTGGAGAGATTGTAAATCTTTGCATTTAGACCAAATTAAGTTTGTAATTAAATGTAAAGTAAAAAAAAAAAAAAAATCCTTGTATTTCAGGCCTCAGGAGGTAGTGAGAGGAGATACTGTTACCAGTGAGCTTTCTAAAACAATGCATTTTAAACCAAGCCCAGTGCTTTTATCATGAAGGAACACCAGGTTCACCTCTAGAGTAACTCCTGCATCACGAAATTCCACCTTGCTAGACAGTGTTTAAGAACGGATTTATTCCATTGTTCGATTGTTACATTTCAAACACTGTCTTTTCCCTTCGTGCATATGGGACCTCCTGTATCCTATTCACATTCTGCCAGTGTAATACTGCTCATTCCTCCTGAAACTGAGAAAGGCAAGAATCTATGAAAATGTGTACATTTAAAATCTGCAGTTTTGAGATATCTTCACATTATACACCCCTTTCTTTTATACAAAGTTGGCGCTGTTAGGACTTGTGAAGGTGGTTTCAGTTTAATTGGTATTGTGCTTTTCAGACTGCATAAAAGTTTTGTTTGATGTTCTTAGTTCATTGGAATGGTCAGTGTACTACCTAACAGACAAACGAGCTTGAGATGAGGTAGCTTACCAGAGACGATGCTCCCTGCCACAGATTTTGCTGTTGTAGCAGATCCTCCTTTTCTTATGAGAAACTTCTGGGAACACTAATCCTAGAAGGGAGGTGCTAGCACTGTGCTATCTGTATGGTCGCCACTAGCTACACGTGGCTATTAAATTTGAATCTAAATTCGTGAGAATTAAGTAAAATTAAAAGTTCAATTCCTCATGTGCAATAGCCTCATGTCAAGTGCTCAGTAACCACAGGATAGATCATGGCAGAAAGTTCTACTGGACAATGCCTCCTTAAAGTTATTGGGTAGTTCAGGAGGAGGGAGTCTCGGGGAAGAAAGACATACTAAACTCTTGACAATAAAGGACCTGATATAGAGCATAGTGATTATAGTTAACCCTGTGGCGTTATGTGCTTGAAGGCTGCTAAGAAAGTAAATCTTAAGTGTTCTCGCCAAAAAGTCAGTTATTGTGTGAGGTGGTGGAGGTGTTAGATAACAGAGGGTGATTGTCATTTTGCAATACGTAAGTGTATCAAATCAACATGTTGTACAGCTTAAACTTACACAATATTATATGTCAATTGTATCTCAAAAAGCTGGAAAAAATAAAGGATAAAAGATATTAAGAAAGTTATTTAAAAATAAAAATATGTGGCCCAGCCAGTGTGGCTCGGTGGTTGAACATCGACCCATGCACCAAGAGGTCATGGGTTTGATTCCTGGTCAGGGCACATGCCCCTGCAGGCTCAATTCCCAGCAGGGGTGGGCAGGAGGCAGCCAATCGATGTTGTTTCTCTCCCATTGATGTTTCTCTCTCTCTCCCCTCTCCCTTCCTATCTCTCTAAAATATCAATTTAAAAATATATTTAAAAAATAAAAATATGTGCCCTTATCTGTGCCGTAAGCTTGCGAACAGTTCATATTAGTTATAAAATTACCGAAGTCATAGAATTACAGAATGACTGTAAGAGAGTTTAGAAATTATATAGGCAAACCTCTTGACCTAATGTTTTACAAGCTAGCATGAAAATCAGAGGAGTGTACTTGTGACTCCTGGGAGAAGTAATATATAAATGTTTAGGGAAATTGACATTGTAAACTAAAGAGGCAGAGATTAATTTTAGCTGAGTCCAATACAGTGGACTTCATGGAGGAGGTGGCATCTTCAATAAGTCTTGAAGTATATGTAGGATTTCGGTAGGTGAAAAAGCATGGGGAGGAAGGGCACTCACTTCTGAGAGAGCCAAGAAAGCAGAAGCCATGTTCAGAGAAGGTTTATTAGTCATATTGTCTCTGTAATGGACAATAAAGATGGACCAGTGGGCTGGGGCTACTTGAAGCAGAACCAAGAGATGTAAGTGGGTCTCCTTCCTAGCACAAAGCCTAAAATATTTACATTCAGGCCCTTTAAAGAAAATGTTTGCCAACTCCTGCCCTATAATATTGCAACAAGTCTACCCATCCCTAATTTCTTTTCAGTTCTCCCTACTTTTAAACTATACTGTAATCAAAACCCTATACTAAATTACCAGTGGATCTTACACACACACACTGTTTAAAACTTGTAAAAAGCTTCTCAATGCACTTAGAATACTTCCTAATACTATGTTTTACACAAGCAGTTCCTTCAAAGTTCTAAGGGAAATTCTGTCCAACACACAATTCTGTACAGTCATTAGTCAAGTGTGAGGGGTAGAACGTAGACCAAAAAGAGACAGTCGTGTAGTCTAAAAATTGGGGTTCAACACCAGAGAGAAGCAAGCAGAATTCACAGATGGTGGTGAAGGGGGGGCCTCTGGGTGATGGTGGGCTGCAGGCCTGGAGAGCAGCCATAACAGAAGGGAACAGGGGTGGGAAGATTCACAAAGGTAGGAAACCTATGCCTCCAAGGTGGGGCGGGGCGGGGGGATGGTGTGCAAGCGAGTAGTTATCGTATGGAGAGTTTTCAGCCTGTAGGACTTTAGGGATGCGCGATGCAAATAAACAAATAAACAGAGCCAGTTAATAGCACTAGAAAAAATAGAATTTCTGCAGGAAAAGAAGTGTAAAATTATCATCTTCCTCTTTCCCACCCAAGTTTTGAGCAACTTGATAAATAAAACTAAGGAATTTAGATGACAAAATATCACCTTTTCTTTCTTTGTATCAGAGGCTTATTTGGCTAACGCAGTTTAGTTGTGAATGCCAAATGGGCTTTGAACCCCAGAATTAAGCAGACTTGCCCACCCCGCCAGGGCAGCGCTCCAGGGAAAGCTTGCTCCTTGGTAACAAAGAGCCAGCCTGGCAGAAGGAGACGGGGCTGGTCCGAATTTACCACTCAGCTTAAGCCACCCCTTCCCCCGCAAAGAGAAGCAAATGAATAAAGGAGCAATGCCGCAGAGAGAACACAGAAATGTGCAAGGGGAATCTCACCTCATAGAAGAAAACATTAGGAGGGGAACAGGCTTCCCTTCTGATTTAACAATCCAGAAATTATAATGTAGCAATGTAGAAAGGGTCAAGAAATGCAGGCATTTATGATAGTAGTGACAGAAGAAAGCTGAATCCCCAACCTCATAACAGAAATTCAATACATAGTGTTAAAATGGAAAGTCAAGAAATAGCAGTAAAAGATATTATGTGGCAATAAGTAACCAAAGAAATGGCTGCAAACAGCTCTGAGAGTTGAAAGTGGCAGGCAAGGGGGGAGTCGGGTGGGAGATACAGAGCAGAGAACTCCCGCCCTTTCCATTTTCAGACTTGTTTGGGCTGCTGTTGGACTTTTAAGACTTTGGGTTCGGTTGAATCATATAAAATTGCCAATATTTGACCATTCATGGCCTAAAAAAACTCGGCAACTCCATGTGTTCCTATGGTTCAACCTAAACTTTTAACAGAAATTTAATTTTAAGAATCTTTTTAATGAAAAGAAAAGAAGTGCAGTCCCCAGGCAACTTTCTACCCCTCTCTCCAGTCTGGTTTGTGTGCCTCCCTGGGGCCCACTGTACCTGTGCTAATGTACTTGTACCCAGCTGGTGTTTCCACAGCCTTGCCATCCTCCTGGCCCTGTCTGCCCCTCACTGATCTGACAACTTTAAGAGGAGGGTTCTATTTATCAGGGTGCCCTGCACAGAGTAGGAGCCCAGTCTTCTCTAAAAGACATTGCCTGTGTTAACCCTCGCTGGGAGCTTGGATGGGTTACTTCTTTTCCATGGTATTTATAATAATCCTTTAGTAGTCTATTTTAGGATTCTACCCAGAATCACAACAAGCTCACTACTTTGCAGTTTGCAGAATCTATTACAGTCTCCCTTTTTCTAAGGGGAAAAAAAAAAAAAAGAAGAAGAAGAAGAAGACGAAGTAGTTTCAAAACAGAAAACCTATTTTCCTCTGCCTGGATCTCCAGCTGCTCGCCATGGTCCACATTGCCCATTTGCACGTCCTCTCTGAAGCGGAGGTGTTATTTGTCTGCACCAGGAGGCCTGACCTCCCTCAGGATCTCTGGAGGGTGAGTGATTGAGTAGCTCAGCTCTCAGGCTGCAGATCAGAGGCCAGGGTATAAACTGTGCCCCTTCTCTTCCTCTAATTACATGAAACTTAAACAAATAGCTTCATCTTTCTAAGTCTAAGACTCCTACCATCTCAATAAGGTAGTGCCTAAAACCATAGAGTCATTGTACAAATTCAATTAGATGATACGGGTAAGTCACTGAATACAAGAAAGCCTTCAAATGTGTTACTGTTATCTGACATGGGTTTTTTCCAGTCTGGACTTCCATTTCCCTTTCATCATGTTTGTTCTATGCTTTTCAATCCAAAGATCGTTCTTTGTTGCCAAAAATGAAGGTGAACGGAGGTGGAGGAGCTCTGATTTTTTGTGTGTTATTGGTCTGCACACAAGAATCCTTCCAAGGGGCAGGCCCAGTCCGCCCCTACTCCTTGTGGGGCTTTCACTGAATATAATTTTATGGGTTTTGTTGTCCTGAGCATTTCTCACAAACTCGTGGGAATGAAAGCCTGCATAATACTGTTCTCACAGGTCTTGCCTCTTGTCTGGCTCCAAGCACTCATTTCTATCTTACGTGTTCTTTTGAAATCAGAACTCATCAGAGAGTTCTGTTGTAGCCACTGTGGTTTCCCTAAACACCTATTTAATTACCCCTCGCTGGGTGGGTCTGTATTTGCATAGTCCAAGCCGCATGGTTTTGACAGCTCCCTATCATTCATGACCTCCTCCAAGCACCTACTTTCCTCTGAAATCTAAAGCACGGTAGCTTTGCCTTACTGACCCAGCCTTCCTCCCTGGCAGGGATACCATGGGCACTTCTCGCAAGGTTCTTGTCACTCTAGGTTAGAATTAGACCTGAAGCAACAATTCTGCTGGTTACTTTCTAAATAAGAGATAATCAGAAAAAAAAAAAAAAAACCCATTTGTGTGAAAGTGATCGTGGGGAGACTTCCAGTGCAAGAGAAGCACCGGCTTCCTCCGAAAGAATCAACTCGAATGATGGGACTGCCTCACAGTCGGAGCCAGCAAGAGAGATGATGATTTGGGCCCTGAATACCTTCTCCGCATCCCTTAAATCGCATTTATCCACAAGCCAGTTTACCTAAGTCAGGGCCATCTTGGTGATGAGAGGACACAAGTCCTCTGCCATTACCCAGCTGGAGAGCCTGGGAGAGTCTGCTCTGAGCCCATTTCTCATCTGCAACATGAGGGTGTTGAATGATCTCAAAGGTCTCATCTATATGAAAGCTATGGGCCTTTACATGTAGATGAAGGGTTTCTCCTGATATCTAATGTTGGACCTAATGTCAAAACAAAATATTATATCAAAGAAGTACATTAAAATTCAAATAAATTTTTCAAGTATTAAGCAAAATGTAAACTTTTCATCTCTTTTCATGTTTTCTTTTTCTTTTATCTATTCATCAAGTGCTCTTTTTCTAAGTATTCATTCCTTTGCAGTGAGACTCCCATGAAGTTTTTGTTTTTTTAGCTATTGTTCTATTTCCCCAGTAGGTGGCACTGCATTACAACTTTCAACTACTACCTTCTGCCTACAAAGTACACAGACCAGAAAATATGAAGAATGTGGGGAGCATTTGTTTAGCAGACACAGATAAATAAGAAAACTTTCTATTAATCATACACCTAAATTCATTGATTTTTCTAAACTTTAAACAAGTATGTTCTACATGTAAAGTGTCATAAAGTAATTAGACGGTTTTCATATAGACATGTATGATAGAATTGAATGCTACCCTTCAACATTGATGAAACTTTGAGATTATGGGTGATCCAAATGATGCTGTCACACTGCTATTTTAAAACACACTTAAAAATAATTTTCTGGAAAATACTCCCAGGATCAGTTTCTTGCCTACATGAGGAAAACAATCCCTCCCCAGCAGCAGCATCTTCCTGGATAATCCTCACATTCGAGAGTTGTTTGGTTTTTCTTCCCCCTTGGAAAGGCTATTTTCAAATATTCCACACAACTAAATTTAACCATCCACTTTTAATTATTTTGGAAAGAACAGAACTCGGAGACGCATTACCATATTTTCAGCCCATGTGTTGTGTCTCCCAGCTGGTGGCTTTTGCCATGGTGAGTACGGCATGGCCCATACTGTAGGGAGATTTATTCTGGTAGACCAGCAAGCAAAGGATCCAGTAATAAATGAGATGGGAAAGACCTCTAGCACTGGGAAACATGAGCTTTTACAAATTTCAATTTAACTTCTGAGAAGGGTTAAGGTGAGCAAAGATCTCACCAGCCTCAGGTCATGAAGAACCAGCCCCTGCTTCAAGCCTGGAAGTGGACTAGGAACCTCGGTCCCACCCATATAGATTTTACCAGGATTGGTCTCACTGCCCTTAGCCCAGATACAGGGCCTGGGACAGGACTGGCTACCTGATACTCTTGGAGCTGGAACCATCCCCAAACCTTACCTGAAGCACTCTTGTTCTCTTATTGGAAGGAATGGCCTGAGTTTTGGATTATACTCTAAAACCATTGGGCTGAGTTAACCCTCGAGATCAGTTGCGAGATCTTCTAGGCTTCGAGTTACTAACCACAAAGTTTGAGTTGGGTTTTCTGTGACTTGCTCCTTCCGCTCCCTCTGGTGGTCAAAGTCTTACCCACAGGCCACGGCACAAATTAGTAACTGAAGTTTTGCTGGTTTATTGTCACAGTTTAGGGGCATCCTAAGGATATGATGATACAGGTTCCAAACAGACTTGGGAACAGAGAAGAGGAAGGATCCAGATCTGCATTGGCCTCTGAGGTGAGCCAGCATGTGGTCTCCCAGCAGGGGGCCCAGCTGTCCCAGCTTGTCTGGTTCGAGGGGTTTCCCAGCATGTGAGAACACCAGGAGGCCTCCAGGAGAACTGGAGGAGTCGCTCCATCTTCCAAAGAGACTCTGCTCTACTTTGCACTACCAGAGACTCCAGGGGCCTTCTATCTCACCCCAGAGTTCACAAGACTCCTAATTTCATTGGTTTCCATCTCCCGCCAATGCTCACACAGGGATGGGGTCTATGTAGCAAGCTCCATGTCTCTTTCTGGGGGCTTTCCCAGTTGCTTTTAGTTCAGAGAAAGGAAAGCCCTGCTTCATGCAAACAGTGATACACTTGTGGAACTTATTATCTCCAAAAATAGAACTGACAGAAAAAGAAAAAAAACACTTTTTTTAAGTTTGGATGTGAAGGAGTTCCAAAATATGGCACTTTGGCATATTGATTATTTTGAGTTAAAGGCACTTGAAAAACAGTAGATGCAAGAAAGAGACTCTGATCTTCCTTTCTTCCCTTGAAAGTAGGAGATAAAATTCCCATGTGAAAGAAGCCCACTCTGTACCCGGAGAAAGAAACATTCTCATCGCCAGAGATGTGAAGTCAAGGCTGAAAGAAATCTGTAGAAACAGACCTTGTTAAAATAACTCTTATCTTCCTTTAGTCTCTCCATATATTTTAGTTACTTTTCCACTATTTCCAGTCTTTGTTCAACCCAGTATATACGCACTTAGGCCTATTCACTTCTTGGGGTCTTCTTCTTCTTCTTTGTGTGTGTGTGTGTGTGTGTGTGTGTGTGTGTGTGAGAGAGAGAGAGAGAGAGAGAGAGAGAGAGAGAGAGAGAGAGAGAGAGGTCCCATGCTCATGTAAATAAAGTTAATATGCTTTCTCCTGTTAATCTATGTCAGTCCAAGCTCCAGAAGAGTGGAGGAAATTTCTACTTCCTCAATAAGTGAACTAATGAAATTCAGATCTCTAAAAGATTGGGAACATTAAGATGGGTGTAAGGAGCCCTGGCCGGTTTGGCTCAGCGGTTAGAGCGTCGGCCCGTGGACCAGAGAGTCCTGGGTTCGATTCCCGCTAAGGGCACGTACCTCATTTGCAGTTTGTCCCCAGCCCCGGTTGGGGTCGTGTGGGTGGCAACCAGTCAATGTGTCTCTCTTACATCAATGTTTCTCTCTCTCTTCCTCCCTCTCTCCCTCCTGTTCTATCTGAAGATAAATGCAAAAATGTCCTTGAGTAAGGATAAAAAAAAAAAGATGGGTGTAAGGAACGGAAGTAATATCACCCTTGAATGTCCCTCAGTCCTCTGTTAATCAATAAAATGGTAGCCCAGGAGAACCATGGGTCTGAGTCAGTCTAGCAATTTTTTTTGGTAATCCTCACCCAAGGATATTTTTTCCATTGATTTTTAGATACAGTGGAAGGGAGGGAAGGAGAGTATAGAGAGAAATATCAATGTGAGAGAGACACATTGATTGGCTGCCTGCCACACAACCCTGACCAGGCCGGGGATCGAACCTGCGACCCTTTAGTCCACAGGCCAATGCTCTAACCGCTGAGCCACACCAGCCAGGGCAGTGTAACAATTCTTATATACAGCAATGTCTATGGGTGTTTTGGGGGAGAAAACAATGAACAAATAACCTTGACTAAAATAAAAGTATTACTAAAAGAATTTTTTAAAAAGAAAACCAATTTGATAGAGCCACGTGATTCTATTTATTCTTTCATCCATTTTGCCAAATTTAAAATACTCAACAAGAACCAAGAAGAAAGATAATTCTTCCAGAACCTAATTTTTTTTTATCTCCTTATACCTTAACTTGTTAGACTTCATATGACAAGCCCTCCTGAGTGGTAGGCACACAGAATCACGTACATCATGTGGGAGAAGGGGCCTGCCAAGGACTTGCCCCTGGAGAGCCATCCCTGGTTGGTAGTAAACGCTGCCACCCAAGCCCCACCTAGCCACGGTTTCAGACAATTGCCCTGAACCCCGAGCACTTCCAGCTTGCCACGCTTAGATCCATCTTCTCCTAGCTCCCGACTTTTGGCTCTGAACTCTGCATGTTTCTGCCATTAGCCCTGTAGACACGATGTTTAAACATCTTCAATCATCCAGAGTCTAGCTACACACGTTGTCTGGCTTGTCCCTCGGGTTCCGGGGTCCACCACGGGATCTGATAGGAAATCACAGCCTTAGCCTTGACCCCTCAAATCCTAACCCACCACCCAGTGACTCAGCTGGGTAACATCGGCCTCTCCCACAGGGAGTCAGGCCTGAGACTCGGGTGTTCTAGAATCTGCTACTAACTGTTCAACTCCATGGGCCTCAGTATTTTCAGAGTAAAATAGGGGAAATACCCTGCCCACCTCCTAAGGATTTGGACTCCTCAGAACAACTTCATAAACCCATGAGGAAGAGTGTTACGATCCAAGAGCCTCTTTCTACACAACATTGTCCTCGACTGTGCGCTTAAAAATAGGCCCCATGATTTCCAACTTAAAAAAAAAACAATGCTAACCCAGACAAGCAAAGCAATTAGAAGGATGTAAGTAAACACTTTGAACTGTTAAAAAGAAAGGTACTATCTAAAACTGATTCCTGGACTTGATTTGTAGTCATGGCTCCAGCCTAGAGCCAATCGGGAGTACAGCATTTGACATAAATAACCCCCATTCGATATAATAAAATGATGATCATCATTGTTACTCCAAGAGAGAAGACACACACAGTGGAAACATCACTGCCTCCAGAAAATTGCTAAACAGGATTGATACAAATGATGCAGGCATTTCCAGATTCCGAGTGTCAATGAAACCCTGTGTCTGCTCGGCACTTTCTCCAGAAGTATCTGAGTCAGCCCTTCAGCACCCTAGGGGCCTGGCGTGGCACTACTTCTCAGATTCCCAGGTTCACCCACACGCTGCCCACCAGGCAGCATCCTCATCCAAATAGTGAGACAATTTTTCTGATTAAACACCCTTTATAGCCTCTGGTACCTCTTTCATTTGCTCTGCCTCCTTTATATCTCTCTGGGATAAAATTCATTCAATCTTTTTAAAATAAAACATCTGCTTAACCCTGCCCCAAAGAAACTTCCACTACCCTATTTGTTTTAATAGCCACGTGATCTCCTAACGCTGCCCAGCAGAGATGAAATAGAAGAAATCTCTCCCCACTGTTGCTTTAACCGTTTAACACGTGCGAATCTGTGATCTCAGCTTTCCTTGTGCCCGATGACTAATTGAGTTTGAGACAGTGGCTGTCAAATGCTGGAAAAGGAATGATTTATGCTAAAGATATTTTTGGTCTCAGATATGCCCAGCTTCAGAGGGAATAAAAGAAGTCCTTACTGTGTCAGGATTGAGACAATAGGCACAGTCTAACAATGGAATGGCCCTCCTGCAACTAGCTGGTCTATTAACTGAATGCATCGAGTTTCCATCTTTGCTTTCACCCTTGCTTCTGGGTAGGTGATCCTGCAGATTTTTATTTGCATTTATTTCAGCGGCAACATATATCCCATTCCCAGTTATCCTTCCCTGAGATCTCATTGAAGCTGCCGCGGGGAACCATGGAGATAAGCGATAGCTGCAGTATAAGAACCAGCTGCCGAGCCCAGCCCACGGTCGGATGATGTATGCTCCAGCCCAGCCTCTCTCAGAAACTGCAACTCAGAAATGTTCCGGTTACCCACGGAGGAAACTCATTTCCTGCCCGTAATCTGATTACCATTCTCTCACTTGGGACTGTAAACTGGTTTTATAATACTACCCTCGTGGGGGGAAGGAGGGGAGAGGGTGGTGGAGAGGGACGTAGGAACTGATTTTTAATTGTTTTAACGTGCACAGGGAGCACAAGTCAGAACCAAAACACGTCAACCTGTAAGCTTTAGCAATACCAATAACATTAAAACGCTGAATTCTGGTGACTACGTATTTGTTTTATCACAGATAATTTCATCAACTGACAGCCTGACCGACTGGCTGGATCACCATGCCACGGGACTGCCTTTCTGTGCCATTGCTTCATTGGGTCTTCTGCTGCCCTGGGAGCTGGCCCTCGTGGATCTGGACCGGTGTCGCTGTTTTCCCATCTGCAATCTCCTCCAAAGTCTGTTGCCCAGGTCCTATTGCCCTCAGTCCTGCCCCGGTGACATTGACAGTGCACCCTCCAGCCCGTCAGCTATCCAGCGACTCAGACAGGCCCTGAGGACGTGCCTCTCTCCACTTCCCACCCCAGGTGTTGCTCACAGCCCCAAACACTGACTCCTACAAGGTTTTCTGATAACATGTTAGCTGGGTCTTTGGTGATATACACGGACATGGAAGCAAAGTGCCTCCAAGGGTTTAGATACCCAGGAGTAGGGAATTCAAAGGACAGGTATTCACATCTCAGGGCAACAGAGGGAAACAGCTTTCATCTCACCTCCCTCCTCCCTCGTGTTCTACCCCCATCAGGTGCCCATTGCCTTCCAGCTGCCTCCACAGCTCTGCAGCCCCTCTCACTACTTGTGGTTCACTATGAAAAAGGCCCCATTCTTTTCTCCTTCCCCAACAACCACACTCAGGACATCCCTCTGCAAGAATCATGCCGCGATCGAACTGGGACTCTCAGCTACAAGAAACAGAAACTCAACTCCCACCAAACCAGGAAGGGACTTTACATAGACGGGAAGTTCAAGGGCATTCTAACTCCAGGAATAGATGGATCCAGGCGTTCAAACAATGTCTTCTGAAACATGTTGCTATTTCTAAGCTCTGCCCTATTGGTCTGGGCTTCATTTTAAGGTGCTGCCTCCCTATGGCAGAGAGAACTACCAAAGCTTTAGATTTACCCCACCCTTATGGCTAGTGGTCCCAATAATTTCAATAAAAATCCTAGGTGAGCTCTGATTGGCCTAGCTTAGTCATGCATCATCCCCAAACCTTCACCATGGCCGGGTGGATTGTGGCAGTAGGAAAAGGATAGAAGACATGGGAAGACTGTGGGGATTTAAATTGCCATCTTGTTCCCCTGGCTCATCAGTCTAGTGCCCCTCGTAACTTCTCTACCACCCAAAGATAGGATGTGACATGGTCTAACACCACAATACCACCACTAAATTTCTACTTCTCAAAGTGAGCCATCTGGGCGGCCCAGGTGCCTGTTAAGATGCTATTCCTGGGCCCCACCTCAGACCTATTGAATCAGAATTGGGGGAGAGTGGGACCTGAGAGTGTCTAGTTTAACAAAGCCCTAAGTGGCAAAATTGGTATTTGAACTGCCTAAGCCCATTTGTCTGCAGAGCCTATGCCCTTCAGTACCCCAGGCACAGCAAATGGCTTCATCGTCCAGTCAACCTATCTGCTAACAGCTGCCTAGGGCACATGCTTCTGAGGCATAAATATCCTGACTTAGGGGAAGGATCGCTGGAATTGATTAGAAATGTCTAGCTGCCATGCAAGGGGGGGGGGGTGTCAAAATATAGACCAGATATTTGCCGTCCCTGCACTTTGCTATGGCAACACAGATGGGGGTAAAGGTTTCCTAATTTTATTGGAGATTATATTTAAATACACACAAATCAGGTGAATGTTCCCAGGAGTTGCTAATGATTTCAGATCTGTAGTCCAGCTCCCCTGCTCACTGTAATTTAATTCGAAGGCTATTTCAGTGCACACCAATGAAGGCAAATAGATGTGTGACTAAGCCACATCTGTAGATGATCCCAAACCATTTTTATTTGGTTTTAGAGTTCCAGCAGGGATACGATGCTTTAAAATTGTCAATAAACTATCTGACATGATTGATAGATGTTCTAGCAAGTTTCTGGACAGTACACAAGGGTTTAAAGAAGAAAGAGACATTCCATCTTCAGGTAAAGCTTGAAAAAACAAAGCTTTAACTTTCTGAAGGTGACTCTTGATTGTGTGAAGGTATTTTCCACTTCCCTGAAGCCCATGGTTCTCAAACCCCAATGTATGGGAAAGTTGACATTAGGAAGTTTAAAAAGTGGATTTCCAGTTCCCTGCCTTATCCAGATTGTCAAGGATGGAGATGGCAATCTTCACTTTAAACAGGTACCACAGGTCTAAAGACCACACCTGGGAAGCCTGCCTTCAAGCAATGCTATAGGACAGTAGTTCATTTTTGGTTTTTTTTTCAATATGAGGAAACTGTTTCTACTCAAATTACTTCTCAGATAATATTTCTCAACTTGATAGCAGTTGAGAAAATGCAAGATGGCAAAAAAAAAACAACAGCCCTGCAATGTATTTTGTAATGATTATAGATAAATGTGTTTTATTTACCACAATAATTTACATATAAATATTTGAAAACTAGTAGGAACTCTGGGTAAGAGATCGTGTTTAATCCGTCTATATGCAATGCTCAGTGCACATGTAGATTTTAAATCTTTTGCACATAACTCTGCAAACCTTTCATCCACCCCTCCCACCATCGTGCCCGCCCACCTGCCCACAGAGGTCCCGGGCCAAGGTGGGAACCACTGGCTACAGTTCTGGTTCCTGCTTACTCTTTAGCTCTGTTGTCCCTTGTAGACGGGCCATCACTCACCTGAGTGGGACGTGAAGAAAAGTCACATTCATCAAGGAGTTAGGCAACACAAGGGGGTCCATATTAGCAGCTTTACATCCACATTTTCATTTAAAAGCAGAAGTCCAATTCCTTCTTCCGCCATCTACACCAAAAGAGGAGAAACGCAAATTTGATTAATAAATTCTCATTTTACTATAAAATCAAGTATCTCCACCTCTTAGGTCTCCATTCTAGTGTTTACACTTTACGTGGCTAAAACTCACATTTGTAAACAATATCGAACCAAAAAGGGTGTTGGTCCTCTACTGTGAGCAAAACACTATGCTGAAGACCATAAAGACCGCATTAAAAATTAGTGTGGGTGGAATACAGGGGCTTCTTATCATTAAAGAGGTCATCATTTGGATATTTTTGGTTGGTACCTATTCTGTTGGTCAAATTCAAAACTCTTATCAAGTTTAGAAACAGAAACAGGAAGGCAGGATTGTCTTGCCTTCATAAAAAGTCATTGCTTCCAGCAGGCGTGCTCAAACACGTTTATGGTCCCCACTGCCTTTCGCGTAAGCTCACATTCAAATTCGCCTGAGTTCCCTGAGAAATCCCCGAGTGTGGGAAATACTGGTCTCCAATTCAAAATTCACAGAGAACATCTATAAAGCACATGGGGACAATAAAAAATGAATATATGTGTAAGACAAAGCAAGACACCACAATTACCCATAACCAAGAAGCGTTTGCCCAGCATTGTGGTCCGGCCCTGAAGGACTTGCTTATCATTACTGCACGTTTGCATGACATTGTCATAAAGGGTAACAGTGAGGACCTGGCCTGTGGTAAAAGCCCAAACTTAATAACACAAAGACGAAAGCACTCAAAAAGCTGGCTTAATCGACTCAATTCTGATCGTTTCTAGCTAGGCTACGCTTTGATTTAAAACCAGCAGGCTCCTAGATGATTGAGCTGTAGTTCATTAAGAAATGCTTGGAGGGTGATGAGAAGAGAGAAAATGATAACTGCTTCATTGGGAGAATATTTTTAATGCTATTTGTCTTCATGACACCAAGGAGAAGCACAAGGAGAAGCACAAGGAGATTCCCCGCCTGCATTTAGTTTGCAGTGACCTTTCACCTCTGTTGATCTCCGACCCTGGCTGTTCCAATCACACAGACACGGAAGCTGGAAGCTCAGAAGCTCGACAAGAAGATGTTTTAGGAGACAGTTTTTCTTTGGGGTGCAGTGGAAGGGAAAGAAGTTGAGGAAAATCTCTCCAGCAAGACAAATTGCCTCTGTGCTTTAGCTGACAAAGGGTTAACAGGACGTCAGGTCCAGTTTCCTGCTCAGCAGTTTAATTGCTGCAAGCCAAGGAAACATTTGAAGGAGGGAGGGCTGTTACTGGGGACCTCATTTTTCAAAGACCTGTCAGAAAGCTAGTCCTCTGAATGGGTTTGATACAGAAAACAAGAATTGGGTGCGCTTCCCAAATTCGAACAACTGGGCCCCTATGGACTTGTCCCTAGCAGGAATTCTCTAGTTGTTGGCTACTGTGGTCCTTTCATCGTTAATGGATTGTTTCCCAGAAGAGGTATACTGAAGAGAGGGGTGGGCGCAGGGATGGGGGTGTGGGTATGATTTTAAAGCAGGGTTCCCAAAACTGCACGTGTCAGAATCACCTGGAGGGCTTGATTCAGTAGATCTGGGTGGAGCCCAGAAACTTGCAGTTCTAACAATTCCTAGGTGGTGCTGCTGGTGGTGGACTTAGGACCACTGTGAGAGAAACACTGTTCTAAAACATACTTCCCACAGTCTTCTTTCAGCCTTAATAATCAGACACCAGCACGATAAATGTTGCAGATTATGTTACAAAATATCAATTATTATTATTACTATTATTACTATTATTCATGACTACTTTGAGTAGCAACTGTGTGCCAGTGCTAGTCTTCCAGGGCAGGTATTATTGCCTATTTTACCAATTAAGGCCTGATCTAGCCCAGTCTCACTCCTAAACTCATGCTCTTCACTACTTTAATACTCTTTAAGTTATAAAACATAAATAAAAATTAACCAACCTATAAGTATTTTTAATCAATGTCTTTCCTATATTCTAATAGAAGATATACTTATACTAACTCTCTAAGTGGAAGAATATAAACTTTCTTTTTCCTTATGTCACTTAGAACCAAAAGAAGGAATATCTCAAGAATATTGCAGCCCTGGCCAGTGTTGCTCAATGGTTAGAGTGTCAGCCCACGCACCAAGGGTCTCGGGTTCAATTCCGGTCAAGGGCACATACCTGAGTTGCAGGTTCAATCCCCACTCCGGTTGTTCAGGAGGCAACCAGTCAATGTGTCTCTCTCACATGGATGTTTCTCTCTCTCTCTCTCTCTCTCTCTCTCCCTCCCTCCCTCCCTTCCACTCTCCCTAAAAAGCAATGGAAAAAATATCCTCAAGTGAGAATTAACAAAAAAATTTTTAAAATAAAAGAATATTGTGAAATCAACCAGCCAAAAAATGTGTACTGACTTCTTCCTAGATGCTGGAGGACCACAGGACAAGTCAGCTTCCCGACCCACAGCACCGGAAACAGTAAGGGAATAGTGTAAGATGTGTGTGAATGTCAAATACGAGTGCCACAAGATTTTTCTTTTTTGTATTGGCAAACAGTAGTAAGTGCAAAAGATAATGTCTCACCAAAACAATGTCTCAGAGCAGTGGTTTTCCAGCTTTGCCCAGCACCAGAGTCACCTGGAGGGCCTGCTCAAACACACGTGGCTGCCTCCCAGTTTCTGATTTAGTAGGACTGGTGTTGAGCCCCAGAATTCGCACTTCTCGGAATGTCTCAAGCAGTGCTGAAGCTGCTGGTCCAGGGGCCACACTTTAAGAACCATTGTTTTAGAACCTTGGTTCCAACCCATCTTTATTCATTGATTCGGGAGACTGCTGGAGTGCCTGCTACGTGTGTAATTTCTTTCTAGCTCTAAGGATAAAGCTGCAACCCAAGCGGACAAAAGCTCTGCCCTCACAGAGCTCACTATCAAGAAGGAAAACTGACCAGAAATAATAAATTCATAATATAAGAAGGTATCCAAAGAAAGACAAAACAATAAAAGTGGGCTGATGGAGGGATTCTGTATTAGCAATGTGTTCACCTCTCTGAGGAGATAATGTCCATCAGAGCAGAAACCCGAAGGTGATGGAGCAAGGCAGTGTGGACATCTTGGTGAAGAGAGGTCCAAAGAGGAAGCACAAAGGCCCTGAGGCAGAAATGTGCTCAGTGTGTTCAAGAAAAGGAGACTAGTGGCAGAAGGGGAGTGTGCAAGAGGGAGAACAGTAAGAGAAGAGGTTCCGATTTAATAGGAATCTGCATTTTTTTAAAGCTCCCAGAAGAGTCTAACACACGTCCAGGTTTGGAAGTGACTTCTCAGATGCACTTATTTCTGAAGCTCATCTGATTTTCCTCACTTCTCATCAACACTATGTTGGAACGTGAGCTGAGAGTAGACACGTCTCTGGAGGATGAAACAAAGACTGTATCCCCGTAGGGTAAGGCTTATTGAGCATACCCAGGGACTGAGTTTTGCATGACTTTTATTCAAAGAACTCTTTCCTCTCTCTTAAACGAGAGCCTGAGCCAACCTCATACACTGAGTGTGGAAATGGAGGATAAGGGCTGAATGCAAAGAGGATGGAGCAGCTCTTGGTGGCGGGATATGAGGGGCAAAGGAGGGAGAGAATGGCTGTGCGTGACTGTGAATGGAGTTGTAGAGAAGGAATGGAATTCACATGATGGCAATGAGTCTGATTTTACACACGTCTATGTGAGTCAAATAAAATTGTGTGTGTGTGCGTGTGTGTGTGTGTGTGTGTGTGTGTGTTAGGATGAAGGTGAGATAATGAGACTTGGATAAAGGTCATAGCTGTACACAAACAGGTAACAAATGAGCCTCAAATTAAATAAGTTCCCTGGAGAAGTAAATGTGGGATGTGGAGAAGGGAAGGCCAGGAACTCAGCCTTGGTGGGGAGAGATGACCAGGGGCGAAAGAGAATATATAGGATCAACAGCAGAGTAGAAGAAAAGGGCGACAGCCCACCAGCCTGTTACCCAAATTCCTGCTTCTGATAGAGCTGCAGCAAACACAGAACGGGCAAAGGTCAGTCCCCCTGTCCTTCAAGCACATAGGTGTGCAACCAGCTGGCTTTGTAAAAGGGATCTCCCATTATGCAGAACACTTTATCCCATAAATAAGTCAGACTCAATTATTTTATATCAAAATAATATCTTAGCTTTTAACGAGCACAACTGCCAATACCCAGAGTCACGCATTATAAATCACTATTTGCTCCTTCCTACACTTTCTAATTTCATGCTAAGGAGACAGGGCTGAACGGGGTCATTAATCTGAATTAGAAATACTGTGACCAGCTCTGCACTCTGCTGGCTAACATTGTGTGGCCGAGTGGCATCTGTGGGGGTTTTACTTTCCACACAGTTCTGAGGAAGAGGTGGGGAGGGGGGAGAGGCTGAGCTAGTTTTAACTTTTCAGCCCTTTTTCGTTCCAGACGCCACGTGGGCATCTCACATTGGGCTTTGAAATCATTCTATTATTTCGGTGCTTTTACTGAAGCTGTGGTCAAACGACAAGCTTTGCCCAGCCTCTGTCTGGAACTCTGGAAGGCTCCCCTAAGCAGCCTGAAACAATGTCCCCTTTATGAGAAAGAGGGGGCTTGTATATTTTTCTGGTGGAAGTGACCTAACTCATGGACATTTCGCTGGTGAGGCCATGGAGGGTCGGCTCCAAACGAAGCAGGAGTATCTGTAAGGCAGGGGGCTCAGGAAGTCTCTCTCACCACTGCCTGCTTGCTTCAGAGGAAATGCAATGAATGGTCCTTGGAGGAGCTTAACTGCAAAGTCATCAGTTACAGCTTTCAGATATTTATTTCACTTGCATTAACTACTTACTGTGTGGGTTGAGAAAATAGACAGAAAACTCCAGTTTACTAACTTACCTTCTTTAGGATTCTGGTAAGAATTTTGATGGAATTGCTAGGGCTAACAGGAGTCGGGGATATCTGAAGATTCAGAGGTACACCAGGCTTGTTCTCCCCCCTCCCCTGGAACAGAGGCACAGATTACAGCAGATGCCTAATGTAGCAACCTTTGGTCAAAAGATGCCTTTCCTGACTCACTACGCCCTGCCACCCTGCTCTGACCCCTGATTGGTCAGAGTCATTACTGCTAACAATATTACTAGAGGAAACGCACTAGAAATAAAAGTGGGTTCCCAAAGGGTTGGAGAAATTTCCAGCAGGCATTTCTGTTAGTGTGTGTCTGCAGGTATAGCTTAACCTTCTTAGGTCATCAAGGAGAGCATCTACGTTCCCCCAAGTCATATCTAGATGTCTCTGCAAGACCCAGAGTGCAGAGCTGAAGGAACTGTGGGTCTGAGCTAAGGGTCATTCATGTGTCTGTTCTAACCACTGGGCCCCACCACACCATTCCAGTCCTTGGAAGCTGGGAGGACAGGATTCTCAAATTTTCTTTATGGCTTGTGCTTGAAAAATATTCCCCCTGACTCATCTCCTAACCCCCACACTCCCTTCATGGTCCCGGACAGTTAGGTGGCTGAAACAATCCCAACTGCCACTTCGCTCAGAACTTTTCAAGCTGGCCAGCATCCCCCTGCCCCCTCCAGCTGCCCACCTCCCCCTGGGAGACCCAGAGGTGACTGGAGTCAACTTGCTTTGGAGCCCTGGTTGGGCTTTGGGCATTCTGTTGCTGCTCTAGAGCCATGGAAAATTTGAGTAATTTTCTGGGATCACAACCCAGGGTCCCCGTCAGTGTAATTATAAGTCAATCACTTCCCCTCCAACTCTCGTTCCTCTTCCCTTTGGGCAGGTAAAGTCATTACCACAGTTCCTTTCTCCCTTAGTCAGACATTTGCACAGGTCATTTACCTCATGTATCATGAATCTTCTCAGCTGAATGTTGGGGGGGGGTACTATTCATCTAACTGAGAACAGCAGAAGGCCTATCTGTGAGTGACGCCCCGCCCTCCACAGCTCAGGGCGCCTTCTGTTTCCCTATGTGTAAGTGCAGGGCGGACGGCACCCGGGAAGAAACCCTCCTGAGCTACAGCCCCAGAGGCCCCCCAACATGCTGCCCTCCGCCCACCACAGCCTGGCGTGGAGACACCCAGAGTATAACAGGGCCAGAGGGAGAACGCTGTCTCCTCAAGGGAGACAGGGAGAGAAAAGGTTTTGTGTGCACTGAGAGCTGTGAAGAACCCCTTCCAAACAGGTCCAAATCTCCCTCATACACTGACTACAAAGAAAAGAGAGAAAGAAAATGCCTTCTCGAGTCAAGTAAAGCAGTTCCAGACACAGGATGGGCATTTATGAGAGTTGGTTTTGTTGAGCCAAGAGTCAAGGAGGCTGTTTAAATTCTCCCCCGGACACGCCCTGACCACCTTTTCCCTCGCGGCTCCCTGAGTGATCCCACCAAACAACACGGCAGAAAGTGTTCACACTAAGACTCCTCATTAGGAGGGAGAGGTTCCCGCCAGCCCTCAGAGCTCAGCCTGGGGCAGCTCTACCCCTGGACTGCCCTCCATCTCTGAAACTAAAATGCCCCAGTGCTGTGCATTGCCCAGCTTCCAGTTTGCAGCTGCCCTTCTCTGACAGCACGGTTTTGCAGTGAACTTGGAGCCGGATTCAGTTTGTTCCTGCCCCTGCCGCACATACTTCAGAGGCCTTGTTGCATTTTTAATTAAGTAGTTTAGCTGCTGTCAGCATTTCCACAATCATTTCTCATGCTCCTTCCTTCCGCGTTTTACAACCTAGCAGCAATTCCCCAAAGAGGATGTCAATATAGCAGCCTAAAGCAGAAGGAGAGCACAGTCACAGTCTGGGGGCCTGGGTTCAAATCCCACATCAGCAACGTATTAGCTGTGAGGCCTTGGGCGAATTATCCAGCCCCATAAATTCTAGTGTCTCCATGAATAAAACAAAGGTGATACCGGTACCTACCTCATGGAATAGTTGTGAGGATAAATAAGCTAATGAACAGAAATACTTCTCCTGGGTCTAGAGCAGCACTACCCCATCGATACAAAATGTGAGCACATATGTACTCCTAAATTTTTTAGTAGCTTCATTTTTTAAAAAAAGGAAAAGAAACAGGTGAACTTAATTTTACTTGTATATTACAAAATATTGGCATTACAAAACATCATTGTAAAGTATATAAGTGAAACTATCTTTAAATTCTTTTTGTAGTACTAAATCTTTTGGAATCTTACATGTATTTTAGGCATCTCAATGCGGACTAGCCACATGCCAAGTGCTTATGGACCGTGGCTACAATATGGGGCAGCACGGGTCTAAGCCATGGTAAATATTCAGTAAAGGCAAGTTCTTTTCACTTAGACTCTGTCTTTCCATGCCTTAGAGTTTAGAGATATTTGGAAATAAACTCTGAAATTGCCTTTAGCCCCAGTGCTGAACGGCTATCTTTGAATTTCAATGCTGGTCTTTTCTGGCAGAACAAGAAAGGACTTGGTACCCAGCCACCTCTGTGCAGGTATGAAGTTTTGTGGATTCTCTGCTCTACTATTCTGATCTTGCCAAACAGGCAGATGCTGCTACTGTCCTGATTTCCTGGAACCCTACACCTCAGATCTGCAAGGGCCCTCCATGGTGTAGCCTAATGCAATAGCACCTTATACAAAGCCCATGGTAATCCCTCAGCCTCTTCTTGAATGCCCCCAGCAATGAGCAGCTCACCACACCTCTGGGAATGCCCTTTTCACTTTCGGATGGCTGTGGGTATAAGAAACCCCTTTTAGAAACTCCTCCCTCTTCTCTATACCTTCTACTCATTGTCCTAATAACCAACCACTGGAGAGAGAAAAGTCAAAGTCGTCCTCTGTATGACAACTCTACCAGTATTTTAAGTTGGCTCTCAGGTCCTCTCTAGGCCCCAGTTGTGTTGAGGATAAACAGCCCCGGTTATTTTCATGGTTGCTGATATGACAGCGTGTGAAAGCCCCTCTCCATGCTATGTGTATATAGTAGTTATGTGTCCTTTGCAAAGTGCAGCCCCCAGAACTAAACACAAAATGTGCAGTCTGGGCCTTAAAGACAAATGTTCCTGATTATGGGCAAGCCTGTCTCCACTGCCATCTTTGCCACAGCCTCACGGCACCCTCAGCACCTGGTGGCAGGCAGCTTCTCAGCCCAAATGAGGCCCTGCATGCCCAGCTCCATGCTGGATGCCAGACACTCTCCACCTACCAGCTGGAGTGTCGCCCTGAGGCTGGCTTCTCTTCCTTCCAGCCTGTGTGCAAGGACAACCAGAGCCACCTCTCCTGCCACAGGACAGGGTCTCTGAGCCCTTTCCCACAACTTCACAGTTTCATATAGAGGCAGGGAGCCCGGAGCTGCCTTGGAGGATCCTTCCTCTGGGGGATTCAGGTTGCTCCCCCCACTCCTCGGGCAGCAGGCAAGCCCATGGCCGGCTTCCCTTGTGTGATGGAGATTCCTGCCTTGCCAGGATCCCAGCGCTGGGGCTGCAGGTTTGGCCTCTCTTCTTTGGGATCTCTATATATTTCTCTGCCACCATTAAATTCACACCAAACTCCCATTAAAATCTGGTTCAAAAGAGTGGGGTGAGCAATGTGCAGGGATGTTGGGTGAAGCCAAACACACTTCTCCAAAGATGTGGAAGAAAAGGAGCAGCTGCAAGAGGAGATTAAGCTCAGCCTCGCTCCCATCAATCAATAAACCAGTCAATCTTTATTGAGCTCCTCTGCCTGCACATGCTCATTAAGCCAGCATGGACCCAAGAGCTGCAGCTCTGATTCTGGGATTCGAGGGGGAGGAGAAGGCCACTGGTCAAAATATTTTCACCTCACAAAGGTCAGTGGTTTCCCTGTAAGGTCACTAGCTAATTCACGCTAAGGTGTTAATGACTTATAAGCTTTCATTCTTTCTAAAGGGACTCCAGCTTGGGGGGGGGTGAGGGTGGGGGTTGAGAGGTTGGGTAGGGACTGCCTAGAAGGATAAAGGATGGAGAAGTAAAAGCTAGAGGCAAATGTCTCTTTCTTGCCATTTTCCCTAAGATTTGGCATGCTGAATTTTAATTAGGGTCAGAACAGAAAGTAGGAACAGGGCTCTGGTAACAGTACTGCTTTCATTCCCTGGCTCTTCCCTTCACCAAATGTGACCGATAGCTGGTTACTTAGACACTCAAGCCCCTGCCCCCTAACCACAATAAAGGGAGCATCCACCAAATAGAGCTGGGGGGGATAAACCACTTAGTACAGCTCTCAGTTTAAAATAAAACATAAAACATGGTGGTTACTTTTGTTCATATTAAATTAAACCCAGACTGACAAGAGCTATAACCTTCAAAAAAGGGGACGGAGAGTAGATCTTCCCTGGCCTTCACCTATAACAATTCTTGTCATCTGGGCCTCATTTGATGGCCTTTTATGATAGTTATTTGCAAAATTGTCCAAATATTTTTTATATTCATTCCCATTCATTTATATATCCTCCTTAGATTACCTCTTAATTAATGAGTCTCACAAGTTTATTGTTCTAAAATCACCTCCCTGAAATGTCAAAGGCAGCCTCTCCAGCCCAGTGTTTTGGGATTTGGTGACCAAACTGCAACTTTTTTTTATTCATAATTTTATAAATTCTGTCCATGTCTTAGCTTAGGCTTTTCCCTCTGCAGAGCCTACAGAGTGTCTTTATGCCACAGCCTTGCCTACTGCACATTATTCATTCTTCATTCAGTAAACATTTATTGGGTTCCCTCTAAGTGTTGCTGATAGGGAGGGCCCACAAAGATGGTCCCTATTCATAGTCATTACATACCAGAGGACAAAGGCAGACAAGAAATAGCTAAACAAGAAAATGAATAAAATAATTCCAGTGTAATGAAGTATAAATAAATGTAATGAAGAAAACAAACAAAAGGCTGAGTTGGAGGTCCCTAGAGAGAAGGTTGTCCACATTAAGGAAGAGGTCCTCAGGTGTGAAAGAGCTCAGAACGAGACCCTGAGACACTGAGATGTAACTCGAGTGCCTACATTCCAGCTTGGGGAAGGAAGACAGGGAGTGGGGGTGCAGGGATAGGCTGGAGCCAGATCACAGAGCTTTGTATCCCATCAAGAGGAGCCTGAGCTTTATTTGAAACTTGTTGAGAGGTGTTGAAAGGTTTTACTCATGGCAGTAACACAATCTAATGTGTGCTGTGAAAGGTTAGCTTTGCCATCAAGTGGAACATGGGTTAGATCTGGAAAGAAGAAAACAGATTGTAAATCTGGAGACTGATGCCTTAATGTAAATGGGAGATGACGGTGGCCAGGACCAGTGGGAAAAAGTAGATAAGATTCCAGGCACATTTCCAAATCAGGAGAGAATCGACAGGATTTGCTGATGGAAGGCCACCACGCGAGTAGGATGAGGGAAAAGTGATCCAGGATGGGGTAGGATGAGGGGAAAGAACTGCCAAGGACAATTCCTGTTTCTCTGTGGAGTCTTTGGGGCAATGTATGGAGGCGTCATTAATGAGATGGGAAAGACACAAAGCAGAGGGTAGAGAATCAAGTGTCCTTTTTCAGACACATTAATTTTGTGATGTCTATCAGGGGTGATGTGTCAAAAAGGTGGATGGATATGTGAGCCTGGAATTCATAAACCTGACCAGACATGTATCTGGAAGCCATAGCATAAAGATGACCTAATAATCCCCAGGAGTCGATCCGCTCACCTCCCTCCTGCCAAGCATTTCAGTTCCTCTTCTGGAGACACAATCCAGTGCTATTACATTTGTTGAGCAGCCACTAGGGCTGGGCCCACAAATTTCCAGGTCTGACCAGGGAGTCTTGCTATTATTAGAATACGGTTTCAATACCATATAAACTTTAAGTCTTTGTATTTTCCCTATAAATATGTTGCTAGTTCTCTTAGAAAGATTTAACTCTTCGTTTATATCTTTGCATCTAATCTCTGCCAATTAGATATTTTTTAGGTTCTCATGCCAAAAGTGTTGTTGAATGTTTGGTAAATGGCTTACTCTCTAAGAAGATTCTTAGCATATACCAATTTAAATTTTAATTTAGAAGTTTCTAATGTATTCATTTTCTAGTTAACATACAAAGAAGATATGGGTTAAAGAAAGATTTCTTAATTTTTTTTTCTATGGGAGTACATGTGCTTAAGCAAGCTGGAAGCTAAAATTAGAAATGTTCTCTGACTCCACAAAAAGTATACAAAGTCTATTAAGAGGCCTGGGAATTGAACAGAATGGGAACAGAAAACTAACAAGTCATGATAAGGAAACACTTGATGACCTGGTGTCAGATGCTTGTGCGCACGGTGGTTGTGTACACAAATCCCCTTGCTCTCCTGGTTTCTATCTGAGATGTTGATTAGGAAATCATAATCCCAACATGCAGATGTCGCAGGTAGTTGTGAGCTTTTTCTTTCAATTCAATTAGGGGGAAATTTTTTTTTTCACAGTCAGATAAGAAGGAAGCATACTATCCAAAACATCCAAAAGAAAAACAAACAAACAAATCCTTTAAGAAACATGTCTCAAGAAACTTTTCTCACAAATGCTTCTTGACACAAAACATCTTATCAAGAATATACAATTCAATATTGGGTCAAAGATAAAATGATGAAACAAACATGTTAAGAAAAAGAAAACTGAAGACCTATGGAAGCAAATTGAAAACCAAAGCAGGATAATTAAAGAAATAACCAATGGATTAGAAAAGCAAAGAGCTGTATAAATACCACTGATATTAAATTACTGGCATAGAATAAAGGCTTGAGATAATTAGGGTACATGAATATTTCAAAAGATAAAGCAATTAAAAAACAATTGATATAAAAGACACAGGAAAACTGATATGCCTGAAAAAGCCTAATATGAGGATTAGTTATATATTTAAAATATAATACAAGAAAATTTATCTGAGTTGAGAAAAATTATCTATAGCTGGAAAGAACATATTTTCTGAGACAATGTAACACAGGACTGACTCTCTTCACCAAGAAAACTTCTAGTTAAGCTCCTGAATTTCAGGAATAAAACAATTTCAGGCATCTGGACAGAAAAAGCAAATAACCTACAAGGAATTAAAAGCAGGCTTCCATTGCTCAATCAGAGCTGTAAGACAATGGAACAATTGTTCGAGGTGAACATAGCATGACCCAATGATGTTATACTCAAGATGGCAATCCAGTATAAAAGCATTATGAACCGTGGAAGGACTAAGGGAGCATGCTGAAGAAACACTAGATAATGAAAACCTGCCAATTCATTTGTAATCAAAATTTAAAACTCAGGCCCTGGCCGGTTTGGCTCAGCGGTTAGAGCGTCGGCCTGCGGTCCAGCGAGACCCGGGTTCGGTTCCCGCTAAAGGCATGTACTTCGGTTGCAGTTTGTCCCTGGCCCTGGTTGGTCGTGCGGGTGGCAGCCACTCGATGTGTCCCTTTCACGTCGATGTTTCTCTCTCTCCCTCCCACTCTATCTGAACAAAAAATGAAAAAATGTCTTCGGGTGAGGATAGAAAAAAAAAAAAAAATTTTAAACTCAGAAATAGAGAAGGTATGATTTAAAAAAACTAATGGTAGCATTCAATCCACTTAAATATTAACTATTAAACGTTTGTAAATTAAAGTTACAGAAAATAAATGTAATGTCATAAACCCAAACAATATAAAAATAATAAAACACAAACATTAAAGGTAAAAAAAAGAGGGTGAAATTGTGTGATAATATTATTCTCCTACTCTTTCATTGCAGGGAATAAATTTAAAACGTTGAGTATGGTTCAGACTGACAAACCTCAGAGGAGGAGTGGGGGGGATGGATGAGATAAACCGAAGAACTTATATGCATGTATGCATACCCAATGGATATAGACAACAGTGCTGGGGGGTGGGGGGTGGGATCGGGAGGAGGGTGTCTAGGGGGGGAAAAAGGAGAAACATCTGTAACAAAAATAAATTAATAAAAATTGCAAAAAAAAAAAAAAAAGAAAGAGCAATAAAGAGCTTCCAAGACAAGAAAAAAATAATTAATTAAAAAATAAATAAAATAAAATGTTGAAAATTAAAATATATAACTTTAAAAATTTTAATTCCAACATCAATATTTTTCATGTTTTCTTAACTTCAGAAAAGTGCTTTAATGAAATATTTCTTGAGATGAGGAAATAAGTATTTGAAGTTCAATAGTTTCTCTAGTCTTAACTTCTATAGATGTAACATTAAATTAAATAATATTTATTTCAAAATAGCATTTATAATTTTATAAACATCATGATAAACTAGTTTTATTTTTAAAAAGACCGGAAGCATATATGTCAGGACATTAACAATGGCTCATTTTAAGTAATGAAAATAGAGATTATTTTAAATTTCAAAAAAAAAAAAAAATTAAAGCAAGAGTTAGAGCTGTACCAGAGGTATCTGATAAGAATTTTTCACAGATTTTCCCAATCCTAGGTAGAATTTTTGTCTTGAGCAGCTAAGGAACTTGTGTAGCTAACTGTATACTTTATTATGCATGTATTATAATATGTATGTATGTTTGTATAAATGTTTTTACTACTGGAAAGAAAATAAGTAGCCACTTCATTTTTCATTCAATGTCTTCTCCTCTAACTCCCCCTGCCCCCTTTCAGGCCATGACTCACTCCTGTTCTTCCCTTTGTTCAGTGGATTGAAGGAAACAACTTGGTATCGAAAAAAGGCTGGCTTCCTACTTCCCCACTTAGCCTTAGGCTAGTAACTTCTCTTTCCATGCCTTCAGCCTCACCTCTAACACATTATCCCCTGCCTGATGATAGGACTTCAGTAAATTACTCTGAAAAGACACTCGCGTTGGCACTGGGGAGCATGAAAGAGAAACGAGGTGTTCTCAGTGGGGCTACATTTCCAACCAGCCGCAGAGGGAGGCACCAGGATTGCGGGTAGGTAGCTGGTCTGTAGCTGAACAAAGATGCTCAGCTTTGCAGATGAAGGCCAACAGCACAAACACATTGGTTACTTTTTAAAATCCTTAAACTTTCCTATCCTTTTTCTTTTTTTACTTTAGTAATACATTTCATTTAACTTCCTATTCTTTTTCAAAGACTTAGGAGCAGGTAAGGTTGGGAGGAAATAGTACAGAAAGCAAGAATGCATACTCTATACCTTCATGGGTATGCAAAGAAAAGAGAATTTGGGGAAGGGCAAAGGTGCAAAGCAGCTGTATGACTTTTGGTTCTTTCAGTAAAGTATTTGTGCAGCTCAAGACTTCACCCCGTACTTCCCTTTACCCTCATGACAAAGAGTTAAAGAGAAGTGTCAGCACTATGGTCCCCACTTTATAGATGACAGGAGCTCAGCTCAGTCAGGGATTTCCCCAAGGCGACTACTTTAGTGAGTGACACAATAAGGATTTCAAGCCAGATCTGGTTACCTCAAAGATGATGCTCTTTCTTGTGCTGCTCTCTTTCATACATAAAGTCATCACAGCCCTAAGTTCACTTAGCAAATGAACAAAGCGGAGAACCTGAAGGAACACACAAAAAAAGCTGTCCTGCCCTGGCCGGTTTGGCTCAGTGGTTGGACTGTCGGCCTGTGGACCAGAGAGTCCCAGTTTCGGTTCCTGCTAGGGGCACATACCAAAAAAAAAAAAGCTGTCCAAATTCCCCGGTCCCGTGTAATGAAACCTCTTACTCCTGACTTGCCCTGTACCTTCTTCTCCATGGAAAGCATTCCATCCAAATGCCTCAGAGTTCTCCACACGCAGTACACAGGCTCAGCTGGAGCCTGATGCAGAGGAAGTAAAATCATTCACGGCGAGGCTGTGCTGTCGCACACATGAACTTGCCCATGAGTACTTCATTCCCCATATCCTCTCACATGCATGTGTACATGACTTAACTGACCTGCTTGCAGCCTTATCAGACTCACCGGTAGGTGCCATGGAATTATTCTTACATCTACAGAAAAGAATAACGTTTTTAGAAAATATTGATGTTTCTAAGACCCTGGGGAGACTAATTCTCTATCTTTTCAAGTCCCTTTTACACAGGAATCTTTATATACAAAAAAAGACAATACCAAGCCTCACTCACACCATGGCTTTTGGAGATTAAAAACCAGCTTAGAATAGGTTAGACTCATTACAAATAAATTCTTGTATGAAATTAAATACCCATTATTTAATTTCTAGTTGGATCCCAGGGGAACAAATGACCCTTGACCTTGATTTTAGCACCCCACCATCATGACACAACTAATTTAAATGGCACAATTTTAGAAGCTCGTTTATTCTTCCAAACATTATACAAATGTTTAAGAATCTGATCAGTAAAGACTGTTTTCCTTATTGTCATTTCTCTCCCTTTTCCTATGCGTTTCTAACTTGTGGCCCCATTTCTTAGCCAGCAAACAGTCTCATGCCCAGAAACACCTGTCATCATCGAGAGATTTTTTTTTTTTTTTTTTTTTGGTGCCTAATTGATAAAGAAAAGTCAGCTGGAAATAGTGATGAAAACAGAAAAAAGAGGACAGGAAAATTCAAATTCAAGAAGGTTAAGGATAAGACAAAATTCACTGAAAGGAAGGGAATTTGGGGTCCAGATGTAGCCAGCCCTTAAGCTCAGTGAACTGAATTAGCATCATCAGTAAATTGAGTCGAAGATGAGCCTAACTGCTTAAAAATCCATTCCAATCAACTTTTTTCCTTGGCCAGATAAGCACAGGCTGCTTGAGATTGCTATGAGGTTTCCTTCTGTCCATTTCTCATTTTCTAGGCAACTCCTATCTTTGTCCAATATATTTCTGAGAATTGCTTTGGCCATTTTCAGATAGGGAGTGTTGTTCCACTGGGTCCTATTCAACTTTTCTATGTGTGCTTTGAAAGAAAAAGGGCTGGTTCACAAGGTAGAGTTTGGATTGATCTGGAGACCTTGGACTCATAATTGTGATATTTTGGTCTGGCTGATGTCAGAGGAGACCATTTTCTCTGACACAACAAATACAGTCTTTCTACCTTTACTGGCTTTTCAAATGCCAGTTGTAGACTGGGTGCCTAAAAACTAGGGCTGATAGACTCTTTATTCTCCCATGACAAAAAAAAAGTAGAGTACTCATAATAAAAGCTGCAGTATTGAAATGTCATTTACTAAGAATACTATATGCTTATAATAAAAAATTAAGAAATGAACACTGCATCAGAGTTCTTTATTTCTTATCATCTTCTTTCTTTCTAATCTTCCAAATGTAATAATAAGACTTTCATGTTTGTTTTTGCCTTTTTATGGTCCTGAAATGATTCGAAATCTACCTGGTTTACACTCCCCATCCCACTTCGCCCCTCCCCCCACACAGCATAGTTATTGAAAGGAGGTTCTGTTGCCTTTAATCTATTTATAATGTTATATTTTAGTCTCCAGATCTGCAGTATTGCATAGGTGATCCCAAATATGAGTCTGATACAAGAGAAAAATCATAGAGAGAGAACACTAGAAGTGTAGCCAGTAAAGATAGAAAGCCAAACAAATCTCTTCATTTCCTCTTTTACTTAACGAGTAAACATTTGACAAAGACGAAAGTTATTATTCCCTTGGATGGCATCGACAAGCTACATATTCAGAGAGGAATGCATTTGTATAATGTGTGGTTAGAGGTTAATCAATATTTCATTTCTATTTCATGGCAACCAAATGCTCACACAGGTTATTTGGCTGTTCTTCGGCATTTTTTAGTTAAATGAAATTAATTTATTCCACAAATATTTATTAAGTCCTTATGATATAGTAGGCATTTAGTCACTGTTGATGCATAGAATACTTCTTGAGAACTTGCTAGATCCAGACTCAGTACTAAGTTCCCTGGCTGAAATTATTCATAAGGATGGACATTCTTTCCTGTCAGAGCCCAGAGTCTAAGACTATGAAATCATTTGCATATCAAGCATTTCTGGCCTCTTCCTTCCTCTACCCCTAGCCATTCTCACCACTGCTAATGAGACAAGTGATCTGAGAGCTTAAACAATGTGCCCATAAATCCATCTCTAAAGCTCTGCTCCACAGTATGTCCTCCCCTGGGCCTACTGCAGGAAAATATGCACCATTTGAAACCTGAACCATCCGCTGCCATAGAAAAGCGCATGAATCAAATGCCCACAGCAAATTCTGATGTTCACTGGCTCATTCTCTGTGCACCTCCAATCACTAATGTCATATTGGTTTGCTCAAAAGAGCAGACTCATCAAAAACTACCACCCAAATAGCTCTTGCGCTACTGGAGAGCTTACAGATGAAAATAAGCTTACTACTCCTGCAATGATCTCCTCACCTGGGGGCCTTCCTGGACACTCTCCCCTTTTCTTCAGCAGAAACCCCTTTATTCTTTGTGCCTCCCCATGCACTTCAAAAAACTCTCAGTAATACTAATGACCACAATTTACTAAAATTACTTGTTTGCATGCTTCTCGAGAACAGGCACTCTGGCTTCTTCATCTGTGAAGCTTCAGAACCTCACATGGATGGTTTTCAGGTGGATTTTCTTTGTTCTTAATGAGTCAATCAATAAATATCACTTGTCCAGAACTCACAAGCCATATAAACATTGGAAGTATCTCTTCAACTGGCTTCCTACCCACCTAACAGTTCTAAAAGGTCCTTTCCATATCATCGTTATATGCAAAACCTAGAAAATATTTTGCTCAGTTATTCTATTAAAATAAAATCACAGAACTCTTCAACAGGTGCAACCTTGGAGATCTAGCACAAATCCCTTAATTACACATATGAGAAATCTGAAGTCCCAAGAAGTAAAGTCAAAGTCATACAGCTAATGAATGTCAGAGAAAGGATAGAATGCAATTCTCCCTGCTTCCTGCCCAGTGCTTGGCTTACCTTCTACAGTCCAGAATCAGCTTGTTGAGGTTCCATTTCGGAGAGGCTTGTGCAGGGGCACTGGCAGTTGAGCTGGATTCAGAAAGAGGGAGACAACCTCCACCAGCTTCTCTATTTATTTTTCCTTCCCAGAGGCATAAACACTGGCCAAAAAGTTGTCTTAGTACAAGGAATAAGAAAGAGAAGAAATCCTGGAAATCTACATGATATGCAGCTAATGAGGCACTTTAAGGCAGTTTCAGATTTATAATCTAGAATCAAGGTAGGCTGTCCCTAGGTCAGATCTCCTGCAGTAACTGAGCTCCAGAATAGAACTTTTGGACCTGTGCTGTTAGGAATCTGTGTTCCTGAGATGGATCTAGGATGTGACTAGCCCATACATTTTGAAAAAAGGAGAGGCAACACTTCCTGAAGCTTTCATCAGGCAGTACTTCATTCCTTAATTCACCAAATGTCCATTAAGTATGCCCTAACTGCCAGGCAAGGAGCTGAGTACAGTGGTTACAAAGAGGAATAAAACAGAATCTCTCCCTGCTCTCAGGGTGCTCACAGTCTGCGATATCTCCCACCAAGAACTCTTTAAGTCATGTGTGGACAAGCACATGCAGACACATAGACACACACATATACAATGTATCAGAAACACATCAGAGTCTCTGTCACAACTCAGAATGCGACACTCAGCACTTATACCCAGGACCCTAAACTTTCTGTCTCGTGACTAACACTGCTTAGGCTTCTCCATGTCTCTTGTCCTATGTGCTCAAAACAAAGGCATCTGTGTCCGAATGCTGAGAGGTTTATGGATTGTGCCACTGCAAAGGTCAATGTGGACACTGCTTCAGAACAGAGGAGAGTCTGAGCAGCAAAAGTGATCAGGCAAGAGAAAGGACAAATTAATTCCCTTATCAAACCTTCCTTCTCAGACAGATGAACGCGATCCCAACATAACTGAGAGTTACTGCTTTGTTTCAGGTGCCAAATTGTGATTCTGGAGGTACTCACAGTCAGCACTATATTTGCAATAGTCACAGACAGAAGTTGAAGAATATTTCACAATGTTAAGCAATCCTTGTTACTCTTGAATTGATCATTATGTGAATCTGGACATAATACATGGGAAGTGTAATAAAAATTATTTTGGCAACCAAATGAACATTGTGTTGTTTTATATTTATAAAAATAGGGTTGCCTGTATTGGTCTTTATGCCTGAATCACCTTTCACATTATAGAATAGAATCTTATATTATCAGGCACCCATTGACCTTAAGAAAATTTAACAAACAAAAGATGAAGAGAATGACAGCAGGAGTAAAAGGGAACCCTATTTAAACAGTGCAGGCAACACCCCCACAGACACACTAGCCCCACCCCCACACTCCACACCACCCAAAGAACACCTGCTTGAATGGGCCTGCATTGGGAACCTTGAATCTGCCATATCCTGTGCACTGAACATGATCCCAGAATTTAAAGACATACTTCTTTTCAGACATTATCCCTAAAGGCAAGCCAGCCACATGTGAGAATCAAGTGCGGAGGCAACATTCTGTCCCAAAGTTGGAGGAAAACGACCTGGGCTGAAGTAAACCTTCATGGAAGCTGTGAATTATAGTTTTAAGTTCAGCCCATCTGCCTCTAGGTACTTAGTGAATAGCATCTGTTTGATACATCCTTTGTGTCCTCCACAGCCCCAACACAGTGCCTTGAACTGAGAGGTGTGTTTTGAATGAATGAATAAAAAATATCTTTCCAAGTATTGAAAAGTATGTCTCTCTGGTGGCTTCTGTGATCCATGTAATGAAGTGATCATCAGATAGCTACTACAATGCTGATATTAGCTGTTTCTCAGACCCTATTAAAAACAGTGTTTCTCCAAGTGTGGTCACCAGATCACCTGTTCCAGAACTAGTCAGGTATATTTAAAAGCAAATGCATGGGCCCCATCCTACATCTCTTGATCAAGCGCCTCTGGGAGAGAAACCCCGGAGCTTGCACTTCCTCATGCTCGCCAGGTGATTCTGGTGCACTCCAGAATTTCAGGACCACTGTGTAGGTGCTGCTCGGTAGTGGCTGTGCCTTAGAATCACCTTGGAGAGTTTTGTTAAGTGACAGTATCTGACCCACCACAGACTAATAAATCAGAATCTCTGTGATGGGCCTGGCCATCACCGTGTTTACATCTCCTCGGGTGATTCTCACATGCAGTCAGGTCTGAAAACCCTGGCTTCATATGCATCTTTCTCCCATTTCAGCCACTTACAACCTGCAGTATCAGCTACAGCTACACTCAGCAAATAGTAGCTCCGGGAAAGAACGGTAGAAGAGCAAGGGAAACAAAGCCTACAAATGTCAGATCTGTGGGAAGGAGAAACTCTCGGCAAACTGCCTTGTAGCACAGCCTTTCAAAAGCAGTCAGCATGACAGTCAAAATCACTGTTTCTCACCAAGCCAGTAAGAGAATGACATTTGACGGAGGCCCCATAAAGAGGCTCTTTGATACCATATGTGTGTTACCTATTAATAATTAAATTGGCCCTGGCTGGTGTGGCTCAGTTGGTTGAGCATCATCCCATGCACTGAAAGGTCACTGTTTCGATTCCCAGTCAGGGCACATGCCTGGGTTGAGGGTTATGGGACATAACTGATCAATATTCTCTCTCACATTGATGTTTCTTTCTCTCTCCCTCTCCCTTCCTTTCTCTCTAAAAAATTCAATAAAAACATATTTTAAAATAATAATAATTAAATTGAATTCATGTCACTATTCCTAGGACTATCTCATAGTATATCTCATGGAATTACAAAAGAGGGCAAATTAATCTCTTATTTTAAATGACAAAATGTTTAACTGTTCTCTGAAAGAAAGAATATCTATTTTACATAAGTCATTTGTATAAAACTATGTCTGTTGCTTCTTATGAGCCTCCCAATAACTGTGAGCTGTAAGGAGGAAATTACTGTTGTCCTCATTTTAGACAAAGTCAAACTAGAGTGGAAAAGCTTAAGTATCCCGTCCAAGGCCACATACTTAGTAAGTGTCAGAACCAGGACATAACGCAGACCTGCTGACCCAAATCCAGTTGTTCTTTTATTCCATTTAAGTTCATCAATAGTATCCTTCCCCTAAAAAAGAAAAAGGATTCGGATTACATAAAAAAATCCCACTTGCCTGCATCACTCTTATGATCCTTACTATTTTTTGCTTTATATTTTATAATTACCTACAGAGGCAGATCTCTCTTGCTGTTCTACTCGAAGAGAGAGGGTATATGTCTGATTCATATTTCTATTCCCCACAATGCCTAGCTCTGAAAAATCGTAGGTAGTCAACAAATTATTCTTGGATAGTTAAATAAAAATAAGAATAAAAAATGTTTAAATTTTCAAGTTGTAAAGCCTTCAACCAAGAACAAACATAATCCTGCTAATTACCAGCTGATGATCTTTTCTTTAAGAACATTCATCTGTCCTCCTCTCACAGTGGTGTTACCACCCACACCATTACTAACCTTGTTGTCAGCTCAAATTTTAACCAAAGATGGGAATTATATACCAGGAGTCAATGATGGTTTAAGAAGTCAGTGTTTCAGTTCCAGACCAAAATATTCTTTCTTTTATTTTTTTTTCAGCTTTATTGAGGTACAACTGACAAATAAAATTATAATATAATATATAAAAGTATAATAATATATATAATTATAATAATATAATATATAAAATTATAATATATTTACTAAATATAAAACTGACATGATGATTTGATATACATATACATTGTGAAAGGATTCTCACCATCTAGTAAATTAACATATGCATCCCTTCAGATATTTACCTTTTTAAAAAAAAAACACACACACAAAAAACAAGTTCTACTCTCAGCAAATTTCAAGTATACAATACAGAGTTATCAACTATGGTCACCATGATATACATTAGATCCTCAGACCTTATTCATCTTATAAGTAATAGTCTGTACGCTTTCACCAATCTCTTCTTATTTCCCCCATCCCACAGCCCCTGGCAACTACTACTCTACCTCTGTTTCTATGAATTTGACTTTGGTTTGTTTTTTTTAAGATTCTATATATGTGATGCCACTCTATCTTTCTCTATCTGGCTTATTTCACTTAGCATAATACCTTCTAGCTTCATCAGTGTTGCTGCAAATGACAGAATTTAATATATATATATATATATATATATATATATATATATATATATATACACACACACACACACACACACACACACACACTTTTTTTTTTCACATTTTCTTTATTCATTTATCTATTGATGGACACTTTGGTTGTTTCCATACCTTGTGACTACTGTGACTAACTTTGCAATGAACATGACAGTACAAATACCTCTTTGAGATAGTGATTTTGTTTACTTTGGATATACACTCAGAAGTGGGATAGCCAGATAAAATGGTAGCTCTATTTTTAATTTCTTGAGGAACCACCATACTGCTTTCCATAGTGGCTGTATCAGTTTACACTCCCACCAACAGTGTACACATTTTCTCCACATTCTCACCAGCATTTATCTCTTGTCCTTTTCAAAATAGACATTCTAATTGGTGTGAGGTAATACTTATTGTGCTTTTTAATATCTAAAAATAAATTATTTTTAATTAAATGTATTGGGGTGACATTGGTTAATAAAGTTATATAGGTTTCAAGTGTACAATTCTATGCTGTATCATCTGTATATTGCACTGTGTGCCGACCACCCGAAGTTAAATCTTCTGTTACCATATATTTGACCCCTTTACTCTTTACTACACCCCTACTCCCCTTCCTACTGGTAACCACCATACTGTTGTCTATGTCTATGAGTTTCTGTTTGTTTTTCTTATTTGTTCATTTGTTGCTTCCAGTTTTATATCCCACATATGAGTGAAATCATATGGTTCTTGACTTTTTTGTCTGACTTATTTCACTTAGCATGATATTCTCAAGATCCATCCATGTTGCTGCAAATGGCAGTATTCCATCTGTTCTGGTGGCTGAGTAGTATTGTATTCTGTATATGTACCACATCTTATTTATCAATCATCTACTGAAGGACACTTTGGTTGTTTCCATGTCTTGACCACTGTGAATAATGCTGCAGTAAACATTATTGTGGTGTTGATTTGCATTTCCCTGATAATTAGTGATGTTGAGCATCTTTTCATATACCTGTTGGCCATTTATATATCTTCTTTGGAAAATGTCTAGTCAAGTCCTTTGCCCATTTTTAATTAGTTTTTTTCTACTTAATTATATGAGTTATTTATATATTTTGAATATTAACCCATCATCGGATATGTGGTTTACAAATATTTTCTCCAATTTCATAGGCTGCCCTTTCATTTTGTGGATGGTTTTGGGTTTTTTCTCTGCTATGCAGAAGCTTCTGAGTTTGATGTGCTCCTACCTGTCTATTTTGGTTTTGTTGCCTTGGCTTTTGGCGTCAAATCCAAAAAAAAGTCATTGCCAAAAACAATGTCAAAGAGCTTATCTCCTAAGTTTTCTTTTAGGAGTTTTACAGTTTAAGGTCTTACATTCAAATACTCAATACATTTTGAGTTGATTTTTGTTTATAGAGTAAATAGGAGTAGATTCATTATTTTGCCCAGTTTTCCCAGAACCATTTATTTATATATTTTTAAGTGATTTTTTTTTAGAAAGAGAGGAAGGGAAAGAGAGTTAGAAACATCGATATGAGAGAGAAACATCAATCAGCTGCCTCCTACACACCCCCTACTGGGGATGAAGCCCCCAACCTGCACATATGCCCTGACCAGTAATCAAACCAGGACTTCTCAGTCCATGGGATAACGCTCAATCCACTGAGCCACACCGCTGGGCTGCCAGAACCATTTATTAAAGAGACTATCCTTTCCCCATTGTATATTCTTGGCTCCTTTGTCAAAGATTAATTGACCATACATGCATGAATTTATTTCTGGGCTCTCTATTCAGTTTCATTGATCCAGTGTCTGTTTTTATGTAGCATATATTGTTTTGATTACTATAGCTTTGTAATATAATTTGAAATCAGGAATTGTGATGCCTCCAGTTTTGTTCATATTTCTCAATGATTGTTTTGGTTATTTGGGGTCTTTTGTGGTTCCATACAAATTTTAGGATCATCTGTTCTATTTCTGTGAAAAATGCCTTTGGAATTTTAATAAGAATTGTATTGCCTATGTAAATCACTTTGGGTAGTATGAACATTTTAACAATATTTATTCTTCCAATGCATGAATGTATATGAGCACAGACTATTTTTCCATTTATTTGCATGTTTTTAAATTTCTTTCATCAATGTTTTATAGTTTTCAGTGTACAGATATTTCACCCCCTTAAATTTATTTCTAAGTATTTTATTCATTTTGATGCTATTGTAAATGGAATTGTTTTCTTAATTCCTCTTTCAGACAGTTTGTTGTTAATGTAGAGAAATACAACAGATTTTTGTATATTGATTTGGTATTCTACGACTTTATTGAATTTGTTTATTGGTTCTAACAGTTCTCTTTTGTGTGTGGAGTCTCTAGAGTCTTCTGCATATAATATCAAGTCATCTGCAACACAGACTATTTTATTTCTTCTTTCCCAATTTACTATCTTTCTCTTGCTTGATTGTCCTAACTAGGACTTACAGCATTATATTGAATAAACAAGGTGAGAGTAGGCAGTCTTATCTTGTTCCTTGTCTTATTCCTGATCTTAAACCTTTTCAAAAAACAGAAGAGGAGGGGACACTCCCAAACTTATTTTATGATGTCAGCATTACCCTAACATCATTGCCAGACCAGAACACTACAAGAAAATAAAATTACAGGCCAATATCCCTGATAAACATAGATGCAGAATCAACAAAATATTAGCAAAACAAATTCAACATTATATAAAAAGAATCATATACCATGATCAAGTGACATTTATCTCATGGATGCAAGTATGATTTCATATACACAAAATAAATATACATGCCTCATTAACATGTGAACAATTAAATCATAAGATCATTTCAGTAGATGCAGAAAAGAAATTTGACAAAATTCTATATCCTTTCATGATAAAAACTCACCAAAAAATTGGGTAGAAAAAAAACATACCTCAACATAATACAGACCATATATAACAAGCCCACAGCTAACATCACCTTCTTTCTGGACTCTGACTTTACAAAGTGATTCCCACATTGTTTCTTATAGAACACAATCTTTGTACTTGAAGATGGAGGAAACAAACTCCTCTACAGTTTGAAACTCCTTCTAGAAACAGCCTACAGCAACACATGCTTCTTTTCCAGTAAAGATCCCTATTTGATAAAAGCCAAACCCCTTGGCCCTGTCTAGTGGTTTCTAGAATCCAAAAAACTCAGATGTTGCACTTAAAGTCTCTGTCAAGAACTGTACTCTGTTCCCAGACAACTCTGAAGTTGCAGACACTGAACTTCTTCTGATGATGAAATGAAGTCCTATTCCCAGTAGGATAATGACACATGAGGCCAATACAATATTTTTGCAGTTCCATTAATTTCAGGTAGTGTCTTAATTCCAAGGAGGTTATGAGATCAAATGCATGAAAAGGTTACTTCAAATTTAAAACAGAACTTTCATGCACACGAGTAAATGCTTCCTATCTAAATTGAGATCTAGGGGGACGTTTTTAAATTTCAGATGCATATTTTCCCTTTTGATATCAATGTCTGCCAGTAAATAAAAAATTAGGGGGCTCCAATTCAATATATTGGATCTAGAAAATATTTTACCTCCCTTTCTTTCTCAAACCCATTGAAAAGACAACAAAATAAAATTTACAAAAGTTCTAAGAATTGGAGGATAGCACATAAGTGGGCTAAAGACGTGGTAAATTATATTGAAGATGAATGGCATCTGAAATTACACTCATGGATAAAAGAGAAAAGGGCACCACTCGGAGTATGAGAGAAGGAACAAGAGAAGCTACAATGAATGTGGGAGCTGCTGTTCCACAAAAGGACCTCTGAAACTAGGGACCTGGAAAGGAGCAGACACTGATGCAGCTGACCAAAGAATCTGTGGGCTGGCTGTTAGGTAGTGCATAAGGAAAAAGGCTTATGTTTCTCATGTCAACAAGAAAAATTAAAAGAAACTAGAAATTCCAAAAAAAATAAATAAAAATAAAAATGCTGTACAAAAATTCATGGCAAAAACATAAAGCATGATTACAAGAAATTTGTGGAATCTAAAAAAAGAGAATATGGAACTTGGAACTTGAAATATTCTCCTTGAAGCAGACTTGATTTAAAACATAAATTACATTGCCACTATAGCCACACTCTGGCTCTGCAGCGAATACTATTGAACAATATCATAATGGTGTCAATGATGCTGATTTCTTTTTGGTTTTCAGAATCAATATATAGACAAAGCATGAAACACTTAAAGTTACCACTCAGAATATAAATGTTTTCAATCTTGGCAATGTAAAAATAATAGTAGAACTGACCATCAGTACGTGTTAGAGGAGGGAAAGAGACAGGAGAGAGTGTAGAAGTGATCAACTCCATTACATCTTACACCATGGGTAGTTATCTAGTATATCTGAAGCTTATGGAACAAGAAATAAAAGTATGAACTGTAAAAGAGACCAAAAAAGGGGGGGAGAGGGGAGAAAAGGTACAGGGGAAAAAGAAGAGGGTGGTAAATGAGAGCTGAAATAGTCATGTCAGTTATTTTTTATAGCAAGGACTTAAAAGACAAGCTTGAATTTATAAGATAAGAAATAAATATTTAAAGTTCTATGAAATAGATTTTTAAGGCTATAGTGGTAACCTCTAGAAGAGCTAAAAACAGAAAATATCACAGCTATGGGCTCTTAGGAATAGGGCTACGGCTAATGAAAAGAGACAGACTTTTCTTTTGGCACCCTTATCTTTGATCAAAAATGTATTCCCATGAGCATGTACTTTTAAGATTCTGGATTGTAAGTTTTCTAACTTTCCAATTTTTAAATCCTCAACCAATGAGGCAATGACTCCATATAATGATCAAAGCTTGACAGCAGGTTAAATTTCCATGGTCTTCAACTCTAATGTCAATAGCCACCTCACTGGAATTCTCCAAGTCTGGCGGATATTACCTTCTGGACTGTAGGAGCAGATCTTCTGAAATATCACCAACTGTCTGCTTGTTTTTCCTGCCAGAATCACCATTTTTATATGGATGTCAGCTTATCTTACAACCAAGCATCGTAAATCTCTCAGTAGTTCTCTTTAATAAGGTGTGCTGGTCAAGTGCACCAGGAATTCCTCACTTTTGAACTACCAGAAAAGAAAAAGCTACCAGAACTGACATCCTGAAAATAAGACATTCCAAATTCGGGCTCTAGCACAAGGTAGACTTCTGGAGCACTCTTAGAAACTTCTAAATCCTAATGACAAGGATGGAAAAAATGGCTATTAAATTCTAGAAATATTCCCTCTGACTACTTTAATTGCCAAAGCCAAATGCTAAAGAACCAGAGGACAAAATGGAATGCTGTACAATCTGCTTCAGGAGATGAGAGGCTGCCATGTTTTTCCTCCGCTCTCCATCTGCCTCCAGCCTCTAAGCATCCCCCTAACTTCACTGACCTTGCTTGGTGTAACATACCCCTCACATCACTTCACTTTGCTTGGTTTAATATATCTCAGCATCACTTCATCTTATTTGAACACATAATATAATACTGAGAGAAGAATAAATAAAATTATCAAAATTTCTTGAAAGAATAGACATCCAATTTGGCATAGTTGTTTATAAGCACGTAGATTTTTAAGTAATATAAACCTATTGTAGGGTTTCATATGAGAAAGTTTAAATAAGTTGGATAAGGTCACACAGCCCGGAAGTATCAGAATACAGCTCAGAATTGTTGTTGGCTTAACTAAATAATGATTAGGCATAAGGGCAGATAATAATCCTCAAACCTATAAATCTACAACAAACTTAATGAGTATTGCCTGAACTGAAAATTGATGGTGGTACAAAGTTTTTTCTACATATTGGTTAATTTCTACTGAGGCTTATTCAAAGCTTTTAGGGATTACTTAACTTCAGGGAAATAAAAATTTGGATTTTTCTCTTCAGATAAATCACAAAAAGGTTGGGGCAAAAATTATTCCATCTGATTACAGCAATCTCTGAGAATATTAAATACCAAAGTGTTTTATTTCTGAATAAAAAGGATTTTTTAAAGGCTAACCTATTTTCATTCCAGTATTACAGAATTTGCATAAAATAAATTTTTCCTAAAATGCATCAACCTTTTAATGTTCCCAATTTCTTCTCTTTATATGCCTAAATATAAATATATAATGTCTTAAGTATTATGGACAACAATAAAAAATTTTTAAGAACACTGCCCTAAATCTACACCAGCCTATTCCGTAATACAACTCTCTCTATTTTACCTTAAACCTGGTCTATATTACCTGGGAATTTATATTGCTTGCTAGAATTAATCTGAAAATACATTACATTTTACTAGGCAATACCAATTGGCAATAGACGTTGTTGGAGCACTGTGTTAAGAAGGATTCTCATGTCCAAGTTCAGTGGTAAGAAAGACCCTAATCATTACCATATTTACTATGGAAGCAAAAAAGAGAAAAATGACAGTATATGCTTGTTATCTCTGTCAGGTGCTGAAATCTAACACAGTTTAAAATGTTGGATAGTTCTGTGTTTTCTAAAATAAAATGCAATATCATAAATTGAAATTCTGTAATATAAGAATCTATACTGAGTCTCCAGAAGTTACCAAAATTGTCAGAGTTACCCAGGCTGTCCCAGAAAGAAGATGGAAGTAATCCAATATAAATATCAACTTGTCATTCAGAGTCCTGGAGGGTAAAGTCATAGGAATCAAATGACTTGGTAACTTAAGTCCTCTAACTTAACACCATCCTTTTCTAAATCCAGCTGATTTCTCCAGGGATCATTACTGTCCACAGACTAGAAATATTTTCTTTATTTTTAAAAATATTTTCTTTTGAACAAATAGGATAGCCTAGTAACAAACCCATGTGAAATATATATATAAACTTTACATATGATTGAGGAGATAGCACAAATCAGTGAGAAAGGGAAGTATGATTCTGACATAACTAATTAGCTACTAGCATTTTTTAAAATGTTTCAGTTAGAGCCTCATCTCACAAATATATTAAAATCAATTCCATATGGATTAGATTTAAATGTGAAAGATGATATCATTTTTTTTCATACCTACAAAAAAGTAGGAGAATTTTTTTTTAATCCTCACCTGAGGATATTTTTCCATTGAATTTTAGATAGCGCGGGAGGGAGGGAGGGAGACAGAGAGAGAGAGAAACATAGATGTGAGAGACACATCGAATGACTGCCTACCACAGGGCCAGGGATCAAACCTGCAACCCAGGTACTCACCCTTGACAGGAATCAAACCCACAACCCTTCGGTCTGCAGGCCAATGCTCTAACCATGGAGAAAACCGACCAGGGCATTAAAAAATAGGTAAAGTTTTACCTGATCTCTGATTAGAGAAAAAATATTTAAGTTGAAATTCAATAGAAGTAATGACAAAGGAAAATATCAAAGGTATACCTATCAAAATTGTTTTTCCTTTATAGAACATCTTATAAATAGCTGCATCAAATTATTAAAAATGTTAAAGCATATATATTTTTTCAAAACACCAAAAGCAAAAAAGGGGGGGGTGTAAAAAAAACTAAAGGTTATAAAAAGGTTAAATAAATTGCTCTAGTTAAGAATGTTTTGGTTTAAAGGGATGATTATCTATTCAAATGATTTCCTAAGGAGAACTTATGGGTAATCTAACTGAAATGAAGTACAGGAAGTATAGCTAGATCTCATGGGCACAGGAAAATGATTAGGTAGTCCTTCTCTCCATCTCCATCTCTCTCTGGTCCTCTGCACACCTCCTGTGCTCTTTCTTCTGGAGGAAACCATGCCCACTCCTCCTCTATAACTTCAGTTTATATGTGGCTTTAACTGACTTTGGTGCCAATCCTGGCTCCAGAACCCATCACCATCATGATGACCCAGTCTTTCAGTGCCTTAGTACCAAACTTCTGGGAAGAAGATATAATAGGCCCAACTTGGATCAGGCGTCTACACATGGTTCAACCAGGTGTGCCCACTGGGCAAAAGGGTGTCTCATGGACATAGACCTGGTGAGGCCTATTACTCAGTAGGTCTGGGTACAAGGCAACTCCAAAGATAGAGATACGGGATGGGCGAGAACCAAGACCCATCTACAACACATTTGATAGTATAGTGATGTTAACATAAAGCTTCGTAATAAGAAGTTAAGCAAGAGCCTACTGCAAAGTTTTATGGTCAAAATTATCTCCACTATGTGAAGAAAAAAAGCATGGTTATGTTAGCAGTACTAGACAAGGGTGACATCTTGTGTTTTTTTTTTATTATACTAGTTTTTACTTTCCAAAGTTTCCACGACAAGCATGCATAATTCTAATAATCAGGAAAGCAATAAACGTTGAAAAGTCAAAGAATTCTTTATTAGGGTCAGGTAATAATATATACCATGGGATAAATAAGTAAAGCAGAGAGGAGAGAGCGGGAAGCAATGGGAGGACAAGCGTCTGTAAGGAGGTGGCATTTGAGCAGAGACCTGAATGGATGAGGGAGCAGGACATAGGAAATCTGGGGGGAGATGTTAAAGGGGGAGGAATAGCAAGTACAAAGACCCCAGGAGGGGAATTATGTAACTATTATAATAAAAAATCATTAATATAGGCAACTTAAAGTCTAGCATTTTTTGGAGTAAGTGCAGAGCCCCTAAATGCATTTACTTTGTAGAAGAAAAATATTTCCGGCATGCATATGTTTAAGGAAATGTTTCTTGCTGAAAGTTATGAGCACGTCTGTCTAGTCACCACTGTAACCCAAGGCCTAGAATATTGATGACCTGCTCATAGAAGACACCTTATATACCTTTGTTCAATGAATAAAAGAATGAAGGACCTCCTTAGGAACATTATACCCCTTTGAATAATCTCAAGAATGGAAAATCTTCATCTAGTGGATGTGAGTTTGAATCAGTCAAGCTCCCTTAGAGCCTTTTGGTGAACAAGATGGGTGGATGAGACTGAACTCATTCATTCCTTCGTTCAGCAACTACTTACTTTGACAGTGACTGTGTGCCAGACACTGTTCTAGGTGCTAGATTGTTTAATTGGTCCAAAATAAAATGTGATGATAAAGCAAGATGATGGGCTTTTTTATGTGACGGCAAACTGATTCTGAAGGGTTCCCAAGACGTCTCACACAACAGCAGCACAAGGAAAACAGAAGCAAAGTTTCAGAAAACAATCGCTCGAGGCGCAGACGTGGAGATTCTGGCGTGTTTGTTTTTAAAAGACGGTTTCAGCCTTTTATGATTACACTTTCTATAAATAGATTCTCTGGGGTGCCCACAGAGGCAGGAAGGGGAGCGGTTATAGGGAGGTCTCCTCTAAATTATTCTGGACTTGGCAATGCGCAACAGGCTCATCTTCCACAGCTGTGTGTGTGTGTGGAAAATGAGTAAGCCTGCAAGCTGAAGCTTAGACAATTTAGGGGTTCACAGAGGCAGGGGAAGGTATTTTCAGATGTAAGTAAAAATCCTCAAGAAATGCATGTGAATAATATATGCAAACAAAGAGCTCTTATTTGGTGCCCCCCGCCCTACCCCCCAAGTCCAGAACAAAAATTACTTGGTAAGTAATCCTGGTTTATAATAGGATCTTGCAGAACAAGATTATCTAAATCTAATCCTAATGGTGCTAAATACTTGCCTACATCTAACAGTGCTTGAAAGTTCTAACCCATTGTGTGTGTGATAAATTCTACAGCCAGGCCAACTCAGCATTCATCAATACAAAACTGTAAAGCACCAGATTTCATCTGGCCTTCCTCTAAATGACTATCTTGATAGGTTCTTCATTCCCAGCAAAACCTTGTACTTTGTGTTTGGTTACAAGAAATCTTTCCCCAGAAACTCCACAGGGTAGCCTTCTGGTGGAAATTATCTTTGGTGGCTCCCCTGCTTCAACAAACCCTTCAAGCGCAGCAGACCCTGGAGAGCTGATGTCCAAATTATAATAGTTAAATCCACGTGGCTGCAGGACCCATACAGCTGTGGCTTCTGTCAGCTCTTAAATAAAATATTAGATGTGTGCCTATTGTTTGTGAGCTGTCCACGGTCCCTTGTTCAGCTGGCTGGGGTTAAAGGGTATGTAGATTAGTTGGCCAGCTGTTTGGTAATTGTCACAGTGAGTTACTTGGTAACCATTCTCTGGAGGTAGAGTCTTTGTTGCTAAGCAGTAAATTCAAGTAAAATAACTTTTCCCTAGTTCTTATCGGTCTAGTTTTAAAGCACAGGGTACAGGTTGGGTTGTCTCCCCAACAGGTTACCCACACCTCTTTTCTTTTTCTGCCCCGGCCATGAAATGAGTGCTGATAACCTGGACAGCCCTGGTTTGCTGGGACTGGTCTACCGCTGATGCAGGCTGAGGAGCAGGCGAACGGCAGGGAGCAGGTTTTGTTCGGGTGTGCTTACAGGTTGCCACGGGCATCGTGTGCCTTCCAGATCTCGGTTTGTGATTGGCCAGTTGCCAGTCAGATGGGCACAGAAAGATCAAAACAATGACAGAGATTTAATGTAAAGGAAGGAAAGTGTGTGCCTGATGATATATCAACTCTGTTACTGTTATTATTATAATTATTATTATTTGTTACATTTTAAAATTCCTTCTTGCTCTCAATACTTGCATAAATGCTGTTTTTCATGAGCAAGAACACTGAGAAGGAGAGGACTCAGGCAGGAAAATCTCGCTTCGGTCCCTCCAGGACAGGTTTGAAACGGCTTCCGTCTCTAAGGGGTTGACTGCAAACGAGATAATCAACTCCCTCCACAACTATATCTCTTCCTACTTCCAAAATTTTTAGGAGGTCAGGAAATAATGTTACAGGTGAATATTTCAGGTAAATTCCACTCACTATTTTTATTGTCTCACTTGGTAGTGTTTGAGTAGAAGAGAAATAAGAGAGTGGTGCTCTGGTCTCCTTAAGTACCTATAAATTCGAGGGTATTATGTTAAGTGAACTAAGTTAGATGGCAAAGGACAATGCCTATGATTTTACTTATATGTTGAATATAAAACAACAAAATAACAAATAAACTAACAACACAAAACAAAAACAAACTCACAGAAACAGACCAACAGAATGGTGGTTACCAGAGGGGAAGGGGGGTTGGGGGAGGGTGAATTGTGGTTCAATATATGATAACAGATGGAAAATAGACTTTTGATGGTGAGCACACAATAGAGTATATAGATATCGAATTATAATGCTCTATACCTGAAATTTATATAATAGTATTAACCAATGTTACCTTAATAAATTTAATCAAAACAAAACCTATGAATTTAACTGAGTGTACTTGCCACTTGCCTGGAAAGTCACTTGTCCTCAAAGGCAGTGTTTAGATGCTGCCTGGGAGTCTCATTTGCTGGGGCCTTACCTTAGGTACACTCCATTCGTGAATATCCAGACCTGTCTTAATAGATAATTTCATTGGTAAACATTCTCTTTCCCAAAAGTTATATTCATATGCAAAGGGGTTCACAAAAATTCCTTCCAATAGCAGTTTCCACTAATAGGTTTAAAATGTGTTTCCTCTTGCCTGGCCAGAGTAGCTCAGTGGTTGAGTATCGACCTGTGCACCAAGAGGTTGCTGGTTTGACTGCTGGTTAGGGCACATGCCCAGGTTGTGGGCCTGATCCCCAGTGGGGGCATGCAGGAGGCGGCCAGTCGATGTTCTCTCTCACTGATGTTTCTATATCTCTCTCTCTCTCCCCCTTCCTCTCTCTCTCTAATATCAATAAAGGAAAAAAAAATTTTTAATGTGTTTGCTCTTTTTTTACATAACAAATCAAAGTGTACCCAGAGGGTACAAAAATTGTAGTTTGCAATGTAGTTCAGGGCTAGTGCGCAAGCCATTTGCACAGTGATGCCCTCTCAAGACTCCCAGCTGGAAATGAAGGGCCTCTGCAGCTTCCACTGCTACTCCACACTGGGTTAGGGGTAAGAGCAATAGGAACTTGAAAGCCAATTCCTCTGTTTACCAGCTGGACAGCCTTGGGGAAGCTACTTGACCTCTCCCTGCCTCAATATCTTCACCTTTAAAATGAGCATACAAATGTTTTTTATTTAAAAACAGGGTTGTTGTAAGAATTACATGAAATAATGTATGGAACCCCCTCACCACATACTAATTGTCAGCTTTGGTTATAAATACCTCTCCTTTGGTGCCCACGTCATCTCAAACTAACACTAACAAATGCCTGTTGGGTGTGCACTGTGGGCAAGGCTCTGGGCTGGTCACTTAAAATCTTGCTAGAGTTAATGAAAATAAAACATTAAAACAAAGACTTCTTTGGGTATTCATTACTTAATGGAATGGCATGCTTTTTCAGAGGACAGGGCTGCAGAGAGCACGGAGGATCAACATGGCAGAAGCCGCGCCACGTGAGCAACACTCCTCTGCGTGGGCAGCAGTGTGGACGCTGGTGCTTGCTGGACACGCTCCCTGTGCTGGGAGAAGGCACCAGCATTTAGCTTTGCAACTTCCTCCTGCCCCAGGAAATCACCAGCCCAGAGTAAGTGGTCAATAAACATTTGCTCAAGATGTTGAGTCAGGAAAGGATGAGGCCGAGAAAAGGAAGAGGTCAGACTGAAAGGGTTTCCTATAGCTTTTGCTATTGTCTTCTTGTCTATTTCCCTTCTAGATCTAAAATGCTCACCAGTCCTTTATGGACTCCTTCATAATATGGGTAGTTAGAGAAGCATCTTGCTATCCCCAGTACACGGTTGTAAGATTATTGAGACAACATGTAACTGGACTGGAGCCCCAAACTATAACAACCACATAAACAAAACTAAACAACAAAACATTAATTTGGACAAAATTCCATGCAGGCCTCCTCCCAGATCTTCGCAGAGTTTCCCTGAAATCGCAATTTAGATAAAGCAGTACTCTGCGCAAAAAGAGGTGCTCAGAGTCCTTCAATAAAAGGATCTTAACCATAAGAAGAGAGAGAAGTATTACTCTGTGCACAGAAGGGACAAACACCCAGACGAGCTGGCCAGACACCACGTGGACATGCCCCTCGCAGCTCGCTTCACAGAACCTTCTTTGAACAGACCACACTACAAACGTGGACCAAGGACCAAGGGCCACAACACACACCGACAGGGGAAAAGGACAAAAGGAATTCCCAAGCACAGCTTTTTTGAAGCAAATGATGAGAAATCGCCCTGGCTGGTTTGGCTCAGCGGTTAGAGCATCGCCCTGCAGACCAAAGAGTCCCGGGTTCGATTCGGGCCAAGGGCATGTACGTCGGTTGCAGTTCGTCCCAGCCCCAGTTGGGGTCGTGTGGGTGGCAACCAATCAATGTGTCTCTCTCACATCGATGTTTCTCTCTCTCTCTCCCTCCCACTCTGTCTGAAGATAAATGTAAAAATATCCTCGGGTGAGGATTAAAAAAAAAAAAGATGAGAAATCCTAGTCTGACTTCTGAGGTTGGTGACCGTTTACCTTAATAACCTCTTTTAATGTACAGAGTAAGTGTTTTGGGTTAAAAGGAATTCTTTTAGCCATAAGGTAGGTTGAGGAAGCCATTACACGTCTTATCTGCAACTGCTGTGTGGCAAATGTGTCCGCTGATGGCTCTGTGTAGAGCCCAAATGAAACTATCCTGTCACCTGTGTAACATGCTGACCTGTTCTTGTTCCTAAACTTCACCCTTTGTTAGATTGATAATCAATTGTCACATAGGGTTACAGAATTTTTTTAAAGGGCTTTTTACAGCTTTTTCATGCCTTATATTTGCACCATAACCTTCTCATAACAATTTACTCGTTGTAACAATCTGCTCGCATACTGAGATGATCCTTTGAATAGCATTACCTTGTAAAGAAGTCATTTCGCTATTTCAGGAATAAAACTCCTTTGGATAGAGTCCAAGAGCCACTGCCACTTTAAAACAAATTGGTCTTTGTGACAAGTCATATATTAAGACTCCTGTGTGTTTTAATGTAGGTCCTGAAGAGCACTCTATCTCTGATGCTCAAATGTCAGAATCCCAAACTAAGACACATTCACTTTTTTGCTGTGTCCTGTCTCCAAGTATTAAAAGCCACAGTATCTTGACAGCGGAGGCACATTCTATATTTGTACTTCACACTAACAAGGCACACATGCACATTTCATCACCACACAAAATAAACCTGGACACACATCTCTTTCTTTCTGTCCTATATATGTCATTTGGCCATGAGGCATTATTTTTGCCTCCTTATTCTAGTTTTTTGAGCAAGTTGTGTTTTAACTAAACTTTCTCTCTCTTTTGGAGTTGGCTGTATCTCGTTGCCTGCACAATTAGAGAGCATCTCCCTCCCTGTATATCATGTCCACTTCCTGAACCCACAGCTCTTCGGAGCTGGGAACAATTCTTTTTTCTTTTGAGACAGGGTATATTGAGAGACAGTAAAGGGTCTCCCAAAAGTGGGCTCTTTTTGAAACGCGCTTATCCTTAGCATGTTACAAATCTGCTTATTTTTTATCTAGACAAAACTCTGGTAAGGATATTTTTGTGTAGTTTAGGGTTTTTTTGTTTTTTTTCTTTTTCTGTCTCACAAAAACCAAGTGTTCTCCAGCAATGAGGCAACGGAAAAAATCAATACTTGCCATGTACCATGTAACCAATAGAATAAGGGGAATGATTTATGTATGGATGGATGCAGCCTGAATCAGCTGGGGCCTCGCACAGAGAGCGAGAAAGAGAGAGAGGGAGAGACAGAGAAAGAGAGAGAGAGAGAGAGAACAGGGGGAGGTGGGGGGCGAGCCGAACTGCGGAGATTATTTCTACAGTGAGGCCAGATTTTTTTTTCTGCAGTAATAATCCCCTTCTCCAGCTCTGCCGGACATAGGGAAAGCCTGCGATCGTGGACTATCTGATGGCTCAGCCGTCCCTCCTTCCCTCAGAGTCATGATGCCATGTTCATATGAAGGCACACTGGGGAGGAGAAAATGATGCATGGCCTGCAGTCATCTCCACCCTAGGAAAGGCCAGTGATGGGTCGACAAGCACTAGTTGACAGAGAGTCAAATTATCAACAGGATTTAAAAAATGTTCCAGCACCGCTTCATAAGAAGACCCGCGGGAAGGGCTTAAAGAGGAGAACTACTCTATACCTCAGGAGTTTCTGCTGGAAACATAGTTTGCTTAACTGGAAATCCAGGGCGCTGCAGCATTTGAAGGTATTTAATCCTGAAGGTAACTTTTAGGGTAACTGAGACTCTTGCTCAAAGCTTAGATATTAACTGTAGTTATGTGCTTGTGATGTGAAGGTGCAAACAGCACCAAACACAGCTATTTTGTATATGTGGTGCTACTGTATATTGAATTCTGTGGTTGTGACTTTAAACGAGGCTAATCGTTTGCTTTCGAATGACATATTTTCAATGACAAAAATTCCTACTCCCTGCTTCTAACTCAGGTGAACCGTGTAAGACTTTGTGAAAGGCAAATTTGACCATTTCTTTCAGATGTCTTTGCTTTTTGAGATATGTTTAAATAGATCTAAATTTATTTTTGTAAGTTACCTTCTTTCCACATTGTGCTTGAAACTACAGGAAGCTTGACAGTATTCTATTTCCATCAGTCTGTTGAAGGAGACTGAATTATGTCCTTTTATGAGGAACACTGATACCACGTAATTTTTTACAATGTTTTTGCTTCCTTTAAGCCAGCTACAGTGTCAATGTCCCAGTTAGGTATTCCCTTAAAATATCCTGTATTCTATATATGATTCATTACACTACACGTAGTACATAGGAAGATATTTTAAATACAGAGTGTCACAAAATAATGCTATGCCATTAATGAATGCTTAATTTGAAACCGGTACTGTTAACAACCATAAGCTATTAGAATAGCCTTTTCGCCTCTTCAGTTGAAAGTATCCATTCGACCCAACATTATTGTAAACTTGCCTTACAAAATGCCATATTATTTTTAAAATATGTATGTTAACCTTATACAAAGTGTGTTAAACTTTATTGACAAAATGCCATATTGTTTTTAAATATGTATGTCAACCTTATAAAAATTATCTTAAACTCTCTTAACAAAATTCCATGTTGGTTTTTATTTAAAGTGTACTGGATGGCAATTTTTAGCCCTTTTCCATATATACATTAATTTTTTAATTTTTTTCTTTCATTTAGTACAGAATTATCTTTTTGTTTCTGGCATATTATATTTAGCTCCTTATTTACATTGCATAGTTTGCAAGTTTATTTAGTAGTTAAGTGTGCATACATAGGATTAAGGATTAGAAGTAATATAAAGAGCTATTCTCAGCAGTCTTTGTTTTTTAAATGACTCTTCATACTTTAATACATTTTTATGAGTGTTATTGAAGAGCAGTTAAGTTGTAGCACTATTATTTATGAATGAATAAATATTCTCATGTGTTCATTTAAATATCTAGTCATTGAGAGATTTGATCTACCCTGATCCTCACAAAATTATTTTGGGAAGATTTCTATGGAAACTAAATAAATATATATGATATTCTTCCTCTAAACAAAATTAGAGTAGTAAAAATGCACTCCACATGTAAACTATGTTGTAGTAAAATATCTTTCAGTAGTTCTAATTCAGAACTGATTACCCGAACCAGCAGAAACTATGCATAGTCATTTTGAATAGGGGAGACCAAGTGGAGATCTGCTGCCTCCACTTATGGACAGATGAGCCTTGTTGTTTACATTTCGATCTTGATCTCATTCTCCCTCTTTCTCTTCTATTGGCCCAAACAGGTAAAACAACAGAAACCCGTTACCATCTTCACTTTTGGTTCTGCTGACTCAGACAAGCTGTCCAGCTGAGGATTAATAAACACAGAAAACCTGGAGATGGTCCAAATATAGTGAGGATCATGAAGACCAAGCTCAGCCTTGCAGGTCCCTCAGCCAGAAAGAACGTCCTTAGCACCTTACAAGCAGGTATGGGCTCACTGAAACACTACAGCATATGGAAATGAAGAAGTATGATCATAAACAAGGTGCTCCTGAACTGTAAGGTAAGCACAAGCAGGACCTTTTGTAGGTTTATTTTTAGAGATGTTTTGCTGCCACTTATGAAAAACTGTTATCTTTAGCAGAGAAAAATATTAAAAGCCTGCCAAAGGCCACAGATAGTGTTTAAGGAGTCTAGCTGCGTCTGTCATATTATTTGAGGTGGGTTTTAATAGGAGAAACACACAAAATGAGTGATAAACTAACTGCAGGCAGGAGATGGGTAAACAAGAAGCCCAAGAATTGGATTTCATTGTTAGCTAACAGAGTGTCAACAGCATCCTTTTGTTTAAAAAGTTTATGTCTATGAAGCATAACTTTTCAAGTTCTAATGAAAGCCAAATAATCCTTTCCCCAATATGAGATAAATTTCCTATAAACATCTGAAGTTAAAATGCACAAATAAAAACTCATGTTGGTTCTTATACTGTGACAAAAAAAGCAAATCTTCTCATTTGAGCAGGGTCTCCAGTGAACACCTGCGATGGTTTATTCTTTTTCATCGGTGGTTACAATTTCACTGATGAAATATCCATTAAAGAGAAAATCAATATCTGAGCTTAACCGCCTGCTTTGTTTTAGTACCTCAAATTATTCTAAAAACTGATTAACATAAGTAACTCACTATTTAGGAAATACAACAAGTGAATGTTTCACATTGCTATCATCTGCCAAAATATATATATGGTTATCATTTACTTAACAATTCATTTATCCACTTAATAAAAATAAATAAAACAAATAAAAACATCCACATTTTTACTCCCCAAAGTCTAATTTCATCCTTGCATTAATATAAAATAAAAATGAATATAAATGAAAATATTCTACCATCAAAAATAAATATTATAACTTCTAAATATGTCTGCTTGTATCTAAAAGATAACTTGTAGGTTCTCCATAAAAGAACTGTTTCCTCACTTTATTTCTTTTTCCTTCAATTAGTTTATAGCAGCCAGAGCATCTTGGGTGAGTGTAGTTTAATCTGAACATAATTGAATAGCAAGTTTCCATTTTCTAATCTAAACAAACTCATCTTAAAAACATACAGAATTTGGATTCTATTTAACAGAAAAGTTAAATAACGACAACAAAATGTGACATTGTATTTCTGTTCACTGATGCACTGTTTAATATGATTCTAGACTTTACCAAGGCATAGAAGCACAGGCAACAGTCTACTGCAAATAAAGCAGATGGATGCCCAAACCTGCACCCCAACCGATTTGCCTGGTAGCATGAGGTTTCTAGGCCCTTGTCCTGGCTGTTTGCATTTGCATCTTTATAGATTATATGGAGATATAGATCCTTTCATCTCTCAAAAAGCTGTCTAGTTCTAGCCACAACTTATATGGTTTTCTATAGTGGCTGCCTCATTTATTCGAGCAGAATTTTTCTCTCATAAGATCTAAATGAGAGCACATCTTCCCCTCCCTCCCCAGGGAATAATCCAAAAGATAGGAGGTTCTTAATAAAACAATTAATTGTGATAAATTTCTGATTTTTGCTCCTTTGTCCAGGGCTATTTCCATGGCAACATCCTCTCATCCTATTGTTGGGTTGTTCTTCATTCACACAGCAGGTTAAGCCCAGGGCAGCCAGGGCAGGCTGATGGTCAGCCTTTATTTTCTCTGGCCCTTCAACAGAGGTTAGTTGAGGTCACCAGAAGCCAAAGGGTAATTACTTTTTCTCCACAGGGTTAAAGGTACACAGATTGCTATTGGGACAACTGTATGGATGACCTTCAGCTTTTAATGTTCAATCTTCTTTTCTTTCATCAGAGTGAATAAGTATGATATAACAGTGGCAATGCACCCACTGTAATTTCTATTCTGTAATTCAGAATAAAAAACCCAATGTCTTTTTATTTTGTAAAGCTACCATGTGTTAGTATAATATACACTTGGAGTCAATTGGAAAACCCAATGCATAAAAGGTTTCCTATCCCTTAAATAGGAAAAAAAAAAAAAAAAGGCAGAAAATTACAGCCGTTTAGTGGTTTTCTTATTCGGTTAATCTGATATTCACAATTTTCCAGGCTTCAGTCATTTTCCTGAGAGTGTGTTCTTTAAGTCTGAGAAGAAAATGGAAGCTTTCCTGGCTCCACGAAGCATCTGGAGCTCTATTTTTCTCCCCTTCAAACACCAGTTGTGACCTTGTCCCTCTGAACCGATTAAAAGTCAGATTAAAATTAGTTTTCTCTCTTTGCTCCTCTGTTCTCAAAGAAAGGCAATAGTTTAGGGGAGAGGGGATCTTTTGAAACTGAATACTTAAAACACTTAGCCCACTCAATCTGAAGAGCCATTTTGAGATTTCAGTTCTTTATTTCAATCTGGAATTTTTTTTTTTTTTTTAATGATCATTAGAGGCTCCCAAAACAGAGCCAGCCACCAGACTGATAGATGCATTTGCTATTGTTCTACCACGGGCAAAGAGACTTTCAGCTCCCTAGTGACAATGGCTTTGCTGATGGTTCGTCTCTACAGATGCACTGAAGGGAGTATGAGCCCCTTCTTGAGGGAGGGACTAAGATGATCTGAAAGAGCCACATGCCCCACTCTGCAGGCTTAGCCAGAGGGAACCATCCCCCTGAGTCTCATCATCTTTGTCCAAGAGGTTGCCTTGATGAGAGGAACATAAGGGGAACTGAGAGTAGACCCCTCATCCCCACCCCAAGAGGTAGAGACATTGTTTCTGCCCATTTCTCAGATTCACCCATGTGTGATCTGAGAGCAACCAGACTCTGTTTTCCTCCAGTCCTCTGTCACCCTTGATAGCACTGACCTCACTCTCTCCAGCCTTCCCTCATACTCCTCACTTTGAGTCCTCCTTCTGCTCATGAGCTCACTGGGAACCTCCAGATACCTCCCACGGCTACCACTCCCGTGGCTGTATCACCTGGTCCTTCCATTTGACTTGAACTCAAGGCCTCAGCCTTCCTGATAGGCTGCTTGGACTTAGTCAAGCAGTCTGGAGCCTCATGTGTGTGACTTCACCCTTCCTGGCTTATGCCATCCTCTCTAAATGCCAATCCTCTCTTCCAATTTCTGCTTCTTTGAAAGGTGAGTGTAAAATTTAATTCCTTCAAGAATCATCCCATAGTTTATCCTTTGCTACACTGAAATAAATTAAATACACTTAATGAAATATTATACATATTCTACATTGTATATCTATTATATATAACACATCACATACATAATTATAGAATAATGTTTAGAAAATGCACCTAAATATCAAATCTTATTAAACAGCAACTTTTTAAAAATCCAAAGCCTTAATTACCCCCATGTCAAATTATGGGGCCTCTTACAACACTAGTGTTTAACATAAGACAATTTATTACATAGTTGTCATCAGTACTTTTCTTGGCAAGTTCTACTTTTTTCACTTTACTTTCTATTGTCCTTTCTACATGTCTACAAAGTCCTCATGGCTGTCATTATTGAGAGAGAAATATTTTGGTATCATATCACAATCTCCCAAAATAATCTCCTTCCCATTCTCAATGAGCATGAACTAAAATGTGCTAATTGATAATTAAAGAAATAACAGTAAAACAAAATATAACCACACGTAGGGATATTTTATTTTAGAAAGGATTCCTGACGTCTTCAAGACTCATAGAGTGCAGTTCTGGATGTGGAATGATCAGTGGTAGAGACAATATTTAGAAAAGGAGATGAGAAACCTAAGGAGGCATGTGTCAGGGTCTGGCATGTGACCTGGCTGCATATAACCAGGTGAGGGAAAGAAGGGGAAGATCTAGCACTGCCCACAACTGGTTGACAGCCATGCCCTCACTGGTAAAGGAAATTGCCCTTTTCTCAACTACAAACTATAGCCAAAGGGACCATTTGCATTCTCTGATCAGGGCTCCCTGACCAAAGGAATTTAATGAAGGCAACTCCTAGAGCTGCTGTGGCTGGTTAGCTGGGGCTTAAAGAAGTATTAGGAAGAGGACTGGGTTCACACAAAGTAAACCTTAGGAAAGTTATTCTTTTACTTTCTGCATAATTTCTCCCCTTTCTGATTCCCTCCCCATTATTCCCTGATGCTCCAGTTCCCCAGAGTCCTATCTCACATGGGGGGGGGGGGGGTTAACATCAATAGATCATATTTTCCTCAGATTTGTTAAGAAAGGTACCTGGATGGAATAGCCATAAACAATGCATCTCTAACAGAGACATTTCAGGCATTTGGGGTTTTAGTGAGGGAGATATATTTAGAAGTATCGCCTCCCAGATCCTGCCAGATCACTCTTTGCGTGCTCTCTGGGCCAGTGACAAACTGAAAGGTACCTGAGACGTGTTAGGTAGACACTTTGGGCAACACAACAGGTCACACACCCATTCATTCCAAAATGGACATGAACATTCTTACTCTTTAGGCAAAAAATTGAAGCATTTGCCCTTAGGGTCTTACTATTTCTTAAAACTCTTTTATTTTCCGTTGAAATACAGAACCATGGGGTTCTGTCCTAGAGTAGGCTTCTCTCTTTCCCATTTTGTAGAGAAAGTGTTACTAAAAGGTTCAACACAGAGGAATTTTCACAACCAATTCTTCCTCGTGTGCCAGAAACAGATGTGACTTGTCATCTCTTCTGATTGGTGTGTGCACATGAGGAGTGTGAGGCTGTCCCCCGTGGAACCTGCAGCAGAAACTTCTCTAGCAGTTGTTGAGTAGGGACAGAGTGATGGGGAATGCCGTGGTCTGAAGCATCAGGCCTCAGTGCCTAATGAGGGGTGAGTGCTCAGGGTTCCAGCACTGACCGCCTGGAAGCTCAGGGTGACATGGTATTCTAAAGCTTGGAGCACTTCCAGGCCTGACATGAACTGGGACCTGGGAAGAACACTGTATCACAGTGCTGCTCACGCTTTCCATGCATAAGAAACAGATTTCCTGATCCCACTTCTTGAGAAGCTGATTCAGTAGGCCCCCATGTCTGCATCAGGTGATGCGGCTGCTTCCCAGCTGTGGACCCCACGGGGAGTAGTAATGTACTGTGGTAGATTTCTTTTGTCTGGATTTCACTCGTCGCACCTCTAAAATGGACAACCACCTTTACATCAGTCAGAGGGTTTCTCACCTGTTCAGAAATGCTTGTGATTTCCAGACACCACTCTCACTTCCCTGCCTCTCTGTTCTGGTTTTCGCTTCATTTTGACATAGCCCTTTAGTTTGAATGGACTATATGGGCCCTTAACAATAGCACTTTTTCTAATTTTATTCAACTACAAGGCAACTCCAGTTTCCTGCTAAGGCAGGAAGATATTCTTGCTCTTCACCAATCCTCTGTATCCAGAGAACCCCTTTCTACCAATTCCAAATCCTCACCCCTCTATCAACTCTTAGATGATCCTTTGTCTTCTTATTCTTAGATGAGCTAAGAGATTGCCAAGACATACCAGGAGACATAATCTCCTCCTCAGGAAGCTTGAACTGTTGGGTGGTCACAGTACAGTGGTGAAGTGAGTGCATGGGCCCCAGCGCCAGACAGACAGGTTCGGTTCAGGTCCCAACTCTGCCTTTTATTAGCTGTGACCCCAGACAAATAATAGCCTTTCTTAGCCTTTATTTACTTTCCTACAAAGTGGGAATAATGATAATAACATATACCTTATGGGGTATGGCAGTATTTGAATAATATAATGTATATGTCAAGTTTAGGCACAGTACCTGGAACACAGGAAGACCTGAAGAAATGGTAGCTATTATTTCTACAAAGCCCACATTATGAACAGGTGGCACCAGCTACAACAGTCCAGCTCAGCAGCTTTCCTGTTAGGTAACTTTAGGCAAACTGATATATCTCTGAACCTCAGCCTCTTCATTTTTAAATGGGGATAATTCATTCACCCTTCAGGATTGTTACGAGGCTTAAAAAAAAGAAGATATTTAAACTTCCTAGCACTGTTCCAGAAGACAACCAATGACTACTACAACTAGTATTAGTTAACATACTTTCCTTTATCCAGTTAGGGTCAGAACGTAAGTCCTGCCTTTGACTTTGAGCGCCAGGCTCTGAACAGATCCCATGAAGAGCTTCCTACAGCTTTCAGCCTCCAATTAAAATAGCACCACTACTTAATCTCTGTGCTCGTGGAAGCCTGGCCAAGTCACTTCCATAGGTGGTTCCAGATTTTGGGATTTCACACACCCGTAAATTTATATATGTGTGTGTTTTTTTAATCATGGAGCTTAAAGTGAGGCACCAACATTTTTCCCAGTGAAGAGGTTTTGATTTTTGTTTGAACTATCATTTATGAGCACTGTCATTTCATGAAAGAAAAGACATTTTGTCGTTAAGAATTAGAAACACAAGTCAAGAAAAGTCCACCTTACGCACACACACACACACACACACACACACACACACACAATGTGTTGTCTTCTTATTTTACTATTAATATGGAATACATTACCACGAAATGCCAAGTGGTCCATAAATTCCACAAATGTGGGTAGGATCCCCTGACTTACATTATCTTGGGGCTGGCCTCACCTGCATGCTCAAGTGTTTACTTACTGTTCCTTGGCACAGGTAAGTAGGACAGGGATGTGCTTCTTCCAGATCCTAGTCCCCTGGCCCCTGCCCTTCCTGGGCCTCTAAGGAGTGGAAGGGTTAAAGCCCCTCTTCCCTGCAGTTGTACAGTGTTCTCACATCCTCTCTGAGGTTGACTTCCTTGTCCAACCAGGTGCATGCTGCTAGGTGGTACTTTCCTGTTCTTTTATTGTTTCCAAACATCTCCCATGCCTCCCAGCATGTCTCACCTCCGCTGGTTAAGCATTTTGCAGAGAGATACTCACTTGTCGGCAGGATGTTGTGTATATTGTTATTTCCCTTTCATGATTCATACATTGAGGTCCCAAGAGGTCAAGAGGCTCTCCCCAGGGACCCAGAAATGAGTCCCCCATTGTATCTTATTTGAGTCCCAGGACAGGGTGAAAACAATAAGCAATGGATGTCTCTAGTCAGCAACAGTGAGGCTGCATGAGCAGAACTTCTGTCCAGTGTCACAGCCGAACACTACTTCATTCCGTATCAATTCTATGGACATTTACTGAATCCCTATTAGATTCTGTGCTAGGTGCCTAGAATACAACTATGAGGAAATATAGACTCTACTCTCAAGGTAACAGTCTACCATTTATTTCTTCCAATAGCCCAGGGAGAACCTTGTGTAATTTTCATTCAATATGCCAAAGACCCAGGCCGGCAGGTGTGATGTAAGAGCCTCAGGTGGACCAGAAAAGGCAGACACAGGGAGTAGATTCAACGTGAAGGGCTCTCAGGAAATTTCTGTGGTGTTAATCCCATATGTAAGGACAGATTTTACACAGTTCTTTCTGAAGGGCTCTTCCTTCTCCCTGCAGATACGTAATTTTTTCCCCTTAAAGATATCTAAAAGATTTTGGCAGATTTTTCTTCATTTTAATATTTTCATCAAAAGCAAATCCTGCTGACTAGTAAACAGAGGACAGCGGGAGGAAGTGGAGAGACACACTGACCTGCAGTCATGTAAATGTGTTCTGGTCCTGGCCCTGCCACCAAGCAAACGAATGCCTTGCACAAGTCACTGTACCTCGCCAGACCTCAGTTTCCTCATCTGAAAAATGAGTCAGTTGAACAAGACATAACAATGCATACAGCACTTACTATATGCAGATTTTCAGGGCTCTGCACATATTACTTTCCTATTTTACAGATGAGGAAACTAAGGCACAGAGAGATTGAAAATAGTCTTGCTCTCAATCCTGTAACTAGTAAGTAGCAGAGCTGGGATTTAGACGCAATCTATTTCCAGCATCTGTACTCTCGAGCACTATGCTGAGCTGCCTTTCAGCAGGTGAGGAGAACTAGATGGTATTAAGGCCCCTGTTAATGTTTGCATTCTATTGATCTATGGGTTTAAGATGGCCCCCAAAGACTCAGATTCTATATTTTAGACCAGTGGAGCAAGAACTTATAAAAAAAAATTTATAATCTATGAATCAAACCTGCCAGCTCATACTACATTAGGAATAAAGATGTTCAAAGTGCTTCCACAGATATGATCATTTGAAGTTCTAATTGGATCTTGCATACCTAGGGAAGGTAAAAGCGCCATCCACCAGACCAGAAAAGGAAGCCCAGAGAGGTCAGGACTTGATTATGGCCCTAAGTAAAACCAGAGAATGAGTCTTACTTCTCAAGCAAGACTGGAGACCTCTAGGCTGTGTCCTGGGGCCCATCCAAACTGAGTCACACATTTCCTCCAGGACTTCCTCTTGGATTCAGAGAGACCCACTGAATTCTGAGTAATGACAGAGAAAGGAGCCCTTTCCTCTGAGGCTCTGCTCTGTGCCCCTCCAGTGCTGGGACTCTCACAGGGATACCAAGATATCAGACCCTGCAATCAGGGAGGTCAGCTCACACAACCCTTCAAAACTCAGATGCACATAGGGGTCACTGCAGAATGAGCTCCTCTGCCCTTGAACTCCATTCCAGGCCTTTTAAAGCACCATCTAACCTCACAGCTTCTGCTAGCTCTGCTCCTCCTTCCTCTGTGTTTACAAAGCGGAAACTGCACTCTCAAACATCACCTACAACTTCCTGGTTTAAAAAGCAGCTGCTTGTTCCCTTAACACACCTGGTGTTTTCCCAGCATTGAGCTTCTGATCACATCTTCCCCTCCCCCTGGAATATGCGTCCCACCATCCTGCCTTCAGATCTTACTCATGTTTGCAGACTTACCTCACAAGTCACCTCTTCCAGGAAGCCTCTCCTTGTCCTTCCAATCAAAACCGTGATCTGCTTTCCTTTGATCACCACAGTACTTCTCATGCCTTTCTTATCACACACTCAGCTTCTGCTTTCTATTGCAGTTGGGCTTATACTTTCTTATCTCCTTCACACTCAGGCTGCTTTTTACTTCTTGGGAATCCCAGGAGCAATGCCTGGCACTGATAAATATCTGCTTGACCTTAAATTAATCTTCTCTCATTCCATAGAAGGATTTACTCTGCAAAAAATATATGGCAAAGAAAAGGGATCATTAGACCCTAATGTCTTTCCCAAATTTTACCCATTGATTTCTTTTTATCAATTCCTGACTGACAGAGCTCAGCCCCAGAGGTGAGAACATCCTTTCAGTAACTGCCATGCAGCCTGTCTCCAAAGAGGTTTCTGAGTGTGAACATGTCAGTCTGAGACTGTTAATTGGACCTGCAGCTGCTCAAGGTCCACACGACACAGCTGCTGCTTCTCAGAAAGGGAGAGCTGGGGAAGACGTAAGCAAAGGAGACAGGACCAGGAACATGTCCTCACTCTTCCAGGGCACTCTGTTTTCACTTACACTCATCATTCTCCCAGAGGGAGAAGGGGGGACCAAGGAAGGACTAGCTAACGTGTTTCATTCTCCTTTTTCCACACTTATTGTCATATTGTATTATAGAAGGGGGACTGTTGTTTGGAATTTTGACATTTGCAAAAAGTTTGAGTTTAAATTATTCTGGTGGAAAAGAAAAACCCGATTCTTTCCCCTAAAGACAGTAAAACTGGCCAGCATAAAAATGCTCCCAAGATTTTCAAGAGTCTCTTTTTACAAATAACTCTATGTATGCCATTCTATATGGTAGCTCAAAACACCACAGCCAGTATTAATATTTGACTGGTTTTTCAGCTCATCAACACATGGATCTGGAGAACCGGAACCAGACACTATATATGGACCAGTGTTTTGGGGATTAGGTTTGGTGGAACAGAGAGTCACCCAGGCCTGTCTACCTGCCCACATCAAGGCAAACCCAGAGCACCTCCGGGACTTAAACACCATCTACCAGCAAACGGGCGGGTGTCTGTTGTTCACTTGATCAAATGAGATGCTTTGAAAAGGGTGAGATAAAGGCAAAAGGGGCCCTCCTTCCTCCTCACAGAGCAGTGTTTCTCAACCCTTTTTTCATTATCCCTTCTCCAAGAAGTCTTTTTAAACTTTTTTCCTGACTGCTCCTCCTTGACAATTTAATGGCACAGAAATACTGTATATCTGTGTACTGCGACTCTTTGGATGCCACAAGCCATTGTAATGCCTCAGAATTTTGTGTCCCTCAAACACTGATCCCATCCCTATACCCCAGGGGTGGAGTGGAGGGGGTTGTTACCCTTCCCTTAAGAATGTGTGTCACAGACCTGCCCTGTAGGTTGAGAAGCAACAGGACACTTCCTGGGTACCACCCCTGGGCTTCATTTCCTCTCACTCTCACTCAGACTTAGTATGAGCCTCGCAGGCACAGAGCTGGAAGGCCCAAGGTGACTGGGCAACTGCTCTATGGAATGACATGGCAACAGGAGGGCATCAAAGCAGAGAGATTGACAGCAAGTCCAGGGAAATGATATGTTTCAGTAAAATCTTAGGTCCCACAGTAGCAAGTGTTGAGCCAACAAATATAAGACATGGACTAATGGGTAAAACTTGCTGCAATAAATTTATCCAAAAACTAGCATTACAGGTTTCAGAAATTGGTTATTCCATTGCTCCTTTTATCAGCAAAAGGTTTTAAAATTGGGTTTTTTCTTCCATCTAATTCATTTTTCTAATATTATAATTAACTTGAAAAATGGACCTCAACTTCTGCACCTTCCCTTTTGCCTGCACACTTTATAATCAGAACATAATGCTTCCAGTGATTAGCTCACTTTAGGCCAAAAATAAGAAGGCTAACAATACATTAATATTTCCATTATCAATCAGAAAATTGCTGGTCAGCTCCTTGAACAATATATTGTTCAGCACATTAAATCCTTGAACTCAGCAAAAATGTATAAATACTTTTACTCCTGAAATTACGGTTTAAGAGAGACACATGGCATGGTAAATGGGAGATAAGGGTAATCAATTTAGATGGGTCTAAATGGAAGAACAATGGATTGCTATTTTTTTCCTTTATCTAATATAGAAATTGAGTGTCCATGGTACCCATTTTGATACTCATTTGATACCCATTTTGGTATTAAAGAAGTAGCAATGAGTAACCAATCAAAAGCTTCTCAGCCTTTGGCTTTGTGCTAGTGGTTAACCATCCATCCTACACACATCACCCTGGGAAAGCCCAGTGGACATTCACCCACTAGTATCAGAAAGCGGGGTATTCTCCTTTCACCTGCACCAGAGGTCCTGACTTTCCTGTTTGAAGCTCACACCAATTCTGTGTACTAGTCACTGCAGATTCCGAAGGTTTATTATTAATCTCCTAAACATCCCTTACTGCCAACATTTTGAGATGTCAATAATGCTTCCCAGTGAATCTCCTCCATAACACTTTCTCTACAAAATAGAACAAAAACTTTTGTTGTTGTTTTTTTGGTTTACATTCCCCTAATAGTGTGTATAACAAAGGTAAGCAAACTAAGGCCTCTGGGGCTAAAGGTAATCACCCGCATTTGCTTCCCTGTCGTCTGTGGCTGTTTTCCCTAAAAGAGCAGGGCCGAGGAGTCAAAACAGAAACTGTTTGACTTTCAAAGCCAAAAATAATTCCAGTCTGGCCCTTTGCAGAAGATGTTCGTTGAACTCTGTTTTATGACATGAATTTTTAAAAATAAAAATGAGAAAAAAATTAAAATATTTTTCTTCTATCATTTTAGAATTCAGATTTTAGGATTATTTTTAGAGCAGGATAATATGTGATTGTTTTTCTACTCTTGGGAATGATATTTGGAAATATAAACCCAGAAACGTAGTAAAAATATTATTGGTAATGATATGGGTTGTATATCAGCCATCTGTTATTTTTATTGAAAAGCAATATTAAGTTTTCTCTTTGAACAATAACTGTATAAGCGCATTATAGAAGAGACTAGCATTTTCCCAAAGCAAGGAAGCATGTTTGAGAAATGGACATAAAGTAGAATTTTTTATACCTGTATATAAATTTAACAGTAATATCCCAAATGATCTCTTAAAGAATATCAAGGCAAAAATATAGTACAAATAATGTTATATTGTTGCCAAATGTGATATTAGTTATGGAGAATCAGAGATCTAAGAATATGAATAAGCACTCAGTGATTGTGCTCACCTGTACAATAGTATGTTTGCATCTAAGTTTTTTTTGAAATAAATATATACATTTAACCTGTTAATCTTTATTAAATATGTACTATTAAATATATTAAGTATATTAAATATCTACTAAATAGCATTAAAAAATGAAACTATAACATATTCCCCTGCTCTCAGAGAAATTTAAAATATAATAGAAATGCTAAGATTTGCAAACATATTCCCAAAATTCTGTTTTATATACTTTTAAAAACTTCAACATATTGAACAGAGCTAAGAAAAGAAGTAGCAATGAGTAAGCAAATAAGTATGCTTGAGTTAAGCAATTATTTGATTATCATAACTTTGACATTATGAAAAAGCATGCACCCCTAAAAAAATTTATCTTTCCTTCCCAGGTGCCACAGTAACTAAAAGTCTACTATATTTTAGAAATTCATTTCTTTAGGTGAAGCTTTGCCCCCAATTACCTTCCAACACCAATGGGTTATTTATTTAGATTTTCCTCGGCATATTTAAGTGCTAGCATTTTAAATATTAAAATCACTTCAATAATTACTGCAATAGATTGCTTTTATCTTTTCTGGTAATCTCACCTAAAATGAAATTGCCTGTAGACGATTTAACATGTTGTCATGCTATTTATCAGATCACTTTTCACTGTAAGAAATGGGACTCCAATTCCATGAAGGCACTGGGAATTTCATGCGAGAGACCATGAAAGAGAGACAGTATACACAAAGTTGGCGAGAACCCACAAAATAAGCTTAAACTCCTCACAATTTATCAAGAGTGGGTGTGTATAAGGAGTTAATGTTTCCAAGAAAATCAAGATTCAGAAGCAGAGAGAAAGGTGATCTTCTCAGTTACCCCCACACTCCTAAAAATCAATCAGAATCAATAGTCGTATCGAAGTGGGATGATGGTGATAAAGGGATAGAGAAAAAAAGAGATATTTCCCATAAATTCTACGTTATTGATGACTGACCACACAGAGGCTAATGTCTACAACAGGAATAAGCGTTTATAAATTCATGCATTAAAGCTCCGTTCTGCTCTAATGCAAAAATAACCCTTTGTTAACTTAAGATTTTTATGCCTTGATTATAGAAAGAGCCACATAAATTGATTGACTAAGCCCAAAGCAGAATGCAAGGTACTGAAATCAAAACAGTTGTAGGGAATTCAAATACTTTCTTATTCGTTAATAGGTATTAAAAAAGTAATACTATAATAAAGTAAAAGACTTCGGTGAACCTATTTCAACCAACATTGAGTGTCAAAATGACTTGATTAACTGACTGTGTTAATTGCCTGTCCAGCTACAGCCAATAAGTCTACTCCAAATCTTAGCAATACGTGTTTTATTTGCTTTCTACTTTATTTGTTGTATTTATGCATGTTTGACTTGATACATGTTATAACATATAATTATCTTGCTGGGATTGTTTTTCTTTCTTTACTGTCTTTGTATCCATGTGTTTAGTTCTATGAAATTTTGTCATATGTAAAGATTTAAGTAACTACCATCACAATCAAGATACAGAACCACCAAGTGTTCCCTGTCTACCCTTTCACAGTCACATCCTGTCCCTAACACCTGGCCACCACTGATCTTGTCTCCATCTCTATAATGTTGTCATTTTGAGAGAGGTATGTAAATGGAATCAAGACAGGAGATACTTTATTTTTAGAAGATTCAACTGTTTTTTAAAGTACATAGATAGCATATATATATATATAATATCACATACATATATTTACTTGGTATAATCTTGCCTCAGAATTTATAAAAGCATTTTTAAGTTCAATTTGAATCAATGTACAATAAAACATTAGAGACAGCCCTGGGATAAAATTGCCAGTGTGAACCAAAGGGTGAATCATTGCCCAACCGACACAGAGCTCTGTGCTTTAAAAATGGCTCATGTGCTGGCCAGGTAGCTCAGTTGGTTAGAGCATGGTCCCAGTACACCAAGGTTGTGGGTTCAATCCCAGTCAGGGCACATACAAGAAACAACCAATGAATGCATAAATAAGTGGAACAACAAATCAATGTTTCTCTTCCCCTCTCCCCCATCTCCCTCTAAAATCAATCAATAAATATAAATTTATTTTTTAAATGAAAAAGGCTCAGTCTCATAGCTTTGAAGACTGGATTCTGTAAAGCACCTCAAAAGCACCTAGTATCCGAGTATTTGGAGCACTCCACAGCCTAGAGCTGTCTTTGGGAGGTGCCATTGGAAAGAATGCACTGCAGGAAGAAAGGCAGCTTTGCTTCCCAAGTGCAGTTCCACCTGCCTTCACTCGGATTTTCTCGCAACAGAGAAGCCCCATGAGTGATTTTGCTGAAGAAGGTGAAGATAAAGAGTTGATGACTTCTAGCCAGGCCATAAATTAACCTGATTTTTACAAATCTGAAGAAAGAGGTACTCAGGAGGACTAATGAACACACACATCTAAAAATAACTCCAGATTTAATTAATAGAACACTACACAGTCACTCTAATTAAAGCTGCTGGCCAGGCTGAGGACAATCAGTTCCATGTTTTTCACCTTAAAAAGTTCACTGAAACACTGAAATCATTTTAACTTTCTGTGGAAATAGCAGGTAGGCGGCTGAGCAGAAGGGTGCCAGAGGGGGAATTCATTTCGTTTTAAGAGTCAGTAGACTGAAAGTCAAGCTGTGCAGAAGGCGAGGGTGATAAAGGGAGCCAGAGTGGCAAAAGAGCCTATCTCCATTTCCAAGCAATTTCCTCAGATGGCCTTTGAAGGGGGAAAGGAGCCACCTGACACAGGAAGTGTCCACCTCTGCCTTTGGGAGGCTAAGAGCAGTCCTGCCTGGAGGAAGAGTAGGCAGCTACTTGGTATGGGTGGATTTCAAGACCCTATTCTAAATAACAATAGCCAAGATTTGTTGAGTGCTTATTTTGTGCCAGGAATTGCACTAACTGTGCTTACACATATTACCTAGTGTAAAACAACAAACATTATACAGATGATAAAACTGAGGCTTTAAAAAGTTATGTTCTTTGCCGAAGGTTCAGAGCAAGTCAGTGGAGGAGCCAGGAAATAGACCTAGGCCTCCTGAGACAGTGTGCTGCCTTACTGAACAGGAACAATACCTATTATTACTTCCAGAATGCCTGTGACAGTTCCAGAGGGCCTGACACCTGCTGGGTGCTCAATAAATGTTCCCACAAAATCTCCCCACTAGCCTGTGTCAGACCCTAGAGAAATCTGTCAATGAAATTTGTTCCCTGTGGGTAAGACTTTGTGTCTCTAATAGTACTCTGAAAAATAAACAAAACACAGGCAGTATATATTATAAGCATAAAATGTTTCTGAAAACTCCCACCAGATTTGAGAAAGGAAAGGTGGAACAACAGACGTATGTGCTCTAAGAGCATTTCCATTTTCAGAAAACTAAAATATATAGACCTGGTCTTTGATGATACCTTTTCTACTTTTGACACACTCTCTTTAAGTTTCCAGCTTAAATCCCAGTGAGTGGCTGAATAAGCCTTACAAGTACTGCACTGAATAATTTGAAACTTTGTAACATCAACAGTAACACTTTTATTGTTCCCACTCATTTATATAATATTTTAAATAAAAGAAGTAAAAGTTAGACAAATGCTCATATGTCATCCAACTACTGATATAGAAAAAGATAGTAATACTCCCAAATCTAAACTGGTAGTGTATCAGCTTAAAATGTTTGTTCATCATCTTAATTCAACATAAAAAATGCACTTCATGTATATTGATATTTAGTATATGGTGAACATGGAAAAGTCATGTATTTCATTAAGCCACTCTACCAATTACTACCTCTGTGATTTACATCTGTTAGGTTACAAAAGCAAGTGACTAGAGATTCTAAGCAAGAATGCAAATTTTAAGGCAGATCAGGTATAAGGCTTTAGGGGTGGGTGGAGACTGTGGCAAATTTGGGCAGCTCCTACCTCTCTGAAGAGGAGAGCTGGTGACTACCAAAAGGAAAGGTAGGTACAAAGACACAAAGACACAAATCATTTTCTGAATTTTATGTGAAATGTCCTGGTTGTTAAAACTTAGTAACTAATAATCTTTTTCAAATAAATTAAAAACTGTGCCAGCCAAAGAAAATACTTCTGAGGCTAGATCCAACCTGTACACCAGGAACTTACATCCTCTAGTTGAAAGGCACCTAAGGATACATTTTGATTGGCTCAAAGGGAAGAAAAGGGTTGGCAGAGGGGGTGGTGCCAGAGACCTGGGAGTGAGTGTGAGCCCCCCACCCCCCACCTCAGAGCATCTCTAAAATGGGGCAGAGAAGGCAGAAGAAATAGAAAGGGAAAAGACAAAGAAATTTTGTCTTCTTCACAATGCATATTGCTAGTGACAGCTGGGGATGTGGAAAGAAAAAAGTAGATGGAAAAGGCTAGAGATGTCTGTATGTTCAATGTTGTGAGGAAAAGGTCAGACAAGTGAGCTGAGGCACTTCAATCTCCCTGAGTGGTGAGCTGATGACAACCATAGCACTAGAGTTTCTGGGCATCACTGGGTCTAGCTCCTTGCTGTGTGCTTTATGGGGATTATCATACCCTTAATCCTGACAACAAAATCCAGTAGATATGATTCTCCTTACTTTACCGATAAGGAGACAGACAGAGAGAGACATTAAGTATCTTGCCCAAGATCATAAAACTTAAATGGCAGAGAAGGCACTGAACCCAGGACTGCCTGACTTCAGTGTCTGAGTACTTAACTAGTGCCCACTTTTGTCTCTCTTGCTGGGCTTGAAATGGGGCCAGAAGACAGGAGAATACAGTCCTTCTGAAATGTTGCAGGTTCTCAACCTTCCGGGAGCTTAAAAATCTAGAGTGCTAAGGAAGCACATGTTCTCTTTTCCTGACAATGGCATTTGCTCTCATGGAGGTGAGAGCAACGCACCCACACGCCAGCGTTCCACTGGCCTCCCCTGCCGTTTCTGTGCTGTGTGGCCCCGGCCAGTTCACTGGAGAGCCCTCTGATGCTCTCTGGGATTAGTTCCTCACGTGCAATGAGAACAAGGTTCCTTTAGTTGCCAAAGAAAGGGGGCCCCAAGAAGATCTCTCAAAGCCCATCCTGGTATATTTTCATTAAAGGCCAGTAACAGCATTGCCACATCTCTTCAGCATCCTTGTTACTCTTCAATGCCCCAAAAGTTCACTCAATGTGCCAATTCTCAGGCTCCCTGCAGATCCCTACAGATTCAAGAGACCGTAACCCAGTCAGTGTTCACCTTTGAACCTGTGCGTTTTAGCTCTGCCTGCTTTTAACCAGAGGAATAGCACGTTTTACAGAGACTATAAAATAAAGGCAAGCAATGAAGACACACATGAAAAACTGGTTGTAAAAAGTTCTTTTTAAAAATTTTGTTAACATGCCAACCCACACCAAGATATCCACTTAGCCACCCTTTCTTGAGATGAGGAAATGAGATTCTCTGAGAAAAATCATTCTTACACCTCCACAACTAAAGACCTCAATGGTAACCCAAAATAATGACATACCTGAGTATCCAAAAGTAGAAACTTCAATAAATATATGTTGATGGTGATTAGGATAACTAACCCTAAAGTTCAACTAATATTAAGATCTGTGTTGTACTGAATCTTGATTTCAGTGAAGGGTGCTGAGGGAGATGACCCATGCTAGCCCGGTGTGTGAACCAACTCCAGTTCACCAGTACTCTTTGCATTTGGAAACCCCCTGCCCTGCTGGCACTTCCTCCGACCACACGAGTGTAATACACAATTGTGCTGCTGAGTTTAGGAATGTATTTCCTTGACTCCCACTCTTTGAAATTTTGAGACACTAGCTTATTCAACAGCACCAACAGTTTTTGTATTCAGTGTTGAAATTTTTAAAATGACTTCATTCTGGTTTTTTTCAACAAATATATTGGGGGAAGAAAGAAGACAGGGGAAGGGAAATATACACATTAAAAGAAACTGTGAGCCCGGCCAGTGTGGCTCAGTGAGGTCCTGGTTTGATTCCCAGTCAGGGCACATGTCTGGGGTTTCAGGCTTGATCCCCAGTGGGGGGCGTGCAGGAGGCAGCCGATCAATGTTTCTCTCTCACATCAATGTTTTCATCTCTCTCTCTCCCTTCCTCTTTCTCTAAGAAATCAATAAAAACATTTTTTAAAAGAAACTTTGAAAAACATACCAATAGAGTACAATGCATACCAATGTCAATTAATTATAATTTTTAAAAATTATGAGGCAAGGAAATTTAAATGTTGTCTGGATATTTAATGATATTAAGGAATTACTGTTAATTTTCAGATGGGATAATGATATTGTGCTTATGTTTTGTTTTGTTTTAAATAATGTTTCATCCTTTAGAGATACATGCTAAAATGTTAATGGATTCATTAATGTAACATTTGAGTTTGCTTCAAAATAATCCTGGGGCAGAGGAGAAAGGTGTGGGTGTGGTTTAGGTATCACAAAGTTGGGTAAAAGGTTTAAATTGGTAAAGTGAGGTGATGGCAAGTGGGGGTTCTTTACACTATTCTCTCTCTTTTGTATGTTTGAAATTTTCCATAACAAAAAGAAAAATAACACTTTTTGTCAATTAGAAGAGACATTTGGGAGTCAGGGAATTCTTATAAAAGGGGATGCCCACACATTTTATGTAACCTACAGCCGGTTTCACATAAATAAAAAATCTTCACATACAGATTCACTCTTTGAGCAGCCTACCTCCTCTACATCTGAGCTACAGATCTCTCCAGTGGCCTGTCTGTGCATCTCCACTTGAAGGATGATCTGAAGGCAGAGCACACTCAGTTCCATAATGGAACTTATTATTTTCCAACCAAACCTACTTCCTCATTCCTTATCTTAGTACTGCAAACCCTATCCCCCCAGGAGCCCAATTATACACCTAAGAGTTATTTGCAGTGTCTCCCTCTCCCTTATCTTCACATCCACCTACTTGTCTGTCTAGTCAATTCTAGATCAGAAAGGTCCATCAACAATGAAATGGCCTAGACTCTGAGAGTCACAGAACTGAAGGAGGAAACAATGGCTCTGTTACTCACCTGGTCACAGCTAAATAGCCCAACCCAGGGTAGTCAGCAGCCAGGATAACCACCAGGAAGAGCAGTGGTGCTGATGAGCCTGCCACTTTGAGTGAAGGTACCCCTAACCTCCCTGAGGGCTCTGATACTGTAAAAGCAGGTTGGGCAAAACCCCACTCCCCATCTACCAGGGAGCTCATGATGAAAATATGTATCACTCAGAGAGTGGTGACAGTGTGACTCACCCAGAGAGAAAGAAAAAAACAAAAACCTATCCCATAATAGGACCAAATCACAGCCTGAAGACTACAAAACAGAAGAATGAAAAATGCTGAGCTGCTCTAATGGCAAAAGGAGACATAAACAAAATATAAAAATAGCAAGGAGAATAATAGTCAGAACTTAATTGCTATCTACAAACAACATCTGAATCTATGTGGCAATGCTACCCATGATTCATCCCCACAAGTCAAACTTAGAGCCAAATGAGCAAAAGAAAAAAAATGGCATTTAACAGGAAAGATGCTTGCAACACATTTAATTTTGCATAAGCAATGTAAATTTCCCAAGGATTTGACCTATAGCATAAAACCAGCCCATATATTGTTCTAATCAATTAGGCCTTCCTGCATCAGCACTTTTTCATTGCAAATAGCTAAAGACATCATGTTCTCTAATCAAGAAAAATTTCATACAGACTGGTTTATTTCTACTTTTTTTTTTTTTTAAATTATAGTTCTAGGAGGAAAAAAAAACAGAGAATAACTTCTAAAACAGATTTTAAAATCTCTTGCAAGTAGAAAAGATGAGTTGTCATTAAATTGCACCCATTTGAAGGGGGGAAAATGGCTAGATGCTACTTAGTGTTTGTCTTGGGGCTTTTCAACATTCTGAGATTTAAAAATGTGGATTTCCATATAGGAGAGATTCATTTAGAATTATCCAAGTCCAAAAAATAAGGCCTCCAACACCATTCTGCTACTTACTTAGATTTATAAAAATTACAAAAGTGTATATTTTATAGCTAGAATGAGATTAGAAATAATCTGTTCCATCCTTGTCAACCTCCCTGTGGAAATGCTGCCACCTTTATGGAGGGTCTTTATCAATTCTGATAATAATATTAATCAAGTATTCTTGAGCAGTTACTATGTGCCAGGAGGTATACTTTATCTCCTTCAGTCCCCACCAAATCCTATGAGATTGTCACAATCACTAACCCTATTCCAAAGATGAAAAGACTGTGGCTACCAATTAACAAATATTCCATCGACTCCTTCTATAGATAGGAGAGTATAACAGCAATGAATACCCCAACACGAAATCTTCGGAAAATTGTTTCAGTGCTAAACCTCAATGGAATAACGATTTCAAGTTTTCACCTCTTAAAGCCTCAGAAAATATCTTCACAGGGAACAGAAGTTCAATCTAAGTATTTCCCTATGACATTTCAATTCTACCCCCAGGACTTATTCAGTATCTCCTTCAGCATGTAGGTCATTTCACTGCACATTAGACTCTCTCAAATGCAAAGATGCAACTCAGACTAATGTCTTAAAGGTGGACTGTGTACCAGGAATGATGCTAGATATTTTATTTATTTTCACAATATAACTATGAGAAAGTATCTCTCATGTTCCACAGGTATAAACCCACAGTAAAGATATAAACAGCTGAAAGGGGTTGTGACTGGGAGTTAGATCCAGGTTTATTAATTCCAAGAAGAGGCTAAGAGACTAGGACTCCAGTTAACTGGCTTCCAAATATGGGGGGGAAATATTTTCAACAAAAATATATTGAAACAAAGAGCCAAAGGGTGGATAGTTTACGGAAAGTTTTGAAAAATTAGTTATTCAATTCCTGGATCTGAATGGCAAGACATAGAATGTTGTCATGGTCCCAAATTTCTTTTGAAAATTTCAACATAGATCACATGAGAAGTGAATTCTAAAAGTTGGCAGTCCAATGAGCTTGCTTTCAGTCACATGGAGTCATCTGCTCCTCATATTTCTATTCAGAACAGCATTTAGGAGATATTTTTTAAAAGGTGCCTCAAATTTAAGCAAAGAAAAGGGAGGGATATGAGAAATTACACCAACAGGAACACTCACGATGCCATCGATTGTTTTTTTTATCTGTGACTGTGCCCAATACTATTATCATGAATTTATAATTCAACCACAAAGTCAATAACACTAGATGACCTACACTGTTGACATTTTGCAGCAACTGAATTCAGCATTCTGCTGCCCTAATAGTGGTAGCAGCAACCACTCAGAAATGTATAGTATGATTGTATTCACTAGTGTCTTCTGAATCCCCAGAATTGATCTCCCAGTTACAAAAAGTATCCCTGAACCCCAAATACCAGGTGAACCATACAATGTAGATCAATAGATTTTTCACGTGCAATAATGGTTTCTCTCTGGGAGATTCCTATTAGTCCCAGAAGGAAGAGTACTTTGATTGACCTCAAGGAGCACAGCAGATGTGGACAAGCTGTGTGTGCTGCTGACCTTATCAGAAGAAAGCCAGGCCTTGAAAATCACAGGGGAACACCCTGGGCATGTGCATGCTGGCTGTGGGAAACCAAACAGCTGGTCAAATGTGTGCACTCTTTAAAAACCAAACAAACCAAAAAATGCAGACCATGAGCAGGGAAAAGAGAAAAAGAGTGTGTGAATTAATAATACCTCTTTATGTTTAAAAACATTCTCAAGAAATAGTAATATGAATGGGAAAAGAGGAGGTATGTTGTTAGCATCTGGGAATTTTCAACCCACTAGTAAAAAGATTTTCTACATAAAATATTGCTTAAGCTCCTGGGGACAGAGAAGTCAACTCTGTTACCTTTGAATTCTACATTTCCTGCTCTGTTTAGGGGCTCTATAACCAAATAAGATGGCAAGAAGAAGGTGGAGAATTAGCAAGATTGATTTCTCACAGGAATTCTAACTCAAAGAAACAGATTAAAATTAAGAGGGTGTTGGGGGAAGGAGGGAGAGAAGAAAGGAGGGAGGGAGGGAAGAAGGAAGAAAGGCAGGGAGAGAAAAAGGAAGGAAGGGAGGGAGGGAGGGAGGGAGGGAGGGAGGAAGGAAGGAAGGAAGGAAGGAAGGAAGGAAGGAAGGAAGGAAGGAAGGAAGGAAGGAAGGAAGGGGAATCTGGGATGTACTCTGAGAAGTCTTGGCTTTGGAATGGGAAGAGTTTTTAGCTCCACTAAAATCACCACCCAACACCAATGAGGCCAGATGTCACTGGGGCAGAGGCAATCCCTCATCTCCTGCCATGAACAGGAAAAAAAAAATGAGTACATTGTTAGTATAGAAGAATCACAAGCCACTACATTCTGACATCTCTGAGAAAGAGACATGTAATCCTGGACAAAGCACAGTGATAAGAGTTCATGAAACAAGTTTTTACAATCTCAGGTTAAAATTATTCGAGTTGTACAGCAAAACCAATGCACTACTGAACAAACAGAACAGATGCAGGGACATGAACATAAGCCCTGGTCCACGTGCCAGGAGAGGACTTAAAGGAGGCCCAGAGATGCCTTCTAAGGACCCACAGTAAATGTGAACTCGGGGGGGATTTAAAATATCAACTTCCCTCTTATAAATTCCTCAGAAATTGGTTAAAGGCCTGGAATAATTTCCATTCACTTAACTGGTATTTAAGGCAGGCCTACAATGTGTCAGCAATATATTAGGTGTTTAGAGACACGGGAACAAAATAAGACAAGGGTCCCTGCCCTCAAAGAGCTCACAGCTGGGCAGAGGGGGAAACACCATAGCATTAATTCACTACAGTGCAGTGTAATGGGCACACTATGGTTAAGGGAAGGGTCAAGGTGATGGAAATAAAGAGAGGGTAGATGGAAAAGCAAAGGCCAGAAGAGGGAACGGGTGATCCTGTAACACTGAGGGAGCTGCAAGGAGTTAGAATCTATTAAACTTTGATTTTGGAACATCTCTAAGTAAATCATCACAGTTCCCTAGCAAGCACAGGTCACACCACTCCCTATGCCTTACACTGGGCCACATTAACACATTTATGTTATCTGACCAGCCTGTGGTACCACCGGCATTTGTGCAGATGGTTCCGAGCTCGGTCGTGACCAAGAGACATGCTACCAACCTCTACAGGTCAATTGGAAACATGTGAAGGCGTTTTTGGTTGTCACAATAACTACAGGTGCTACTGGAAGTTGTGACCCAGGACCAGGAATGCTCCACACCCTGCAAAGCCTGGGAAGTTGCTCACAGGAAGATTTGCCTCTCCCAAAATGCCCACAGCACCTCCTTTAGACACTCTTGGCCAGATCGTGTCATGCTACAACATTTGCACTTTAACCTTAACATTTACTGTCTGACTTATAATACTGGCTCTACATGAATTATTAACCTTTCTATGCTGATAACAACAAGAGAACACACACACAAAGAAAATTATTCCAGAGCTTTATTTGTACTTGATGCTGAGAAAGAGACAACACATTTTACTACATTTGAAACAAGGACAATATTTTCTTCCCTGAAGAGTAGCAGTTTCTGGCTTCATAATAAAGAGAATGTTTGTAAAAACAAGATGTTCCTTTCCACTATGACTTCATACCAGCACCTCATTAGAGAAACCAGAGGGAGAGCTATCCAAAACCACCTTTAAAGGGGTTAGCTTTTATGTGTGAAATTTCTGACATCGCACTTCTTTGGATGGTAATAAATGCTGTACTGGGGACGAGGGGCTACTTTTTGCACACACTGGGAACCAGAATGATGTAATGGAAGTGTTTCTGGTTGACCACTCAGGGCACAGACCACAATGGGAATGGTTCAGAGCCACTCACATTGATATTCACTATTTCTATGATCTCTCTCCTGGTGTGAAATACAAGAAAAGAAATTATAATTGTTATACTGTTGGAGGCCTCAAAGAATGTGTAGAAAAGGACAAATGATGTATTTCCTGGGATTGAAAGGCAAGTTACTGGCACTTTACATAGACTTCATGACTCCACAGAGTGATAAGGGAAGGTGTGCTCCCCCAAGGATAGTCCTGGGAAATGACTGCCGAGGAATACACCCTCGGTGACTTGCGTGAAGATGGACAATGATCCTGTGATTAAATCATTATTTCAGTTTTTTAGCAGGTCAAATAATTGGAAAAAATGAGACAGAGACGGGTCTTCACGTATCTGTAATCATTAAAGAGCTATAAGGGGGACTTAAGTTGCAAGGGTGGAAGGTTCCTGCTAGGTTTTCTGCTGAAAATATAAAACTACGATTGCTGTGTAGCATTCCCCACTCCCCTTACTGCCAATCTTCTTGAAAGTTGAGCCCACTCTTGATGCCCCCACTCTGTTATTCCCACTCTCATCAGTTTGACTTCTGCTGCTGGGGGGATTCTCATACCACATTCAGTAGGGAATCAACCTCCAGCCCAACAACCTCTTCCACACTCACTGTTCCTGCTGCCTTTTCTCATATTCATTATTCATGCAGTATTTATTGAGATACCACTAGATGCAGGCATTATTCTAGACCTGGATGAAAACAGCAGTGAACAAGAGAGGCAAGGCCCAGTCCTCATGGAACTCAGAGTCTAATGGGGTGGCGGTGAGATAGATAATGAGTGAGCAAAATAATAATAATAATAATGAACAGGAGTTTATCAACTAGGAAAAAATGCTACCAAGAAAATTAAATGGGGTAGTAGGCTCAACAGTGATAGGGAGGGGCGACGAAAGACAAAGGAACTTTTGAGTACTGGGGCCAGGCCCCCTGTGTTCATATCCTGGCTGTGCCACTAACCAGTTGTGTGACTTCAGGGGAGTTGTGTCACTTCCTTGTGCCTCAATTTCCTTGTGTACAGAATGGAAGTATTAATAATACATGCCTCACACGGTGGTTTTGAGGGTTAAAAGAATTAGTAAGTGCTTTCTATAAGTGCATAGAACACTGCCTGACATTAAAAGTTTAGTAAATATCTGCCCAGCGGGTGTGGCTCAGTGGCTGAGCGTCGACCCATGCACCAAGAGGTCACTGGTTCGATTCCTGGTCAGGGCACATGCCCAGGTTGTGGGCCAAATCCCCAGTGGGGGGCATGCAGGAGGCAGCCAATCGATGTTCTTTCTCATCGATGTTTCTCTCTCTCTCCCTCTCCCTTTCTCTCTCTCTCTCTAAAAAATCAAAAAAGAAAAAAATTTTGGAAAAAAAAAAGTTCAGTAAATATTAGCTGCTGGTCCACTACTTCAATTATTATTCTCCTTATTACTTGCATTGGGTGGTGAAGAGAGACCTGTCTGAGGAGATGGCATTTGAGCTGAACCCTAAATGATAAGTAGAAAGCAGTGGAGGAAAGCTATGGGGGGAGATTATTCCAGGCTGAAGAAAAGCCAAGATGGGAAGGAGCTTGAGAGGTTCCCAGAATAGAAGAAAGAGCAGTGTGACAGGGTCATGGATGATGGGGAGAGTGGCAAGAAATGAAGTCAAAGTGGTGAGCAGGGCCAAATCAAGGTGGTGGGGCTTATAAAAATATAGAATGCCTCTCTGTTTTGTAAGTAACTGAAAAGTTTGCCCAACCACATGTACTTTAGCAGACTGTTGTCCCCCATAAAGGCAACCCAAGCAATAACATAATCACAAGCATTTGTGAACAGCGTGTTTCTTACTAACGATCATAAAACACTAGATAGGTGGTCAAGGGACTTTGATGTGGTCCTTACTGGTTAAGTGAAAAAAGACAAGTGGCAATTTCTCTACATGGGTTTCTCAATCTGCAAAATAAAATGGATTGAATTAGGGGGCCTTTACAATCTGTGATTTTATATTGCCATTCTTGCATTTCTGCTAGATATGAAAACAGATCTAGGTCGGTAGGGCTACTGCATACTTTATATACAGCTATATCCTTTCTTTACTTATCCTATTAATGGGTTTGTTAATTAGAAAAAAGTAATCTTCTCAAGTTACATTGCTATGTAAAAGTAAAAACAACAACCAAAATCTGCCTTCTCTAAGACCCGGATTTTGTAAGAAAATCTTAGCTTCTGGTAAATATAAGATATAACTGGGAGACTTTTCACTCCTTCCTATGTGCAATTAACAGCAAACACCTTGTCATAAACATTTTTGAAAGGTCAGAGATGGCAACAATTTGCTAAAGAGATAAATAGTCAAATAAAACACTGCCCTGGTAATTCCTGGGCTTCAAAAAACAGCATAAATCTGATCAATAATGAGACACAAAAAGGATTGTGGGATAAAGGGCGGGTCCAATTTGAGGTATTAAAAACTTGCCTAAGTCATTTTTTTCCCAACACATCTTGTGTTGCAGCAGATACTGAAGCCGTTAATGGTAAATTCATATTTACAGTGTTAGAAAAAATAAGATCCTGATTATGAAACAAAAGACTGTTTTAGGTTGAAGAAGTAAATAATAGTAAGAATAAGGACTTCAGCGAAAGCCAAGGTAAGAACGTTTTCCCTCTGTAATAAATCAACTATTGAGCTCGAATAATGAATGTTATTTTCAATTGTATTTGTTGACTTTTACCCTTATCCTAGCACAAACCACAAGAGTTCAAAGGATGATAATTTATTCCTAAAATATATATGTATATATTTTAAGTGAGCCCAAGAAATAGTATGTTTTATTTATATGTTCCTATCTATTACTGTTGTCTTAAGAATTTAATTTTTTATACCTTGAAGAAGTAAGTTTCCTTTTTAAATTTTCCATTGTAAATTTTCATTTTTTTAATCAAAGTTTTCATTTCCAGTTCTTAGGGAAGATTTTATATTCCTGGCAAAAGTATTTTATCACTTAAACTGCTTTACACATTGATTATCTATTATTGTCTGCTCATATTAAGAAGCCTCTATTGTCACTTAATGTTTACTAAACAATCAATAAAATCTAACTGAAACCAGAATAAACTCAAACAAATAAGTGGGCTGAAATACAAAGAAAATTGAAACCATATCCACTTTAGAAGGGCAGCCTTTGTGAGAACTCATTTCTGCCCAAAAGAGCTAATTTATCTTTTTTAATGCCATCAAATTTAATAATGGATGACATGTCTTATAGCTTCAGTGATGCAGCCACTTGTCGATAACACAGAGAATTTAGAAACCAATTCATCAATTCATGATTTTTTAATTGGACCGTGGATGGTTAATTTTAAGTCATTAGACTCTCCAATAATAAAACCCTAGAAAGAGAGTTAATTAATACAGAATCGGGTAGCTGTCCCCTATCTCTTCAGTGAAAACTCAGAGATCCTGTTCTGCCTCAATAACAGGTGGTACTTTTCACTTTGAGCACTTTTAAGATAGGCTAGGGATCGGTTGTGTGGTGTGGGAAAAAGTGAAGTAGAAAAAAGAGAAGGGCCTATATATAAGTATATATAATTATATATGTGAGTTATTTATACTTAAAATATATTTATATTTGTATTTATTTTATACACTTACTTACATATAAATATATATTTTGTGTTATATATATATATATATATATATATATATATATATATATATGTACACTTCACAAATATCTTTCTTCCAGACACCCACAATGAGTCCAATATGTTCTGGGCAAATCAAAAGGAATACAGCTTTCCTTTGCTTCTTTATTCAGAGGGGAGGTAGGATGGTTAAAAGATTTCCCCATGTCTCAGTTTTGCACTTATTGATTGGTAAGGGGGACCAGAGGCTCAGGGACATTAAGAGACCTGTCCAAAGTCACACAGCCAGTTAGAGACAGAGTCAGACATCCTCTGGACTTCCACACCCAGCAATCAGTCCAACCCTCCATGCTTTTCTCATGTCTTCTGCCCAAGAACATATCTTCTGACATTCACAATGGAGAAATTAATGAGTCTTCAAGTTAAAGATTCATTTTAAACAAATTGGTTCATTATTATTTAATTGAGGAGGCTTCAGAGCAATAAAAACCTTGCTTACCAAAACTAGATAAGCACCTCATGAAACATTGAGCTGAAGAAATGCAAAATCTGTCACCAGTCAATATGTGCTGCCTTTCTGTTTGATAAATGCTACCCAATAGCTTCAGAAGCATCAGAACCTAATGGCGTCCCCGGCACTCTGTAGGCATACATTAATGGGATGAGGAGCATAAAATATAAACAATAATGTACATATTGATTATTCCGGACACTTGAAGCCCAACAAACATTTGAAAGGTCAGTCATTCTGCTTGCATCAAATTACAGTTAAGTCATTTGCCTGAAGCTAGAAACTTGGCTCTCCATGTAAATTTATCTTGTGACCTATAAACTTAATCACGCCATACCTCTGTTAGCTCCCTTAGGTTGTCTGGCATGAAAAACATACTATAAGTGCTTAACCCCATAAAGCATATTCAAATAAACAGCAATATACACATCGCCGGGAAGGATGTCGTGTGGGCAAAATCTAGTCTATGGGCTGAATAAATACCATGAAGCAGCATTTTATTCTGACAGAACATATTCAAAGGTTTCTGCAAGTCAATTACTACATGAGTTTACAAATGAAAATGTATGTTTTCAGAATGTTTTTAAAATATACAAGTTTAGGAAGTACAATGTCATAATTATTTTTACTTTTACCTAAAAACTAAAATTTGGTTTGAACAGGTCACACTAGAGTTTAGGCAATTTTTTCCTACAATAAAAGATTTACTCCTTTTCAGAGCCCCTCTAAAACAAACTTTTAACATTTGAAGGCTGTGTGGATTCGATGGAGAGGAGCCATCCCTTTGGTGGCACTTTCACACCCAAAGGCACCTCTCCTCCAGAGACGGGCTTCTCATGCTCGCCAGTGCTCTGACATCTGGACAAACTGGATAGTAGGAGACAGTTCACAATCCCACAGCCACAGTTCCTTTCCTGAAGTGATAGGTCCCTCTGTGGAGTCAATCTTCCCTTGCTGACGTTTAAAAAGGGCAAGAGGGACTTTGAGAGGTTGAAAGAAAGACTTGTAATTTATGTCCCCTTTATGAGAACAGGCAAGGGTTGGAAGTATTCCACCTCTCCTTTGACAAGGGCTCCAATTATCCTCAGCTTGGAGAGTTCCCCTATTTGCTGCTAAGGATCTTTGTCAGGGTAAGAACCAAGCTTTCAGAAATGTCTCCCACTGAATTGGGGGAGAGGGGTGGGGTGAGAGGAACTGAAGCAGGACAATGCCTTCTGTAAGAGGCCTTGCAAAAAAACTTACTAGCATTTCCTCTGGCAGAAGATATTGCTCTATCTGCGAAGAATGAAAATACACCTGCCTTTGGGCTGACAATTTTAACCCTAAGTATATTCAGCTGTTCCCTTTGAGTTAAGTGACCAGATTTCCTCTTTCTGAAGTCCACATTATATGAATCTTTCACACTGATTCATCCCAGATTCTATAACAGTTAAAACCAACCATTTTGAAAATCATATTTCCTTACTCATGAATCACATCAGTTTTGTTTTTAAATATTTTTTTCTTGATTGATTTTAGAGAGAGAGGAAGGGGGAGAGAGAGAGAGAGAGAGAGAGAGAGAGAGAGAGAGAGAGAGAAACATCAATGAGAGAGGACATCAACTGGCTGCCTCCTGCATGCCCCCCACTGGGGATTGGGCCCACAACCTGGGCATGAGTCAATGATCAACCAGTGAGCCACACCAGCTGGGCAATCACATCAGTTTTAAAGCTCATATTACATTCATTAGCAATTGATAACCATGGTAAAAATCATATATTTTCAGTTTATATTAAAATATCAAAATCCTAATAATACAGAAGAATTAAAAACTCCAATAGAAAACAATGGTGATTTATCTGGGAACAAAATGACCTGATTTTAATGTTAAAGACATCATTTTATAGTTTCCTAATAAAATAATTATCTATAAAAGAGATTATTCTGTTTTAAAATATACACAAAACCTTAAATGAACCAAAGGAATTAATAAATTTCAGTTTAACCAAAATACAATTATTATACTAAGAGCATTTCAAAGACAGACCTTTGGTTTCCTCTTAAAGCAGATTCACTGTGAATAAACTTCCTAAATGTACATTATATTCCACTAAAGTAAATAAGCTTGCATTATTGTTTTCCTGCTGTGTAGCATTTAAAAGACTCCAAAAACAGAGTAGCTCAAACATCTTTTATCATAATCAAAACTCGATAAAGTCAATCATATTAATATTTTGAGGGAAGAAAATTAGGGATTTTCATTTTTGATAAATAAGTTATATTCTGAAAATCAAGCCATAACTTAATTTTGTTCTAAAACCATTAGAATGCTAAAGAAAAGCAGCAGCTTTTAACTGCAAACACTATTTTAGCATATCAAAAAGTACCTTTTACTGAGTAAACTTCTCATCACAAAGATCTGGTGGCTAAGCATGCCCTACAAAGTAGTTCTCTGTATTTCAAAAACTATTTTCTGCACTTGAAATTTTCAACCAAGGCTTGGATGATCAATGAACAAGAAAAACTTTTAATTTGAGACCAAAAAAAAAAAAAATCCTACTTCCCCACTGCTTGTAATAAATTCAAAAAATGTTCACACATCTGCAAATGTAGGCTTATGATGGCACGTAAGGACAGAGCCACTTGAACTACCAAGTTGAAGCAACTGCAGAATTCTACCAAGGTGGTCTGTAGGAAAAAATACATGATAAAAGTACATTTATCATATTCTCCCTTTAAATGTTTCCTCAAAAGCTATCCTAATTCTTCAAAGCTCAGGTCTAGTGGACAGACAGACCACTTCTTCTCTACTCTCAATCCAGGAATTTTTCTTTCTTGTTGAAAACATATCACAGGACCCAGTGGCTGTGCACCTCCAAGTACTGATCATGACGTTTCAGTTTTAGAAAAATGAAAATAGGCTATCGATGTCACCTGGGTTTCAAAGGACCATTCTGTGCTACAGTACCTAAGCGCAAAGGATTTCCTTTTGACATGAGGCATGTGGTGATGTGAAAGGGAAATGAGAGTCCCTACTGGGACTGTGAACATCATCACATTTGTGAAGCCAACTGCCACACTCCTGCTTTTCTTGTTCCCTGACAAGACTTGTCCCGGCCCTCTCTCCTGGGAAGCCTTTGACAGCAATTGCAAACAACAGAAGCCAGCAGGAACATGTAAGAACGGGTTCTGGAGCCTCCCAGGGCAGCCGGCCTGCAGAGAAACGGCCTCCTCAGGGCAGCCCTGGGACATCCCACTTCAGAGACGCCCTCTTGCCCTCAGCCATTGCAGAAGCATGCTTCCTTTCACACAGCAGATGTTTGGAAAGATTTGTGACAATGCATTATGGCTTCTAAGTTGCTGCTGGTAAATTTTCTTGGTCAGCTTTTAAGGGGACTTTGGTGGAATCTCTGACAATATAAAATAAGGATGGAAAAGGTCATTCGTGGGTTTGTGTTCAGATAAGGAAAGGGATAATAACAAAAGGCTAGGACATTTCCCTAGTACTTCAGTATTTCAGGCTACTGTTTTCCACTTCCTACCTCATCTCAGCAAAGGGGTTCAGGGGATTTCCATCACTGGACAGGAAACACATCAGGTAACGCTTCCTCCACAAACAGGACAGGAATAGTCACACATTCCAGCATATAAGACCCTCCTCCAGGAGCATCTAGCCAACTACTATTAATCCTTAACCTTTTCATTTATTAAAATCGCTTTGAGGTCAGGGCACTCTGCACCATGGAGACAGGCACCTATGCGAGTGAACAACCACTCAGACGGCTGCCATGGCCTGCTTCTCAAAGTGTGGTCCATGGACCAGCAGCAGCCGCAGCAGCAGGCATCACCTGGGAGCTTGTTAGAAATGTAAAATCCCAGGCCTACCCCAGACCTATAGAACAGAATTGAACAAGATGCTCCGGTGATTCATTTGCAGATTCCAGTCTGAGAAGCACTACACTACAATTTCTTACAAAGCTTCACGCTCAGGATTCAGTGAGCAAGACACTGCCCAGCACCATGCAGTGATACACAATGCTCCAAGAGCATGCAGGTGCATTATCTAAGCCTCAGACTCCCCACGAAATATGGGTAAGAATCGATGAATCAATGTTATAGTTGAGAAGATTAAAGTCAAGCAGTGGATGATTGCTGGTAGTAGGACTTGAACTCAGAACTCCCAAATCCTACAATCTGCCCTTTCTGCTGCCTCAGCTAGTCCCTAAGGAATGCCTGGCTCTTCCATGTCTGGGTGGTGAGATCTGGTTTTCTCCCATTGGTATCATTGGTATAGTAGAAAGAAGACTTCAAGTCTTGGTCACCCCCATGACCTTGAACACATCAACTTTAAAAAAAAAATAGAATAGGTTGGAAGCCAAGTAAAACAAAAGATATTTATAAAATAAGGTGAATAAACTAAAAATAGAAAAGTGGAGCCATGGTTTACTAATAAGTAATAATACTACAAAAATAGCAAGTTCTAATCTAATTTGTAATCTAATTTCTGAAAATTTATCCTAAGAAAATACTCCCAAGGAAGAAAATGTTATATGCACAAAAATGATTATTAGCATATTATCTATAAAAGAGAAAAACTGAAAGCAACCAAAATATTTTATGCTTAGGATATGGCTAATTAAATTATGAAATATTTAGGCATTTAAAATGATATTCACCAAGACTTGGCAGCAACATGAAAAATTCTGGTATAATGTTAAGAGGAAAAGCAGGTTATAAAATTATGGTACATTATTATTCCAACTATGTAAAGATAGGTATACTTCTAAAAAAGGCGGGGGGGGGGCATTTTCAAAGCCTAATTATATTCTGCCAAGGTAAATAGGATATAGGTGATCGTTTTCCAAACTTTCAATAATTATTAAATTGTTTTTATTATTTTTTTAAAAGTAAATATGAAAAATTAAAACAAATGAAATAGCCTGGCCAGTGTGACTCAGTGGTTGAGAACTGGCCTATGCCAGTTCAATTCCTGGTCGGGGCACATGCCCAGGTTGTGGGCCAAATCCCCAGTGGGAGGCATGCAGGAGGTGGCCAATCGATGTTCTTTCTCATCGATGTTTCTATCTCCCCCCCCTTCCTCTCTCTCTAAAATCAATTTTAAAAAAAGAAGCTTTTTAATGAAATATAGAAACTATAAATTATCATTAAATATGGCTTTGAATTCCATGGATAATAATAACAAAAATGAACAATTACTGATTCATCAGCATTGCTCATTAAATCCTCTGAGGTCAGTAATATCATGATCTCGATTTTAAAGAGGAGGAAACCAGAACACACAACACTCAGCTTCTTTGAACCTCAGTTTCTTCTTTTGTGAAATAGAAGCAATAATAATAATATCTACCTTGCAGTTTTCTTATGAAAATTAAACAAAATATTGGTTTGATAAGCTGTATGGTTCCGTGTAAAGGTTACAAAGAGAGTTAGAAATTAAACTGGGGGAGTAGGGGGACATTCCACTTTTCTGTCCAGATGGGGACAGAAACAGCTCCCTAATTGTGGTGGTCCTTACACCCTGTCACCACACAAGGCTGCCTGCCTTATAGAAGGGTACAAATTTAGGAGGCATCCTCAAACACCCTTGAAGCAATATTATTTTCAGGGCACACATGTTAAGCAACAGACATCTGTGTTACATTTAAGGTAGGATGGTTCTGCCAGCAACACCTGGCCTAGAAATCAGGAGAAGTGGAACTTGAATGGGATTATGTCATTTCTCAGGCCTCAGCTACCCCATCTGTACAATGGGGACCTGTGTTGTTATCGCTCACCCAATGAGCAGGTCAGCTCTTCCCAGCCAACCCTTTCCCACATTCCTGCCAAAGTGGTCATCTCAAAATCCAATTCAGTCATGTCACCACATTACAATGCTGCTGCTGCAAGCAATCCATGTGCTTTCAGTTGCTCTTAGGATAAAGCCTAGTCATCCTTAGTACAGTCTTCACTGTCTTGCAAGGTCTGGCCCTCCCCATCACTCTCCACTTCACATTCCACGCTGCCCTAGAACCAGCTTTCTTTCAGGTCCGCACACTAGTCTGTGAGCCCTTTGCCATACTGTTCCCTCTGCCTAGGTATCCCTCTCCTCTCTGCCCTTCCCCCATTCACCTCAGCTCAGCCATAACTTCCCCAGGGCACCTAGTAGACCTGTCTGACAGAAAAGCTCACATTTCATAACTTCATGTCTCTCTTCCTCTTGCTATTTACAGTGGTTGCAATTTTATAATATTTCTGTGATTCTGTAACTAATGTCTCTGTATGTCCTGTCATCCACCCCCCCCTTCGGCCCCCTGCTAAAATGTAGCCTCCATGAATGCAAGGGCTTTGTTTAGTCTCCCCAATTGTTAGCACATGACAGGGCCTTGAGAAATCTTTGTTGAATGACTGAATGAATATTATCGAAACCCCACCAACAGATTATCACAGAGCTGTGAAACTAGCAGATGCTCAATGAATCCAGTAAACGTGAATTGACTACAAACATAACAATAAATATGACATTGAGATTCTTTTCCCCGAATAAAAAAGAAAGAAAGGGTAATATGCCAGATCAACCAAGAAAGTCAATGCAAAAGAATATTTTTTAAATTCTAAATTACAGTGTAAACTCAAGACCTGCCTCCACCCTTTTTAGAAACAGCTACAGTATAAATATATACATAAAATACAAAATACAGGCTATAATTGTTACTGGCAGACTATAGACCAAATTAATAAATTAAATTCTCTGGAAGGATTTAAACACAGTCAAATCCCATTGAAATATGGCTTTTTTTTAAATACATTTTTTCCCCTCCAATTTTTATTAATTTATTTTTGTTACAGATGTTTCTCCTCTTTACCCCCTAGAACCCATCTTCCTCATCCCGCCCGCCCCCACCCCCCTAGCATTCTTGTCTATGCCCATTGGTTATACATACATGCATATAAGTTCTTTGGTTCATCTCATCCATCCCCCAAATATGGCTTTTTTTAACCAAGGTTAAGATAAGCAAGAGTAAACTTGTCTGGGTCTCAGTTTTTTCATCTCTGATGAAGGGATCCACAAAACAATCCTTAACATCCTTCAAATGCTGAGATTCTGAGATTATGACAACTAACAGTGTAACAGTGAAAATCAAGACAGTCTACACATGCACGATGCAAAGCAAATCCACTCTATGGACACTGACCAGCCCTCCTTAGGTGAAAACCTGAGGAAGCCCAAGTTTGTCTCCTGGTCTATAGCCCTTCTCCATCTGGAGGTGCCTCCCTTCCTGCTCACCTCAGCTTCTCTTTGCTCTCAAAATAACTGGTAGCAAGATTAATTCAAGTCCATGTGCTCCTTTTCCCTTGGGGCATTTGCCTTTGAATCTTCTCTGTCGAAGTGGTAAAAGTTGTTTCCTGACCCTAGGAGAAAGGAGTTCAGGCATTAACACACTGGTGGAAGAACTGTTTACAGAGCAGGGACCCTGTCTGCCAGCAAAGGCTGCTTCCTTCCCTGGCTTCTAAATGAGATCAGCACCTCTTAGGACAACAGGCAGGTGAGGGAAGCTAAGAGAAGGGGCAAAGCTCCAACTCAAATATTACCTCTTCAGATTTTGTTCAAATGCATTCATGCATATGTTCATGAAAATCTATATAGCTGAAGTCTCTTGCAAAACTGAAGCACAAAAATCCAATCTTTTAATATTAGAAACTACATTATTAATTAACTCATTTTGACATTGCAAAATAAATCATTTCTTGGTCACTTTAAACACAAAATCACTTTCTGGGTGTTCAATTTATTAAAAATATTTTACATAACGTATTTCAAGCATTTACATGGAGGGCTCTCAAATCTCTGCAAAATGTACATATGGCACATTGAGCAAAATGCAAATGTAAAAAGTATAGACATAAATATAATCATCAGTTATTTAAAATACTTCTTCACAATATCTTCTTGACAATGATATTAACCATTATACAATGAATAATTACATGCTATAGTATAGTCTATCTAATATATATAGTATATATTGCATTATTATCGTGAAACATAGTATCTTAAATATATGTTTCAGCATTTGAGAACATTGTAAGAAAGATTAGATGAAACAAAGAATAAGTCAGAATAAAGTACAAAATTTAAAAAATTAAAATTTGGAATATTCTGCTACAAAAGACCTCACTTTTTTCAACTTTTAAATTCTAAACTATTATTATTTTATGATTCTGTCTTTATGGAACTTCCTCTAAATTTCGGAATGAACTGGGTATATCAGAAATAGTATTCTAAATATAAAGACTTTAAATAGATACATCTAAAAGTATTAATTAAATATACAAAAAGTTTAAATGTAATGCAAAGTAAATTCATACTTCTAAAAATATGTAGCATTTTGATAGCACTTGATCAAAAGCATTGTCATTTTCAGCTCCTTTATATTATCAATTGATATACTGTCCTCTACACACATACAGCATGAGCTAGCTATACCACACTTAATTTAATTGATTTTATTATGATTAGGCTTGTTCATTTTTTTAGAATTTATAATGCTAGAGAGAGGAGAGAAAGATTGTGTGTTCTAAGTGAGATTTCTTCTTATAAAGGAAGAGTTTAACTCATTAAAATATTTATTTTTTGGAGAGAAGGAAATTTGTTTTTATACATGTTTAACTAAACTACATTAAGGAAAAAAATCCTGAGAGTTGAGAACTTTCCAAAACATTCATCATGAAGTTGACAAAACCGTCCCCAATGCTGTGCAATTTCCTTATTTTGTAGTATTAGTCCTTCGGAGTGTAATTATGGAGTTTCTCAACCCGCACTTTCTTCTGTTGATAACCATTAAGAAAGGACCTAGAATACCTCATTCAGTTTACTCAAATTTGATAGATTGCAGAGTAAATTTCTTACTCCAACATTAGTGTTACAATGCACACAAGTTTAACTGTAGTTAGCGACTTTCATTCAGTGCTCTTTTTAGCATCTTATAGTAAAGGCGTGGATAAGGAGGGGGAAATAACGCTTTGACAGATGGTACTCAGCGTTTGACTCCTGCTGAGCTCAGCAGGACCTGTGGTTTCCAAGGTTAGGGCTGTCAAAATGGCTCTGTCTATCAAGTAAATAACAAAGTGTAGACTGCCTGTCTGTTTCCTATACAAAACTTAGATTTCATGTGCCATCATTGTGGGTCTTTCTGCTGATTTAATAACTTCCAAGCAGGAGAACTGGAGGTTCTGATGCAGGCTCACTATTTAAGAAACTACTTGGAAAGGGAATTCTCAAGGGCTGAAAGAGGTAGGCTCAGATCTCATTTCTTTCTCTTAATTTCTCTTTAAGGTTTCACAACTTGAAAAGGATTCAAAAGCCACCAAAGTTTCACTTTTGGCTAAAAGCTAAATGTGCAACTTTTAAAATGAACTTAATGATGACTCCTCAAAAGGGTAAAATTGTTTTTATTAGGAATCCTTGGGGTGGTTATTCAACTAGAAATATTGACAATGAAAAGGAAATGTTTCTATTATGAAATACATTGATGTGTTTAGATGTGTTTGTCAGGGCTCGTTTTTTTTTCACCTTTCGTAGCTCTTAATATTAACACCACCCCCTCGTTTTCTCTCACCTTTGTTTAAAGTTTTCAGATGATCAGAGAAAGTATCTGATGCTGAAAGATAGAAACTGAATAATGTCATCAAAATTTGCCTTTTGTCTTGCACTGTTATGGCTGTTTTTCTTGGTAAGTCTGTTTTCCTTTATGTATATTTTGTGATTTCAAAATTGGTATTGACCTCCTAGGATTCTAATAAAAGGCCTATTGGTGGATTCATAAATCCAGGCTTTTTATTAAGATGATGCTAAAATTAGGATTGTGGTAGTGCCCCTGAATAAGCTACTAATTGTATTTTAATGTTTAACTTATAGCATTTAAAGCAAAATTTCTGATTGTTATGTCAAAAGGACAAAGTAAAATTAAAATGTGGCATTTTGAAAGTGACAAAGTTGGATATGGTTTAATCTTGTCCTGTTACTAAGCATATCCATTGCTATTTTTGACAAGCTGATATAAGTACATATTTTGTCTTCTTTTTTGGTGCTGACTTGAGCAGACACATCCACTCATGTGGTGATTGTTCCATAAAGCATGACTGAGAAAAGACATTCTTGCTGTATTCTTACTATAGCTGAAAAATTCTCCTCTGCAAATACTTTAAGTTAATAAAAGCCCCATGATCATAATGGAAATGTTGTTTGGAAGTATGACTATTTGTTATTATTCCCAGTATATTTAGTTACTTTGAACATTAAAAAAAAAAAAAAAGTTTTGAAGGATTTACCTTTTTTAAAACTTTAAAAAAAAAATTCCAACCCAGCAGTCTCCTCTCTGAGACACTACAAAGCAGGTATTCAGGCAATGTTACTGAATTGAAATAAATAGGATATTAAACACTGAAAAGAAGAAGTCTTGAATTGAAATGATCAAATACCAATTTAGCATAAATCCTTTCCCAGTTGTGCTTTTTATCTTGGAAATGTATGATGCTTTTAATCATCTCTGTAGACAATAATAATAATTAAACAGAAATTTGAAAAAAAAAAATCCTAAACCAAAGTGAAGTTTTCTTCTTTTCTTTCTCTACCTCTTTGCTTGCTTTGTTCAATAAGGCAGTTTCTAACCTTCTTTCTAACAGCTTCTCCCTAAAGGAGTTTTTGTTAATGGTAAATTTGCTGAATCACATTTGCTTTTCATGTGTTTGCATTTTTGAAGACTCTGTGGGGTTGCTTCATGTGTCTCTGGGGAAAGTATGCTTGTGTAATTTCATTTGAGTTCATAAACTATAAGGCCCTGGAAATTAAATCCATCCTTGGCAGAAAGTCAGCAATCTTAGAGAAAGGAAACAGAACTAAAACAGATATGTTGCACAATAATTGTTTGGTTCTAACCCACAGCACTGGCCCAGAACTCTGGGGCCAAGAAGTCAAAATGTCCAGGTTTAATTAATATAACTAATATGCTCTAATTACACTAGATCCTTCAGTTATCTCTATTTAATTTTGTAAAGTTTATAATAGTGGTAAAATGCACATAACTTAAAATTTACCATTTTAATAAACCATTGTTGAAGTTACAGGTTAGTTATATGTTAAGTACATTCATACTGTTGTACAACCAATCTCCAGAACTTTTTTCATCTTGCAAAAGAAACTCAGTACTCATTAAACAACTCCCCATTGCCCCGTCCCAATACCTGCCAACTACCATTCTTACTTCTGTCTCTTTGAATGTGACTACTCGAGCTATTCCACACAAGTGGAATCATGTAGTATTTGCTTTTTTGTGACTGGCTTATTCCATGTGACTGGTTCATCCATGTTGTAATATGTGTCAGAATTTCCTTCATTTTTTAAGGCTGACCAGTTCCAGTGTACGTACATATCGCGTTTTATTTATCTATGCATCCACAGATAGACACTTGGGTTGCTTCTACCTTTTGGCAACTGTAAATAATGCTGCTATGAACATAAGAGCAAACCTTCAGTTGTTTTATTATCATTATTATTATTATTATTATTATTATCATTATCTTTTAATCCTCACCTGAGGATATGTTTTTGTTGATTTTAGAGCAAGAGAGGAAAGGGAGAGAGAGAGAAACATTGATGTGAGAGAGAAACATCAATCAGTTGCCTCCCATTTGCTCCCCAACCGGGGATCGAACCCACAACCTGGGTATGTGCCTGACCAGGAATCGAACCTGAGACCCTTCAGCACATGGGACAACACTCCAAACAACTGAGCCACACTGGCCAGGGCACCTTCAGTTGTTTTAGAATGTGATTATTGCATGCTACGAAATAAATGAAGACCAGAGCACATACTGGATTAAAAATAGCATAAAATTAAAATAATAAAAACAATAGCCAATGTTTATCAAGTGTTTACTATGTGCCGAGCACTGAGCCAGGCACATCACTAGCATTAACTCTTTAAGAGTTGTACTATTATTATTCTTATTTCATACAAGTGAAAACTGAAGCACAGAGAGGTTGGTTAACTAGTCCTAAGTCACTCATCAAGTAAGTCACTGGGATGCAAATCTTAGAAATGGGAGGCAAGAGTCTGCCCACTTGGAGGAGGAGAGAAATCACCGCCAAGTAGTGAAGAACTCCTTGACCACTGCGAAGGGTGTGGCCTGGCCAAAAGAGCACAGAAAATAGGAGCCAGAAAAAACATTTCTGTCACCACCTCGCTGTAAGACCCCTAGCAAGACAACTACACTTTCTGGGCTCAGTGCTATAAAAAAGGAGGTTGAATTGGGTACCCAATGGTCTGTGGTTTCCAACAATCTTTCATTCCAAATGAGATTTACTATCTAATACTTTATTCCTTGGAGTATTATTGCACCTACTTGGAGATAGGATGTAATTTTTAAATTTTAAATGTGTGCTTAAATTTTGATAATGAATAGTTTTCTGATTCTCACTCCATTATATCCTTGCACCTCTCTAACGAAACTAAAACATAAGAATACAATGACGCTGTGCTGACAGGAATGTATGAGGTTTCTCTTTCAGGGGGTCTCTAGGTGGGTCTACCCCAACAAAAGCAAAGTAGAGAATTGTAAACAGTGCTCATTTAATATATATTCCCATAATTAGGTCATATAATCACCAACATCCTGCCACTGAGTCCCCGGTGAGAGGGTTAAATATGAATGAATCCATGTTTTCCTCTTCACAGTCAAAATGTATCACTTCATCATGTCTCTAAAAACAAAGACTGCATATAAGTACCCTCACCATCATAAATAGTTTTATTAGCTCCTTTGGTTCCATAGTTATGAATTTAGGTTATAGATCTTTCTGTGTTCATTTTCAGAGCACAGCCCTAATTCTTGTTGTAGTGATTAAATTGGATCCAAGGAAAGAAAGGAAAAATATTTCGCAAAGAAAAAATTTTAAGCCTTTTAAAAATTCTAAGGTCCTAAAAAAAAGCATTTGTCTTTTGTTTTATTTTTAATCCTCATCTACAGATATTCTCCCATTGATTTTCAGATAGAGTGGAGGAGAGGGAGGGGGAGAGAGAGAGAGAGAGAGAGAGAGAAACATTGATGTGTCTCACATCAACTGGCTGTCCCTCTCACGTCCCCGACCAGGGCCGGGGATCAAACCACAACCGAGGCATGTCAGGCTGATGCTCTAACCACTGAGTGAAACCAGCCAGGGTGTAAAGAAAGTTGTTTGAATGCCACTGATCTAATTTATAAGTAGGTACATGTTCAGAAACTCATGAAGAACACTTACCAGAAAAGTCCTTGCAAATCAGGCTCAAGAGAAGCCTTCAGTTGTTTGAATTCTGTGCTAATCAACTGAAAAATGCTCATTTCACCAAAGTCCACATATTTCAAATAGAGTACAGGCAAGTGATTGATCAGGCCTGCATTTCTATAAGTGATATCTGCAGATAAAGCCCAATATTAACTTTAAAAAAAATGTTTTCATTTACTTTCAGCCAGCATTTACAGCAGGGTTGATGATTTTATTTTAAACCAAATTATTACAGTGGAAGTATCTTCTATATTTCAATTCATGAATTGCTATTCAACAGACAGTAACTACATTTATCCTTTAGCCAAGCTAGAGAATTCTGTGATACATACTGATCTTCCATCTGTGGTTTCAGAAGGTACAAATTCTGTAAATCAGACAGAAGAGGGAGCTATCCATCTGGAAATTAACTGATCCTCTCAAATATATGTCAAATAAATATAGAAGAAAATTCTAATATGATCAAGTCTTACCTTGTTTGGTCTTATATTTTATAGCAACACATAAATTTTCTGGTACATAAAAACGAGAAAAAAAAAAAAAACTACCAGCAAAGGCAAATACATTGCACTAAATTAATTAAGAGGCAAAATATACAAAACATTAAAAGGTCAATTAAAAAATACACTCGTATTTTATGATTTGATCTCACATTTCATAGTAAAATATAAAACCAGAACACACCCCGAAAAAGACCAAAATAATATTGTACTGCCATACACATCACTGATATTTCCTTGCTATAGCTCCTGATCATGAATGGAACTCTCACTTTAAAATTGATAACATCTGGAAATAATGACAAAATTGAAAAACTGTTGGGCTGCATCTGTCTTGAAAATGCTATGTAATAAGATTTACTTAATATATTTGAAAGGGAAAAAAATGTTTTGTTCCCCAATTTGTTGCAACATCTGAAAGTTCATGAGGTTATGACCCCTCTTTAAGAAAGCATCTCCCACCACCTGCAAATACCCCAGGAAAAGCAGTTGGAAACAATAAAACACGTGCTAGTTAACTGTTACCAAGGAAACGGTTCTGGTTCACCAATCTGAGCGCCTGCGCTTCCAGTGGCTTTGTCCGAGGGAGACATGCGCCAGCTGTTAGTGAATAGCCATTGTTATAGATCATCAGGAAATCACAGTCAGCAGGCAACCCAGCCCCACTGGAAATTTATTTCTCATATTTGTTCATCGCCAGGGCAATCCCCCATCTTTAAAACACCCCCTTAGGCTGGGTTAACTAAATAACACCCTAGACCAGCAGGGTCGTTTAAAGGAGGCAGGTTGCAATATGGTCTTCTTGTGCAGCAAACAAGAATCTAACTTTGATTCCAATTGCATCACCCTCCTGCTCTCTTCACTTTCCACTGGGATTACAGAGCAAATATCTGAAGTCAGTACCCCTTGCCTTGATTGGCCACTTAGATACACCCCTCCCCACCCCCAAGGGCTTTCAGAGATCATTGGCTTACCCCATGCTAAGGGAAGAACTCCGCAGAGGCTGTTTGGAGCTACAACCAGAGGAGGGTCTGAGAGGATAAAACTCTGGGTCTCTGCCTCACCAACACACGCACTTCAGCGAGAACAACCCCACTTTTACCAATTTTATAGTATTTTTATAATTTATAAATTCACAGATTTTCTTTGAAATAAGATGGTATTGCTTTTTTAAAGTTTAAAAGGCAATCAGCTCCAAATCCATCCAATTATCAGACGCATCTTGATTAAGAGACTTCTGGACTTCCAGTTTCCCATGTGGCAAATAAGACTTTCAAGTCACCATTCCATCTTAACAATAAGTAATAAGATGAATAAACTGAAAAATAGACAACTCATCTCAGATTCATCAGAGACTGAGTTCACAGGATGAAAGACTGCCCCCAAAATTGAAGAGAGGTGAATACAGAGAATCACAACTTACTAGAGCAGAAACCTCCACGGGAACCAGTGCCAGGGGAAGGAAACCTGAATTGCAGTTGATGAATCGCTGGAGGCTCTGTGTGGACAAGTCTGAGAGTTAAACACTGCAGTCATAGATGGGCCGCAACACGTGTGAGTTTCACCTCTGGGAGCTCAACCAGATCTTCACAGTGTATATTAGAGAAAAATATCCTCATGCTTCCAACAGGGACAGGTGGAAAGGAACCATTTTGAAATACTCCAGAGCATTGTGTTCTTAACAAGGCCTACCCTCAGGTAAAACTATTTTATCAGACTGCTAAGAAACTGTGTCTTATCAGAGCCCAGTTGAACTGGGGGAAGGGAAATACTCAACTAGGGCTCCCTCTAGCCAACCTGTTCCACCTAAAGTGAAAGAGTGAGGGGGCAGTAAAGCCTGGGTGAACTTCACAGTCCAGAGGGACAGGCTCACCAAAAGACTGAGACCATACAGTTCATGACTATAGAACACTCCTCCCCATTCACCTTGCCATCATATTACTAAAGGCCTATTTACCACAGTTTCTTTTATCTAGTACATCATATCTACCTTTCAACAAAAAATGACAAACACTACTAAAAGGCAAAATACACAGTTTGAGGAGACAAAACAAACCTAAGAACCAGAGTCAGATACAGCCATCAATCTATGATAAAGGCTTTACTGGGAAGAGTAGACAACATGCAAGAACATATGGTTAATGTAAGCAGAGAGATAGAAATTTTAAGAAAAAATCAAGAAGAAATGCTAGAGTTCAAAAACACTATAGCAGAAATGAAGAGTGCCTTTGAACTTGAGAACATGAAAATAGAAATTTCTAAAAATGAAAAGCAAAGAGAAAAATGACTGAAAAACAAAACAAAAAAACCCATATTAGAATATCCAAGAACTATGGGATAACTACAAAAAGTATAATATATGTGTAATGGGAATATCAGATGTAGAAGAAAGAAAAGAATAGAAGCAATATTTGAAGAAATAGTAATGGAGTATTTTTCCAAAATTAATGTCAGACATGTAACCACAAATCCAGGAAGTTCAGAGAATACCAACAGAATAAGTGGGGATGAGGGGGACTATATCTAGGCATATCATATTCAAAATTCAGAAAATCAATTATAAGAAAATCTCCTAATAAGAAAAAAGTCTCTCACCTGTAAAGACACAAGGATAATAATTACATTAGGCTTATCCTCAGAAACAATACGAGCAAGAAAAGAGTAGAGTAAAATGTTTAAAGTGTTGAGAGAAAAAAGTGCCAACCTAGAATTCTGTACCTGTGAAATTATTCTCCCTACAAAAGTTAAGGAGAAATAAGACTTTCTCAGACAAACAAAAATTAAGGAAATATACTACAATCAAACTGTTTTTGTTCCCAAGAGATATTAAAAGTTCTTCAGAGAGAAGGAAATTAATATAAGCCAGAAACATATCTACATTAAGAACAGCATCAGAAAATGGATAAGTGACAGTAGAATTCAAAATTTATTTTTTATTTTTAATTGACCTAGCAGATAATAATTGTTCAAAAGAATGATTATGTATGCTTATGTGTAATGTATCTATACCTATATAGATACATCTATATATGTATGTTTATGTATAAGTGAAATGAATTATAACATGATACAAGGGATAGCATGGAGGAATTAGGAATATTTTGCTACTATAAAGTACTTGTACTACCTGTAAGATGGCATAGTGTTATTTGAAAGTAGATTTGGTTTAGTTGTAAACATATATTGCAAACTCTAGGGGAACCATGAAAAAAAGTAAAAATAAAAAACTATAATTGATATACTAATAAAGGAGAGAAAATGGAATCATACAAAATGCTCAATTAAAACTACAAAAGGCACAAAAAGAGTGGAAGAAAAAAATAAGAACAAAAAACAAGGGCAAGAAATAAAAAAAAAATAGCAAATATGGTAGATATTAATCCAACTATACCAATAATCACTTCAAATACAAATAGTCTAAATACACTACTTAGGAGATAGAGACTATCAGAGTCTATCAAAAAATGAGACCCAAATATATATTGTCTACAACAAATGCATTTTAATCTACATATAGATTAAAAGTAAGAAGGTGGAGATAGATATATACCATGCTAACACTAATCAAAAGAAAGTGGGAGTAGCTCTATTAATTTTAGACAGAACAGACTTCAGAGCAAAGAAACTTATCAGGGGTAAAGAGGGATATTACATAAGGATAAAGGGGTTAATTCTCCAAGAAAACATAACAATACTTAATGCTTTAACAACAGAGCATTAAAACACATGAGGCAAAATCTAATAGAAATACAAGGAGAAACAGATGAATACACTATTTTAGTTGGAGACATTAACACTATCAGAAATGGACAGATTTAGCAGCCAGAAAATCAGTAAGGACATAGTTAAACACAACATCACTATCAATCAACTGAAAATAATTGACATCTGTATACTACTTCATCCAAAAAAAAAGCAAATTACACATCTTTCTCAAGCTCACATGGACTATTCACCAAGATAGATCATATTGTGGGCCATAAAACACACCTTATCAAATTTTAAATGATTGAAATGTGCTCTCAGACCACAATGGAATTAAATTAGAAATCAATAACAGAAAAGTAACTGGGAAGTCACAAAATGCATGGAGATTAAACAACATACTTCTTAATAATATATGAGTCAAAGAAGAAATCTCAAGAGAAATCTAAAAATATTTTGAACTTAATCAAAATGAAAATACAACATATCAAAAATTTGGGGATGCAGTAAAAGCAGTGTTTAGAGAGAAATTGACAGCATTGAATGCATATTCAGTTGGCCCTTGAACAACAGGGGTTAGGGGTGCCAACCCTACCCTGTGCAATTGAAAATCCAAGTGTAACTTAAATTGGCCTTTCACATATGGGAATTCCCAACCTTGAATAAACAATGCAGTTGACCCTTGAACAACACAAGTTTGAACTGCATGGGACCGTTCAAACCCATGTTATACAAGGGTCAACTGTATTAGAAAAGAAGGAAACTCTAAAATCAATCATCTAAGCTTCCACCATAGGAAACTAGATAAAAAATAAATTAATTAAACAAAGTAAACAAAAGAAAAGAAATAAAAATTAGAGCAGAAATCAATGAAATTGAAAGCAGGAAATCAATAGAGAAAAAAATCAACAAAACCCAAAGCTGATTCTTTAAAAACATCAATAAAATTGATAAGCCTCTGCCCCGGCCAGTTTGGCTCACTGGTTACAGCGTTGGCCTGTGGACCAAAGAGTCATGGGTTCAATTTCGGTCAAGGGCAGGTACCTTGGTTGTGGTTCGGTCCCAGCCCTGGTTGGGGTCATGGGAGAGAGCCAGTCCATGTGTCTCTCTCATATTTATGTTTCTCTCTCTCTCTCTCTCCCTCCCACTCTATCTGAAGATAAAATGGAAAAATATTCTCAGGTGAGGATTAAAAAAAAAAATGGATAAGCCTCTAGTGAGACTAATGAAGAAAAAAAGAAGAAACAAATTACTAGTATTAGAAATGAAAGGGAGGAGATCATTACAGATCCCATGAACATTAAAAGGATAATAAAGAAATATTATGAACAATTAATTCCATGCCCCAAAATTTGATAGCTTAGATGAAATGGACTGATCTTCCAAAATTTATACAAGATGAAATTGATGATCTGAATGACCTATATCTATTAAAGAAATTAAATCAATAATTAGAAAGTTTCCAAACAGAAAGCACCAGACTCTGATAGGTTCACTGGTAAATTCTACAGAACATCTAAGGAAGAAATTATACCAATTCTCTACAATCTCTTCCAGAAAATAGAAGAAGGAATACTTTCTAACTTTTTCCATGAGGCCAGCATTACCCTAATACCAAAACTGGACAAAGATTTACAAGAAAATAAAACAATACACCAATATCTCTCATAAACATAAATGCAAAAATCCTCCTCAAAATATTAACAAATTGAGCCCTGGCCAAGTAGCTCAGCCGGTTGGAGCATCATCCCATAAATCGGTTGCAGGTTCGACTCCCAGTCAGGGCACATACCTAGGTGTGTGTTCAATCCCCAGTTGGGACATGTATGGGAGGAAACCAATCAATGTTTCTCTCTCTCTCTCCCCCATTCCTCTCTTTAAAATCAATAAACACAGCCCTGGCTGGTTTGGCTCAGCAGTTAGAGCATCAGCCAGCAGAGCAGAGAGTCCTGGATTCGGTTACCGCTAAGGGCACATACCTCGGTTGCAGTTTGTCCCCGGCCGCAGTTGGGGTCGTGTGGATGGCAGCCACTCGATGTGTCTCTCTCACGTTGATGTTTCTCTCTCTCTCTCTTCCTCCCTCTCTCCCTCCTGCTCTATCTGAAGATAAATGCAAAAATATCCTCAGGTGAGGATAAAAAAAAAAAAAAAAGAAAAACATATCTTCAAGTGAGGATTAAAATAAATATATTAGCAAATTGAATAAACAATGTATAAAACTACTCACAGACCGAAATTAAAATATACAACTATTAAAAACTCCTAGAAGGTAACAGAAGAAAACCTAGATGACTTTGGGTATGACTTTTAAGATACAATACCAAAGGCAAAATCCATGAAATAAATAAGTGGGCTTCATTAAAATTAAAAACTTCTCCTCTTCAAAAGACAATGTCAAGAGAATAAGAAAACAAGCCACAGGGAGAAAATATTTGTCAAAAGACACATCTGATAAAGCTCCAGTACCCAAAATATGCAAAGAACTCCTAAAACTCAACAATAAGAAAATGACTGGATTAAAAAATGGGTTGTTTTTTAATCTCACTAAAGACACTTAACAAAAGAAGAAATACAAACAGAAGCAAGAATATGAAAAGATGTTTGGCAGCATATGTCACTAGGGAATTGCAAATTAAAACAATGGGAGACCACTACATTTCTATTAAAATGGTCACAATCCAAAACATTGACAACCTTGAATGCTGACAAGCTTTTATAGCAACAAGAACTCTTGTTTGTTGCTGGGGGGAATGCAAAATGGTACATCCACTTTGGAAGACAGTTTGGCAGTTTCTTAGAAAACTAAATATACTCCTACTATATAATCCAGCAATTGTGCTCCTTGGTATTTACCAAATAAATTGAAAACTTTTGTTCACACGAAAGCCTGCACATGGATGGTTATAGCAGCTTTTTTCATAATTGCCAAAAACTTGGAAGCAACTACAAAGTCTTTTATCAGTAAATAAATGCATAAATAAACTGTGGTACATCCTGACAGTGGGATATTATTCAGTGCCAGAAAAAAAAAAAATGAGTTTTCAAGCTATGAAAAGACATGGGAGAAATGTAAATGTGTATTACTAAGTAAAAGAAGCCAATCTAAAAAGGCTATAATACTGTATGATTCCAACCTTATGGCTTTCTGGAAAAGACAAAATTTTGAAGACCATAAAAAGATCAGGGGTTGGGGAGGGAAGGGTGAATAGATGGAGCAATTTTTAGAGACAATTTTTAGAGTAGTGAAACTATTCTGTATAATAATATAATGGTAGATACATGTGATCATATATTTGTCAAAACCCATCCAAAAGTAAGAATAACCCTAATTTAAACTAAGGACTATGAGTGGTAATTATGTGGCAATGTAAATTCACAGATTGTAACAAATATATCACTATGATGCATGATGTCCATAGTGGGGAAGGTTGTGGGTGTGTAGGAATAAAGAGTACAGCAGGTCCCTCCAATAACATTGTTTCGATACAACATTGATGAGATATATAGGAACTTAACTGTTGTTTATATCAATTAGCCTATGGTAAAATTACTTTCCTTACACATTTCACTTAAAGTTGCAGGACCCATTGACAACATTAAGTACGGACTTCTGTAAATGGGAAATCTCTGTACTTTCAATCTTGCTGTGAACCTAAAATTTCTCCAAAAAATAAAGTGTATGTATATATATGTGTGTGTGTGTGTGTGTGTGTGTGTGTGTGTGTGTGTGTGTATATATATTTTTTTTTAAATAGAGACTTCTCAAATTTACATCTTAGAACTTCATATTCAGGAATTCTTCATTGGAGCATGGGAACCTATCTGTTCTATAAATTTCGAGATGATTCTGACATGCAGTCAGGTTTGAGAACTACTGGGTAGATCTCAGCTTCCTGATCTTTTCAAATGTAACTGTACTGTTCAGTTTTTTTTCAGACCTTTCATATCTTCTGGGCATAGTCTTATAAATTTATTTGTATGCATATGTTAATGTCAAATAATGCTATGTATCAAGTATTTGCATTTATAAAGGAGTCTCTCTCTACATCAGCAATTTTCAACCAGTGTGCAGCAAGAATTTTTAAAACATGCACAACCTGACTATTTCATCAGGGGCACTGACCTCTTTTCCCTTAGACTGTCAAATAGAAAAATGACAACAGCCGACACAACAATAGCCATCCGATGTGAATGAATCAAAACTATACCTTTTTTTTTTTTTTTTGGTCAGATTGGCAAAAAATATATTTTTTGCCGTGCTGCAGAATTTTAGTAATTAGTTTATGTGTGCCATGAGATGAAAAGGGTTGAAAATTACTGTTCTACATAGTGTTTAAACTAACAAGAACCCTGTGTTATAGGCTGGCTGTTTCTAAAGAGCCTAGTCATAGAGCTAAAACGATAATGCTATTCCAAAGCTCTGTTCCATTCATTCTATCCCATGGAACAAAGAAACAAACAAGATGTCAACAATCAGGAACACAGCAACTATGATTCCATCATTCACAAGTTCAATTTTCCTTCAAAAGAACAAATGATACTATTAACCAGGCCCTGCAAGCACATATAAAGAAAAAGCATCATTAGAAAAAGGAAAATGAAAAATGGTCTGAGAAACCTTCTCATTCTCCCATGACCAAAGTATACTAGTCCCACCCTTTGGAACTTAGATGAACACAATGAGGATCATGGAGTTCCTAACACCAGCCCCTCCCCCCTTTTTTTCTACTTAACCCAGAATGATGTAGCTCTCTATTTAAGAAGCAGTAAAAAAGATGAAAATGTTCTCCTTTGAAGCCCAGATGTTTCCTATCTTTCTAAGCTCCAATTATTTATACACATTATTTAGCTCCACTCATATCAGATCAGGGCCACCTGTTATATCCTCCACACACTTATGAGAGATTTAATGTTAAGTTTGTATTTGTAGTAGAAAGTTCGAATGCAATTGAGAGGATGCTTGTAAAGTCATCTTGAGGTCAAAGGATGTGTATATGGCAGATTAACAGATAATCAAGACACTGTATTGTGTAGTATAAACATAATCAAACCTAATTTTGTTATTCATTATTACATAAATTTGGATATAATCCAGGACTAAAACACTCATTATCTGAAGTAAAACTACATGCAAGAAAGACATGATATAGGATTATAAGGAAATTATTTTTTGAAGTTCCATTACAATGTATTTGAATATAGGAATATTCTTTATTACCAAGATGGATTTTTCATATTTAAACGCTTTGTTTTTGTCTTGTCCGAAATCAAATATATTCACTCTGATATCAATAAAATATGTGGCTTGATGTATATATATTGCCATTCTAATGGTAAACAAGCATTTGCAAAATAAAATCCTAAGTAAAGTAATGTCCATTCAGTAAATAAATGTTATTTACTATATCTACTATGTGCCAGGAACTGTTCTCTATGTTGGGATACATGAAGAAGAACATACATAATGTCCTTGCTGTAGCCAAACGTTGAAATAAATTAACAATAAATACTGGACAAAAAAATATGTTCTGGCAAAGAACAACAACAAAAATAAACAGTTACAGAGTTAATGATACCACAAAACTCACAAATTAGATTATTCTTGAGCTTCTAAAATAAATATTGCTAATATTTTCATTATTCCATCACTTTAAAAATTAGCAGCAGGTGGTGTTATATACCATAAGACAGCAACTAGGTAGAAGAGAGGGGGAAATAAAGGTGAGAAGCACACCTTCTCATTCTACTCATCTTTCTTGTGACTAGTTAGGCATAACTGTAAATTAAGAAAGAAACCCAATTACAAAGTCTGATCTTTAAATAAAATTGCTTGAAACCCAAGGATATTCTCTTAGATTGACTATAAGACTTTCAGTGTAGCTAAAACACTGTTACAAATGAGATTGGTTGTGGTTTGGGGAAGCTTCGCTTTCCCCATTTTCCTTTATTCTCCATGAGATGTGTGGCAGAATTAGAGAGTATCCATTCTCTTTAGCCTCCTATATGAACTCCAACTATAACTCTTCTTTCCCCATTCAATTTTAACCTTAGATAAATACAGTTTTAAATTTTAGCCGCCCTGAAAAAAATCACTGTAGAAAGAAGACAACTTTTTTCCATCTTAAATACAACTTCAAAGTGGCAGACTGGAAAATCTCTGCAGGCAAATGTGATGTCACTAAAGAAATCACACACTTACCTGTAGAGATTCTACAGTCTGACATCTTCAAGCATCAAATCGTTTCATCAGTCATGCTTTTCTGTATGCAGTTCTGGGACTCGAAATAAATCTGGAGTGGTCAAATAACCAAACTATAGCTAAGTTATAGAACTTTAGCTTCTTCTAAACCAAGGGGAATTACATGCCTCATAATGATTGAATCTCACCAAATTGAATTGTAAAATAAGAAGGTTAAAATGGCTAAAAGCAGTTGTTATCCAAGGGTGGTCCCCATTTAGCATCATCAGAATCACCAGGGAACCTATTAGACATACAAATTCTCACACCCACCTCAGGCCTCCTGAATCAGAATCTCTGAGAATGAGCCCCAGCAATCACCTCCCAGGTAATTCTGATTCACACTCAAATTTAAGAGCCACTGACTTAAAGAAAAAAAAAAACAGAAAACAAAAATATTGCTGGAACACTGAACTCAGAGATATTCTGATATTCAATAGATAAAAATCAGACAAAATAATATGTATTCATAAAAATGTCTAGTGTACATTTCTTTTCTAAAGTAATTATCTTAATAATAAGCATAAGATTAGTCATGAAATGAAACATATTCCTTTAACTCTTACTTTGCCAAAGGAATTGCAGAGCTCTGCTTATTTCCTTAGAAACAAAGAGTTAAGAAATCTAATTTAGGAGGAGAAAACGTTTTCATGTTTGGGAGGATTAAAAGGGTACTGACGTCATTCAAGTTGTGAGCCATAATTCTTATTAGATTTTATTGCTACATTCTTCACACAGCTTTGGAAAGTTATTCCTAAGAGCACAAAATATGTACTTAGACTGCACACGGAGAAGGAAAATGCTCTCACAATGAAATTATTTTAGCCTGACCCAATAATATTTGAAAGACTCACAACTTGTTCTCTATGGAACTCTTTTCAAAATAAGAGATGAGTTTATATATATATTTGTCTTTTTCAATATCCTTTATAATTTTCCCTCTTAGCAGCTAAATTTGGCTATGTAATTTCTGTATATAATACTAAAAAAATTATGTTCATTTCCTCTCTGGTATTATAAAAATCTCATGGATGAAGGGTTTAAAAAATAAAAATTATAATTTAACTTGACCTTCAACAACAATGAATAAAATACACAATTAAGTGCTTGTTTATCAGAATGTGGTATTTGCAAAGTTGGTGTGCCTGTTAATTAATAATTTCTGGCAGCATGTTAAAAATTCATCTTTAGTTTCATTCTTAATAAATTAATTTTTATTATTTCTGGACCACACCAATTTCCCATGATGTGATGGAAAAAAATTGTAACATTCATAAATTGAATTAGATCACACAAAATGTCAACTCAGACAGATTATAATAATAAGGTTTGGCTTATTCATTGAAAAGTGAGAGCTCAACTATGTCCAGATTCTGCAATGACAGTGCTAGAGATCAGCAAGATGTTTTAGATACTTCAAACAACCTGAAGGGAAGTACTAATCTACTTAGATGTGGATGAAGAGGCTCTCTACATATCAGGTTTCTTTGCTTTCGTTGCAATTGCTGATCAGAAGCTCCAACTGACAGCCTTAAATGCCTTTGATAATAACCAAAAAATATGTTTAACCAATATATGCCATTTGATATACAAAATCTTTCAAAATGTGGTATTCATTGGACGAAACAATAAAAAGGGATGCTATCGACTTAGCATCCTCCCAGACAGTGAGGGAGCTATAACTATCTGATAGCAACAACTAATAGCTACTACTGCAAGAAACACTCTATATACATTTATCTAATTTAGTACTTGCACAAAACTGGTAAGTTACAATCCACTGGCTAGAGTGGACACCAAGGAAGAAAAGTTCATGTGAATTCTGCATTTATTTATACTTTAACTGCAACAAGTAACTGCTAAAATTGTGCCTTTGTATAGCTGAGAACAAGACAAACCATCAAATTCACACGTTCTTATAAAATAGGTACCACATCCTTTCCTAATTCCTGTTTGCAACCTAAATATCAAAGCAAAACAAATCATTAATATATTTGTATCACAGCAGAGATCATTTTGGAGTTTTGTAAAACCAGGCTTGAATTAGCACTTATAACAGGTAAATGTCACCAGACTCATTATTCATGGTCAAATTTACACATCACTCATCTACTCTGTCTTCTGTTAAGTTTCAACTGAAGGGTTCATTAAGGATATTACAGTCTGTAAAAAATAGATAATCTTTCCATTTTGTTATAAGACACCAGAAAAGATATTATGGGACAGACCCCTGAGTTGGAGGGAAAGGGTTGTCCCCTCCTTGGTTCTTGTCAGCCTTGTAAGAAAGACTTCAGATAAGTGACAGACAATAGTGTTGTAGCAAAGCAAGCGAATTTATTAAGGAAGCAAAGCAAGCAAATTTACTAAAAATACACTTGGCATATAGCACAAATGGGCCACTCAGCTAATCTGAGTGTGTGCCCAGTAGGGGTTCAAGAGTTTTTATACCCTTCTGTCTACAGGTTTCAAGGTTTCTCTGACCAATATCTTGGGTAGCAGATTAGGTTTCAAAGTCCCCCTTTTACTTTGTTGTGGCTTTTCTTGGGATGTTTGTACATATACCTGGTCATCTTGTTTGGCAAGTCCTAAGACAGCGGACTTCTTTGTTCTGTGGGTGAAATAAAACTCCCCTTTTTTCCTTTCCCCTTCCCCCTTTTTGCCTTAGTAGTTCCAGAGTGATTTAAGCTATGTATTCTCAGGTTAGGGAGGAGAAGTATTAACCATTTGCTCTCAAGTGTCCTTGGTTGGAGATGATAAGGTCTTGTGATTCACAAGCTGGCTGCAAGCTGCCCAAAGTGTTTGGCTTTGTTTAATTTTCTTGTCTCAGTTTCTCTATTCCACTTGCCCAGGAATTTTCCTAGCTTCTTAATATCCTGTCACACATTTGACGAATGGCTTTTAATTTTCTGTCTTAGTGGTCACCACCATGTTGGCTGCCATGGAGAACTTCCTTTAGCTTACAAATGATTATCTACCAAAATAAAAGTAGCACATAATGAAATATGATCTAATAAAAGGTGTGGTCACTTGCTATGGTAAGTTGTCATATTAATAACTTAAAGCAAAAGAAAGTACAAAGGCACCTTTCCTGAGCAACTGTAACTCACATTTGTTTCCCTCTCTCATACTTCTTTTCCTCATCGTGCCTCTCGTCTTCTTTCCCTCCTTCTCACTTCTCCCTCATCTCTGCAAAACTCAAACCTGTGTTTGGTTGTGGAAAAGCAAGGAGGTAAAAGGCGAAATCATTTCAACTGGTGCATAAAATACATCACCACTCATTCACATAGGTTATTCTCTCTCCCTGAGGCTCCAACCGGGAGCTTCAGAAGAACTAAAAGTCATATTTCTTTGCACAGGTTATTGCTTTAGGGAAACCAGGGATCTCTGTGTATTCTACGAAAAAGGTAACTTATCACCATTATTATTATTGACAAATATTTGCTGAGCACACCATGGGCTTGGAACAGTGCCAAATACTGTATGTTCTTTAAGATGCTAGGCAATGAAAACAAAGTATTCATTATTTTAGTGGGGATTACCCTCTGAACCTTAATTTTCAATGCCCTGATGGGTTTGGGAGGTGCATAAAATTATCCTTTGCTTCAGGATTTAATTATACTTTATTCAGATTTTATATCTCACTTTTATGGAATTTTATGAATTTTAAGTGTTTTCCTCAACTCACTTTTTAGAACAAGTCCTTTTCTCATTTTATATATAAAACATCCTAACTGGCCACATTTGACTTTAAATATCTATGTTAGAAGGACACAAATTCATTTAAGAAACTAATCATGTGAAAGCTATGAGGAATAAATATTTATAAAGATGGTAATGTTCTCTTTCTTGACCTGGGTGGTGGTTACATGGGTGTGTTCATTTTGTGATAATTCATCAAGCTGTACACTTATGATTTGTGCATTTTATGTAAGTGTACTTACCTCAATAAAATAATTTAAAAGTTTTTATTTATGAAGAGTCTTGACATCCCCTCCCCAAACACATGCAAACTCACAGTCAGAATAATGGATTTCACAAGGGAGAACCCTCTTCTAGAGCCCTCATTTCTTGCCCTAGGGACTTCAATTCTTCAACCTCAATCTTAAGAAATTGTTTTTAGGGCTTCCCTCTCATCAGATATTCTCCCTTTAGGCTTTTTTCCCTCTGGACTTTCTTCTGTGGACTGGGCCCCATCTTTTCTAATAGGTCCCAATCTTGTCTTAATATCTCAAAAATACTGTGAAGAATGTTTCCTTCATTTTTTTTTCTCACCGTACTATCTCTAGCTACCCTTGATGCTGCCCACAAAGCTCCAGTCCTTTCATAGGTGCTGGCTAGGTAGCTTTCTCAGTCTCCTCTTCAAGAAGGACTCATAAGATTAGAAAATGACCATACCTCCTCCTCTCTCTATCGTTTTCTCTCTCTCTTTCTCCCCTTTCCCCTCTCTCTCCTTTTCTCATTATATCTCTGGAACTTGGATTTCTGTAAAATTAAGTCCCAAGTTGCTTTGCAATTGCATGAAAAAGTACTGCTATCGGACATTATCCCATTTTCAGTTTAATTTCTATAAGAACCTTCCTGATAGGGTTGTTGTCAAGATCAAATGAAATAATCTCCATAATATACTTAATACAAGGCTAGGCATATGGTAATCACTCTTTAAATAGAGCTCTTATTATTGTTATTTGCAGTAGTATGATTAGCTAAGGTTGTTTTTTTGTTTGACAAGAGAGTCAACCCAAATTTTCAACCTATGCAAATTACTGTAATGCTGAAGGAATAATCAAATATCAGCTAACATTTATTAAGTCTTCTCTATCAGGCATTATTAAGCACTTTACATGAATAGTCTTATTTAAGCCCCTAGCAATTCTATGAAATAGAAATTGGAATCCCATGCTAAAATGAGAAACCTGAGCACTTGTAAGGGTTAAGCCATTTTCCTGGGTGACTAGCCAATTAAATTGACCATAGGAATGTATTTGCTTCTGCAATAACCATCTTCTTGCAGGATGTGCACCCTGCCAGATTGTGGCATGGCACTCAACCCCTCAATAAGAAGCTGTTGGGCCCCAGCTGGGCACTATAAGAGTTTCAGAAGAAGTTTCAAACTGAGCTCTGCCTCCAAGGAGCTAACAGTGGGTAAGTCAACCCTGTTGCAACCTTGCCCAACATTTTGTCGTTGAGACTTAGAGATTTGAAAGCTTCAAGTACCTAACTTCATCCACTCTTTTGTGTTTGTTGCCTTTAGCATCTCCTTCACCATCCCAAACCAAGCATCCTCTTAAAAATCTGTGACAAAATTACAAACTGAAGTTTATTCTCTGTTGTAAGAATTTTTGGAAGTCTGGGGTTCTAGACACCCGCTTCTAAAAATTTCCAGGTTAAACTCTCCTCCTTTTACTGAAGGTGCACTCTACAAAAGAAGGTAGGCTTAAGCTGATTCAGCCACTGCAGCTACAACCCTATTGGCCATGATCAATGCTTTATGTCATTGAAGCTAGTTATTGCTCTGTTTCTGGTATCCTTCAAAATATTCTCTTTTATTTTAAGAAAGGGAATGTGGCATAAGCCAAGTCTTAAGGGCTGCAACCCAGTTATACACAGGCATAATGACTGTTCTAATAAAAACTACTTCATGTATTTCTCTTTAGTTACTCATGTCAGTATCATTATCCAACCTACTAATAGCTTCCCTTGAAGAGGTTATTTATTCATCTTCTTGGCTCCAGTTATCAAGGATGCACAATGTCCCTTGAAGAAGAGCTGGCATCTTTTTAAGGCTTTGTAAAAACTTGAACTAGAGAAGGATAAAGCTTTTTTTATGGGAACCATCCTTTATATCAATTACACTTCTGCTCTGTCATGAATTGTGACTACTCATTCAGGAATGTCTCCACCATTCAGAATGTGGAAAACATGCCATTGGGAAGCTCAGCTCAATGGCAGTTCTGGCTTTGGCCTTGGGCTGGACACCACTTATGCACAGTATGACTCAGACTCCCTTCTCGTAACGCCTTATCTCTAGACACCATTCTCCATGAATCCCTTTCTCTATTTGTAATCACTTGTAATCCTCATGCTCCTCTATCTGACCTTCTCTTCCCACAAAAATTCAGAAAATATGCACTTAATAAACAAACAAATCCATTGACAAAGATAGATGTATTCAGGACAGCTCTACTAAAATTCAGCTTCAAACTGGTATTTAACAAAACTCTAGCCAAAATACTCATTTGTAACTCCAGCCAACTATTTTATTGAAACCAATTCAAAGCCAAACATTTTCTGAATGCCTACAAGGCAACAAAAATAATAAATAATGTTTGACTATCTTTCAAAGCTTGGAAGATTCAGAGTCCCAATCCCAAAAGAACAAGAAGACAAGGTAAAAGGAAGCAGACCTGGAAAAGGTTATTACTTTAAGAGTGACTCCCACTCTGAAATCAAAGACAAGAAGCTTGTTTGGGAAACCTTCAGGTTGTCACCACAAATGCTAAGAAATTGGAATACAGAAGATAATCACATTAAATAGGTTCTTATAGGTCTTCTCACTTTCACCAGCACCTTTACAGTTAATTTTTTGTAGATTTTCTTCGTTTTGAGTTAATTTCCAAAAGGGGGACTGCAAAAGACATCCAAATGTGACAAAATTAGTACTACTCAAGCGCTTGTGTGAGTTTGAATACCCAAAGACCTGAGATGTTTCAGAATTTAGACTTAAAGGCTAAGAGAGGACAAGCTTTCTAAACAACATGTCTCAAATGATAGCGCTCATACCCATAAAGAAAAGAAAACTGAATTATAAATTTGTTTATATCAACTCAAGATACCATGTGGTTCTCAGAAACCATAAATATCATGTAAACTCAGAAGCCCTTCAATGTGGAAATAGAGACACCTCTTGAACTACACCTAGCATACCCTGGTACATCGGTAAAAAGTCAATAACTCGAGCAAGGTACAGAAGCAGATATGAAAAACTTCTAGGAAGGAGGAGAATAACAAAGAAGACATAAGCATAAACAATGAGTAGAATTTGGGTCCTTTTCTAAAATCTAGAGGTTGGAAATTTGAAAAAAAAGAAAACATAATTGAGTTAACCAAAGCAGATGGTAGTAAAATCAAAACAAAACAAAACTAGAGTTTATTGAGTATCTATCTATCTATCAGATTCTGTACTAACAAATATTATCGCATTTAGTTCTTAACAATCTCATGCACAAGCATTAACAATGCAGAAACTGAGGCTCCACGAAACAAAATAATTTGCCTTAGAGCCTACAGCTAGTAAGCAATAGAATCAGAAATCACATCAGGTCTACTTCACTCCAAAGCTCACGTGCTTCCCAACACCCTATGCTACATTCCACAGTCACGCTTACAGCGGGAAAGGTAATCCTTCCAAGTTTTCAGAAGGTACGTAGATAATTCCAGCTTTGAATAAATAAAACTGGTTTTCAGGGAAATATTAAAATTGCCATTCTGAACATATCCAATGGCCTGTGTTTGTTACATCCAAATACAAGTGTATAGAAAGTCTCCAGTTGAACTAAGATCACAAATGCATACATTGCCATGCCCCTAAAGATGCCCACAAAAACGTCCTATTATGGATTAAGAGGCTCCTTTCCTTCAGTAAGATCCCAAAGATATTTATTCAGGTTATATAGTGTTAGAAATAGCTTACTTCTTGCCTGGCCAGTGTGGCTCAGTGGTTGAGCATCAACCCATGCACCAAGAGGTCGCCGGTTTGATTCCTGGTCAGGGCACATGCCCAGGTTGTGGGCCTGATCCCCAGTGGGTGGCATGCAGGAGGCAGCCAATCAATGTTCTCTCTCATCAATGTTTCTATCTCTCCCTTCCTCTCTCTCTCTAACATCAATAAAACAAAAATAAAATTAAATTAAAAAAAGAAATAGTTTACTCCTTGATGCTTTACTCTGCTACTCTTCTTCTGGCCTATAGACTATCTAACATGTTAGCATAACTTTGTTACCCAAACCACTTTATATCAGCCTCCTTTTTTTTTTTTTTTTTTTTTTTAATGCCCATCCACAAAAACCCAGTAAGGTGAGCAAGGCAGTAAAGTATGTGTCTGCGCCTCCCTTAAGAGCCCTCCCCAGTGCAGTTGTGGGCGTGACACACCCTATGCCTTGGGTTCACCCACAGCTATCTATCTCAACTTCCTCAAAAATGTACAGTATTTCCATTTATGACCTTCTTTTTCTAATGTTTTCCAGTAGAGGGAAGAAGAACTACATCCTTATTCTCCCTGTCTCTTTACAGTCACTTTTCATTATTAAACCTTCTAGGGAGAAAGGAAAAGCAAATCTAAGGTTAAGAGAAAAGAAAAAATGAACCATCGTGCATGTTGCTTTGAAGTGGGGTTTGATTCCTACTAACCCCTTGAGAGAAAAGACATGAGAAATGACAGGCCCTCGTTGTTGTTTTTAATTAAGATAAAATCTATTTATTTTTGATCCTGAGCAATTTGACTCCAGAAATAAACTTAGAACTATAGCTTAAATGTTAAATTCCAGTGAGCAGACATTTTTATTGTTCAAAAAGTAGACTTTTACTTAGGAGCTCATGTGAAAAACAAGATTATATCAACTTGTTCTTTCTCCATTGTCTGTAACTTTATATTTGCCTGAGTTTTTTGTTTCTTCCCCATGAAAAGCCATTTTCCTAACTGAGCAAATGATCACTATCCTAGTTCTGTCAAGTCTCAGTTATTTAAGGGCAAGTTATGACTGGAATCCATAATCTTTGTGTCAACAAACATTTGATTTAGTTCAACAAATTTTTATTGAGTACTTATTAAATACCAGACGCTATTGAGCATTTTATGGCTGAGACTAAAAAGATGAATAAGCATGATCCATACATTTAGAAGTTCACAGTCTAATGAGGGAAAACAACGTGTGAGCAAGAAAATACCATGTGTATAACAAGTTCCAAAGTAGAGAGAGTACAAGTTTAACATGATCACAGAGAAGGGAGACTGAAGAGAGAAAGCAGCAGCGTCTGATGTTATCTTAGATTCAGCATGTGTGTCAGTCACGCAAGGTGTGTATGAGGGCCTGGGCACATGTGCATGTGTGTTAGAGGAGGAACAGAAGAAACAGAAACCATTCCAAGTTTGAGCAAAGGCATAATATAGCTCATTGGATTCTTCCAACTTTAAATGGTTTGTTACAGCTGGATTGTACAATGTAGGGGAAGAAATGTTCTAGTATGAAATGAAGCTAGAAAGGCAAAGGAAATCCCTACCAAAGTTCAAATCCTAGCCCCTAAACCAGACCTACTAAACAAAATCTGAACATGGGTCCTGGGAGGTCTACGTTTGTAGCAAGCTTCCCTGGTGCTTCTTATGCTCACTGAAGTTGAATCCCCACCAGAGTTTATGGAGAACCTCTGCAGGCATCTCCTCCTCCATCCTTCCTTGATCTTTATTCCTACCATTGACTAGCAACACCCAAAGGACTGAAGGGGCTAAGGCTCATGGCTCAATTCCAATTAGGTGTAATAAAGCAGCATGGGCAAAGGGAAGGACATGGAAGCTACCATATAAAAAAGGTAGACACCTGCCCGGCTGGTGCGGCTCACTGGTTTAGCATCGACCCATGCGCCAAGAGGTCGCTGGATCTATTCCCGGTCAGGGCACATGCCCAGGTTATGGGCCAAATCCCCAGTGGGGGGCATGAAAGAGGCCGCCAATCGATGTTCTCTCTCATGGATGTTTCTATCTCTCTCTCCCTCTCCCTTCCTTCTCTCCAGAATCAATAAAAGGAAAAAAAATTTTTTTTAAATAAAAAAGGTAGACACCTGGACCTCCATTGTCACAGATGCCTCTTTGGTGAGTATATGGTCATCACTTCTTTCTTATATAATTGTGGTTTTATTGCAATTTGGAGGTATTTTAGGGTATTTGGCTTTAGTTTTCCCAAATACTTCATAAAGTTTGTTTTAAAATGGTTTTCAAGTGATTGATTTTACATTTACCTATATTTCTACTTCATTGTGTTTCTTATTATGTAAGGATTAAACAGAACAAATCCTTTCTAAATTTAAAGATTATACTTTTACAACATTATATGTAATGATACATATGCCAGAAATGTGTGACAATAAGGTTTTAATTCAGCAAGAGGTGTAGCTTGATGACATCTCATCAAAAAAAAAAAAAAAAAAAAAGCGCGGAGACAGGGTACTTCAATGACAGGTCTTCAGCTGGTGCACTCAGTGAATGACATGCTTCTGACCAAGACACTTGTGTGCCTCTGCTCACATGATTTTCTTCTTTCAGGTTTAACCTGGATGGCTGTGAGTTGGCTTAATCTCAGCTGGCAACTGTGAGATGTTCATACAGTCCCCCACAGTGGTCTCTGGGATTATGCTAAACAGAGCAATTTCCTTGCCCTAACCTGCATGGCCTCCCAAATTAGAGTACCAAATTTCTGTTCATGAGGGAAAAGCTGCTATAGTTACTGTTTCACTGTTAACCTCTTTTAATCTTACAGAAGTCTTTTTCTGAAGGCCTGCTGTACTGGAAAGGCAACCAGTTTGGGGAGTTAATTTGCCTTTATTGGATTCACATGCTATTTAAAGCACTCCTTCAATGTTACTTGATTTGTGAAAAAATTGCAACCAAGGAATTTTGGGTGTTAGAAGCTGAACCTTAAAATGTTTCCTTCTGAAAGCTTCTCCCACTCTTTTTGTGGGTGCTACTAGATTAAATCCCAAGCAGTCCTAAAGAGGATGATCTCCTGCCAGGCCTTCCTCAAACTTTAACTGCCCAGGTTGTCACTGAATGGCCTTTCTTATTGCTTCTAGTTTTGCATTCAACCATCCTCACTGATATTGAAATTTAGAATCAACTGTGGCTCAAGCTAAAGTCGCCACAAGACTTGAGCTGTAGCTAGCTCTAATTCTTGGTGACTCCTGGAAACAGGAGCAGAAGGCTGTATTCTGCCAAAACAATGAGAACAAATATAATTACTCGGCGTAAAAAAATCAAGTCCTGTTCTCTTCCTCATTCACCCAGCAACACAAAACAAATTAGATGATGCAAATTTATAATTAAATGTAAGATTAAGTTTAACAACAAAAATTGTTAAAGATGTTACTTCAAAGATCTTGAATGGCACATAGCTTGTTGGTATCTTCTGAAAGACAAGAAGCCCATGTTTCTATCTGATTAAATTTAATTTCTGCCATTGAGGCAGATTAGTATAGTATGATATATTTCTTGCCGGAAATTGATTCTGGGTAGCAGAAGGTCAGTTTGAGAACTAATTATTCCCAAACTAACGGGATAAATAGTAAACTTAAAGCCAAAAAATAACTCTGGTAAGAAGAGGGTTTCATATTAATTCTCGGGTTTCATTAAGCCCTTTTAAAGCCTCTGAAACTTTCAGAATGTCGTCTATACCTTCCTGCTAGTTGAAATAACCTTTCCCCCCCCTCAAACATTAAAAGATTCCCAATCCCAATTCTTGGTGACAATTTTTCAAACAGGGTAGAAAATTCTTTTTTTCAATAGGTAAGAAAATGAATGCTATTCAAAAAAGTAAGAAATATTTTTAAAATACTTTAGTGCATACTATGTGTCAGGAACTGTCCCTGGCGCCATGCTAGTGCCTGCAGTAAGTGTATTGTTGCTGTTTGTGGACGTTTGCGGTACTCTCACAGACAGGCACCAGGGGAGCTTCTAGAAATGCCAATGAGAAGGATTGCATCCACCACAGATGAATGAAATCATAATGCCTGGGAGTGGGCCTAGCATCACTAGTTAAGAGCTACCTAGGGGATTCTAATGTGCAGCCAGAAGTGAGAACCACTGTGTCTGAGCCCAACACGACTGAGGATGGAATGGAGTGAGAGAGAAACTGGTAGGAAATGAGGTTGGAGGGGTAGTTGGGTGGACCATAGTAAGGATTTGGGGTTTTAATGTGAATGATTGGAGAAACAAGTGGAAAGTTTTAATTAGAGAAGTGGCAAGATTTGTTTTTATGTAACATAGATCAAATAAAAATTTCTCAGAATCTAATCATTTATAAACTTTCTCTAAAGAAAAATCGTTATTATGGGTTCCAAATAACTTCCTTGCAATTAAATTTAGGAGTGTAGACCACAGAATAGGCAGGTTCCTGCCAAGAAGAAAACTAGCATGAAAGATCAAAAAGACAACTGGCTGAGAAATCAGGAGCACCAACTTTTGGCAACTAATAGGTTGTGTTGCTGTTTTAAGGGAAAAAATCTGTTCAGCCACATAGAATCAAAAATTCTAGGATTGCATCCAGGTAGTAATTAGCATCAAAACAAGGGAAAGATTTGACATCTCTGCCAATGAAACATGCAAAATATTGTTGTCAGGCGGGGTTAGTTTATGCCACCCCTAACTGAAGGTGTAGTACATCAGGGTCCCCAGCCTTTTAGTAGTGAGTCTCTATCTCGCTCACTATCTAAGACCTTGTTTGGGCTCCCGGGAACTAAGTCCTGCTTCAGTCACCAGCATCAGCAGCATGACACGTGTTACTCTTTCTCCACATGCACTATGAGTGCTCCATGAGTTAAAGTGGAAGCAGTGGGCCTCTCTCTCAGAGCAAGCAGAGCAAGCAGGCAGAGCCTATTACCAGTCTGCAGGCCTGCACCTTAGATGTGTGCTGAATCTGTGATCCTGAGTTATTGCTGTAAACCAAACTCTGTTTCTGCTCAGTGCCAGTACCCACGTCCTCTTCATCCTCTAGCCTGTATGTTCCTGTCTGACCATAGACCTCAACTCACTAAGGCTCTGAGCATTGCTCATGTCAGACCTCACCTCTAGGCTTGGACTTGGCTTTGTCCTTAGGAGCTACAGTGATCATGGGCCTCCCACTGCCCTTGGCTGTTTCAGGTCCCCTGCAAAGGGCACCCCAAAACTGCTTCTTTAGATGCTCTCTGATTCTGCCCTCATCTGGTGTCCTAGTATGTACTTCACATTAACCTGTGGTGCTCAAATCTTATACTGGGTATTTTCTAAGCATCCCTGGTTTTCTCCCCTGGTATAGACTTCCAGCCCCAAAATATCCCACCATCACACAACTCTGGTGCCTACCAGAGTGACAGAAGTGCAGAGGTCAAATGATTTCTCTACTGATTTTCTGGCTTTCCATACTACCTGTCAGTTCCCCAGTTTAGCAAAGGTCTCCACTTGAGCTCGTTTCCCCCAACAACTCTTGAATGAGCCTCCTTAGTGCTGCTAGAAATCAACATTATATACCTGGCCTAAAAAGTCAAGAAAGATTTCCAGCCCTATTAGATAGCTAGTGCTGGGGCCTCGGCTGGCTCAGGAGGCTGACTCAGCCCTTCAGTTGCTGCAAGGAGCCTTGTGCTGTGAGGAAATCCCAACTTGAGAGCAGCTAGATGGTCATCCTGGTGCCATCAAAGGACTTGATTGTCTTCTACATTTGAATAGATGTGATAAGGAATGTGGGCAGGTTCAAATCAGGCCAAAGTTCCATCTGCCACCAAGAAAGCCTATGAACTCACTGAGTCAAAGCAGCTGGAGATATTCTAGCAGACCCCCATAAAAGCATCCAGATTATAACTTTCTGTGGTCCTCCCCAGGCTGTACTACTGGAAGATGAACAGTTGTTGAATGCTCAGAAAGTACCATCATTGTCATCCTTTGGCAAACCCCCTTTCCCCTACCCCACCCCCTCAAAAAAATCAAGAGAGTAACAAAATAAAATAAAATGAAAATGGGTTATGCTTTCAGGGATCATTATAAAGTCTCCATAAACTCTAAAGCTGCCCATCCTAGCCAAGCCACCACTGTCTTCCATTAAGGCAGAGCAAGGTTAAAGAAAAATTTCCTGGTTACAGACTCAGTCATTTAGCTAGAGCCCTTCAAGTTTGGTAGCCCTAACAGGTACTCGATTTCCTGGGTACCTGGAAATTTTCCTCAAAGGCTGAACTTCTAAATACATGGTATTATTTAATTCATATTCTCAAAACCTGCTGTACGTGTGCCACACACTCCACTAGTGATGAACATGTGGTTTGAAGAAGGAAGGACAGGGAAGGTGCTAACTAAGCTCAGCCAACATGCTTGACCAAGAATAAACTCTAGCTTCGAGTTCTGCTCCTCCCAAAATATAACTGCTTTTCATTTTCCACTCAATAAGAACTTAATGCCAGTGTGGAACCGGGCTCCATATTGGGAATGCAGCTGTGAACAAACCATCCTTGCCTTCAGGCTAGTGGAGGAGTTGGTTGTTAAACCAATCATGTAAATATCTCCATTGTAATTATAGATGGTGAACTGCTATGAGAACAGAATGGGGAGATCTCATCTAGATGGAAGGTGAGGTAGAGATTTAAAGAATGAGTAGGAGTTATGGGAACAGATTGGTGAAAATGTTGGGAGAGGAGTTCAATCAACTCTAGGAACACATAAGGCTGCCGCCTATATGTCTGACAGTCTTGTCACCTAGAATGGACATACTAGAAGGATTTCTCTGGAAGAACCTCAGGGAGATACTCTGGAAAGCGTGACCCTCCACTTTTTAGTTCTATTATGGATACCTCAATTACTGGAAGATGCCCTTAGCCTATGAAATGCTCCAAAGATTGCTCAAAATTGTGATCTGGATTTTAGAAGTCCCCTGTTTTATGACAGCCTATCTCTGAGTTGTTGTTTGTTCCCTTGTTACCATTTTGCACTGTTAACAGGCATACTAGCTATATTTCCAAACTCAAGTAATCCAAAGAACTGCAGTTTCTATTTTATGATTTTTTTTCTAGAGTAAAAGGAAATGAAAAGAGAAAGTTGAAAATATACTCCTAAAAGATCTATATTAATATAATGATGTCTAACAAGCAACATTCCTGCACTCTACTAAGTAGTAGGACTTGAACTTCTGTGGTTGCTTGATTCTGGCCTTTTTCCTTCTAGATCATGACATTCACTTATCACAGCCCCATTTAAGATCACTAGTTTCCAATAGCCCCTGTAGCCTCAAAACAGGCTAGAGCAGTAGTTCTCAAATTATAGTTTCCTGGACTTTGTCACCACAAAACTTGTTAAAAATGCAAATTCTTGGGCCCCATCCAAGATCCACTAAATCAGAAACTCTGAGTGTGTGTCTCAGCAATCTATTTTTAATGAGCCCTCTGGATAATTCTGCTGCATACACAAGTTTGATAAACACTGGCCTATATAGGACCTTTCACCCATCTCCATGAATCCCTCTTCCCTACAGCAGTTTGTAATGAAAGATGGTATTCTCATATCCAACCATCCCAGCCACCATATTCCAGTCCTTGGGACTTTCAAAACTTGTTGCAGTCTTATACTAAGCACTCAAAATAGTCAATAGAAGCCTAGAATCTTGACATGTGGGCAGCTGGACTCCTGTCCCATTACTTTTGATAAATGATATTACTTAGAGAAGATCACACAGAGCATATTTGCAGCAATCAAATCTTGAAGGACCTCGTTCTTCACCTACTTTTATTTCCTTATAACATTCCTCCTGCTCACAAAATGACACAATACCAAGTAATTTCCCAGCCACTGTTAGAGATGTTAACTCAGTTCTTTAATCTGTCAAACCTAGCTATAAAAACTAAAACTATAGCTACAGAGAGACCATGAGAGCTATAGAGGAATATCATGACAGGCTGACTTTTGGAGTCCTTCTCCTGGTTCCTTCTCCAACAGAGATCTTTAGGGTCTCCAATACCATTCTGCTTACACGTCCTTTGGCTTACCTATACATTCTGTATGAAAAGCATATTACATACAGATATATAGATATATCCTTAAGGAAATATCTGTTAAAAAACTGAGATAATATATTTATCATAGATAAGAACTCTATAAAAAAAGAGAGAGAGAGAATAAGGTGGAAATTATGTCTTTGAAGTAATTTAATGTATTCCAAAATTTCACCATCTGTAGAATAAAAATGTGAAGAAACCTTAACTCTCAGTCCTATTTGGGATCCAGGTAAATGGAAACAGACAGATAACAATCAGGGAATGAACTCTCCAGTCTCCAATTTGTGATCTCCACCATTCAGCTCCACCTCTATTCTACTTCCAAATCCCCTACCCAATGACTTCCTACCCTTTATGTGTAAAATACCCCCATGTAAACCAGATGTTCCATTGGACAGAAGGATGGATTTGCTAAGTAATACTGGAGGCTTTCATTCATTCTATATTTGGGGGAATTCTAGAGGACTAATTAAGATTATCTAATAAGATCATCAAAAGCTGACCTATAAAATGATTGATAAGGTAGGAAACCAGTACCTTTCTTGGGATTGTATGTTTGGCCATTACATTCTTCTTGGTACCTCCCATATCTGCTAATCCTAATTCTAACCTTATCATTTCAGTGAGCTAGTATTCTAGTATAGTTTAAAAGACATAAACTTATCTTGACAATGTACATGCAGCTTATCCTAATTAATGAATCTGAAATTAAGTGATCATCAGATTGTCTCATGCATAAATACCTTAAGATTTTAATATTTTTAAATTATTATTAAAAAACAGGAATGAGCAGCTTAAGGGAAACTATTTTTCAAATATCATCTCTAAAATATACTTATCCACACTAGTTTGCCATGAAATAACTGATTATGCTAAATGACTGTTATTACACATAATAGATTTATGTCTCTCTTAGTAAATTGGGGAATGATCCATTAGTGTGACTTCAAATTGATTTATCATGCGACATGTCAAAAAGTTACTCAGTTGAAAATTTCATATGTAGGAACAAAATGGAATAAAGTTGCCATATTTGGAAATAGTTGAGACTTAATATAATGATTACAGAGTTTTTGATGTCGCAGATACTGCATCAGGAACTGATTGGATAAAAATCGGTCACCATCAGTTCCTAATGCATTGCCTTCAGCATCTAAACAAGCATCAGTAAGCACCTCAAGTTAGATTTGCTGTGATGTGTTTATGTTTATACAATGAAATAAGCACTCTTACTTTAACTCTGAAGAAAAATTTGCTAAGAAAGGTGGTCCCTATCTGCTAAAATACCTATCATTAGCCTACCTCTCATAGATTTATCACCGAAAACCAGACAAGTTAATATAGTTCCACGTTTATTCCTATAATACATTTGTACCTTCCTTGCTATATTCATTACTAAATAAAACAACCTAAAAATTGCTGGTCATTTTTATAACTTGGGAGGAAAATGAGTAGATATTTTGTCTGCCATCTTTGCTTACCTTTTTTTTTTTAACTTAAGAGTTTATGCAGTTTGAACAAGTATTTCTATTTGAATAGGGATTATTTCCCACTACTACCACTAAAATTAATGTTATAAGAGAAAAATTCTACAAAGTAGTTACTATAAAAGATAACATATTAGTTAAATTCTACTTTTAACTAGCTTAAATTCTTTTGTATTTTCAGCATTTTCTAGTGAAGGGTCAAGGTGCAAGCTCATTTTACTTCATGTTCTAATTCATTTCTCAAACATTTATTAAACATCTATTATGTACCAGCTATTATTCTAGGCACTTGTGATACCGCAGTGAACAAAATCACTACCCTAATGGACCTTACATACTAGTGAAGGGAGCAGACTAAAAACCAATTTATAATATTCTGTGTGAAATCAGGAGTTTTCAGAGGAGTAACAGTCCTGAAATAGATATTCTTTAACATGGATTGAACATTATTATATACAAGCGGTAATATCATTTTTGTGGATACTTATATAATAAATTTAATAAACAGTAAGCTACCATATACTATAAATTATACATATTTTTTTCATAGGCTCAGCTGAATATATTCTCCAAAGGGGGAAAAGATTAAGCCCTTCTCTCCATCCCTCCTTCCCTTTTAAGACCCTACAGAATAAAGCTTTTCTTTCAGTCAGTTCCTGACATTCTTCCTTGCATTTCGTGCTCAACTCCGCTCCAGTCTCCAGACATTCACATAGTTTGCTCTCTCACTTCAAGTTTCTACTCTTTTTCGGAAACACCTTCCCAACTACCCTATTTAAAATAACCCCTTCGCCCGGCCGGTGTGGCTTAGTGGACTGAGTGTCCTCCCGTGGACTGAGAGATCCCGGTTCAATTCCCAGTCAGGGCACATGCCTTGGTTGCAGGCTCGATTCCCAGTTGGGGGCATGCAGGAGGCAGCCAATCGATGTTTCTCTCTCACATGGATGTTTCTATTTCTCTCTCCCTTCCTCTCTCTCTAAAAAAGCAATAAAAAATATTAAAAACAAAACATAGTTTGTATTTTAAAAAAAAATTCATTGCTTTCTATCTCCTTACCCAGCTTTATTTTTCTTCATAGTACCTATCACTACTCGACATTTGGTTATACACTTGTTTGGTTTTTTATTGTCTCTCTTCCTCACTATTATGTAGATACCTTGAGGGCTGGGACTGTGTAGTGTGCACTGTAGTATCTCCAGCACCTAGAAGATTTCTTGGCACATAGTAGGCTCTTAGTAATTGTTTGAATAAATGAGTTGTTTGTACTGTAAATCATCATTTTAATTCTTCTTTCCAGAGCAATGGTGCATGCCTGAATATGAAAGTTCAGAAACTTTTAGAATTAGGTCCTCAGACCTTTTCTCTATCTATAGTCTCTCCTGAGAGAGATTTGGTATTGAGTCCCATATCTTTAATATTCTCTATATGGTAATGAATCATAAATTCTTATTTCTAGCCCTGACTATTCCTTGAGCTCTAACCAATATACCCAACACTTGGATTGAACTGATTTGAATAGGATCCTGAAAGTTGGAAAGGGGGTATGTGGGAAGACCCTGATGAAGCTGAGGACATTGAGCCCCTAATTCCTGAGGAGCCTTCTTTGCCAGTGGGAGCGGCTTCTCCACACCCCACCCCAATCAAGGTGATGAACCATGCACTGCCTGAAGAAAATCTAATGGCCCCCACGGTGGCAGTTTCCATGCACGACAATGCTGAGTCTCCTCAGGACCTACCCCTACCACTCCTCTTTGCTTCTAGATCAATAACTAGACACAAGTCCCAGCAAGCCCCTAAAAGGGAGGCACAAAGTGTGATCCATGAGGAGGTGCATTACATTTCGAAAGTTTTCTAACTTATGCAGACAGAAATCCAGGGAATATGTTTGGGAATGGATAGTAAGGGATAATGGTGAAAGGAACATAAAGTTGAGTCAGGCCAAACTTACCAATATAGATTCATTAAGAAGATTCTGCGTTTATTGTTACAGCTTAGTAAGTTAGAAAGGGCTCTAACAGTCTGTTTGGTTAGTTGGCTGAAACATGGACCAAGCATGGTCCACAGTGAGTGAATTAGAAATGCCAGGTTCACTTTGGTTTAATGTAGAGGAAGGGTTTCAAAGACTTAGAGAGAATAGAATGTTAGAGTGGATTTGTCATTTAAGACCTACTCACCCACCAGAGACACACCTTTCACCATGACTATGAGAAATAAATTCATGAGGGAACCCAGGATCCTTGAAGAGCTCTGTGATCACTCTCCTCTGTAGGCCAGACTTAAAGAGTGGGAACTGCAGTCACTGAATTAGGAAACCTAAATGTGATGGGGTAATCTGACCCCCAGGTGGTGGGCCAAGTGGCAACCACCAAAGGCAAGTTGGGCGTGGTTACTATTCTGGACAGCAGAGTCAAAGTGGTATTCAGGTAGTCTGACTCCTGCAGACCTATGATGTTGGCTAGTTAATCATGGTGCTCCTAGAAGTGAAATAGATCAGAAGCCTACTAAATTCTTACTTATCTGTATAAGCAGAGACATTCTAAGTCAAATGAGCAAAAGTCTAACCTGAATCATAAATATAACCTGAATCATGACCCTCAGTCAATACTGAGATTTAAGCCAGTTTATAAACCCAGAACCCCTTGAATGAAAGGGGTAGTTTGGGTCCCCTTGAGGAAGGACCCTAGTACACTGCCAAAAATCTATACTATTAATCTTTCTCCCAGCCATTCCCAAAGTTACCTATATAGCCTTTTACTAGGGCAACTATGTATTCAGGAAAGGATATAATCAGACCTTCTAGGGACTATTGGACACTGGCTCTGAATTATCAGTGATCCCAAAATGTCATTGTGGTCCACCAATCATAGTAGGGGTTTATGGAGGTCAGGTGATCAATGGAGTTTTAGCTCAGGTCAGTCTTACAGTGGGCCATGGACCTGTCCTGTGGTTATTTCTTTATTTCCAGAATGCATATTTGAAATAGATGTACTCAGCAGATTGCAGAATTCATTTGTTCCCTGACTATAATTGGGTATTATAGTGGGAAAGGTTAAATGGAAGCCACTAGAACTACGTCTACCTAGAAAAATAGTAAATCAAAAGCAATGCCTTATTCCTGGAGGGGCAGAGATTAATGCCTTCCTGAAAGACTTGAAAGAAGCAGGAATGGTGGTTCCCATCATATCCCCATTCAACTCACCTATCTGGCCTCTGCAGAACATAGATAGGTTTTGAAGAATAACAGTGAATTATCGTAAGCTCAACCAGGTAGTGACTCCAATTGCAGCTGCTGTATCAGATGTGATTTCATTGACCAAATGAACACATCCCCTGGTACCTGGTGTACAGCTACTGATCTGGTGAAAGCTTTTTTCCCCCATATCTGTCAATGGGGGCCACCAGGAGCAGTTTGCTTTCAGCTGGTAAATATACCGTCACTGTCCTACCTGGGGGGTACATTGACTCTCTAGTTTTGGAGATCTTGATCACCTTTCCCTTTCATAAGATATCCCACTGGTCCATTACATTGATGACATTATGCTAGTGAGTGAGAAGTAGCAATTACTCTATTGGTAAAAATTCAGGGGCCTTCTACCTCAGTGAAATTTCTAGAGGGCCCTAGTGGTATGAGGCATGTCAAGAAAGCTCTTGTAAAGTAAAAGATAAGTTGTTAATTTTGGCCCCTCTTATAATAATAATTATTATCATAATAATAAAAGGCACAATACCTATGGATGTTTTGGGATTTGGGAGGCAATCTATTCCTCATTTGGGTGTGTTACCCCAGCCCATTTACCAAGTAACCTAAACTGCTAGTTTTGAGTGGGAACCAAAACAAGAGAAGGCTGTGCAACAGGACTAGGGTGCCGTGCAAGCTACTCTGCCACTTGGGTCACATGATCCAGTAGATCCAATGGTGCTTGAAGTGTCAGTGGCAGATAGGGATGCTGCGTGGAGCCTTTGGCAGGCACCTATAAGGAAAACACAGTGCAGGACCTTAGGATTTGAGGGCTAAACCCTGACATCCTCCACAAATAACTACTCTCCTTTGAGAAATAGCTCTTGGCCTGCTACTGAGCCTTAATGCTTAACCATGGGCCACCAAGTTAACATTTGACATAAGCATCCCATTGAGAACTGAGTGTTATCTGATCTACCAAACCATAAAGTTGGGCATACACAGAGGCACTTTATCATCAAATGGAGAGTATATATATATAATGGCTTGAAGGTATAAGTTATAGGAAGAAGCAGCCCAAATGCCCATGGTCCCTCCTCCTGCTACACTGCCTTCTCCTCCCAGCCTGTACCTATGGCTTCATGGAGAGTTCCCTACAATCAGTTAACAGAAGAAGAGAAGACTCAGACCTGGTTTATAGATGGTTCTGCAGGATATGCAGGCACCACATGAAAGTAGATAGATACAGTACTACAGCCTCTTTCTGGGACATTTTGAAGGAAAGTGGTGAAGGGAAATCCTCCCAGTAGGCAGAACTTCAAGCAGTGTACCTGGTTGTTCACTTTGGTTGAAAAGAGAACTGACCAGAAATGAAATTATATCCTGATTCATGGGCAATGGCCAATGATTTGGCTGGATGGTCAGGAATTTGGAAGGAACATGATTAGAAAACTAGTGACAAGGAAATGTGGGGAAGAGGTGTGTGAATTAACCTCTCTAAATGGACAAAAAAAAAAAAAAAACACCACGAAGATATCTGTGCCCCTTGTGAATGTTCACCAAAAGGTGATCTCACCAGGAGAGGATTTTAATAATCAAGTGAATATGATGATTTGTTCTGCGGGTACCAGTCAGCTTCTTTTCCCAGCCACTCCTGTTAGTGCCCAATGGGCTCATAAAAAAAGTAGCCATGGTGTCAAGGATGAAGGGTTTGCATGGGCTCAGTGATATGGATTTCCACTCACCAAGACTGACCTGGGTACAGTCACTGCTGAGTGCCCAGTCTGCCAGCAGCAGAGACCAACTCTGAGTCCCTAATATGGCACCATTCCCTAGGGTGATCAGCCAGCCACCTGGTGACAGGTTGATTCCATTGACTGCTTTCAGAATGGAAGGGGAAGTATTTTGTTCTTACTGGAAAAGACACTCTGGATATGGATTTGCCTTTCCTGCATGCAGCGCTTCTGCCAAAACTACCATCTGTGGACTTATAGAATGCCTTATCCACCGTCATGGTATTTACACAGCATTTCTTCTGGCCAAGAAACTTCCTCACAGCAATAGAAGTGCAGCAATGGGCCCATGCTCATAGAATTCTTACCATGCTCCCCACCGTCCTAAAGCAGCTGGCCTGACAGAATGTTGAAATGACGTTTTGAAGATAAGTATAGCACCAGCTAGATTGAAATACCTTGTAGGGCTGGGGCAAGGTTCTCCAGAAGGCTGTATGTGCTCTGAATCAGCATCTAATATATGGTGCTATTTCTCCAATAGCTAGTATTCATGGGTCTAGGAATCAAGAGTGGAAATGAAAGTAGCACCACTCACTATTACCCTTAGTAACCCACTAGCAAAATGTCTGCTCCCTGTTCCCATGACTTCTGCTCTGCTGGTCTAGAGATATTAGTTCCAAAGGGAGGGATGCTGCCTCCAAGAGATACAACAGTGATTCCATTGAGCTGGAAGTTAAAACTGTTGCCCAGCCAGTTTGCACTCCTCATGCCTCTAAATCAACAGCAAAGAAGAGATTTACTGGGCTGGCTGGGGTGACTGATCCTGACTGTGAAGGGAAAGTCGAGCCCCTTAAACATGAAGAGTTTAGTGCCTGATGGATAAACAACCTGCCCTAGAATGTTCTTTCTTTAATCTTTTCATGGCTGACTTCTTATTGATGGATTCAGTTCAAATGTGACCTCTTTAGGAGGTCTTCCATGACCACCTGCATAAAGTAATGCATTATCTCCACAACTGCAATCACTCTCTATTTTATTCATGTTCTATTTCTTCCTAGAACTTTGCATGCTCTAAAATTATTTTTATTTCCTTGTTTATTCTATTTCTTCCCCCATACCATGAAGCCCATGACTTAGTCTCATTTCTTCAGTACCAAGAACAGTGCATGGTATATAGATGCTCCAAAATACTTTTGAACAATGTAAGAACTGACGGCATCCAAGTAAATTAGGCAACAGGGAACCATGTGCCAAAGTTCAAGTGTGAGCCAGAAGATTCCTGGAGAAGGATTCTTTTTGCTACAAGGAAGAACTCAGAAGTGTATTTCTAGAGCTGACAAAATCATTCTAAAATATTCTGTAATGAGACTTCCAGTCAAGATGGTTGCGTAGGTAAATGAGGTACTCGCCTCCTTCCACAACCACATCAAACTTACAACTAAACTACAAAACAACCATCATTCAAAATCACCTGAAATCTAGCTGAATGAAAGTCCTAAAACTACAGAATTAAAGAATAAGCTACATTGAGACTGGTAGGAAGGGCAGAGACATGGAACAGGCTGGCCTGACACCCAAGTGTGGCAGATAAAAAGCAAGAAGATATCTCAGCTGTGGAGGTCCCCCCTAAAGGAACAAGGGGTCCCAGCCCCACACCAGGCCCCCCCCATAACTTCTAGCTGTAAAAACCAGCAGGGATTCAGGCTGAGGGAGACGGAGGGTAACTGGAGTCCCAAGTGTTCCTCTTAAAGGGCCTGGGCACAGACTTCTCGGACCCACTTCCTCTGAGCTCCGGCACTGGGGCAGCAGCTTGAAAGTCACCAGAGACATACAGGGAAGAACTGAATTGTCCCACATCAGGTTGAGAGCTGGGGGACAGCTTTCTCCCAAACAGAAGTGCTGGCAGTGGCCACTGTTCCTTTGCTGAGTTCTCCCCCACACCCACAGAGCCAGCAGGTAGGCGCCATATATGAGGCTCCATCAACCTCGCTCACACAGTTTGCCCCACCCAAGTTTTGGGCCAACCCAACTTTCAGGCCCACCCAAGCTGTTTCCAGCGGCTTTTTCATACAAATCGCTTATCTTGGCTCATTCTTCAAAATTTCCTAAATTCTCTCAAACACACAGCATCTGGCCTCAGCAAGCCCCGTACCTCTCACTAAGTGGCCCCAAGCCTGGCACTAGCAGCAGCCGGCCTTGGTTCACAGCTTGGCCTTGTCTGGGCACCTCCAAGCCCAGCACAAGTAGCAGCCATCTACAGATCACTTTGTAGCTCATGCTGGGTGGCCCCGGGCAGAACACAGGCAGTAGCTGACCTTGGCCCGTATCTTGCCAGAGGCCCCAGACCACGTCAAAGCACCACCACCCAACCATCCCCACAAGAGATACACTCAAGGGGTGAACTCAGCAAGCACCAGAGCCCTGCTGAAGTAAACCCTGCTCTGTGTGGTGGGCCTCTGCACAGCTGATCCTCCACAGTGGTCAGAGGTCAGTGGCCACAGCCAGTTCTTGCAGCTTATCAGCCTGGGAGAAAATCCCTCTTATTGACATGCCAACAGAAATCAAGGATCAATTACAAGAGAAGGATGTACACAGTCCACACAGGGGGCACACCTTGAGTTCCCAGCTTGAGTGATTAAGGAGGCTGTGCTACTGGACCCTACAGAACACCTACTACATTAGGCCTGGGAGATGTAGCAGCTTTACTTAATGCATAGAAACAAACACAGGGAGGCTGCCAAAATGAGGAGACAAAGAAACATATCCCAAATGGAAGAATGGAACAAAATTCCAGAAAAAGAACTAAACAAAATGGAAACAAGCAATCTACCAGATGCAGAGTTCAAAATACTGATTATAAGGATACTCAATGAACTTAGTGAGAACCTCAACAGCATAAAAATGGATCAGTCAGAAATAAAGGATACACTAACAGAAATGAAGAATAATTTATTGGGAATCAACAGTAGAGTAAATGAAGCTGAAGAATCAAATCAGCTTTGGAATATAAGAAAACAAAAAACACCCACTCAAAACAGCAAAAAGAGAAAAGAACCCCAAAAAATAAAGATAAGGAGCCTCTAGGATTACTTCAAGTGTACCACTGGGTTTGATTCCTGGTCAGGGCACATACCCGAATTTCAGGTTCGATCCCCAGTAAGGGTGCTTATGGGAGGCAACCGATTAATGTTTCTCTCTCTCTTTCCGCCTCTCCTCTCCTCTCTCACCAAAACAAAAAATAGCCCTGGCTGGTTTGGCTCATTGGTTAGAGCGTCGGCCCACAGCCCGTGGACTGAAGGGCCACAGATTCCATTCCTGGTTAAGGGCATAACCATGTTCATGAATTGGAAGGATCAACATCATTAAAATGTCCATACTACCCAAAGCAATCTATAGATTCAATGCGATCCCTGTTAAAGTACCAATGGCATATTTCATAGATCTAGAACAAACACTTCAAAAGTTTATATGGACCCAAAAAAGACCCCCAAGAGCCACAGAAATCTTGAAAAAGAAGAACAAAGTTGGAGGGATCACAATACCAGATATCAAGCTATACTGCAAAGCCATCGTAATCAAAAGAGCCTGGTACTGGCACAAGAACAGGCATATAGATCAATGGAACAGAACAGAGAACCCAGAAATTGACCCAAGACATTATGTGAAATTAATATTTGACAAAGGAGGCAAGAGCATACAATGGAGAAAAGATAGTCTTTTCAATAAATTGTGTTGGGAGAATTAGACAGATACATACAAAAAAAAAATGAAATTAGACCACCAAGTTACACCATACACAAAAATAAACTCAGAATGGATAAAAGACTTAAATGTCAGTCATGAAACCATAAAAATCCTAGAAGAAAAGGTAGGCAGCAAAATCTCAGACATCACGCGTAGTAGAATTTTCATTGATACATCACCTAGGGCAAGAGAAACAAAGGAAAAAATTTTAAATGGGACTATATCAAACTAAAAAGCTTCTGCATGGCAAAAGAACCCAGCATCAAAATGAAAAGGGAACCCAGTCTTTGGGAGAACATATTTGCCAAAGATACATCGGATAAGGGGTTAATATCCAAAATATACCAAATACTCATACAGCTCAACAAAATGAAGATAATCTGATTAAATGGGCAGGGGACCTGAGTAGACACTTCTCCAAACAGGACATGCATATGGCCCAACAGCATATGAAAAAATGCTCAATGTCACTAATCATCAGAGAGATGCAAATTAAAACAACTATGAGGTATCACCTCACAGCTTCCAGAGTGGCTGCCATCAACAACTCATCAAACAACAAGTGTTGGCGAGAGTGTGGAGAAAGGGAGACTCTAGCACACTGCTGGTGGGAATGCAGACTGGTGCAGCCACTATGGAAAATAACATGGTATTTCCTCAAAAAATTGAAAATGGAACTGCCATTTGACCCAGTGATCCTACTTCTTGGAATATATCCTAAGAAGCCTGAACCACCAATCAGGAAGAATATATGCACCCCTATGTTCATAGCAGCGCTACTTACAATAGCTAAGATCTGGAAACAGCACAAGTGGCCATCAGTAGATGAGTGGGGGGAAAAAAAGCTGTGGTACATTTACACAATGAAATACTGTGCAGCTGTAAGAAAGAAAGATCTCTTACCCTTTGAGACCACATGGAGGGATCTGGAGAGTATTATGCTGAGTGAAATAAGCCAGTCAGAGATAGACAAGTACCACATGATCTCACTTATTTATGGAATATAATGAACAAAATAAGCTGACAATCAAAATAGATCCAGAGACATAGAAGTAGGTTACAGACTGACAAACTTCAGAGGGAAGGGGAATAGGGGGTAGATAAACGAAAGAACTTATCTGCATATATGTATAACCAATGGACACAGACAATATGGGGAAGCAGGAGGGGGGTGGGAATGGGATGGAGGGAATCAATGGGGGGGGAAGGGGGAATATCTGTAATACTCTCAACAAATATTTTTTAAAGTGTCTTCTTTAAGAAAAAGGGGAAAAGAAGATCAAACATATCAACAATAAAATGGCAAAAAATACATATATATCAACAATTGAATCTAAAAAACAAAATAAATGAACAAGCAGGACAGAAACAGACTCATAGATACAGAGAACATTTTGACAGTTGCCAGATGGGAGGGGGGTTAGGGAGCTGGGTGAAAACGATGAAGGGATTAAGAAGCACAAATCGATTGTTACACAATAGATATAGGGATGTAAAGTACAGCATAGGGAATATAATCAATAATATTGTAATAATTATGCATGGTGTCAAATGGGTTTGAGATTTACTGGGATGATCACTTAGTAAGTTATGTTCTGTCTAATCACTGAGGTGTACACCTGAAATTAATATAATAATGTATGTCAACTGTAATTGAAAAATAAAGAATGATTTAAAATGTTTAAAATATTCTGTAATGATTGTACTCTCTGTCTTAAAGTAATAATGATAGTATACAAATTCAGAAGGGAAATCTTTAAGCCTAGCATTTTGATTTAATTATGGGGACAAAATGAAAATATGGATTTTTGAGAGAAAGAGCACTAGAAGTGACCCATATTGGCCCTAGTGTGGTCCCTCTTGAAAAGAGGCAAAAGGTAGTTTGGAATGTGTAGTTTGAAAAGGACTTGCTTGCACTGTAAGGATTGTGAAGAAATTTGCGAGGTCTGTGGGAAGGACTTGTTCCTCTATATCATGCATCACCCAGCAAAACTTCTGGCAGTAAGAATGGGAGGTAGAAGGGTTTGAGGAACTTTGCGAAATGCTTAGTATCCACCTCACAAAAGTGAAGTCAGGCCACACCCAGAAACTAAGTGCCACCATCTGAGGTGACTTTCAGAAGGCAAGTGACAAACCACAATGCTGTGACTTCTCACCCATTTGACTAAACAATCCCAATCTTGTGTTTATTTGGACCAAAGGCACAGAGTGGGCCTGTCTGTTCCCATTACTAATTCACATAACTGTACTTAGAAACAATTTGGGAATGGGGAACATGGCCCATATCACAACAGTCACAGATACACACACACGCACGCGCGCGCGCGCACACACACACACACACACACACACACAAATACCCTAGTTTATAAATAATAGGCCCTCCGAGAACCCACATGACATCCCGAGTGCTGGATGGTACTTCTGAAAGCTCTGAGAGAACTGAAAATCACACACAGGCAAGTAAGTCCCTGATGAACACACATCTAAGGAGCTGTGCATGCATTGTTTATTCCAGCGACTTTATGGAAGAAATTACACACAACAAATTAGTTTCAGATGGTAGGATATGAATAGCTGATGTGCAGTATAAAGGAAAATGACTCCCACTTTTGACCCAACTACTTCCCATCTCAAGCATCTCAGACTCAGAATCCAGATGCAATTCATTTTTGAAAATGCAAAGAAGATCAGAAAGTTAATAAGGGTGAGGATTAGAGATTTCAAAAAGCAATTTATGATTATTGTTTTTTTTTCTTTTTTTTATTTTATTATTAATTTGTTTTTGTTACAGATGTTTTTCCTTTTTTTTCCCCCATTGACACCCTCCTCCCCCTCCCCTTCTCCTCATCCCCATCCCTGTTGTCCATGTCCATTGGTTATGCACCCATGCACATAGGCTCTGTGATTCATCTCTTTCCCCCGCCCCCCCTCCTCTGAGGCCCATCATCCCGCACTCCACCTCCATGTCTCTGGGTCAATTTCGTTGTTCAGTTTGCTCAGTTCTCCTGTGTGTTGCTGGCTTCCTCCATTGGTGTGGGGGTCGCTCAGCTCCCTCCCTCCGCCTGGGTTCCTCCGTGGTGGGGGGGTCGTTCAGCTTCCACACACACCCCTGGCTGCAGGATCTCGTTTCCTTTGAGGCAACATGGAGGGACCTGGAGGGCAGTATGCCGTCTCCATTCTGTTGCTTCTTTAATTTCGTAGTTGCAGGGCTTCCCTTCAGCTTGATTTCATGCGGTCTTTAAGTGATAGTTATTCTGTGATTTAGTTGTAACTCTGATGTGGTTGTGGGAGGACACGATTCCGCGTCCACCTACACCGCCATCTTGACCGGAAGTCCTGATTATTGTTAACTGATTACATTGTCCTATGATTTTTGGTTGTTGTGTGTGAAATCATGGGTAAAATTGAACTCATCCTCCCTCCTTCATTTTGCACAATCAAAAATAAATCTCTTCCTACCTGTATAGAAATTCCGTAGCAGATTCAAATCAATTCACATTTTAAAACCTCATGGCACACCACTCTGGGACAATCATTTAGGTTCCTGAAAGAGACATAATGTCTTATTTCACTTAACCAATCTTTTATTTTTAATTAACACAGTAAAAGTGACTTATTTTGGTGTGTAGTTTTATAAATTTGACTACATGTATAGAGTCATGGAACCACCATTGCAATCAGGGTACAGAACAATGCTGTCACCTCAAAAATACTCTGGTGCTATTACTTTCTCCACTCTCAACCCACTGGTCCATTCTCTGTCACTATGGTTCAATCTTTTCAAGAATGTTATATAACATTTGGTATGTAAATTTTCACTCAGTCAAATGCCTTTCAGATTCACTCAAATTGTTGCTTGTCTTAATAGTTTGTTCCTTTTCACTGCTGAGTAGTAATACATTGTATGAGTGTATCACAGTTTGTTTATCCATTTACTCATTGAAGAATACTTGAGTTATTTCTAGTTTGAGGCAATTATGAATAGAGCTGCTCTAAACATTTGTGTACACGTTTGTAGTGAATATAAGTTTTCATTTCTCTAGGAGTGGGATTACTGGGTCACATGGTAAATGTATGTTTAACTTTATAAGAAACTGCCAAATTTTTTCCAGAGTGGCTCTGTATAATATCTTTTACATAAGTAAAATAATAAACTATTAAAAGTGACCCCCGATAGCTTGTTCATCTGTGTTTAGGTGATTCCAAAATGTTATTCACCATGATAAAACATTGTCCCTAAAATAATCAGAAACATTTGACTTCTTTTTTTTCTTTTCACTTTTAAAGCTTCAATCAAGTATTTAATATTTTAACATAATTTTAAAACAAAATTAGATACTTGACAATTATAGAAATGTAAAGCCTGATGAATCTACTTATGAGGAAATTTTAGTGATGGGGGGAGAACCAGGGGAAAGTTTTCATCACAACTAAATTTGAGCAATTTAACCCAGTGTCATATGCATCAAGTCCAATTTTCAATTCATAAATAAGCCTCCCCCTCCCTTCCTCCAAAAACTTTCACCCCAGGCTAACTACAGAAGAAGAAATCAGAACATGAGCACCAGCCAAAAAAAGATTCACAGTTGCCACTCTTCAGTTGCTACTTTAATGGGAAACATATGTGCAAGATACCACCCAGGAGACAACTGACCAGTGTGCTCTGCAAAAAGGAACGTCACCAGAAAACAAGCCACAGGAGATGGCTTACTCTATTGGACAGGCTGAACTCAGGAAGAAGGTTGATAGAATTTTTGTTCTTATGCAAATATGTGCTGGTCCAAAGATGAGATGCTTGGACAGAAATTAACCTGTAGCAACAAAGTTGAAAGGCAGTGATGTGAATTAGCCCTCACTACTTGTCATCTCAGCCACATGCCCTGCAATCAGTTTACCATCAGATTTGGGGAGTTCTTAGAAAAGTTAACATGAGTAAAAATCATGCAGAAGAATTGGAAGAAAGGGCATAGTGATGCATGCAGTTATTAAATAATGATGCTAATACTCATTAGCTGCCTCCCACCAGAGGTAACCAGCACTGATCCAAGAGCTATACACACAGGATCTCATTATATCCCTAATTTACAGAGTAGGGATTATCTTCACTGTATTATCTTAGGCTGCCATAAAAAATACATATACTGGAGACTTAAACAACAGGGATTTAATTCTTACAGTTCTGGAGAAGAACAAGATTAAGGTACCAGGTAATTATATTCTTTGTGCGAGTTCTCTTCCTGGCTTGCAGATGGCCACCTTCTTGCTGTGTCCTCACATGGTGGGGAGAGAGGGAGAGAGGAGAGAAAGCTCTCTGGTCTCTTTTAAGACCAGTCTCATCATGAGGCCATCAACCTCATGATCTCCTCAAACCTAATTAGCTTCCAAAGGCCTCATCTCTCATCTCCAAATACTATCACACTGGAGGTTTCAACATATGTATTTGGGAGAAACACAATTCAGACCATAGCATCCACTTTACAAATAAATATTCTGAGATGTTACCGAATTTATTTATTTTTTTTTATCATCCTCGCTTGAGGACATTTTTCCTTTTTTTTTTTTTTGTTCAGATAGATGGGAGGGAGAGAGAGGAAGAGAGAGAGAGAGAGAGAGAGAGAGAGAGAAACATCGACGTGAAAGGTACACATCGAGTGGCTGCCTCCCACACGACCCAACCGGGGCCGGGGACAAACTGCAACCGAGGCACGTGCCCTTAGCGGGAACCGAACCCGGGTCTCTCTGGACCGCAGGCCGACGCTCTAACCGCTGAGCCAAACTGGCCAGGGCGAGATGTTACAGAATTTACAATGGATCATTTAATCAGCAACCAGCAGAACTTGAACTTGAATCCAGGGCTACCTGACTCTAGAGGATACTATTTACTATTTACTGACTGCCCAATAAGGTCCGGGTACATCTACACAATATTACTAATCTTCACAGAAAACTTTCCAAGTCAGTATTCTTTCTGAAAACTCTGGCCCAACTTTGGAACCATCTGTACCTAATTTATTGCACATAGTATATCCTAGTGGTTCTAAAAGTATGGTCCTCAGACCAGCATCATCACCATCATTACCTGGAAACTTGCTAGGAATGCAAATTCTTGGGCCAAACAGCAGACCTACTGAATCTGAAACTCTGGTGGTGGTGTCCACAGTCTGTGTTTAAACATGTCTTATAGTGATCCTGCTCAATGCTAATGTTAGAGAACCATTTGTTTCATAAATTTATTGGAATAATTAATACTCAAAACTCAGTAATAAGTGGTATACCCAAAAATCAAATACAGGTCTATTTGGTGCCAAAGCCTGTGGCCTTTTGCTATACTATACTGACCTAGCCAAACCTTACCAAGAGAAGATCTTGGGGATGGAACATATTTTCAATGAAGTGTGGTTGTAGAGCACAATTCTGAATTCTGCTTTGCCACTATAATGCTTATCAATTCTCCTACCTACAATAATGGGATACAGGGAAATTTCTGAAGGACAGTCCCTGAGAACTGACAACGATGCTTTCCACTGACCAAAACATATCTTGTGGTATGAACTAGAGAACCAAGCTTTGTCAAATTTTTATTTGGGCCTAATAATTATGTATCTCATTTAGTGGAAATAAGAAATAACCTAGAATATGGAACCAGTAAGTATGGAATAATTACTTCTTTAAAACAGCAAATCTAATCAACCACTGCTTTATCTACATATAATTGCTATATAGTTACACCATTTTTCCCCTCAAAGGAAAAAGACAATAATACATAGCATTTTGAAAGTCTGGATAATTTACAGAAAGGGACAGAAGTCTTCCTATAATAGAAATAGCTAATTTCTGGAAGGTGGTAAATGAAGTTTCTTGATCTCACACAAAGAACTTTTAAAAATAATTTACAAAGTCAAAGCACTTTAAAAGGGGTTATTTCCAATGCAGATATGATCATCTGCCCTTGTGAAAATTTCACCTCTATAACATTTTATTGATATTAACTATTATGAACATGAATGGATGGGCTCAGTATTGCTCTGTACCTGGATTAGTTCCAAAGGTCCATCTGTGAGCCTGCCTGACCCTCGGGTGGGACGGTGCAGCCCTCACAGCCTTGGCACTCCATCCGGATAGAATGACATAGAGCAGCAAAGTGATGATGACACAGCAGAGCTGGTGAGACCCTCGATCTAGTGAGAGACACAAATCAAAGTAACAAAGGGACAGAGTGGGAACTGGAGTTTTAGTCATTGTTTGTTTTTTGTTTTTTTATCCTCACCCGAGGACATTTTTTTCATTTTTTGCTCAGATAGAGTGGGAGGGAGAGAGAGGAAGAGAGAGAGAGAGAAACATCGATGTGAAAGTGACACATCGAGTGGCTGCCACCCGCACAACCAACCAGGGCCGGGGACAAACTGCAACCGAAGTACATGCCCTTAGCGGGAACCGAACCCGGGTCTCTCTGGACCACAGGCGGACACTCTAACCGCTGAGCCAAACTGGCCAGGGCAGTCATTGTTTGTTTTTAACTTGATTCTTGAAAACAGATCTTTTAACCATTTATTTTGTGGTTTTGTTAATTCCACTGACTCCTAACACATTTAAGTCAATGAGTCAAGGATTAGCAAGACCTTTGGATGTTCAAATTTCTTATATGGAAGAGGAATTTAAAATCTTAAAACATCACAAGCCAGCAGAAAGATTTTAGTGTGTTTCTGCCTCAGAGTTGTAGATGGATGTGACTTAAGTCCTAACTGGGGAAGACTTTATGTGATTTATAAGCTGATACTCTTTTAAATAAACTTCTTATACTCTTTTGTTAGATCTACCAAAAACAAAAGCTGATGAAAATAAACCTGAAAAGCAGAACATGTTGAGGTGAAAAGGGAGTTTTCCAAAGAAATTGTTGTGATTTTTTATTCTGTCCTGATTTGGGAAATTCATCTGAGCCTAAGATCATTTTGTGCAGCAGACAGGAAGTTTGCTAGATGGCTTTTGCCTTTCTCAAACCGGCTCTCTTCATCACTACAGGCAGATTTCCCTCTTTCGTTCTTTTCTCTCTTCCCCTTCCTTCCCTTCATACATGTCTCCACTCCTCTCATCCTCTCTGATTTCTATTCACTGACACCATGAGGAACACTATTAGGGAAGGAGGCAAATGTGTTTTATAACATTTGGGGGGCTTTTAGTGCAGTAATTAAGGACCTATACCTGGCCTGGCTAGACTCACCAATATAAAAACGGTGTAAATTGAGACTCTGGTTTTGACTCCCTCTTTCATTCCTTTGTAAGAATTTGAGCTCATTGAATATGCTGGGAGCTTCAAATAGAGCAAAGACTCAGTCCCTGCCCTCAAGGAGCTCATACTTCCTTGGTGGAATACAGTAGGTTTATGGGTAACAAAGGTCTTCTGAATTAATCTGGACCCAAATTGGCACATTTAAGGCAATTTTCCTTAAATCAAATTCACAACAAATCTCCCTGGGTTGAGGATGGTAGGCTTTCTGATAAAATGGTGGGCTTTGGAATCAGATCCACTTAAGTCCAAATCCCAACTCTTCCTTGAACAAGTTACTAAATCTCATAGAGCCTCGGCTCTCTCTATTGTAAAATAGAAATAACACCTACCCCAAGAGTCTGCATGAGGATTAAATGAGAAAATGTCAGACAAAGTACCTGGCATAGTTCCTGGTACATAGGAGGTGCTCAATAAAGGTTTGTATCCCACCCCACCCCCCTTCCCAGGCCTCACAGGTTTCTTGGTGAGAGGACACAAAGAGGCTCTAATAATATTAAACACTTCAATTTCACCCACTATATCCCAGGCACTATTCTAAGCATATATTTAACTCATTTGATTCTTCCTAAAGACATTATGAGATAAGTACTATTATTATCATCTCCATTTCATAGATGAAAAAATTAAGGCACAGAGATGCGAAGTAACTTGCCAGGGTCACACAGTTAGTGTGTGGTGGGGCTGCGATTTGTACCTAAGTTGTCTAGATCTTAGCCATCATGCTATTAGGAGAAAGAGAGAGGAGCTAGCACAGCAGAATCAGAGGATACAAACTGGCAGTCCTCAGATAATGAGGGTTATTTCATTTTTGATGTTTTAAAAACCAAGAGAGTTCACATTAAAGCCTATATTTCTGACTTCTTTCAAAAAAAGTTGGGAAACCCTGGCATGGCTAACAAGCTGCTGACCGGTGACTCTTCCCTGGACTGAGCAAGCTCTCTCTAACTCACTACAATTGCCATTGATAGGGTCTGCTTCACTTCCGACCTGCAAACACATTTGAGTTTGTGATCCAGAATTAGGCAATACTCTAAATGTAGTCTTGTCCATACAGATACAAGAACTGTCTGTGTTCAATAATGTACACCCAATGGTTGAAATGTTTGAATGAAATGAAAGAACAAATGAATGGAGGAAAAAGGTCTAAGTAAAAAGCAATCAACAACCAGATTCAAATTCCAACCACTTATTTATGCTTTGATACGCCTTTGAGCCATATATGAAGTAATTGTAAAGCCCTGCTCTCCACATCCTTACACCTAAACAAAAAGCCCAAAGTACAGGTTTCCTTATAGGTCATGGGGCTAAGGCCCATTTGCCTTCAATATTAATAAATCTTTCCTTGTTTGGTATAGCTAAAAGAGGTAGTTTAAATTTTCATGTACTGCTTAGTCCAAACAACAACATCTAAACCATTTTTTTTCTTCTTTTAGCTCTTTAGGACTCGCTGATTGGCATGAATTTGGAAAGCAGACAGATATATAGACGGTCCCTAACTTACTATGGTTTGATTTACTTTTTGTTATTTTACTTGGCGATGGTGCAAAAGCAGTATGCATTCAGTAAAAACCATATTTCAAGTTTTGAATTTTGATCTTTTCCCAGGCTAACAATATGATATGCAGTATGATACTCTCTCACGGTGCTTGACAGTGGCAGTGACCTGCAGCTCCCAGTCACCCATGGGCTCATGAGGGTAAACAACCAATACTCTACATCAGCAACTTTCAACCAGTGTGCCGCAGTAATTTTTAAAACATGCAATACCTGCAAATCCCGCTGCAGCCATTGCTGCAACCACGATGCCCAAACGGAAGAAGCAGAATCAGCAACAGCCGCCGCCGCCGCAGCCCCGAGTGCCAAAGTGGGAAGAGACGGGAGACAAGACGATGGGAGTCCTCTTGGACCACCCAGCCTTCTGGGCCCTCCCCCAATAGCCAATGGAAAGCCTGGTGACCCCAAGTCAGCCCCAAACTGGAATCCACCCACATGTCCACCATCAGTAGAATGGATAAATAAGCTGTTGTGTGTGCATGCAATGGGACACTACACTGCAATGAAAACGAACGAACTGCTGCTACAGGCAACCTGGATGAATCTCACAACATGATGTTGAGCGAAAGGAGCCAGACACAAAAGAATGCAGACTCTCTTCACAGAGGTCCTCCAGGATCGAGGGGACTGATGATTCCACCGCTGCTGAGTCTCCCACCTCCTCCCCGGGGCAGAGGCCCAGTTTGGGGAGGCTTAGGCCCCAGGTTTGGCCCATATGGTTGTGGTTGGTGGGTTTTCAATGCTGAGCCTCCTTTTCCTGGGCCAGACACAGTAGTCCCTCCAGGGGAGGTTTTCGCAAAGAACAGAGACATCCTCGAAGGCTCAAAAGCTGGTCGCGCGTCAAGAATACCTGCTCCTCCAAGGATGAACCCCAGATTATGAAAGACAAATCTGACCGCCCTGTCTGCCAACACTTTGCCAAAAAGGGCCACTGTCGATATGAGGACCTCTGTGCCTTCTACCACCCAGGCGTCAACGGACCGCCTCTGTGAGACTGTGCCTTCCTGTCGGGCGGAAGGAGCCCTCTGTGCCCTGGCGGCCGTGTTTTCCCTGCGGCCCCCTGGCAGCTGCTGTGGGGCTGTTCCACCCAGCACCCTCAGTCAGTGACCCCACCCCTGTCCACCACCTCCCCCATTTGAGGTCCAGAGTTGTGTTTCATCCTGGTGAGCGTTGTCCACTCTTTCTGCTAACTCAGCCTCCAGAGACTCGCCTTCAGGACCCCATCTTTGCTCCCTCACTGCCTCCTGGATCCTCACCCCCTCGCCAACTACTGAGCAGGAAACTTATTTGGTGCTGTTTCTTGTGCACCTGTCCACCCACACCCAGTATTGCCCTCGATTCCTTGTTTTAAGTCCTTTTTATGTGATAACCCCTACCCCCAATGTTGGCAGCTGCTCTGTGAAACTCCCCGGGTCATCTGACCTGGGTCAAGTTTGGATGACTCTACAGACTCACTTCCTGAAAGTCCAGTCTCCCTGCTTTTGGATTTTGTAGTGTCGCCGTCAGTAGCGTGGCCCACTGCCATGGTCTGTGATCGCTGTGCTTTGTGAGCGTGCGTCCCCTCGTGGCCTTTCTCAGTGTCCATGGCATTTCTGTGGCTCCCCCACACTAGAGTATTTCTGCCAAAATGAGTGAGGCTCTTGGTGCCCTCTAGGCTTTCCCCATCTCCCAACACGGAGAATTGTGAAACTTTCCACGAGACTGCCTCCTTGGCCGCCCCTTCCTTCTGGTGTCACTTCCTGGGTTTGACACAGGTCCCTGGACTGTGCTCTGAGGCCTCCGATGGGCCCGCCTTGTTTCCTCTGCAGCTCATTTTAGTTAGACTGTGTTATTGTGAGGCCACCAGCCCTCTCGTTTGAATTCTGTGGATCTCCACCTGGCCTGTCTTTGGGTGGAAGCTGGACAGTCCTGTCGTCCTCTCCCGACCTCCATCCCTGGTTGTTTTCTGTGAAAACGGCAGTGAGCAGGCTCAGCCCTGAACAGGCCCTGAGGAAATGGGTCAGGAGTTGTGTGGGCAAGAGGGAAGGATGAGAGCTGTTGAGAACTGAAAATGAATTTTTTTTTCTTTTTAACATTTTTTATATTAGTAATAAATGCAGTGGAAACAAGCATTTTCTTTAAAAAACAAACAAACAAAACATGCAATACCTATTTAGTCAGGGGCTCTGAACTCTTTTTCCTTAGACTGTCAAATAAAAAAAAATGACAACTGCCAACATAGCAATAGCCAATAGCCATCCAATGTGAATGCCCTGTCTTGAACCATAAATATATAAGTCATATAATACAGTTGTGTCTTACTGGTCATGTCACATAATAAGGTTGCATCTGACTGGTTAATTCTTGGTACCAGGAATCCTTAAGTACCTGATTTTTTTAAAAGTCACTTTGGAGCAAAAAGGGTATATAATTACTTTATTTATTTATTTATTTATTTATTTATTTATTTATTTGGTAAATCAATCAAATTTATACCTATTTTTTGTCAGATCAGCAAAAAACATATTTTTGGTGTGCTGCAAAACTTCAGTAATTAGTTTATGTGTACCATGAGATTTAAAAGGTTGAAAAATCACTGCTCTACAGTGTACTATATTGCCAGCATTTTAAAAATATTGTGTTCTGAACACATGTAAGGTAGGCGAGGCTAAGCTATGATGTTTGGTAGGTTAGGTGTATTAAATGCATTTATAACTTATGATATTTTCAACTTAATGATGGGTTTATCAGGACATAACCTCATTGTAAGTTGAGTAGCATTTGTATAGCAAGACTATCCTAGAAACCTAGAAAATGTGGGAAGGGGAAGGCATGGAGTCTTCTTTGGACAAGCCTATAAGAGAAAAGTAGTTATCTAGATTTACAAGTAAAGAAGTGGGCTAAAAAGTTATCCAAAACCATACAGCCAGCTGACCTAGCATATTTGGAACCTAATGCATTCTTTCCAAAACTTCAGACTACTTTTCTCAGAGCCTATCTACCTGATAATCATATTTAAAGAAGTAATCTTTACCCGATATCACCATTTGTACCAAAATGATATCACACACCCAGCATTTAAAAGTCTTCCTAACAGATATATCTTTGGTGAAGAGGGAGCTCTAACATTACTCAGCAATACCCTACTTTTGTCCATGTGAATTGTTTTTTGTTTTACCTTCTCAGTTTTATTACACTGAAATTAGAAAAAGCTTCATAATTTTATTATGAACCTGCAGTAATGTTTATTATATTTACAGATCTCTAAGTGAACTTTTTAAAACCATTTTCCTCCTCTAATCTCTCCCATCCTTCCTTCTTAGAAGTACACAACGCATTTCAACCACTCCCAAATTCCCTCTTGTAATACCCTAAATGATTCTGAAATATTTTGTTATTCCCTAAACACCGCCCTAAAGACAAATCATTGGACTCCAGGCTATTTACACTGCCAAGTTGAACAGAGTTCAAATGTTCTATCTAACCAAACTCTAACTTATAACAAAGACACATATAGTAGATGATGTATAAGATAGTCCGAAAATACCAAGGCAACAGGAAAAAAAATCTGTCATCAAGAGGTCCTCCCAGAACTTCTTGTAATCTGGAGTAATTATTTTTATCAAGATTCTGTAACCTGATTATAGCACATGTGTATAGTCATATAAGTAATAACATAAGTCAACCTTCATTTTAAAAGTATGTAGCTTAAGATTTCTCACATCCAAAATAATTAATGTTGCAAACATTATTATTGTTTCTCCATTTTACACATTGGAGTATGTACAAGGACTTGAGAAGAAAACAAAACAAGAAAAATGATCTTAGCATGATAAAATAAATAAAAGTAGAAATCATTTAAAATGAAATCTTGCTTTTTGAATTAGCTATTCCGAAACATCATAGTATGAATGTGAAAACAGAACACAGAAAAGGCATTTTCCAAAAGGATATGGAACCTACTAGGATTTCCTTTTATGTAAAAAAAAAAAAAAAAAAAAAAAGTCCATGAAAGAACAGTTTTCAAATGACGGAAACAGCCAGGCACCTCTTCTACTAGAAGCTTCACCAAAGGACACACTTACCTTGACCTCAAAGTTTTGATTCTAGACCCAGTTCTTGCCAAAGTTTACTGAGAGTTTTGCTAAGCTTCAAGCCGATCTCATCTGGACGATCTTCAGAGACACTTAAAGTTTAAGGTAAGCTCCTCTTAATATTTTCAGAATCATACGAATGTAAAAGCAAACTGTGTAAAGCCACATAAAAATGATTGAATTTAATTTTTAAAAAATTATAATATCTTAAAGACAAAGATTCTTTTCCCCATCACTATTGTATTACTTGCACCTTGAATAATGCATAGCACATAGCTGATACTTAATAAATTCAGTACTTGTATGAATAAATTGAAAAAAAATCTCACATGACCAATGGGGCAATCCTACAAATCTTCCCATGGCCCTGCAATTTTCAAAGGTTTCATCACATAGTTCCTCTACTGTCTCTTTTAGTTCACTAGTCATAAAGCCACATAACCAGAAAGGAAAGAAATCCCAGGGACAGGAAAACAGTTTGCCCTGTCCATCAACTCACATATTTATAGTTTCAGAGCTAAAAGGGATCCTGGAAGTTACCTTTGAACTCTCTCATCTTACATGTGAGGAAAAATGAAGTCTAAGCTTGCAGGTGAGGTAACTTAGCTTTGATTATCCAGCTGAGATTTGCCAAGGCCCTTCCTATTGTTATTTTCTATATCTGTCCCTGCAGTGAATTCCCACTGCATCCCCCAAAAAAAGTATTTGTGGACTTAAGGATTTCATTTTTTAAATCTTCCCAGAAATCTCCCTTGACTTCTTTTGGGATATGGTGGAAGGGGCCACAATTTTAATATAATCCAATAGCCAGGGGTTTTGCTCAACTGAAAAGTATGTATTGACTAACCTACAAGGTCTTTGCTTTGGGGAAAGTTCTTTTAGCCCATCTGAAAACTTGAAATGTTTTCTTACTCTTACACTATTGCATTAATAGCTCCAGGTGAAGAAAAATAACATTTTTCCTGCAACCTTTGAGACAGAGAGGAAAAAAAAACACCCTAATTTGGCCACAAGAGGGCAGCTACATTTCCTCCTTGATCTTTGCAGTTCTAAACCATAACAAATTGGGCATTTTAGAGTCAGCCTGCCATAAAAATCATTGATAGCACCTTTCAACTGAATCCTCAATATGTCACAAAACATTTTCTCATGGTGTTTCTTGGGACTTTTTTTGTTTATTTTTAAAACAAATTATTTTCCAACTTCTTTCCAAATCTAGAGAGCCCTCTTTTAGAACTCTAGCCAAGATTACCATCTACAAAGATCTTTGGAGACCAATAAATCATTAGGTTAATTTGGAAACCCACAGAAAATGTTTCATTTTAATTATGTTTGACCCCAGATAAAAATAAATACAGTAATGATCATCTGATTCTGCCACACTTAATAAAGCTGGCTCTAAGTGCTTTATGGGATTTGCCAAATATTTGCCTCATCTCATAGCGTTCATTTGTCTTTCCCATTTTCGTGATATCCTGAAATTTTTCAAGTCAAAATTCATTGCAGCATTTTATCACTGAGATGAACAATGAGAAGTCTCCAAACAAAAAAAGAAAGCAGAGATTAGTGATAGCTAAATCTCATATCCTTACAGTTCTACGAAAACACAAGATCAAATTTATTTCATTTTTTAGGTAAATAGAGTTGGGAGTTAATTTTAAAAGTAAATGCTAGTTGTGTGTGTGTGTGTGTGTGTGTGTGTGTGTGTGTTCTCACCAATAATTGATAGCTAGTTTGAATTTTTTTTGGGGGGGGTTGCAGTTTTTAAAGATTTACCTATTTTCTTCAAGTTTTTCATGGGCCTTCCCGTAAACATTCCATTTAAAATTGCTGCCCCTCTTGTCCCCATCCACTACTGCATTTTTCTTCATGGCATTTATCAAGATCTGACATACTTTATATTTTACTTGGTTTCTGTTAGTCTCTTCCACACATACCCTTTCCCCAATCAGAACAAAAGCTTGATAACAAAGAGAATTTTGTCTATTTTGTTTATTGCCATGTTCTCAGAGCTTAGGATAGTACTTAATATATTGTAAGAGCCAAATTTGACATGGTGAAATCACAAAAAGTGGATCATTTTTACTAGAAACTAATATTTTAAAATCTATAGTATTGCTAATTTACTTTAGTATATTTAAGGAAACCTCCATAAAATAGGTAATAACCCACTCAATCAGAATTGAAGCATATTTCTTAAAGCAAGTGTCACAAACAATAATTGGGTTCATGATTGTTGCTGAGAGTATCTTCTTGGATGTTCAGACTCAGCTAGGTTCTGTTTCTCAGAATTCAATCAGACCTGAACTAAATTCTCAGTGAACATAGTCCTCAAAAAGTTGTCACAGCATCACATGAGCAAAGCAATGGCACGAGGAAAAGAGCAGTGACTTAGCAATAAGGAGTTCAAAGTTCTAGTTCTGCTTTTGCCACTAGTTAACCAGGAGTTAGACAATCCACTTAAACTTTAATGCCTAATATACTCATCAAAAAAATGGGTATAATACCACCCCTGCCTATGTCAAAGAATTTTGGAGTCACATGAAATAGTAAAATGTAAAAGCATTTTGGTAAGTATGGAGTATTTTTCAAGTGCAAGATGTTACTGAAATTAGTATTTCTTGTTCTCTGCTATGTGGTGCCACCATTCAGTATGGCCAGTCAGCTATATTTAATGGCTTAATGGACAGCCACAGGCTAGATGCAGTTATATCAGTCAAAAGGTGTTTGTCAGGCCTCTCTTAGAGCGTGGCCCCCAGATCTTCTTCTCATCACAGCTGGGTTTATTTGACCCTGGAAGCTCTGCCCCATCCTGTCTCCAGGATAAATCCTGATTGGAAACAGAAGGCATTTATGGGCACTCTAGCCCCACAACAAGGAATTCACGTCCTGTCACAGTAGTGAGTCCAGCCCTGATCATGTGCACCAGTGCTGGTAACTAGGCATGTTCCTTCTTTTCCTACTAAAAATCAGATCAAGAATTTATCTCCTCTTGGAAGCATTTTCACAATAGGTATTTGTCTTAGTCTATTCAGGCTGCTATAACAAAATACTTTAGACTGGGTGGCTTGGAAACAACAGAAGTTTAATTTTCATAGTTCTAGAGGCTGAGAAGTCCACAGTAAAAATGCTGGCAGATTTAGTATCCAGTAAGAGCTCAATTCTGGGTTCATAGATGGCTATCTTTTCCTCTGTGACCTCAAAATGGGGTCTCTTTTACAAGGACACTAATTCCATTCATGAAGGCTCTACATTCATGACCTAAGCACCTCCCAAAAGCTCCATCTTCAAATACTGCCACATTGGGGATTAAGTTTCAACATATTCGTTTGAGGGAGATGCAATATTCAATAATTATTTTCTGAACAAATGAATGATAACAGGCTTTGTGCCAGTGTCCCCCTAGGTTTGGAGCTCTGCCAGGTTCTTGCCAGTACTCCCTGCACATAAAACCTCTCACCTGCTGACAGATTCCCTGATGCAGGCTGACCAATTAGCAGTCAACCCTTCTGAGGATCACCTCTTCCTCAATTCCCACCACTATAGTCAGCCACCTTTAGGACTTCTCACTTAGTCCATTAGACTCTGTAAAGCCACTCCTTGCCTGATCTGTTCTTGGTTGCCATAACCAGTGGTTACCATGTCCTACTTGCTACTCTGTACTCCCCTGGAATATCTAGAGCAGGTCTGTATCCTTAGGGCCTGCCTCACTTTGCTCCTACTCCAGCTCATGGCTTAGCCCAGACCACACGACCCTAACTGTAATTCATTGAAAGATGCTGTTTAGTCATTCATGTCACGGGCAGAGCCCTGAGAGCATACAAAACAGTGTCAGCAATCCCCAACTTCAAAAACTGTTACGTTCCACAAGTTTGTAAATAGGTTCTCTAGCACTTGGGAATGCATTTCCCAAGCCATCACAAACAACTAATCTGTTTTAATAGTCATTCCTTCAAAAATATTTATGGAGTTATCTCCCTACTTTGTACTAGTCACTGATCTTGGCACAGGGGAAACAAAGAGAAATGAGACTCGGTCTCTCTCTCTCCTCCAGAAGTTCACAGAATAACAAAGGAGACAGTGGTAGAAGCAAATAACATATATGTAATGCAGCATGTATAAAAACAGAGGACTGTCCACAGTGCAGCAAGGACAAGAAAGAAGAGGTGACCCCTCTGCCTGGGAGGATGAGAAAGGTTCCACAAAGAGACATTCCTGCTGAGGCCTGAAGAATGAGGAAGTGTACACCAGGCAGATGCATGGAGAAGGGTGTTCCTGGTATGTGATTGTCAGGCTGCCAAACCAACACCCAAGCATCAATTTAACCCCTGAGGTAGCTCTGCCATGCTGCGGTCAGAGACAGAAAGGGGGTAGGTGTTCGTAGGCTGGTCTGGGAAGACTTGTTTCTGTTAGAAGATTAGTTTTAAAACCTTCAATAAAACAGAATTGGCCCTGGGCTCATGCCAGCATTTATGCACCACCACTACCACCACTCATCATTTGGGACAAACAAGAAAAGCAATTCAGTGACAGAAGGAGCAATTTTCACGCTTTTGCTTTCTTGCAAAACACTAGCTGATCCTGTGAATGCAAGGTCATGAGTAAGGCTTGTTAGGGACTGCACACACTAGACAAGTCCACACCCAAGGAGCTTAATAACTAGCTGTATAGACAAGACTCATGCATATAAAGAAACTAACAGCCCAAGGCAGTAGCTTCCGAAAGAATGACACATGCTGAAAGCACTATACTCCTAGCCATCTCTGCTTTCTTCAGAGAATAATTCAGTTTAGTTCAACAAGTGTTTTATATGAAATGCCCACTACAGGTCTGCTGATGATATAAGGCTGTATTCTGAATTTCACAGGGCAACATCCACCAAGTTCTGTAATGCAAATAAATTTTTCTTTCAAAGGTATTAGGTTAAGTCAACTCTGGAAAGACTCTGGGGAGCCTAATTAATAGGAATTTTGTTTTACTCAATACGGGAAACACATCAACACTGAATAGGTATGAGAAAGAATTTCCCACCAGTTGGAGCTGTCCAAATTAGAAAGAACCGCCTTGGGAGGTAATAAGTTTCCCGTCAGGCTAGATAATTATTTGGCAGTGATTTTGTAGGGGTGACTCAAGCATTCAATGACCGGTAGGCTCCCTTCCAAGCTGTGATTGTGTGAACTTCTACAGTTCCCCCTTGATAGCACAATAGGCGAATCTGGAAATCCACACTGCAGAGCTGTCACATGTAGAAGATTAGCCATGAGTTAGGCTTATTTAGGGTACCAGAGCCCACTCTGGTGGTGAGCAAACAGAGAGAATGAGAATATATAACTTCCACCAAGAGCCTGACCTACCTCCTGGGGTCAGAGTGTCTGGGAGATCCCCATAATGCTAAAATTCATTAGTACTCAAAGGGGATCATGGCTATTAGACAAGGCTCCCCAAGGTAAAGACTAACGAAAGAACTAAACATATAGCCTCTTGAAGAACAGATGTTAGGATTCTAGAGTATTTTGAAAGGTCCATCTGATGCGGACTCTCCTCGTTCCCACTCTGAGGAGCCTTCATGCACACCAAAACATTGAAATTCTTGGGAACTGCCAACCAAAGGTGTTGTCAAAAATGTACTCAAGAAGACAGCATCTCCAAAGTGAAACAAGCAAAGGGTAGACAAAGCAGAGATACAGGAATCCTAAGTAAAATATGTAGTCACTGGATGGTGATTAAAAGAGAGGCAACAGTAGGAAGGTCCTGGACAACTAGGAACAAGCTGTTTAGAATCCTGGCCTCATGCGGTGCATCAGAACAGCTTGCAAAGGACAGAACTCACTGGCTCCGGGTTTCCTGTATTAGAAACAAGGTTGCTGTGTTGATGCAGACATGCTGGTTAACACCTTGTCAAGTAAGAGAAAGCCCACATTTGGATCTCTAACCAATTCTGGCCTCTGTACCTGAAACAGTTTACTTCTATGAGCTTCAGAAAGTAGGAGACTGAATTAGAAAATTTTCATCAAGTCCCTTCCAACTTTAATATCCATAATTGCAATGCACAATTAGAATATCTTAAAGCAGAAGAAAACAGTTATTAAACAGGTCATCCCAAAACATGCTGGAAGAAAGTAAATGAAGCAAAAGCCTTGATTCAATTGCTAAATGTTATCTGTGACTTCTCTTTTTTTTTTTTAATCCTTTTTGTACTAAATTGTGATTTAAATAGTTAAGCCAAATGAATGAAAGTAAAACAAATATACCACACACCAGCAGCATTCTTAGTTTTGTGGGAAAAGAAAGCAAATATGTGCTATTTGATCATATAGGAAAGCTCAATCTACAAAGCTTCCATAGACAAAGTCCCATTATATCAATAGGGGTTCTGCCCAGTGCCCAGGGAAACCCATCAAGGGAAGCCAAATTATTTCTTTTTTTTAAAAAGCTATCAACTTAACATTACAAATCATTTGCTAGTCTCAAGAGAATTGCCTAGTATTGCAAAACTTGATAATTACTGATTCATGACTGAGTTAGGGAAAACATGGGCTTAAGTAATCAGGCCAGAGTACTGCTGCTGACCGCAATGCTGGCAGGAAACCTGCCCTTTCTTTCATCATTCCTTTCATGAGTGTTTAACATCCTACAAAATTTAGCTTTCAGCATATTAATAGTGGTCTGATTTTTCCAAAAGTTGGGAATACAGAACATACCAGTTACATGTTATCAAGCACCTATATCTTCTATGACTTTTAGTCAAGTATCACTAATTGGAAACCCAGGAAGCTACAAGAAAGTGACTCCAGAAATCAAACTTGGTAAGACATGGATTGCTTTCTGTAAAATGTCAGATCTCGGACTCTTTGAAAGAACTTTACAAATATAAAAATATCTCTTCTATAAATTGACAACACGTTCTGTACAAACTAGCAGGAAGAATTTAATTAATGTTTTGAGCAGGCCCCACACACCACAAGCTGCACATACCTACATTAGGGTAATGCACGCTCCTTTCATAATAAGCTTTGCTAAACAATCACTTCATTCGGAGTGCAGAAAACAAGCACATCAGAATATGTTCATCTGTACATGCCTCTGGGAAGACGTTTTCTGTAAGGATATGTGACTTATATGCAGAGAAGATGTTATTCCCACTGTTTTAGAATTGTTTTTCTACTTAAAATTAAGAAATTAAGAATATTTTTCTTTCTGTAGAGGAATTACGGAGAAATTCAAGCCAAAAGACTATCCCACAAATTCACAGAAACTGCCTTTAAAACCATATCAAATTTTCTTTTCAGATCTTTCCTTTTCTGAGATTCTGCTTTCCAAGTAAACATGCCTTTGTTAGTGAAAGGCAAACCCTTGTCATCAACTTAGTTTCTACTACCAGCCTTTTAATGCATGTATCATAAAACTATCTGAATTGTAGGTCTATTCACTAAGACACACCATCAGTGTTTTTGGAGGAAAAAGTCAAGTATTTAAAGAGTGGAAAATTTAAGTAAACATTTTTAGCAGGGCTATGGTAAATAGGTACTCCTATAGATTGCTGATATGCAAGTTGGTAAAATTCTGTTACAAGCAACTTGACAATATATATATTAAAGTTTTAAATGTTTAAACCCTGGACCCAAAAATTCCATTTTAGGAAAGTTGTTTTTTAAAAAATCTAGACTAACATAAAGCTTTGTACACAAAGATATTTATTGCAGCATTATTCATAATAGAAAAACATAGGACATATTGAACATAGGAAAATGGTTAAGAAAAAATTAATATAACCTCTCAACAGAATGCTATGAGAAATATTTATGAACTTTGTTAATAACATGAAAATGCTTATATGATAATGTTAAAAAACAGAAGACAAACAAATATATTATAGATACACACACACATAACATTTGCTTTTAACTATGCTTATAAAAATAAACAATAAATTTCTACATGTAAAAAAATAAAAGGAAATATTAGGTAATTCTTTTTTTTTTCTTCACAATTTCTATATTTTCCAAATATACCCCAAAGAACTCCTTAAGGGAACATTTTAAATAAAACAAGAGGAATTCTAAGATGACAGATTAGAATTGCTGCTCAATATTTCTGACCAAAATTAGTTGAGGCCTTAGGGAGGTCAGATGTAAGGAAGAGATTTTAATGTCATTAATAAGTATTTCATTAATTCATAATTCATTCATTCAATGAATAATTATAAAAATTGACTGTGGGAGGGAGAAAGGGAATCATAGTCAAACAAAGAGAATCATCTAGTCCACATTATGCAGCAGCAGGGAGAATGAGCCCTGGGGAGGCCAAGATGTAATTTAAGAACTGGAATAATATAGCAGCAGAGAATTCATAGGAAAAGAAACTTCCAAGGGAGAGAAGACCAGAAATGTTAATGCTGCAGAGATGCAGTGAGGTCAAGTCAAATGAGGAGAGCAAAAACGCACTGGATTGAACAAGTTAAAGGCTAATTGGGAAACTAAGGAGAGAAATCAAATCCCAGAGGGTGAGTGGTGAGGAAATGGAGGCCATGGGTACAAAGGGAGATGAGAAGGGACAGCAGGTTAGACCTAGGGTCACTTGTCCTTTTTTTTCTTTAATATGTTTTTATTGATTTTAAAAAGAGAGGAAGGGAGAGGGAGAAAGAAACATCAATCAGCTGCCTGCCAAACGTACCCCAACCAGGGATTGAACCTGAAACCTGGGTATATGCCCTGGCCATGAATAGAATCGGTGACCTTTCAGTGCACAGGGTGATACTTAACCAACTGAGCCACACCGGCCAGGACTAGGGTCACTGGTCTTGTCCTTTACAAAATAGAGAAGACCAGTGTGAGTTTGGAGGTAAGAGGAGGAAAGGCCAACCTTGACAGATAGAAGATTCAAGATGTAGAAATAGCCCAGAACCATCCTGGCCCCTGCCTGCTCCCAACAGTCAGAGGCTAACCACATACCTGCAACTCAAACTGTTTTTAAGTACCTTTGGGCCCCTATCTCTAAACCATCCCTTGACATAAATTGTCTCTTCTAATCAAACCATGCCTGCACTACCCCTCACATGTGCCCACATGGCTCTTCCCTCCCTCTGGGGCTGTTCTTCTCTGCCTCTTTTGTGGGTTCTCCTCTGCTACCCTTAAGCTAGGGTCCATTCATGGTCCTTGAATTAGTCTCCTAGGACTGCAATAACAACGTGACACAAATTGGCTAACATGAAACAACATATATACTTTCACAATTCTGGAGACTAGAAGTCTGAAATCAAGTTGTCAGAGTCATGCTCACTGTGAATTTTCTAGAGGAGGTCTGTCTTTATCCCATTTTAGCTTCTGACAGTTCCCCTGGCACTCCTTGGCATTCCACTCTCTGCCTCTCTCTTCACATGGCCCTCTCCACTTTCTGTGTTTCTGTATCCTCTTCTTACAAGGACACCTGAGCCCACCCTAATCCAGTATGACTTCATCTTAACTAATTATATCTGCAAAGACTCTATTTACGAAGAAGGTTACATTCTGAGGTTCCAGGTTGACGTGAATTTGGGAGGACACTATTCAACCCAGTACAATCCTCATCCTTTCCTCGGAGAGTAGCCATTCCAGAGTGGTATCATTTACCCCTCAGTCCATCTACTCTCTGCTCATGACTCTGAACTCTATATCCCCAGCCTCAATCTTAACTCCATTCTCCAAACCCATATTTCCTGTTGCCCACTAGACATTGTTAAGAAAGAAATCCACAGGCCCTTTAAACAAAACATGTCCACTTCAAAAAGAGAACTCATGGTGCTTCCTGTGAGTTCTGTTCTAATTTATGATAAATCCATCTTGTCTCCCAAGTGAAATACCTTGGCATTATCTTCAACTTTCTTTTCTTCCTAATCATCTTCCATCACATTTAATCAGACAATAGATTTACGGATTTCATCTCACAAACCTCACTCAAATTTGACCTCTTCTGCTAAGGCCTTAGTCAAGGTTCTCAACCTTTTCTTAGACTATTCAGGCAATACAAAGGTTCAATTCAGTAAAATATTATAGAGCATCTACCATGTGATGGTGCTGCGCATACCAAGGATTAAACATAACCTTGCCCTTATGTAGTTTTCAGTTTCAGCTGGTCTCTCTGCCACCAGGATTAATGAATTCTCTTATTAGAAACCAAATCTGATAATGTTATGCTGTGGCTTACAACTCTCTTTTGACTCCTTTTTTCCTAGTCATAAAAGAGATTTCATAATCTGCCTCCCCATGAGCCACCCACTCGGCCCCAGTTGTCTGTCACTGCCATGGTGAGCTTCTTGCTCTTTGCAGATCCATGGCTAGAAGGAGTGCTTTCTTTGATGTATTGTGCCTTTCTCCCTTCTATGCTCTGGCCAGCCCCTATTTACCTTTTAAGTGAAGTTCAAATTATGTAAAGTGGTCGTTTCTTATCTTGCATATAACTGTCCAATTTTCCCAGTGCCATTTATAGACTGTCTTTACCCCATTGTATGTTTTTGCCTCCTTTGTCAAATATTAATTGATCATACAGGCATGGGTTTATTTCTGGGTTCTCTATTCTGTTCCATTGATTGATATGTCTGTTTTTATGCCAGCACCAAGCTGTTTTAATTACTATGATCTTATAATATAGTTTGACATCAGGTTGCATGATTCCTCCAGCTGTGGCTATTCGAGGTCTTCGTGGTTCCATATAAATATTTGGATTATTTGTTCTAGTTCTATGAAATACTCCATTGGTATTTTGATAAGATTTGTGTTGAATCTATAGATTACTTTGGATAGTATGGGCATTTTAACAATGTTAATTCTTCATATTCATGAGCATGGGTATATGCTTCCATTTATTTGTATCTTCTTCAATTTCTTTCTTCAGTGGTATATAAAGTACAGCATAGGAAATATGTCAATAACATTGTAGTAACTATATATGATGCCAGGTGGGTACTGGAAATGTCAGGGGAACACTTTGTAAAGTATATGATTGTCTAACCACTATGCTGTACACCTGAAATTGATACAAAATAATATTAAATGTAAACTGTAATTGAAAAAATAAATAAATAATTTTAAAAAGCAAATAAATAAATAAATATTTTATTACTGAATGTACTTTTGCTTTATATGTTTTTACACTATGTAAATAAAATGGATACTGTAGTGTCTCAAAGACATTTATAAGATAAAAAATGAATTTTTTAAAATAATTTTTCTTTATTGACTTTAAAGAGAAAGGGAGAGGGAGAGATAGAAACATTGATGAGAGAGAACATGGACTGGCCGCCTCCTGCATGCCCCCAATTTGGCCCACAACCTGGGCATGTGCCCTGACCGGGAATTGAACCAGTGACCTCTTGGTGCATGGGTCTACTGCTCAACCACTGAGCCACACAAGCCAGGCAAAAAAATGAATATTTTTTAAAGAGTTGTTTTTTTAAGTGAAGTTTAAATGATCCCCTTTTCTTACCTCTCATGGGATTCAACAATCTTTGTGCCCCCACAGGACTTTGTCTAATCCCTATATGAGCATTGTTACCTCATTGTGTTGAAATTTATCTTTTTGTCTGTGTCTATTACTAGAGCATGAGCTCACAGAGGACTAGGGCCAGATAGAACTCATTTATCTCAGTCTGAATGAATAAGATTATGAATGCACCCACCCACCCTGCCCTCTGCTTATCTGAATCCTACCCAAGGTCCCAGGATGACTCAATCCCAGCCCCTTCCCAGAGCTTTTCAGGCCACTTACTACAGGCCATGAGTGTCTTCCTCCTCTGAATGGCCACACCACTTATATTCTGTATCACCAGCTTGGCATTTACAACATGGTGCTTTGAACTATTAAATGTCTCTGTTTTCCTTTCTGATGCACTTCAAAGCTTCTTTTCCAAAGCTTAATCCAATTACTTTGTCATAGTAGGTGTTCCTTAATATTTGCTAATTAGTAAGTCTTTTAGAGGATGGAATTTTAGAGAAAATGAGAAGCAATGGGACCCAGGACAGGTGGTACTTTTAGCTTATAGAAAGAGGGTATATTCCCTTCCATGGAGCTAAAAGGGTAAGAAGAAAGATATAGAAAAATGATAAAGGAGAATACAAAATTTCTAAATAAAAAAGCCTCAATCCTATAAAAATAATCATGAAAAAATAATATACTAAGTTAAGCGTGCCACACAAATGTTAAATGCAGCCAAATAAAACAAATAAGATTTTTACCATCTATGAGTAGATAAAGAGATGGCAAGAGTGTGTGTAAATTATGTACGGTGGAACACATCATTTATACATTTAACTTGTGTAAAGTCACCTCTACATGTTTATTAGAAAGGAGAGAGTGAGAGAAAAGGAACTGTGAAGTGTGGACAATTATGCCTCCTATTCTATTACAGGAGCAAAGGATGCTAAGTCTGGCCCATTTCCTATGCACCTCTCATACATAGTATAAGCAACTCATGATGCTGAGGCTGATTGTCAGGCATGAAGATAAACTCAAGCCATTTTCTTCAGTGATTCATTTGTACAAAGGAAACACTACCTGTACAGAACTTGCTAAGAGACAGAGTGTGTGTCAGTATCAAATGGAGCACATATCTTTTTACTACAAATACTGAAGTTTATGGGTGATTTAAGAGACTTTCAAGGATATAGACTTCAATAGTTTCTATATTGTGTATTGATTAACTTTAGCACCTAACCCCCAAGTAGAGGTGACTCCACTGGTTAAATCAAATGTCCTCTACTGATACTTAACCCCTATTAGGAGCTCTTATAGTACTTGCTGTTTATACTGCTTATTTTGACATTTAGTCATATGCTGTCTGTCTTACATTGCTATTTAATTGCTGAATGTTCAGATAAAAGTATGATCACCTTATCCATACTGTAAGAAAGTTGGTAACAGTCATCACATCTTAAGCTTTTATACTCCACAATGTATATGGTACAGTATCAAGAATAATGTAAAAGCATTTAATTACTGAAAGGCCATTTTATCAATGTTACTTTCTCTATAATCAAACTCAGTCTAAAAGAAATAACTAAATGTGTGAGTTTCATACTCTCTATTGTCCTTTTTAGGGTACACTAATAGCTTCAAAATGACTGGCAGGAGGGGAAAAGCCCTTGTTTCACTCAAAATTATTCTAAATATTAAATAATTGACTGTTACCATATTCCATTGAAAAGGCATGGAGAGGTTTAGTATAAAGAGTAATGAAAATGAAAAAAAAGATATTGTCATCAGCATTTTTCTAGAGAGATAATTTTTTTTAAAAAAAGTCATTTCGGAAAAAGGCCTGCCTTTTTTAGTGGCCTGGGAGGGAACATCAAATTAAGCTAAGACCCAACTACTTCATTAGAGAAAATAGAAAAGAACAGAGCAAAATCTCCTAGGATTTAGCAACAAAATATAGATATATGAGGAGATTAAGCAGCACTTATTCAGGTTTAACTAAATCATCATGTATCATCTCTAATTTAAAAACAACATTTTTAAAGTAAAATGAACCTTTCCCTGCTGGTTCCTGCTATTTCCTTAAATCCTTTCATTTTATGAATATAACTCTACCCACAAGGCAGCAGGGATCCATTGAAGGTTGAACAATTACTAAGTTGTCATGGGATTATAAGGATAAGCTATTTGGATAATTTAAATTTAAAAATAACTCTCCTTTATCTCCAGAGTGGGTTTTAGGACCTGGTTATTCGGTAATTTGGCAGGTCTACAACCCATATTATCAGAGTAGATATTTTAAATGTGCTTCTAACACTAGAAAATTATTTCAAACTGTTTTCAACATATTCAGTGATGAAGAGATGGAAGGTTAAATATCATCCCAGTTAAAAAGTAAGTTTGCTGCTATTTTTACTGTATTGGTCAGCTGGCTCCTTTCAACTCTTGGGTCAAAGTTTTTGGACATTAAAACAAATAAATTCACTTTGTTTTTTCAAGCATAAATGATATGCTTAATAAGCCTCAGAAAACAGAGGTTACTCATTCTGGTTATGTTTTACTTTCTTGCAAACACATACTCATGTTCAACTGAACTTGCTCCAAGTGATTTTTAAGTATTAAAGGTTAACACAGCCCTCCTTTTTCAAGGATATTTTGGGCAACTGTTGTGAAACAAAATGCAAATTATTTTTTTAAAAAAACTGATGTTAAATTTAAAAAGTACTAGTCAAGAAATCACCCAAAGTTTAAGCTCACATAAAAACAAACTAAAATTAATGATGGGTAAGCACCTCATAATGTTGAACAGGAAAAACATTCAGAACTGTTGACAACAGGTTCAAATTTCCTGACCTGCTGGACAACCTTTCCTTTCCAGGTCTTTCCTAGATTCCATCAGATTCTGTTTTTCTCTCTGTCATTTATCTAGAATGCAACTAACCAGAAATTTAAAATAAATAGGATGATGTTTTCCTATGTTCCCTTTTCAGTTAATTTACAGGTGTATATTGAAAGCCTACTACCATCCTCATACTGTTTCATTTGCCATAGGCACATGAAATATGTTACAAATGTTGATTAGAGTCGTGTAACTTCCTTTTTAAAAAGAAAAAAATAGCAAGTACCAACCTTTCAGAAATTTAGTCTATAAAGCAACTTCCAACACATCAAAAGGATAATTCTGATTCAATCCATAACTGCCTTGTTCATCTATAACCACAGTAAATACTCTGATGGTAAGAGGAAAACACAATATAAAAGCTGGAAGCTCCAAGGAGAGTTAAATCTCTTCCATATACTTTTGGTTTCGAATGTATTATATTATTTGACTTTTTAAAATGTTACTAATAATTTATATGTCCTATTAATAAAAATAACCTATTATCCCACATTATAAATAAATGAGAACTGAAATCTCTTCTTATCCTATGCAAGACCCAGCATGGATTTTGAAGGGTCAACAAATAATTGCTGAATGAATGAGATTATGCAAACTGCCTGTTATTCATTCCCACACAGGTCTGTGGACATGTGAGCTATGAGTTGCAACTGGAAGTGTAATTTTATTTCTCAGACAGTGAATTTCTAGTTTGTATGGAAATGATTCTACAGATACAGGGAAGCTTGACTAGAAACCACAATTTAATCTATAAAGAATATCTTAATACTCATCCTTAGAGATTATACATGCACCCCTCTCTCTACCCTCATAGTCCACATCCCTGGGGAAATAAAGGTTCATTTTTCCCTTCCAAATTAATGTGTGTCTGTTTCTAATTCTCTACTGAACCACCAATAATTGTGTCACAATGGGGAATTCAATATATGCAAGATTCTGATTACAGAAAGCTAGAAAGAATATATACATGGGGTCAGCAAAATTTTTAATCTCTCCAGGGTTTCCTGTTTTATTCCCTTTTTTAGAGTAGCCTGAGAATTTTTAAGAAAAAAAGATATCTTCCAAAGTAGGCACTGGCAAATAACACCAAGGAATTAAAAGTCCTTCCTCTTTCCAAGAGTACAAAGACAATTAAGATGTATTTAAAAACACAAAACCATTTATTTTCAGAATTGGTTTTTCTATATTATAAATATAATAAGTATGATTATAACTTCTATTCAAACACAACCATTTTTATTGATGATATTAACTTTAGCTTTTATTGTTCATATTTTTTATTTTTTGACGATTTACTTAGATGTTGGGACAAGTTAGCTACCTTAGAAAAAATAAAATTAGATTTCCACTCATGTTTATCAAGATAAATTCTAAATGAATTATATATTTAAATATTACAAAATGAAAATATATTAGGATATTTGAATATTCCTGAAGTGAAGCAGGACTTCCTAAATTTAACACCAAAAACAAAACCCATTCAAGGGAATATTAATAGATTTGACTACATCAAAATTTTAAATTTCGAGATTTATAATTCCATAAATGTGCTGTACACCGAATAATGTTTCTGTACAGCATACCAAAAAATTCTGAATAAAACATTTTTAGAAAACATTTTAGAAAAATAGTTTAGATGGCAAGAAAATAAAAGAATTCTTCAGAAGCAAAAATGACTTAAAAGATGGAATTCAGAATGGTAATCAAGCACTAAAATGCATAGCTGCCTGGGGAGCATTTGCTAATATTTTCTGATTTCTAGCAGTTTGTACATTTCAATGAGGTAGAAAGAAAGAATGGAAAGAACAAAAGAAGGAAAGAAAGACAACCCAATAGAAAAATGGTCAAAAGACATGAAAAGGCATTTCTCAGAGAAGCATCTACAAATGACCAATAAATTTATGGGAAAAAATGCTCAGCTCATCAGCAACCAGGAAAATGCAAGATAAAGCCACAGGAGATACTATTTTACAACCACGAGTGATTTTAAAGTCGGATAATATAAAATGTCACAATATTACAATAATAATGTAGAACAATAGAAGTTCTTACACTGATGGTGGGAGTATAAAATAATACAAGCACTTATACAACAATTTGGCTTTTTTTTTTTCAGCAGAAAATATGCCTACCTTATGATCCAGCAATTCCAATACTAAGAATACACTTTTTACACATAAGCACCAGGAGATATGTACAAGAAGGTTTAAGGTAGCATTTTTTGTGTATAATAGCAAAAAACTAGAAACAACAAAGTAATGAATAAATAAATTGTGATATGGCCATATAGTAGAATACCATACATGCATTAAAAATGATATGTTAACATTCATGATTCTCAATGTTTAGATTAAAAAGAAATTTAAAAAATCACAAAAGAATTAATCAAGTATAATTCTAGTTATATAGTTCAAAAATATACAAGATTAAATAATACACTGTTTAAGAAATGTCTATATGTGATAACACTATAAAGAAAATAAAAACAAAATTAAGGAAATTGGTCACCTCTGGAGAGAACAGAAAATGTGATATGATAGGAACTCATACAAGCCTCAAAAGTTTTGGAAATGTACTATTCTTCAGCTGGGATGTGAATACAGGGTTACTTGCTTAATGATTATTATTATTCAAACAGTATGTATATGGCACTTGTTCATTTGTACAAAAGATATATTTAATTTTTTTAAATAAAAGTTAAAGATTTAAACTATATATCAAAAATTTTAAACATTAAAAGGCAAGTGACAAAGTAAAAAATCTTTTATCTAATCAAATAGATAAAGAATTATTACACTTTAGGGGCGGTGGGATCAGGAGGAGGGTATCTAGGGGGGGGGAAAGGAGAAACATCTGTAACAAAAATAAATTAATAAAAATTGCAAAAAAAATATATATATATATATATATATTGCTAATTACCAGGTGATTGGACACAATTTTTAAAAAAGGATTATTACACTTTTTAAATCCTACAAATATATCTAATCAAAGATAGGCTAAACACTAAAACAGATAATCCTTTAAAAAATTATAGATGTGCAAGTAAATACATGAAAAGGCGTTAAACATTACTAGTAATTAATGAAATAGAAATTAAAGGACCCATGTGATGCCATTTTCAACTGTGAGAATGTCAAAGATGAAAAGAAAAGGATAGTATAGGATTTTTTTAAATTACTAATTCAATAGAAGGGACTATATATTGATATATTATTTCTAGGGAACAATTTGGTAAAAGATATACAAGACTTAATGTGTGCTTACTGTTTCCCCTAGGAATTATGCTTCTAGAAATTCCTCCTAAGGAAATAAATAGTTAAATGCACAAGATTTATTTATAAAGACACTGATTGGAAAACTTTTTATAACAATATAAACTTGGAAACAATTTGAATATCCAATAATTAAGGATTGACTAAATAAATTATAGCAATCTGTACAAAATCACATTAGCAACCATTAGATGATAGCATAAATACCTAATTGTGAACAGGAAAATGTGTTAATAATAACATTAAATGGGGAAAAACAGTTGCACTATAAGTGGACATAGTATAACATCATTATATATACATATATACATATATATATACTAATATGTGTGTTTATAAACAGAGAGATATTAAATGACAGACATCAAAATAAAAACGTTAACACTTGTTACCTCTGGATGGTAGGATGTGAGGTGATTTGAATTTGTCTTTTTGCTTGTCATTATTTTCTCATTTTCTACAATAATCATATATAATGAATCATTTTAAAAGAAAAACATTTTAAATATATACTTAGAAAAATAATATTGTGTGTAAACAGCACCAGAGATAACACCATTATGAGTTTTGTAAACTTCACAGTTCTCTTTATGGTGAATCTGGCACTTTTCAAAGGGAAGATGCTGAGTCTCAAGAAGTAGTCCTGTGGAATCCAACACAAGACTATCCAACAACAGAACACAATGGAAGTCACTAGTGAAATGATTTTTAAATGCCCTATTGTAGTCACAATTTAATACAACAGAGTAAGGAAGTCATAAAAATTAAAATCCAATATCAGGGAACAAATTAGAAAACCTGCAGAAATCTAACCTATTTGTAAAAAGTTATTTAGAGTTCAAGGATGGTATAAATTAAATTTGAGAACCCTACATATAGGATGAGGAATTTTTAAGTTATAAATTGTTTATACATTGTGCTTCCATTATGGGAGTTTGATATATCCCCTGACATTATACAGTTAATAATGTAATGAGAAGAAAAACAAAAGGAACCTAAGAGACCATGGAGATTAGCAATAGGACGTAGGGACTTTCACCTCTAGTTCATTGTTTGGAACTTAGCCTATATCAACAAATGACTAAGAATTATAGCCTGCACTTCATTCCCAGTGGTTACATGGCCCCCCTTGCCTGGAGAAAAAGTATTCAATCCAAAGAGCAACCTACCAAGGTGGCACTTCTACTAGGACCCTGCAAATGCTGTAGAAATTAAAGATCAATACTGATTTTTACCCTTCCTCTAAATAACTATGCATGTATAAAAAGAGAAAATGAGAGAGTGAAAAATTTAAGCATACAGGTGGCTTAAATGCCAAGTAAAATCATCCAGCTCTGACTTTCACACAAGTGCTAGAACATTTCCCTTAAACACATTAATTAAACCATGCTGTGATTAGAAGACAAACTTGATCAGTCCAAAATATTTTAAATTTCATTTTAAATTTGATGTCCTAGTATCAAAAGTCCAAGATTTCTGTTGCATTTAAAGCATGATTTACACCTCCCAATAAGTACCCCCAACTCATGTATTTTATATTTTCATAGTAAAACATTTTCCCAATAGAGTTAAGAGTTTTCTATCAGATAATGAACAATTATGCCACAAGTTGCTAACAAATGTTCTTTACAGTTCTTTACAGTGAAGACCCAATTAGTTGTGTCTGTTTGACGCATGCTGGCTTTCATTCAGAGACTGAATTTATGTGGCGAGACCTGTTCTTTCCAAGAGATATGACTCTGGTGATTGAATAAATGCTAAGTATACATGGCTAAGATCCCAAAATCTGACAGATTGGATTACTGCTTGTAGAAATTTAAATTCCAGTTGAGAGCATCTCACAGTTCCCAAGGGCCATCACAAACTGTAATCATAAACGTTATTTATTCATGACTAAATAAGACAAAATTAGTAGGTAGGGGGTTAGAGGGGCAAAGGTGGGAGGTTATATGAAGAATAAATCTGTCAGCTATTTAGGTTAAACATAACATTCAGAAGCAGCTCGTTCAGCTATAAAATGACTTGGTAAATTTCTAACAGCAGATTTTTTTGTGTGTTAATTTACCAATGCAGAGATCTTAAACAGTATTATACAGTAACATTATAGAGTGATAAAAGCCTCAAAAGTTTACTTGTTTCAACCCCCTTCCCTACTACATTTCTGAAGAAAATTTTATAATCAGAAAAGAATAAGAAAAAAAGACAAAATCAACTAAAGCCACTTAAAAGAAAATTTTACTAATACTAAGTAGATTCAGCCTGATCGAAGATTTTTCTCCCTAAAAATCAGATTTCAGATTTGAAACATGAAAATAAACTATGCTTTTCATACCAGGTTCTCTTCTCTCTCTCTTTCCCTCTCTCTCTCTCTCTCTCTCTCTCTCTCTCTCTCTCTCTCTCTCTCTCTCTATATATATATATATATATATATATATATATATATATATATATATATATTTTTTTTTTTTTTTCTGGAATGGAGGGAAAAGAGAGGAGGCCTTAATAGTCTAGGGAAAGCCTGAAATAAACAACCAAACCCTTTCCAGGCTTCTAGAAAGAATTCTTAAGACTAGAGGCCAGTCTGAAAATACAATTCCCACAGGAGGATTCAATTAAACATACTCTGTTTCTATGGAATAACATGACTCTGTTTGGGTAACATAAATGCTTTGACAGCTGGGTAAAAAAATGGGTTGATCTGTTCTTTAGCTACTCAAGGATGGCTTTAGCCTAGATGAGAGTCCTGACTCTGGTTATATCTACCACAAGCCCCACACACGCTGGGTATTTTAGTGACAAAATAAATCTTAGGCTGTTTGTGTAACAACAGGTATCTGGGTCATAGAAGAAACTATTCAGGGAGATTTTTACTGAATGTTTTTGTTTTTTTCCCCACGGCCATATTTAATTTAATTCTGTATCTTTCATTTTATTTTGTCAGACGACTATATAGCTTTACCTCTCTTTTCTTAAAAAGTCAATTTCCTGATAGCCATTTAAATGTTCAAACAAGATACTGATTATAGACCACCAGTGGATTTTTTAGTGATTTAATGCTTTCCTAAGGTAAAAAATCAATAAAATACCTTAGCTAGACAGCTATCTAAACTATGCTAAAATAAACCATCATTCATATATATGCTAATGATACCACAGATAGACTTACATTTGAAGTCCTCAGGGGTCCCTTTTCTTGTGTGGTCTTGGGAAACAACAAAGACCAGCCATGGTCCCTAATAGTCCCCTTATGACCAAAGGCATTTGCTTTTAGATATATTTCTCTATGAAGAGTTTATTTTGTTCAGGTATCAAACCTGACCACTTGAACAGTGTGTATGGACCATTGGAACAGTACATGACAAAGTTAAATGTATCCTTATAGGCAGGCCCAGATCAGTCTCAGCATTCCAGGCCTCAGCTTCCTCATTTGTACTGTGCAGACAGGAATACCCCAAAGCATGTTGTGAGGATTAATTTAAGCGTAGCTCACAGTAAGTCTCAAAAATTATGGCCTCTTACTAGATAACAAAGCCACACACAGATGAAATAAAATTACCTAGATGTAAGAATTTCTTGCTTTGTTGATTTTCAAGACTATTCTCTACTCATTATCGCCTGTTTACAATTTAAGTGTGTATGCTTCTCCCTCCAGCAGTTGACCTCTCCAGTTTTCTTGATAAAGTTCCAAGTAGAAGCTTCAAATCCTTACCATAAAATCATTTTTTTTTAAATATGTTTTTATGGATTTTAGAGAGAGAAGAAGGGAGAGGGAGAGAGAGAGAGAAACATTGATGAGAGAGAAACATCGATCAGCTGCCTCCTGCACAACCCCCACTGGGGATCGAGCCTGCAACCTGGGCATGTGCCCTGATCAGGAATGGAACTGGCAACCTGTTGGTGCATGGGATGATGCTTAACCAACTGAGCCACTCTGGCCAGGCACCATGAAATTCCTTATCTAGGGATTATCTATTACAGAGAAATCAGGGCAGATCCAGATTTTTGTTGATTTGAAACATATACAATTTGGGGGCCCTCTTTAAGAAAAAGAATATGAAATTATGAATACAAATTAGGTATAAGACCTTAGAAATACAGGTACAAGACCTTAGAAATATATAATTAGGTAAAATGCTATGCAAGTGAGGGGACTCTGAAGTATCATTAAATTAATGATCAATCCACATCAGAAGCATCAACTATCATTTTCATTTTTAATGCTTATAGCCTAAAAAAAAAAACTAATTTGTGCTGAAAGATAGGCAACATAGTACTTACAGTATAAGCGGGCTGCTTTGCATAATATTATGAAAGCAGAATTTTTGTTAATCAAATAATTTAACATGTATAAAAGAACCAAAGAAGTCCTTTTATAATGTCATAAATTCTTATATAAAATGAACAAGCAATTTTCAAAAATTAGATTCTTGCAACCTGCTTTCTTTATAGCCGTTTACTATAACTACTTTTAAGTTCTCTTGAATTAGTGACTATGAGACAGAACTCTGTAGGAACTTATCAGATCTGTCAGATACACCATAATTCTTAAGTTAGCCTTGATCATAAAAAGACACTTCTTTTAGGAGGAAACATTTTTATCACCTAACATTATTTTCTTCACAATACTCTTGGAAAATAAAATTAGCATACATCAAGAGAGGTATATGATGGTAAACCTATCATCTGTTATTGTAGCCAACCTGTAATTCTAAGCTAATCCTATATGTTTAATGACATACAGACTTTAAATGTTTCATAAATCGAATCAACGTCTTGACTTGACAGCAACCACTGTCCCTACTCCAACACTTTTCATTCACTCTTCAACCTGGTACAGCCTGCAATCCCCTCCCACTCCTCCCATTAAACTGCTCTCTTGAAGGTCAAATATGATTTCTGTTTCCAAATTCAGTCAACATGTTTCAGTTTGAGACACATATACTTGAAACCCACTTATGTAGCACCATGCAGCCCAGATCGCCTAGCACGGCAAACAAAAGCCTCAACCCCAGTTTACCTCTCCAGCCTCAACTTTCATTTTCCCACCATCCTTGCTCTCTCTATTCCACTCATACTGAACTGCTTGCAGCTTTCCTGGAAGCTCTCTGAGCTTTTTATGAAAGGTCAAATCCTCCCTTGCCCTGCCAAGGAGCAATGCCCTTCTTTCCAGGAAGCAAACCTTCCTTGACCTCCCAAGGTGGTGTTAATTGCCTCTTCCTTGTGCTCTCTGTGCTGCTCCATCCTATGGTGTTATAATTTCCTTCTTACATGTTTGACACCCCTCCAGACTGCAATATCCTTAGGGGCAATGCTTAGTACATAGCATGTGTTCTACAAATATTTGTAGAAAAACTGAGGGACTAATAAAAAATTTTAAAACAAACTATTTAAAAACATAAATAACACACATCCATACATACAAACTTACCAGATGATTTTACATAGACATTTGGCTAAGTTTTACTTTCTATTTATAAAATTCAATTATAGCAACCAACATTTAATAATTTCAAATAAAATGCATTACCAGTTAATCAGCACATAATCACCTAATTAAAACTAATCACCAAATTAAACACTTGTATCTCTGTATGGCAATAAAACCAATAATTTAGTCTACATTACAGCCCATAAATGGTTTGGCTATTAGGTTTATTTTTCATAGAATTTACTGACTTAGCAGCCTACTTGAAGAGCATACAGTCACTGGCTTTACAGTGACTTTATAATTTAGGAACACTCTATCAATCAGTTTCAAATATATAACCAAGAGCTTCCTCATATAAATGTTATTTCCACTAATTGGAAGCTAGTCAGACTTAATGTATGACCATTTATAATACATGTTCACTTTCATTTGCAAAGGACTTTTGGATTTGTTTGTATCTTAAACATTCTGTGTTTTAAACATCTCACTGTTGTCCAAATGAAATAGTGAATAAAAAGAATAAAACATAAACCTTGTTTTCATAAATTTGCACTTTAGGAAATCTAGTTGGAAAGATGATAACATACACAAATTAACTCTACTGTATTTCCAAGGTCCATTAAGCAAGCAGTATCTTCAGGTTTTTCAGTATTCCAAAGAAAATGGTGGCAAAACAGAATCACAAAAGGTAACTAATAAGTATTTGTTGAAGACAATCATTCTTGACCAGAGGGTGGGAGGAAGGGAACCATATTCTTCATAATATTCTCAGGATGTTCTGTGAGATTCTTCAGTTCAACCACAGCTTCCAAGAAAACACCATTTATTCAATAATTCATCCAACACATTTGTGTTGAGACCCTATTCCATGTCAAGCATTGTCATAAAAGTGGAAAGGCAGAGAAGAGCTCCTGCCCTGGTGGAGCTTATGCAGATGTAATGAATGTCTAACCATAGCTTATTATTGGGAAAAAAGAAATCTGCATCTCTAAACTCTTACCCTAATAATATTCCTTTATAATTTTATTCTGTTCTCATAAACCATTTCCAAGACCTGAATATCTTACAAATGTGTGTAGCATGTGTGTCAAAAAAAAATACCTTTGATTCCTTTAGCAAGGTGTAAGCATTATCTATCTCCCCTTCAAAATTAGGGTAGGCCAGAGACTAGGCTTTCTTCTTTGTATCCCCTGACAACTAGCCCAGGGCCTGGAGCATAGCAGACACTCAAAAAAGAATGAAGGGATAAATATTATATAATATTATATAGGGATGAATATTTTGTATTATCAGGAAAACGGATTCCAGACTGAGCTCCACTATTGAGTGTGTGTGTGTGTGTGTGCGTGTGTGTGTGTGTGTGTGTGTGTGTGTGTGTGTGTGTGTTTAAGTAAATTTCTTCATCTATATAATAGAGGAGTGGGATTAAACCTCCAGCTCTGAAGTGTGATCATAAAAAGAACGTGAATGGCACAGAAGGTCAAAGAATTAAAGATCTAGGGCCTGTTTAATGTGCAAGACCTTTGATAAATATAAGAATGTAGGAATAAGATGGGTCTGAAAAATGATTCTCAGGCTAAAATATAAAAGATAGGAATCCAGTTCCTTTTATTTGACTCTGAAATGTTTTATTTCATTTAAACTATTTACTTGTTCAACTCAAGTTTCAAAGTTCTTTATAGAAAAATGAGTAAGAATGAAAGGGACAAGAGTTTATTTTCTGTGACCCTGTTGTTACCTGTCCTATGTAAATGCAATGATGTTGGTTTAAGAAATATGGCTTTCCTTAGCAGCTAGTAGAAAAATAAATGAGGGGCTCAAAGATGGTAGGGAGGAAAGACGAACAGTAGATGCTATGGGGAAGAGAAGAAAAGTGATAGTGAGTAGGCATACCTTCCTCTCCCTCCCTTCCACTCTATCTAAAAATCGATGAAAAAATATACTTGAGTGAGGTTTTTTTTTTTAAATAGCAATTGTTCAAAGATTCTTGACTCTGTGGTGAAAGTTCAAAATCTTTTCTATCATAATTACCAACCAGCAGATCATCCTTGCAGACTAATGTATAATTTGACATAGAGATACATATGCTATGTTTTCCATTGAAATTCAGACATTGAGTTTGTCTGGTAAACAGGGAGGGTGGTGGAAGATGATTTGCATTGGGAAACTGAGAAGTCTCCTAGGGAGAACCCAAGCTTAATTCAATAACAAAGACACAGTGGTCAGGGAGGAAGAGAGGAGGGTAGCAGCATGTCCTGAGGTAGTGTGACCACTCAGATTTGTCCCCTTTGCCAAAGCCTCACACATTGATTCCTAAGGAAAGGTGCTGATGAGAGAAACTGTTTATGCTATAAACTGTGTGAGTATTGATGTCCAGTGCAATGGCACCTTAATGCCCATGAGGCAAAATGTAGCACAAGAGGGAGCAAGAGACATTTCCCTCACTTCTGCATGGGTCCAGGGCAGTTTCAGAGCATTGGAGGCTACAGAAAACAGTTCATTTTGGAACCTCAAGGGCTCCAGCCCAACTGTGGGAGCTGCAGTACCCAATAGGATACCTTGGACTTTATCCCCAAGAGTTATGCCATTTTTCAGGCGTAGTAGCTCTCAGCTCTCAGCAGAAGTAAGAAGGAGGCATTCATGAGTACATGTAACACCCCCACATCCATGCCCCAGGCTGCCCTGCTCAGAAGGAGAAAATTTGGGACAGAAGGTCCTTCAGCAAAAAAAGGACACAAAGACCAGGAAACAGATTATTATCAATGCAGGGGTGCTGTGGCCTGGAGTAACTTCAGTAACACAGAAACTAAGGAGACCAGCCCTGGCCTCCAGCAAAGAATTCTAGACAAATCCTACTGTCTGGGACAACTTAATGTCCCTGGGCCTCCATTTCTTCATTTTTCTTTGATAAACACATATGAAGTACAAACTAGAGCCACTCTGCTGAGAGCTGAGCATATCAAGATTAATATGACCTGACACCTCAGGAGCTTTGGGTCCTGTAGGGAAGACAGACATACAGACGCACATACACGCAAGAATCATAGGCTATAGGTCAATGTAATGAAAACAGAAATACACGCGGTGCTGTCATAGTGTAGACAAGTATTTAACCCAATCTGTAAGTGTCATAAAATGGAAGGGATAATTTTCCTATTACCAGATTTTCAATCAACAGAAGCGGAACATAATTATTATACAGGAAATTATGATTGTCCATCCAATTCAGTAATGACCAGAAGCTAGGACTAAAGATTTCTTGTAAAGAAAATCAAAGATAAGTTTTACAAAACATTACACAATATGAGGAAATGTTTAAATTATAATGTTGAGAAACAAAAAATTATATGTAAAATCTTGTACATATGTATAATGTATATGCTCCAAACTAACATTGTCGATATTTGCATATATACTTAGAATAACTATGGGGGGAGAGAGAAAAATCGAGAGAGGTAAATGAACATATAGACAAATCTAAAGAGAAATACAACCAAATGTTAACAGTGGTTATCTCTTAGGGTGATAATATTTAAGTCATTTTCACTATGAATAATTTTGATTTACATCTTTATTTTTCCCTATATTTTATTAAATATCTACATTGAGCATATGTGTTTTTTTGTTTGTATTTTGGGGTTTTTTTTAATCCTCACTCGAGGATATTTTTTCATTTATCTTTTAGATAGAGTAGGAGGGAGGGAGAGAGGGAGAGAAAGAGAGAGAAACATTGATGTGAGAGAGACACATTGACTGGTTGCCTCCTGCACGACCCCAACCAGGGCTGGGGATGAACCTCAACTGAGGTATGTGCCCTTGGCCAGAATCAAACCCAGGTCTCATTGGTCCACAGGCCGACGCTCTAACCACTGAGCCAAATCAGCCAGGGTGCATATGTTATTTTTAATAAGAAAAAACAAATACTACTGTTTAAAAGAGTCATTAGGAAGAAGGAAACTACAGAATGTTTAGAAAAATAATAAATTTATTTGTAAATGTTAGTAAGTCACTGGAAAAAAAGCTGCTAATCAAGACTGTCACTCTAAGACCTATTGTTATACTCCTTTAGTATACTTCTGCAGAAGAAAAATAAGTACCACTTTGTCTAAAATATAGCTGACACACATTATTTTTAAATTGCTATTTATTAGTTAGCTTCAGCTCAAATTTTCTGAGTGTTTGAAAGAAGACTACGTGATAGAAATTCAGCATGTGTATATAGCATAACCCCTTTTCTTCACTGACTAGATAATTCCTTAGAAGAGAAAATTACTTATTAATATAGTAAAAACTTATATCCAAAGTAAGTCTTCACAATACACAGAGGAGAAATTTCATCAGCTATTCACAGAATTAGCCAGGTATTTAAAGCTGCTATCAGGAGGTCCAAGACTAAGAGTAAATTTTATTTATGTATCTAAGTGTGATCAAATGAACCATGAGTCATTTTACATCACACATGGTGTTTCACATCCTCTCTCCAAGCTAAATAGTCAATAAAAAAATGAAAAGGATGAGGACAAAGATGACACTATGAAGTGTTTTTGATGTTCATTCCACAAACATCTTTTGAGTATTTAACAAGTACCAGGCTATCCTCGTTTCCCCAGCAATGCAAAGATAAAACTATCATTTTCAGCTCTGAGACAGGTGGGACCTGGGCATTAGTATAGTCTAAAGGCAGTGATCTGGAAGTTTAAAGCACAAGCAGACATGGGAGTCCCTTACCCAAGGTCTGCAGAGCATAGTGATAAGCAGAAATAATATAAAAGGTAATTTCTAGGAAAGATACCAAAATCAAAGTCAGGCTGACCAGGTGAATTGCCAATCCAAAGGAGGTACAGGCTGAGAGGAGGATTCCTAGGAGGAGGCAATGGGACAGAAATAAAAACAGACAAGAGGATTCATAGGAAAGGTAGGTGGAGAAATTTCCTGAAGCAGATTGCATTCTGTATAAAGCTTCATAGAGCATGTTCTGCAACGTGGGCTGGAAGGGAGGTGGACAAACAGTGCCTGCCTTCAAGAAGATCACAGTTTAGCAGGAGAGATAACAGCCATTTAATTCTGCACATGTACATGTCAGCTCCACCCAAACAGCCCCCTAAGCCTAAGTCAAATGCTCAATTTGTGTTATATGGATGGATGGATGATGATAATGAAGATTATGTCAAATACACAAAGGAGACTGTAGATAAAGAGATAGGGCAGGGAAGTGGAATGCTGCAGATGAGGAGTTGGACACCTGGTTCTAGTCCTTGGCTCTGTCACTAACCAGGGTTAACTGGGATAAGTCATCTAAGCTCCAAGTTTCGTGATGGAGTTGGAGTAGATGGTTGCTAATATTCTCTTTTTCTTATTTTTCCTTTTTGCCATAAAATAAATTCATTTATATTAAATGAGGTTGGAAAGTCCTTTCTGATCCTGCCATTCTTCCAACTAAATTGAACAAATTCAAGTGTTTTATAACCCTTGGCCCTTTTAAAAACTAACTACAATTGAAGCATCTGCTTGAACAGAGTTATTTAAAAAAAACAAAACACTTAAATCTAAGCAATATCCTTGCAATATCTCCCTTGTGGATATGTAAACTTTTAACCTCTTACCTTGAATAGATTTTCCACATTTGTCCTATTCAATCAACAATAAAAGTCAGATATGTCATTTCTTATACTTTTTCCGTTAGCAGCATACTGTAATTCCAAGTAGAAAGGGTTTTGGGTGGAGTTTTTGGTTTTTCTCCTTTTTACATTCTACGGTGAGAAAAAAGTTAATGCTAGTTTATCAAAATAATTTATGCCTTAAAATTCCTCTAAGAGCAGAGAAAATATAGCCTCCATTCCGTATTGGGCTTTGGTCTAAGCAGCTCCAATGCTATAGGATATGACATACTAAGAAAAAAATTATAAATCAGTATTACTAACGCTATTACACACTTTTTAAAATTCTAGATTTCAACATACACAATGTCTTTGATTTTGCTTGAATCACTGTTCCTTAAAAAATCAATTTAAATATTTTTGAAGACATTAAATACTAATTTTGGTATCTGTAATCAGAATCAAGGTACAAAATTAAGTATTCACAAAAAGACAGATGAGGAAGATTTTCTATTTTAATAATAATCCACAAAGTGAAGGAAAAAATAATTCAAGTAAGGTAAAATAAAGTTGGAAAGTAGAACATCGAAAATTCTAAAAGTCAGCAAAATATGAAAAGATTCCAAACTGGCAAAAGTAGGAGAGCGATAATCTGTTTCTTTACATTACATATTGAAATAAAATTACTAATCTTCAGGGGGTATTATTTCTAATTTTATGGTCTATAAGACAATCATCTTGAAACCCCATCAGCCTTGATTAGCAAAATAAAGTTTCCGGAAAATCTAAGCTTGAAAGGAGAGAGGGAGGAACTTGTAGCCAAAAACAAAATAAAGCTTCACATCTGTATCCCCATCTAAAGTTGCCCTGTAAGATCTAATAACTTATTAGAAAGCAATCTTTTTTTGCAAGGCAGTGGATTTACATCATACATTTTATCTCTCCAAGGAAATTCTAATTACTGGTTCCAAACATTTCTGATTGATTTGCTTTTTATTCATCCAAGGTATTCTCTGCTCTATGATGAAATCAAGCCTTCAATAAAATTCCAAAAATTTCAAAACAATTTACAAGCTCCAGATGACTGAAAGTTTTCTCATGTCCATTTGGCATTCAGGAATAGAGCTTCACCAAATATATTCAGAAGAAGAATACATCTGGCACTCACTAAAACAAAGAACTCACCAATGACATACTTGAGGCAAATTAATGTCACACAAATGCAAATTTGCCAATATTCTTTGAGGCCAGAGCTGCAATCCAACCTCCATGTATTTCAATGAGTCCTCTTATAAGGCACAGGCCACCAGTTACATGGATTAATGTTTGGGGGTATTTTAGAAATTAATTTTAAAAATGCACATTATCTTCTGTGTACAGGTTTGTAATGGTGTGTGTGTGTGTGTGTGTGTGTGTGTGTGTGTGTGTGTGTGTTAGAAAAGACTTAGCAACTGCTGAAAACCCACTTAAATTCATCTCTTCTCTTAGCTTCATGCTGACTCCAATTCAGTGACAAAGACAAGATAGAATCAAAGAATTTTAGCACAAAAAAGAATATTAGAAGCTATCTCCTCCAAGGACTTGTTTCAATAATGGCAAGTAAAACAGAACTATGTAGATTCACCAGAAGAGTATTTTCATGGATAATAATGGTAAACTTAGCTTTTCAAAAGTATTAAATTTTTAAACATTAATATAAAAGCAGCCCAAGAAAATAATTTAATCAACATTATTCTTGCAAGAGTATGTTACAGAGCTACAATAGTCGGTGGTCATTTTTTATCATGTTACTGAGAATGCTAGTATTTCACAAATGCCCTCCTATGAAAGGCAAAGGCTTATACAACCAATTCTGGCTCCAGTGCTGGCTTCTCCTTCAATAGCTTCATAAGGGAATATACTTTTACAAACCAACTGGATCCAAATATTGCCTGGTTGACTACATGGCCAGAAATTATAGGCTAATTCTGTGATCCACGTCTTGGTCTCTATAATACCAGGAATAACCACTGGGCACAGTTAGCCTGCACCTGAATCAGCCACTCTTAGAATGGAGACACACTGATAGGATATCTTTGATTCAGATACATACTTCAAAGCATACTGAGACTCAAAGCACAATGAATGGTTATCAACATCTCTGAATCTCTTCTGAAATTGTGATTTTTTTCTCCCACCAAAGAGAACTTCAAATCTTTTAAATCTCAGTTTCTGCTGAGCTCACAGTAATTTAGCAAGGTGAATTAATTGCAATCACTAATTGCAGCCTGCTCAATCTATGTATCCAATATGAATCTCTGCAGTTGTACTCCATTGAAGAAATCGTCCACGCCTCTTTTCTGTTCCTGCAATCCTAAATTCAGCTGGTGGTGGGGAGAGCGTAACAGAGAGAAGCATTCAGAGCAGGGGTTCTGGCATCAGACAGCCTGCTATTGAACCCCCACTCTGCTGCTCATGAGCTATGTGACCAGGGAAAGTTACTAAACTGCTCTATGCCTCAACTTCTTTTTTAGTAAAATAGGCATGAATAACAATACTGGTGAATTGTCACACGTGTGTTAGTTTCTGACACAGTGTAAATGCTACATAAGTGTTACTTGTTACTACTTGTTATCAATAAGGAAGTATAACTTTTATAAGCCACTTGAAATTCAAAAACTTAAGTATCTCAGAGCCATTTATTCCAAAAGTACCATCATCTCAGGATGTTGTTCAGTATGGTACCACACGTTTCTATGCCACAGTCATCAAATTACAGCAAATTAAATGTCCAGACCCTAATTCTTTTAAATATCCCATAAACTAGAGATGTTTTCAAACAAAATATGAAGAAGATTTTCAACCTTAATAACTTCTTTTCTATCATACAATGAATCTGATTTACTAAGTTCACAGTATAAACTGAGTGATAGGTCGCTGTGATTAATAACAACAGCAGCAGCAATAGCTATGTGCAAGGAACTGTACTAAGGGCTTTATGAGCATTCTCCTATTTAATACTCATAAAATCTCTACAAGACAGGAATTATTATTATCTCAATTTGATACATGAGGAAACTGAGGCCCAAAGAGGTTAAGTAACTTTCCCAAGTTCACACAGCCAGTGAGTGGCACAGTCAAGACTTGAACCCAGGCTCTCTGGATCCAAGCCCTATACTACACTGCCCCTCACTGGGGGTTTTCTTAGGGTATAGCTATCATTTCTGGACTAAACACTGTGGCTATAGGATATTTGATATTATTGGCAGAGCCTGGGCTACATGCTCACCCAAAAAAAGTCAGAGGAAAACTAAACTCCATACAAATCATGTGGACTGATATGCCCTAAGCCAAACTGTGGTGTCTGGATTCAAAGATAGTAAGAATCCAAGAGCAAAGGATATACCAATACTCCAACCGCTGAGCCAAACCAGGCAGGGCTAAATCCTAGGAGTCTTAATAGCTCATGTAGAACAGGCTGTCTTCTAGTCAGAGGAGCCTGGAATTGTGGACCCAGTACTCTATATGCCCAGTCTCATCAGCACACAGAAACAACTTAAACCACTACAGAAGACAAAAATTCTGCCACATCACCAGGCCTAACTGCCGGATTCTGGGCCTTGACATTCTAGTTGTACTGGCACTAGGCCATTTCCACTTATTTTTAGGGCTTAGGATTTTTCCCTTTGGGAAACTTAGATGCATTCTATAAGCAGATCTGGTCATGGCCTACCACTATAAGGGTTGATTTACAAAGGAAAACCAGAATATTTATTAGTAGAAGAGAGAATAAATGAGGAGCAGGCAAAAATGATATGATAAATTAAGGGTAAGTTATAGGTAAGTTACAATGTGACAACAACAGATAAGTACAATATAATAACTACAGCTAAATGCTGTTACTCTAGTCAACGTTTATGCAGAACTGACTCAAAGTAGTTTAGTGACTGCATAGTTACCCAGCTAGAGTATGGCAAAGTCCAGAAGTCCAGGCAAGAACTCCTGGCTACCTGCCCTATTTTCTTTCTATACTATACCTTTCATCTTCACAAACCTTTAAGTTTGCCTAGGGGTTTCCCAAGACACAGAACTTTCATTGCAAAATCTGGAAACATCCTCAAAACTCAGGGCCACATTATGACTTTCAGGGCCCCCAGGCACTTTTGCCTTCACTGGCTCCTTCCACTATAAAAAAATTTTTTTAAATTTTCCAACTACAATGGTATAAAGACAAATATAATCCAAGCTCGATGATATCTACTTTCTCCTTCTGACTTCAAAAGAAATTAAAACATTGTGGAGAACCCCTAAAAGTATGGGTTTTAGGGTTAGTTGGGCCTATAAACAATCCGTCATGGATCCACGTTCTCTCCATGTGTTGGCCACACACAGCATGCATCCCTCTCCTGCTCAGGCTGCCTTACCTCTGGGAGGCAACATGGCTGCCAGTAGCAGTGGAAGCAAAGGGCTCCATTGTTCTCCACTGTGAGCGTGGGAAGTCTTTCCCCTAACTATGGAGAAGAAATCATCCCATCAGTTCTGACTGGTCTGAAGTGGAACAATAGCCTACCCCAAAACAATAGCTGGAGAATGAATTACTGATTTTATTATCTTTAGTCAGGAGATACCCTATTGTTAAGAATAGGAATGATACCTAAATAATACTGGGTTATATTACAGTGGAGGAATGGTCTACTATAGTCCCTCATACAATACATTTCAATATCTAAGAACAATCATTCACGTGTTGGATATTTGCCATGAATTTCTCACTCAGTCCTCACAACCTTAAAAAACAGACAGTGTTATCCTCCCCATTTTACAGAAACAGAAACTGAATTTAGCAAGCATAAAAAATTTTCCCAAGGTGAGATTTTTTAACAATAGTACATAAAAAAGACAAAACATAAAATAAAAACTTCATCAAAATTAAAAATGTTTGCTCTAAAAGACAATATTAAGAAAATGAAAAGATAAGGAAAAGCCTGGGAGAAAATATTCAAAAAATATATATCTGACAAAGGACTTGCAGGAAGACTTTTTTTTTTTAAACCATTACAACTAATAATGAGACCAAAAAATAATAATAATAAAGAAATGATATAAAGATTTGAATGGGATCTTCACAAAAGAAGATATATTGATGGATAATAAGCATATTAAAAATGTTCAACATCACTTCCCATCAGAGAAATGTAAAATAAAACCACAATAAGATGCCACTTACACATCCACAGTAATCGTTAACATTATAAATGACTGACAATACTAGGTGTTGGCAAGGATGTGGAGCAAATGGAATCTCACACACTGCTGACAGGGAAATAAAATTGTACAGTCACTTTGGGAAACAGTTTGACACTTTCTTACAAGGTTAAACATACCCCTACCATATAACCCAGCAGTTCTACTCCTAAGTATTTACCTAAAAGAACTTTGTGTGAAAGCATATCCACACAAAGATTTATATGTGAATGTTCATGACAGCTTTATTCATATACAATCCAAATATCCATCAACAGGTGAACAGATAAACAAATCAGGGTATGCCCACACAATGAAATACTACTCGGCAACAAAAAGAATGAACTTCTGATACACCTAACAGCAAGGATGCATTTCAAAACATGCTAAGTGGCCCTGGCCAGTTTGGCTCAGTGGTTGGGGTTGTGTGGTGGCAGCCAGTCGATGTGTCTCTCTCACATTGATGTTTCTCTCTCTCTCCCTCCTGCTCTATCTGAAGATAAATGCAAAAAAAAAAAAAATGTCCTTAGGTGAGGATAAAAAAAAAATGCTAAGTGAAGGAAGCCAACAGAAGAATGCATACTCTAGGATTCCATTTATATATCTTACGCTGAGAAAAGATTGCAGAGGAGAAAGTATATAATCAGGGAGACATATTAACATGTTGTAATAATCCAAGTGGAAGATGGTGGTGGCTTAGACCATGGTGCTCACAAAAGAATTGATAAGAAGTGATCTGATTCTGGATATATTTTGAAGATGAAGCCAAAGGAGTTTTCATGATGAATTGAATCCATGTTGTTGGAACTGAGCAAATGGAAAGATGAAATTGCTTTTAATTGAGATGGTGAGGCAGGTGAGTAGAGTAGGTTGGGAGAGAGAGTGAGAATCAGCAGACCTGTACAATTTGATATGTCCAGTAGGTGTGCAGATGAAGATAAGTCAGCAGCTGGATGTACAGGAAGTGCTCCAGTCTGGAGATAGAAATTTGGGAGTTCAAACCCACTATTTCTGAAGAAAGGGTTGAGGATAGATAGAAAATTTTCAAAGGAAAATGTGTGGACACATCTTTTTACTGTAACAATTCAAAGATCCACTTTTTTTTTAGTTTGGAGGTCATTAATGACTAGGAAAACAAACTTATTTGAATTTTGTTAGTAAAAATCTTCAGTACTGTTAGCAAAATCCCATATACTCAAGTAAGGTTTAGGAGTTCTCTGATCTTACCCAATATTGTGTGGCTTGCAACCAAACTGGCAATGTCTGGGCAACCCACTGCATACCCCAAAGATAAGGAGACAGCCTGTCTCTTGTACTATCTACCACCTTCCCTACAGCAGAGAAGGAAAAGGAGCGGTTCCTCTCCCACCCACCCTCTGCCTCCAACTCTGGGTCAAAGTCCTTAACACCTTTAGTTTACACATTGTCTCATTCATGAAATTGTATTTGGCTGTTTGCTTCTTAGAAGACATGACTGCCTTGGAAGCAACTATTAATCTGATTTTAGAGTTGGAGGCTTCAGAGATAACTGCAATCCATGTGGTATGATATGAAGAAGCCAGGAAAATAATCTTCCCCTCCAGATTCCTGAAATTCCACCGGTAGTATGAAAGGTGAAAGTGAAATGCCCAACTTTGAATGACCGGTATTGGGGACTCCAAAAATGAACCAGTGAAGAGAAAAAAGGCAGTAGGTGAGAAAAGGGGCCCATAAAAAAGGGAGGTTTGAGAAAATAAAAACAAACCCCACTTCACATTTTTGTTACTGTGAGTTCAACTTGGCCCATTCCCAACACCTGAAACATAGTAGTCCACAAATATTTGTTGAATGAATTGATTATCTTTATTCTACATCTGAGGAAGCAGACCCTCCCCCACTCCAAACAACAAAAAGCACTAAATGAAAAGACAAAAGAATCAGTTCTATGAATGGGATTAATTTACTCTCCTAGAATTCACTAATGGGAGCGGGGGGGGGGGGGGGGGAATAAGCAATTTCCCAGGACCCTCAGAAGAACTCCTCCAGAGATGTCCCCCAACAGGCATCAGAAATTGCCCTGCAGGCTGGAGCATCATCAAGGCTGATTCAAACTCCAGACATCATTTGCCAAACGTGCCGTCTTCGGCCTGGGTTTCAGGCGTGTGTGGGAACTGGGGAAAAGAGGCCGGCGAAGAAGGATAGGTGGGGTGGCGGAGAGAGCCCTAGCGGAGGGGGCGCGGACCCAGCCGCGCAGCGCGCTCTCCCTCCGGGCTTGCAGTGCTTGGCTCAGCCCACGCGCCTCCCTCAGCTCTCTCCTCCGCCCCCCTTCGCCCTCTCCATTTCCCTCCCTTTCTCCTCCTCCTCCTCCTGCAGCCGCGGCCGCTGCCAGACCTCGCCAGTTCAGACCCACGGGGCTGCCCTCCCCTGCATTCTCCCCTCGCTGCCCGGGCCCGGAGCGCAGCGCTGCCGCGCAGGTAGGAGCCCCCGACTCGGGGGTCACACCATTGCGCCCAGTGCCCGCAGGGCTGCGCGCTGGCGAGTAAGTGGGGTGTCCTGAGGGGTGCAGTGTACCGGAGAACTGACCCAGACTTTGCAGGATCTCTCAGGCAGAGAGGGAGGTGGAGGTGTTCGGTCTCTGAATGCGATCTGTCAGTATGTGCGAGTACCAGGTGACATCTGTTTGTATGGGCATGTGTGTGCGCGCCAACAATCATCAGACCGGGCTTCGCCCATAAACCAGGTTTGTTAAATTTTCAGGGGCTAATGTGTGAGATTTAAGACGCACCTGGATTCCATAGGAGCTGGTTAGAATCTGGAGCGCTGAGCAGCTCCGGGGAATGCCTCCTGTTAGCCTACTGTTAAGAAAAGGGACCTCACTTCACTGGGGGAGCCAGGCCCGCCACCCCGAAACTGGTACCTTGGGCTTCGTTGTGGTCCCCCGGTTGCGGCACTAGGCAGCCCCATTCCTGAAGGTAGCATGTCATGTCGAGGACCGAGGGACTAATAAGGCACAAGGAAAGCAGACGCACCTCCACACAACCTGGCGCTTTTAAACAAAGCTGTGCGCAGAGAGCGGAGTGAAACACCACTTTGAGAGTTTGTGCTGGGGAATGTGAGAAGGAACTCTGAGAGGCAGGTATTCTATTAGAACTGGGAGGAGATTGCCCCCTGAGTTCTGTTGTGGTGTTTTGTTTTGTTTTTTAAGTTTGATGCCAATGTATTCATATTGGTTCGCAGGTATTTCTACAGAGCTGTGCAAAGAACTTAACTAGCTTGAGGTGAGCTTATAGGGAAAACTCTTAACGTTAAAGAGAGTAGGTTTGCTGCCCCACCTCCACTCTCTCAAACCAAAGAAATACATTAAATAAATTAAATAAATACATATACACTCTCTCTTTTGAAATTAATTACCCTCTATTCTTTTCCGTCGCCTCCGTTCTGGAGCCTGTTGTGTAGGTGCAGTATAAAAGGTACGCTGTGTGTCCTTTGTATATATTGAGCGCAGCCGGATGGAGCGAAGTGAAATGCAATTCTGCAGCCCTGTTACAGACTTTGGTGCCTCGTTTGGCCACAGGAAGGTTAAGGAGGGAGAGGGGAAGAGAAAGCAGATTTGAAGTTGGGTTTGGTGGAGCCTCAGCTTCCCCGCCCTCCCTTCCTCGCTTGTTACTTCACAGCTAAAGTTTTATTTACCCCGCAGCTGATACTAAGCATCAGTTTGTCCTGTGTTTTCTTTGAGATTCACGATGTTGAAAGCCCTTTTCCTAACTATGCTGACTCTGGCGCTGGTCAAGTCACAGGACACCGAGGAAACAATCACGTACACGGTAAGGGGTGATGGGATTTGAGATAAGTGCTGTTCAGCAAGATTCTGTGACACAAGGGAGACTTTATCCACTTCTACCGGTGTAGGTGGGCTGCACTCTGTAGGGGGTAATAAATGACGCGTTAGCAGGGTTCACGTTTGATTCCTTGTAAATTGCTGGTGGTCCTTTCAAAAGTTCATTTAATCACCAATTGAGATAGGGACCAAAATGTAATGATTTGTGTAAGGCCAAAAAGAGAGAATCCTTTTGAAACAAAAACCAAAGTTACATGTTTCCAACACACTCAATAAATTAATGGGTGTAAGGGATTGGAAACCTTGGATTCCTACATACATGCAGATGAAACCAAAACTTGCAGAGAAATACTGGAATCAAAAAAGAAAGTTAAACATCACAAAAGCACTTTGCCTCATCTTTACATGCAACTTATGTTCTCAGGTAAGTGGCCTCTATTGACTTTATAAAGACTAATATTCATTTATAGTATAATTGATATCTCATATAAATACCCTTGACATAGACTTTATGTGTTACCAGGATGTGGTATTTGCTCAAGTGGTTTCAAAGTGCATTGTGTGAAATTTGATTCTGCATTTTCTAATTAGCATATCTGATATTTCCAAATAACACTTGATTAATGAATTGCATGGGTATAACCAATGATTATTACAATATTGAAAATAGTATCTGACCTCTCCCACTGCCAGGCAGGGATGTGGTGAGAACAGAGGGCAGTACTTACCTCACTTCTGGTGAGTTTAAACCTCTGTTTTGTGTTGCCTACTCTTTAATCAGTGTTGTAAGGCAAATGACATTTGTTCTGGATCAGAATGTGAAAAACATATTTTTTTACTTGTTCCCAATTTAAAATTAAGTAATCCTTCTTAAAAGAATGTGAAAAAAAAAAAAACCTTAATAAAACTCTTTAAAGTGAGCATTATTTCTTTTTTTTTTTTTTTTTTTTTTTTTTGGTACCATATTATCCCTAGAATGATAGTAATCATCTGGCAAATGTTCCTTGTTGCTGTTCAGATCAACTATAAATCAAATAAGGTTTAATATAAATATTTTGTTAACTTAATAGTGAACATAATTGCTTCCTCTGCTGAAGATAAATAAAGCAAGAGAAATGAATACATGTGTTGTTTATCTTCAACTGAAAATGTTTTGTTATTCAAGCTAAACTTACTACCTTCTTAGGAAGCTAAAATTAAATTAGCTACCCACTTTTATATTCATCTAATCAAAGATTTTATTGCTTTTATAATTGCTTGTCTTATACCTCCTTCCCTTTGTTAATCATCTAAATCTTATTCAACTTTAGCAGAGAAAGTTCCGTACGGATTACACACTTGTTTTAAGACTACTAACTAGGGTTCACTATTATGACAACAGATTTCCCAGATATGGCATGATTTTAGTGCTAAGATTAGGTCTATTCTCTTTCAAATTGTGTATGCCTAATAATTCATGGTTAAAGGACAAGATGTAACTGTTTTTTAAGTACCCCACTGTGGAGACATTATCTCCTTTCATCCTCACAGCAAAGTCTGAGGTAAGTGGAATCATCTTCCTTCTGCTGATACAAGAACTGAAGATCTGGGAGAGTATCTCACTTGCTTCATGCTACACAGCCAGCAAGTGGTTAGCTAAATTCACTCTAGGCTTGTATAATAGTAGACCCATATTAAAGGTACTGGAACTAAATACCCAAAACAAACTGCAAGTCTTTTCTATTAACATACAGATTATTGAAGTGAACTGTCATTTTGCCTAGCTTGAAAGAGGTACTTTTCAGAAGGATGGGCTCATATCCACAAGACAGTATTCCCCTTCCATATTAAAGATAGGGTCCATTCAGTTATTTACTCGCTAAGTATCTGCTATGTGCATAAACAGCTTTCATTACTATCAAAAGAATTAAGTTTATTTGTTTACTAAGAAAATTCAGACTTTAACCTCAGGGAATTTACCCTGGGAAGATACTATTAAAAAACCACAAAGTTCCGAAGCAAGTACAAATAATATTATTATGCAGATTAGATTATATAAATTGCTAAAGCAATAGAAAAGCAAGGGGGTAATTAATGGCAGTGCTGGCATATTGGGGGAGATAGAACTCTGTGCTGGTTCTTGAAGGAAGTAATGACTTTGGACTAATCTAGAAAGGCTGAATAGGCACCTGAATCAGAGAAAAAAAAAAGTGGCATAATCAAAGTCTAGAAGTGAAAACAACAAAACAAGTCCAAGAGGTGAAAAGATCAGATGGGCTGGAGCTGAGTAGTAGGGAGAACCTGGAGATAATAATAATGGGAGATGAGAGGTCTGCCGGCCACTGTGATCTCTTAGATAGGGGAACAACATAATCAAGAGAACAAGAAAGATTGCCATGGAGACTGCATGTACCATGTGGAGATATGGAGACCATCTAAGGAGCCTTGCCTACTCATGAGGTCAGGAAGGCTTATACTAATTGGTAGATATAGGAAATGGACACAAAATCAGCAGAACTTGAAGGAAAATAATTGGAAAAGTCAATGCTGATGTCAAAATTTTAATCCTGGGTCCCGAGGATGGTGGTGGTACCTTGCTTGAACAGTGTTGGGAAAACTAGGAAGAATGAGTTTGGGAGATAAAGTAAGTTTGGTGTTTACCCTAAGTTTCAGATATCAATAAAATATCTACACTGACCTCTCTGTCTCCGTTCAGCTATTTACTTGCCAAGCATCTGTTGTGTGCATAAGCATCTCTCAGCTCTATTAAAAGAATTTGTTTATTTTTTATTTACTCTACCTTTGCTCAATATTTCCTGAAGCATCTTTCTTCTTTTCTCAAGAAGTAGCCTTTGCTAAGTGAAATAAGCCAGTCAGAGAAAGACAAGTACCATATTATTTCACTTATATGTGGAATCTAATGAACAAAATAAACAAACAAAATAGAAACAGACTCATAGATACAGAGAACAGAATGACAGATGTCAGAGGGGAGAGAGTTGAGGGCAAGGTGAAAAAGGTGAAGGGATTCAGAAGAAAACAACAACCCTCAAACAACAGTATGGTGATTAACAGGGAAAGGGGTTGGGGACAGGCAGAGAGGGTAAAGGGGAGATAAATGGTGATAGGAGACTTGACTTGGGGTGGTAAGCACACAATGCAATATACAGATGATGTATTATTGAATTGTACACATGAAACCTATATAATTGTTTAACCAATGTCACCCCAATAAATTCAATAAAAAGTTAAATTAAATAAAAGAGGAGTAGCACATGAATGACCTGTATCAGAATCACCTGGGATGCTTGTTAGGCATTCATATTCCAGGCCTCCTACCTAGAATCCGATCTTTTGGGTAGAATCAGGAACCTGCATTTTAATAAGCATCCTAGGTGATTCTTTTTTTTTACTTATAAGAAATTTATTTATTTATTTACTTATTTTTTATTTTTATTTTTTTTATTAATTTATTTTTGTTACAGATGTTTCTCCTTTTTTCCCCATTGACACCCTCCTTCCCATCCCCCCCACCCAGTCCCCAGCTTTGTTGTCCATGTCCATCAGTTATGCGTACATGCCTATAAGTTCTGTGGTTTATCTCTTCCCTCCTCCCTCACCCCCTCTTCTGAGGGTTCTCAGTCCGCACCCCACTTCCACATCTCTGGGTCTACCCTGTTCCTCAGACTGTTATGTTCATTATATTCCACAAATAAGTGAGATCATGTGATATTTGTCTTTCTCTGCTTGGCTGGTTTCGCTTAGGATAATACTCTCCAGGTCCCTCCATGTCGTCTCAAAGGATAAGAGATCTTGCTTTCTTACAGCTGCATAGTATTCCATTGTGTATATGTACCACAGCTTTTTTATCCATTCGTCTACTGATGGACACTTTGGCTGTTTCCAGATCTTAGCTATTGTAAATAGTGCTGCTATGAACATGGGGGTACATATATTCATTCTGATTGGTGTTTCAGCCTTCTTAGGGTATATTCCTAGAAGTTGGATCACTGGGTCAAATGGCAATTCAATTTTTAATTTTTTGAGGTAACACCACAGTGTTTTCCATAGTGGCTGCACCAGTCTGCATTCCCACCAGCAGTGTACTAGAGTCCCCTTTTCTCCACACCCTCACCAACACTTGTTTGATGATTTGTTGATGGCAGCCATTCTGACAGGTGTGAGGTGATACCTCATTGTTCTTTTAATTTGCATCTCTCTGATGATTAGTGATGCTGAGCATTTTTTCATATGTCTCTTGGCTATTTGTATGTCCTGTTTGGAGAGGTGTCTCTTTAGGTCCTCTGCCCATTTTTTAATTGGGTTCTTTGTCTTCCTTTTGTTGAGTTGTATGAGCACTCTATATATTTTGGAGATTAACCCCTTATCTGATGTATCATTGGCAGTTATGCTCTCCCATTCAGTGGGTTCCCTTTCCATTTTGATGGTTGTTTCTTTTGCTGTGCAGAAGCTTTTGAGTTTGATGTAGTCCCATGTGTTCATTTTTTCCTTTGTTTCTGTTGTCTTAGGTGAAGTATCAGTGAAGATTCTGCTGCGTATGATGTCCAAAATTTTGTTACCTACATTTTCTTCTAGGATTTTTATGGATTCACGAGTCACATTTAAGTCTTTTATTCATTTTGAGTTTACTCTTGTGTATGGTGTAAGCTGATGGTCTAGTTTCATTTTTTTGCATGTAGCTGTCCAATTTTCCCAACACCATTTATTAAAGAGGCTGTCTTTACTCCATTGTATGCTCTTGCCACCTTTGTCAAATATTAATTGAGCATAATGTCTTGGGTCAATTTCCAGATTCTCTGTTCTGTTCCACTGGTCTATATGCCTGTTCTTGTGCCAGTACCAGGCTGTTTTGATTACAGTAGCTTTGTAGTATAACCTGATATCCAGTATTGTGATCCCACCTACTTTGTCCTTCTTTTTCAAGATTGCTGTGGCTATTCGGGGTCTTTTTTGGTTCCATATGAACTTTTGAAGTATTTGTTCTAGTTCTGTGAAATATGTCATTGGTATTTTGATGGGGATTGCATTGAATCTATAGATTGCTTTGGGTAGTATGGACATTTTAATGATGTTAATTCTTCCAATCCATGAACAAGGTATGTGCTTCCACTTTTTTATATCTTCCTCTATTTCTTTTTTCAATGCCCTGTAGTTTTCTGCAAATAGGTCCTTTACTTGTTTGGTTAAGTTTATTCCTAGGTATCTTAATTTTTTTGCTGCAATGGTAAATGGGATTGTTTTTTTAGTTTCTCTTTCTGTGAGTTCATCATTGGTGTATAAGAATGCCGTCGATTTCTTGACGTCAATTTTGTATCCTGCTACTTTGCCAAATTCATTTATTAAGTCTAGTAGATTTTTTATAGCGTCTTTAGGGTTTTCCATGTATAATATCATGTCATCTGCAAATAATGACAGTTTCACTTCCTCCTTTCCAACTTGATCCCTTTTATTTTTTCTTCATGTCTGACTGCTGTGCCTAAGACTTCCAGTACTATATTAAATAAGAGTGGCGAAAGTGGGCATCCCTGTCTTGTTCCTGTTCTTAAGGGAAATGTTTTTAGTTTTTGCCAATTGAGTATGATGTTGGCTGTAGGTCTTTCATATATGGCCTTTATTATGTCGAGATATAATCCCTCTATTCCCATATTGCTGAGCATTTTTATCAGAAATGGGTGCTGGATTTTTTCGAATGCTTTTTCAGCATCTATTGATATGATCATATGGTTTTTATCTTTCATTTTGTTTATGTGGTGTATCACATTTATGGATTTGCGAACATTGAACCAGCCTTGCATCCCTGGGATGAATCCCACTTGGTCATGGTGAATAATTTTTTTGATGTATTGCTGGATCTGATTTGCTAGTATTTTGTTCAGGATTTTGGCATCTATGTTCATCAGGGATATTGGCCTGTAGTTTTCTTTCTTTGTAGTGTCTTTTTCTGGTTTTGGAATTAGAATTATGCTGGCTTCATAAAACGAGTTTGGAAGTCTTCCTTCTTCTTGAATTTTTTGAAATAGTTTGAGGAGAATGGGTGTTAGTGCTTCTTTGCAGGTTTGGTAAAACTCCCCCGTGAAGGCGTCCGGGCCTGGGCTTTTGTTTGCTGGGAGAGTCTTGATTACATCTTCAATTTCCTTAGTTATTATTGGACTGTTCAAGTTTTCTATCTCTTCCTGGATCGGTTTTGGAAGACTATGTGTTTCTAGAAATTTGTCCATTTCGCTTAGATTGTCGAATTTGTTGCCATATAAATGTTCATAGTATTTGTTAACGATCCTTTGTATTTCTGTGGTGTCAGTTGTTACTTCTCCTCTTTCATTTCTGATTTTGTGTATTTGGGTTCTCTCTCTTTGTTTCTTGGTGAGTCTAGCTAAGGGTCCATCAATCTTGTTTATCTTTTCAAAAAACCAGCTCTTTGTTTCATTGATCCTTTGAATTGTTTTTTTTGGTCTCTATGTCATTTATTTCTGCTCTGATCATTACTATTTCCTTCCTTCTACTTGCTCTGGGGTTTTCTTTTTGTTTGCTTTCTAGTTCTTTAAGTTGTGAAGTTAGATAGTCTATTAGAAATGTTTCTTGTTTCTTGAGGTAGGCCTGTAGTGCTATGAACTTCCCTCTCAGGACTGCTTTCACTGCATCCCATAGATTTTGTGTTGTTGTGTGTTCATTTTGATTGGTTTCCAGGAAGTTTTTAATTTCTTCCTTGTTCTCCTCGGTAACCCATTCATTGTTTAATAACATGCTATTTAGCCTCCATATGTTCAAATGTCTTTGCATGTTCTTGTTGCAGTTGATTTCTAGTTTCATGCCATTGTGATCTGAGAGATGCTTGATATGATTTCAGTCTTCTTGAACTTGTAAAGACTTTGTTTGTGTCCCAACATGTGGTCTATCTTTGAGAATGTCCCATATGCACTTGAGAAGAATGTGAATTCTGCAGTTTTGGGGTGTAATTCTCTGTAGATATCTATAAATCCATTTGGTTTCATGCTTCATTTAGAGTCTCTGTTTCCTTGTTAATTTTTTGTCTAGAGGATCTATCCAGTGATGTCAGCGGGGTGTTGAAGTCCCCTGCTATGATTGTATTGCTGTCAATTTCTCCTTTGAAGTCCTCCAGAAGATTTTTAATATATTTTGGTGCTCCTATATTGGGTTCATATATGTTTACCAAGGTTATACCTTCCTGTTGGATAGATCCTTTCAATATTATGTAGTGACCTTCTTTGTCTCTAGTTATGGCCTTCATTTTGAAATCTATTTTATCAGATATGAGTATTGCTACCCCAGCTTTTTTTTCCTTTCTGTTTGCTTGGAAGATTTTTTTCCATCCCTTCACTTTCAGCCTATGTGAGTCTTTTGTGAGGTGGGTCTCTTGTAAACAACATATATATGGGTCATGCTTTCTTATCCAATCCGCTACTCTGTGTCTTTTGATCAGGGCGTTCAGTCCATTTACATTTAAGGTGATTACTGATATGTACTTATTTATTGCCATTTTTGTTTAGTGTGGTTCTATTTTCCTTCCTATTTCTTCTACTAATTACAGCAGTCCTTTTAACATTTCTTGCAGTACTGATTTGGTGCTAATGTATTCCCTTAGCCTTTTTTTGTCTGGGAAGCTCTTTATTTGACCTTCTATTTTGAATGATAGCCTTGCTGGGTAGAGTAGTCTTGGATTCAGATCCTTTTTCATGATCCTTTTTCAAGGTCATGTTTTTCATGACCTTGATTACTTCATGCCATTCCCTTCTGGCCTGTAGTGTTTCTGTTGAGAAGTCAGATGATAGCCTTATGGGGGTTCCTTTATAGGTCACCTGTTGCTTATCTCTTGCTGCCTTTAGGATTCTCTGTTTGTCTTTAATTTTTGGCATTTTAATTACTATGTGTCTTGGTGTGGACCTGTTTGCGTTCTTCTTACTTGGGGCTCTTTGTGCTTCTTGAACTTGAATGCCTTCTTCCTTCAACAAATTAGGGAAGTTTTCTGTCACTATTTCTTCAAATATATTCTCTAACCCTTGCTCATTTTCTTCTTCTTCTTCGGGGACTCCTATGATGCGAATATTATTACATTTCCAGTTGTCCCACAGTTCTCTTAAGCTGTCTTCCTGTTTTTTAATTGTTTTTTCCTTTTGGTTTTCTGATTGGTTGATTTTTTTCTACCCTGTCTTCTAATTCACTAATCCAGTCCTCAGCTTCCTCTACTCTGCTGTTTAGTCCTTCCAATGTGTTCTTTATTTCTGCTATGTCATTCTTCATTTCTTCTTGGTGCTTCTTGATTTCCAATTGGTTGACTTCAATGTTTCTATGTCTTTACTCATGGTGTTGATGTCCTTACTCATGCTGTTGAGCTTCCTCAAGACCATGGCTCTGAATTCTAGCTCTATTAACTTGCTTAACTGCATTTCATGTATCTCATCTTCAGTAGAGGTCTCTTGTTCTTTCATTTGGGATTTGCTTCTTTGTTTCACCATTTTGGCTATCTCAGTGGGTTTTGGAGTCTGCCAAGTTTTCCCTGTGGATGTTGGTGTTCTGCTGTTTGTGGCTCCCTCTACTGGGTTTGGATGAGCATGGGAGGACCCACGTTAAACACCACTGTCAAGTCTTACTTTCCTGGGTAGATTTGCAAGCTCAGGAATGGTTAAGTTATCCTCTGGCTTTTTGCCTAGAGGCTATTAGTCGTGGTTACCTGAAGAGCCTTGGGTTCTCAGTTGAATGAAAACCTCCCTCAGGTGTTCAGTGTAAGAGGATTTCCCGAGGGTGGGGCAGATGCTGGTAATTAATGAGCCTCAATTTGCATTTCAATGGCCCACCTGGGTGGGGTTGAATCTCCAAGGGAGGGGCTGCTGCCTCTCCCCAGAGCCCTGGGAAGAAGTAAGATGGCCACTGTCCTTTGTGGCCGCAACTCAGCAAAATCTCTGAGCACCCTCCAGATCCCAAGTGTCCCCACACAGTTCCAGTCCAGTCCACCCTCCCTCTGCTGGAGCCCAAGGTGACTGGCTGTGGCTATTTTAGCTCTCTGTCCCAGACCTGTGCACTGTGGAGCGGGCTTGGGAATTTAACCCCAAGGGTGCTGCTCACAGCTAAGTCCACTGCTGTCCGTGAGCTCCCAGCCCCCCTCTCACACCTCTGCAATCCTACCAGCATTGATTCAGTGTCCCTGGTTATATGGTCCTCGCAAGCTGCTTTTCTGTTGCTTTTTCCCAATGATCTGTCTTTATTTTAGTTGTAATTCCAGTTTGGTCCTGGGAGATGGTCTGTGTAGCTTCCGTTCACTCTGCCACCATTTTGGAATCCTCCTAGGTGATTCTTAACCATAATACAGTTTGAGATTCACTGACCTGCAGTAAGAATTCAGTCCCTGTCTGTCCAAAAGAAAGGCTTCCCAGATTTGGCCCTGCCTCCCTCTCTAACCACCCACACAGAACTACTTGCAGCTCCTCCCCTCTGTAACAATTTTACTCCTGTAAGTCCCCATTCACTTGTGGCCTCTTCCATAGAGCCTTTCCTTCCACCCTGTTATACCCACCCACATCCCCGGGCAGAGTCCACGACTCCTACATGCATACTTGTGTCATGGCACCTAACATCTTGCTACAACTTGTCTACCTGTCTGTCTCTTCTTCTGGCCTATGAGCTGCTTGAAGACAGGTACAAGGTCTTCATGATCTTTGCATTCCCAGGAACTAGGATGGTGCCTTGTGTGAGAAGGTACTTGATAGATGGTTCAGTGATAACGAGAGGACCTGTAGGAACTGAAACAAGGAGGTAGGCCAGGGTGTGAGAGGTGGCTCTGGACTGAGCTGAACAGGAATAATAAGGAAAGCCAGGTGCTAGAATGCTCTAAGAGGATTTAGAGAAAGAAGGAAAAGTCAAAGGCTGAAAAAAAGAACTTGGTGAAATATATGTATTGGTAAAATTTACCATGTGGAAGAAGAAGCAAATAAAGCATAAAAGAGCAGAACAGTCAGAGAGATTGGAAAATAGTATAAAAACAGGAAAGAATTCCAAGATGGTCATGGGTGACTATACCAAATGCAACAGTAGAGTAGAGGCAGCTGGTGATTGAGAAGGGACAGATTTGTCTTTTTAAAATAAAGAAAAAACTAGAGAATATCAAACCACCCATCTCATCATCTATCTAGAATTCTAGTGCAAAGATTGTTGCCATAAGAATGAAGCTTTGAGAGTGACTTCCTAGGGACTGGATACACCAACTAACTGTCTCCTGGCCCCATCTTGATGTTTTCTTCACAGCAATGCACAGATGGATATGAGTGGGATCCTGTAAGACAGCAGTGTAAAGGTGAGCCAACTTCAAAGACTTCCCATGTGAACATAGCTGTCTGTGTCACTCTTCCTATCCTGTTAGTATACAGAAAGGGCATGAGCATATATGTACATGTCCGGTTTTCCCCTTAAGAAGATTCTTGACTTATTTTATTACTTACCACAGATATTGATGAATGTGACATTGTCCCAGACGCCTGCAAAGGTGGAATGAAATGCGTCAACCACTATGGAGGATACCTCTGCCTTCCTAAATCAGCCCAGATTATTGTCAATAATAATGAACAACCTCAGCTAGAAACACCAGCAGCTGAAACTGTGGGTGCAGCCGCAAATGCAGCCGCAACCTCAGGTACAGCTGGGGGTGTAGCAGCCAGTGGTATGGCATCCAGCGCAGTAATGCCTGGGACTGGTTATGTTGCCAGTGCAGCTGCAGTTGCAGGCCCAGAAGTGCAGACTGGCCGAAATACCTTTGTCATCCGGCGGAACCCAGCTGACCCTCAGCGTATTCCCTCCAACCCTTCTCACCGGATCCAGTGTGCAACAGGCTATGAGCAGAGTGATCATAACATCTGCCAAGGTAAGCATGACTTCTTATACTAACCAGAAGGTTCTTGCCCAAGTGCACCTCGTGATGAAAATAACAACTCACGAATTTTTGACATTTTCCCACATGTGCCAGACATTGTGCTAAATGCTTTGCCTGTATTATTGTATTTTATCATCACAACTAAAAGATAGTTGCTGCCCACGTAGTCATTATTTTACAAATGAGGAAACTGTAGCTCAGAGAGGTCATCAGTGGTTCCCAACTTTAGCTGCACATATTTAGGGTCACTTGGGAGCCTTTAAAACTCCTCTATAGCCCAGGCCAGTTTGTCTCAGTGGTTAGAGTATTACCCATGGACCAAAGGGTTGTGGCTTCGATTCCCGGTCAGGGTCATGCGGGAGGCAACCAATTGATGTGTCTCTCTCACATCAATGTTTCTCTCTCTCCCTCCCTCCCTTCCACTCTATCTAAAAAAAAAAAAAAAAAAAAAAAATGAATGGAGAAGTATCCTTGGGTGAGGATTAACCAAGAAAAAAAAAAATACTCCTCTATGTCCAAGCCACACCCTGGCCCAATTAAATAACAATCTCTGGGGTGGGTTCCAGGCATCAGTATTTTTTAAAGTGCCCCACGTGGTTCCAGTGTGCAGCCAAGTTTGAGAACCTGGGGTGACACAGGTGGTGAGTGCAGAGCCGGCCTTCAGACCTAGGCAGGCAGGGCTACAGTCACAGCTGTCAGAAGGAGCAATCAGGTTATTTATGGGAATTTGAAATTGTTCTGCCAAGCTACTCCATAAATATCCCCCTTTGGGTTTTCAAGCTTTCTTTTCATTGAACTTCCCACTGACTTTTTTTCCTTATTGTGGAATAAAGAAATGGGGCTCCTGCTTCTCAGTACCGCTGAGGGAAGGGAGTCTCTCCCACTCATATTCATATGCCTTTTAAAGCTCTCATTTGAACACATTTCACTTATATCATTTGCACCATGGCACCATCTGCCTGGGTTTTTCTGTTTATTGTCACTGTATTCTAGAAACAGCTGCAGACTCATGCTAGCAAAGCAATAAGAATCTTGGGCTTTGAAGACACGTAGGATATTGGATAACTAGACTGTGCTAAGAGATTCTGTTTCCCTCTTCCTATTTAACAAACCCTTTCAGATCTGCTTGATGTAGAGATTGTGTTACTGAGATAGGTCACAGGAGTCCCAGACTCCTTTTTCACTGCAGGGCTCACTGAGTAGACCCCGTATTATACCATAAATGCCCCGGGACACATTGGTCAATGGAAAGACATTCTACCTGCTCATGAGTGAAGAAGAGAGCACCTTCCTCCCTCGACACTGAGGGGTTCAATTGGGATCACCTAGCTGATGCATTAAGTGAGAAAAGCATCTTCTGGTCCCCTGGGACGCTGCCCCTTATTCACCAGTGTTGAGTTTTATCTTCTGTATGAGAGTAGATTTTAAATGGCTTATAAATGAAGTAAGGAAAACTATCGTACTCTGACTTTTATTATTTTATATCTTGTGTTCAAATTTTAAGTACCCCACAACAAGAGCTAACCCACGCTGTGATGGTGTCACTTTTCACAGAGCCCAGCATATTAGCATCTGTTTTGTGTTACTGTCATGAGTCAGAATTCCAGTATTGATGATGAATGCCTCAACATCTGATATTTAATTTAAGGATTATGTCAAGGAGATAACCTCATGAGGTTATTTTATATGTATGCATTTGAGTGAATATTGATTAAAAATACCTGAGTTTATTTAAGACACCAACTTTTAATTGTTATTGAAATACATAATTATATTGGAAGGTTTGGTGGTATTTTTCCCTGAAATGTTTTGCTGAAATTTTTTAAGTATGACTTTTATATGCTGAATTATTTTTTATACTTCAGATGTATATTTCACTGGTACTTAGAAGAAAAAAAAACACACAAATAAATGAATGAGTTATATCCCAAAGTAGTTTATAGTCCATCATTGACAACTGTGGTTGAATTTAAGAATGATGCCTATAACCAAATGATTAAGTCTAGAATAAAATATATTCAGAATTTACAATATTCACATTGGTTACAATAGAAACTGTATAATAAAATGTGAATAATAAAAATGAAATCCTATTTAATTTTTCTTAAAATGATTTAGACTATCTTACAAAGTTACTTTTCACATATTAAAACATTTATACTTCTTACTTGCTTGGAAAATTTTTATAGTTATAAGCTAAAACTATTACATGCCTTGCTTATGGTAGATGCTAAATATATGCTTATTGATTGCACACAGGGTGTTTCCCACCCAAACTATTCTGCATAATTCAACCAATTTCTAAAACTTGGGATGGGGGGGCAGTCTGTATCATTTGAAGCAGGGTTAAAAGTTTTTTGGATGACTTACGACTTAAATTGGATTTATTCCCACCTCACAAATTTTACAAAGTGCCCACAAATGTGGATTTACTTAATTGTTGATAAAAGGGGCTTATTTCATATGATAACAGCAGGATAATCTGTCTAGGGAATCTAACAAGTCAAGTCACACTTATGCTCATTTATTATTGAGCTAATCAAAGATGCAGTCCAGCTTCTTCTAATTGCCTACAGATGTATGACATTCCCATTCCAGGCCAGCAGCACAAAATAATGTTTTATAACCAATGTGAAATAGTGGGGACCTCTGCTTAAAACAATAATGTGCTCTAAGGACCTCTATTACTGACATCATTGTGGAGTTTGAGGAGCCTTTTGTTTTAATAAAGATCTCCACTCCCTTTTAAATATTGCATACTTATGCCTAGTAATCCAAACACATATACCATGGTTGCTGGATTGGAATAAATGAATGCCTGCAGATGAGACATATTTGAATAAAAATTATTTCTTTTTTCCACATATATTTTTCAACAGGTACAGTTTATCATTACATAACCTAAAGCTGAGGACATCTTTATGTAATGGCTGAAATCTGTACTGTGTTTCAGTGTTATAGTCAATTGTGCCTTTGAATGCACTATTACCAATCATAGATGGCACCTAATAATTTAAATACCACTAAATATTTTTAAATATATTCTATTTCATAAATATATATATTTAACCACCTGTCCGCATTTTAACATTTAATAAAAACATGATCCTTTTATTCCTTTTCTTAAATTTTTCCAGAGTTTTTCAATTTTGTGCAAAAACAAGGGGTTTAAAATGCAACATAACATCCAAATGTCAATTCATAGTGAACAGGTTTCTTTTCAGGTAATTTTTGTCAACTGAGGGTAATGCTGGGGGAACCATTCCCACTGAGAATTTCAAATGACAGGTGGCAGCTATAAAATTACATGAAAATCATTTCAGTGTTACATACCTGGAATCATGTATAAATAAAGTTTTATAAATTAATGGTTTCTTCATGAGCTATCACCTGCCTCAAAGACAACAGATATTCATCTCCTCCAAAAGAAAGTTGAATGAATGGGGGATATACTGGAACACATTAATGACTCACTTTATTTCCCTACATCTTTAGTGCATAGTCTCTATGTAATCTTCATCAAAGGAGATGGAGTTAAAATCACTAGTTCAAGATGAGAAAGGCTTTTTTAAATCATATATCACTTTCTAAGAGTCCATTTTTATAGGAAAATATAAAATATTTGGGAACTGACGAGAGAAAGCAATTGCCCAGTCTGAAGAAATTTGTTTATGTGATTGAACTTTTGAAAAAGTAAACACCGGGTATTTTGTATAACTAGTAATTAAGCCATTACTAAACTCATTCAGGATTTATAAGTATCATTAATAACTTGCTAAAGAAACTGTGCCATCAAAAAAAAGAAGAACTCAATACAAATGCTTAATGAAGCTCATTATGGAGCCAAATCCAGAATGGAGTACCTGGTTTGTATTATATAAGGTGAGAAATGTGAAAACATACCCTAGAGTTTCCAACTACCCCTGTGTACCTGAGAGTGTTCTGGTTTGAAAACTGAAAGCCCCACAACCCTGGAAATGCCTCAGTCCTGGGCAAATGGGATGGTTGATCATCCCAGCACACCCCCAATAACCAAATCTCCTGTACCTCACAGCAAGAGTGAGACAGTCCCAATATTAGAGCTATTTCTTTTTCAGGTTAAGGCATTGTTTGTCCAATAGGACTGTGTTTTCAAGTTTGTTTTAAACTTTCAAAAACTAAACCTCATTGATGTGTATGTCCCTGGACAGAGCCTTTCTTTTCAGTTGTCAGAACCCCACTTGCCAGTCTCTCAATGAGCTGGTTTCTACTTTGTTCTAGAGTGCATGTGCAGGATACCTAGACATCAGCACCTGCACACTTAGATACACAGCAGTGAGCTCATCTTACCATATTACTGCAGGGAAAGATTTTACCACTCAGCCAAATTAAATGCCATGCTTCAACTATAAAGCTTTGTTTGCCACAATTTTTTTTAGCTATATTTTCAATTATTTTATTTTGTTTTTATCTTTATTACCTATGACACAGAAGCAACTAAAATGCTAAAAAGAAAAAAAAATGCCTTTTATAAAGCCTAAAGGAACAAAAAATTATACTCAGGGTTAGAAAACTACACTCTTGCCTGGCTGGTGTGGCTCAGTGGATTGAGCGTTGTCCCATGGATGAGAGGTTCTGGTTCAATTCCCAGTCAGAGCACATGCCTGGGTTGTGGGCTCTATCCCCAGTGGGGGATATGCAGGAGGCAGCCGATTGATGTTTCTCTCTCACATCGATGTTTCTATCTCTCTCTTCCTTCCTCTCTCTCTAAAAAAAATGAATGAAAACATTTCTTTTTTAAACTACACTCTTGGGGACCATCTATTATCTTCCACACATTGCTTTATAAACACAAGGATAACTATTTTGAAAAAGGGTTATTATCTATACATCTACTTTAAAAAAGATATACTTGAACTAACACGTACAGATTCTCAGATGCTAGGAACATGTTTCTTTGACTTCTTTCATTTGAAACTTAAATGATCTCATATCCAGAAGAGGATTTATAAATTATAGTGCAATCAAGTGGCTTAGCATTCGTGGCATTGTCATTATAAAACAACTTCCAAACACTGTCCTTTTGTTGATCCTCACTAATGTCTTTAGGGTTTCTGGTTGCTTTTGTTGATTTGTGAGGAAATGCTTAATTTTTATTACATATAATTATATAGCACCCCCCCCCAAAGAGCTTTGATCTCAGAAAATAGATATTTTGCACAAGGAAGACTGTAATCAAGACAATTATGATATTAACAGAAAAGAAATACTTCAATCAGAAAGTAAAATGGGTATTTAGCCTGCTTACAGTTCCTTGTTATTTTTAGTTGTTAATTACCTTTGAGTATCTGAAAATTCTCTAAAGCCACGTCAATAGATAGGAGTTAAGTTTATAGGGAAAGCTTCATTACTTTTTAAATAAGCTGATGCAGTATAACAGAAATAATTGATCTCCTCCTGAAAAATCTAGCAGTGTTTCATAATTTACTTTTCCAAATACTGTAGTCATTGGATTTCTAGTTATTTTAAGACACACTTTTAATATACATTTGTAAACAGTGTATAAAGGTATCTGATTCACGCACAGTGAGGAAGTGTCCTTAAAATTCCTTCATAAAAATTGAATGACAGCTATTTGAGGTGGAAGGATGGAAGAGACCAGTATGATCACTCTTACACAAAAGACTATGCTATATAACTGCCTAACTCAATGATTCCCAAAGTGTGGTCCCAGACTAGAAGCATTAGCATCATCCAGTAACATAAATGCAAAATCCTGGTCCCCATCAGACCTACTGAATCAGAAACTCTGGGGATGGAGCTCAGTTATCTGTGTTTTAACAACCTCATGATTTGGATCCCTGCTCAAGTTTGAAAACTAATATTCTAACTTAATCTTAACTTCAGGAAGCTGCATTTAGCTACAAAAATTAGAGGGCGGGGTCAGAATAATTTACATGGATATGGGAAGTAGTGAAGAGAAAACATCAAAAATATATATTCTGGCCCTGGCCAGTGTAGCTCAGTTGATTGGGTGTCATCCCATGCACCAAGAGTCACTGGTTCAATTCCTGATCAGGGCATATGCCCAGGGTTTTGGACTCGACTCCTAGTAGGGGCATGCAGGAGGCAGCCAATAGATGGTTCTCTCTCATCGATGTATATCTCTCTCTCCCTCTCCCTTCCTTATTCTCTCTCTCTCTCTCTAAAATCAATAAAACCATATTTATTTTTAAAATCTGAACCTGGGAAAACAGGTGTTCTGTTCACTGACTTGGCCTAATTTTTAATGTATATACACATTCTGCTTCTAGGATAGAATAACATTTCTAGTTTACTTTTCTTACCTTTTTTATTGTCATCACCAGTACTCATCCCTAACATGATTGGTCATGAGTCCTGGCTAGGTCTATATCCATGAACCAAGGACATGATATGTGCAATCTAGGGGAAAAGGTAAAGAAAGAAAACGAGATCTTACACTTCTCTATAAAACCTGCAGTTGTGAAATACTATAACTGCTCTTAAATTGTCAGTAGGTGAAACTCTAAGTTATGCTATGGGTATGGTGATATGATTGATGCTAAGAGATACCATATGCTCCATAGGCAGCCCTTTACATGCATGGCATAAACTTGTGAGATGAGGCAATGTTGTTTGGAGGTTCAGTTCATGAGTCACAAAAGAGCAGGTTGACTCTGACTTTGGCCTTAAAGCATCTTTCGGTTATCAAAATACCAGATGCACAGCTGACATCTCATTCTATTTAAACTCCATGAATATCATCAGATATTAGAAGAATATTCACATAAGTATCTTTTTTTCCATTCAAACTTGATCAAAGATTTACTTCCCATCAAAGACAAGAAGATTCTTGTTAAAACTAGTTAACACAATCTGTGAAATGAATTTCCTTTCCTCATAGAAATAACAAGAAGCAGATAAGAGTGGAATTGCAAGCCTGGGTAACTTCAAGAATGTGCACTGGTACTGGTTCATTCTTTTTTCTCCAGCAGAAAGTCTCAAACTCTATTCTCTAAAATCATCAAGTTGCCCCATTTATAAGGATTGCACTTGTTGAATTACTGGCATAATTTTATTCTTTGAAACCAGAGCAAACAAAATTTGCCCCAAATGTGTTTGATTTTGCATGAATGTACAAATAAGTAATTCATGACACATCTGAAATTCATTAGCCTGATGCGTTTTCCAGGAGGTAACTGCAAATTGCACGCTCAAAAATAAAACTGATCAAGAAAACAGCATTCAAATACTAGCAGAAGAAAATGGCTATCATTGCAAGAATTTAGCCCCAACTGCAGGCTTGTAACTTGAACCTAAATGATTTGTAAACATTTAATAAAAAAGTGAAGAAATTGCATGAAAGGAAGGCTGAGTACTAGGATACTGGCAGCAGCAATGACAGCTTATTGTCATCAATTTCATATGCCCACGATTAAAAGGAGGGAGACAGTGAATCGGTGTTATGTAAATGTATACTAAATAGACTAAAACTTTGAGATTTGGGCTAACTCAAATTCTAAAACTTGAACTACCTTTCAAATAATTGTACATCTATACTAGTCAAGGGTAACCAGGCAATATTGCAAGCGAAATTTATCAAACAGAACATAAAACCATTGGGTTAGTGTTCAATAAATTCAATCAAGTTTCAGAACCACTTTCTGTTGTAAGGCACTTGGATAGAATCCAAGTAGAAGGAAGGAGTAGTCATAATCTTTAGGGAAATTTGCATCATTGACCAATGAATTATCAAATAACCATAAGAGAAACAATAAGAGAAATAAACAGTTCAATAAAGTGAACACATGGTACATCACAAGAAGTACACAACAAATTGCCAAAAATAGAAGTAAAAGTAGTGTGTGACACAAGTAGCCTTACAATGTACTAAAATCCATATTTGGACAGAAAGAAAAAAAAAAACATATCTCCAGAAATGTGGTCAAGAGCAAAAGTCTGGTTCCTCCCTGGAATGGCCCATTTAGGAGAGAATGATATGGAGAAATTGGGGGGTCTGATGAGGAAATTGAGGTCCAAACAACAGAGGAAGTAATCATCCTGTAGCCAAGCAGAACAAACACAAAGCAGCACTTTGTCCAAGTTCCTTATGTCTTACAGGGGTTTCCCAGGAAAGTCCCTCAGAAGCAGTGTGCTGCGGATAGGGGTAGGTAGAGGGAGCCTGAATCAGAAAGTACATATGATGCGGAGCCACAGCAAACATCTATTACCAGGTCCATCTTCAGTAGCTCTCCCCAACGAAATACTAATGTGTTCCATCAGCTCTGTCTAAATATCTTCTCTAACTGTGTCCCATTTTACTTATTAATGAGTAGGCACTAAGCAAATGTTTGGTGTGTGTGTGTGTGTGTGTGTGTGTGTTTGAATAAATGAATGGTTTGGGTTTTTTTCCATCCTCAGCTGAGGATATGTTTATTGATTTTAGACAGAGAAAGAGAGAGAAAGAGAAACATTGATGTGAGAGAAAAACATTGATTGGTTACCTCCCATATGCACCCTGACCAGGGACAGAACCCTGAAGCCTGGGTGTGTGCCCTGAAGGGGAATCAAACCTGCAAACTTTTGGTGTATGGGATGATGCTCCAACCAACTGAGCCACCCGGGCAGGGTATGAATAAGTGAATGGTTTTTAATCATCAGAGAACTTAGGCTTAAAGTTTACTCTGAGTTCTAAAACTATCCTTGAAAATCAGCTATTGAGTACCATATGGATATAAGGTACATGTTATCAAATTTCTCATTAATTTTGGAGGGCTTAGGTATTTTGTGCCCATTTGGAGCTGAAAGAAGAAGCTATCAAGTCTATTCTTTATATCTTGGATTGTTAGGTTTTTAATAAACATTGGTGAATAAATAGGTTGCTGTTATTCCTAAAGCAAGACTAGTCATTGGAAATACTTAAAATCTGTTTACTTTCTGGCAAGCCATTTAACCAATGAATTCAGTTCTGTGTCAAATATATCCTTACTAGAAATCTAATGGTGAATAATGATGATAACAGTTGATTTGAAGAAATTTATGCTATTTGAAGTGAAAAATCATAAGGCTGGTAAATATTTATGTGAACTGTCTGATATTATGAAGAAACTCAAGACACTTGAAGCTCTATACAATAAGAATAAGAAAGGAGGAAGGCATCAAAACAATCTATCTTGGTCATTTCCCTCAACTGCAGGCCAGAAATTATCCTTCTAAAACCTACTTTGTTTAAATGCTAAAGGTTAGAATCCAGGAGAGTCACTTAGTTGGGTGTAGGTGACTTAAAGAAGCTCAGTTCTGATCTGTCCCAAAGTAGGAATAGCTTAATTGCTAGAGAAGTGAGAAGGAAATCCCTGGATCCCAGGGGCCCAGGAAGAAATAAAGAAGCTAGCTTACTGAAGGCCTCTTGAGAGCTGATAACTAGCTTACACTTGAACTGTAGGTGAAATAAGAGTGTGAAGTAGGGAATGGAACTAGAGACAGCCACTAAGAGCTATGTGTATAGCTTTATGTTTTCCCAGCTTAAGTGAGAATCGTGACAGGAATTGGTACTGCCTTTGTGCACATAGCTAAATCTCATAAAGCTCCAGGGACTGGAGTGAAATAAGTTTGGCCCTCTAAAGATCTGTATATGCTGCAAGGAATCTAATCCTATCTTCTTGAGTGCAGGTGTGGAACACAGTCCAAAATGGAAAACAACTCAAGGGGTCCTCTTCAGTGACCAGGTCTATCATGATCTGGATTAGAGAAGAATTTTTGTTCAATGGTGATTAGTTAGATTTCACTTGTGAAATGTTTTGCAGCCAAGCCCTCTTCTCATACATACATTCACAAAATGAGCATGCCATTAAATTGTTGACGTTTTTACTATTCACTGAAAAACGTAAATATCTCGATATCTTTTAATACACTAAAATTACAAAGAGCAGTATACCTCTGTTTTTTAGAGTCTGCTGTTGAATCTTTCAAATTGCTGTTGATTTCAAGAGGCTTCTTAGAGAATTAGATCAACTTTATTCATTTTTCTAAAATATGTGAGCAAGTTAGATACCTAGCATCATTCAATTTTGCAAAACCCACCAGTGAATTTTTTTTTCTAAACACAGCTTTCTGTAAGGCCTCAAGAGACACTGTCGTGTAAGAAGGTTTTTTCTCTCCTTATCCATATTCTTACCTGAGCAGTTTGTGATATCAAATATACCTCGTCTAAAATAGAAAGGACATTCCAAAAGAAGTTGTTAAAAGACACCTTAGAAACCTGTCCATGCAAGCTAACTGCACCCATTCTTGCCTAGATTTAGTTTATTCCAGCTATTTACTCTCATACACATGTATGCATACATATACCCACTCAAGTTCATGCCCATATATACACAGGTGCACAATCATACAATGCACCATTATTTTTGGTAGGAAAGTAACATGTACCAAAATTAAATTGATCAAAGCAGATACGCTTCTAAAATTATTCCAAACACAGTTGCCCTCTCATTATTCTCGTAAAGCCCACACTAGAACCTGCTTTCTAAATTCTATCTATCAACTTATGCACATGTATGCATAACTGATGGATGTGGACAACAAAGCTGGGGATGGGGTGGGGGGATGGGGAGGAGGGTGTCAATGGGGAAAAAAAGGAGAAAAATCTGTAACAAAAATAAATTAATTAAAAAAAGAAAAAGAAAAAAATAAATTAAATAAATAAATAAATTCTATCTATCACAAGAGAATAGGGCACCTTGGACAGCTACTATACAATGAAATCAACAAAGAAATTTGTTAGATGGAATATAAAAAGGGTCAACATAGTACAAGTAAAAGTTTTAAGGCATAACCTCTACAACTGTCTTGTCTTATACTTCTGCAGCATCCTGGACATTTCTTTACTAATCTTTCTTAGAGATTTACCTGGATTCCAACCTGACCCACCATTGTAATCTATAATGAGCAACTGAATTTTTAACAAAACTTTTTAGAGAAACCATTTTAGATTGGATTAGAAAATAACCTATCTGGGACTGACATTGAATCCCCAAGCTCTTTCATTCTTCAAACTTCAGTAAATTATATAGTCAGGAGATAGTTCAGAATAAAACACCACTGAAAAAGCAAAGCAGAAAATTCCAGTCATTCATGATTAATTAAACTTTCCCAGTAAGAGTTGTGGGCCTTTTTTGTAAAAATAGTTCATGGCCTGACGTATCAGAAGAACCCTAATCCAGGGAGGTAGCCAGAGAAAAAAGTCTTCCCACACAATCTGGCAGAGATTCAGGACCTTGTTCTGAACTTCAATTGCATGACCTCCCTTCTTTAGTGAATGGAAAATAAATAAATAAATAAGCTAACAATAAAAAGAAGCTAAGTGAAAGAAGGAAATTTAATTGTGGTACAATTTAAGTAGGTAATGATTGTTCTGAAAAAACAGAGAAGATTATTTGGTGAGATAGCTCATTCAAAAAAAAATGTTACATAACAAAACCATTGTAAATTAGAGTTGAACTCTAAGTAAACTAAAAAAATCTTCTCATTGATTTTTCGATTTTAAACAGAAAAATGGATTGTGTAAACATGCCAGAACAATCGTTTCCAATAAAACAAGCTATCACAGGTGGTTAATACCCCAAATAGACTATCAGAATATCACTTTATTAGAAAAAGAGCTTGGGCTATTTAGTTGTCATTCTAAAAACCTGGCCACAAGCAGTATTAGGGTTCTGATAGTTTTAAAGAATTATTGGAAAATATGACTATAATATCAAAGTCAGGAGTAGGCAAAATTACACATTACCAAAAGTATTACGAATCTATTACAAAGTGACTTTAACTGTATTTTTCTTGGTGAAATACACAGTTCCCTGGTCTCATCTTAAGGAAACAGTTTATAGTGACAAGAGAAAATAAGGAAGACCTCAATAAGGAAGATTACATGAATTATTTGATTAAATATGATTGGTGTTTTGAATTTTCTCAAGAGCTTAAAAAAAAAATCAAGAAAGGTCCTGAGAAGTGGACAAAACTAACTGCAAGCAACAGGTCTGCAAATTAGAAAAAGAAGAATCAGTGTAGATTCAAATTCAGACTGAGCCTTTGCAGTTGATTTGGAGAGCTGCATTTAAAAATCATTCTACTCGATGACACATCACTGTTATGTCAACTAACTCAGCAGAAAGACAACACCACTTTCCCTCTTCTCTGTTAGTTAGGTGAACCTTTTAAGCACAGAGATCACAACTGGGTCACTGCAGTCACTAAAAATTCATGATTTAAATGTTGCTTCCCCATTGATTGACTTTAAATATATATACCACATGAGACTTCCCTGGCTCCTCTGCTGAGTGACTCAAGTAACAGGGACACTCCCCACACCACCTACCATCACCACACACCACTCGGTATGAAAATCAGTCATCTAAGGAAGAAACAAAAATGCATTCAACACCTGTTAGGGTAGAGGCCAAGACTGTAGTCACACATTTGTAGAAAAAAAGAGCAAAGTAGAGCGAACAGCTGAGCCATATCTTTCTCTTCTAGGAATTAACTCTTACCCTGAGACATAGGAGCAGCTAGTTATAAGAGGAATGAGAGGCAGAAGAAAGAAAGGAGGGGGGAAAAAAAGATGTAGAATGGAACTGGATGAGAGATAAAAAGAGAGCAAGATAGGAGAGTGGAGGACATTGAGCAAGCATAAGACTGTACTAATCAAAAATAGGTTTACTGTAGTATCTCATAAAACAGTATTATAAGTACCAACTTTCCACCTGTGTATATGTGCAAAAATGCACTGATGAAGGAAAAGGAAAAGGTGATAGATACCTGAATAGATCAGTTTTGCTATTTTTATAAAATTGGCTGTGGGAATCTTTAGATTGGGATTCAATTGTCTAATATGTTTGGGGGAATCTCCTATATACTGTGTGTGAGAGAACAGTGCTTCTCAAACTTTAGTGAACATATCTGGGGATTCCATTAAAATGAAAATTCTGAATCAGTAGGTCTGGCATGAGGCCCAATATTTCACATTTCTAACAATCTCCCAGATTTTGTTGATGTATACATAGCCTACCTTCCAGTAGCTGACAGTTTGTTCTCCCCACCAAGAAGTTGGCAGATCTAGCGATTCTTCATTCTCTATTTTCTGCCAGTTAGCAAAATGTAGTATAATATGGATAGAATCTGATTTGCATGTAGTGTTTTTTTCCCCCAAATATATTTTTCTCCCCTGGTTACATACTCAGTTTCTCTGATATAAATTCCATTGTACCAGCTACAGCTATAATACATAGATATTTCCCTTCCTTCTTAATTAATAGATTTTCTCATGTTGTGAAGTGTTTTTAATGCTTGAGTGCTCAAGAGGATCCCAGAAAGTAGTCTTTGGCAGCAAAGAGTGGTAGAAGCCCCATGAAACTCAGCAAGACAAAGGTTCCCATCTGAGTCATCCCCTAAGTGATTCTGACTATATTAAACTAGTTAACCTCTCTGGGCCTCCGTTTTCTTAGCTGTTCAAAATAAGAGTTGTCCTTTCCAGCTTTTATTCTACATGATTTTAAGAGAGAGAAAGAGAGAACACTGTCTAGGTTACAAGCCTTGCAAGTGTGGTAACTATATGGTTCTTGATTGATACCTGCCTAGAATTTAAACTGTTTCTATTGATAGGAGTTCTTTGCCTTTCAAATGGCATTTTTATCAGGAAAGCATACCAGAGCAAGTTAAAATCTGCCCTGGGAAGAATGCAGGTGCATTCTCTGATTATAATAGCATTAATGACTCAGAAACAAAAAGCAGACAGTTCTAATGACTTGAAACTTTATTGATAAAACAGTTCACACCTTGTGCTGGTTGTTTGCTAAAAGTCTGGACCAAATCATAGAAACTTTAAAAGCTCAGTCACTGGCCCTGGCCGGTTTGGCTCAGCGGTTAGAGCGTCGGCCTGCGGTCCAGAGAGACCTGGGTTCGGTTCCCGCTAAGGGCACGTACCTTGGTTGCAGTTTGTCCCCGGCCCTGGTTGGTCGTGCGGGAGGCAGCCACTCGATGTGTCCCTTTCACGTTGATGCTTCTCTCTCTGTCTCTCTTCCTCTCACTCCCTTCCACTCTGTCTGAACAAAAAATGGAAAAATGTCCTCGGGTGAGGATAAAAAATAAATAAATAAAAGCTCAGTCACTGGAGTCTTTTCCCCAGGCAGTGACATGGGTAATTATTATGGTTCATGCCACAGCCCAGAACTCCACTTCAATCCTAGCTTAGAAAAGAGTTATTTTTATTTTGGTGTGAAAATATACTTTTTGCATGTATTACTATAATCCCCTCTAAAATGTAAAGGTTATATGCTCTAAATGTTATAGGCTCTTTATTATTTCCTTGATTTTGAATTGATTTCTCACCTTCATTGAGGAACATGAGTACCTTTCAGCACAGAACAATCTGTTTAAAGTCTACAAGTTTATTCATTTCACATTTTGGGGGTTTTGTTTTTTTTCAGCCTCAGACTTAAACCATGCTCACAGCCAAAGCAATCAGTCTTTCCTGAGTTTATGCATTATTATCCATCACATAAGGAGATCTATGAGCCAGTTATCTGTTGCCGTCTAACAAATTACCCTAAAATTTAGGGGCTTAAAACAATAAACACTTATTACTTCAAAGTTTCTCTAGTCAGGAATCAAGGTGTGGCTGAGCTGGGTCCTCGGACTTTGGGTCTTTCTCAAGGCTGCAGTTGTCTCCAGGCTTGACCGTGAATGATCCACTTCCTAGCTCTCACTAATGGTTGTTGGCAGGATTCACTTCCTGCCTCCTTTCCCCATGAGTTCTTCCTCCTTCAGTACCTTGCTACATACACCTCCCCAAAGAGCATCTTACAACATGGCAGCCTTCTTCATTAGAGGAAGCAAGTGAAGGGCAAGAGAAGATATCAGTAAGAGAGAAAGTACTAAGACTGAAGTCACGGGCTTTTGTTATTTAATCACTAAAGTGACAACTCATCACTTTTGCCATATTCTGTTCATTAGAAACCAGTCACTAGAGCCAGCCCAGATTCAAGGGCATGAATGCCAGGAGAATGGGATCATTGGAATCCATGTCAGAAGCTGCCTACCACAATCTGTAATTAAAATTCCCTGAATTGATTCCAACCAAATCTTTAGAGTTAAACTAAAATTTTAAATAGTTTCAAAAAGGCAAAATTTGACTTAAAAAGCAAAATGCACTAACCTCCCCAGGAGTGCAGGAGACTAGATGACTCATTCAGATATGCAGCCTGATGGGTGTGGTTGAAACAGAAAAAGTACTGTCCAAAAGAAGAACCTTGCTGCTTCTAACAGCTCCTTTTGTATGAATGTACCCTTTTCTTCTTCATGGACTTGGGATTTCTAAAATGCTATCAATCCTTTCCAAAACCACTCCTAAATAATTATAACTATATCCTTTGATTTTAAAAGTTCTTTTTATTAAAATCCTCCTTTATTCCACTCTACAAATAAGCAATATCCATGAAACAAAAACTTTATGAGCAAACACAAAACTCCCTTTATTTTGCAGATTAGCATGTACTCACATGCCTGTCACATAAAAGAAATTTAAACTGTTCTTGCTTCGTGTTAACTTTTGTCCTAGACATCTGTGATACTTTTGTTTGTTAGGAAATCATGGAAAATATTCTCCATCTCTCCCATAGAAATCTTTGTTCTGTTTTGGTCACATTTTTCCTCCTACAGTCTATTCAAAAGCCTGCTCCTAGAATCATCATTTTTATGTTTAACTATGTTGACTTCTTTTCTTTTGCCTCAGAAGTCTACTAGGAGACATGTGCTGAACATAACCTAGTTTATAATAAACAGGTTGTGTAATGGTTAAACATTCAGAAGCCTTAAAATCCAACATGAACTTTGTTGGGACTCTGAGGAGTAGGTATCTTGATAGGAGGCAGAATAGTGGCTTATTTTTTCAACAAGAAGGCAATACAGAGGTAGAATAGCACTCTAAGGGAAAGGAAAAGATAAATTAGCAAAAACAGGCAAATCAGTGAAGGTGAAAACCATGAAATTGAATCATATATAAGAGGACCTATAAAATGGTGGCATATAAGGAAGGCCACCCACTGCATCCAATTTCCCCTAGAAGAATATTCTAGTAGTCAGACTGTGAATTAACCAGAAGGAAAGAATAAAAGCTGGTGTAGCTATTAAAAGGAGTAGGTAAAATCCAAAAGAAGGTTGTTGTTTTTTCCTTAAAGAACATGGAAATGGACCAAATGTTCTTAAATTGCTTTTTAAAGTACACAATGCAGCTCTATATGGATGTAGTACATTTTCTCCTTGGTTCACTCTCCCCAAGAATTAGTTCCCAGATTTGCACAGGTGTCTCTGATGCCAATAATAAAAGCCTCTGTAGGCCTGTTGAGTGGGTAGTAGGAAAAATGGGTACCTCAGCATCCAGGTAGAAGCCAGCCTCTGGCCTAGGGCATCCTGGGAAGCAGTCAGTGAGAGCTGGGGCAGCCCTCAGGGAAGCTCCCAGTCATATCTGTTTCCCTTTACTGGGAAGTCCAGAGGGGAAAAAAACATTATGCTCATAAGATTTCCTTATATCCAGCCATCCATTTACTAATACATTCTCTTGACATAAGTAGCCCCACTAAATTCCTCTTTCTTCATCACTAACTCTAAAATGACAGTTTAAAGATTATCCTTTCTGCCACTTACCATGAAACACAGCTCCAAACCAGTTTGTTGTAGGTTTCTGAGCTTAACCACATAGTTCACAACTGAGTGGATAATCAATCATTCTATGACTAAATCCATCTGGAACAAATTTGAAGAAGTGGCCATGTAGGTTTATTTGGGGGGGGGGGGGGAATTTAAACTGAAACCAGAGTTGATCTTTTAAAAGGTTCAGAAGAAAAAAGTATATATATATAACTCAGAAGGGACTTTTCCCCCAGAACTGGTGCATACTCTCTGAGTAAGACTGGATCTGTCTTGCCCCCATTTTGCATTTGCTTTGGAGTATAGTCCACGTCCCAAAGAATGGGGTCACAAATCGTCCTTGAATAGAAGGACAGGGAGACATTGTGTGGCCAGGTCCTCACCATAACTTCATGCTAATCTTAAATTCCCAAACACACATTGCTCAACAGAGGGATTATGGAACCAAAAGAGCCTGTTCCAAACCATTCTGGCTGAACCCACTCCTTTTTGCCCTGTAGACATTAAAGGATAATTTAGATATCATGAGTCTTGGATTTGAAGAACTTTGCCTTTCTTTCTCTCGCTAGACCCCAAATTGTTAGTGTAAATTTAGGATATATTTTTCCATGTATACTCTGAAATCTGCACCATTCATGCATTCATTTGTTTAATTTTTAGTCACTTATTCATCAATTCATGCATCAATGCATTCAGTTAATATGTGTTCAAATTGTACTAGATGCCTACACACCACCTGTCTTGCAAGGACTTTTCAGTCTATTTGAAGAGGTAGGTTAAGGTCAGATTTTTAAAAATTAAATGATACAAATAATTCAGCTCAACAATTCAAGTCAACAAAACCCTAGTGGAGAGCCTCAGTCCCGTGTAACCAATGGTAAATGGTGATTACCGAAAAGCACTGGAGGGGTCCAGAGGAGGGATTGGTTGCTGCAACAGGGACCAGTTAGGACTTAGTGGAGAGAGTGGAAGTAATCCCCTGAGTCATGAAGGATGAACTGGATGTGGATAATCCTGAGAAGAGGAAGGTAGGCTTTGCTGGGCAGACACCCTATATACAAATAATGATGAGAGTAGTGTGTCCTTGTTTGGGGCGGGAGAAAGAGGGGGCTACTGTGGGGCAGCAGGAAATAAGAAAAGTCATTGGAGGACAGTTATATAGAACCCTGAATTCTTGGTTAAGTCATTTAGATTTAGTATTGTCATAACTAGTGAAAGATTTTGAGCAAGGAGTGGCATAAAAAAATACTACTTCTAGATAGTTGTAGGATGAGAAAGAAAAATAAGTATGCACATATAGTTACATGTGTTAAATCATCCTGACAGATTGGAGTGTGGAACAGGGATGGATAGGGCATATGTTAGTCTGATTTATTGAAAGGTGAGTGAGTTTCTCAAGAAAGAATTGCATTAACTTTCAAGTACTGTACATATAGTAACATTGCTAATAAGAGGCATAAAAAATTGAGTTTGATCCATAAGGACTATGTTCAGAATAATAATAATTTGTTTAAAACTACTGCTAGCACACATTTACTATTTTTACATGCAAGTGCTTCTCCTGAGTCACATGATAATTCCATACATGTGCCACTCCAAGTAGGTTAAACTGTTTGTAATATTGTTTAGCAATATATTTATTTATTAGTATTACAAAGGTAAACATCAAATTCTAAATTAATAAGGTCCTGCACCCATGAAATAACCAATTAGGAGTAAAATTAGTACTTAAATGATCTTCTGAACAATCAACCTTTCTGACTTACACCCATATCCATTAAACTTTAGAATGTTCATTAGGCATAATATCTGACTGAAGAAATATGGAGCAAGTCTCTAACCATAAACTATGTCTAAACATAGACCTTTAACAGCAGTTACCTTATTTTAATATGTTTAAGGCTCTGACAATGCAAAATATAATAAACACCACCTAAGACAAGTCATGCCCTGATTATAACAAGGTTTTTGCAATTATAGGAAATTATAATAAAAGGCAATTATCCATAGACCCATTCTCCCCTATGTGTTCCCTACCATCTAATTTGCATGTAAGTGTGATCAAAGTAATAATCTGGTTATAAGTAAAGGAAAGCAACAGGCGCTCCTTATCTGTTTAGGAGAAATTAATTTTGCAGTTAAAAATTATCTTTGTTTAACAATAAAAATTTAAATGGAGCACAAAAAGAGGAACAGCAGTTTGGGAGTAGGGGGTGAGGTTGGACAGCTAAACTAATAGAGCAAGAATTTAAGAACATAAGAATATAGTTTAGTTTATAGAATAATTCAAAGGAATTTTAACTGGATTTCTATCTCAATTCACTAAATCATGATATTATTTTTGTTTTGTTGTTTGTTTATTTATTTGTTTGTTTGTTTACTTTTGAAGACCTACCCACAGCAGAATTTTGCAAAGCTAAAACACCTGGTTTGTCTATTTATTGATCTGTTTAAGTTTCCATTCTGGAACACTTTAATAAGCCGTGCCTGTACTTTTTCTCAAGAGTGGGGTCTGAGGAGATGACGTGTCAGTTGTCTGGATTTACTTTCTTATTTTATATTGGGTTTGGGAATAATGAGATATGGGAAGAAAATTTCAACATTTGCTTTGTTATTTACAGTTTGGGAGATACCACAGACTAGGTATGCTAGAGCTGGATCCCTAAACATAATTTCAAAGTGTGAGATTATTTAACAAACCTGATTTGAGTAACTACTGTGTACAAAACACAGCAGATGCTGAGAATACAAGATAAAAGTGTATAGTGCCTGCCCTGAGAGAGCTCACAGTTTAAGAGGATGTGGACAGTAATTACAATGTGGCGTTTTGGATTCCATTTTAGAGACTTCCCAGAGGAAGTGACACCAGGCCTCAGTCTTAGGAAGTTGTGGGAATTAACCTTTAACAAACTGGGGGAAGGGAAAGAGCGGGGGATGGGGTGGGGGTGGGGGGACTGTTCCACACAGAGGGAACAACATTTGCTAAGGTTGTAAATAGAAGACAGAGAAGAAGGGAACATGTGTTCTATATAATTCAGTGTGCAGCACATGAGAGTAGCCAAGACTCAAATTGTGAAGGGCCCCTGCATGTCATGTTAAAAAGTTTGGATTTCATCTTGAAGATACCAGAAAGTGACATAATCAGATTTCCTCTGCACCAAATGAAAGATGCCCTATACCTTATGCAAATGCTAATGAAGTCCATTCTCTTGGTTCACAAAAGAAGTAAACACATCATTTGCTTTTAAAACTTATTTCTGAATTCAAAATTTGTTAACCCAGTTAGGTAATTTTATTGTAATTAAGACTGGTTTTATTCTTCACTTATAACAGTGCTTCAAAGGCATAAGTATGGATTTTATTCTACAAAGAGCACAGCTCTCTTTGTAACCTTAAGTTTTTATCAAATACAATGTCGTGGAGAAAAAAATCTTAGCTTAGGAAAAGTTTTTTAAAAAGAGTCAAATCCAGCCTTAAAAATCTACTCAGCGTTTAGTGCATCGTTCCAGACCATTATGATTTTACCCATACAGAATATAACTGTAACTCTTAAACCATTTTTACTGCTTGGAGTTTGTACCACCTTAAAGTTTGTACTAAAACTTACTGGGAGACTAGTGTGAAAGTAAAATTATAACTCAGCCTTTGCAGAAGCTACAAGAGGTTGTACACATTCACTTTGTTTGGCACAGCATCCCATACTCTTATTAAAAACTTGTAGTGACAATATAATTGTATAAATACTATGGAAGCATTGAGTGTTTTTTATCTTAAGTCTTTTGCCACTTTATAACAGTGATAGAATTTATACATCAAACCTAATGGAGAGCTCAATTTTACAGACTGAGGCTACAAAAGTATGTAGGCCACTGATGTGTGCCTAGGGTTATCCAGCTGCTGGCTTCCTAATGGAGAAAGCCAGAATTCGGTAATCAAGGCAAAACTTGTTTAGGAGCTTGAGCCAGACAAAGTGGCAGGGGTACCCCTCCATCTTTAAGGTGGCTCTAGTTAAGGTGAGGTGGGCAGCAGCCATCCAAGACCTCTCCAAGGCAGTTGACTTTCCAGAGCCAACAAGTTTGCTGCTACACCTCTTTCTTAACAAAGATAATTTGTGGCTACAGCTGTCCCAAAGACCAACTAGGCAAGCTATTTTCTGTAATGATCTTACACTGGCCAAAGGAACCTGAAAAAAGAATCATAAAGAAGGTGGGCGTGGGCTGGACCTTGAAGGGGAATCTATTCTGTTCAGGTAGACGGGTTGGAGAGAAGCTCACAGGCAAAGTTAGTTTAGTGGCAACATGTATGTTGCATAAGTCAGTATGTAGCCTGGCTCATGCGTGGGATCATATAAGATAACACTGATAAATTGGGATCTAGGGAAGAGACTAGATTTTGTATGAAACTACTTCTTATGTTGCAGTGAGGTTCAAACCAATCATACAGGACCTCCTGCATTTTATTGACCCAAGCATAGTCACAAGATTAGCTGGCAGGTGTTGGAGTCCTGAGGGCCTGGACATCAGCCTAGCCTCACTGAGGAGATGAAGATGACAAGGGCAGCCTTGCTGAACTCCAACTGGTGAGGGGTGCACTGAAGGACCACAGTGCTGAGCCAGAGAAACAGTGCTCATCATGGCTGAAGTGCTCAAGGCCTACAGACCAGTAGGAGATGGTTCTCACACTACTTGGATGTGGCAGCAGCCAGAGCAGAGCTCTCAAGTTAAAAAGAATCGTCTGTTTGATTAGGGTGAAATTGAGAAAGGTCAAATGCAAAATCAAATATTTAAATAGGAAGAAGTCAGAAATGCAGAATGGAGACAGGTAAGACAGGTAATGCCATTAACCACCTGCTGATTTGTCATACTGTCACCATAAACACAGTGTTTTTCCTCTAAATTATTTCATTTTCTTGTTAATTCTCTCTGTTATCTTCTTAATATAGGAATAAAAGACTATCATATACACATATGTAATTTAGCTATGGCTATAAGGAAAGCATTTGGAGGAAGTCATTTAGTGTTCAAAGAAACCAAGATTAATTTTCCAAAGGAATATTTCTCTAATATGCCATGGTTTTAGTCTATTAGTAGCATAGTATTTAAAAAAAAAAAAAATTGACTCCAAATCAAACGCTCCTGTGTGATAACATTGAATAAGTGCTTCATTAACTACAAATGATGTAGATTACCATTACATTTTGTGGAAACTCCTTAGACTTGGTCATTTGAGAAGTCAGTCATCCAGTCTTTTCATCTTAGAGTCTAACTCGAAGCCTTGCCCTAATGAATAAACAACCAGAAATATTTGTCCTGACTTTACATGCAGTTACATCTCCACTACATTGGAAAATATTCCCCATCTCTTATTCTGATTTATAATTTCATCACTGCTTGAAAGATAATGACCGTACTGTCCTTGACGTGGTCAATATAATAAAAGATCTTGCTGAAATTTACATTTTCATAGCTTTTTCATAGCTAGAATTTGTTCACACAAAAGTTCTGTCTCAGAGTTACATATAGGTTCTAATTAGAGCTCCAGTTAAAGCTATGTTTGCTAAGTAGTCTTTATAAACATTAACACCCCATTGCCATGAAGGGGTAACATAGCCATTAACTTTCATATCACAACATATTATGAGAAGCAAAAGATGTTAGATTCTTTTGTTTTGCCAGATCCCTGTTGTTTGAATATTTACAGTTTCTTTAATGATAAATAACTTTTTAAAAGAAAGGCTGATTTGCTGTTCTTGAATTCATTCATCTGGAATATGCCAAAGCAAGGGAAATTATTCAATGCTATGATGTTCCTCCTGATTGGATTTCAGTCATGATGGACCACATTCAAAATCTGACACTGAGCAAGGAAATGGAGATAGGATGTGTTATCATAATCAAGTAAATAGAAAATTATATTGAAAGCCCTGACTTTCTAGTTTTCTTGCTTCCTTCCATCTGTATGCAACAGAAGTACCAACCAGATATACACCGATTTATAGTCATTTCACAATATTAAATACAATTTATTGAGTACTCATTATCAACTAGGTACCATTTGGAGTGCGTATTATTTCAGTTAGTGCTCATGATAACATTATGAGATGGGTATTATCCCTACTTGATATAAGTGGTGGTGAGACTTGGAAAGGTTAAATAATTAACCTTTCTGGACACATAATTAAAACGTGGTATTGCTTGAATTTGAACTGAGACCTATTTTATTCTAAAACCGATGATCGTATCCACCCTTCTGTCTCAGTCATACTTTATATTGTCCTGTTAGTGAGTTGCATAAGAAAAAATTATATTCTGTGGTTCTCAGACTTTCTCAAAAAATCAACAAGTCCTCCCATAAACTCTAATTCCTGGTATAATAAATTCTTGGTATAATAAGGCTAGAAGAAAACCTAGCATATGAAACTAAAGAAAGATACAATCTCAAATAAAATAATTTAGACCTTTAAAAGACTATACAGTGAGAAAATAAAACGAGTACTCTAATTCTGAATGCCACAGAAAAAGATCCATAGTTGAAAGTCACTGACAGAGGACCTCCTTACACCTATCTAGAAGCCTCACGGTAATCCACATCAACCACATATGTGCCTGAAGCCAAAGGTTTTTCCACAAAAAAATTACTGCATTTCTAAGGAAAAATAATTCTAGGCTAATTTTAAAATTAAAAATATGAGTTGCTCAATTTTTCCATTTTCTTCTAAAATAAAAACTTGGAATATGATAGATCCCTCAGATGTGCTTCATGTAGTAACCAGTTTAAGTATATAAAACAGATCTAAAAACATAGACTTTTTTATCTGTGTTTATTCATGCCAAGAAATTCTCTAAAAGACTGCTTTAGTTTGGCCTCTATCTTTAGCACATCAGCTGCATAACTGGTGGGTCCATCTCCCTTTAGACATAGAAACTGTGTACAGGACATGTTTCCCCATGGGACTTTTTTCAGAGTTTACGCTGCCAAACAGGCATTAAGCTACTCTAAATTCCTGACAAGTATGTAAACGTTATAGGTACATGGTAGTGCATTTAAACATTGACGAGAACTTTCTGTTCATCTCACTCTGCTAACAGAGCCATTTAATCCTGTCTAGAAAGATGAATCCATTTTAGACCCTCCTTTGATTCTACAGATTAGAAGGAGTGACAAGTCACTGCCGAACAATGGAAAAGAAAAAGATATAAAGACCTGTGATCATGATTCCCCCAAAAGCAAAAGCATCTTATTCAGGTTTCTCAGGATTCAATATTTTAAGATAGAGAGGGCAGAAGAGAGAAGAGCTGAAGAATGAATATTTTGTACAACAGCAATCAGGAATTCAGCAGAGTAAGTTTTAATTTCAGATTCTTAAAGCTAAGAGAAAGCTTTGGGTTATATATAATTCAAATTTGTTTTTGCCCCCAGTGAAAATGTAAGGTAAAATGCCCACAAACTCATTTAAAAATCCAAAGATGATTTCATATGCTAGCTTGAGAAATCTTTAGATTTGAAACCCTCAAAGGGCCCATAGTTTTACTAAACAGTATTTTCTTTTGTCCCCTATTGCCTTTATATACTTCTTGAACTAATACTCAAGTGTTATTTGAATGCTCTGGCTTTACAACACAAAGTGTTTTAACACAGAAAAAGGGGGAATCCCACAGCTTATGTGTGTCAAACACAATTTATCAGCAAATGAAATCCAAGTATGCATGAAATTCATGAATAACTTAGGGAAAATGGTAACTATAGTATCAATTTGGAACAAAACCAAAAAGTCAAAAACCTTATTTGGTTTAGTGGTATATTAAAGAGTTGAGCACAAAGTGATTTAACATTTTGATCACTGAATAATCTTATGCCTTAATATGATGAAGACTGCAGTCTTTCTTCCTGAAAAATTTCTTAAAACAGGGCAAGGAATAATAAGTCTAGGATTTTTTTGTCTTTTTTTTTTTAAGTTGATAATCAATTGACTTTATTTTTTAAATTGAATTTATTGGGGTGACCATTAGTTAATAAAATTATATAGGTTTCAGGTGTACAATTCTATAATACATCATCTGTATATTGTATTGTGTGTTTACCACCCCAAGTCAAGTCTCCTTCCATCTCCATTTATGCCCTCTTACCCTCTTCTACTTACCCCTAGCCCCCTTTCCCTCTGATAATCACAATACTGTTGTCTGTGTCTGTGAGTTGGGTTTTGTTTTTTGGTTTTGTTTTGTTTTTATAGATTTTTTATTTTTAGAGATAGAGGAAGGGAGAGGGAGAGAGAGAAAAAAACATCCATGTAAGAGCGAAACATCAATCAGCTGCCTCCTGCATGCTCCCTACTGGAGATCAAGCCGGCAACTCAGGCATGTGCCCTGACCAGGAATCAAACCAGCAACCTTTTGGTGCATGGGATGATGCCCAACCAACTGAACCATGCCAGCCAGGGCAAGTGTCTATCAGTTTTTGTTTTGTTTTGTTTTTGCTTAATCCCTTCACCTTTTTCACCCAGTCCCCCAACACTTCTTCCCTCTGACAGCTGTCAGTCTGTTCTCTGTCTCTGTAAGTCTGTTTCTATTTTGTTAGTTAATTTTGTTCATTGGATTCCACATATAAGTGAAATCTTCCTCTGACTGACTTATTTTACTTAGCATAATACTCTCCAGGTCCACCCATGCCGTTGGAAAGGGTAAGATTTCCTTCTTTTTTACAGTTGAGTAGTACTCCATTGCATAAATATACCACAGCTTTTTTAATCCACTCATCTACTGATGGGCACCTGGGATGCTTTCAGATCTTGGCTATTGTAAATAACACTGCAGTGAACATAGGGGTCCATATATTCTTTTGAATTAGTGTTTTGATTTTCTTTGGATATATTCCCAGAAGTGGAATTGCTGGGTCATAAGGCAGTTCTATTTTTATTTTTACGAGGTAACTGCATACTGTTTTCCACAGTGGCTACACCAATCTGCATCCCCACCAACAGTGCACAAGGGTTCCCTTTTCTCCACATCCTCGCCAGCACTTGTTGTTTGTTGATTTATTGACGGTAGCCATTCTGACAGGTGTGAGGTGATAGCTCATTGTGGTTTTAATTTGCATTTCTCTGATGATTACTGACATTGAGCATTTCTTCATATGTCGATTGGCCATCTATGTGTTCTCTGTGGAGAAGTGTCTAATCAAGTCCTTTGCCCGTTTTTTCAATTGGATTATTTTGGTGTTGAGTTTTACAAGTTCTTTATAAATTTTGGATATTAACCCCTTATCAGATGTATTATTGGTGAATACATTCTCCCATTCAGTAGGTTGGTCTTTTCATTTTGTTGATGGTTTTCTTTGCTGTGCAAAAACGTTTTAGTTTGATGTAGTCCCATTTATTTATTTTTTCTTTTGTTTCCCTTGCATGAGGAGATATATCAGAAAAATATTGCTATTAGAAATACCCAAGATTTTACTGCTTATGTTTTCTTCTAGAATTTTTAGGTTTTGAGTCTAACATTTAAATGTCTTTAATCCATTTTGAGTTTATGCTTGTATATAGTGTAAGAAAGTGTCCTAGTGTGATTATTTTTCACATCCGTTCAATTTTCTCAACACCATTTATCAAATAGACTATCTTTGCCCAATTGTATGCTCTTGCCTACTTTGTCAAATGTTAATTGACCATAAAGGCATGGATTTATTTCTGGGCTCTCTATTCTGTTCCATTGATCTATATCTCTGTTTTTATGCAAGTACCATGCTGTTTTGATTACTATGCCCTTGTAGTATAGTTTGATATCAGACAATGTGATTTCTCCAACTTTGTTCTTCTTTCTCAAGGTTGCTGTGGCTATTCGGGGTCTTTGTGGTTCCATATAAAATTTTGAAATATTTGTTCTAGTTCTGTGAAATACACCATTGGTATTTTGATAGGAATTGTGTTGAATCTATAGATTGCTTTGGGTAGTATGGACATTTTAATTATGTTAATTATTCCTATTCATGAACACAGTACATTCTTCCACTTATTTTTATCTTCAATTTATTTCTTCAGTGTCTTATAATTTTCTGAATACAGGTATTTTACCTCCTTGGTTAAATTTTTCCTAGGTATTTCATTATTTTTTATGTAACTGTAGATAGGATTGTTTTCGTAGTTTACCTCTCTGATAGTTCATTACTGATGTATAGAAATGCAATTGATTTCTGGACATCTATTTTGTATTCTGCTACTTTACTGAGTTCTAGTAGTTTTTGGTGGAATTTTTAGGGTTCTCTAAATACAGTATCACATCATCTGCAAATAATGACAGTTTTACTTCCTCCTTTCCAATTTGGATGCCTTTTATTTCTTTTACTTATCTGATTGCTGTGGCTAGGACTTCCAGTACTATGTTGAATAGGAGTGATAAAAAGGACATCCCTGTCTTGTTCCTGATCTTAATGGAAACACTTGTGTTTTTTGCCCATTGAGTATGATGTTGGCTGTGAATTTGTCATCTATAGCCTTTATTACATTGAGATATGTTCCCTCTATTCCCACTTTGCTGAGAGTTTTTATCATAACTGGGTGGTGGATTTTATCAAATCCTTTTTCTGCATCTATTGATATGATCATGTGGTTTTTATCCATTTTGTTTATGTGGTGTATCACATGTATTGGTTTGAGAATATTTTATCAACCTTGATCCCTGGGAAAAAATCCTACTTGGTCATGGTATATGACCCTTTTAATGTATTGCTGGATCTTGTTTGCTAATATTTTGTTGAGGATTTTAGCATCTATGTTCATCAGGGATATTGGCCTACACCTTTTTTTCCATGTATTGTCTTTATCTGATTTTGGAATTAAAATAATGCTGGCCTCATAAAATGAGCTTGAGAGTCTTTTCTTCTCTTGAATTTTTTGTAATAGTTTGAGAAGGATAGGTGTTAATTATTCTCTGAATGTTTCATAAAATTCACCTGTGAAGCCATATGGTCCAGGACTTTTGTTTGTTGGGAGGTTTTTTGGTTTTTGTTTTTTATTACTGCTTCAATTGCACTGGTTGCAATCTGTCTATTCAGATTCTCTGATTCTTCCTGATTCAATTTTGGAAGATTGTATGTTTCTAGGAATTTACCCATTTCATCTAGATTGTCAAATTTGTTGGCATATTGTTGTTCATAATATTTTCTTACAATCCTTTGTATTTCTTTGGTGTCAGTGGTTACATCTCCTCTTTCATTTCTGATTTTTTCTATTTGGGTGCTTTCTTTCTGTTTGTTTTGTTTTGAGAGTACACTTATTGAAGCTGCAGACAGTTAAACAAGGAAGGGCTTAGGATAGAAGAAGCAACAGGAGAGATCCTGGGTATGGCTGCTTTGACTTACTGGAAAGTCAGATAAAAGGGGGCCTTGGAGACAGGTTCAGGGGTTAACCCAGGACAAGCTGCTGCTGTCCATTGCTCCCCTGGTTGCAAGTCCCATGAGAACCTATAGAGTTTAGGAGATGCATGCCTGAGAGCATACTCTTTTTCCTTGATGTGTCTAGTTAAAGTTTGATAATCTTGTTGATCTTTTCAAAGAACCAGCTCTTGGTTTCATTGATGGTTTTGTGTGTGTGTGTGTGGGGGGGGGGGGGGGGGTTAGACTCTATTTCATTTATTTCTGCTCTGATCTTTATTCATTTCCTTCTTTTTACTCACTTTGGACTTTATTTATTGTTGTTGTTTTTCAAGTTCCTTTAAGTGTAAAGTTAGATTGTTTATTTGAGATTTTTCTTGTTTCTTGAGATAGGCCTGTAATGCTATAAATTTACCTCGTAGGACTGCTTTTGCTGTATCCCATAAGTTTGGGGTTGTTGTGTTCTCATTTTCATTTTTTTCAAGGTATCTTTGGATTTCTTTCTTAACTCATTCATTATTTAGTAATGTTATTTAGTCTCCATGTCTTTAAGTATTTTTCAGAGTTTTTGTTTGTTTGTTTGTGATTGGTTTCTAGTTTCATATCATTATGGTCAGAAAAGATGCTTGATATGATTTTAATCTTCTTAAATTTATTGAGACTTGTTTTGAGTCCTAATGTAGTCTATCCTAGAAAATGTTCCATGGGCATTTGAAAAGAATGTATATTCTGCTGCTTTGGGGTGAATTGCTCTGAAAATATCAAGTAAATTCAACTGATTTAGTGTGTCATTTAAGACCACTGTTTCTTGTTGATTTTCTATCTGGAAGATCTACCCATTGATATCAATGGGGTATACAATAGCTAAGATCTGGAAACAACCCAAGTGTCCATCAGTAGATGAATGGATAAAAAAGCTGTGGTACATATACACAATGGAGTACTATGCAGCTATAAGAAAGAAAGATCTCTTATCCTTTGCGATGACATGGGAGGACCTGGAAACTATTATCCTAAGTGAAACCAGCCAAGCAGAGAAAGACAAATATCATATGATCTCACTTATTTATGGAATATAATAAACATAACAGTCTGAGGAACAGGGTAGTCCCAGAGATGTGGAAGTAGGGTACAGACTGACAATTGCCAGAAGAGGGGGTGGGGGAGGGGAGCGATGAACCACAGAACTTATATGCATGTACTCATAACCAATAGACATGGACAACAAAACTGGGGACGGGGCAGGGAGGGAGGGGGAGGAGGGTGACAATGGGGGGAAAGGAGAAACATCTGTAACAAAAATAAATTAATAAAAAATTTAAAAAAATAAAAAAATAAATTTCTAAAAACTTTTGTTTAAAAAAATGAAAATAAAAAATAAAATAAAAATAAAAACCCTTAAAAACTTTTAAAAAAATAAAATAAAATAAAATCCCCTACTATGACTGTATTACTGTTGATCTCTCCCTTTTTGCCCATCAAGATTTGCTTTCCATATTTAGGTGCTCCTATGTTGGGTGCATAAATGTTTACAAAGGTTATATCTTCTTGCTGGATTGCTCCTTTTATAATTATGTAGTGTCCTTCTTTGTCTCTTACTATAGCTTTGTTTTAAAGTCTGTTTTGGCAGATATAAGTATTGCTATACCAGCTTTTCTTTTCTTTTCCATTTGTATAAAATATTTTTGTCCATCCTTTTACTTTTAGAGTGTGTATGTCTTTCCTTCTTAGGTGGGTCTCTGGTAGACAGCATATATATGTGTCTTGCTTTCTTATCCATTCAGCGACCCTATGTCTTTTGATTGGAGCATTTAAGCTATTTATATTTAAAGAGATTATTGATAGGTATGTATTTATTACCAGCATTGGGCCCAAGGGCAGGTTAGCAAAAGTCCGAAGGCACCCTAAGATTGACCTCTGCCTGCCAACTGCCTGGTAGGCTCTGCTACTGAAAAAGCCTCTGGCGGTACTCAAGTTGCATGAGGTAGGTTCTCAGTGAGTACTAGGTAGGGGTGAGTGGTGTTCACCAGACCGATACAGGTTCCAACTCAGTGCCAGTGCTGGGTCTGAGGCCACTCAGCAAATGTCCCAGAATATACCAAGTCTAGCTGCCACCTGCTGGGTGCTAGCACACTTTTGTGGTGGGGTGAGTCTCAGGGAGTTGTTGGGGTGAGGCCCAAACAGACCAAGATTTGGCTGTGTGAATGGACAGCTCTGCACAGGACAGGCATGCAAGGGGGAAAATGTCCCCCATTGTAGAGCCACACAACTCAGTCTGTCCCAGATTCTGCCCATAGCCTGATCTCAACAGGGCAAGGCCATCATGAGTCAGGATGGTGGGGCTAGTGGATCTCTCTTGAGGGGAGGTGCTGGTCAGGCTTGGGAGAAGATGAAAAGTGGCCCCCACTCTAGAGCCACACAACTCAATCATGGATACTCCCTGAGTCTACCCAGATGTCTATACCCTGGCCTAGGCAGCTGACTCCTCAGCAGGGCTCAAGCTCCACGGAGTGGGCAACAGGGAGTCCAGAGTGTGGGGCTATTGCACTCCCCAGGCAAATGCCTTATGGAGGAGAGTGTTCCACCCAAGAAAGATGGTGTCTGTGGCATAGGAGAATGACTCAGCACAGAAATCCTGGCACTGTCCCTTCAGCTCTCTTCCCAGAGCCACAAACCCCAGTCTCTCCTCACATGTCTCTAGTCTGCTCCACCCTCCCTCCACTGGAGCCCAGGGTGAGTGGCTATGAACAAAATTTTGTGCAATGGCCCTTTAAGACAGCACCTGTGTCTCTAGCAGACCCATCTCTCCCTGGCGGACAGAATCCCCACTGATTTTCACAGCTAGATACTATGTTAGTGCCACTCCCCAACTCTGGTGCCTTGGTTTGGGAGCCTGGTTTGGGGTTGAAACCCCACACTTCTAAGGGGGAACCTTTGCAGCTGAGATATCCCTCTAGAACCTCAGCCACCACCCTTGGGAGTGGGGCCAGCCCTTTTCACATCTCTAACCTTCCTACCAGTCTCAATGTGGCTTCTTTTAAATCCTTGGTTATAAGACTTTTCTTCAGCTAGTCTTTAATTGGTTATTCAGGGTGATTGTTCTATATTGTAGTTGTAATTCCTGTTTGGTCCTGGGAGTTCGTGAGTATAACATCCACCTACTCTGCCACCATCTTGGATCCATCAAGTCTAGAATTTCTTTTTTTCTTTTTTTAATCCTCACCCGAGGATATTTTTCCATCCATTTCAGACAGAGTTGGGAGAGGGAGAGAGAGAAAGAGAGAGAGAGAGAGAGAGAAACATAAATGCGAGAGAGACACATCGATTGGTTGCCTCCCACATGACCCCAACCATGGCCAGGGACCAAATCACAACCAAGGTACATGCCCTTGACTGGAATTGAACCTGCGAGTCTTTGGTCTATGGGCTGACCCTCAAACCACTGAGCCAAACCGGCCAGGGCTCTTTTTTCTTTTTAATCTTCACCTGAGATTATGTTTTTATTAATTTTTTTTTTTTGAGAGAGAGAGAGGAAAGGAGAGAAATAGAGAAACACACATGTGAGAGAGAAACATCAACCAGTACCTCCCATATGCACCCTGACCGGGGATCTATTGCACAGCCTAGGTATGTGCCCTGACCAGGAATTGAACCCTCAATCTTTTGGTGTATGGGACATAGCTCCAACCAATTGAGCCACCCAGCCAGGCTAGTATTTATTAATTGCTTCCTTGTTCAAGGAAGAGGGAGGGAATAAAAAAATCACTTATGATGAGCCCTGAGTGGTTTGGCTCAATAGTTAGAGCATTGGCCCGTGGACCAAAGGATCACAGTTTGATTTCCAGTCAAGGGCACGTACCTGGGCTGCAGGTTTGATCCCTGGCCCGTCGGGGTCATGCAGGAGGTAACCAGTCGATGTGTCTCTCTCACATTGATGTTTCTCTCTCTCTCTCCCTCCTTCCCTCCATTTTATCTAAAAATCAATGGAAAATTATCCTCAGATGAGGATTAACAACAACAGAAAATCACTTACAATGAGATCTTTCCTTGCTACACTTTATCATCAAGTAAGTTTTTCAGATGTTAGAGGATAAACTACAAAAGTAATCTCTACAACTATACAATGATATATGTGTATGCACCACATGTCTAAGAAGTCTCAGATTTCGATTTTGTTATCTTCTTTAAGCCATAAATTGTTTTGAAGATATGTCTTCTTTACTAAAATAAGGAGATTTTTCTAGTTTGTTGTTGCTGTTGTTGTTTCTATCTTTTTTTAACTTACCATTTACCAGTTTATTATAAAATAACATGATAAAGGATACAAATGAACATCCAGCTAGAAGGGCTGCATAGGGCAAGGTATATGGGCAGGGGTACAGAATTTTCATGACCTCTCTAGGTACGCCAGCTCTCCGTGTTGTTGTTTCTATCTTATTTACATTGTAGTTAGAGAATAAAAACTGTAGTTGCAATTTCTGAAATTTATTTAAACTTGCCTTAAGGCTTACATACAGTCATTTTCTTTTTATGTTTTCTCAATACTTGAAAAGGTTATGTATGCTGTACAGTGTTCTATATGTGTCAATTATTTAAAATGTTTAAATCATGTTATTCATATTTTCTATTCATTTCTGAAAATGTATGCTTATTTTTTTTAATTACTGAGAGAAGTATGTTACATCTCTTACTGCAATTGTGTGTATCCATTATTCCCTTTAGTTTTATACATTTTTGCCAGGCAATTAAGTATAGTTAAATTTATAATTTCCATTTTTTCCTAGTGAACATAAAACTTTTATCATTACATTTTTATTCTCTACTAATCTTTTTCCCCTTAAAGTCAACTTTGTCTTATATTAATATTGCAAAGACAACTTTCTTTTTGTTAGTATTTGTATGGTATACTTTTTATCTTTTTTTAATCTATGTTATTATATTTAAATTGTGTCTTTTGAAATAGCTTATGTAGGTTCTGTGTTTTTAATCAACCTGAGAATTTTGGGATTTTTAATAAGAGCATTTAATCTATTTACATATAATGTAACTATTGATATGTTTAGGTCTAAACTACCATTTTAGTATTTGCCTTCTATGCGTAAGGCACATTTTAATTTCTTTTTATTTATTTCTTGCCTTCTCTCTGAAATGATGGAATATTTTGTATTATTCTATTTTCCCTTGTATTAGCTTTGTAGTTTCATACATTTTACTATATCTTTAGTGTTTTCCCTGAGGATTATGTCAACATGCATTCTTGACTTATCAAAATCTAAAATAAGTTAGTAGTTTTACCTCTTCCCAGACATGCAAGGACCTTAAGCTACTTAAACCCCATTTACCCTTCTGTCAATCTATATGCTATTATTCTCATGTATTTTCATTCTATAGATTTTTATAAATCCCCAAAGACCTTACTATTATTGTTTTATGTATTCAGTATTCCTTTAGTTTTACCTACATATTTATGCTCTCTTTGTTTTCCATTGCACTGAAATTTTAAATCAAAAAGAGAAAATAGCCCTGGCCAGTTTTGCTCAGCAGTTAGAGCATCAGCCCACAGACCAGAGGGCCACAGGTTCAATTCCTGTTCAAGGGCACATACCTGGGCTGCAGGTTCAATCCCCAGCCCCAGTCAGGGTCATATGGGAGGCAATTAATCAATGTGTCTCTCTCACATCAATGTTTATCTCTCCCTCTCTCTCCTTCCCTCCCTTTCACTCTCTCTTTAAAAAAAAAAATCAATGGAAAAATATCCTTGTGTGAAGATTAACACAAAAAAAAAAAGAGAGAGAGAACATAAAAAGGTATTAAGTGCAAATTTGGTGAGTCACCTCCCCTCCCCATTCATTCTACCTCTCTGCTCCATTTGGAATTCAGAAAAACATAAGGGCTCTGCAGCATATGGGGAAACATTGTACAGAAACATCATAGGTAAGATGTAATGAAAAGGGTAGGAAAATACACACAAGAAGGTAACGTGCTCTAGGGGCAAGAGGCACAAAGATATACTTTATTTCAAAGGCTTAGGCAGTTAATGATTTAGAGAAGTATTGCCAAGTTACACTCAACAAATTTAATAGTATGCCTCAATTTAGTGAGCACAAAAGCTGTTTATTGTTGAACAAACAACAAGTATAATGTAATTGGTCTCATACAATTAGGAGGTCACCAAGCCATGCTTGTTGTAATTGGCATTGCCATAGCCAGGGGCTTATGTGACCTCAAGTGATGATTTGCCTGAAGGAGTAAGCCAGGAATGTGTGTACTTTGGGCTGGAGAGATTGACTAATCTGGCTGTAAGGACTCCGGAAAAGGGGCCAGGAATCAAATCACAGCATTCAGGCAGGGCATGGTGGACTCAGTTGAATATAGTCAATCTCCATTCAGCTCCCCTCCCCGTTCAAATCACTTTTCAGGGATTTGATCTGGAGCTGGGGATGGGAGGGTCAAGTGGTGAAATGGTGGAGTACCAGGGAAACACAACTGAAATGTCAGTACATAGGCATCCCATAATAAGGTGGGATCCTAATTCCTCCAAAGGCCAGGTCCACAACTTGTATGAGATGGGCTTGAACTTTCACATAGCGGGTTTTTAATTCCTGGTACTGAGCCGCCCTGGAACAAAGACTGATGGTGCTGCTTGTTTCAAAATAGTTTTACCTCCAAATACTAAGACCACCTTTTCTCAGATATTTGCTTAGTGGATAATTAAGTTTAAGAATAAAAAGGGTGGTTAGCTGGGTATGACATTCACAGAGATGCCAGAGAACATCCCTGACAATTAACAATTATTTATTCATAGAAAATGTTTTTTCTTTAAGATTCTGAAAGCAATGAACTTCATTCACTTTGTTAGTATGCAGAAAGACCCAAAGAATGCAAATTAAGGAGTTTGTTTCCTTGCTCATTCTCCCATTTTAGCCTGTGATTGATTGGTTCATTTGGTTTGTGTATAATACAGATAAATCACGAGTTGAATACTCATGTGCATCAGTTGGTGTTCTCCCCCACAGTTCATGAATCCTATGTCTAACTGCATCCAATCATCTTGCAAATGAACACCACTAGCTACAGAGGAGACTAAGTAGGAGAGAGTCGGTTTGCAGTGCAAATCCATGATCATTGCTGGAAAAAGCAACTCCAAGTACATGTAGCATTTCCCATTTCCATATGGGAACAGCATTGTATTTTAAGGTTCTGATAGAACACAGTGCAATGTTAAGGACTTCAGGACCCCTAACTTGCCAACTTCACTTTCTAAAACAAAAACATGAACTATCAGGGAGGCTGATATTTGTTGACTTTGGTGATATTTTTGTTTATTATTTAAAGCACACCAAATTATTAACAATCTTTTTTGCCAGAACAGATAAGAATCTAGAACTATAAATCTACTGCTGGCTATGGATGAAGACAGTCTTCTTTTGTTACTTAATATCAGTATTTATTTTCTCCACTAGAACTGCTTAGCTTGGGTGAATTCTGGTTGATAATTTCAGGAGGGTGAAAAGCTAACTAGAACTGGGCATTTGGCCCAGATAAATCTGATTCCAGTACTATGAAAGAAGCAGCAAGGGAAATAGAAAGTCTTTGACAAAAATTGTTGATAATTGGCTAAAGAGTGGGGAAGAAAACAGAAGACTTGGAGAGCTATGAATGTTATTCTAACAGAAAAAAAAATGCAAGGGAGGAATCAAGGCACTACAGATTAACAACCCTCTCTTTAATTCTAAGAAAAATTAAATATATATATATATAACTACAATAAAACTTCTGCTCTCTAGAACTCTTAGGAAATAAGTCTTTCTGGAGACCTAAAATGCAAAGGCTAAATGGATGTTTTGGGTTTGAATTTCTGCTCTGTGTGACCTTGGGCAGGTTATCTCACCAATCTGCATTTCAGTGACATCCTCCTGCCTCACCCATAAATTGTGGATGATGTAACCACTTATTCCACAAGGCTCTTACTAGGATTAAGTCAGAGGTCTGTAGATCTGATTTTCTAATCAAATAATAGGTGTTTAGATATTGCTAAGCATTTATCTATTTTTACATCATTTAATTTTAGAATTTTAACAAATTTGTATAGGAAGTTATATAAAATATTACACACCTTCTTGATCAGATTTCAATCAACATAATATATTCAGGGTTTTGTTATCATTAGCCATTAATGAATGAGGCAGCAGTCAAACAAAAATGCCCTCAACTCTTGTTGAGATAGTTCCTACCTTCCAGGATGATATTGAAAAATAGGATGAATACTCCAAATAACTATAAGATCTTCACCCAATGAGTCCCTTTTCTTTTAAAAGTTTTAGAGAGTAAGTAGAAAGAGTCTGTCCTAGGAAATAAGTTACTGTTTTGTCACTAGAAAGGATTAGGACCAATCACTCTGAGCAGATGGGTATCTATCTAAATCATTAAAAATGTGAAGATAAAAAGAAGAATATAGAAAGAAAAGGAAAGAAAGAGGCCAGGAGTAAACTAACGCCTCCTTACAGCAAACATGAATGCTTGACCTCTTTTCCCCCCTACTTTACTCCCTTAATGAGATTAGATCTACATGATTGGGGGAAATATAACAAAGTTTTAAATCAACACAGATTAAGAATTAGCAGCAACTTAAATGTAACCACCACCTTTTCTTTAACCATAGGAGTACAAGGGATAGCACCATCAAAAATATTTCCAAAGCATGCACAGTGCCCCACACAGAACTAGCAAAGATATAGTCATTTTACTTTAAGGTTTACAGTCTGGATAAAATATATATATTTTTTAATATTCTAAACTTTAAAAAAAAAAAAAAACATGTGCACCATTATTAGGGATAGACAGTCTCTTTTACAGATGGAGAAGCAGAGAGAAAAAGAATTGATACCATGGCCCTGGATCACAGAGGCAGTGACAGAATCAGAATAATTTCAATCCCCTTCTTCCTATTTTAGTGCATTCTCATCACTTGACAATGGTAGCTTATTCCAAATAATTCTGAATTTTTCCTTAAACCTAAAGCAGCACAATTTAGAAAAGTCTAATTGGTAATCTACAGCATTTAAGATACAGAAAATTTTTGTCCATGAAACACACTAAGTGACTTCATGTCGTGGTAAATTATCAAATTGTGGAAAGAACATTGCAAAGATTAAAATGTTGCATAAGAGAGAGAAAGCAGCATGAGTCAGGGGTTTGGGAAATATGAGTCAGACTGAAGGGAAGGAGCCAAAAACATAGAGAATGAGGGCCTAAGCAGGGACTTAATGGACACCACAAAGACGTGGACATAGTTACCTCCATTAACTTTGAGAGAAAATTAAATATGCAGTTACACAGACTGGGAGTCAGTATGGTAAAGAGGCTAGGAGTGTGAGCTGAGCAAAGATCAGACTGTATTATTTAAAGCAATGATGGTGCCAAAGTCAGCAAGAGAGGGACCTGCAATAGTATAAATCACTAGGAGGGAGAACATGGGCACATTTTTGAAAAATGAGGGAATTACCAAATATTGCCATTAGCTATTCTTAATGCATTAGAATGATGAAATATGAGTTGATTTACATGTTGTGATATTTTAGGAAGCACATTCTATTATTTTGTTCTTTGATAGTGTTTACATTAGGCTATGTCTACATGGTTCAGAGCTGTTTCCTGTGGTGTTCAATCCAAACTCTAATCCCACCTTTAAGGCCCTGAATTTTGCTCATGACTTGAACTACCATTTTATGAGCACCTTCAACCAGGCACTGAACCAGGCTCCTCACACGCAGCCCCTTCAGCCATTCTGACTCCAACTCTCAGCCATTCTCATACAAACCACTTTTGTCTTGTCAGTGTTTTCTAATGCAATCTGCCTTCTGCCCAGAAATAGCCTCCTGTTTCTGTCAATCCACATACCTCACCTTCTTCAAAATGCCGCTCAAAACTCATCTCTTCCAGCAAACCTTCTGTAGCCACCCTCCTCCGATGCTGCCTTATTCCTCATAGCTTCTGCGCTTCTCAGTGCTCTTGCTTTACATCCTTTTCCATTTGCTGACATCTTGCTGATTTTGTTGTCTTTCCCACATCTTGCCTGTTAACTTATCTTGCAAATATTTACTTCCATGAGATAAAACACTGGTCCTACTTTTCTTAAACTCTAGACCTCAGGTTTCAGCAATCATGATTCATTCATCCACTTATTAACAGATATTTATTGAAAATCCACCATGTTTCATGCATTCTGCTAGGTACTAGGAATACAGAGAAAAGGAAACACATAGACCCCATCCTCAAAGAGCGTAGGTCCAGAGTCCAGGGAATGTGTTAACTGATGGCCTAAGAACTTAGTGAGCTTGACTGTCAAGGATAAATTATAGATAGTTCAAAAACAGCAAAAACTTCTCTCCCCAGAGTACTTTTCCTTAGATTATCAAGAAATCATGGTGTACCTGAATACTTTCCCTTATAAATAAAGTATTGCTTTTGCCACTACAGATGTTCTCACCACAGAGGCTTTCATAATCACACCTGGGAGAGCCAGATCTTCTGCTTCATCTGCACAAGGATGGATGTTCTGCTTTGAATTTCTGACATAAATGTATATATTTCAGTGGCTTTCTTATCACATTGAGCTCTCTGACATTTAAGACAAATAGAAATGCAAACATTTAAGACAAATAGCAATGCATACAAGTGGAAAAGAGAAGCATAAGAGTTTAACAATGTATAACAATTCTTATATGACTTTGTATATTCTTATATAACTTTCTAATATGACATATGCTTTGTGAATACCATAACAGGATCTCAAAGTACAAATTTCAAAATAATAAAATTGTTTTATTTAAATAAACTAGTAAACTGACAGTGCAATTGAAGATAGTTCAAAAAAATCCAATCTGTATATATATATCCTTCAGCATTAGATAACCTGCTAAGAGCAAAGGGGAGGACAAATTCTAAACTCGAGTCGGAGAAGCCATAAATGAAAATGTAGTCAGTCCATGTACTGGCAGGTGCAGCTCAAGGTGTATGATGAAGCGTGCGCTCAGCGCCTTTGGAATAATTTCTCAAAGGGGATTTCACACAACTGTACTTTATTGAATTTCAGGAGGTCTCCCCTCCAGAAGAATTAAGAATAACAGTAAATCCATGTAAATATGCATTAAAAATATTAGCAGTCAGTCCTAGGTGATGTGGGTCCTATTATAGTTTTGTTTGTGTTTTGTTTTTGTTTTTTGATAGAGAAAGGAAGAGTGTAGTGGTAATGGAGGCAGTGGTATTTTACTTGTTTTTTGTTTGTTTTTATTAAATTACTTTAACTCACCCAATATTTTTGTTAAATAATCCTTCTCAGAAGGTAAATGCACCTGTTCTTAAGGAGGAGTAAGTCCAGGGAGCATGGTTTTTATGTTTAAAATCTATTTAATGATATATAAATTCCACTAGAAATGTTACCCTATTTATCAAAGAGACTTAGAATTGAACAACAAGAAAGTAAAAGGAAATTGTAGGACATCAGGAAATCAATGAGGTGGAGGCAGTTTGCAGAGAGAAGTCTCAGAAAGCAGCCTCAGTCACTGGTGAGGCCTCCTTTAGAAAATGCAGCAGCCAGCCAGTCCTTGATCTTCTGCCAGCATGTACTGAGGAAACTTGCCACATCTGAATCTCACATTGCAGTATCTCTCAGGGTTGTTATCACTGCAAATGCTGGCAAATGTTCTTGACATAAAACAATAGGAATTCTGTTGTCATTTTTGCATTAGCAAGTCATAAAGCTCTGAAGAAACCTCAGTAGAAATGTTTTCATCACATGCATATGAGAAAATAATAAAAGACACAAAAAAGAACAGATAATTTCAAAGCAAGATTGCTTCACCTTTGCATAGTACCCAAAAAAGACAGAGTTGTAATCAGTGATTTAAAAATAATAATAAATTTCAAAACAAAAATAAAAAACAGCCCAACCATTGTGGCTCAGTGGTTGAGTGTCGACCCATGCACCAAGAGGTCACCATTTCAATTCCTGGTCAGGGCACATGCCCAGGTTGTGGGCCAAATCCCCAGTGGGGGGCATGCAGGAGGCAGCCAAACAGTGTTCTCTCTTATCGATGTTTCTATCTCTCTCTCCCTCTCCCTTCCTCTCTCTCTAAAATCAATAAAGAAAAAAAATTAAAAATAAATAAATAAATAAATAAAAAACAATAACAAAAATAAATTCACCAAGACTTAAAAACCAGGTTCAAAGAATTATGTAAGTAGATGCTTTAATAGGTTATTATCCAGTAACAGCCAGATATTCCTGGAGGATTTTTCATCTCCCCTCCCTTATTCTTTTGGAATCTCTCATATCAATTCCACACTCAGCTAATTGAAGTCCTGAGGACAACCCTCTTATAATCAGAACTTTCTACATTATTATACTGGGTACTGTAGTGCAGTTATTCTCCTTGGAAACATTAGAAGGATGAATGGCAACTTTCTGAGCTTCTTAAAGGGAAGGGCAGGAATTGAAGAATAAATTCTAACTGATGGCTCATTTTTTTATTATTATTGATTCTTGACCCAAAGCACCATGCTGGGTCTACCACGGTGATGTTCTCAGACCCTCTAAGCTTGTTGCAGTTTTTATGCTAAATTCATCATCAAGGAATTATAAGGCTATATTTTTTATGATACTTAGAGTCTTAAGTTGTTGAAGAAGACCAAAATCACATAATCCTTTCATTTGTGCTATTTGACTTCATATTGTGAGAGAGAAACATCTGAATAAATGCAAAGGTGAGGTAGATAAGGCAAAATTAAATATTACTTATACATTATTGTGTAATATAAATTTACACACATAGATTCACATCTCATTTTGATCCCAAAGAAATTTATTATAACAAGGTCATTATATTATTACTGAGCATTTTTTACTTTTCTAAAACTATAACCTACCTATTCCTTAAGTCACCTTTACTATATTGTTCCCAAAATTGAAATACTTTGGGAAAATATGTATTTTACACTACACCAGCCTATCTTTCTTAGAGAAATATAACCAAATTAAATCCTTTCTAAAGTTTGAAAACAAACAGCAACAGGGAATGCATAATATTAAAGTTTGATTTATACCCTGTTATTTGGCAGATTTTTAGAGATTTGTCAATAGAAATTATTTCAAATGTAATATGTTGGATGGAAAAAACAGTATCATACAATTTATTTACATTTTAAAGCACACAAAACAATACTGTATATTCTAATGGGTGTATCTCTGTATACTAAAAGTATAAAAACACCTCGGGGAAGTATTCACACCTACCAGGACAGTGGTGAGTGAGTGGATAAAGGGATGAGGATGGAGTAAGGCTTTAGCTATATCTGATATGTTTCATTTCTTAACAAAATAAAGTGAGCTGAGGCAAGCAGAGCAAAATGTTATCATTTGTTAAATCTGAGTGGTGCACACTGGCATCTATGAAATTATTTTCTGTACACTAAAAATAATTTATCATTTTATCCCTGGCCAGTTTGGCTCAGCAGTTAGAGTGTCGGCCTGCGGACCAGAGAGGTCCAGGCTCGGTTCTGTGGACCAGAGAGGCCCGGGTTCGGTTCCCGCTAGGGACACGTACCTCGGTTGCAGTTTGTCCCTGGCCCCGGTTGGGGTCGTGTGGGTGGCAGCGAATGTGTCTCTCTCACATCGATGTTCCTCTCTCTCTCTTCCTCCCTCCCTCCCTCCTGCTCTATCTGAAGATAAATGCAAAAATGTCCTCAGGTGAGGATAAAATAATAATAATAATAATAATTTATCATTTTAAACATTTCCAATATAACAATATTGCAAAATAGTGTTTTAAGAACAAAGTATAAGGTTTTTTTGTTTGTTTTTTATTTATTTATTTTATTTATTTATTTTTTGGTACGTGCCCCTAGCGGGAACCGAACCCGGGCCTCTCTGGTCCACAGGCCAATGCTCCAACCGCTGAGCCAAACCAGCCAGGGCCAAAGTATAAGTTTTAAGAACTCACTTTCTTTAGGAAAACTATTATGACAATATGGAGGAAATAGTAACATCTTCACAACCAACTCAAACCCTTTCTATGTTGTGTGTCTTTAACAGACATAGATGAGTGCGCTGCAGGGACGCACAACTGTAGAGGCGACCAAGTGTGCATCAATTTACGTGGCTCCTTTGCCTGTCAGTGCCCTCCAGGGTATCAGAAGCGAGGAGAGCAGTGTGTGGGTAAGTACAGCAGTGCAGTAAGCAAAGTCCTATCTTGAGTATCTTAATTGTTAAACCTCAGGCATTCAAAACAAAGCACTCGTATTTATTTGGAGAATGATAGCCAACTGCTGCTTATCCTTTCATTGAATGCCAATCCATTTTCCACATTCACAAGGAAGAACTAGCCTTCAAGGTTCAGCATATTCTGGAACTCAAAGTGTTGATTACATGTTAGACTAAGCAAAAGAAGAAATTTGGAGTATGAATGAGACCTAAAAGCAACTGAGAAAATAATTTTAAATTAGCTATTTGGGGACCATAGCACTTAAACACTGATGATACAGGCTTCATTCACTGGGTTCAGCATAACAGTTTATAAGGCCAATGGTGAGGTTCAAATCCCATCACCACCCTTAACTCACATTGAGGCCTTGGGTGAGTTACTGAAATTCTCTATCTCACTTTTTCCTTATATACTATGGAGATAATACTAGCCTCTGCTTCAGAAGCTCATGTGTGGGAATGCTTAGAATGGTGCCTGGTCCTGCGCTGAATAGCTGTGTGCTATTGTTATATAAAGAGTTAACATACTAAACATTCTTTATGCTGTAAGCAGGTGCAGTACTAGGAATGCGAAGCCAAGTGCAGCATGTGCCTCTATTTGAGAGCTCTACTTGAGCTCCCTCAACGCAGGGGCCAGGTATAGCGTGTGTCACTGCTGTCTCTTTAGTCCCTGAAGAGTGCCCACCAAGTAGATGCTCTAGGCATCTTTTTTGAATGAGAGGAAGAACATGGTATGGGGAGGCCAACTGGCAAATAAGAGGTAAACTAAAGTGTTCTGGGCTCATTTGTGAGGCCCAGCACTACGCATGAAACTCTTTAATTTACTCCCTCTGCCCATTGATTTACATACCACCTCTCACCATAGAAGAGAAGAGTCCTTATTTTCTCTTAGAAACAGAGGTTCAGGATGTGGGGTCAGGCAACCAGCATCCATTTTCGCCTGAGAATGTGAGCTGTTGATGTCAGGATGTCAACACTGAGCTCCTCATGGGCCCCAGTGGAGTTCTGCTTGCCATGGGCTGTTCCTAGAGGATGGGGTTACTGCCCAGCCCCTGAGGAAGGCCCAGGGTTTTCAGTGACTGAAGCTGTGATTTAGGAGAAGATTGTGTGGAAGACTCCTCTGACACCGAAGTTTTGTCCACTGGATTTGTCAGGAAAATAAATAATTGAGAGTATATAACGCACAGAAAAAGAACTGACTCAGACTACTGTGGGAAGAACCAAAGAGAATGGAACATATAGTTGTAGCTCTTTATATCCATAGGAGGAGACATTCTTAAATTCACTCTAATCATGTGGTATTTCTTTAACCCGTAGAACCAATTCTACAGTCCCCAACAGAGCATATATGGTCTTCCTTAATCAGATCCTTGCCCAGCCCTGAACACCCCTTTCCCACCAAAACAAAAAACACTCCAGGAGCTTTATCCCACTACTCATAATTCCCCACACATAATACATCACATAGTGTCACACTTTGGTGCTTCTACATAAGCTCTTTCAGCACCAGAAACATGAAATCCTGGCAAACTCCTATTTAACTCTCAAATCCAGGCTCCAGGTCATTTCCTCTGAGAAGTTGTCCATGACCCCAATATAATTAGTCACTCCCTCCTCTATGCCAGTACTTCTCAAATTCTGATGGATCCTTTTTGTAAATTTCCTATCTGTTACAGATTAATTCTTCTCTAAACTACAATAAAAATGTTGTGTTAACAGCAAATTGCTATTCCTAAATAACTACTCTCATTTTCTGTACTTATTTATTGCAGACTGGTCCAAATAGTCCATGGAACAGCAACAGTCAGCAGGCCACACTTGAGTGCTCCTTCTATCCCTTATACACTTTTCTATTGTTGATCTTATCATTCATGGCAGTCATCTGTTTTCATGCACATCTTCCATACTAGACAGGGATAGGACGTATGTATATTTGTCATCATTATAAATCTTCAGTGCTAAACACAATGCAGCAAATAACAATGGTTTGATGAATGTTTACTGGCTGTAAAGACACATATCATTTATTCAGCAAAAATTTATTGAGGGCTGACTGTGTGCCAGGCACTGTCCGAGGTGCTGGAACATCATGGTGAACAAACAGATTCCTTGTGGGGCTATTAGAAAGTACCATTTATATAAATTAGCTATCAAGACTGGCACCTGGGTATAATACTGGGTACTAGGAAGAACTGTGCTAAAATTGCTCTTAGTTGGTGTGATGTTTCCATTCATTCAACTAATGTTTATTGAGTACCTACTACGCCAGGCCCTGTTCCAGGTATTAAGGAGTAAACAGACAAAAAAATATTCTACCTCCACCTCAAGAGGTAGAGACAGGTCTTATCTGCCATGCATTGAGGGAAACAGACAAGAAGTAAATAAGCACATAACACAGTGTCAAGGAGTGTCATTAGCTACAAAGGAAAACAAAGCAGAATAAGGCAGTAGATAATGCAGAAGAAGCTATTTTATATGGATGGTCAAAAATAGTCTTCCTGAGGTGACATTTAAGCAGACACCTAAATAAATGAGGGGGTAAACTATGTGCATATCATTATCATTTGATTCAATATTCAAGCTAAATTAAATAGATTTTGCAACTTATTGATAAGAGCTCCCATTTGTTTTTACCTGTTTTATGTAAGGAAGTTTGCCTACATTATGTCACGTAATTCTTCCAACGGTTCTACCACAGTGTCATACTGTTACTTACAGAGGAAATGGAAGCTCTAAGAGGTTAACGCCAAGCTAGTAATTGCCAGAAAATTCAAACTCCGATTACTCCGAGGCCACTCCAGCACAATGCTTCCCACACTTTTAGTTATTAAAGAACCAGAAGAGCTCAGCATAAAGTTTTGCTTTTGCTTTTTTTTTAACTATAAGATAGTGTCGCTGCATAGTCTTACATTGTACATACATAATTGTTATTTTAAATTAGGCATGCCACTTTGGAGTTGTCACAAAGTATTTAGTCATGACTCAACGAAATTTTATTATGCTTCTAAGATGTTAATTCTACTCTGCAAGTTCACAATTGAGCACTTTATAGTTGGAAATATTTATTTGAGAGAGACACAGGCTGGAAAGCGTCATCACTGTGTCAGAAGGGCACTTTTGGTTAGCATCCTATTTCTTCCACAGTGTTCTTTCATTTGATTCTCACAGAAACATTATTAGATACACATACCAAGCATTACTATCCACATTTTACAAAAGAAAAAACAAGATAATGAACGTTTCAATGACTTGGCCAAAGTCATCAACTAAACAGCAGCCTCCCCCTTCTCTCTATTAGTTTTATGCACATAACTCAATTCTTTGATAGTTCTTTTTAACTTCTATCATTATAAATAAGCTTTTAAATCCTCAAACTGACATTCTCAAATATATACGTAATAGTCTTAATTACTTTTCTCTCTTTTAAATCTCAACCCACCCAGCCAGGTTTATGAGATCTTTGTTCTTAACATCTCACTTAACTGCAGAATGCAGACCAAAGTATATTTCAAACACATATACCCTAGTTTGAAAAATAATAATAATAACTAATTTTTAAATGAAGTCTTTCATAGATAATGTTCTCCTAAGAACTTGAGAGCAAACAGGTGTGGATAATCAATAATGTAGTTCTCTTTGTGTGTGTATGCCTGGTAACCTAGATATAGATGAATGCACCATTCCTCCATATTGCCACCAAAGATGCGTGAACACACCAGGATCATTTTATTGCCAGTGCAGTCCTGGGTTTCAGTTGGCAGCCAACAACTATACCTGCGTAGGTAAGCCTTTTGGGAACCACCATCCTAACTGATTTCTGTCTTCAAAAAAAGGCAAACCCCATGCCACATTGCAGTATTTCTAGTTTTCTATGTTCTTGAGCAAACTGGTTTCCATCAACTTCCCCAAATAAAGCTAAAAAGACAGTAACAACACTGTTTCTTAAAGTACATCAAGATGTGAATGGAAAACTTTGTTAACCTTGGTTTTAGTTCTCTTCTGTGGGTGTATAAAAAAAAATACAGATCCATTGATATATACAGACCAATTAGTCAACAGTGTGTGATATAAAAACTAAAGGTGCCAAAGGGGTTACTGCAAGTTCAAATACATAAACTTTTCACTGAAAGAGCATCTGATTTTTACATGCTTCTTCTCCCCTTTCAGAATGCAATGTCACAGCACACAATTTTAAGATTGGCATGACATGGAAAGAATCTAGTGCAGGAAAAAATGCCCTTTCACAATATTTTCAGTGCCTTAGAGCATTGCAAAACTCTGTATGGGTCTCAAAGGCTTATGTTTTAATTGTAATGGAATTTAACAGAACCCATTTAAAAAGTAATAAATAGCACAGATAAATCTTCACTACAGCATGCTGAGAGACCATATCAGTATGAGTGTCTTATATCAATTATTTATAGACTTGGCATTTTGCATCTGAACAACAATAAAAGAAAATAGATACTGGAATGTATATTTATTAGAATCATTAAATTCTTTTGGAAAGATTCATCAAACCCCAAAATAACTGTCATTCCCAGAAAAAAAAAATTTCTGGTATTTCTAAAAGAAGTATACAACAGATGTTTGAAGTTGTTCCAACAAACATAAAACCTGAATGGATGTTCTCCAATGAGCTTCTGCAGGGCAAAGAATCCAGCTAAGGAATTACTCACTTATCATCAAATGACATAGGTACAAAAGAACAAGGATATGTTTAAAGACATAGATATATAAGTGTATATAACTTTTCCTTTCAGACATAAATGAATGTGATGCCAGCAATCAATGTGCTCAGCAATGCTACAACATTCTTGGTTCATTCATCTGTCAGTGTAACCAAGGATATGAGCTAAGTAGTGACAGGCTCAACTGTGAAGGTAAAATATTTTCCAAATAATTTTTAGTAAGACTCTTGATTGTTGTTCTTTTATTTGAGTATGTACCCGTTTATGAAAACAAATTTTTATCTATGAAAATTCTATTCTAAAATCCAGTTAATTCAATTGCAACAGTGACTTTTTAGTACGTTATCAAGAAAAAGAAGGAAAATATGAATGAAATATTAAATGTAAGGTAGGTCTAATAATTAGAAGGATGTTCTCGTATCTTGCTTCTCAAAGTGTGATCCATGGCCAGCAGCATCCTGGGAGCTTGTGAGAAATGCAGAATCTCAGGCCCCAACTCAGACCTAGTGAGTCAGATTCTGCATCTAACTCTGGGTGACTGGTGTGCACATTTAAGTTCAAAAAATGCTGACTGCATGTCAGAAGCATTAGAATAGAAACTGAGACCTGGCCCCTAGTCTTATTCCTGCCAGTGTGAGACTTGGGCACATATCTTAAGTTGCCTGTGTTTCACTTTCCGTAAGTAAAGAGGACCATTTAACTGAAGAAATGAACTTCAGAGTTCATTGCACGTGCATGTTCCACTGTATAACTTAAAAGCCATAAGACATCCTGAGGGAGTGCCATCGACACTTGATATCCCTCACTTCTTTGTGGACCCTCACTACTCTACTTGAGGACACAAAGGTCATACCTCACCCAGAGAAGCCTCACATTATGCTACTGTGCTCAAAACCAAAAGAGGTTGAATCTGGACACCTACTTCTACCCTTCTAAGCAAACTATAAGGTCATCACCATTGAGAAATGCAAAGCATTCTTTCCAAGAAACCAGCACAGTGATGGGACTTGAAGTTCAAAGCTCAGATGAACTTGGCAGCAAAGCCACCCACATTCTGAGAAAGCAAATATGAATCTGTATCATTGGGTGGGTCTGCAGAGTCCAAAATGAAAAGCATCAACCATAAGTCAGTTCATTCATTCTGCTCAGTTCATATGGTTAGGTCCAGGATTTGACAAACTGTCAGCAATGATTGAGTAAAACTGATGGTAAGATAAACTCTTCATGCTGTGAAATTCTAGAACAGCGATTTTCAACCAGTGTGCCACAAGATTTTTAAAACATACAATACTTGCCTATTTAGTCAGGGGCACTGACCTCTTTTCCTTCAGATTATCAAATTTAAAAAAAAAAAAAAAAGATTAAAGCCAACATAACAATAGCTGTCCAGTGTGAATGAATCAAACCTATACCTATTTTTTTTGTCACATGGGCAAAAAATATATATTTTAGTATGCTGCAGAATTTTAGTGATTAGTTTTTGTGTGCCATGAGATGAAAAAAGTTGAAAATCGCTGTTCTAGAGGAAATTAGCTGATATTGTTAGAATTTGCCCTTGAGCTTCTTACAAAGTATTGTATTTATGTTTCAGAGTTTGCAGCGTTTTTACTCTCTTACCTCATCTAAAAAAATATTACCAAAGTAGTTTTTCAATTCTGTGTCCTTGCTCTTCTCTGATTCAACAGACATTGATGAATGCAGAACCTCAAGCTACCTGTGTCAATATCAATGTGTCAATGAACCTGGGAAATTCTCGTGTATGTGCCCCCAGGGATATCAAGTGGTGAGAAGTAGAACATGTCAGGGTAAGTTTACTGTTTCTTATCTATTATGTTCAGTTTAACCAGGAAGAGCAGGGAGGAATTATAGGATTCTCTACCACAGACTTTTCATTTTTTCCACCCTGAATATACAATTTGAGCTCTTTTTTCCCCTGTTCATTATGAGATATGTACATCTCATAAAGAGGGTAATCACTAAAAAAAAAAAAAAAAAAAAAAAGAGGGTATTTAATGTTAATACTACTTTCCTTGAAATTTTTTTTAATCCTCATCTGAGGATATTTTTCCATCTATCCTCAGATAGAGTGGGAAGGGGAGATAGAGAAAGAGGGAGAGAGAAACATCGACGTGAGAGAGACACATCGATTGGTTGCCTCCCACACAACCCTGGCCAGGGCCAGGGATGAACCACAACCAAGGTACATGCCCTTGACCAGAATCGAACCTATGACTGACACTCTAACTGCTGAGCCAAACCAGCCAGGGCTAAAGTAATTTTTTAATATAAATACTTTTAACAAAATATTGATATCTAGATAGCCTACATAATCTTCATGATATACATCTTCTAAGCATCTACTAGAAAAGATTAAATTACTAAAATACTTCATCATGTGTTTGAGTCAGAGCATAAACTAAGTATGTGGGTTAGGAATACCTTAAACCAGTTTCGGTTCTCTAAAATGCCAAGATTGTAAATTGGGTAGTAGTTTAGATGCTGAGAAAATCAGCCTCGTGTATATATTAAAATGTGCTTGAATTCTTTGGCAAAAAACTATTGATTTAAAAAAAGCTAATGTCCTTGAGCCCAGTTTTAAAATAAACATTTAGGCAATCTTCACACATACACATAGGTGGAAGAAGCAGCTCTCCACATGGTATAATTTCAGTCAGAGTCTCTCCAGAAGATCTGAAAATATGCACCTTCTAATCCCTACCATCAATGCCACATGTTAACTTGAAATTTCTTTAACAGAGAAAAGACTGCTCAGATAAAACAAAAAATGTAGATAATCGTGGAAAAGCTAGAACAAACACATTTACATAAAGCAATGAGAGAATGAAAACAAATGACTGAACTTGGAAGACAGAAAATCTGTTTGAGTCCTAATTGTACTGCATTTTTTTGGTACAATCTTGAACAAATTATCAAACTTCTCTGATTCTCAGCTTTCTCATTTGGAAAGGGAGTTGAGGGAAGGAAATGGAATAATAAACATAAAAATTATTTGTAAAATATATAAACTATATAATTCAAGATGTTTTTATGAAATTTACCTAGCAATGTAAATGACAAGTAGCAAATCTCCTCTAGAGAGTCCTTTTTAATCAGAATTGAGAGAAGTCACACGGGGCAGTAAAATCTTGTTAAGAAAGGAAAAGATTAAGGAAAGGAGACATTGGGGATTCTCTGTCTATATCATGATTTTACAGAAAAACATTAACTCAGAGGAACATCCATTGATATGAAATTTATTAGTATGCATATGATTATTCAACTAGATTCCCACCACCAAATATGAGCACAATTAGAATGTCATTCACTGCACAATGAACAACATCTTTATACCCCTTTCCAGGTTACTAAAGACTCTGTAATGTTAATTGTGGAAAAACATTGCATTCCAATGGTTTTACTTTCTGAACCCTAATTGAGACTTTTAACATGAATATTACATGCTGGAAAATGTTAGCTAGTGGGACATCTTAACCAACTTCCCTGGAGTCCTTCAAACAAATGTCTATGTGTTTCTCATCATAAATGGATTTGATACTCAGCAAAAGACAGAAGCAAATTAATGTAATGAACCTTATCTGCCTAGTCTGTATATCTGGAAACATTAATATCTGTTATAATTAAAGGTGAAAATGCACTGAATTTTCAAATAGTGGATTCATGAATGTTATATCTTCCAAAAAATTTTTTTATATTGATTGATTTGAGAGAGGGAGGAAAGGAGAGAAAGAGAGAAAGAGAAACATCAATGTGTTGTTCCACTTATTTATGCATTCTTTGGTTGCTTCTTATTTATATGTGCCCTGACTAGGGATCAAATCTGCAACCTTGGTGTATCAGGACAACGTTCTCACCAATTGAGCTACTGAGCCAGGGCTAGATGAAGGTTATATCTTGAAGATATACAGCTTCAGAATACTTGGCTAAGCCAAAATACGGTGTGTGTGTGCGCGTGTGCGTGCGTGTGTGTGTGTGTGTGTGTGTGTGTGTGTGTATGTGTGTGTGTATAAGAGACATTCTTTTAAAGTACAAAACAATTGGTTTTCCCCACTGAAAACATCCCTTTCCAATCTCGTCCACAGACTAAGGTAAAACTGAAAGAGTTTAAATTCTTACATTCCTCCAAAAGGCTTATTTTGAAAGTAAAATAACTTTTCTCATTCCCATGGTCTTGCAAAAATAAAAGGGGGAGGGGGGCAGCGTGAGAGAGAAAGGGGAAGACAGAAAAATAGAGACAGAGAGATAATACACATACACATAAACATACTCATCAAATATTTTAATACTATTAATAATTTCTGGAAAACTTTCCAGAATGATTAAGGTGTCAATTACACTAGGCTCCGAATTAAATTACATGAATTAAAATACATGAAAGTATTACATAAAATTTCTTTTTGCTGCTGTTGGACTCCATATAACAAACCAGTCTTAGTTTTCCCTGTAGCTAAACAGCATCTTTATTTTTCAATAAAAGTGAAAAATATTGAAAAGACAGCTCAATTGTGATTTCTTCTAAGAAACAAGTTCTTTCTTTAGCCACAGCCAGTCCAAAAGAAGACACTCCTTGTAACTGACTCTTGGAAACCTTAAAACTTTTCCAGTCTTCTAATGGGTTCTAGATAGCTTTAGCCAGTTTGGAAACTAAAAGAAAGCTGTCGTTGTGTTTTTTGTTTTTTGTTTTTTTTCTCTCTCTCTCCAAAAGACAGCTACTTAACTCTTATTTGTTCTTCCTCCATGTCAAATAGAGATAATATCTTTCTCACCTATCTCAATGTGATCTGTGTGAGGAGCAACTTAGTTCAATTTAATATTTCTTAAAAATTCAGGTGCCCCCCCATGCATTAATTCTAGGTGATGAAGAGACATAAAAATGGTTTAATAGCTCTTGCCCCCAGGGAGTTTACAAGCTAATAGAAGGGTGAAGACAAACATGCAGATTTCGATAATGCAAAGCAGAAAGCAGTAAAGGTCCAAAAAGAAGAATATGAGGTATGAGAATTCAGAGCGGAGAAAGAGATCATATCTCAGCAATTAGCCCATGCCTGGTTTGCAGCAAGGATTCAGTAAATTACTTGTGGAATGAGTAAATTAACAAATTAATATTAATTAATAATGAGGAAAAATGATTCAGAAAAGGCTTATATGGGATAAAATCTAAATCACTATTCAAATGCAAAGGGAACTAGAAATGTGAATATTAATATAATCATTGTTGTTGTCATTAATGTAATGGCTCTTTAGTGAAACTGTTCTCTCAGATGTTATCTGGGAGCTCCTAATTTCTAAATCTAAAATCAGTCTTTGTGCAGCCTGGCCTTTACACAACTCTCCTTCCCAGGACCTTAGCCCTCTCTGACTCTTGTACTGCCTTTTCCAGGGTTGCCTCTCACTACTGACAGCCCCTTCCTTCGTTCTTCTTCCACACTGTTTTTAAATAGCTATGCTCTATAAGGTGGAACACTTCACAGCTCCATTCTTGTGCTTTGCTTTCTCTGGAGAGTATAATCCATCCCAGAGCATCAACTATCCACCAACATGCTATTGCTTACTGAAACCACATCTCTAGCCTCTACCTTTCTCCAAAGCTTCTGAGACTGTAAACTGCCCTCTCCATAGTTTTTGCTTGCTGCTTTCTCAGCCTAGAAAGCCCTCCCCACCCCAACCATGAAAATCCCATCCAACCACCACCCTTCAAAGCCAAGCTGAGATGCCTCCTCCTTCTTTCAGCTTTCCCTAGTTCCCCAGGCAGAATTAATCAATTCTGCTTCTAATCTCCCAGTGCACTTATCAATCTCTTATTTAATTCTATTTTATTTTATAATTAACTTTTGCCATATCTATATTCCTAACTAAATTATAACCTCCTTGAGGGCAAGAAGTGGTCTCTTTGACTTTTACATAAGCAAGAACAATGGCTAGCATTTGGCTTTGAATTCAACATATGAACAATAAATAGGTGCTTGATAAAATATCATGAAATGATACATATCAATTTGTCTACAGTGGCTCAGCTGCATCTATGCTGAATTAAATGCAATGAACTCAGGTCTCATCCAGTCTTGTGTCTAAAAACAAATTAAACAGAATCCAGATTCCCAGACACCTCCTTCCTTGCAAACCTGAATCTGCCACTTATACAATTTACTTAGATCAGCTTTGACCCTATGTCTCTACAGATATAAATGAGTGTGAGACCACAAATGAATGTCGGGAAGATGAAATGTGTTGGAATTATCATGGCGGCTTCCGTTGTTACCCACGAAATCCTTGTCAAGATCCCTACGTTCTAACACCAGAGAAGTAAGAAAAATTAAAACTTCTGAAAGTGAGAATTTTCTGGTCTTACCAAGTCAAACTGTTAAATATTTTTGTTTGCCTTTGCAGCCGATGTGTTTGCCCAGTCTCAAATGCGGTGTGCCGAGAACTTCCCCAGTCCATAGTCTACAAATATATGAGCATCCGATCTGATAGGTCTGTGCCATCAGACATCTTCCAGATACAGGCCACAACTATTTATGCCAACACTATCAATACTTTTCAGATTAAATCTGGAAATGAAAATGGAGAGTTCTACCTAAGAGTAAGTATCCTGTGGGTAGTCTTAGCTATTAAGAAAGGTTCAGGTTTGTTGTTGTTGTTGTTGTTGTTGTTGTTGTTGTTGTTGTTGTTGTTGTTGTTTGGTAGTATTCACATAGAAGGAAAGCTAACATTTAAAGAGTTTTTATGTGCAGGTATTGTGAAGGCCTTCCTGTATGTATTATCTCATTCAATCCTCTTAGTAACACTGTAAGATAGATATTAAATACATATCTCCATATTTTACAGAAGAGAAAAGTAAGACTCAGAGAGATTAAGTAACTTCTCTAAAGTCATTCAGATAGCAAGTTGTGGACTCTAATGGAGTTGTGTGTGATCACCAAAACACAAGCCTACACACACACACACACACACACACTCACTCACACACACTACACCAAATAGATACCACAGATTAGTGACAGTTATTTAATTGTACCTAGAAAAAAATTCCTGGAGAGCTTTTCAAAAACGATGAATTCCTTACTGTTACATTCACAGGATCATTTAAATTTTTACAAAACTGAAACCTGAAAGTCTCTAAGTGATCCCAACCCCTGCAACATATGTGTCAATAGTTGTACCACTCTTGCAAACCTCCAGGCCGACAATTTGAGGTCACCATTGTGTTATCCCTTTCTGCCATTCCTATATGAAATCTTTCTGAGTCCTGCCACTCTTTCTTCACAGTGTCTCCTGGATTAGTTTTGCTTCCCTATGCCCCTGCCTCTCTTCCTTTAAACTTGCTCTCAGCACCTCCCCAATCCCTTCAACAGATTCCAAGTAGATCTCCCTGACTCCAGTGCCTCAGCCTTCCAGTCCCCCCCTGCAAAAATCTCAGCAAGTTCATTTTAGGTTAAAATTCTGACATATTTTAAATACGGCTCACCATTTCATGTGAAAATGATGGCACCCCGCCAAGCAGTTTACAGGGTTACGGTAACTGTTTCATACTAAGGATGTTATTCATCCAGTTACAATTTTCTCACAACTCCTTTGGGCACACTTCACTTTTAATCATATTTTAAAGTCAATATTTCAGTTTGAGAATATGAAAAGTAAATTGGGAAATTCATCCTTGTGGTAAAGTTTACAGATTTTTAATGTTTACACGTTTATGCTGTTCTTTGCTATATTAAGTTCCCTTCCAGTTCCAGAATTATGTGATTCTGTTTCTTTGCCAATAAATTAGAAATGATTAATTTCTCATGACCAACTTCTGAAGAGAAAAAACAAACCCAAAATACAATCTATTACTATTCTTTTTCTAATAGCTAAGAATAAACTTCTGTAACATTTGATACTTCAAATTTGATATAGAATAGATAATGTAAGTTTACTCTAAATGAATTTCACACAGTTCACATAATACCAATTTAATAATTCTAGCCCAAACAAATAACATTGTTTGTAACCCATGGCAATAAAATAGGTTCATCTAAATATCTTCTTTAAAAATAATTTTCCATTTTGAACTCTTAGCTATAATTTAAGAAAATAAAAATTTTGTAGCAGAATCAACAAACAGTGAAATAAAAGTTCCAGCATTGTTTCCCTTGCAATAAACATGGCATTTTAAAAGTTTTATGATTCATATCAGTGCATTTATCGACTTGATGTTTTCAAATATACTTAGTGTTTTTCTCAAGTAAAATCCTTTCTTCTCATGAATGATCTAAAACATTGCCAATTTTGATAATCCTAGAGTTAAATAATATTAAATTATTTAGAACAAAAAAATACTAAAAATAAATATATATTTCAAGACTGTTTCTTATCATATAATTCAAAAAGTAGCTGGATCAAATCCTACAAAATTTCTCCAAAATTTCTCCTACAAAAATTCTATTTGTGAGGAGCGCATTTAATGCATAAGACTAAATTAGCAGACCTTAATTAAGCATCTACTGTATGCTCCGCTCAATGCTAGATGCATGTAATACATAGTTCCTTATTTCAAAGAGCTTTATATATTACTATGTGGTAAAAGTTAACATCTGTGAAAAAAGAAGGGGAAAAGTTTGAGTTTTATTAAATCCATGGTCTAAGATATCAAAGAATTAATAGGGGCTGGAATGTTTCTTGATGGTCATGAGACTGTACTTGAACCTTGAAAGGATCTGTGGTATACAGGAGTTTATTTATACTCCTTTGGGGAAATTGCTGAGAAGACCTTCTTCCCTAGAAAAGGAGATATATTGTAAAAAAAAAAAAAAAAAAAAAAAAATACTGTATGAAATTGAAGGTAGAATACCATCCTCCTCCCATCTCACCCAATATCTATTCTCCTTTACTGAGCCTTATTTTTCTTCATAACCCTTATCAACACTTGCATAGTATTCATGTGTCTGTGTCACCCACTAGAGTGTGAGTGTAACAAGAGCAGAGACTTTAGCTGTCTGTTCACTTTTCTAAGCACAACACATAGAATGGTAACTGGTACAATGCAGGCGCTCAAAAAATATTTTTAAATACATTTAATTCAATCAATACTTTCAAGATACTGTTACCTTCAAGGGGCAAGCACCATGTTAGGTCCTGGAGACACAACAGTAAATAAAACTACCCTAGTGGAGCTTACAGTCAAGACATCGAACAAGTGATCACAAGTTTGCTGAATGTTACAACTGAGCATTGCAAGTTGCTCATGAGTGCATAACAAGTCAATAGGAGCGGTCTGTGAGTCTCTTAGAAGAAGCTGATTTAGCTGAAGACTAGAAATTAGAGGTCAGCAAAATGGAAGGAATAAAAAGAAGACCAGTTGGTCTGGAACTCCAAGTGCTATAGGTGGAGTGGCTTGAGAGGAGCCTGGAGAGATGAACAAGGCCTAGATCATAGGCCTTACAGACCTTGTTAAGGGTTTCAAGTAGAGACTTCACTATCAGATTTTCATCTTAAAAAGGTGTGTGGCTACACTGTAGAACTTGGATTGGAGTGGAGCAAGAATGAAAATGAGAAACCAGTAAGTAGTTCAAGAGATGGGAGACTAGATTTGTAGCAGTGAGTTCAAAAGAAGTGAACAGACTTATGAAGATGTAGGAAGAACTGGAGGAGAAGGAAGCAATAAGGGTGACCTCCAAGTTTCTGTCATGAGCAATAGTAAATGGTGAGACCATTTACAAAGATAGGGAAGAAGAAGCCAGTGTAGAGAGGAAGGTGAGGAGTTCAGTTTGAAAATATTGAGTCATGGTCCCCATGAGCCATCCAGGTAAAGATGAGTAGAGTGTTGGATATATGGGCTTAGAATTCAAAGTACAGACTTACAAGTAACTGACAAATCCATGATAACTGAAGCCATGGCTATGGATACAATAACTCACGGAGAGTGTGTAGGGAGTGGGTGAGATCACTCAGAAGAGAAGAGGCCCTGGGATAAAGATAGGCTAGATTATGAAGAGTTTCCTTTCTGGAGTCTGATTTGGGCACTTTCATAATCATCCAGTATCTTAGCCTACAATTCCCTGACCATCTCATCCCTCATGATGTTCAGCTTCATGCCACTCTGCCACAAACCCCATGGCCACATCCTGGACTTTGTTATCATTCAGAACAGTTTCAAATCAGAGTCTTAGTCTCCAGAGACACACTCAATGACTGGTTCTCCTTCTCTTTCATGCCCCGACTCCCACTCAATCTTCTCTTCACACTCAAAGTGATGCTAGTCCCCTGACCCCGCATCCTCCACTTTCTTCCAGTCTATCAACTGTTTGGTGGACCCTTGAACTATTCTGTCACCAACATCTCAACTCCCTGACCAGCAACCTGGATCAATCCCATAATCCATATCTATTTTCATACCCAACTTGTCAACACAGATTGGTAATACTATAAGTCTTCAACTTCAGATGGCTCCTTAGTATGTTCTACAATCCTATTACTTTCTTTTATTTCTTCTCTTCAGCTCCTGATTTCAAATGTCCCCATGCTCTTTAAATCCTTACACCCATCACTTTCAGTAAGTGACCTCACCTCCTAACCTTCTGAGACCACTGAGGCCAACAGACATGAATTACCTGAACTTTGCATCCCATTTCCTGCAAATTTAAGTCCATGTGTCCCCCCTTCCTACATCTCCCTCAAGTTTTCCAAGGACAGGGTTTCACTTCTGTCAATCAGGAACAACCTACCACCTGTATTCTTCTTTCCATCTCCTCTAAAACCTTGTTCTGTCAAACTCCCTACATATTTAACTCATTTCTTCCTCTAGACGTTGCCCCTCTCTCTTCTCCCTTCCTGACCAAGGTTCTTAAAGCAGTCAGTAATCACAGTCTCTGCTTTCTCATTTCCTATCCTCACATCTCCAAAGTCTGTTCCCCCTACCCTACTAAAATTACTCTGGAAAAGAGCCAACACCAACATCCATACTGCTAACTCCAGTGGAGCATTTTTTCAGTTCCAGTCACCCTCAGCCTATCCTGCTGAATTAGACACTGCTGGCCACTAATTTGTTTTCCACTTAATCATCTATTTCTTCACAGCTTACTTCAGTGCTTCTCCTCTGCCTACTCCTTAAGTGTTGGCCTTTGTCAGACCCAGTCTTATCACATATATATTCTCCCCCTTGGTTTAATGCACCCACTGAAATGACTGCTAAATCTTAATCCACTGTCTCTATCCCTGCCCTCCTCTTGGTGTTCAGATTCACACATTTATTCACCTGCCCTTCCAACCTAATTTCCCTCCACTCTTTAGCACCCATCACATTCTTAATCAAAATGAAATTGCATCTAGTTCTTCTGAACATACTTCTTTACAAAATTTCCATTTATCCTGGGTGACTTTCCTCAGTTATTCAAAGGCCTTCCTTCAGCTCTTAACGGTCCCTCTTCCTTTTTCCTATATATATGTATCTTTTATATATCTTTAGATATACCTTGCATTTCCCCCATATAAATTGGCATTTGCCACATTCTATTGAAATTACCTATTTACATGTCTCTTCATCTACTGGCATGTAAATTTTGAGAAATCAAAGATGACAACTTTATTCACCAGTTTAAAAATTATCAGATTCTCACCTGAACTCTAGTCTCTATAAAGGCTGGAAATACTCAATAAATGTGAAGAAAACATTAACAGGGAGGGAAAAATAGAAAACGTAGAAAAAAAGCAGGCTCCTGTAACTTGAAACTAATTACTATGTGTGGACAAAGGATAAGGCCCAAGAAGGAATGGAACCAAAAAGAGACTAAGGAATGAATGACTTTTATCCCACCCCCAAAATTCTTCCCCTAATTCTTTTAGGAGGTATACTCACACACAAAAAAAAACAGAAACTTCAATCCAAGGAAAATTATTTTCTCCCTTCCTCTTTTTTCTTTTATTTTAGCAAACAAGTCCTGTAAGTGCAATGCTTGTGCTGGTGAAGTCGCTATCAGGACCAAGAGAATATATCGTGGACCTGGAGATGGTGACAGTCAACAGTATAGGAACCTTCCGCACAAGCTCAGTGTTAAGATTGACAATAATAGTGGGGCCATTTTCATTTTAGTCTTTTAAAAGAGTCCACTAGAGGCATTTAAATCAGCCAAAGAATATTGTTACTTTAAAGCACTATTTTATTTATAGACATATCTAGTACATCTACATCTATATACTGTACACTCACCGATAAGTCAAACAATTACACCATGATATAAAATGGGCATTTAATCTGTAAAGATTCAAAGTTTGTCTTTATTACTGTATGTAAATTAGACATTAATCCACTAAACTGGTCTTCTGCAAGAGAGCTAAGCATACTCTATCTGGTAAAACTTGGATTCTTTTCTGTAAAAGTGGAACCAAGCAATGATTATTTTCTGTGGTGCTTAGGGAAACTTACTATAGCTCCACTGACAGTCTCATAAGGAGGCAGCCATCATAACACTGAATAGCAAGTTCAAGAATGAGTTCTTTAAACTGCTTTGTAAGAAAATGGAAAAAGTCAATAAAGATATATTTCTTTAGAAAATGAGGATCTACCACATTTGTGTTTATTTTCGTGATCAGTCTTAACATGGTTGTTTATTACATAGTAACAAATCATTATTGTAGGATATTTTAAATTTTGTCAGATACTTTTGATTATGAATGTAAAAAAATAGTAAGCAAAATTCCCAAAATAAAGAAGGTATTCCCTAGAAAATTATTATGTTGAGAACTCTACGAGGAGGAGATAAGAAAACAAATTCTTTCTAAACCACATTGAAGTTGACATGAAGAAGCAAACACAGTACCTTAGTTTGAGCTGCTAGGACAAATTATAGACTGGATGGCTTATAAACAACAGAAATTTATTTCTCACAGTTTGGAGGCTGGCAACTCACAATCAGGGTGCCAGCATGCTTAGGTTCTAGTGGGATCCCTCTTCTGGATTGCAGACTCATAGCCTATTATGGTAGAAAGAGAGGGAGAACTCTCTGGGGTCCCTTTTATAAGAGCACTAATCCCATTAATGAGGCTTTTACCCTCATGACCTAATGACCTCCCAAATACCCCACCTCCTAATACCATCACATTGGTAGTTAGGATTAAAACATATGAATTTTCAGAGGACGTGAATATTCATTCCATGACACCCAGTAAATATAACAACATTCCTGAATTCAGGAGTTCTGCAAGATGTGGAATAAAATGAAGAAAAGGTATTTACCCAAGAAGTTTTAATTTCTGAATAAAATTAAAACCCTGAAACTTTACTAACTCATAACTAAAATTTTTCATCTTTATATTTGATGCCTACAGAGGAAGAAAATGGTGATGGTTTTTATTCTTGGCATCCAGAATGACAGTAAAGTAAAGCAAATTACCCTCCCTCCCAATTCTGTGAAAACGTTTTATGTCTTGTTTGTTTAAAATGTAACTGCTTCACTTTGATGTATCATAGTTTTAAATAAAAATAAATATTCTTTTAAAGGATCACCCAATCTTTGGAGGTTTTTTTGTTAAGTAACCAATAACATCCAATATAATTTTTATATCTGAGAAAAAATTAGTTATAGCTGCCAGAGCAAAAACAACCATTTGATTTTTTTAAATTAATAACCTAGGAGATGAGGAAACAAAAAGACTATTAAAATCACGCCACAATAAGGTGTGCAGCCAATTTTCTCTTACATCCAGTTTCAAAATACATACGAATAAACTCTGACACCAGGTAACCTTGACATTGGTACAAACGTTTCTCAAGAGTTGACTAAATGTGCAGTAATTGTCAAAAAGAAAGTTTACCAAGAGACCAAGGAACAAAACACAAACTTCTTGTGTGAGTAGAGCAGGGGATGGGCTTTTAAAGGTTGAAGGGGCATAGAAACAATGATGAGAACAGGTCTAAACAAGGCCCAGACAAGGAAGCAGAGTCAACAACCAGCTACAACACAACAGGACTATTGAGGGTGTTCCTGTCACCCTGTTCACACGATTACTTGCAGTTCAGATAAATTAAGGCTTAATCTAAACGCTTCCATTTTTAATCAATATAGTGATTTTTCTACATATAGACACAGTTCTCAAGTCAGAGTTAGGAATGGTAAAAGCTTTTTTTTTTTTTTTTAGGCCTAAGACCTTCTTAAGATTTCTCACTCTTAAACAAGAAGGCAGGATCTTATCTATAACTTCACAGAAGATTGCAGAAGAAATAGGAATCTCTCTGAAATCACTATACATAAGCCCTGACTGCTAAACATATATATTATTATATAATTATACAGAATATAATTGTATATTATTGAAGAATTATATATATATATACACATATATACACACACACATACACACACATATATCTGTACGTGTGTGTGTATTCTCGATCTACAGAAGCTATTAACTGCAGTGCCCCTTAATCCCAAGGCCTAGTCCTATTCACAAATCATAGACACATAGAAAGGGCTGATGTGCTAAAGTGTCACTGATGCATTTCCTTTTCTTATTGTAAAATACTTATAAGATTCATTTTAAAATGTACAGCTCAGTGGCATTTAGTACACTCCAGTGTTATGCAAATATCACCACTATCTAGTTTCCTAACATTTTCATCACTTAAAACCCATACACATTAGCAGTTACTCTCCATTCTCCTCTCCCACAAGTCCTGGGAGGCTTTACCACTAATCTTTCTATCTCTATGAGTTTGCCTATTCTGGATATTTTATATAAATAGAATCATACAATAGGTGGCCTTTTGCATCTGGCTTCTTTCACTTACCATAATGTTTTCAAGGTTCATTCATGTTGCAGCATGCATCACTACTTCATTCCTTTTTATGACTGAATAATATTCTATTGTGTAGATATACTACATTAGTTTAACATCAGTTGATCGGTTATTTCTACCTGCAAATCCTTTTTATCTTGACTGTCAAAAAGGAACTGATTCCTAGACTAATTTCACAACCTAAATCACCCATTTTCAGTTTCATTTTCGACTAAAAAGAATAGCAAGTTTAGCCCTGGCCAGCGTGGCTCAATTGGTTGGAGTGTCATCTAATACACCAAGAGGTGGTGTGTTTGATGCCCAGTTAGGGCACATACTCAGGTTGCAGGTTCCATCCCCAGTTGGGGCATGTGTGGAGGCAACCAATCAAAGTTATTGTCTCACATCAATGTTTCTCTCTCTCCCTCCCTCTCTCAAATCAATAACAAATGTTTCAGAGTTTTAAAAAAAAATAGCAAGTTTTTTTTTTCACTCATAGAAGCAAAATCCTGGAAAAAACGTTGAGCCCTGGCCGATTTGGCTCAGCAGTTGGAGCGTCGGCCTGCGGACCAGAGAGTCCCGGGTTCGGTTTCCACTGAGGGCACGTACCTCGATTGCAGTTTGTCCTCGGCCCTGGTTGGGGTCATGTGAGTGGCAAACACTCGATGTGTCTCTCTCACATCGATGTTTCTCTCTCTCTTTCTCCCTCTCTCCCTCCCGCTCTATCTGAAGATGAATGCAAAAATGTCCTTGGGCGAGGATAAAAAACAAAACCAAAAACAAACAAACAAACAAAAAAACGTTGAGAAGCTAACACATGAGTTCCCTTACACGTACAACCATTCTCAGTAAACACAATCTCATGCTTTCTTTTTTTTTTTTCTTTATTGATTTTAGAGAGAGAGAGATAGAAAGACTGATGAGAGAAAACATGGATTGGCCACCTCCTGCATGCCCCTCACTGGGGACCCGGCCCACAACCTAGGCATGTGCCCTGACCGGAAATCGAACCAGTGACCTCTTAGTGCATGGGTCGACGCTCAGCCACTGAACCACACCAGCCGGGCTCTCATGCTTTCTTTTAATGTAATTTGAAATTCAAAATATAGTAAATATCATTACTAAAAACAAACCAAAGCAGTAAGACAAAGTCCTGCTTTGTTTTCAAAATACACGTGACTCCCTCCTCACTTCTTCCATGAGAATCACTGATTTAAACCAGCTCCCAGAAATGGGAATTATGAGAATAACTCATCATCAGAGTCATCATTATTCAGCAGCAAACATTTATTGAGCAACTTCTATGGTAATCTCTTCCAACATCTAACAGGATGATGTAGTATAGGAGAACCAAGGTTCTAATCTCATCATCACTTGTGAGAATGAGCTTTGTGAGGTCTTGGTTTCTTTACCCCTAAAACTGGGCTATTAAAACAAGGTGTTTTTTCCAGCTTTATAAAGTATAACTAATCCCCATCTCAATGCTGCATTGAGGGGAATGATGGCTCTATTTGTCAATTTTTTTTCTGAGCATCTGAGTATTCTCTGCATGCAGAAAGGCTATTGGAAAGCATTGGACATTGGTGGAAGAGAAACTTAATAGTTCCCTTCCCAAACCAGCTCTTCACAACGTGATTTCATTACTGGGGCCAAGGACATGAGAAATAACCCAATTTAACTATAAAATTTTAAAATTAAAATGTAAAATTTTTAGTATTCACTGTGTTAAATTATACAGGTTTTTGCTCCTTTCCACTGATACTAACTGAAATATGATTACTCGTGTTAAACTGAAAGTCATTTTACCTTGTTTCACCAGTGAAAAAAGTCCAGCCATGGGTTCTCACTCTTTAAACATGTTTCTAGGGAAATACATATATTCTTACTCAGTAATGAGAACTGAACTAGTCATTTCCATCACTTCACCATTCTAATGCCGTACCTGGGCTCTGAGTCTTCCGTGCTCTCTGACTGCACAGAGTTATTTTCTGACAATGGTTAGGAAAGCCCTCTTGGTTGTCAAGGCTTCTCAAAAGGAGAATAACTTCCCTTGCATTGCCAAATTTCCCTCTTAACTAGTTTATTTGACCACTTGCAAACTCTATCCCTTCCAAACATAAAATCTCTTATTAGATACACTTCTTTTTAATAATAACAGAATTCTAAACTTAATTGCCACCTCATCAAACCATATTATTGTTAAGATTTGCTCAAGGGTATAGTTTGTTGAGCAAGAATACTGTGCCTAGAATGCAGGTCTTATTACTTAGATTAGGGATCTTCATTGTCTATACTCCAAATTTCACCACCGGCAAGCCATTCCTCCTAAGCTTCTTCCTGCACAGTGTCCACCCCAAATCATGGATTAGCCTTGCTCGTTGCCATGACCAGTTGTCACCACTGCTGTTACTTACATGCAGCAAGGTTGAAATAACACAGATACCAATCTGATTCTGATTTACTCTCTTAAACTTTACCTGATTTGTTCTCATTAAAAACTCCACAGTGCAGAAGTAATTGTGTTACACAAAATACTCCTGAAGTCTAGAAACTGAAACTCAAGAACTAGTCATGTAGACCTTACTATATTTGAGAGGACAGCAATTTCTAAGAGTAAAAAGCCTATCACTAAAGATCCAAATGGAGCTGTTAGCATGGGGGAAATGAGAGAGTCACAGTGGTGAAGATGGAGTGGGGCTAACACTCTCCTAGTTCAGAAGTTGGACCAAAGGGCTTACAGAGTCCTTCCTTCCATAGGATTAGTGTAAGATAAGGGGTTGATGTAAGGATGACTGACATTCCTTGACATTGGTTAATATACATCAAGTGATTTTTGAAGGGGCAAACAATGAACATCATCACCTAAAAGATTCTTGCTTTAGAGGCCTTGAATAAGATATGATACATTTTATTAACAACTCAGTTCTCAATGGGGTCTTCTTTCACAATATGTTTAAGCAAAATAAGTAGGAATTTGATTTTTTTCAATGTAAGTTAAAAATACAAATATCAGAAGGTAGAAACCAGTTAGAAACCAATCCCGGTATATAATAAATGTAGTCATCTCTACTACTCTGCTTCCACAAAAAGATGTTCTAGTGAATCCAAATGATAGAAATAGAAAGATTGTTCAGTACCATAAGACCACCTGAACATAGCCCAGTGGAATTATTATTTTGGGGGAAGCCTCACAAATACAAGTTCATTGTTGAATCTTGTTTCCATAACTCCAAGCAGTTGCTTATGTTTTGAATAGCCATGAAAGCTTCTAACTTTCTAAGTCCTCTTTTAAATATAGAACAGCTGCTAGTCTGCTCATGTTATGCATAAGAAGCCCACAAGGGACAAAGCCCTTCATTAATATGTTGAATTATTTTTTAACACACTTATATTTGTATCCTGAATCATCATCTCAAAAAGGTGGCAAGTTTCCATCTTCCCAGCTGGGGGGAGCACCTGCAAAATACAAACCCAAACTGTGACACATCTGGTACCAAAAAACCAATCTTGTTTCATCTGGCCAGCAGGCTAAAATATCAGGATCATTGAACAGAAACAAGGCAAAAAGTTAACTGCCTCTTATATGCAGTCAACACAGATGTCTAGTTAAGCTGTTTATATTGTAAGCACATGTATATGTTAATGGAGCACAGAGCCCTTTAATAAGGCAGAGTTGGAATATAAACGCAAGAGAATTTTAAAGACCTGAATGCAATAGTTTGATTCTTTTTTTTAATCTTCCCATAGAAACTAAATTCCTTTTTTTTTTTTTTTTCAGAATCTCAGCATTATTTTTAAACAGATGCATATAACACAAACAAATATTTTGTTGAGCTTTTGTTGCATTTCCAAATTATTTATTTTCTTTAAAAAACTGTATTCCGTGTTGTATTTTAATATTTAGATTGTATTCCTTTAAATGGAAAATTTAAACCAGATGTCTTGGTTTGTGTTGCCCCAAAAGCAGACCCTGACAAAAGAATTGAGTGTGGGTAGTCTGAGAGGTTAATTCAGGAAGGGCAGGAGAAGAAGTGGGGAAAATGAGTCAGGAAAGGGAGAGATGCCATTAAATGAGAGACATAATAAACTGATCACTTCTATGGGCAACTGGCACTCAGTTTCTTTGGGAATCCTCTGGGTAATTGTGTAGAACTCACCAAAATCATCGCAGCAGAAGCTGCCTAGGCTGGTCCATTTATCTACCAACTTCCATCCTTGTGGTGATGGTTACCCCAGGGGCACTAACACTACACTCCCCTCATAACAGCCTGCAGGGGGCAAGCTCTCTGGCAGTGAAGAAAGCCCTTAGGCAGAGGGCAAGAGAAAAAGAGGCTTGATGTGGGATGCTGTCAGTGAGTTAGAAATTTCTACTGTAGCTTCCAATAAACTCAAGTGGCTGAGAGGCTGTGTGGCAGGCATTAACATCTGCTGACCGAGGTCAGTGCACTGTTTGATGAGCCTGACACCTGATGCAGGAGTAACTGGCCTGACAGCTTCACACCACATGAACCTCTTCCTTGATCTTTTTACTACTGGTTCTCCATCTTTTTTCTCTCTTCCTCTATCTTTCCCTTCTTCTAGTCTACTTTTTCCTCTGAATATCACCCACTTAGCAAATCAGGTACCGACCAGGTTAAAGACATCTGAACTAGATGCAAAGATACATTAGATATTATGTAAAGTGGCATCTCATAGTTAATACCATGAGCCTATCTATTCCAGAACACATCACAAGTCCAACTGCAGAGTATTGTATAAAATGTGTTGCCCTTCGCCCTGGCCAGTTTGGCTCAGAGGTTAGAGCGTCTGCCTGCAGATCAAAGAGTCGCGGGTTCGATTCCGGCCAAGGACACGTACCTCAGTTGCAGTTCATCCCCAGCCCTGGTTGGAGTCGTGAGGGAGGCAACCAGTCAATGTGTCTCTCTCACGTCAATGTTTCTGTAAAAATATCCTTGGGTGAGGAAAAAAAATAAATTAAAAAAATAAAAATAGCCCTGGGTGGTTTGGCTCAGCAGTTAGAGCGTCAGCCTGCAGTCCAGAGAGACCCGGGTTCGGTTCCCGCTAGAGGCACGTACCTCGGTTGCAATTTGTCCCCGGCCCTAGTTGGTCATGCTGGAGGCAGCCACTCGATGTGTCCCTTTTACGTCGATGTTTCTCTCTCTCTCTCTTCCTCTCTCTTCCTCCCACTCTATCTGAACAAAAAATGGAAAAATGTCCTCGGGTGAGGATAAAAAATAAATAAATAAATAAATAAATAAATAAATAAATAAATAAATAAATAAAATGTGTTTCCCTTCAAAGGTAAATTTTCAGAGAAGCTAATGAAGCAAGCTTCAAGGCCCTTCCCTTGAACCAGTTGCTTCCAAGGCCCTGAAGGGACCCTAGCAATATGTCACATGGTCATATTATTTTTGTAAAACTTGCAAAAGTAATAAATTTTAGTTGAATTGGTTAGAATCGCTCTTTCTTTTTAGGTCCCCCCTTGCCCCTCCCCCTGGCACATCATACTTCTCATGCTGGGTGGCACTGGAGTGGTCACTGTACTTTCAGAAACCCAGCATGGGGAAGTTGAGTTAAGGAGGTACATTTAGTTTGGGTTTAGTAGGATATAACTATGTGATTCACAGTCACTTCTATGCATGGTTAAGTTTAGTTCCCGTCTAGTATAGAAATAGCTTCTACAAATATTTCTACCACCCTTAGTGTTGACCTGACCTGACAGCATACACAAAGGTTCAAAGCCATGGGTCCTATCACAGTATAATATGTCCAACAGCATCAAGCACCAGAGTAGGTAGTAGAGGAAACCCCAGTTTTTATAGACTAGAAGGGCAGGGGTGGGAGAGGGGTGCAGAATGAATGCATATTCCAAGGCTATGCTAGCAGCCCAGGGAAAGATAATATGTCAACTTGGACAAAAGTGTTGGTAGAGAGCATGAAGAGAAGGGAACAGATTCAATATACAGGGAAGATAAAACAAAGGACTTAAGGATGGATTGGATGTAGAGAGTGAGGGAGAAGGACATGTCAGAAGTGACCCTAGGTTTCTGTCTCCCATAACCTGATAGGCAGGCAACTGTTTCTAAGCACAGATTCAGGAATCCAAGCTTCTGACATTTAGGGTCTCTACCATCTTCAATGGATGGCTTCCAAGGTCACTGTGCTCATCTACATCAAGAGGTGGATCAACAGCAGATGGAATGTGAGAACTTTTTATGGGATAGGCCTGGAGTGGCTTACATCACACTGCTCGTCTTCCTTTGGCCATATCTGTGAGGAAGGTTCAGAAATACAGTCTAGCTGTGTGTCCAGGAAGAAGAGCAAACAGGTTTGGTCACCAGTCAGCAGCAGTCTCTGTCTCTGTGGAGAAGCTAGAAAATGAATATGTTCTCTCTTCTGGGAATGGAAGTATTCTACTGCAGCAGAGAACAGTTTTCTAGTTCCTAGATTTATTTTGTTTCACTTATTTTTCTCTATATCCCTTCTCTTTAATGTACTTCTTATATTCAAGGGTAAGAAGAGTCCTTACTTAGTTTCACACTTCCATGTATTCACTTTTAATGAGGGCACATCATTTTTTAAATACTTATTTATTCATTCAATAGATATTTAAGTGTCTACAATTATCTCAGCCTAGTTGTTTACTCATTGTCCAAGGATGACAGAAAGGAGAAAAAAAACTATTCTTTTACTCAAAATAAAAGGAGTATTAGAGCCGGGTTTTAAATTTATAAGAAAAATGTTTATGTACAACTATGATTACTTTAGTGTTATTTCTAATAACCAAACAATTAAAAATCATTTAAATGTACAATAATTTAAACTATGATATATCTATATAATAGAATATTATGCAGTAATTAAAATGTTTATAAAGAGAATTTTTATGGAATACAAACTGTTTATGCTAGTGTTAAGCAGAAAATGCAGAAGGTGCTATCTTAATTGCTTAAGTATATGCACAGAAACAAAAAAAGTACTCCAAATGTTAACTGTAGTTATTTCTGGGATAAGAGTAAAAGAACAGTATATTCTCTCCTCTTGATATTTTCCTATATCAGCAATTTACTTTTTTTTTTTTACAAGTTTCATATCAGATTAAGAAATTTTTCTTTTTTTAAAAAATTCAAAGCAAACTCAAGGAATCCATAGGAGACTTGGAAATATAATAGGCAATCATAGCCAAGCCATATTAAAGCTTCCTAAGCAAAATGGGCATTAAACTAAAATTGGAGGCTCAGTCCAAAATCTGGGAGTGAGTCACCAGAATCTTCCATGTGAATGCTTGTTCAATGGTGTCTTGAAACAGTGTTCATGTCCCATTAACTAAGGACTTTAACATCTTAGTGTCCTATATGCAGCCCATGGGGATGGATCCATCATTGCTGACTTGGTAGGGCAAAGATAAAACACAGAACTGGGTTCAGAGGGTCAACCCGGGTAGATGAGATGGCATAATAAAGCCAAACCTCTGAAAAGTGGCAGCAGATTGAATGGAAGCTACACTGACCTTCTCCCAGGGCCGAACTAGAATTACAACTAAAATATATAAAAATCAGCCAGAATAACCAACTAAAGACCAGCTGCAAAGAACCCTTATAACTAAGGATGTAAAGAGGAACCCACATCAAGTCTGGTAGGAATTGCTGAGGCACGAGAGGGCTGGCTGTGTTCCCACAGGCAGCAGCTGAAATTCCCAAGGGATATCTCAGCTGCAGGGGGTTCCCCCTGAGAAGTCTAGGGTCTAAACCCCAAGCTGGGTGCCCCAACCCAGAGTGGCATAACTGGGAAAGGTGCCCACATAACACCTGGCTGTGAAAAGCACCAGAGGTTCTGTCCAATAGGAAGACATGGCTAGAAACACAGGCACCCTCTTGAAGGGCCAGTGCACTAAATCATCTATAGCCACTCACCTTGGGCTCCAACAGAGGAAGAACTGAATGGACTAGAGCTGTGTGAGGAGAGTCTGGGATTTGGGGCTCTGGGGAGCGAGCTAGGAAGGCAGACACCAGGAGCCCTGTGCTGAGTCATTTTCCCAAGCTGCTGAAGCCATCTTTCCCAGGCAGAGTGTTCCCATCAAAGCAGCTTTAGCCTGGGAGGGAAGCAATTGACCCACCCATTGGAATTTTTCTCACCCCACCCACTGGGTGGAGTTTAAATCTAGGGGAGGACAACAACCTGCAGTGCATTAAGTGACTTGAGATTAACAACCAGCCTGCAGGCAGAGACTGATCTCTGGGTTCTTTGAATCTTTGCCTGGCCTACGACTGGACTCTGCCCCAGGAGAGTAAAACCAGACCTTAGTGTTCAGCTTGGTCTGGTCCATACATATCCAGCCTCAGCAGAGGGAGCCACAAACTGCAGATCATTGATATCCACAGGGAGATTTTGGCAGGCTCCAAACTCTGATGAGGTGAATTGCGCTTCATGTGATAAGAAACTGCACAGCAGCCTACTCCCAGTGTTGGGGGCTGAGCATCACCATCAGCCAGCCAGAGGGTCGAGCCCATGAATGAATGAGCCAATAGCAATCAAGACTCCATCACAACAGGAGGGCCCACACAAAGTGTACAAGGGACATTATTAGAGCATCCAGGTGTGGTGATCAGGGAGACTGTGTCACTGGATCCCACAGATCACCTAATATATAAGATCACCCTACCCAGACTGGGAGTCATAGGAGATCTACCTAATATATAGAAACAAACCCAAACAGGCAGCCAAAATGGTGAAACAAAGAAACAAGCCCCAATTGAAAGAACAAGAGAATTCTCCAGAAGGACTAAATGATATGGAGATAAGCAAGCTATCAGATATAGAGTTCAGAGTAACGATTATAAGGATGCGCAACAGCATGAGAAAAGATATATAAACAATGAAAAATGACCAACTGGAAATCAAGAATGACATAGCAGAAATAAAGAACACATCGGAGGTTGACAGTTTGGCTCAAATAAACTCACAAAATTCTTCACAGGTTTGAATGTTTCTTACATTGACATTACTTGGCATAGTCGAACAGGATTCCAAAGAAGCTCACCCAGAACCACCCTGCAGACCCGGACCTGGTGCTAGGATCCAGCAAGGGGCCCATTGAGCTCTGCCAGCTCCACACTGCATTGGGTTAACTTGGGGCCAGACCTGAGGCTAAACTGTGGAGAATTTAACCTGAAAAACCACCTAAAAATAGCTGACTGGAAATACTGTGAACAAAGAGACTGTGGAGAGAAGAGAGGAGGAGAGAGGAGGAGATGGCAAAGTAGGTGAATGAGTAACTCGTGCAGCTGCCTGGCGCAACTTGGAAGACTCAGGGAAGGCGCAGAGGCACAGCTCCAGCCCACTGGGAAAAGCGGAACTCAGCACCACACAGAGATCCCAAAGGAGAGCAGCAGAGAAGGAAAGGGGAGCACACGTGGTGCCTGGGCTAAGAGCCCCTTTCCTCCTCACCTCTAGCTAAGAGGAGACGCACCTCCCCCCACCTGGGGAACAGCTCTGAGCTGAAGATCAGATCAGAACCCCAGCAGCAGAGCCTGACACACTGGGGAATTAGGTATCTGACTGGGAGGAAACCCCCGCCCAGTGAAACAGTGAATAGCATAGGGCAGGACATCTGCACCCCATTGGCGGTGACTGACGCTGGGGAGTCGGACCTCTGGCTTGGGGGGAGCCTGAGTAGAAACCCCACCCTTCGGAATAGCAAATAGTGAACAGTGTAAGGCATAGGGAAGGAATTCTGCACCCCAACGGCAGGGACTAACACATTGGGGATTTGAACATCCTGCCAGGTGGGAGCCTGGACAGTAGCCCCGCCCAACACAAACTATCCTTGCTGAAAGATTAAAGAGCCAAGCAGAGCATTTCTTTCTTTCTTTCTTTCTTTCTCTCTTTCTTTCTTTTCACTGCACTTTTTTCCCCCCTATTCTCACCAGCTTGGGGTAGGGCGCCAGCAACCCAGGCAGAACTGAGTCACTGGAAGGAGAGGAAGAGACTGGCTGCCTCTCTTGTAAGCTACAGGCACCATCCCCAACACAAATCTGAATAAACCACCCTGACTGGACCTGATACCCTGCACAGGCCAGTGCTGGGGGTGGGGGAAGCAGCCCAGAACAAATACATACAATTGGCTAGCCCTGAAGGTGATCCAGTCTGTGGGCTAGGGTAGCCCAGCTCATTGGACTACCTAGGACCACGCCCTGCAGGGTTCCAGCCAGGAGGCCAAGGACCAGGCAGGGGCAGTGATCCACATTGGCCTACACCAGAGAACTGCCCAAGAGGACAGGGACCCACACCCAAGGGGCCAGATCCAACTACAATGGAGAAAAATCCAGTGAGCTCCATAAAGAGCAGTTTGATTGTTTTTCTGTTATTGCGGTGGTGGTTTTGGTGTGTGGGTTTTGGTGGGTTTTTTATTATTCAATTGTTCTTATATCTTTTCCCATTTTCTACTTTCCCATTCTATATTTTATTCAAATTAGCATTACTACCTTCTAAAATTATCATTATTATTTCAGTTATTATTTTCTAACTTTTATTTTTCATACTTACCCTATTTCTGGTCTCTGCCTTCTTTGCTTTCATATTCTTATTTCTGTGTTTTTTCCCCTCTCCTAACCCTTTTAGTCTCATGCTTTCTAGTATTCTTCATGTGTGTTTGCGTATGTTTTCTGGTTGTTTGTTTGTCTTTTAAGCTTTTCATTGAAGTAGGTGCTTCTACCACTGTAGATGCTGATATCTATTCAAGGTGCCCTTTGGTTTGGTCTGCTATTGCCTTGCCTTCTTTACTTTCATATACATTATTTTCTCCACCCCTTTTAAGTTGTTCAGTCTCATGCCTTCTAGCATTGTTCATTGTGTGTTTATGGGTGTGAGCCTGTGTGTTTTCAGTTTGTCTTTTAATTGTATTGCTGAGTGTGGGGCTTGTATCATTGTTCAAGCTGATGTTTTTTTTTTTTTTTAGTCTCATTGTGCATTGCCTTCTTTACTTTTATTTTATTTCATTTCAATTTCTTTTTTGTTTTTCTTCTTCCCTCTTCTAATTCTTTTGATCTCACACCTCCTAGTGTTCCTTATGTGGGTGTGAGTATGTTTTTTTGATTGTGTGTCTTTTAATCTTTCTGTTAAGGTAGTTGCTTCTATTATTGTTGAAGTGGATATTTTAGGGAGGAATCTTTCTGGTTTGGTCTGGTTGCTTTATTTTGACCTCTCAACATCTATATAATGGTTGGCATGACACAGTCAACAGGGCCAGGGTTGCGACTCATAGTTAACAACCCCAAGTACTGAGCCTACACATAAACAGCAATCAAGACCCAAGTTCAATAGGAGAGACCACATAACCCATACAAGGGTCTATCCTAGAGAACCCAGCTCAGAAGATCAAGGAGACTACTACATTGGGTCCCAAAAGAAGGCTACCACATCAAGACTGGGGGCCATAGCAGTCTTATCTGATACACATCAACCTGCCTACATGGCCAAACATGCCTCACCTGGCTAATAAAATGGTGAGACAAAAAACAATCCCCAAATGAAAGAAAAGGAGGAATTGCCAGAAAAGGAACTACATGAAATAGAGGCAAGCAATTTGTCAGATAAAGAATTCAAAACAATGGTTTTAAGGGTGCTCAAACAACTTAGTGAGAACTACAAAAAACTTAATGAGAACTACACCAGCATAAAAAAAGAGGTAAAAGCTATGAATAAAAATCAAGTGGGAATGAAGAATGACATAGCTGATATTAAAAATACCTTGGAAGGATTCAATAGTATATTAGAAGAAACTAAAGACTGAATCAGCAAGTTAAAAATCAAGGTAGAAAAAACACCCAGCTAGAGCAGCAAATGGGAAAAAAAATAAAAAGCAGGAGGAGAGTTTAAGGGAGTTTTGGGACAGAACAAAATGTAACAATATTCGCATCATGGGTATACCAGAAGGAGAAGAATTGGAGAAAGAAATAGAGAACCTGTTTGAAGAAACAATCACAGAAAACTTCCCTAATCTGGTGAAAGAAAAAGTCGCATAAGCCCAGGAAAAAAACAGAAGAGTTCCAATCAAGATGAACCCCAAAAGACCCACACCTAGACATCATAATAAAAATGGCAAATGTTAAAGACAAAGAAAGAATCTTAAAGGCAGCAAGAGACAGAAAGTTACCTACAAGGCAGCTCCTATTAGATTGTCAGCTGATTTCTCGATAGAAACAATACAGGCCAGAAGGGAGTGGAATAAAGTATATAAAGTAATGCAAGGGTCTGAATCTAAGACTACTCTATCCAGCAAGGCTATCATTCAAAATTGAAGGTGAAATAAAGAGCTTCACAGACAAAAAAAAAAAAAAGGCTAAAAGAATTTACTATCACCAAACCAGCACTGCAAGAAATGCTAAAGGGACTGTTGTAAGAAGAACTAAAGAGAGAGAGAGAGGAACACAAGCATAAAGAATAAAAATGGCAACAAATAAGTACCTATGAGCTCAAATGTAAATGGCTTAAATGCTCCAATCAAAAGATGTAGGGTAGCTGATTGGATAAGAAAACATGACCCATATATATATGCTGTCTACAAGAGACCCACCTGAGAACAAAAGACACACACAGGATAGGATAAAAGTGAAGGGATGGAAAAAATTTTCCACACAAATGGAAACAAATAAAAGCTGGTGTAGCAATACTCATATCTGACAAGATAGACTTCAAAACAAGGGCCATAATAAAAGCCAAAGAAGAAGGTCACTATATAATATTAAAAGGATCAATCCAACAAGAGAATATAACTGGTAAACATAATGCACAAAATATAGGAGCACCTAAATATATTAAAAACCATCTGAAGGACTTCAAGGGAGAGATTGACAGCAATACAATCACAGTGGGGGACTTTAACACCCCTCTGACACCACTGGATAGATCTTCTAGACCAGTGGTTCTCAACCTTCCTAATGCCGCAACACTTTAATGCAGTTCCTCATGTTGTGGTGACCCCAACCATAAAATTATTTTTGTTGCTACTTCATATCTGTAATTTTGCTACTCTTATGATCATAATGTAAATATCTGATATGCAGGATGTATTTTCATTGTTACAAATTGAACAGAATTAAAGCATAGTGATTAATCACAAAAACAATATATAATTACATATTGTGAAATATTTATTTCTAATTACAAATAAATGAAATTTTGTCTTGAAGCATGGTGTAGCATGGGTGACAGTCTTAATATAACAACAGTAAACTACATTGCTACATTTTGCGACAGTATGCGTAAAAAGCCAACATCAGTGCAAAGGCTGAGATTGCTTCTTTCTCATCAGATCAGAAATTCTCGGGGCAGTCTTTGCAAGACCACAATGAAGATCATCTTCCACAACAAGTCTACTTCTGTATTTAGACCTGATAACCAACAAGCTGGAAAACCCTGTTTCACAAAGATATTTTGTTGGAAATGGAGGAAGAAGGCACAACACAGTCTCAGACAGAACAGGATATGACTGCAAACACTTGATCCAGAATTTTGTAACTGGCATTGTAGAGAAATCAGTTCTCACTGTATCACTGTTAATAAGTTCAATGAACTCCTCTTGTGCTCTCTCAGGAACATCTTCAACTTTGACTGTGAATGGGCTTCTGGCAAGTGCAAATGGGGTGTCAGGTAGATTTGGAAAGTATGACGAAATTTTATCTGCAAGCATGTGCAAGTGTTCTTTCACAGAAATTATCATCGTAATCCTTTTGTCTGGTTCAATGTCATGTTCCTTAAAGAAAGCAGATAAGGTAGGCAACATGTAAATTTTATTTTCATCCAATTTTTTTTGCCAAAGCTTAAGTTTCATTTGGAATGATCGGATCTTTTCAGACAAATCAAGGCATGTTACATTTGGTCCTTGCAGTGATAAATTTAACTCATTCAAGATGGCAAAGATGTAAACCAAGTAAGCTATTTTCTGCAGTTCACTTTTATCGCTGAAAAGTGCTTCAAACTGCGGTCTTGCTTTCTGATTAAAAAACGTTTTGAGTTCATCATGAAGCTCAAGAACACGTTTTAAAACTTTTTGCCCGTCGACAACCATCTCACTTCAGTGTGAAATAGCAGAGCATTGTTCAGCGTATCCAACTCGCTGCACAGTTGCAAAAACAGTCGACTGTTTAAAGTGCGCACCTTTACAAAATTGACAGAATTTATGACGCTTTTCATTACTTTTTGTAACTCTTGTGACAGCGTCTTTGTTGCTAATATTTGCCGATGAATCATACAGTGATTCCAATGACTTTTGGTGACTCATTCAGTACCAAACATTGAAATCCAGATTGACATCCTAGCATAGCTGGAGCACCATCTGTGCAAACACCACAAACCTTTTCCCAAGAGATCTTATGCTCTTTCAGAAATGAACCAACTGTGTCAAATACATCACGTGCAGTAGTTTCATTTCAAGAGGTTTGCAAAAAAGAAACTCGTCTTTAAAGTCGCCATCATTAATATACCTCATGTAAACCAGGAACTGTGAACAGTTTGCAACATCTGTAGATTCATCAAGCTGGATGCTAAATATTGGAAGTGGAGCAGATTTAATTTCCTGGATTACCTGATCAAGAATATCAGCAGACATGTCATCTGTTCTTCTGCAGACAGTGTCATTAGATAAGGAAATTGCACTCAATTTTGTAACAAATTCATCTCCAATCATTACTCGAACAATGTCTTTGGCTGCCGGCAACAGTAAATCCTCAGCAATGGTGTGAGGTTTCATAGCTCTGGTGATTCTGAGTGCCACCAAATATGAAGCTTCAATGGCTGCTACGTTTTGTTTGTGGTACTTGCCACCAGTGTCAAGTCTGGCTTTCTTGAGTCCATCAGCTTTGCTTCTAAAATAGTTGATATCCTTGCCGGCAAAGCTTGGATGCTTGCTATCAAAATGGCATTTTAGTTTGTTCAGCTTCATAGATTCGGCTGATAGAACTTCACAACAAATAACACATTGCGGTTTCTCAATTCCTGCTGTAATTATTGAAGTAAAACCATACTGTAAAAAAATCCTCACTATATTGTCTTTTTTTTTATCCTCACCCAAGGACATTTTTGAATTTATCTTCAGATAGAGTGGGAGGGAGAGAGGTAGGAAGAGAGAGAGAGAGAAACATCGACGTGAGAGAGACACATGGAGTGGTTGCCACCCACACGACCCCAACCGAGGCTGGGGACAAACTGCAACTGAGGTACATGCCCTTAGTGGGAACCAAACCCGGGTCTCTCTGGACTGCAGGCCAATGTTCTAACCGCTGAGCCAAACTGGCCAGGGCTATTTTCTTAACATTCTTCTCTACACGATCCATTGTCATGGGATGGTTTGCTAATGAAAATAATATATAACAATAGCTTTAATAATACAAAAGATGATACATGGCATAGTTTAGTCAATACAGTTCATTAAAGTTTCCTATGATTTACCATTCTGTGTTGTTGGTTTTTTTTTTTACATACCTGTTACTATCACAAGGGGGCAGTATTCACATCAACCACAGCTGAACATAAAAAGACCGATCAGCCCTGGCCGGTTTGGCTCAGCAGTTAGAGCATTGTCCCACGGACCAGAGAGTCCCAGGTTTGGTTCCCACTAAGGGCATGTACCTCGGTTGCAGTTTGTCCCCGGCCCCTGTTGGGGTTGTGTGGGTGGCGACCATTCCATGTGTCTCTCTCATATCGATGTTTCTCTCTCTCTCTTCCTCCCTCTCTCCCTCCCGCTCTATCTGAAGATAAATGCCAAAAAAAAAAAAATGTCCTCAGGTGAGGATAAAAAAAAAAAATTTTTTTAAAAAAAGGCTGATCAGCATCCAGATTAAGTTCCCAGATATTTTTTTTTTCAGTAATTGATGATTTTACAGTACATGATTTTACATTTACCCAGTAATTATAATTCATGAAGTGCCGTTTTACCTCCAATACTGCTTTCAACACAGTAGCTGCTTTTAACAGAGTAGCTGCTTTCTGCACAGTAGCTGCTCTCTATACATGTGTGACTGGTCCGCATAAGTACATTATGGTGCCAGCCCTGTCACATACACCTGTATTTGTATGGGGTGTATGTGATGGGGTTGGCACAATGATGTCATCATGCCGGGTACTGGTATGTGGGCGTATCTGTATGCAGGTGTATCTACATGTGGGCGGACCTGCCTGGAGACAGATAGAGGAGCGATGTCTCAGTTCCTAAGACCACTGGAAATACGTGTTTTCCAATGGTTTTAGGCGACCCCTGTGAAAGGGTTGTTTGACCCCCAAAGGGGTTGCGACCCACAGGTTGAGAAACGCTGACCTAAAGAAATCTATAGATTCAATCCAATCCCGATTAAAGTACCAACAGCATATCTCACAGATCTAGAACAAACACTCCAAAAGTTTATATGGAACCCAAAGAGACCCTAAATAGCCACAACAATCTTGAAAAAGAAGAACAAAGTGGGAAGAATCACAATACTAGATATCAAGTTATATTACAAAGCCATTATAATCAAAACAACCTAGTACTGGCACAAGAATAGGCATAGAGATCAATGGAACAAAACAGAGAACCCAGAAATCAACCCAAGACAGTATGCGCAATTAATATTCGACAAAGGAGGCAAGAGCATACACGGAGAAAAGACAGTTTCTTTAATAAATGGTTTTGGGAAAATTGGACAGGTACATGTAAAAATATGAAACTAGACCATCAAATTACACCATACATAAGAACAAACTCAAAATTGATAAAAGACTTAAATATGACTCGTGAAACCATAAAAAGAAGAATATGTACAAAGCAAAATCTCAGACATCACAGGTAGCAGAATTCTCACTGATATTGCCTAGGGAAAGAGAAACAAAGGAAAAAAATTTAAAAATGGGACTACATCAAACTAAAAAGTTTCTGCACAGCAAAAGAAACCAGCATCAAAATTAAAAAGGAACCCAATGAATGGGAGAAAATTATATATTTGCCACTGATATATCAGATAAGGGGTTAATTTCCAAAATTTATAAAGTACTCACACAATTCACCAAAAGGAAGACAAACAATACAATTAAAAAATGGACAGAGGACCTGAATAGACACTTCTCCAAACAGGACATACAAATTGCCAAGAGACATGAAAAAAATGTTCAACGTCACTAATCATCACTAATCATACATCTATGAGGTATCACCTCACACCTGCCAGAATGGCTACCATCAACAAATCACCAAACAACAAGTGCTGGTGAGGGTGTGGAGAAAAGGGGACTCTAGTACACTGCTGGTGGGAACACAGACTGGTGCAGCCACTGTGGAAAACAATTGGTGCTTCCTCAAAAAATTAAAAATGGAACTGCCATTGATCTAGTGATCCCATTACTAAAAATATATCCCAAGAAGCCTGAAACATCATTCAAAAACAGTATATGTACCCCTATGTTCATAACAGTGCTATTTATAATAGCTGAAATCTGGAAAGAGCCCAAGTGCCCATCAGTAGAATAGTGGATAAAAAAGCTGTGGTATTTTCACACAATGGAATACTGTGCAGCTGTAAGAAAGAAAGATCTCTTACCCTTTGAGACGACATGGAGGGACTAAAAGACTCTTATGCTAAGTGAAATAAGCCAGGCAGAGAAAGACAAGTATCATATGATCTCACTTTTTGTGGACTATAATGAACAAAATAAGCTCCAGAGACATGGAAGTAGGGAACAGACTGACAAACCTCAGAGGAAAGGGGGGTGGGGGGCAGGAAGAGATAAACCAAAGAGCTTATATGCGTGTATGCATTACCAGTGGACACAGACAACAGTGCAGTAAAGATGGGGTTGGGGCAGGAAGTGGGGAGGAGGATGTCAATGGGGGGAAAAAAGGAGGGATATCTGTAATACTTACAACAATAAAGAGAAAAATAATTTTTTTAAAAATGTGTGTGTGTGTGTGTGTGTGTGTGTGTGTGTATTCAGTTGGGAAAAAAGCCAAACCTCCTGGTAATAGAGAACCACAAGGGGAGGCCAGACTTTGGCTGCCAGGGCAGAGGCAAGAGGTGCCAGACATCAAACACTAGATGCAAGAGGCAAAGGCTGCAGGAACAGGTTGGGTTAAGATGTGTTAAATGAGGTTCAGGAGCAAGGATTCAGGTGTTGGGCAGTTCAAATTAATCTCCTAAAATGGAATTTCGGCTAGTGCCTCAGCTGAAAATCTAAGGCATGCTTTCAAGCATCTTAAAGGCATAACTTTTCCAAGAAAGGCATTTTTAATGCCTAGATATTTAAATAATAATAATGAGAGCTAGCATTTACTGAGCACCTATATACCATGCACTGTGGTTTCACACTATGTTGAACACTTGATGTGCTTTACAAAGATTATCTCAGTTTATGGCATGGGTATTTCCATTCCATTTGAAAGATAAAGAGACTGAGCCTCAGAGAGAAATATACTGCCCAAGTCATACAGGTAGAAGTGGTGGAGCCAGGTCTGTAACCCAGGTCAGTTCGATTCCAAAGCCCATAGTCCTAATCACCTCATTTCTGGTCAGTGACTAATTCTATGTGACCATTGATCTTATCTGCACTTCTTTTTTTTTTTTTAATCCTCACCCGAGGACATTTTTGCATGTATCTTCAGATAGAGCGGGAGGGAGAGAGGGGGGAAGAGAGAGAGAGAGAAACATCGACGTGAGAGAGACACATTGAGTGGTTGCCACCCACACAACCTCAACCGGGGCCGGGGACAAAGTGCAACCAAGGTACGTGCCCTTAGTGGGAACCGAACCCGGGTCTCTCTGGTCCGCGGGCCGACGCTCTAACCGCTGAGCCAAACTGGCCAGGGCCTGCACTTCTTTTAAAATATATGTCATTAAACCAAAACTCCATCTACCAGGGGTAAATCTAGTAGATAACCATGGGTAAGTAAATTGCATTAAGATCCTTGATGCCTATTAAAGGAATGTTACTAATAAAAGACAATTGCATATTTGAAAGTTGGTAAGAGAGTAGATCTCAAAAGTTCTCATCACAAGAAAAAAATTTTGTAACTGTATAGTGATTGATGTTAACTACACTTATTATGGTGATCATTTTGTAATAATATATAGAAATATTGAATCATTATATCGTACACCTGAAATTAATATGTTATATGACAATTATACCTCAATAAAAAAAAAACTATGAGAGTTGATTTGGGAAATAAAGAAGTCTTCTCAGCACCCTTAACATCACACCGTGGGGTCTGGATATGACTCTTCTTCCTCTCTAGCTGAGGTAGTTATGGCGAGAATGAAAAGTTTATACTAGGGATGTTTAAGGTAGCTGCAAAAATTAGACTGGATTCAGGAAGGATCCAGTGGAGGAAGTAAGGCATTAAGCAATTAAGAGTTCTAATTAATACTGAAAACACAACTCACAATCCTTGCGTGGTTCTTCTTTGGATCACTCAAACATACCCACTTCAGACCAAACATCTAAAAGACACTTTAAGTATAATATATATTATTTAAAAACTTTATAGTGCTATAAACATTTCTATGGACTAAAAAACAAAATCAATTGTGCAAAATTGAACAATGGATAAAAAGAGTAAATGCTCCTTTGTTGGCTTCTTAGAGATTAATGTAGAGCTGTTGAATATTAGTTGCAACTTAACATGCTCAGGTGCTTTTATTATTAATAGTTCAAGAATTGACAGGTTTTCTTCTGTTGAGTGAGACCTCATGCAATTAGCTGTGTGGAGAGCTACAGACATGCTTGGGTCACTTTACCTTGACAGAAGTAGCTGTTCACAGATCATCAATTGCATACTCTCCATCACTGGTCCTAAGTCTAGCAGGCCATTCCAAAGGTAACCATGGAGCTTCAGCACATATCATTTACCTCCTCCTGTTAAAAAGAAAAAAAAAAAAAAGTCACTTCAGCAGCAATTCTAATCCTTTCCCAAGAGATGTTTCAAACTCTCTGTGATGTAATTATTATGCAAAGAAAATACATACTGTGAATGTTAAAAATTGGCAGTCGGCTGGTCTCATAGCAGCCCATGATCACTTTGGAGGAGGGTGAAATTAAACATCTGCCTAAAAACACCACAGTAATTAGTTTTGGGGGTTTTTTTGTTTTGTTTTGTTTTTGTTTGGGGTTTTTGGTTTTTGGTTTTTGGTTTCTTTTTAACGATCTGAGTACCAGTATGAAGATTCCATTTTGAAGTTACTGCATTGATATCAAGATACCCTTTCTACCCTATGAGTGTAGTTTTAGAAGAAAATGGGGCAAGCTTTAATGTCAAATAAATCTAAATAGAGATAAATAAAAAAAAACAAGAAGTGAAAAATTATGTAATACAAAGCTACTGAGCTCTGCCAGATGCTTCTATAGTAAACAGGGATCCCAGCAAGTCAAATGCATGCCCTGTTATCTTCCTAATAGCTTCAATAATGAGCTATTTAATGTGGAAGCTTACTTGGGCCCCAGCTCTTGACAGTTTTATAGCCCTTGGTCAAAGTTTTCAACAGCATTGGGGCAGGTGTGACTAGGCAGCTAGATTACACATACTGACTTTCCCCTTGCAAATACACAATATTTACTTTTCAGAGTGAGACAGTAAACCAGCTGACCAATTAGGCTGCAGATTCCTCATGCCTCATGAAACCTAAGCAAAGACTGTGAATATAAAAGCCTCAGAAACACATGGAGGCTGAACTTTCCTTTAATGTCTTAATATAATCTCTATGAAAAAGAATGCCAATGACCAGTAGTTTTCTGCATCAGCGATACAGACCCACATTCAGGAAGTAGATAGGATCAAACTTCAGAAACAGAGGCAAAGTTTTACAAGAAATCTCCTTGCCCTGGTCAGGTGGCCCAGCTGGTTGGAGTGTCGTCCCGATCCCTGATCTCTGGTTGGGGTGCGCGTGTGTGTATGGGATGCAACTGATAAATGTTTCTCTCACACATCGATGTTTCTCACTTTCTCTCTCTCTCTCTCTCTCTCTCTCTCTCTCTCTCTCTCTCCTTCAAATCCAGAAAAAAAGAAAAAAAATCCTCAGATGAGGATTGAAAAAAAAAGAAAATCTCCTGAATTCCTCTAACCTTTCTGTCATTTGACCTGTCATTTAAATTCCTCCACAATTAATTTTCCAACTTTTTAAACCAAAATTTTCTTCAGTGAATCCTCTCTTTTAGCCAAATTGCTCTTCTCATGGTCCCCTGAACATGTGGTGTGTATTCCTACTTCTCTGCCTCTGCTCAAAGCATTGCCCTTCACTTAGAATGTCATCATTCCTCCCTCCCTATCTCTCCTTCCCAAACATAGATCCCACACCTCCATCTAGACCCCACTCAAAAGCCACCTCCTCCAAGAAGACTTCTTGGCCACAGTGATTTCTCTTTTCTCTGAACTCTCTTAGTGTTAACTGTTTATATATCTATTTGATACTTATACTGCTGCATGATCATCTTCATATCATTATATAACTTTATTTATATGTATTTTGCCCTCCTGAAAAACTTCCCAGCCATCTGTAGGTCACTTCTACTTGAGTGCCTGCCATCCTGCAAATTCAACAAATCTACCAACAAGTCTATATTCTTTTTAAATTTCTATTATCAGTACCAACATTCTTATATTTCAGTCAGGCTCAAAACCTGGGAATCACCTTTGAGTCTCCTTCCTCTTTCATATTTCCCATATTTGATCAGTGGCCAGGGCCTGTGAATTCTAGCATTGTCATATCTCTTGCAACCAACCACCTGACCTTTCCATTTCCACTACCAACACCCTTGCTCAAGTCTTTATTTCCCTACCTAAACTATTTCAAAAGTTTCCCACAGTCCTCTCTATTTCCATTTTCTCTACCTCCGATTCAATCTAAGCACCTCAGTCAGATTACTTTTCCTAAATACAGCTCAGAATCACAGAACTTCTCTATGTAAACACCTTCAATGGCATCCTAAGACCAAATAAAGTATAAATTCCTCAACCTGGCATGAAGTATGCCTAGTGTTGTGGATGCTGTGGTGTGCCACCCAGATTCCCCTTCGGTACCAAGGCAGTCATTCCTCCAGTTGCCACTGTTGGCTTCTGACAGGTCAGTTTTAAATTCCTCCCCTGAAATTGCTCTAGCCAAAAGGAGCTATTTGGTCCAAGTTTTGCTCCCTCTCCAGAGGCAGCCCATATCCAAAGACTGATTGCTATGGGTATACAATGGCTCAGCCCCATTGTCTCAATTCAGGACAATTTTGTAGGGTTATGCTAGCTTCTGTATGCCATCTGGGATTAGCTGAGAGTTCCATCGCAACTTCGTTTCAGTTCAACGTCTCTGTCTGCCACATTGTGCCTCCCTAAATCCCTTATAAGAGTAGACCCCAAGAGCATTCCCCAGTAAACTTCCTGCACTAGAATCTTTATCTCAGAATTTGTGTTCAGGGATCCCAACCTGACACCTAACCATATTTCTTTCATATCTTCCATTCATATCCTTCATATATCCTACATTCCAGTTAAATGGGTTATCTGCTATTCCTTAAACATACCTCACGCATTACCACTAACTTAGGCATTTTTTAAAAAATCTACTGAATAGCCCTGGCCGGTTTGGCTCAGCGGTTGGAGCGTCGGTCTGCGGTCGAGAGAGACCCAGGTTCGGTTCCCGCGAAGGGTATGTACCTCCGTTGCAGTTTGTTCCCGACCCTGGTTGGGTCATGCAGGAGGCAGCCACTCAATGTGTCCCTTTCACGTCGATGTTTCTCTCTCTCCCTCCCACTCTATCTGAACAAAAAATGGAAAAACGTCCTCGGGTGAGGATAAAAAAAAAAAAAAATCTACTGAATATCTAAAGTGTTCCCAATATATAAAAGGTATTGACTGACCTAAAGGGATACAGACAAGTAAACAGGCTATTAGAATACACTATGTACAGTAATTTCCCAGCTGAGACCACAGAAAGAGCAAGGGGAAAGAGTGTGCTAGACAGCTAACAGCATGCACATGAAAACTCATCTGGTGAGTCAGTGGACTACAAATGCACTTCAGAGGGGCTGAAGTTTAAGGAGCTTGAGTGGTGGTGGCAAGAGGTGAGGCAAGAGAGGTCAGCAGGGCCAAAACAATAAAGGCAAGTAGCCTTAATTAGGGATCTGGATACTATCATTAGGGCAAAGGCAAGCTATTAGAGGGCTTTAAGGAAAGAAACAACACAGTGATTTTATTTTGTTTTCAAATTTGACTACAATATAAAGAAAGAATTAACTGGAGGAAAGATCTAAGGTAGATGGCTATTGTGTCATCTAAGCAAAAGATGAGGGAGTGATGACCCAAGGAGGTGGTAATGGAAACGGAGAGACCTAGGAGATATTAAGAAACTACAATATAAAGGGCATAATGGTTTATTATATAGAGGGGGGAGAGAGCGGGAGGTATCAAAGATTATACCATGTTTCTGACTTGAATAACTTCATGTACATTATTCACTGTGATAAGAAACACCAAGGGAGATGCAGAACTGGGGAGAAAGATACTGAGTTCAGTTTGGACATGCTGGACTTATGGTATACCTAAATAAGAATTGGATATGTGAGTGTGAATAGCAATTAGTTAGATATATAGGTCTGACCTTTTTTTTTTTTTTAATTTTTTTTCTTTATTGATTTTTAGAGAGAGAAGAAGGGAGAGAGAGAGAGATAGAAACATCGATGAGAGAGAACATGGATTGGCTGCCTCCTGCATGCCTCCCACTGGGGATTGGGCCCACAACCTGGGCATGTGCCCTGACCGGGAATCAAACCGGCGACCTCTTGGTGCATGGGTCGATGCTCAACCACTGAGCCACGCCGACTGGGCTATAGGTCTGAACTTTAAGAAAGCAGCCCGGCTAGAGGAACAGGCCAGGCATCATCAGCATCTACCTGGTCATAGAAACCTGGGGGTTAGATTGGAAAAAAAAAATGTTGTCAGAAAAACAGGAGGAAACCCAGTGGAATGTGGTGTCACAGAAGCCAAGAGAATCCTTCAAGATGAAGCAAGTGGTCAATAGTGTCATACATTGCTCAGAACAAATAAAATAAGGACCAAAAAGAGTGTCCACTGATTATAAACACTGCTGTGCCTTTGCACAAACTATTCCATAACCAGAAACCATAGAAACTTTTCCATCTTCAAGGATCCACTCAAATTGCCTCACATTTGCACAGTGATTTACTAAACACCATCACAGGTGACCTCATTTACTGACTATAGATTTTGAGGGTTAAAAACATCTCTTATGTATCTTGGCATCCTTCCCAGCTCATTAGAATGTGGATGCTGCAGGTTCAGAAAAGAAGCCAAATTTGCATAAAACAATTCATAAAATAAGAGAATCTACAGATAGGAAGAACCGGTCCACAGACAAGAACTATTGCTTGTGCCTGTCAGCGAGATGCCATATGGGAAGAGTCATGAAAAAAATACCCTTGGTTGTTTAGGAAAGAACACTGAGACAGCCAGTCATCCTTACATACAAAGTTGGTGAATGAAATAACAGTGATGCGGCCATCCTGCCTTTTCACTGTGACATTAACCTCCATGATCATTTTAGAGCTACATCTACAGCATAATGCCCACATGTTCCAGACCCTGACTGGTCTCACTCACCTCAAAAGGGAGGCATGAGCAGCCACTGATAAAGAGGCATTCATCTTCTGACTTCTTTTTTCTAGAGTGTGAACATCTCTTTTTTTTAAACCTATTTGAATAGGTGTAACTGCCAACTTATCCCTTCATACTTAATGAACCTATTTTGTTTTATGGGTGCTTCAAAAGAACTGACAGCGAAGAGGCAGCTATAAATGGAAAACATGAAGCAACTTGCTGAGACCTCATGGTGAGGTTGACGGCTTGCCTTGTCATGCCTTTGCAGACCGACATTTCCATAATTCCCTTTTCAAACACAGATCAAAACTCAAAAGAGAAGAGAAGAATTCTTGCTCTCCAAAGTGTCAACATGAAGGAATGTTTCAAGGCAGTTTGAGGGAGATGTAGCCACCAACACAGTAAGAGTTAAAGCAGTGGAAATGTGGTATTTTTTTTTTGAGACATTCAGCCCAGACTTCCAAAATTCACTGCACAACTGCAGAGCCAGAAATTATTCTGCCCTTCCCCTATCCCTGCCTAAGCAACATTCCTCTTAAGTTCTCAAGAGGCTGTGGCATTTAGAACATTTGCAAATATTTACTCAACTCCCAGAAGAGTACCTTAGAAATGGTGGGTCCTTGATAGTGGTGACACTCAATACTGGTAACAAATAGCCCTGTAAGAAGTAGCTTCTTATAAACAGTAAGAGGACAGAATAGAGAAGATGAAAGTTGAAGGTAAAAATTCACAGCAACTTCTATCTGGAATATGTTGCCTAAAGAAATTTCAGCTCAGTAGGACATGAGTAAATGCCTATAACATTAAACACTGCAGAAGTTTGGGTGACCCTTCTTTTCATCACATTTTGTCTTTCAGCACTGCCTCCATAATAATATTGCATATAATATTGCAGTGTTTTCCACTGACAACCTTGAGTGGGTTAAGAACAGATGATCCATCTTACACTGATCCAGCATACAGGTGTCCAAGAATGCATGGCCTCATTAAATTGATACCAGCTGTATAAGGAGAGTAGTGCAGACAGGAGGAAGAATACTATAAATCTGAAGCTTAGGAAGAAAATTAGGAATATGTTTCAGTGCCAGCATTTTACATGATTTAAAAAACTTTTTCAACAAGCTGAAACATGAGGGAAAGTACTTTAGTAAGGTCATATAGTTATAAGTATCTTCTCAGAATTAGTTTCATTTTCTGTGTGTTCTTACTGTTTTAATATTAAATTCATATCACAATATAATGGTGTGCTACATTTTATAATCGAATAACCCCAAACACAGAGAGAGAGAGAGAGAGAGAGAGAGAGAGAGAGAGAGAGAGAGAGAGAGAGAGAGAGAGAGAGAGAGCGCATAGCTATTTAGGAGGCCTTCACGAAGAACATGGATATAGAGGTTAAGAATGATTTACGTAGGAAAGAACATTCACCAAACACCAATATATATTAAATAAAGAAGAAGTCTATTTGGATTAGACCAGAAAATTATCTCCTGTAGACCGTAGTAGTAGTAATAATAATAGTAATAATAATAATGATTACAATTTTTTAGATGCATTATACATTTAGTCTTGGCAACAATTCTGTGAAGTAGGACTATCATTATCCTCATTTTAGAAGTGAGGAAACCAGGGCTCAAAGAGGTTAAGTAGTTTTCCCAATTGTTCATATGTCCTATAGCTGATAAATGAGCAAGCAAGGATTTGAACCTTAGCTGTCAGGCTCCAGAGGCTGCCATCCTGTTACACTGCCTAGATTTAGGCTAAATACACTCAACCATAAACAACAAGCATGAAATTGATATGCAAACAGATTTCCCAGAGCTTAAAAAAAGAGTTTCCTTCTGTATACTAAATTTGAGATTTTTCTTCTTTCGCAGTATGTCTTGGAACTGCTGATCTAAAACAATAGAATAATTCAACATCTCACAATTCTCAAGCTGCTCTTTCCACTGACTTGTTGCATTTCATTTCACTAGCTATTTTTTATAACAAATTAATGGAAGATTGTGTCTAGTTTAAAAACTATAGTTATGTACACATTTTAATATTTTTTAAGATTTTGGATTTTTTTCTAGAAAATTGCTTCTTCTTTTTTTTAAATTAATTAATTTTTTTATTAATTTATTTTTGTTACAGATGTTTCTCCTTTTTCCTCCCATTGACTCCCTCCTCCCTATCCCCTCCCACCCCGTCCCCAGCTTTGTTGTCTATGTCCATCAGTTATGCATACATGCATATAAGTTCTGTGGTTTATCCCTTCCCGCCCCCCCCTCCTTCTGAGGATTGTCAGTCTGTGCCCTACTTCTATGACTCTGGGTCTATTTTGTTCATCAGTTTGTTTAGTTCATTATATTCCAGAAATGAGTGACATCATGTGATATTTGTCTTTCTCTGCTTGGCTTGTTTCGCTTAACATAATACTCTCCAGGTCCCTCCATGTTGTCTCAAAGGATAAGAGATCTTTCTTTCTTACAGCTGCATAATACTCCATTGTGTATATGTACCACAGCTTTTTTATCTACTCATCTACTGATGGACACTTGGGCTGTTTCCAGATTTTAGCTATTGTAAATAGTGCTGCTGTGAACATGGGGGTACATATATTCTTTCTGATTGGTGTTTCAGGCTTCTTAGGGTATATTCCTAGAAGTGGGATCACTGGGTCAAATGGCAGTTCAATTTTTAACTTTTTGAGGTAACACCATAGTGTTTTCCATAGTGGCTGCACCAGTCTGCATTTCCACCAGCAGTGTGCTAGGGTCCCCTTTTCTCCGTACCCTCGCCAGCACTTGTTGTTTGATGATTTGTTGATGGCAGCCATTCTGACAGGTGTGAAGTGATACTTCATTGTTGTTGTAATTTGCATCTCTCTGATGATTAGTGACGTTGAGCATTTTTTCATATGTCTCTTGGCTATTTGTATGTCCTGTTTGGAGAGGTGTCTCTTTAGGTCCTCTGCCCATTTTTTAATTGGGTTCTTTGTCTTCATTTTGTTGAGTTGTGTGAGTACTCTATATATTTTGGAAATTAATCCCTTATCTGATGTATCATTGGCAGTTTTGCTCTCCTATATAGTGGTTTCCCTTTCCACTTTGATGGTTGTTTCTTTTGCTGTGCAGAAGCTTTTGAGTTTGATGTAGTCCCATATGTTCATTTTTTCCTTTGTTTCTGTTGCCTTAGGTGATATATCAGTGAAGATTCTGCTGCATATGATGTCTGAAATTTTGTTGCCTGCATTTTCTTCTAGGATTTTTATGGAATCAAGAGTCACATTTAAGTATTTTATCCATTTTGAGTTTATTCGTGTGTATGGTGTAAGTTGGTGGTCTAGCTTCATTTTTTTGCACATAGCTGTCCAATTTTCCCAACACCATTTATTAAAGAGGCTGTCTTGACTCCACTGTATGCTCTTGCCACCTTTGTCAAATATTAATTGAGCATATTGTCTTGGGTCAATTTCTGGTTTCTCTATTCTGTTCCATTGATCTCTGTGCCTGTTCTTGTGCCAGTACCAGGCGGTTTTGATTACAGTGGCTTTGTAGTATAACCTGATGTCTGGTAATGTGATCCCTCCTACTTTGTTCTTCTTTATCAAGATTGCTGTGGCTTTTCGGGGACTTTTTTGGTTCCATATGAACTTTTGGAGTATTTGTTCTAGTTCTGTGAAATATGTCGTTGGTATTTTGATGGGGATTGCATTGAATCTATAGATTGCTCTGGGTAGTATGGACATTTTAATGATGTTAATTCTTCCAATCCATGAACAAGATATATGCTTCCACTTTTTAATATCTTCCTCTATTTCTTTTTTCAATGTCCTGTAGTTTTCTGTGAAGAGATCCTTTACTTCTTTGGTTAGGTTTATTCCTAGGTATCTTAATTTTTTTGCTGCAATGGTAAATGGGATTTTTTTTTAGTTTCTCTTTCTATGAGTTCATTGTTGGTATATAAGAATGCCATTGATTTCTCGACGTTAATTTTGTATCCTGGTACGTTGCCAAATTCATTTATTAAGTCTAGTAGATTTTTGATGGAGTCTTTAGGGTTTTCTATGTACAATATCATGTCATCTGCAAATAATAACAGTTTCACTTCCTCCTTTCCAATTTGGATCCCTTTTATTTTTTCTTCATGTCTAATTGCTGTGGCTAAGACTTCCAGTACTACGTTAAATAAGAGTGGCGAAAGTGGGCATCCCTGTCTTGTTCCTGTTCTTAAGGGAAATGTTTTTAGTTTTTGCCCATTGAGTATGATGTTGGCTGTAGGTCTTTCATATATGGCCTTTATTATGTCGAGATATGATCCCTCTATTCCCACATTGCTGAGCGTTTTTATCAGAAATGGGTGCTGGATTTTGTCGAATGCTTTTTCAGTGTCTATTAATATGATCATGTGGTTTTTCTCTTTCATTTTGTTTATGTGGTGTATCACATTTATTGATTTGCGAATATTATACCACCCTTGCATCCCTGGGATGAATCCCACATGGTCATGGTGGATAATTTTTTTGATGTATTGCTGGATCCGATTTGCTAATATTTTGTTAAGGATTTTGGCATCTGTATTCATCAGGGATATTGGCCTATAGTTTTCTTTCTTTGTAGTGTCTTTATCTGGTTTTGGAATTAGGATTATGCTGGCCTCATAAAATGAGTTTGGAAGTGTTCCATCTTCTTGGATTTTCTGGAATAGTTTGAGAAGAATGGGTATTAGATCTTCTTTGAATGTTCAGTAAAACTCCCCTATGAAGCCATCTGGGCCTGGGCTTTTGTTTGCTGGGAGTTTCTTAATTACATCTTCAATTTCCTTTGTTGTTATTGGTCTGTTCAAGTTTTCTATCTCTTCCCGGTTCAGTTTTGGGAGACTGTGTGTTTCTAGAAATGTGTCCATTTTGCCTATATTGTCCAATTTGTTGGCGTATAATTGTTCATAGTATGTTTCGATGATCCTTTGTATTTCTGTGGTGTCAGTTGTTAATTCTCCTCTCTCGTTTCTGATTTTGTTTATTTGAGTCCTCTCTTTTTGTTTCTTGGTGAGTCTGGCTAAAGGTCCATTGATCTTGTTTATCTTATCAAAGAACCAGCTTTTTGTTTCATTGCTCTTTTGAACTGTTTTTTTTTAGACTCTGTGTCATTTATTTCTGCTCTGACCTTTACTATTTCTTTCCTTCTACTTGCTCTGGGTTTTTCTTTTTGTTTTCTTTCTAGATCTTTAAGTTGTAGGGTTAGAGAGTCAATTAGAGATTTTTCTTGTTTCTAGAGGTATGCCTGTAGTGCTATGAACTTCCCTCTCAGGACTGCTTTCGCTGCATCCCATAGATTTTGTGTTGTTGTGTGTTCATTTTCATTGGTTTCCAGGAAGTTTTTAATTTCTTCCTTGATCTCGTCAGTAACCCATTTGTTGTTTAATAACATGCTATTTAGCCTCCAAGTGTTTGAATGTTTTCATGTGTTTTTGTTGTAATTGAGTTCTAGTTTCATGCCATTGTGATCCGAGAAGATGCTTGATATGATTTCAATCTTTTTGAATTTGTAGAGACTTGCTTTGTGTCCTAACATGTGGTCTATCTTTGAGAATGTCCCATGTGTACTTGAGAAGAATGTATATTCTGCAGCTTTGGGTGAAATGTTCTGTAAATATCAATTAACTCCAACTGATCTAGATCGTCGTTTAAGGACTCTATGTCCTTGTTAAGTTTTTGTCTGGAAGATCTATCCAGTGGTGTAAGTGGGGTGTTAAAATCACCCACTAAGATCGTATTGCTATTGATCTCTCCCTTGAAGTCCTCCAGAAGCTTTTTAATATATTTTGGAGCTCCCATATTTGGTGCATATATGTTTATAAGGGTTATATCCTCTTGCTGGATTGATCCTTTACTATTATGTAGTGACCTTTTATGTCTCTTGTTATGGCCCTCGTTTTGAATCTATCTTGTCAGATATGAGTATGCTACACCAGGTTTTTTTTTTTTTTTCATTACCATTTGCTTGGTAAATTTTTTTCCATCCCTTCACTTTCATCCTGTGTGAGTCTTTTGTTGTGAGGTGAGTTTCTTGTAGACAGCATATGTATGGGTCATGCTTTCTTATCCAATCAGCTACCTTATGTCTTTTGATTGGAGCATTTAAGCCATTTACATTTAAGGTTATTATTGATAGATAGTTATTAGTTGCCATTTTTATTTTATGTCTGTGTTCCTCTTTCTCTGTTTCTTCTTATTATTACAACAGTCCCTTCATCATTTCTTGCAGTGCTGGTTTGATGGTGGTTAATTCCTTTAGCTTTTTTTAATCTGTGAAGCTCTTTATTTCTCCTTCAATTTTGAATGATAGCCTTGCTGGATAGAGTAGTCTTGGATTCAGACCCTTGCCTTGCATTACTTTGTACACTTCATGCCATTCCCTTCTGGCCTGCAGCATTTCTATTGAGAAATCATCTGACAGTCTAATGGGTGCTCCCTTGTAGGTAACTTTCTGTCTCTCTCTTGCTTCCTTTAATATTCTTTCTTTGTCTTTAATGTTTGCCATTTTTATTATGATGTGTCTAGCTGTGGGTCTTGTGGGGTTCATCTTGCTTGGGACTCTCTGAGTTTCCTGGACTTTTGCGACTTTTTCCTTCACCAGTTTAGAAAAGTTTTCTGCCATTATTTCTTCAAACAGGTTCTCTATTCCTTTCTCTGATTCTTCTCCTTCCAGTACACCTGTAATGCAAATGTTGTTATGTTTTGTATTATCCCCCAGCTCCCTTAAACTCTCCTCCTGCTTTTTAAACTTTTTTTCCATTTGCTGCTCTTTTTGGGTATTTTTCTCTACCTTGTCTTCTAAGTCACTGATTCGGTCTTCAGCTTCTTCTAATCTACTATTGAACCCTTCTAAGGTATTTTTCATATCAGCTATGTCATTCTTTATTTCCTCTTGATTTTTATGTATAGCTTCTACCTCTTTGTGTGTAGCTTCTACCTCTTTTTTTAAGCTGAAGTAGTTCCCAGTGAGCTCTTCATAATTCTTATTAAGTTGCTTGTAGTTCTCACCAAATTGTTTGAGCACCCTTATAATCATTGCTTTGAATTCTTTGTCTGACAAGTTGCTTTCTTCTAGTTCCTGTAGTTCCATTTCTGGTGATTTCTCTCTGTTTTTCATTTGAGTGTTATTTCTTTGTTTCACCATTTTAGCAATCTGGTAGTTCTAAGCCCAGTGAAGGATGTTGGGATGTGTAGCCAGGTCAGTGTGTATCAATTAAGCTGTGCCTCTCAGCCTGTTTTGGTGTATGGCTCCTCTTGTCTGCTGTGGGTCCTGGAGGGTTGACACCTGGTGGCTGAAATTGGTCTGTTTTGCTGATCTCGGCTCCCTGAGACTCGCTGCTGCTTGGGCTGCGGCACCACTCTTGATTAGCTTCTGCTGATGCTGCTGGGGATGGGTCTTATCTGCCAATATGTGCTGCTGCTGCCTGGGGGTGCGCAGGTTCGTCTGGTGCTCTTCTGGGGTGTGGGGGACCCGCTAGTATAATGCTGGGGTGTGTGGGGTTCCACTAGTGCACTGTTGGGGTGCGTGGGTTAGACTGGCACACTGCTGGGGTTCGTGGGTCCCTCTGGTATGCTGTGAGGTGTGTGGGTCCAGCTGGTGTCCTGCTGGGGTTCGTGGGTTTCATTGGTATGCTGCTGGGGTTCATGGGTTCCACTGGTGCACTTCTGGGTTTCGTGGGTCCCTCTGCTATGCTGCTGGGATGCGTGGGTCTTGCTGGTGTACTGTTGGGGGACCCTGCTGCCTGGTGGGGCTCAGCTCCTGAACAGTCACTGCTGGGGGCGAGTGTCAGCTCCCAGTTCGCACTGCTACTGCTGCTGCTACTGCTGCTGCCAGGGGGTGCTCTCAGGTCCCAATCCTTTACTGCTCTTGGGTGCTGAGGATGCTCCGCACCTGGGATTTTTGCTGCTGCTGGGGGGAGGGGCTCTACTCCAACTCCACTTCTGCAGTTGTCAGGGGCAAGTCTCAGCTGCCCTAGCCCTGCTGCTTGGTCTGGGGCACTGATCTTTGTCAGTCTTTGCTGATGCTGCTGGAGATGGTTTCAGCTGCCAGACTGAGCCGCTAATACCTGTTGGGGGTGGGGCTCTTCTAGCTCCCAGTCACTGTTGTTGTGGGGGAGGTGCCAGGCTCCCAAGCTGGTGCTAGTGCCTCTGCGAGCCTGGGCAAGCTGCCTTGAGCCTGGGCAGGCTGCTGCGCTGCTGCAGGCCTGGAGCCTGGGTCCCGGGCTGGCCTGCCTGCGCCCCAAGCCTGGGTCCTGGGCTAGGTGTGCACCGCCACAGGCCTGGGTCCTGCGGGCCACAGCACCACTGCCACAGGCCTGGGTGAGCCTCCGCTGCTGTTGGGGGTGGGGCTCCGGCTTCCGGTTTCGGCTACTGCTGCAGGCACCTACTGTGTGCTGACCATGCCAACACAGCTGAGTTCACTGGACGGATGGTGCAGGGCGCTCTAGTGGACTCAGGTTGCTGGGCCCCAGCCGCTCCCGGTTTCCTCCTCCCAGGGCAGACCCAGGATCCTCCAAAATGGCAGGGCCTCCCAGCTGCACTGGGGAAAGTTCGCTGGCCCGCCGCTTACCACGTAGACTTCTGCTTTCTGTCCACAGCGCAGGAACCTTCTGTCCCGTGTCTATGCACTGCTCAAGGTTGGTCTTCCATGTCACATTCACTCACACTCTCTCTCACACTCTCTCACATTCTCACACACTCACGCATGCTCCGGTCCTGCCCATCGCCATCTTCTCTACCCCAATTTCAATGTCCAAAAATTGCTTCTTTTTAATTAAACATTTAGCATCCATATCTTTTGGTAATCATTCATCTCTTGTTCCAGTTCTCATAATTAATAGTGGAAATTATGCTTAGTTTTGGAACAACCCATGCAGATTGTTAACGGGGTTACTTTCCACTATAGGTATATAAAAGATTCCAATAATTACTCATATTTTAGCAATGGAAAATTAATGATAACTTCAGGTGAGCCCTTATCAAAACAGAATCTAAATTTTTTTTAATGGTCAAAATAAGAGATGGCTTCTTTGTCAAATACTTACCTCATACTTTTAAGCTGAGCAGAATTCTCCAAAGTATCAAATTATAAGTCGCTGTCATAAATTACTAATTAAATTCACTATCAACTTACAAAATAATTTAATTCAGTAAATATAATTTGATAGAATTTATTAGATGACTATAATATGTCTAACTAGCCAGTAGCAGTCCCAAACAAGTATCCATATTATTTACAGGCAGAAATAAAAGAACTATTTATTAATATTAATTAAATATAAAAGATCAACCTCTTTTTAGCTCTTTCTTTCCAAGTAGCATACAGACTCCAAAAGTTAATTTTTATTCACTCGTTTTCCAAATAAGATAAAAGAATAAAAAGAATGATTTGAAGAAAAAGAATGAAAAACAAAGCATATCAAGTACAGTACATTACTTTAGTGAGGTACTCATGATGAACAAGACCCCACAATAGATGCTGATAAGATATATATATATATATAAATGCAAAAACAAGTTCAAAAGTAATTTTACCCCAGTCTTTGATCTTGTTATTTTCATTCTGGGTTGTTTTGACGACATTTTTATGGAGATACATACTGAAGAAAATTTTACTAAATCATTGTAATTCTTTGACCAAGGTTCTACATATACTTAAAGTAGTTCTAATTTTTCCATGTCTATTTTTATTTTATGGTACTGTTTTCATCAGAATCAATTCTTTTTTAGCTAAATTTTACAATAAATATTTTTATCACTTATGAGGTTTTCATCCAGAAAAAATTTTACTGATTATACTTTCAGTCATTTTGAGTTTTCTTTTTGTGACAACTTTCTCATACCAAGTAAATATTGGTACCTAAATTTTATAAAGAATATTTTATTCTTTTGTTAAATTTGGTAAATAACACATTGTATCATGTAAAGTTTTAAATTTTCATTGATATTTCTTATTGATTATTTATACCTATAATATTCATTATTATCTTGATTAAAAAATAACTGATTGTTAGTTCATGATAATATTATGAGTAATTTCTCTCAGATAATCCAGGATTGACCTACTGTCAAGGGTTAGCCAGTTGTATGGTTTGTATACTTCTAATCACTTTTGTATTCCATGCACCATATTCTTGACTGAATGATCTTGGTCTAGTTACTTAACCTAACTATCTGATTGTTTCTCAGTTTTCTCATTTATAAAATTAAGATTATAATAGTGCATACCTAAATAAATTGTTAAACACATCACAAAAACAGAAAACTACAGGCCAATATCCCTGATGAATACAGGTTAAAAAATCTTCAACAAAATACTAGCAAACCAAATTCAACAGCATAGTAAAAGGATGACGCAACACATCCAAGTGGAATGTATTCCTGGGATGCAAGGATGGTTCAATATATAAAAATCAATTAATGTGATACACCACATCAACAGAATAAAAAAATAAAAATCACATGAATATATTAATTGATGCATAAAAAAGTGATTGAAAAATTAAACACCCTTGCAGAAAAACTCTTAACAAACTAGGAATAGAAGAAAAATAACTCAACATAATAAACACCATATATGAAAAGCCCAAGGCTAATATCATATGTAATGATAAAAAACTGGAAGAATTTCCTCTAAAATTGAGAACAAGGCAAGGGCACTTACTCTCACCACATCTGTTTAACAGAGTACTGGAAGTCCCAGCCAGAGCAATTAGACAAGAAAAATAAATAAAGTAAAAGGCATACAAAGGGAAAAGCAAGAAGTACAATTATCCCTGTTTGCAGATAACATAATCTTAAATATAGAAAACCCTGAAGATTCATTAAAAAACTGTTAGAACTAATAAAGGAATTCAGTAAAGTTTCAGGATTCAATATTAACATACAAAAGTCAGTTGCATTTTTATACCCTAACAATAAACTATCTAGAAAGGAAATTAGGAAAGATTTATATACTGAAAACTACAACACATTGATGAAATACGTTAAACAAGGCACAAACAAATGGAAATACATCCCATGTTCATGAATTGGAAGGTTTAATATTGTTAAAATGTACTTACTAGTCAAAGTGATCAACGGTTTCAATGCAATCCCTGTAAGAATCCCAAAGACATTTTTTTACAGAAATAGAAAAACAATTCTACAATTCATATGAAACCACAAAAGACCACAAATAGCCAAAAAAAAAAAAAAATCCTGTAAAAGAAAAAGAAAGCTAAAGGCATCACATTTCCTGATTTCAAAATACATTATGAAGCTACAATAATCATTGTGCTAGCATAAAGACAAACATATTGTCAATGGAACAGAATAGAGCCCAGAAATAAACCCACACATATGCAATCAATTGATCTTTGACAAGGGTTCCAAGAATACATATGTAGAAAGGATAGCTTCTAACAAGTGGTGTTGGGAAAACTGAATATCTACATGCAAAAGAATGAAAATGGACCTTTATCATATACCATAAATAAAAGTAAATTCACACATAAGACTTGAAACTGTAAAACTCCTAGAAAAAAATGTAATGGAAAACCTTCATGATAATGGTCTTGGCAATGAGTTTATGGATATGACACAAAAGGCACTGGAAACAGAAATAAAAATAAACAATTAGGACTACATTTAAAAAAACAAACAAACAAAAAAACTTCTGCCCACCAAAGGAAACAATCAACAGAGTGAAAAGGCAACCTATGGAATGGGAGAAAATGTTTCCAAACCATATATCTGAAAAGAGTTCATCTCCAAAATAAATAAGGAACGCCTATGATTCAATAACAACAACAACAACAAACTAATAATCTGATTTCAAAAATGGGCTAAGGACTTGGATAGACATTTCTTCAAAGACATACAGATAGCCGTCATCAAAGATGTGGAAAAATGCTCCTTGTCACTAATAATCAAGCAAATGCAAATCAAAATCACAATGAGATGTCATCTCATACCTGTCAGAATAGCTATTACAAAAAAAAAAAAAAAGGCAGCAAGTATTGTTGAGGATGTAGAGAAAATGGAACTCTTGAACACTGTTGGTGGGAATGCAAAATGGTGCAGTCACTATGGAAAATAGTATGGAGGTTCTTCAAAAAATTTTAAATAAAACTACCAAATTATTCAACAATTCCACTTCCATGTATATACCCCCCAAAATTCAAATTTGGATCTCAAAGAGGTATTGGCACTCCCATATTTATTGCAGCACTATTCACAATAGCTAAGAGGTGGAAAATACCTAAATATCCATTGAAGAAAGAATGTGGGGGGGGGGATGTGGTATATATATATATATATATATATATATATATATACACACACACACACACACACACACACACACACACACACACACAATGGAAGGCTGTTCAGTCTTTTTTAAAAAAAGAAAATTCTGGGGAGACCGGAAATGGCAGCGGAGTGAATGGAAGCTACACAGACGATCTCCCAGGACCAAATGGGAATTACAACTAAAATAAAGACAAATCGTTGGGAAAAAGCAACAGAAAAGCAGCGAGAGAGAATCATACAACCAGGGACACTGAATGAGCCTGGTAGGATCTGCGGAGGCACGTGAGGGTGGCGGGCTGGGAGCCCACAGACAGCAGTGGTCTTGGCTGTGAGCAGCGGCCTTAGCTGGGAGCAGCAGCGGCGCCCGCCCTCGGGGTTAAGAGCCCCAGAGGCTCCACAGTGCAGAGGGCCAGGACAGACCGCTAAATAGCCACAGCCACTCACCTGGGGCTCCAGCAGAGGGAGGGCGGACTGGACTGGAACTCTGTGGGGACACCTGGGATTTGGAGGGCCCTCAGAGTGCTGGGCTGTGGCCACAAAGGACGGTGGTAGCCAGCCCCTCCTTCCCAGTTACACAGAACGGCAGCCAAGTTTACTCCTTCCTGGAGCTGTGGCAGCCCTTCCCTCAGAGATTACCAGGTGAGGAAAAGAGGTAAAAAAATGCAAATTGAGGCTCATTAACAACCAGCATCGGCCCCACCCTCGGGAAATCCTCTCACACTATAAACACCTGAGGGAGTTTCTCATTCAACTGAGATCCTAAGGCTTTTCAAGTAACTGAGGCTAATAGCCTCCAGGAAAAAAGCTAGAGCATAACTGAAACTTTCCTGAGCTTGCAAATCTACCCAGGAAAGTGAGACTTGACAGTGGTGTTTAAGGAGGGCCGTCCACACTCATCCAAACCCAGTAGAGGGAGCCACAAATAGCAGAACACCAACACCCACAGGGAAAATTTGGCAGGCTCCAAAACCCAATGAGATAGCAAAAATCGTGAAACAAAGAAACAGATCCCAAATGAAAGAACAAGAGAACTCTACCGAAGATGAGATAAATGAAATGCAGTTAAGCAAATTATCAGAGGTAGAGTTCAGAGCCATGATCTTGAGGAAACTAAACAGCATGAGTAAGGATATCGACACCATGAAAACCAACCAAGTGGAAATAAAGAATGACATAGCAGAAATAAAGAACACATTGGAAGGACTGACCAGCAGAGTAGAGGAAGCGGAGGACCGGATCAGTGAATTAGAAGACAGAGTAGAAAAAATCAATCAATCAGAAAACCAAAAGAAAAAAACAGGAAGATAGCTTAAGAGAACTGTGGGACAACTGGACACGTAATAACATTCGCATCATTGGAGTCCCCGAAGAAGAAGAAAATGAGAAAGTGTTAGAGAATATATTTGAAGAAATAGCGACAGAAAACTTTCCTAACCTGGTGAAGGAAGAAGGCATTCAAGTTCAAGAAGCACAGAGAGCCCCACGTAAGAAGAACCCAAACAGGCCCACACCAAGACATATAATAATTAAAATGCCAAAAATTAAAAACAAAGAGAGAATCCTAAAGGCAGCAAGAGATAAGCAACAGGTTACCTACAAAGGAACCCCCATAACGCTATCATCTGACTTCTCAACAGAAACACTACAGGCCAGAAGGGAATGGCATGAAGTAATCAAGGTCATGAAAAACAAGGATCTGAATCCAAGACTACTCTATCCAGCAAGGCTATCATTCAAAATAGAAGGTCAAATAAAGAGCTTCCCAGACAAAAAAAAGGCTAAGGGAATACATTAGCACCAAACCAGCACTGCAACAAATGTTAAAAGGACTGCTGTAATTAGTAGAAGAAATAGGAAGAAAAATATAACCACACTGAACAAAAATGGCAATAAATAAGTACATATAAATAATCACCTTAAATGTAAATGGACTGAATGCTCCGATAAAAAGGAACAGAGTAGCTGACTGGATAAGAAAGCATGATTCACATATATGTTGTTTACAAGAGACCCACCTCACAACAAAAGACTCACATAGGCTGAAAGTGAAGGGATGGAAAAAAATCTTCCAAGCAAACAGAAAGGAAAAAAAAGCTGGGGTAGCAATACTCATATCTGATAAATTAGATTTCAAATTGAAGGCCATAACTAGAGACAAAGAAGGTCACTACATAATATTGAAAGGGTCTATCCAACAGGAAGATATAACCTTGGTAAACATATATGCACCCAATATAGGAGCACCAAAATACATTAAAAATCTTCTGGAGGACTTCAAAGGAGAAATCGACAGCAATACAATCATAGCAGGAGACTTCAACACCCCGCTGACATCACTGGATAGATCCTCTAGACAAAAAATTAACAAGGAAACAGAAATTCTAAATGAAGCACTAGATCAAATGGATTTAATAGATATATACAGAGAATTACACCCCAAAACTGCAGAATTCACATTCTTCTCAAGTGCACATGGGACATTCTCAAAGATAGACCACATGATAGGACACAAACTAAGTCTCTACAAGTTCAAGAAGATTGAAATCATATCAAGCATCTTCTCAGATCACAACAACATGAAACTAGAAATCAATTGCAACAAGAACACACAAAGACATTTGAACACATGGAGGCTAAATAGCATGTTATTGAACAATGAATCGGTTACCATGGAGATCAAGGAAGAAATTAAAAACTTTCTGGAAACTAATGAAAATAAACACACAACAACACAAAATCTATGGGATGCAGCGAAAGCAGTTCTGAGAGGGAAGTTCATAGCACTACAGGCCCACCTCAAGAAACAAGAAACATTTCTAATTGACTACCTAACCTCACAACTTAAAGAACTAGAAAGCAAACAAAAAGAAAACCCCAGAGCAAGTAGAAGGAAGGAAATAGTAAAGATCAGAGCAGAAATAAATGACATGGAGACCAAAAAAAAACAATTCAAAGGATCAATGAAACAAAAAGCTGGTTTTTTGAAAAGATAAACAAGATTGATGGACCCTTAGCTAGACTCACCAAGAAACAAAGAGAGAGAAGCCAAATACACAAAATCAGAAATGAAAGAGGAGAAGTAACAACTGACACCACAGAAATACAAAGGATCGTTAACAAATACTATGAACATTTATATGGCAACAAATTCGACAATCAAAGCGAAATGAACACATTTCTAGAAACACACAGTCTCCCAAAACTGAACCGGGAAGAGATAGAAAACTTGAACAGGCCAATAACAACGAAGGAAATTGAAGATGTAATCAAGACCCTCCCAGCAAATAAAAGCCCAGGCCCTGACGGCTTTACGGGGGAGTTTTACCGAACATTCAAAGAAGAACTAACACCCATTCTCCTCAAACTATTCCAAAAAATTCAAGAAGAAGGAAGACTTCCAAACTCGTTTTATGAGGCCAACATAATTCTAATTCCCAAACCAGAAAAAGACACTACAAAGAAAGAAAACTACAGGCCAATATCCCTGATGAACATAGATGCCAAAATCCTAAGCAAAATACTAGCAAATCAGATCCAGCAATACATCAAAAAAATTATTCACCATGACCAAGTGGGATTCATCCCAGGGATGCAAGGCTGGTACAATATTCGCAAATCAATAAATGTGATACATCACATAAACAAAATGAAAGATGAAAACCATATGATCATATCAATAGATGCTGAAAAAGCATTTGACAAAATCCAGCACCCATTTCTGATAAAAACGCTCAGCAATTTGGGAATAGAGGGATCATATCTCAACATTATACAGGCCATATATGAAAGACCTATAGCCAACATCATACTCAATGGACAAAAACTAAAAGCATTTCCCTTAAGATCAGGAACAAGACAAGGATGCCCACTCTCACCACTCTTATTTAACATAGTACTGGAAGTCTTAGCCACAGCAATCAGACATAAAGAAAAAATAAAAGGGATCTAAATTGGAAAGGAGGAAGTGAAACTGTCATTATTCGCAGATGACATGATATTATACATAGAAAACCCTAAAGACTCCATCAAAAATCTACTAGACTTAATAAATGAATTTGGCAACGTAGCAGGATACAAAATTAACGTCGAGAAATCAATGGCATTCTTATACACCAATGATGAACTCACAGACAGAGAAACTAAAAAAACAATCCCATTTACCATTGCGGCAAAAAAATTACGATACCTAGGAATAAACTTAACCAAAGAAGTAAAGGACCTATTTGCAGAAAACTACAGGACATTGAAAAAAGAAATAGAGGAAGATTTTAAAAAGTGGAAGCACATACCTTGTTCATGGATTGGAAGACTAACATCATTAAAATGTCCATACTACCCAAAGCAATCTATAGATTTAACGTAATCCCCATCAAAATACCAATGACATATTTCATAGAACTAGAACAAATGCTTCAGAAGTTCATATGGAACCAAAAAAGACCCCGAATAGCTACAGCAATCTTGAAAAAGAAGGACAAAGTAGGCGGGATCACAATACCAGACATCAGGTTATACTACAAAGCTACTGTAATCAAAACAGCCTGGTACTGGCACAACAACAGGCACATAGATCAATGGAATAGAACAGAGAATCCAGAAATTGACCCAAAACATTATGCTCAATTAATATTCAACAAAGGTGGCAAGAGCATACAATGGAGTAAAGACAGCCTCTTTAATAAATAGTGTTGGGAAAATTGGACAGCTACATGCAAAAAAATGAAACTAGACCATCATCTTACACCATACACAAGAATAAACTCAAAATGGATAAAAGACTTAAATGTGACTCATGAATCCATAAAAATCCTAGAAGAAAATGTAGGCAACAAAATTTTGGACATCATACGCAGCAGAATCTTCACTGATACTTCACCTAAGGCAGCAGAAACAAAGGAAAAAACGAACACATGGGACTACATCAAACTCAAAAGCTTCTGCACAGCAAAAGAAACAACCATCAAAATGGAAAGGGAACCCACTGAATGGGAGAGCATAACTGCCAATGATATATCAGATAAGGGATTAATTTCCAAAATATATAGAGTGCTCATACATCTCAACAAAAGGAAGACAAAAAAAACCAATTAAAAATGGGCAGAGGAACTAAATAGACACCTCTCCAAACAGGACATACAAATGGCCAAGAGACATATGAAGAAATGCTCAACATCACTAATCATCAGAGAGATGCAAATTAAAACAACAAGGAGGTATCACCTCACACCTGTCAGAACAGCCGCCATCAACAAAGCATCAAACAACAAGTGTTGGCGAGGGTGTGGAGAAAAGGGGACTCTAGTACACTGCTGGTGGAAATGCAGACTGGTGCAGCCACTATGGAAAACACTATGGTGTTACCTCAAAAAATTAAAAATGGAATTGCCATTTGACCCAGTGATCCCACTCCTAGGAATATACCCTAAGAAGCCTGAAACACCAAACAGAAAGAATATATGTACTCCCATGTTCATAGCAGCGCTATTTACAATAGCTAAGATCTGGAAACAGCCCAAGTGTCCATCAGTAGACGAATGGTTAAAAAAGCTGTGGTACATATACACAATGGAGTACTATGCAGCTGTAAGAAAGAAAGATCTCTTATCCTTTGCGACGACATGGGAGGACCTGGAAACTATTATCCTAAGTGAAACCAGCCAAGCAGAGAAAGACAAATATCATATGATCTTACTTATTTCTGGAATATAATAAACATAACAGTCTGAGGAACAGGGTAGTCCCAGAGATGTGGAAGTAGGGTACAGATTGACAATTGCCAGAAGAGGGGGTGGGGGAGGGGAGCGATGAACCACAGAACTTGTACGCATGTACTCATAACCAATGGACATGGATAACAAAACTGGGGATGGGGCAGGGAGGGAGGGGGAGGAGGGTGACAATGGGGGGGAAAGGAGAAACATCTGTAACAAAAATAAATTAATAAAAAATTTTTTAAAAAAAGAAAATTCTGTAATATTTAATAACATGGATGGACCTTGAGGACATTATGCTAAGTGAAATAAGCTAAACAGAGAAAGACAAATACTGCATGTTTCTATTGATATGAGGTATCTAAAATAGTTAAATTCATAAAATCAGACACTGAATGGTGATTACCAGGCTGTGGGAAAATAAGAAGACATCAATCAGCAATCATAAAGTTTCAGTTAAGTAAAATGAGTAAATTCTAGAGATCTGCTCTATAATATTGTGTCTGTGGTCAACAATAATGTATTGTACACTTAAAATTTGTCAAGAGGATAGATCTAATGTTGTGTTCTAATCACAATAGGTGTTTTAAAAATATATATCTTAATTGTAAATGTTTTTGTTCCTCTCATAATTCATAGGATGCTTATTATAATATCCAAACAAAACATTTTTTATGGCTTCCCATTACTCTTAGGATTAAAGGCCAAAATCTCCCACAACATGTCCTTTGGGTCCCTGAATGATCTGTCCATCTTTATATTGCCCCCTGTTGCTGCCTCATTCTCACTTTATCCCAGCTGCACTGTTCCTCTCTCTCCATCCCTCCTATCAGAGCTTTGGCACTTGACCACCACCTCTAGGGAATTGCCCAAACCATTCACCAACCAAGTAAATCTTCTTCTTCACAACTATGTCAAACCCACCTGTTTTGTACTCTAATAGCTCCATGTACTTCCCTGTTCTGGCACTTATTGCTGATACCATTTTAAATATATTTGTATGATTATGTGATTACTGTCTGTCTTCCTCCTGGACTCTATACTCCATGATGACAGGACCCCATATCTGGCTTCACTCACCATTGTTCAGTTTAACATTATGCCTGAAACAGGGTAGATGCACTATGAAACAAATGAACAAATATTTTTTTGCCTCAACAAAATAAGTAGATTTGAATTTATGCTTACCACTTGTGACATACAACTTCGCAACTTTCCTTTTCAGTGGCTCCGATATTGGGCATGGCCTCATCACAGAAATACAAGGGAGGGCATGGAATGCCACAGGTATCAATGACCTACCTCTAGTTGCTCTGGAAAAATTTAAAGTTACCACACAGATAGGGAGAGCCAAGGTGTGCCAGAGAAAGACCTGTTACCTGCATGAAGAATTAATCACTCTACAGGTACTCTCTTTTCTGAAAGCGAATCTCCTCTCAGATATTATAAAGATTTCTGACCACCTGACAATGTTGATCTTTTGGCCTCTCTGAAAAGAGCCACATATTTTATGACTTGGAAATTTTTTTATATTTTTATTTTTCAGCTCAGCATAACTTAACTTTACACTATAATATTTGAGTTGGTGACTCTTAATGCACAAAAAGAGTTTATCTGATCCACCAATCCCACGAGTATCTCTTCATGGAATCATGGAGTCCTAAGGATGGAACAGACCTAAAAGAGATCATAGCCCATCCCCTTTCACACCCACTATTTCAAGTCATTCCATGCCTCTCACTGGAGTGTTTCCTTGAGCTAGGGCAATTTATTCCATATAGTTTAAGGGGACTTGAAAAGAACCTCATGGAAGTTCTGTGATAAAAGAACAAAAAAGGTTATATCTCTCCACAAAGGTCTAGAGAAACAGGAAAAGATGGTGGAGAAAAGGGGGGATATGTGGAAACAGGAGTTGGGAAATAAATAACAGAAAAAAGAACTAGGGAAAATACTGAAAATGGAAAAAAAAATTCTGGAAACATGCACAAATTGAGATAGCCCAGGATATGAGTCAGAAGAGGCTTGGTTAAAAAAAAAAATTTAAGACAACAAAAGAAAAATCAGGAAAATGAGGATGGCTTTGCTATTTTTATCATTGTTGTCTCTTACAATAGCTAAATAAGGCAAAAGTTAGAGTTGTTATAATGTACTACACATAATGTATATGTGTAGGGAACAAAACTTTTGAGGTAAAATATGGTAGTCCAAAGATATATGCAAATCAGATGAAAATATTCAAGATGCAAAATAAAGCATACTTTACATTTGTTTTTAAAGAAATCACACTGAGTGGCTAAGAAGATCTCTTCCCACATGTTTAATTTTCCTTCTCTTCACCAGCTTCCTCACAGTGTACTTACCCACACACCCTGATATTAGTGGCACATAAATCAAACCTCCCATAAAAATCAGAAATAAAAAATGTGTGAGCACAGGAGTTTCCTGATATTGGCAAGACTCCCATTCACATATACTACTAGGCCTGATCCACTAACATTTTTTTAATTGAATTTATTGGGGTGACATTGGTTAATAAAATGATATAGGTTTCAGATGTACAATTCTATAATACATCATCTACTGATCCACTAACATTAAGAAGCCAGTTTATTCTTAGTTCAGTAGTGGGGAAGCTGCTACCAGCCTTAATTTACCTATACTAATGTATTTTCTATAGGGAGCAAGATGTTGCCAACAAATTACTACAGAATTGTCATGAGATATTGCTGCAAAATGTGTAAACTCTTCCTGACTACCAACTTGTTACTAGATTGTGACTAAAATATCAGAAAATTTGGAAAATCTAGCTCAGTGTATTTTGACCAACAGCAATGTAAGAGCTTAGGAAAGGATGTACCATTGTATGGGTATGACATCTGTAGCAGGGAAACCATCTCTTAGGACAAGAAACTTGCATGCCACACAAGACACTTCACAGCTCAGGAAGATCTAGTGTTGATCAACAATAAAGCAAATAAGAGCTCTCTGCAAACAAACAAAAACTCTTTGGAAAGGACAAGTTGCAGACCATATAGAATAATCTTAGCTTAAAAAATGTCAAATACGAGGCACAGCAACTCCCTTTCTGCCAAAGTCTGACTCCCTGGGAGGGGCTCCCAGAGCAGTCTTCAAGTCTGTTGACTTGTTTTTTTTCAAGCTGTTAATGCAACTCGCAGCTACGTTGGTTTGTTTTGTTGTTGTGACATGGTCTCCATAGATGTGCTTTGAAATTGTGCCCAGCTGCACTGAAGCCAAGAACCATGCAATCTGGAGGTTGTGCAAGCAAGATTACAAGGCTCCAAGGTATCCACTGCCTGCACTGCTCATCTCTTCCGCTTACCTCGAAGCTTGGCTTGTCCAGCCTGGGCAACAGAATGTTGCATTGGGACCAGATCCAAATACTTGAGGAAAGTGGCTACATTTGCAGAGAAGGAACAGAGATTTAACTTCACATCAGGGCTTTATTTGCATGCATGTCTAGGAAATGGTCGATGATAACCAGGACCTGTTTTGTGCCAATTTGTTTTTAGTTTTTTTCTCTTCCTTTCTGTAGATAGCCTAACTGGCTCATCTTTATTTTTCTCAAGAGTACATTACCCTCATGCTTTTTAATCCCCTGCCCCTCTCAACAAATGGATTCTCAAGAAAAAACTTGATCAGTTCATTCACACCAGACTTAACAAGTAAAAATACAGCATATCCACTTAAATTTGAATTTCAGATAAACAACGAATTACTCTTTAGTTTAACTATGTCCTGTGCAACATGTGGGACATACTAATACTAAAATTAGTGATTGTTTATTTGAAAATCAAATTTAACTGGTTGTCTTATATTTTATGTGACAATCCTATGCTAAAGAGTAAATGACTTGTGATGTTTTTACCTCTCCTAAGGTATTTAACTTAGGATCAAAGTCCCCATAGCTTAAAGCAAATTAATAATTAGGATATTTTAGCAACAAACTAGAAAAAAATAAAAGATATTATATCAGGTAAGCCATCACTTATTATGCTTAGCCATAAGGAGTCACCCTTTTTTTTTTTAATCCTCACCTGAGGATATGTTTTTATTGATTTTAGAGAGAGAGGAAGGGAGAGAGAGAAAGAAACATCAATGTAAGGAAGAAACATCAATTGGTTGCTTTCCCAAACACTCACTGACCTAGAATTGAACCTACGACATTTTGGGGCGGGGGGGTGTATTGGATGAAGCTCCAGCCAAGTGAGCCACCTGGCCAGGCCATCACCCTTTTTTTAAATTGCAAAAGACCATCTAAAATAAAATCAATAATAATAATAATAAATTGCAAAAGACTAACTCAGAGATAGAAAGCATAGCTTGATTCTTACCCACTTGGACTTAAGGCTACTGATCAATATTTACTTCAAATCAGACAATGTGATTATTCATGTTAACTGGTGCTCAGTTCTTCTAGATGGAGAAAATATGATTCAAAGATACAATTCTCTGTCCCAGAATATCTATTCCTACTGTGTCTTGAGTGGCTAGAGATACGGGTGATGTTAATTGAGTGTCCTAGGCCTCAGCTCACATCCCATCAACACAGGCTTTTCACATGTCACGTCTATTGACATGGTCAACTATGAAGTACATAATCTTCAAGTTCTCAGAAAACCTATAGTTAGCATTAGGGAAAGCGAGGAACAGTGAAAATAATGGTTATCAATGAGAGTGGAATAAAAGAAACTCAATATAAAAATATAAATGAGGAGCGAAGAGGACATTTGGACCAACCCCAATTGCCTAGAATAGGTGGTTACCCAGCAGTGTGAGTTAAGGATCTCTGAGAAGAACCCTGTGGAAGATACTAAAGATGAGCTCATTCAATATCTATTTCAACCTCCTTCTGGAATGCCTTCCTGTATATTACAGAGGCTGGTAAACTAAAAACTGCTTTTTCCACAATTCCTTCTAAATAAGGATTTGAGTATGCTGTAGTCTCCGTCATCACATTTACTTTCAGAACGTGAATTCAGACTGAGTGAAACAAGGAGGAAGGCTGGACATGAAGCATCATCTCCTGCTGTTGATGGAGTGTTGACTCCCCAGTTTAGCAGAAGTGGCTTCCTGACCACTGCTTCTCCACTTGACAGGCAGTGTACAGATCAAGGCAAGCACAGCCATTCCTTTGATGGCTCAGTTGTGGTGTGGCTTCAGGATCCATTTTTGGAAGCTCACCAGCCTAGAATCTGTTTCTTCAGCCTGCAAACCAGTTCTATAAACCAGTGAATACCCTGCCATTAACACATTTCAGCTTAAGCCAGCTAGAGTGGGGCCCGTTTTCCCTAACTGAACACTAACTGATGCAAGCAGTAGCTCTCAAAATATATATATCTCACCAGCCTAATGGTTCTCAACTGGGGATAATTTTCCCCCTGCCCAGAGGACACATGGCAATGTGTGGAGACATTTTTGGTTGTCACAACTGGAATGGGGGGTACTATTGGCATCTAATGGACAGAGGCCAGAGATGCTGTTAAATATTCAACAATGCACAGGACAGCCCTACTACCACCACAAAGACCTACCCAGTTCAAAATGTCAATAGTGCCAAGATTGAGAAACCCTTCTCTAACCTAGAATCCAATGTGAAAATTTATCATTAAAAATGCAATATTTTGGTTTAAAAAGTATACTCTTTCACAATGCAAATATTCCTTTAAATAATTACGAGTAAAGTTTTGCTCTCAGCCAATATAGTATTAAGAACTAAAACTCTTTATTCTAAGATTTGCATAATTTTCAAATTTTAATATTTCTGAAACCATGTCATGACCTAAACTTAAGGTGCGCTTTTAATGTGGTGATGTTTTTCTTTTTTTTTTTTTAATCAAAAAGCTGTTATTAAGTCTATAGCCTATCTTAGAAATGGTAGCATCTGCAATCAAGGAGCTAGGGTAATTTAAGCAAGTATTTTCCTGAGGGCAAACTTAACCAAACTGCACATGGAGATGAATGGCTGAATGCGAGGACACCATAGTCTCAATTCTAACTGTACAACAGAATCACTGCAGTGCTTTCCATTGGTTTGGTCACAACATCGTCTGACAAAATAAAAAGTGTCTCTGTAGTCCAAGGAGACCACAGAAGGCCAATTTCAGCCATAAAGAGTTAGAAATAAAAGGAACGTGGGAGGTGGAAATAAATGAAAGCACTTCCTTTAAAAAAAGAAAAAAACAAGTTTTTTTTAATGTTCTTTGTACCCAGAGTAAAAAAAACAAACACTAATTTAGGGCACCTTGAAGAATTTGGACCCTTGAAGATGGAGAAAAGGGGACAAAAGAGATTTGAAAAGAGATATGCAAAAGAGTGATGGCAGATAACCAGACAAACTTCAAAACCTCACTCTTCTGCCCAGGACCAGACCTTGTTACTATTGCCAGACAATTTGCTAACACTCCAGCATTATAGCTCTTGAGTAACTTTCACAAGCTCTCTGGGGCCCAAAGAAAATCACAACCAGAGAATTTAACTAGTAATGGATCCTGCTTTCATCTACTCCAAAATTCAGCACATATTTAGAATTAAGATTTATTTTACAAATACATTTCCTTTAACTTACAAAAATCTCACTCCCCAAAAAAGTCAAGCTGGCGCCTTGAATGAAGACATGCTCAGTAAATATTAGCTAAATTGAATTTAAGTCCATTGCCTAAAAGTGCTACTGACTTAAAATGTATGGGGAAGAAAAACAAGCCCCTTTTAAAAGGAAGAGCAAAAATTTAAGAGAGAACAGTAATACGAGACAAAGGAACTCGCCCATTCTAATTACCTCTTCTCTCCAGCAGTGGGAAGAAGTCTACACCAATCCCAGTAAATGTTGCCTCACAAATTTGCTACTACTACCAACCTAACATCCCTATTTCTTTGTTAAATTTTTTCTTAAAGTCAAAATTGATGCAATAAATTCTACACTGTCTCCAACTGCCTCAAGATAGAGAGTACAGACTTCTAAATTCAGATCCTGGATAAGATCCTGAAACCATGCTCTGTTACACCCAAAAAGTGTGTTTAGGTGACAGGCATTGCAGAGGAGTTAATCTCAAGCAAAAAAAGTCTGAAGCCTTAATCTATCTTTTTCGAAACAATCACTCTCATTATTCCAGCAGAGTCATTTTTCCCTTATTTTAAATTTATTTATTCAGAGACTTCTAAATATATGCTGGTCTGTTGAAACAACCTCTGGGCCCAAGCACAATAAAAACATTAATTAAAACACATGATTAGAAACACCCAGCAGCAAGCCTGGAACAGCTTCAAATAAGCTCTGCCATTTAAGTGTCGGTCATAGAAAACAAAGCCACCTGCAGGTGACCTGTACTATGCCCCCTGGCTTCCCCATAGATTCCTGACCAGCTGATGTTAAGGTGGGAGCTCTCTGCCGATAGATGGCCACATCCAATTATTCCACTTCTCTCCTAACTCTTGATTTGGCACAGTCTCTACCTGCCTCTCCTTTCATTCTGCAATAGACTAACAAGAAATTCACAGAAACTCCAATTTTGGCAGAGATCTGGGCATGGGAACCTTACATAACTGTTGGGCTTTGGCAGAGCAGGACTAAAGGGCTGGGTGCCCTCTGCTAAAATGTGCCCTGCACTTTGTGGGCAGTGTAATTCTCCCTGAGGTGGTCTGTCCTTGATTCTGGCTCTGAAGACTTCTGAATGCAGAAGCCACAACCAAATAAACATAGAATACACAATGTAAGAGTCAAAACAAGCCCAGGGAGGATTTCAGGTAGTGTAGACACTACAAATTGGGGGTGGGGGAAGGGAACCCATCTTCAAAATAGATAATATACCTTCACTCCTTTGTGACATAGAAAAATTCCCTAAATTCCAAATTTGTTTATACAGCTAATTAGGCATGAAAATTTTGAGTCTAGCACAGGCCTGTTAAGAAAATCTTGTTAAATGTAGACATGTTCTGTCAAGGGCACGTATCCAGTAAGGGATGCCATCTATGGGTCATATGACTTTATTCTAAGTTCTACCCTGTTCTTAAAGGTTCACTAGTAAAACAAAAGCAAAAGATCTTGGCTTCCTTCTTTTGTGTATGATTTTCCCACAAATCTCCCATCTTAGAAAAACAAGAAAGGAGATTTGAAAGAAAACAATAGCAGATCAATGCTAGGTAGGAATAGTATTTCAAAAGCAGTACGAATGTATTATTTGCTGTTCCACTGAATTGTGTATAATTCATTCCTCTTCTTTAATGACAAATCTTCCCATATATTATTACAAAGAGGCTATCACCTAAGAAGATAAAAATGCCTTTTATCATGCATCTAACCCAAATTATATCTCTGGAACTCCTTTACAATCAGCCGTAGTGTCTTTTCACAATTCTGCGATTTAGCCAAACTGGCTGAATCTCATGTGTTGCCTGCTACTACATTCTAAAGTGCCAGGCTGGTACCTAAGAGGAAAAATAACATTTTCCTTCACTCTTAACCTACATTCTGACTTCTCATGCTGAATTCAATCCCCAGCTAATTAGTTCAAGAGCAAGCAACTTTAACCAAGATTCGGTATTACTTTCCTGTTTCTGAGAGCTGGGCTTTCCCCAAATGTAGCTCTCTTGTTACCCTTTGCATTTTAAATAAGCCATTTTGGAGCATGGCTCTTGTTTTTTCTTTAATATATGCACCCTCTGGGACTGCTCTAAAGCTTGTGATGGCTCTCTGCCGGCAGTCAGGGCAACAGAATGTCTACAAGATCAGGCTTTGTCCTACAGTCGGCATCCATTGTGCAGTCCCAGCTGAATAGGGAAATTGCAAGTCAATTTTCTCAGAAATGCTGGGTCCCTAGTATTCTAACATAGCAGCCTGAAGCTCCCACATGTTCCTCCATTTTGTTTGTTTTAAACATGCTGGACTATTTCCATAATTGATTATCCTGGGACAAAGTATCCCACAGAAGTCCATTTTTCAGATAACTGAAGACTTTTTAATGCAAGAGTTTGATGGAAACTTTCTAAAATGGTGATTAGTTCTTTTGGATCTCAAACAAGGTATGCTAAGTGTATTTGACTTTTTCTCAATGATTTAGGGTCCTCTTTAAACTATAAGTTATTACTTCAGGGTATAAAATAACAGATACATGGAATTATTTGCCCCTACATTAAATAGGCCACTATCCTTTCTTAGTTACTTTGGCAAATTTTTATTTCTATTTCTGTCTCTTTCCAAACAATCAAATTATCAGTGGCCACTTTGCACTGATTTTCATGTCAGCCCCTAGAAGCAAACTTTAGGTTAATCCTTTCAGCTTTCAGATGGCTGGAAATCCAAATAAGTTTGTTGTAACAACATCTACATTAAACCTAAATCAGTTGTGTATTGTATTCTGAAGCTTAGCCTTCTGATCTAAATGCATAAGCATCAGTGCATGAATGTGTGGCACCTGTTCTGGTTGCTCAAAGCCCTTTGAGCTCTTCATCAGCTCTTCATCTATATCTCACAGAAGAGGGATTACCAGATACTTGTTCTGGAGCATTGTACAGTCAATTTCGGCAATCAGCAATCAATTTGTTCACTCTAAGAGTTCTCTTTCCTTCATGTTCTTGTCTTCATCCCTCCGATTCTGCTTTGAGCCATTTCAGTAAGCATTAAATCATTCACTATAAGGAAAGAAGTCATAATAGAAAGAGCAAAACTTCTTTTTTTTTCTTTTTCAAGTACAGTTGACATTCATTATTTTATTAGTTTCAACATAGTGGTTAGACATTAATATAACTTAGTATTTTAATCAATGCAAATTGAACTCTGATTTCAGGGGGCAGAGGTTAAGGGATTGGTGAGAGAAGGATGAAAATACATTGAAATGAAAGATTTTACTTTTTCAATGTGCTGCTCATCAAAATGGAAGCATGAACTTCAGCTATACTCACATAGGCACCTGCCACTCTTATATGTAGCAATCTCCCCAGTTATAAAATCTCAACCTCTTTGACTAAAATCCCAACAACTATTTGAAATGCCTGTCCAAGATGACCCAAGCAAAGCTGACTCAGAGTGTCAAAAGAGCCCGCCCCCCAAAAAAAGATTAAAGCTCTTATTCAACACCACATTATATGATGTTGGGCACTGGTCGGTTTGCTGAGGACCATCCTTGTTTTGACACCCAAACTTCCACATCCAGGGAACCTTCTCAGTCCTATGCAAATTGGGACATTTGGTCACCCTAATGGAAGATGATCTCTCAGTGGTTTCTCATGTTTTCCCCCAGGTGGTCACCTTTACTTTCTAAGTAAAACTTTTTATTTTTAGATTTAGCATTTCTACAAATTCAAAGACTCCTTCTCCTTTTCTCCTTCTGCCCAGGTACTCTAGATAATTCTTTCTTAGAAACATCTATAGTATCGATCTCCTCTTTTTTTATTGCCACCAGCTTGGACTTTATCCTCTGTTCCTGGACTACTGTAAAACTTCCATGAAGATTCTCTGTTTTCACTCCAATGTGCATGCTCTTCTCAGATTAATCTTTTCAAAACCTCATTTTGCACAAGGTTCAATTGAAGTCCCAGCTCTTCCATGAAGTCTGATATCTTCCCCAGCAGAGGAGAAACATGACTAGGATGGGAGAAAGGAACAGCAGGAGTTGTCACTGGTAGGAGTGCTATAGGGCCCATGTCACCTCCCAGAAGCTGCTAAAGAACAAAATCAAGACAGCCTGCAAAGGGGAGAGACAGGCAAAGCACCGAGGTTAGTAATCCAGAAAAGGTTGTCTGATTGTCAATCACCAAACCAAGGAGGTCTAGCCAAAAACAGAAAATACAGTGTCCATGGGATATCCAACAGCCAGGATGTGCTGGACTCCGCACACTAGAAGCAAGAAGGTCATACCAAGCAAATCCCTAGGAGAGCAGACTTTGCCCTGCAGCTAGTTCAAGGTAGGGCTGGCTACATGAGAAGGGAAAGGGAACTGCACTGGCAGGAACTGCCTGTGCCATTCTTTCTGCAATTAGCAGGTTCTAATTTGGAAAAGCTGTTAATGTTTTAATGTATGCCTCCCTTATATATAAACACTACATCTTATAACTCTCCGTATTCCCCACACCAAGCAAACTATGTAGACAATAAATATTTTATTTAAATAATAATAAAATGTGCTCCCCTGTTCTGAAGGCCATGTGCATAGGAAACCATGAAAAGGTTACAGCAACTCCACTTCTTTTCAGGAAGTCTGGAAGTCATCTACCTGGTTTGGGTTTAAGATTCACTAATCAGCAAGTGCAAAGCAGACACAAATCCTCCCTTTTCTCTTTTTAAAACTTCAGAGCAAAGCATCAACTCTCCTACTTCCTTTTGTATCTTAGTTCAAACCCTAAGCACAAATAAATAAATAACAAAACAAACCACCTTTCACCAAGACTACAAACCAAGCCCCAAACCCAAAATATCCTCATGTTTCCATGCTATAGTGTTTATTAGGACTTGAAGTTCAATCAAAAAGAATGAAAAATTGATCAAGTTCAGTTTCTCAATGTGAGAGTTCTCAGCACACATACTGAATCACTTCTTGAGCAAATGTCATGATGTGTTCATGCTGAGAATCCCTTTAAAATGGTCAGGTCTTAAAAAGACTTTGCTAAGAATATATTTTTCATTCAATAACATTTAGGGAAAAAATCCAAGTTAAAATGAAGGCTTATTATGTTAGCTTTATAAATGCAATCACCTTCCTTTATTCACTGATTTATGAAGTCCCTTGAGTAAATGGGGATGGGGGGTGATAGTTAAGGTTTATAAATAATGTACTATATTGGAAATGCTCCAAGTGAGAGCCTTGTTTTAAGTGCCAAAGTAAACACCTGCAACTATAAAAGGGGGCTGCTGTATTTTTGTTTTTATCAAACAAAAAAAAATGTCAGTTGTAATTTTGGATAGTCTCTGGGGGAAACTAAAAGGAGGGCTTCAAAATGCATCTCTTATAGGGACCTATATGAGATACCTAATGCTAGAAATATTGCTCACCTAACGAAATTGACTACCCTAAACTTTATAAATCATCTAAATCAGGATTTCTCAAACATATGGCTAAACAACACATAATGTCTTATCTCTTCTATAAAGTATTTATGTTTATTTAGTTAATTGCAGAAATTATTAATTGATATTTCGGACCAGAGAATTATTTGTTATGGTGGGCTGTCCTGTGCATAGTAGGATAAAGCAGCAAACCCTGGCCTCAACCTACTAGATGCCAGTAGCAGCCCTCCTCCCCCCACCACCACCAACTGTAACAACTAAAAATGCTCCAGACCTGGCCAAATGTTCCCTGGAAGGCCAAACCATCCCCAGTTGAGCACCACTGTTTTAAACTAGAGATTTTTTTTTTTTAAGTGAAGGATCTTAAAACAGCAGACCTGGAAAGGCAGAGCAATGGATCAGTGATACCAAGTGAACGCTACACTAAACAAGATAATTTGCTCAGGCAAGTGACAGAAACAATGCACAGGACTAAACATACCTGAAAAATGGAACCATAAGCTCTAACGTGCAAGAACAAAGGTATAAAGAAGAAAACCAGAAAGGCCAGCATGGGCGAAATTTTTTTTTTTTTAATCCTCAGCCAAGGATATTTTTACATTTATCTTCAGACAGAGTGGGAGGGTGAGAGAGAGAGAGAGAGAGAGAGAGAGAGAGAGAGAGAGAGAGAGAGAGAAACATTGATGTGCGACAGACACATCGATTGGTTGCCACCCGCATGACCCCAACAGGGGCCAGGGATGAACTGCAACCGAGGTACATGCCCTTGGCCGGAATCAAACCTGGGACTCCCTGGTCCGCAGGCCAGCGGTCTAACTGCTGAGCCAAACTGGCCAAGAATCAGCGAAATATTTTAAAAACATTTTTTCAAAATTTCTATCTGAAAAAAACTATCTGGATGAAGAAAGCCAATCAGTTTCACTCAGAAACAGTCTGCAAAGAATGAGAGCTTCCTTCCCCACTTCAAAGAAAACTGTACTTATCACATATTTATCATTTAAAAAACAAGATTTTACAAACTTCCAAGGGGTCAGTATTAGTTTGGAAAGCTATTAATATTTTTATGTATTCATCTTTGAATGTAAAGACTAGGCTTAGAACTCTCTGTATCCCCACTTAGCAGTATAGGTAACTCAAAAACTATTTGATTTGAATAATAATAAAATGTGCCTTCGTGTCCTAAAAGGTGTAAGAAGACATTTGGAAATGTGGTGATATGAATGATTTTGGACATTTTACCTGGAAATATGAAGAGCTATATGGAAAAGCCCAGACAAAGTTCAGCAGAAATATCTGAGTAGAAAAAACAAAGGTTGGAGAGTTGGAAAGACCTGAGTTAAATCCCAGCCACATTGGTTCTGGATATGTGACTTTGGTTCTATTTACTCTATTGTACTCTATAGAATGGATACAATAACCCTACATCAAAGGGCAGTTAAGATAATAACATTAATATAGTTCAGACACTAAGAAAAATTAATCAGCTTTCTTAAACTCCTCACAGAGAAATGGAATTCTAAGTTAACTTTCTCTTTAAAATAAGAAAGAAAAAAAAAATCTCAAATCATTGGAGACCAGAAACAAAGTGTCAACAAAGCCTCACACCAACAATGATAATGCAAAAATCATCAAGGAATGCAAAAAAGATGACAGACACTTGAGAATAAGTGGATACAATATTAATCAATTACTATTAATACAAAGTCAATTAATAAATTTGGTTATCTCTTATGGAAACTCTAAGGTATGAACAGAAAATTACAGCTAAACAACACATAATGTCTTATCTCTTCTACAAAGTGTTTGTTTATTTAGTTAATTATAGAAATTATTAATCTGTGTTTAATTTTTTTTATAAAAATAAGATTGATTAAGCTGAAATCTTTGGTTAAAATGATCTTCTAACTTTGTTTTTAAACGCTTTTAAACTGAAGGTTCTTTCTAGGGTCATGAAAACATTCTAATTTGGGTGTGGGTTACATAAGTATATGCATTGGTCATAACTAATTAATTGTTCATTTAAGATCTTGCATTCTACTATATCTGAAAAATGTTATATTACATATGTATATATATATACATGTGTATATATATTTATGTGTACATTAGTTAATATATTCATATATATGTATTTGTGTGTATATATGTATGTATATTTATAGAGAGAAAACTTTTATATTTTTTTGAAAAATATAGCTGTAAAATTTGTGTGATCTAGATCTTTTATTATAGCTCAAACAGGTCTATTTTTATAAACCAATTTTAATTGTCAAAGTAAAATATAAATAAAGTTAGAAAGTAAGAAAGAATATTAATTAGTTCACAGAAATAAAATAAAAAGAAAGTAAAGAACGATCACAATAACCCTAACTCCCAAAATCACCAGCTATATTGAAACATAAGATTTACTTTTTAGTTTTTTTATTGTTATTGTTGTTGTTTTATTTGTAATTGTTGTCTGCAAGAGAAACACTTACATCCAAGTTACACTCATTATGGTCTTTATGTATTTGGGAGTTAGATTAAGGACCCTTTGAGTTAAGGTGGGAAATGCATTAAGGCATATACAGAAATATTTGGAATACAATTCCAAATATCTTATGGGCTGGAATAAAAGCCTTTCAACTATAAGTTACCAAAGGGTCAAAACCTGTCATGTCACTATGACATAAGAGAAACATAGATTATTATCTTGGTGGTCAAAAAAGGTAATTTCTTAGTACACATTATTAATAGAAAAAAAAAGTTACCATATAGTGAAAATATAAACTAACAATGAGACCTAGTAATGCTGCAAGTATCTGAAACTGCATAGCAAAAGCATACATAAAAGAAAATTTGACCAAATAAAGCAAGAAGAAATTGAAATAAAATTATAGCTACCAAATAGTCAAATAATTTTTTATTGTTGAAAGTATTACAGATGCCCCCTTTTTTCCCCATTGACCCCCCCTTTCCTGCTCCCACCCCCCTCCTGCCTTCCCCAGCCTAGTGTCCGTGTGCATATATGCATATAAGTTCTTTGGTTTATCTCTTCCCACCCCTCCCACCACCATCCCCCTGAGGTTTGTCAGTCTGTTCCCTACTTCCATGATTCTGGATCTCTTTTGGTCAACAGCTTATTTTGTTCATTATATTCCACAAATAAGTGAGATCATTTGGTACTTGTCTTTCTCTGACTGGCTTATTTCGCTTAGCATAATACTCTCCAGGTCCCTCCATGTCGTCTCAAAGGGTAAGAGATCGCTCTTTCTTACAGCTGCATAGTATTCCATTGTGTAAATGTACCACAGCTTTTTTATCCACTCATCTACTGATGGGCACTTGGGCTATGTCCAGATCTTAGCTATTGTAAATAGCGCTGCTATGAACATAAGGGTGCATATATTCTTTCTGATTGGTGTTCCAGGCTTCTTAGGATATATTCCTAGAAGTGGGATCACTGGGTCAAATGGCAGTTCCATTTTTAATCTTTTGAGGAAACACCATATTGTTTTCCATAGTGGCTGCACCAGTCTGCATTCCCACCAGCAGTGTGCCAGAGTCCCCTTTTCTCCACACCCTCGCCAGCACTTGTTGTTTGATGATTTGTTGATGGTAGCCATTCTGGCAGGTGTGAGGTGATGTCTCATAAATTTTTTTAAGTTAAGAAATACATGATCAAGGGAATAATAATCAATGTGAGAGATCAGTCATATTTTAAAAGTAAACATTAGTTCAGTTTTGTGTACTTTCTTTTCAAGAGATTTAGAGAAGAGTAGGAGCAGGGAGGAGAGGATCAATGGTGAAAAGGGGGGGAACATCTGTAATGTTTTCCACAATAAAGATTTTTTTTTTTAAAAAAGAGCGATTTAGAGAAGAAACAAACTTAAACAAATTTTAAAATCTCAAAGATGCAAATAAACAAAGTTTAAAAAGAACAGAATTGAAAAGACCAATAGTTGGCTGCTTGAAAACAGCCTTTCCTGATCCCTCTCCAGTCACCTCATCAGCCCCATTAACTCCTGTCCCAATAGAATCAAGGTACCACAAATACTGAACTCTTTTTAATGACTTACTCTTAAAGATAAATAAAGAGCCCAAAATTGCCAGATATTTGAAGAAAAATTTTAATAAAAAAGAGACCAAGACAAATTCTGAGGAAAAATAATTTTCAACATCAAACCATGTTAGGGTATAATAAAGTCATTTCCAGACATACAAATTCCCGTGAAAACTCCTAGGCACCTTTTCTTTGTAAGCTACTGAGGAATATGCTCCACGAAAATGCTGGAGTAAACCAAGAAAAAAGAAGATTCAGCACCACTGAAAGAGAATTCCTTGAGAAGGATTCTCAAGATGGTGTTAAATTGAATCCTAGTAAATAGTATAATAGGTTTAAAAAGAAACCAATCCTGAATGAAAAGGGAAGGTAAAAGGTGACAGGATAGATTTCTCTAGGAATAAAATAATATGAAACTGCAGATTATCTTACAGATGTTATTATGTGGAACACTGTACTTTATAAAAGAGAATCGGTCACAATTCAAAATACATAAAAGTAAGCAAATGAAAATATAAAACAATAATTAGTTCCAAAGAAATTTAGAAATTGTATAAGAAATGCGATTATAGTACAAACCATATATACTCACACTACATACATATATATTTTAGTATGTTTAAACTTTATATAGTGTGCATACACTGTATATAGTAAATATAATATAGTTTATAGTATAAACTATATAGATGTATTTGACTAAATTATGTAATATATATATTAATAGTATAAACTATATATAATATATATAATATAAACTATATACATAGCATATATAGTATAAATGTATGATCATACATACACAGTACAAACTATACGCATATCACATATATATATATATAAATTATATACATACATAACTACATAACAGGTGTAATAAATCACTGAATAAGGATTCAACCAAAAATTGTGATTCTACTATTCTGGAAGGAATGGAATGGAGAAAAGGAGTTGTAAGTAAGTCAAAATAAATAATGTATAAAAATGTTGAATCAAACAACAGCAGCATATGCATAGTATTTTGCTTGAGAAGTCAATACCTATACTGGATAAACAGCTGAAGGTTTTGAAAATGGTTACCTCAGAAAGGGAGGAGCAGCCAAAAGAATGAGAGGCAATGTAGGGTGAGGAAATTAAGAGAATATTGGTTTTTGCCTAAGCCTCTTACCATTATTTGACTTTAAAATTGTGTGCTCATATTACTTTGATGAAAAAAGAAAAATATTAATTTTTATAAAGTGAAAGATAGAAGAAAGAAAAGAATGAAGTTATTATACTTAGACTTATATACATACTGTAGTATTATAAAAATATTTATACAGTTGTTCTAGGTACTGCAACTCTAGAAAGCAACTGCTCCCAGCTTTTCAATTAATGAAAACTCACCCTCATTGTTAAGGTAGTCAAGTTCAAGTTCAATCTAAGTGGCCACATTAAGTCCAAAAACACTGGTTGGTTAGTAAAAAGGAACCTTGGCCAATGAGACTTTAGCTACAGTTACTACCTCACACCCTATCCCATATGCTTCATGATTCAATCATATGTTCCCAAAGGGATTGAGGACCTAGATCACATCTCCTACTGCTTTGGCAATTCTCACATTGCAGTATACACAGTAAATAATTCTAAATTTTAGTTATAGGAACAGGAGGGTTTAGATAAAGCTATTTAATTGATAGAGATAGGAAGATGAAAATTAGTATAGTATCTTATTCATAGGGATCCAAGAAGAAAAGCTATAATTTACAAAATAACATCATAGCCCAGCTAGTGTGGTTCCATGGATTGAGCATTGTCCCATGGACTGAGAAGTCCCAGTTCGATTCCCAGTCAGGACACATGTCCAGGTTGCAGGCTCAGTCCCCAATAGGGGGTGTGCAGGAGGCAGCCAATCAATGTTTCTCCTCACATCGATGTTTCTATCTCTCCCTCTTTTCTCTCTAAAAAATCAATAAAAGCATACTTTTTTAATTTAAAAAAATCATCAAAAGCATTCCCGAGGCTAAGTAAGCATGCTCACTACCCAGTAATCCAAAAGCAAAACAAGCCCTCTGTTACATAACTCTTATTTTACCTTTCTTAATCTTTGAGTAATTAACATTGAAAAAAAAAAAGTTTTCTGGGCCACTCCACAGACAAATAGTTTCCCAGCAAAAAGAGACAAGCAAATAGGCCTGAGCACGTGATGGACTTGGAAAGCAATGAATCTTAACAAATTTGCAGTTGAATTATTGAACTGTTAAGACTGCAGAGTTAAACAGAAAAAGATTTGGATGGATAAATGAGGTTTTGTTACCTTGGCTTCTTTGCTAATTTTGTTTGTTGCAGCTACTTGTTGCCATTAGCATCAAAAGTTATGACACTGCAATTCACACTGAATATTTTTATTTGGAAAATAAGGTTTTACTTACATAGTTGAGGTTCATCAACCACATGAACTGAGAGTGGGAGGTTTACACACACACCATAGATTTATTTGCTAAACTACTGATCTTGTTTATTTTTAGATGAACTGCAAAATGGTGCTTCTTCAGTTTATAGAATATTTTCACCAATTTATTCAATGAATATTTGTTGAGTATCTACTTACTATGTTCTATATGCTACTATGTGTTCTGGGCAAAAATATAGCAGTGCGAAACAGAATTTACGATCTAGTGGGTTCGTTAGAAAATTAAGCAATTAAATAAACAATTAGAACAGGATGATTTAAATGCTTGGAACACGTATAATAGAAACACTCAACATCCAATGACTCAGGGGTGGGGAAGGCTTAGTTAGGAAAGTTTCCTAAAGAAGTGACATTGAGTGGAACTTGAGAGATGACTAGAAGTTATCCATGCCAAGAAGGATGAAGATGAGGCAGAAAGGCTGATGAAGGTCAGCAGCCAAAGATAGCAATGAGGAATCCACTGCCATAATGGAGAGAGAAATGATGGTGACCTGCACTTGGGTGATGACAATGGAGTTAGAGAAAAGGAGATGGATCTGACAACTATTCAGGAGGTGGAATTGGGAGGATTTCATAACTTACTAGATGTGAGAGATGAGGAAGAATAAAGAATGAAACACAACTCCAGGTTTCTGGCTTGGACAACTGGTGAGTACCATTCACTGAGCTAAGGGCACACAGGAAAGGCAGGATGAAGACAGAGATAATGAATTCAGTTCTGAAAATGTTGACTTTAAGGTATATAGCAGACATTCAATAACAAATTTCTAATAGAATATAGCGTCTGTACTGCGGATTTAGATTTGGAGGTCATTATCTCAGAGAAGACAACTGAAGCCACGGGTTTAGATTAGATCATCTAGATAAAGTCTATGGAGTAGAAAAAGTAGGGGCCAAAGAACAGGTTCTTGAGACCTACTGACCTTTAGGGAACTAGACAAGGAAGGAAAACAAGAAAGAAACTTGAGAAAGAACAAAAGAACAGAATTATAAAGTATGAGATGCTACAGAGAGGTCAATTTAATTCAACAAATATTAATTAAGCACCTACTATGTGCTACGGGAAAATAAGGATACAGCAGTGAAAAACACAGACCCAGTCATTATCATCAAAAGGAGAAAAAGTTCACCACAACCAACTGGGATTTATCCCAGGGATGCAAGTCTGATACAATATTCGCAAATCAATAAATGTGATACACCACATAAACAAAATGAAAGATAAAAATAATATGATCACATCAATAGATGCTGAAAAAGCACTTAACAAAATCCAGCACCCATTTCTGATAAAAACACTCAGCAAAGTGGGAATAGAAGGATCATACCTCAAATAATAAAGGCCATAGCCAAACCTATAGCCAACATCATACTCAGTGGGCAAAAACTACAAGCATTTCCCTTAACAACAGAAACAAGACAGGGATGTCTGCTTTCACCACTCTTATTCAACATAGTACTGGGAAGTCTTAGCCACAGTGATCAGACAAGAAGAAATAATAAAAGGCATCCAAACTGGAAAGGAGGAAGTAAAACTGTCATTATTTGCAGATGACATGATATTATATTAACATTTCCTAAAGACTCCACAAAAAAACTACTAGATTCAATAAATGAATTTGGTAAAGTAGCAGGATACAAAATTAACATCCAGAAATTGATGGCATTTTTATACACCAATTATGAGTACTCAAAAAGAGAAACTAAAAAAAAAAATCCCATTTACCATTGCAACAAAAAAATTAAGATACCTAGGAATAAACTTAACCAAGGAGGTAAAAGACCTGTTCTCAGAAAACTACAGGACGTTGAAAAAAGAAATAGAGGAACATATTAAGAAGTGGAAAGGTGTACATGTTCATAGATTGGAAGAATCAACATCATTAAAATGTCTATATTACCCAAAGCAATCTATATTACCCAATGCAATCCCTATTTAAGGACCAACGGCATATTTCACAGATCCAGATCAAACACTCCAAAAGTTTATATGGAACCAAAAGAGACCCCACAACAATCTGAATAGCCACCACAATCTGAAAAAAGAACAAAGTAGGAGGAATCACAATACCAGATATCAAGTTATACTACAAAGCCATTGTAATCAAAACAGCCTGGTACTGGCACAAGAACAGGCATATAGATCAGTGGAACAGAAGAGAGAACCCAGAAATTGACCCAAGATATTATGCTCAATTAATATTTGACAAAGGAGGTAAGAGCATATAATGGAGTAATGACTGTCTCTTCAATAAATGGTGCTGGGAAAATTGGACAGCTACATGCAAAAAAAATGAAACTAGACTACCAACTTACTCCATACACAAGAAGAAACTCAAAATATGTAACTCATTGAACCATAGAAATTCTAGAAGAAAATGTAGGCAGCAAAATCTCAGACATCACATGTAGCAGAATTTTCACTGATACACTGCCTAGGACAAAAGAAGCAAAGGAAAAAAATCAATAAATGGGACTACATCAAATGAGAAAACTTCTGCAAGGCAAAAGAAACCAGCATCAAAATGAAAAGGGAACCCACTGAATGGGAGGACATATTTGCCACTGATATATCAGATAGGGGGTTAATTTCCAAAATATATAAAGTACTCATACAATTCAACAAAAGGAAGACAAACAATACAATTAAAAAATGGGCAGAGGACCTGAATAGACACTTCTCTAAACAGGGCATACAAATGGCCAAGAGATATATGAAAAAATGCTCAACATCACTAATCATCAGAGAGATGCAAATTTAAACAACTATGATGGATCGCCTCACACCTACCAGAATGGCTACCATCAACAAATCATCAAACAACAAGTGCTGGCAGGATGTGGAGAAAAGGGTACCATAGCACACTACTGGTGGGAATGCAGACTGGTGCAGTCACTATGGAAAACAATGTGGTGTTTCCTCAAAAAATTAAAAATGGAACTGTCATTTGACCCAGTGACCCCACTTCTAGGAATACATCCTAAGAAGCCTGAAACACCAACCAGAAAGATTATATGCACCCCTATGTTCATAGCGGTGTTATTTACAATCGCTAAGATCTGGACACAGCCCAAGTGCCCATCAGTAGATGAGTGGATAAAAAAGCTGTGGTACATTTACACAATAGAATACTATGCAGCTATAAGAAAGAAAGATCTCTTAACCTTTGAGACAATATGGAGGGATCTGGAGAGTATTATTCTAAATGAAACAAGCCAATCAGAGAAAGACAAATATCCCATGATCTCACTTATTTGTGGAATATAATGAACAAAATAAGCTGACAAACAGAATAGATCCAGAGATACGGAAGTAGGGAACAGACTGACGAACCTCAGAGGGAAGGGGAATGGGGGGCAGGAAGAGATAAACCAAAGAGCTTATATGCGTGTATGCATAACCAATGGACACAGACAACAGTACTGTGAAGGCAGGGAGTGGGATGGCAGCAGGGAGGAGGGTATCAATGGGGGGGGAAAGGAGGGAAATCTGTAATACTTTCAACAATAAAGATAAATTTTTTAAAAAATGAAAAAAAGTGGCCCAGCTGGTGTGACTTAGTGGTTGAGCACTGACCCGTGCACCAAGAGGTCACCAGTTCAATTCTCTGTCAGGGCACATGCCCAGGTTGTGGGCCCGATCCCCAGTGGGGGATATGCAGGAGGTAGCCAATCGATGTTCTCTCTCATCGATGTTCTTTCTCATCGATATTTCTATCTCTCTCTCCCTCTCCCTTCCTCTCTCTCTAAAACTCAATAAAGAAAAAAAATTTTTTTTAAAGAGAAAAAGTGGACATGGGATTTGGGATTGTAAAAAAACTATCATTTTGCAGTAGCAGTTTCATTGAAGAGAGGAGGTGAGGAGAAGGGTTATAGTACATTGAGGAGAGACTGAGCAGTGAGAAAATGTAACTGGCAAATGGAGACAACCCTTTCTAATAGTGTGACCTTGATGAAAGAATGTGCCCTGGCTGGTGTGGCTTGGTTAGAGCATTGTCCCCTACACCCAAAGGTTGGGAGTTCTATTCCCAGTCAGGCACATACCATGTTTGCATGTTTGAGCCCTAATTGGAGCATATGGGAGGCAACTGATCTGTTTCTCTCTCATATCCATGATTTTCTCTCTCTCTCTCCCTCCCTCTCTCTAAAAATTAGTAAGCATATATTTGGGTGAGGATTTAAAAAAAAAAAGAATAAGGAACTGTAACCAAAATAATATTGAATGTAAACTGTAATTTTTGAAAAATTAAAAAAAAAAAAAAAGGAACAGTAACCAGAAGGGACAGGGAGCTGAGGTTAAGGAGTCATTTTGCTCGTGTTTTTTTGTTTGTTTTTTAATTATATGAACACTTGAACATGTTTATATGCCAAAAGAGTGTGCCATGGAGAAGAAGAGGATAATAGTACAGAAGAAAAAAAAATGGGGAAGGGGTTGATGAAGTTGATTCCTGGAGGGGAAATGGGAAATGGGATAGGGAAGTATGTACCTCAATCTTGCAAGTCTTTCCCATATCATCTCCTGTCCTGTACGGTTCTAGCCCCATGTCAGCTCTGAAGGGAGCATCCAGCAATGTAAAGACTGCCCCCACTCTACTAGAATCACTGACCAAGAGTTTTAAATCCCTAAACCAGTAGAATTTGGAAATAATTGGTAGAGCTCAGAGCCAAAGACTCAGAGCCATAAATAGCAGACTCTCTTTCCCGTCTTCACCAATCCCTAAACTATAAGATGACCAGATCACCTTTCTGCCCCCTGTTGCCTAGCCTCTCTTGGGATGGAAAAGATTCCTCTGTTTTCTCCACATTTCCCAGGGCACTAGTACAAAGAGTGGGTCAGGAAGGTGAGGAGAGAATCCTGCCTTATATCCCAGGTACCTGATTAGGCACACACACACTTGTCACTTGGGTCTGGAACGTATCCTATTCCCCACCTTATTTTGAGAAAGATTTACTAGCATAACCCTGCTTTGCCTGGTTCCTTCACCATTGCTATTGCACAATTTAAAGTCATCTCCTATGCCAGTCCCCCAACAAGATGCTCCCTTTGGGCCTCCAGTGCCAGCTTAGAACTGAACTACATTTACCTTACTCCTATTTGACCTTCATTCACCTTTTCTCTAGCTTCCTCTTCCTAGCTCTTGCTCTCCTGGGCTCCCAACATGCCTTAAGATCAGACTGTGTGGCACTTCCCCTGGGATTCCAGGGCTGATAAGGAAGCTTGCAAGGCCTAACTCTAAAAGCAAAACATAAAATAAGACTCAAGTGAAATCACCTCCTTTTGTTAGCCTAAAATCTGGATTATCACATTCTGACTGTGTTGGTAATGAGCTGAGACTTGATTAATTCTTGACTGGTATAAAAAAAAGAACACTGAGTCAACCACAGCTCAGGTTTTCACTTGCCATTTAGGAATTCTGTGGGTTTTGGCAAATTGCTTAAGTTCTCTCTGTCTTACTTTTCTTATCTGCAAAATGGGGATGATTACAGCCAGTATTTTGTGTTTATAATGTTCTAAACACTTTATAAATGACCTCACGCAGTCCTCACAAAAATTCATAAAGTACGTTCTATTATTAACAATTAATACCTGATGAGCTGAGTTTAAACCAGATAGCCTTATTCCAGAGCCTGCCTCATTAACCCCTGTGCTCCACTGAGCTAATAGTACCTTTTCTCCCACTTTGAGGACTATAGAGAAGAGCCTGAAATATGAAATAATGTATGAGAAGCACAATATATTATTGTTAATGGGTACAGAGTTTTAGTGTTGCACGATGAGAAGTTATAGAGATGGATGATGGTGATGGTTGCACAACAATGTAAATATACTTATTATTACTGAATGATACACCTAAAATGGTTAAGATGTTAAGGTTTATGTTCTTTGTATTTACCATATTTAATATTTTTAATTTTTTAAAAATAAAATACTTGATAGATTATAAAGTGCCACACATATGCAAACTATCAATGATATTTTTAATTCCTTTTTATTTATAAAGCAGTGGGCTCCCCAGAAGAGGATTTTATGCGTCTCAATCCTCTTCTGAATATCTAGAATAAATGATGGAGAGAGGGGAAGCCTAGTGCAAAATGTCAGCATCTGTACTTCTGCAGCCCCAAGGGCAGAATAGAAACGAGGAGAAAAAAGTAGGTCAAGGTTGGTTTTTACATAACAATCTGAAGGTTTCAAACCGGACTGCAAATGCATTCTCTGGCCACCCTCTGCACTGTCCAACTAAGAGTAAAATATGCTTTCAAGAGTTAGAACCATCTTCAAAGGGAACGACCAAATCTGAGGCTAGAGAGATCATATCAGGGTAAGCCCTGGCTTTGAATCTGCTCACTCGGGTCTGTTCATCTTCAGGCTAAGGCCTAGCGCTCCTCCAGAGATTGCCAGAGTCACTGTGGGTGATTCTCAGCAGTGTGCTCATTCCCTACCCTGCCTCTACTACAATAGGTCCTTACATCATTTATTATACTTATGCCACTGTATTCCCTGTATGTCTTTCTTCTAAGAATAATTTTTTCATTGTAGAAAATATAAAAATCAAATGTTCTTGGCTAAGTATTAGAAATTGGCCCAATAACTCTGAAAACTTGTTTTCTGATTCTCTCCAGAGAATAAAAAAAATGAAGTTCAATCTTATTTTGTGGGTGAATTATGTTCTGCAGTTTTCCTTGAAGGTTTATTGTCTGGCACTCTGATTGCATTCCTCCTTTAAAACAATGTCATGAAGGGCTATTAGGTTTCCAGATCAGCCAACAAAATTCTACTTCATGGATAATGGAGCTGAACTATAGCATAGGTAGAGCTCTGACACCAAGCCACCTGACTCTAGGCTCCTTCTAGGAGGCATGAACTTTGCCAGACATTTCTGAATCACCAGCACTTGCACATATTGGGCGTGAAGCAATGATTATTTCTAACTTTGACATTGCAAAGAGGGAGGAATTGGCTTTGTGGGCATCTTTTCCCTCAAATAGCACTAAGAGCACCCAAAGTGTCCATATTAAAAGGAAGATTAAACTATCTGGGGACAGAAATCTTTAGTACATAAAGATCACTGGTAGACTGAATAATAACAAATTAGAGACCTGTTTGCTAGAATGTGTTGAAGAACGATCTCAGCATCTCCTATTTTATTAGTGATACATATAGTCAACAGCCAGTCATATTTATTAGACGACTATCTTCTATTTATTAACCAACATATTGGTATTAGGAAGGAACACAAAAGTACTTCTGAAGGCAGCAAATCTTCTGACTTCAGTAAACTTTCTCCTTTCTGGGCCTACAGCAGTAGGCACAAAAGGACTGGAGAATAATGAATGTACAAAGCAATACAGTTTAATAGAAAAATAATTTAAGCAATGCACTCTTTGCAATGGGTTGATTTATTAAAAGTTTGGAGTTCATTCACTAGTGCATTTCCTTTTTTAAAAATCCATTCAACAAATATTTGCCTCTACAGGTGTATTGCAGATAGCTTACTCTGCCTGCAATACTTTTCACTCCTTTCCCCTCTAAGTAGGTCCCTCCTGTTACTCCTTATCACAGAAATCTATCACAGATAGAAAAAATATATTTATTTGTTTGACTTACTGCCTGCCAGTCTTCTCTTGACTTCACAAGTGTGAAACTTCATGAGGGGCTGGGGTTATAGTTATATACCTAGGGGAAGAGGGGAAAGTTGTTTTGCTTTGTTTTGATTTAGCGTGAGGTCACAGCTCTGATTTTTTTTTTTTTTTTCAGAATAGAAAAAGTAAGTGCCAAATTATTTAATTAATTCTGATGAATCAATATCGGAGTCCCTTGAAGGGGTACTCAAGTTAAGGGAAGGAGGCCTTCCATGGAAGTGGGTAGGTGACAGAGGAGGCCTTACTAGGTATTCTAGGCAGCTCTTTGGGCCTGTTGGATGCATGACCTCTGTACTATATTGCTTCCCCTGCCTTCATCTCTCCAAATGAAGTTTGGAAAAGCCTTCTCCAAACCTTGAGCTTTTCTCTAGACCCTGAGATACCCAAATAGCAATGAAAATTTGCTCTAGATGTTGACCTCTTGTCTAACCACTTGATTTTCAGTGCTTGACACTAACTATACCCCCACTGCGATGAACCCATTAGAGCAACTCAAAATGAAAGACCTGATCCTTCCCTGACTATTAACCCCATACCCCACTTTTTCTCTTTGATAGGTAGATGCATTAGATTGTCCCAAATTCAACAGATGCTTGCATTGTCCAGAACCCCTTCCTTCAGTACACTCCTTGGCGATCTAGTGTGGAAGAAACAGCCAACCTTGGCTGACAGCTTGGTCGACATTACAAGGCACATGAGGCAGGAAGAAGCATTGCCAAGATTTCATTTCTGTTTTTGCTGGTCTCTACTGTGGTTTCCAATGAAAAGAACAGTTTTAAGAAGGTAAAGTTGGCATGGCCACACTGTGTCAATGGGCTACTTTCAGCTTTGAGGAACACAACTTTTTTTCTTTTTCTTAGGGTACAGTCCTCTGGAAGGTTGGAATTTATTTCTGGCATAGTACTTCACTAGAATCAGTTGTGCATGTTTAAAATTGTGCTTTTAATGTTATTTTAAGTACCTATTTTATAATTTCAATAAACCACTCTCAAGCATGATGTAATGCTGATTAATGACACTTCTCTGGTACACCAAGAGCTCTCAGTTCTGCCTTGTGCCTTGGTGCTCACCTGAGGCATCCCATTAATCATTGTTATGCCACAGTCTGTCCTATCATATTGCTTAATTACCATTTCTGTTACTCATTCATCTACTCTATTAATCCCCACAGAACAAATTCATCAAACCCTGAGACCCTGAAGCCACAGTTTTCCTGGCCTTGCCAGAACCTAGCCCTAGAAACAGCTTATCCATAAAAGATGGAAGGACCCCAAGTATCTTGATACTCAAAAAAAAAAAAAAAAACTCTAACCTTTACACATATTGTCTACACAATGGAATCTTATTCCTCTTCTTTGCAGACCTAAATTTTACCCACCTTTCAAGGTTCAGCTAAATTCATTCATCCACCATGAATTCCTCCTTAGTTATAGCTTTTATTACCAATATCACAATCTACATTACTCAATTTTATTTATTCTGTTCTTTGTGGTTTTGTATATGAATATTAATTCAGCTGAATTGTTAATTTCCTTAGGACAGTCTTCATGCTTAATATTCATTAATAATAATGAAGAAGAAGAACTATAAATATATAATAGCTATTGACTATTTATTATGTACCAGGTACTGTGCTTAGTGGTTTACATAGATTATCTCAATTAATTATATCAACAATATTTTTATTGTCATCTTCACTTTACAGAGGTGAAATTGCCCATGTACACACAGCTGGTAAGACAGGTATACAAACCCAGGCAACCTGAGTCCAAAATCGAAGTGCTAGACCACTAAGCAGCACTACCTCTTCACATAACCTTTGCAGTGCCTGGCAGTATACTTGGCATATTATTAATTAGTTTAATTGTTTAATTAATTAATTCACTTGGGTGAAAATCCCTATTATTCAGAATGGAAAGAAGAAGAAGAAAAACAATGTGGATCCAGATTATAAGAAGGACAAGAGAGAAGACGAATCTAAGCCTGAAAGACAAAAAGTGATTGGCAGGTATTTCAAGTGAGAAAAAAAGTATTCAAGAGATTAGGTGTACAGAATTCTATGTTCTACAGAATATATTTTCATATAAACATTAAATAAAGTTTTGAAATTTAATAGGAGATGGTGAAGCCATAATATAGTTTCATGATATAAAACTCTGTTTTAGGAGACATAATAGTTACTGAACCAATAAACTAGAATCATAGTTGTTTCTAGTCACTTCACTGAAATATGCCCAATGTTTCCTAACCCTTTTCCCTCATGGAGTCAATAGGAACCATACTTGCTATCTATCCTAATGGGGAACTAAGGGCAAAAAAGTAGGTGTCTGTTCTCTCCTACCAAAATCTGTGCAATAAGATATACCAAAATAGAAATGGATTTATAGTCATAACTTAAATTATTTTCAAATATGAGAATCATCAAAAATAACCTTTTGCATTTCAGAATATTTATAAGACAAATATATCATTAAATTACGGAGGATAATTGGACACAAGGTATTTTAAGTTACTGAACCTGTTATGCAAGGTGTTTCACTGGTAGGCAAAGCAAATTACATAGTTGTTGGAATAGGCTTCTTGCTGGAGGGCTTCAATTTCATTAAAACACTTCATATCCCATTTTTGTGCATATGTTTATATGTATATGTGCATAGTAAAGAATTTTCACCAAAGTGTTTGTAGTAGTTATCTTTGGGAGATGGAATTTTGGATGTACTTATCTATACCATTTGAATCTTTATAATGATCATGTATACATCTTTACAAAAATAGTACATCTCTTTAACTTTGTATCTTTGGTTTAGGAGGTGGTTGAGACTATTTAAAGAAAACCTGATGGAGATCAGGAACATGTGAGGCCAGTATCAGTCACATGTGCTTAACTGTAAAGGTTGATAGAATGGGTTTTGTCAGTGAACAAGAAAACTTTAGCTACTGAGAGTGAGCTGAGGATGAAAATACCACCCAAAATGAGAAAGGACCCACCATGCTCAATCCAGGAACACCAACGATTTAGCTTTGCCAATTTCATATTTCTATGTAAGCCTGGAAACTGATATTGTCAGAAAAAATGAAGTGAGCATAGTCAAACCCTAATTCAGATTCCAATACTCTTTCCAAAGTCATTGAATTTTGAAAATTAGAGACTGTGAAGCCAAAGAGCACACCCTAAGTGAATACCAGAGGGTCATTTTTACCATCTCTTTTCTCAACTCAACACATTTTCATCTATTTGGTATATGTAACAGTTGTTTGCACATGCTCACTACAGGAGGACTAATTATTCACATAATCACTCAGTGTTTTAGTTGTATATTGCTTCTTCTATATATGATTTTTTTTTCTTAGCTATTGTCTTCAGAACTTAATTAGATATCAGGAGAGAGCAGATTTACCTAGGATTCCTCACACTGGCTACAGGAATACTGGTCAACCTAAGAAGCACTGGGTAAACACCACTTTTCCTTGATGCCTTAGGAAAAGAGTTTACAACCTCTCAAGGAGTAAGAATGAGGAAAAGAAAATCAAAAGGAAAATTTAATTCCACAATTGCTGTAGACCTAACAATTGTGCTGTAGCACCTTTTTGTAGCACCATCCTACAGTGGTGAAAAAATGCTTTCCAGACATCATCACAAGGTCTTCAGGACATTCTGGTAAAGCAAATAATTAGCAAATGCCATTTGTTAATGGCAACAAGTAGCAACGATAATAAAGAGAAAAATTGTCCTGAATATTTGAGAACTTGTGGAAAACTGAGGCCTCCTATCTCCAAGATTTATATTCCATCCACTTCAGAAAATCTTCTCCAATTCCAATTCTTACCCCAAAATCTATCCCAGGAGTCATTTATTCCTAGTGACTCCTGATATTGACAGAATTAGAGAACCCCTGGAAAAACTTCCAAACATTTGCCTCTTATTCATAAAGACTCATTCAGAAGACTGATACAAAATGCAGGGAGACTTTGCTGATAACATGTCTACTTTGTTTAAATTATTATTCAATGCTCCCATTTTCCATAAACTTCTTTTGAACCATCTATAATTATTGTAGCTACAAAACAGACTTTGAGCCCGGCCAGTGTGGCTCAGTGGACTGAGAGGTCCAGTTTGATTCCCAGTCAGGGCACTTGCCCGGATTGTGGGCTCGATCCCCGGTTGGGGGTGTGCAGGAGGCAGCCTGATAGATGTTTCTCTCTCACATTGATTTTTCTATCTCTCTCTCTAAAAAATCAATAAAAACATATTAATAAAAAAAAAAAAAGCCTTGGATTAGCTAACTTGTGCCATCTAAAGGCTATAGTGAGAATCTCTCTGACCAAAAAAATAAAATAAAAATGTTTAATAAATAATATTCATATCAGGCTCTCTCTACAAAATGAATTCAACAAAACTGTTCTGTGTAAGGCTAAAATATAAAACCGATAATAATGGGCATATATTACTGATATTTCAAATCAAAATAAAGGATAAAATCAAGAAACCTCTGAGATCTAGTCTTAGCTCCGTTGCCAATAAGCTGTGAAACCTTAGGTAAATTATTTAACCTCTCTGGACCTCATATTTCTCTTCTATAAACAGAAGGGTTGAACATGATTTCAAAAAGGCTTGACAATATAACATTTTAATTTCATGAAATGAAAAACTTTATAAATATTTACATGAAATTCCAGAAAATGAGTAGATTTAAAGAAGGATTAGTGAATCAAAAGGGAAGTAAAATAAATCAGAGGATTTCAACTATTCCTCTTTCTTCTGGGCACACAGAAGTGTGCATTTTCCAGGCTCCCTCTTGGTTAGGTTTTAACCATGTAACTGAGTTCTAGTCAAAGGAATGTCAGTAGAAAGATGGGTGCCACTTCCATTTCTAGCCCATAAAAACCTAGTATGTGTGACACCCATAATGCTCTTCTGCCAGCTTGATGCGGACATGTGCAACAATGTTGAGAGAAACTAATTGTCTGAATTACCACTCGAACTAGAACCACCTATTTCCCTGAAATACTGATTTGGGCTTTTACATGAGCAAGAAACAAACTTATTTCATGTTTTAGCTATTATATATTATTAGGTTTTTACCAGTTAGCTATAATGTACTTAATATAATAATTCTTCATTCAAATTGACCAAGAACAGCCCTGGCCGGTTTGGCTCAGCGGTTAGAGCGTCGGCCTGCGGTCCAGAGAGACCCGGGTTCGGTTCCCGCTAAGGGCATGTACTTCGGTTGCAGTTTGTCCCCGGCCCTGGTTGGTCATGCGGGTGGCAGCCACTCGATGTGTCCCTTTCACGTCGATGTTTCTCTCTCTCTCTCTCTTCCTCTCTCTCCTTTTTTTATCTGAACAAAAAAAGAAAAAATGTCCTCAGGTGAGGATTAAAAAAAAAACAAAAAAAAAAAACAAATTGACCAAGAACAGATTTGTATTTATTCTTCTGAGATCCCTTAAAAAATACCAAATCATGTGAGATAGATAACTTTCTGATTTTACTTGTGCTGGAACTTAAAGGAGAATGTGCAAACCTTGGTTGTTACTTCAAAAAGAAAAGAGAGAGAGAGAGAGAGAGAGAGAGAGAGAGAGAGAGAGAGAAGAAAGGAGAAAGGGGACTAGGAGGGGAGGGGGGGGGAAGGGAAGCACCATGAACCATAATAAATAGGATGACATAATCAAAACTAAAAGGAAGGTAGAGACCACTTCCAAAGGTAGCCCTGAAATGGTTCAGTACCTAATATAATATCTTTTTGCACATAGCTGGTGTTCAATTTCCACAAATCAAATCATTTCTAAAGTGGAATATAAAAAGAGAATCTAACCCTGGCCTGTTTGGCTCAGCAGACCAAAGAGTCACGGGTTCTATTCAGGTCAAGGGCACATACCCTGGTTGTGGTTCTATCCCTGGCCCTGGTCAAGGTCGTGTAGGAGGCAACCAATTGATGTGTCTCTCACATCGATGTTTCTCTCTTTCTCTCCCTCCCACTCTATCTGAAGATAAATGGAAAAATATGCTCGGGTGAGAATTTAAAAGAAAGAGAGAGACAATCTATTACGCATGCCATAGAAGGGCTAGATTTAATTCATTCATGACCAGACTGTCATCAGCAATGTCTGCAGTGTAAGAGAGAAATTCTAATAATGTGTACTCTATTGACTTGTCTATTCACCAAGATGGACTATTTGGACATTCACTCAATAAACCCAGCCTAGGTTCTACCATGAGCCAGGCTCTCTGTTCTACCCCCAAGAGGTGCATGTCCTCTGTGTCCAGCATAGTTCCTCACTTAGGACCTGAAGATCATCCACAAAACCTCCGCAGGCTCCCAGTCCCCTCTGGCTTTATCAGTACTGTCCCTCTCATTCACAGAGTAGGACTAGCACAATGATTAAAAGCATAGTCTCTGGAGTACAAACTCCTGGTTAAGAATCTGTCTCTGTAATTTTTAATCTTGGAAGTTTGGGAAAGTTACTTAAGCTCTCATCCTCTATAAATGGGAGTACTAACAATACCCATTCCTCCAGTTGTTATGAGGATTCATTGAGGAAATTCCACATTTAGCTTTCCCTGTGTTTGGCACACACTAAATTAACTCTCAATAAATTTTAGATATTATTTTTTTTTCCTTTAAGATATGAGGTGTTAAAATGGCAGGCACCAGTGAAAGAATATTAGACAGCAAGTCAGAATTCCTACGTTGTAGGTGCAGTTCTTCGCTAAGTAGATATTTTAGCATGAGCATGTCACTTAACATCTGTGAGTCTCAATTTTCTTATCTTTCAAATGAGAGGGATGGCCAAATGATTTGTCTTTTCCCTTCCTACTCTACAATTCCATGTCTTATGCCTTATTCAGGTTTCTGTAACCTAATGCTCAATACTTTGTTGTGCACATAAAGTACAGACAGACATAACCTCCCTCTGACACCTACTCCAATTATTTTAAGATATAAGAGTTCACTCCTGGCATCTTTGCCATATGGTAAAATGTGTAACAGGAAAGGCAGGTGGAGCCAAACAGGACTCAGGTGCCTTATCAAACACCCTGAGGGCAGATGTTATGGCCCAGAGTGTGGGATACATAGGCACATCTGCAGAGAACATCAATAACTCACAGAGACTGTCACATTTATCTCCTAGCAAAGCACCTCAGGGATAAATAGCAGAATTCCAAGCACAGAAAGCAGTCAAGAAATATCTATTGCCTTGTTTATTTATGTAGAACACTCATTTTGTAACCCTAAAGGACTAAATCTGAAGACAAAAAATAAAATAAAGTATGTTTCTTGCTTCAATAAGGGATTATATGTTTTGATTCCCTTGGGCCAACACATAGTAGATCCTCAAAATATGTATGTTTGATGAATAATTCATTGTGTATATTCTAGTTCTGTAGTTCAGGAATGCAGGCTGCTGGAATCTTACAAATTAATATTTATTTATAATTTCTCCTAAGGTGGTATATCACTATAACAATGCTCCCCAATGAGTCACTTCTCCCTGTGCCTATGCCTCTTTTGCAATATGATATTGTTGCTTTTCCAATAAAAAGGAGGGGGCTCTTTTTTCACCCTTTGAATCTGGGCTGGTCTCGTGACTTGCTTTGCCCTTAAGAATGTGACAGAAGTGACATTATGAAAGTTCCAGAGCTTAGATCTCAAGATTTTCTCGTGGCTTACACCTTTGCTCTCTTAGGACTCAGCCACCATGGGAAAAAAGCTTGGGTTCAAATACTGATGAGAGACAACGTGGAGAAATAGATTCCAATTTTCCAACTATCTCTGTCAAGGTCCCAAACATGAGGATGAGACCATCTAGACTCTCTAGCTCCCACCTACCATGAGGGAGTCTGGGCAAGACCAGGAGAACTGCCCAGCCAACCCACAAAAGCATGAGAAATAGTAAATTGTCATTGCTTTAAAACACTGAGTTTGGGGGTAGTTTGTTACACAGCAATACATAGTTGATAGAAAACTATTTCTGGACCAGAACCAAAATAGTCACACAATAAATAGTTTCATAAAACTCCCATTTGAATTAACATATTATTCATAAAAATAAGATGTCAGCAATACTGTCAGAGATAGAAAGGAAAAAAGAGGGGAAGAAAATTTAAATACTATGTATTATAAATGATAAAATCCTAGATTTCGTCAATATGAAAATTATGCAGAAAATGCAATGTGGAGATCAAATACCATGTTAAAGCTATTCCTTGGTTTGGGGCCATGGAGAAAACAGTTTCCAACAGTAGATTTTTTTTTTTTTAGAATTAATTAATTAATCATTAGCTTTCACTCATTGCATTAGTTATCTATTTCTGCATACCAAATCACCCAAAAGCTTAGTGGTTAAAAGAACAACAGAGCAAAGCAGCTCTGATGTAGTATAGGAGGAGACTATACAAAGGCAAGGATTATTATGGATCCTCTTGGAGGCTGGCTTTCACAACCCTGTTGCCAAAAAAATTGAGAGCGTATACTAAAAATACATATGCAATAAGATTATGAAAAATAATGTTAGAAAGTGAAATCAGAAACCATAAAGAAGCAAGAAGGAAGCTAACTCTGTCTGAGCCTTTGGGCAAGATATTTATTACAAGTCAACAATCACTTATCAGAAACCCTTGAGGCCAGATATGTTTCAGAATTCAGATTTTTTTTTTTATTTTAGAAAGGTAAGGCAGTTCATACACCAGATATGATACATGCCCTCCAGTATTGTGTGAGCAACAACCTAAAATCAACCACACTGTTATATATGCAGCAAAATGTATGAATTTTCAAACCAACTGGGATAAAGACTTTAAATAGTCTCATATCTATTTAGGTCAGGTTTTAACTAGAATTTTTTTTAAGTCTGAGTCTTCAGAGTTTTTTGGCTTTCAGAATTGTGGGGAAGAGACTGTGAGCCAGTGGAAGCTGCAAATTCACAGGATCAGAGTCTGTGGCAATAGATCCCCTAAATTGTGTGCACCCATCCCCATTTCCGGGCCACCTTGCAACTCCTTCAAACTGCTGATCAAATGTGTCCTATAAGCTCAGATTGTCAGAGCTGCCTCCTAATGACCTTTTGAAGACTCCTAATGACATTTTTTTCCTGCCTTGGATTCTGATTCAGGGGCTAGGTTTTCAAACTTGCCCAGCCATTTTAGCACTGACAACTCAAATGAACTATTGCATAGCCTAGGAAGTAGACTAGTTACCACATTTGAACCACAGATTTAGCTGTTTCCTGACAAGGCTAGAAAAGCATAGATGTTGTTTGAGAGAAACCATTATTTTCCTTATGTCAAATTCTTATAGGAATTCTATCCAATGTACTATTAAAAAGGACATGCTTCTAATCTGATGGTGAAGGCATCCAAAGCAAGATACAACAACCCCATAAGCCACAAAGTAAAATATTTTTAGTGTGTCTAAAATGAAAATATAAAATTTGTTAACAGAATTAAAAGACAAGTGTCAGCCCTGGCCGGTTTGGCTCAGCGGTTCGTCGGCCTGCGGTCTGGAGAGACCGGGGTTCAGTTCCCGCTAGGGGCACGTACGTCGGTTGCAGTTTGTCCCCGGCCCAGTTGGGGTTGTGTTAGTGGCAGCCAGTCGATGTGTCTCTCCCACATCGATGTTTCTTCTCTCTCTCTCTTCCTCCCTCTCTCCCTCTAGCTCTATGAATGCAAAAAGTGTCCTCAGGTGAGGATTAAAAAAAAAAAAAAAAGACAAGTGTCAGACTATTAGTGGGAGTAAAAATGGTACAACCTTTGCAGAGGATAATTTGGCAATATCTGTCCCAATTAAATGCAAATACCCTTTTTTTTGTTTGTTTAATTTATTTTTGTTACAGATGTTTCTCCTTTTTCCCCCCAGACACCCTCCTCCCTAACCACCCCCCGACACAGAAATGCCAATACCCTTTAACCCTTTAACCATCGGTTCCACATCTAGAATTCAATTGGCACACATGAACAAAGACATGAGTAGTAGAATTTTTCACTGCAGCATTGGTCAAAATCATGAAGAAGGCAAACAACCTGTCAATTAATAGAGAATTGGGTTTTTCTTTTTTTTTTTAATTATGGTATAGATCAGGAGTTTGCCATCTATAAGACCCTGGGCCACATGCAGCCTCAGCCTATTTTTGTGCTGCTTGCAAGCTAAAAATGTTTAGAGGACTGATGAGAAAGAGGAAAAGGATAAGGAAAAAAGAATATGCCACAGCGGCCTTATATGACCTGGAAAGCCTAAAGTTTTTACTATCTGGCCTTTGCAGAAATAGTTTGATATAAATAAACTGTAAAGCACTAATCAGACCATGAAGATGAAGATAAAATAAGGGGAACATGGTTAGAGTCAAGCAGTGAAACTGACAAATTTATCCTATTCTTATCATCCCTCAGGCCTTTGTACCAATATCTAATAGTACACACACACACATACTAATTTAGTAGCTATCCACATTGATCACTATCACTTCTTTCAATTAACCAATGTTGATATCACAAAATTATAGCTTCATAGGATCCAAAAATTCATCTAAGTCTGAATCCAATGCATGGATCCCTCCCTAGCTTCCCTGACTAGTGGCTGTCAAGAACTTGCTGTGATGATGACCATTGCAGCACAGAGCAACATTAAGTGTTGGAGTGGTACATAGAGATACATACACCGCATACAATCAGAGACTTGCAAGTTGTTTTCACGTTTTAGTTTCTTGAAAGATAAATAAGATAGCAGGCTCTAAACACCTGAAATGAAAATAGTGGCTGCTGAAGGAACTTTTGTTGAAAAGCAATAAACAACTTGGTTCTGAAACCAGAGGATTTATCCAAGTGCTCTGAATGTGATGATTTGGGGCCAGCAGATGCAATGCAGATGTTTTAACATCTGTTAGAGGGAACTGTTATGCAACTGCCTTTTAGTTCAGAACGCTTTAGTTATCGTTTTAGATTGAACATGGTGGTTAATTTAGAAAGCCAGAGGAGAGATCATTCCCTGGTTGTGAAATGCAAAACCAAGTGTGTCTATAGAAAAGAGACATCTCCAAACCAAAAGTTGTTTTGATATTTTGCAGTAGGAAGATCATTGTACTGAGAGGTAACTCTATTCTCTCCTCCCTCTCTGTGGCACCCCTCTGTGACCTTGGGCAAGTTGTATAACCTCTTAAACTCTGTTTTACATGTAAAGTAGGAATGAAAACTTGCCTTCCCAAAAGTAGGACTGAGCCAGATCTTTTCATGGGGACCTGTCTAGCAATAAGACCTATGATACTGGATTGAATCCAAAAGTTATGATACTTTTTGCTTTCTTGCCACAAAACAAATCATTTATATTCTTTCCTTGTTTTAGTTCCATGGTACCCTAAGCAAGGGAGCAGACATGGGTTGTGCTGACTATCCATATCTTCTTCATTCAAGCAATTGTGAATTTTAATAGTAACTACTTTCCACCAAGAGTAAGAGATTAAGTAATGTAAGTGGCAGTGGGAAAATCCTAAATTGTGCTCTTTCTATCCCACAATAAAAGCAAGGTTGATATTTTCTTATTCAAAAACACCATGCCTGTAAATGGTGCTTTATGACTGACAAAGTCCAGGCAAAGTCAGTACATAGCTGTATCTCTCATTTCAGACATGAAAACTAGGGCTAGCTCTAGAACTGAGACCTCTGGCACCTAAGGGAGATCTCTCTTCATTATTTTCACCTCCAGAGTTCAATTAAATAATCCTGGACTGTGTGAATAAGAATATAAAGACTTTTAGGGAGGCAGGGGGCTCAAAAACCATCCTAGCTATTGTTTTGCTGAAAAGAACATATACCTTGGAGAAAGACAAACCTGATATTGAATCCTGGCTTCCCCACTCTCAGTCACCTTAAATACTTCTAATTCTGAGTGGATGTTTAATGGGTTTAATCTATAAAATGAGGAGTATAATACCTCTCTCATGTGGTAGTTAGCAGAATGAAATAAAATGACATATGTAAAGTATAGGTAGATAGTGGACTCTCAATCAATACTAAATCCCTTAATCTCAGCATTCAACACATTCTACCTTATTTTGAGCTTAAATCTTTCCTGCTAAATTTTATTCTTTAGTTGTTTTCACACTGTGGAAGATTAGATAGATAGATAGATAGATAGATAGATAGATAGATAGATAGATAATTGATCTTTCATATATATATGAAATCTTCAGTGCATCAGTGTACTGTAAATTTTAGACTGTGAAAGGGAGAAAATCTGAATATAAGGCCTACGTCAAGTTAGTGATCTTGATCATTAGTTTAGTGTAGACAGAATGGTACTACCATATAACTATCACAGAAAATCTCTCAAACACTAGCATTCTGGGAGCCTCATTGCATCATATCAGTTTTCCCACCCATGAATACACAGGGAGAGAAGCCCATTTCTGCAGCTGAGGTAAAAGATTTTACTCTAAATGACCAAGAAACAAAAAGAAGTAACCTGAATCATTTGTTTTAACAGGAAAATAGCCCAGCCGGTGTGGCTCAGTGGATTGAGCATACTCTCATAGACTGAGAGGTCCCAGTTCGATTCCCAGTCAGGGCATATGCCCAGGTTGCAGTCTCAGTCCCCAGTAGTGGGTGTGCAGGAGGCAGTCAATCGATGTTTCTCTCTCACATTGATGTTTCTATCTCTCTCTCCCTTCCTCTGTCTCTAAAAAAATCAATTAAAATATAAAAATAAATAAATAAATAAATAAATAAATGGAAAATGTCTTGTTTGTTTTTATATTGTAGCTGGATAAAAAGATAGGATTCTAACACAGCAAAATACTACCCATTTACATTATGTATAGCATTGCTTTAAGTCTGAAAACATGAGGAATTGATTCATCTGCCTGACTGTCCCATGATATAGTGGACATTAAAAAATAAAGAAAAGAAAAAAAAACACTGGACTTGACTCTCACAAAATAATTTTCTTAAAAGCCTTGCAATAGATACTAAGGATTTTCAAAGGCCAGCCTGACTTCTTAAAAGCAAAATGATTTTGCAAAGGCCAAGTCTGATTTTGTTGTAACTACCACAGCCAAATGAAAACTCTACCAATCTTCCAGGAATTAAAGCAGCAGCATAGCAGCATACCAAGCAAGTGGCAAGTCTACAGTAAATCTACTTACATTGAGAAAATAATGACAGTTTAGAGTTAAGTTTTATCCCCAAACAGAGACTCATTAAGCACATAGTGTACTAACCACAGTGTACCCTACAGGGATAAATTCAGAACTCTTGGCATATGAGATGTTAGAGCTGGAGCAACTCTGAACTTCTTTTATAAAAGCATGAAAAACATGAGAAGCATGTCTCTGAACCTGAGCCAACTCATAAGGCTGCCATGCTCTCCTGTTTTGGCAAGAAAATGAAAAACGCTTAACCTCCAAGTGGTTATCTGTCCTCATCATGTTATTGTAATCTACAATATTCTGAAGTTAGAAAGATGAAGCTTGGGAAAACGATTAGTCAGAGTGCTGGGTGAGGAAGACCCTAAATCTAAATCTATGTCCACATTGCCAATTATTTATCATTAATTTTATTTCTCTTATCTCACTTAGCAGTAGTCTTCAGCAAATACTATAGATTTATTTGCCAAAAAAAAAAAAAAGATTGCATATCCTGCTTTGAAAGAATATACTGTGTTTGAGGAACAAAGGATGCAAGACAACAATGCTTGTTGAAAAAAAAAACACAATGAGAAGAAAAAGTAAGAGGGTAATCCAAAGATATTGAAAAGTGAGTGATGAAATCATATAGTGGTGAAATCCATAAAGCAGGATTAGGATGTACACATAAGGGGAAAAAATAGAAAATAGAAGAAGAAAGGAAAAAGCAAGAAGTAGACATACGTAAAGAAAAAGGATAACGAAGAAAGTGATACCATTGTAATTAGCTAGTTATTAATAATAGGAAAGGAGCAAAGGGAAGGCCAGACATAATAGGCATGTAATTTGGGCAGCTTCACCAAGAAGCTGCAATTTCACACTCTCCAGGGAACCTCCGGTCATTCCCTGAAGATCACTGAGGGAAGGGGTCCAACAAAGTGGAGACAGATGTATGTGCAGTGAAGGTGGGATGAAGTAGAGAAGGTGCTTGCTGTCAGTCAACCCTGGGGAGAGAAATCATAGGCCAGAAAGGGTAGAGCCATTGGAAGCCCATGAAAATTTGGGAATACATAATCCCCTAAACAAAGGAGTTCACACCCTCTTGCGATTCTTGGCTCTTGGCTTGTGGGGCTCTCTTGTTCCTGCTTCCTTGCATTCACCCATGTTTCCTCAATAGCCATGTGGCCCTGTAAACCCTATATGCAACAGATGGACTGTAGCAGGGAACACAAATTAAGCTAGCCTGATGCTGTATTGAACTGCTCTGATATGGAATGGAAACTTTAGACACTGGCTCTGATTTTAGCTCTGCTGAAGCCCCAGCTACACTTCTTCCTTGGGAGGACAAAGGGAAATAGGACCTTGGAAACTCAGGGATTTGCTTTTATGGTGGTTTCCATGGGAAGGAATGGCCAAGGCAGGATAAACAGGTTTAGGATTGACCAGTTTGAATCATTTGAGCAGGCTCAGAGCCTAGGGGCTGTCCCTAGTTGCCTAGAGTCTAGCTCTGAAGTGATTAGGGGAGGGGCTCTGGGTTGGTTAGTTTGCTTATGAAAGGCATCCTTGCAGGTAAGTCATTTACTATCTCTTGAAATTGTCTATACCATGAGGGGCAGTCTCTCCAGCATCAGCAAGGTCCCAGATGTCAAAGCATCAGAAATACAGAAAATAAAAAGGCATAATTAATGCAGCTTAGATGAGGATTCTTCTCAATAACAGCTGGAAAGGAATACAGCCCCACCAACACATTGATTCTGGCTTTGTGAGACCATGAGTAGAGAATCCAGCTATACCAGTGATTTTCACCCTTTTTCATCTTATGGTACACCTAAACTAATTACTAAAATTCTGCACCACACTAAAAGATATATTTTTTGCTGATCTGACAAAAATAAAATAGATATAATTTTTATTCATTCACACCAGATGGCTATGGTTGTGTTGGATTATGTCATTTTTTAATTTGACAATCTAAGGGAAAAGAGGTCAGTCAGTGCCCCTTAGTAAATAGTGAGATATTACTGTTCTAAAATTTTTTGCAGCACACTGGTAGAAAATCACTGAGCTATGCCATGACAGACTTTAGGTCTACAGAGCTATTAGATAACAAATAGATGTTGTAAGCTGCTGTTTGTGGCAATTTGTTATAGCAGCAAGAGAAAACTAATACATGTGCCAAATCCTCCTTGGTGGCATGTTTCTAATTAATTCTTGGGACATGTTATATTCTGAAGAACCTTCTACCACATTCACAACTACAATCATACAGAAAAAGGCCAATTAGACAAGCTGTCTTCAATGACTATTTTTGGCAGGTTTCCACCAAGCTAAATATAATGTGAAATTTTTAATGTTATCCACCATTAGGGCATGTAGAAAAATTAAATCAAGATGTGCTTAGGAAATTAGTTTGAGTTTCTGGAAATGAAATTCTTAAAACTTTAAAGCATTTTAAGGCTGTGTGAGACATAACAAGTACTAATAACTGCAGCATGCACTATCCATCCCTATTAGGCAAATAACTAACTGTATGTATATATTTATATATTTTTATATATTTATTTATATTTATATATTTGGCCACAACTTCAGATCAAGATAATGTAATTTCATGTTTTGAGCCACTCTCCACCCCAAATAAGTGTATAGTAATGAAAGGTAAAATGTAATAAGTGAAAATCTAAAAAAATATAGCCAAGCTTACAAAAAGCTAAACATCACTGTGAATCAGTAACCAAACATTCATTCATTCATTCATTAACTCATTCATTTAACAAGTTTTAATTCCACACCTCCTATGTGATAGATATTGTTTTAGACACAGGATACTGCACTAAACAGAACAAAGTCTCTGTCCTTACAGAATTTAGAATTCAACAGAAAGAAAATCTAACAGAAACACAAAGGATAAACCAGATGGATGCAGCAGGCAAAGGGAGCCAGGAGCTTATATTATTATGGGTGATGGAGAGTAAAATGCCCTATCTGAGGCAGAAGACAAGAGTCAGTCTGACAGTTTGAAATAAGAGATTGGGATGGAAAGGAGGCTGGAAAGAGCTGTAACAGACTGTTGCCTGAGGCTACAGCTTGTAAAGGTATGTGCTCATCCACATGAGACAAAGCAATTATCCTGACAGTCAGAACCTGGGCTGAGCAACCACTGGCTAAGTGATTGAATCTCTGCTGTTCAAATCACCAGTGGTAATAAATGCCTTGAGCTGTCCCTATAAGACCTGATTCTGAACAGGAGCCAATAGAGGCTATGTACACACAACTGTAGCAAAATAGAGAGGAAGGAATAAGCAAAGACAAAGGAAAAAACTTGCCCTCAAGATGAGTCTACAAATCAAAATTTTATAACACATGAGGAAAACTAAGCAACAAAATGAAAATAAAAGAGGAATCGTGACACGACTTTAGGATGCTCAAAGAGATAAAGAAATAAGACTTTTATGGGGGGGGAGACAAGAAATTATTAAACAAAACAGGCAGGATGAGAATAGGCATTTCAAAAAACACAAATCCTGGAAATAAAAAACTAGAGTTAAAACTTTTAATAGGTGAGATGATGGTGAAGCAATTAATAAAATGGAAGAGTACTGAGAAATTTACCTAGAACCTATTACAGAATGATAGAGGTAAAAACATGATTATGAAAAAGCAGTTTAAAAATATGGAGGATCAATTGGGAGGCTCCAACATGTATCTAATGAGGAGTCTTCAAAATATATCTAATGGAAGAGCCACAAAGAGAACACTGAGGAAATGGTATAAACTTTTCCAAAATAAAATACATACAAGAATCTTCAGTTTAGAAGTGCCCACCACCTATTACATGGTATAAGTGGATATATTTGGCCTGGAATTGTTTCATTGCAATAAAGATGCTAAAGTAAAAAAAAAAAAAAAAATCCACCTTTAGAATGCACTATTTATTTTTAAAATCTTTAGAAGTCTAAACATAAGAATCCATACACTGACTAAAATGTGCCTTAGCAGTTCTGAAAAATGAATGAAAGACACATGTAAGTAAATTTGGAATTTCTAGTTAAAACTGTTGTAAGAATTGTATTTAATATATTAAATTATTATTTCTTCCTAAATTGCTTTCTTCATTTCCATGGACTAATAGATTAGAAATTACCCAAAAAGTCAAAAATAGAGAAAAATAATAAAGTTGGGGATAAGGGAAATGAAATACTAAATTGTTTGTAATATCTGAAATAAGGATAAAGTTTTTATTAACTTTAGACTTTGATAAGTAAATTATACATGATGTAATGTGTAGGTTAATTGCTAAATGAATAAAACTAAAGTATGTAAGTGCCAAGCTAATGGAGGGAAAAAAATAAAATGATTTTTAAAAATACACTTGGTCAACCCTGGTCAGTGTAGCTCAGTTGGTTGGAGTGTCATCCAGTACACCAAAAGGTCATAGGTTTGATCCCCAGTTGAGGTGCATGCAGGAGGCAATTGATCGATATTTCATTCTCACATTGATGTTTCTCTCTTTCCCTCTCCCTTCCTCTTTCTAAAAAATCTATTTTAAATATATATATGTATATTATATATATGTATATATGTATATGTATATATGTGTGTGTGTGTGTGTGTATATATATATATATATATATATATATATATATATATATATATGGTTAATGAGGAAAAACACAAAGAAAGAAAAAAAAATGTAGACCAGATGTGTCAAGCATAATAATAAGAATTTCAATTACCAGAAAGACAATTTTAGAATTGTATACACCTGATAACATGACTTCAAAATATGTAAAGCAAAAACTGAAGTACAAGGTGAAATAAACAACTCTACATTTATGCTTAGAGATTTAACATACCTCTCTCAGTAAATGATAAAAGAATGAGAAAAAAAGGAAAAAATATTTGGAGAGCATAAATAACAAACTAACCTAATAGACATGTATAGAACATGGAATTTAACACTTGTAGAGTGCACATCATAATGATATTCCTTTTTTTAAATTCCTGAAATAAATTAGAAGTATTATAGAGACAAATTTAGAATAAAAAGTTATCCAATAGTGTAGAATTTTATATTAAACTGGTATTTTTCCCTTTTTTTAATTTATCTTTATTGCTGAAAGTATTACAGATGTCCCTCCTTTTTATCCCCCATTGTCCTCTCCTCCCTGCTCCCACTCTCCCACCTTCACTGCACTGTCTGTATTTTTTAAAGTATTTCCAATAGCTTCCTAATTTCTAAATTTAATCAAGAGCTCGTTTATATGAGATAAATTAATCTGAGGAACTTTTAAGTGTACTTATTATATCATAAAAGTTATTAAAATATAGAAAATTTCTAAATCTCTTGCTAACTTCAAATCATTATTAAGCTGTTCTAAAAAAATGAAAAGAAGTTTAAGTGTAGGTTTAAGACAAGAATGAAAGGGTAGAAAAACACTTCATTTGTCTTCTACCACGTTTTAATCAAACCAAAGAATAGTAAAATGTTAATATGTATAAAATAGCCAAATGAAGCTAATCAGTTTACATAAAAATGAGAAATTAATGGCAGCAATCTTTTTATAAAACTGTACTACTAATTTTAAAATGATCAGTTTCTATTTTTAATTATCTTCTAATATGCAGAACAGCAATCTGAATATATACTCTAGGAAAAATCATAATTAGATAAGGCCCATTTTTTTAGTTATCCATTAAAAAGCACATTTTAATGTTTAAACAGGAAGGAATTATTTTCTTAAGTTCTGCAGAAGTGAGTTACTATGCAAATTCAGGTATATAAAGTATATTTTCATAAACATTAAATTCCAAAGAAGTCATGCCTACTCTGTAAGTCAGATATACGAATACACTCAACACAAGCTTTATTCATAAAAGGTTTCTACCATATTTATTATTTCAGGGATTAGACAAGTACAATGTCAGTACCAATAATAATATAATTGTGACTCGGATCTCCTAAACATTTTCCATTCTGCCAAAGGTAGATTTTTACCTTTATATTTAAATAAATAAATAAATAAATAAGAACTTTTATAGGAATTTTGACTGGAAGAAATTTTTTGTAGATGAAAACAAAAATAGAAATAATACAGGTGAGACAGAAAGAAAAAAAGAGGACATGTGAACAAGAGTTGTCAAAAGTCCTAGAATACAAAAAATATATAAAAATGTCTAGAATGATATAGCAAAAATGATATAGGAATCTGTGTTTTTCTCATCTAGACTGCTATGAAATATTGGGGACACCATTTAATCTTTGTACTTTTTTGTTAAAAAGTTTTAAAATAACTACCCATCCTTCCTTTTTTTACAAATCTGCATTGTTTCTTTCAAGCTTTCATTATGACTTTTTGATAGAATTAGGAATTTTTCTCAATAGAAAACAAATGAACCTTCAAAGGCAGCTTTGACCTTATGCATAAGATCCTATAGGACACTAGAAGTCCTGCCTACTCCAGATGCCTATCCAAGTAGCCTGTCATTATCCAAAATTCCCACTAATTTGTTATAGTAGCTGAGTTTCTTTAGGGATAAGGAGTTAATTCTAAAAGATTACAATTGTTAACACAAAATATTATATTAATACTAATATTTTTCCAATCAGCTGTGTATAAGGGAAGGGGACACTAAATTATTTCAGGTCACTGGATATCCATCCTTACCGTGGATGGTAAGGGTGAGGAAAAGATTCAGAGCGTGGAGTATTGCCTAAAAGCAAACCTGTGGGGGCTCTGAGGCAAAGCCATGTGGGAGCAGCCATGTTGTACCAGACACTTGAGGATAGTAGGACCACCAAAGAACCACATTTTCCTACTTCACCATTTATCTCCTAAATACTGTCCATTGCCAGAGGTAGATTTAGTCACAATATAGTAGAATGTTAGATGTACCAGAAGAAAGCAACATGGTATAGTAATGTAAGATTTATGCCTTTCCACATTTGGTAAGAGGGACTGTTTCTTTATCTATATCTATGCCCTGCTTTCTACCTTCAAGTATTAATTCTGCTTACCTCTAATTCCTTATCTGCCTAATCCTGCAGTAGCCCAAGCATAAAACACAAGACCAGTCAGGACCACTCCACTTTAACATTAAACAATTCAGGCCAAGGGCAGGAGGGAGCGGGAAGTAGCCATCCTTGTGTATTTCTAAAATGAAATGCCACAACTTCCTTTATTGGAAGTGTCAAGCCATCCCATGGACTAACATTAGGATCAAAACCAGATGATTATTCTGTTTAAAGATTACTCTGTTTTTCCTAAGAAAAAATACACCCTAGTTACTTTAAAAACCGAAATCTAATTTTTATCTTGAAAAAAAAAAACACAGTTCTTTCAAGCAAATATTTCCCGAAAAGAAAACCCCCATAATTTACTTGGGTGGAGAGAAGTAGAGGAATAGGAAAGGAAAAGAGAAATAAATTAAGGTTTGCGTGGGGCATAAGTAATTTGAACTCTGGACATGGACATGGATCTTTACCATTAGTAATTGTTCTGCTATTCCGGGGGAGAGAAGAGATGAAGCTAGAGTTGAAAACAATTTAGGATTGACCAGAGATAAAAGCACTAATTCCAATGCGGGTGGGGGACAGGATTCAGAAATACTGAAAAGCTTTGTTTTCCTCACCCTGTGTCTTGGAACCACCAGATCAGAAGTTGGCAACTCTAGATTAAACATCATAACAGCTGGGATGAGGAAACTCTTCACAGAAGGGCCACCCCAAAAGTCAGGAATGAAAAAATGCTGGAGGAATAAACACAACAAAATCCCTCAGGAAAACATATCTGGCCACTGGGTGGGTATCAGCCTTGTGTCATACTTGATATGCACTGGAATATTCTTCCTTTAAAATAAAGGCGCTTTTTTTTTTCTTTCAGAAAGTTTTCTAGTTTTTAGTCATTCATCCATCTTTCACAGAGACCTTCAATTCTAAGTATATTATTCATGAGACTTTTTATACTTAGGGGAAACATTAGCCCATACCTTTGATCTAGGGTTTTAAAACTACCTATAATAGTCACTGGATAGGGAGAAAGAAAGGAAATGTTGAATAATTTCTTCAAGAAGAAGGTTGGGCCCGGCCGGTGTGGCTCAGTGGTTGAGTGTCGACCCATGCACCGAGAGGTCGCCGGTTCGATTCCCAGTCAGGGCACATGCCCAGGTTGTGGGCCCGATCCCCAGTGGGGGGCATGCAGGAGGCGGCCAGTCGATGTTCTCTCTCATCGATGTTTCTATCTCTCTCTCCCTCTCACTTCCTCTCTCTCTAAAATCAATAAAGGGAAAATTTAAAAAAAAAAAAAAAAAGAAGAAGAAGAAGAAAGAGGTTGGTTTTCTATGTCATTTACCCTGAAAGGCATATACTACTACTGTATAAAGGCACATAAGACTACGTATATAAGTCCTGGGCTGTCTCTTGTTAGACTCACAATAGTTACCCTACCTTCATTCTGCATCACTTTTGTCTCAATCTACTTAAATTACTTCCCTGATGGCTCAGCATCTAAAGTTCTGTCATCTTTCTCCAAAACTAATAGTTTTTTTCCTTTTTACCACAGATAAACTATTTCTACACAAGAGAAGTTGTGCACTCAATTTGGCCCTGAATGTTTATACCTTTGCCTTCACATTATTTATTGACCCTCTTTTCACCTTCCCATGACCTCCTATGCTCATGTGGTGTGAAAACTGAGAGCATTTAAAAATTACAACAAAGTGGGAACCTAACCCATGAGTAGGCAGTCAGAAGACCCTGGAAAATAATGTTGAAACAGGATCAAAGTCAAGGGCAGAAAGAATATCAAGTAGACAACAAAAGATTCAGTTCCATAACTGAGCTTTTTAACATTAAAGAGAATGCAAAAAGTCAAAGCTTTCATATATAACTTGTGCTTTTTTTCCCCAATGAACAATGAATTCTGAAGAGCAAACACTGAGCTGGGTTGACTTTAGGTTGCCACATGGGTAGATATGTTTTCTTCTCTATACTAAGGAAAAAAGAGAGTTCAAGTACAATAGATGAGATTTGTGTTAAACTTTTTTTCTTTTTCTAACAAACTTTAGGGGAACAAGTTACTGGAATATGGCACCAAAAGACCTCCTCTGGAAACTTTGAAGAATCTAAGCTAGTTATTGGACAAGGATTCCTGGAAAAACTAGGTGAGAGCTCCTTTAAGCCAGGGACAGGCTATGTAGTGTAATATATTTGAACACTGGCTTGGCAGTCAAGCATATTCTGGGTGTAAATTCTGCTTCTACCAATCAACACATCAATGATCTCAGACAAGTTACTTAACCTCTGTAAGTCCTGGTTTCTCAGCTATACAAATGGAGGTAATACCAACCTCCTCAAACAGGGTTATTATGAAAATTAAATGAAGTAATGTAAGTTCTGGCAAATAAAAAACAAATAATAATAATAATGATGATAGCTAAGCTATATCTAGTGATTACCAACTACCAGTACTGTTTACATATATTACTTATGTTAATCCTCACAGCAATCCTACAAATTATATGCTATTTGTAGCCACATTTCACACACGAAGAAACTGAGGTTAAGTAATTTGCCTGTGGTCTATCAGTTAGAAAGTAGTAAAAGTAGGAGTCAAATCCAAGTACTCTTACCTACTATGCAACTTACTACTACTATAAATGCTACTAACATTCATTATTCATCAATAAATCCCTAGTACCTAGTACAATGCCTAGCATAGTAGACATTCAATAAATACTTCTTGAACTGAATTGAATTTCTAGCATTACTTATACTCAGGCAAGAAGTAAACAGTCCAGTCAACCAAATAAATTATATTCATCTTCACAATATCTATCAAAAAGCATGAGGGTCATTTTTCATTGAATTAACATGTTCTTATTAATTTGAGTGAACTCAGTGGGAACTTGGGTAGATATAGTACACTCTAATATTCACAGATGCCACCAGAAGATAAAACTACAGATCAATATCACTTATGAGTATAGTTGTAAATATCCTCAACAAAATACTAGCCAACCAATTCTAGCAACATACAAAAAGAATTATATACTGTGGGGTCAAGCACGATCTATCACAGGAACCTTAGGTTAATTAACAGCTGGAAATCAATGTAATAATCATGAGTGGCCTTGAAGATATGACATGTAGCATTTGTCATTTTACTAAGAAGCAAATTTGAACCACATACAATGCAATAGCAGTATGTAAGGGCCAGCTATGAAAATGTGCTTGGTTGTGTGCACCAGGAGAGTAACCATTGAGAACGCAAATTTTCCCTTTTCTAGATCATTAGTAACTCCTATAAAGTTGTGAAGCAAAATGGTTCTTTGTGGAAAAGTGGGCCCAAAAAGTCAGCCAACAGACAGAGCTATAGCAGTATTCATGAATTTGGGAATTCAAAAAGGAGTTGGGACAAATCCCTAGTAAATATCAAGGACATACTAAATAGAATGTGATAACTATGAAAACTAAAATCAGATCACATCAAAGCTACCCAACTGAAAGACCAAATAAATTCTTAGAAATTCAGCAAAAAATCCTGGTGCAAACTTTCAAAATCCAGTTTATCTTTTTCTTATCGTCTTCCTAACTTGTTATAAGTTCATGATTTCCTGTTTCATTATCTTCAGAAGCTTAAAAAATACTTTTATAATGTTTTCACATTTTGCAAAATAGTACAAGCAATCAAATGTCAAGCCTATCATAATAAAATCATTTAAAATGTGCAGGCAGAAAATATGAAATTGCTTTGCATTGTAACATTAACTTAACCACATTACAAAGTAAATATTATGTTCTTTTAACATCATAAGAGTAAACTAATGGCTCAGAAACAACAAGTGTGATCTGACTAAATTAGTGTTACTATGGAAACTTGATATTTTCAATTTCCTGACACTTAAGGTTGATTTCAACACTGCAATATTCTGTGTTTTCTATTTTGCTGCTATAGTTTAGTACAATAGAAAATTATGCTGCAAACTAAAGTTATTAAAGACTCCAAACTAAAATTGGGAAATAAAAGTAGGAAGAACTATATTCTTCTTTTAAAAATTTCAGTCGTATGTCATCTATGGTTCATTCCATAACCCAAGTGCTCATCTGGCTTGTCTTTATTTTTCCCAACAGTTTGCTGGCAAATTCACAAACTCAAAATAAATAGAATTTTTCCACTATCTAATTCTGAATTTGGCAGGGAAACTCAATGATGAATCTATTCCTACCTCAAAAAATGTTTTCTTTTATATATTTTACTCACCCATACCCACTCAAGTCAGTAGACTAGAGAAAAGACAACTTGATTGTGGTGGGTATTTCCATCTTATGTTTCTCAAGAATAAGTTAAATACAAATTCAATCCTAATACCTGAAATTTCAAATAGGAATAATCAATTTTCCACCACTTTCCATCTTGGATTCCTTCCAGGCCATCTGAGGAGATAAATCCCATAGGCTTTATCACTATGAAGAGGAGATTCCTCCATATTCTGAACTAGTAAAGGCCCCTTACAATAGTGGGTGGTGCTATAGGCTCGTGTCTTTACTTAGCCCAACTTTGATTCTTTTTTATTATTATTATTCTTTTAATCTTCACCCGAGGATATGTTTTTATTTATTTTTAGAGAGTGAAGAAAGGAGCGAGAGAGAGAAACATCGATGTGAGAGAGAAACATTGATCGGTTGCCTCCTATATGCGCTCCAACCGAGGATCGAACCCACAGACTTTTGGTGTACTGGACAATGTTCCAACCAACTGAGCCACCTGGCCAAGGCCTTGATTCTTTTTAAAAATCCAAATGCTTTACAGCCTTTATAAACATTTAACCAGCTAACTTATATAGGACTTACAGTAGCAAAATAATTTATATAGTAATTTTTATCATTTCCTCCACTGTGTACAAGTAAATGAAGGGTTATTGTTATCTAAAAATGCTTCCCCTACTAACATTTTTCTCACTTTTTCAAGTTAAACTTACCCCTGTCATTTTCTACCTGCCAAGTCCACCTTCTATTACAAACCTTTTCAGAGGCGTCTTAAAAGCTCATTCATTCTAGTTTGGAGTTAATGCCAGGGAAGTAACACAACATGAGCCACTGTTTGTTCCATGTAGGTGCCTAGAAACAACTTATAATTTCTATTTGGAAAGAGATAAACCTGGGTTATACATGGACTTTTACTGTGGAATCTGTTAGCATTTCTTTTTCAAGCATCACTTTCAGTTTATGTGAGGAAACTTATCCCCAGGGCATTATTTTAAGGGGATTTATGAATTTATACTGCATAGCACTTCTAAATTAATTTTACCAAAGCTATTTTGATCATGTCACTACTCTACTCAAAAGCCCTCAATGATCCTCTTTCTTTTTTCATTGCCTACAGGCTAAAATCCTAAAAGGCCCTCAACAATCTGGCAGCAATTAGTGCCTGGGACCTCACTTTCCTACCCTCTCTACCCAGACTCTCTCTTCCAACCAGACCAAGGAGAACTTATAATTCCTATTCAGTGGGATATGATGCATGCTATGCACAGGAAAAGCTAGATATTGCATTCGAGTTTCCCTTTTACAATGGGATTTTTATTTAAGTTATCCTGTTTTTTTCTCCACAATTCCATATTGGTTGTATTGGAAGTGGACCCCTTAGATTATTAGACCGTGAAGAGTCGTATTCGTAGCTGATGAAGAGGAGAAGACAACACTCAGAGATCTTGGACTTGAAACTTAAATTAGACTGATTATCTCCCTTTGGAGAGAGGTTGTAAGTGTAACCATGTGTGGGTAAGAAGGAGAATATATATGGATGCTGAGTAGCCAGAGATAGACTGTAAAGGACTCTGTGGGTGCCTCTCCAACATATTATCCACTATTCTCTGCACAGTAACCATGCTGTTTGATTGGCAGTAAACCACATCTCCAGCTTTAGGTGGGCCCTAATTTGTCATTTCATCCTATTCCATATCTAAGTCATTCAATAGCTGTTATTCTCCCCACCACTGTGATTGGTTTAAAGATGATACAATCAGAGCAAGTCTGAGAATCTTTCTCCAAGATGGTACCAAATGATTCCAGCCTCCTGACAGTCACATCTTTGTACCAGGGTTGGTCTGTATGAATAGGGCAGAAGTGATGGTACATCACTTCTTTAATTACATTATAACATACTAGGTTCTTCTCTCTCTCTCTCTCTCTCTCTCTCTCTCTCTCTCTCTCTCTCTCTCTCCCTCTCATTCTCTCTCTTATCACTTCTGGGGTGAGCCAACTAGCCAATTGCCATGTCATGAGAAACCCACAGGGAGATCCATATGACAAAGAATTGAAGCCTCCAGCCAACAGCCACATAAGTGAACTTGGAAGTGGACTGTCCAGACCCAGCGAAGCCTCAGATGACCACAGCCCCTGATATCTTGATTGTCACAGCCTTGTGAAAGACTCTGAAACATAGCCACTCAGCTAAGCTCTGCCTAGAGTCCTGTAATAAATGTTTGTTGCTGATCCACTAAATTTGGGGGTAATTTGTTATGCAGCAATAGATAACTCATACACCTGAGGAATCATCTTACAACTAAGAACACCAGACTGAAGGTAAAGAGAGGGCTATGAGGATCAGAGAAATGGAGCTACAGGCCTAATTAATTCACCCTGAAGCTCACTCTACCTCTAGTTCTTATCAGTGACATAAGACAATAAATAAATGACCTTTATTTTCTACATCGATTTGAGTTAGGTTTTCCAGTACTTACAAAGAAAAGTAGGCTGATGCAGAATTTGTTTGGGGGAACACAATGCCCCCAAATGTGACTTCCAAATTTCCCTGATCTCTGCCTGTTTGCTCATGTACCAGCCCTTTAGTCTCTGCCCACTTTATTCATATCCATCTTTTATGGCACTGTTCAAGCCTCACCTTTTTTTTTATCTGATGACCACTGCAAGAAGGTGTCTGGGTAATCTAAATTCATATAGTTCTTTAACTGTCACTTCTGTTCATTTGACACTTGTCAAACACTGTCCTATCTTTGATGAGTATATGTTTATCAAGTCGGTAACATCCTTGAAAGTAGGGACCATTTTTATACAGTTTTAATACCTATGCTATTTATCATAGAAGGCTTTCATTAAATGTTGACTGAATCTATCAGTCAGGATTTCTTATGCAGAAGTAAACTACCTGGCTTGGAATCACAGATCTTCATTCTGGCAGGTCAGATACCAAAATACCTACTATGGCAAAAGGAAAAATCAGAAGAAAGGAAGGGGTTGCCGTCTTCATTTGGCTCATATTTTTTCAACTTCATCCTTGGACATGCAATAATGGAGAATTTTAAAGATGCTACTTGGTTCCTGACAATATCATCCTATAAAACTTTCTGTATATTTGAAAAGGAAGCAAAGCTCTCTAGGTAAGCTGTGGTTAGAAAAATATTTTGAAGCATATGTAATATCTATTCTAAACAGCCTGACTCAGTAGAATACAAACTAAAATGTCTTTTTTTTCCAATTGCTACTTTAATCTTGTTCTGCTGAATCTTCCTTTCCCATCCTTCACAACATTCTGGGCAGCTCCCACAGCTTTGAAATGACTACATTATTAGAAGTCCAGTCCAATTTAAAACTTCATTTTCAGTTTCTCCCTTCCTGTATCCCAGGCATTTGTGGCCAGGGCCTAAAATGGAGAAGGGGCTTGGTCTCCTTCACTCCCCTTCCCCTCCCTCTTGAGTGGTGGGCTGGGGGGTCTGGGATTATAGTAGAAGCAGAGATAAAAGCAGGGACAAATGTCTACTTTGGTGCTGCATTGTGGCCTTCTCTCGGCTAATGTTGCCTATTGACCTCTGTGTGACAGACATCCCAACACTGGGGTACGTGTGTGAGAGTTCTTTAGGGATTTGAGAGGAATCTCCCCCAGAGAGGCCCTTCTAATACGTCTTCAGTTGCTACCCCTGGCATTGCCCCATACATTGCTGCCATGCCACAAAGTGGGTACAGGCTGCCCCACTGCCTCACTTCTCTCTGCCCCATTATCACACTTCAATTCTCTGTTCCCTTACACAGGCACTGGTATGATGAGTGAGAAATAAAATATCGCTCTCCTCTTTTTTTTTTTTTTAACATTTTTTTTTAATCCTCACCCGAGGACATTTTTCCATTTTTTGCTCAGATAGAGTGGGAGGGAGAGAGAGAGAGAGAAACATCGACATGAAAGGGACACATCGAGTGGCCGCCTCCCGCATGACCCAACCAGGGCCAGGGACAAACTGCAACCGAGGTACGTGCCCTTAGTGGGAACTGAACCCGGGTCTCTCTGGACCTCAGGCCGACGCTCTAACCGCTGAGCCAAACTGGCCAGGGCTCACTCTCCTCTTTTAATCCCAATATCTGCAGATGGTTCTCAGAGCACCCTCTCTGGTTTCAAGAAGTAGCCACAGTACTTTCCATTAGGCCAAAGACTCACGACTCTAACAACACATCCATCTCCCCTAGTATAATCAAAAGTGTAAATGGATTGGGCATGAGGAGCCATTCAGCCTCTGATGATGATGGGGTGTGGAGGGGCAGTATAGGGGGATGCAGAGTAAGTTTGTCTGAATCATATTAAATCCTGCTGGTGATGCCTGGTCTCCAATATTAAGTATATGGGGTACTTGGCACCTCTTTGTCCCTAGTGATACACACAGCAGAGAAAGAGAACCTGGTCTGTTGGGAAGAAGTGGATTCTTGCCTCTGTTTGTCAGCATTAGCTCTTGCAATAACATTCAGTAGTATTGTTTCTCCATATTGTCTCATCTGTAAAATGAAACTACTATTTACTTGATCAATTGGTTTCATACATACACAGGCTGAAAATATAGAATCACATTAATTTTATTCAATATTTGGGTGTGTCTATAGAAGAGCATTCAATGAAAAAAAAATCAGTTATACCAGTTTCTTAGCACTTAGCACTGATATATAATCCCAACTTGTCACATATTATGTATGAGGTAATAGGACTATCATGAGAATTAAATGTGATCATACATGAGGAGGCCTTGGCATAAAGTAAGTGCTCAATTAGTATTATCCATCATTATTATTATTGTATCTGTGACCTTAGACTAGTCACTTGATCTCTCTGAGTCTCCATTTCCTCATTTTTAATTGAAGATAATAATAGAGTTCTGAAGATTCTATGAAATCATGTTACCTAGAGGCAATTGTAAATGTCTTTGTAAATGTTAGAATTATCTATAAAACAAGAACATTGGACCTTTAAAGTATTTTCCTTTTCTAAAATGCTATGCATTTACTATGTGGTATTATGAAGAAAGAATAGAAAATGTTCACTTTTCAACAGGGCATGTTGTAGTCATTAATAAGTAAGATCAGCAAACATTGCCTCATTCTATCCATGAACTCACAATTTCCACAAAGTGGAAAAGGCTGCTCTTCTCTTCTGCCATACTTTCAATTCTTATCTATTCTCCAAAATGTTTACCTCCTCAGTGTGTATATTTCAAGCATCTTCACATAACTTAAAACATAAGGAAATTACTTAAAATGCAATGGAAAACTACCAAAGAATCAGCCAATAAAATTTAGTCATAGTGGTTACTTATTCCCATTCCTGACTTCTGAAATACTGATAGGAAATTTTCTTTCATCCTGCCTTCAAATGTGAACACTATCATGGAAATTCCAAATCTTTCTATAGTCCTTGCCTGTTAAATAAGGTAGAAAGTATATTTTAAAAAACTGAGTTTTTTAAAATAATCTATTTAATTTACATTCAATGGCAAGTCTGTCAAAAATATCTTGCATCATCCAGTTGAAATTTGGAAGAAATATAAATCTAAGTTCCTATTGTCACAACTTACCATAAAATTGAAGCAAACTTTACTGTCTGCTTTAAGGAATAAAATAGTAGTTAATGTATTCTTGCTACTTAAGATATTCAGACTCTCAATTATTTCTAATTATTAAACTCTGAAACAAGAGATTCTCTTAGGAACAGAATTAATTTCAAGTTCAAAAGTTGGAGCCTCTGTGCAACTTTGCAAGTGGCTCTATTTATCAAATCAAGCAAAATATCTTTTGAAAGGTCTGCCACATTTACATAGCCCTTTACAATTTGAGAAGTATTTTCATATGCATTGTTTTATGTGATATGTGAAATTCCCTTGGAGAGAGGCAGAGCAGATAAGGAAAATGTGGCTCAGTGAAGGTCAGTGACTTGTTCACAGGAACTGGCAGAACAAAAAGATAAATGCGGATCTCTTGTTTCCCATCCCAGGGACCCTGCAACCATAACAGACTGCTTCAGAAATCCACAGAGACCTCTCTGAAGTCCTGAAAGATCATGTCACCTATCATCCTGCCATCAACAAGTTAAAATCATGACAGTTAAAATCAGTCGTTCAAAATAATCATATCTAGCATGGAAAAATGCCTATGGCCTTTTTCATTTACTCATTCACTCATTTGAAAACTATTTGTTATGGGTACGCTATGTGCCCAGCATTGTGCTGACACTTGGAATGCAGTTGTGAGTACATCAGACACAGTTCCTACTCTCCTGGAGCTTACAGTTTAGTCACAGAGATAGATTCTACTCACAAAGTCACATGAGTAGCCCGTCCGCTGTGGCTCAGTGGTTGAGCATCAACCCATGCACCAAGAGGTCACCAGTTTGATTCCCAGTCAGGGCACATGCCCAGGTTGTGGGCCCAATCCCCAGTGGGGGACATGCAGGAGGCGGCCAATCGATGTTCTCTCTCATCGATATTTCTATCTCTCTCTCCCTTCCTCTCTAAAAGCAATAAAGGGGGGGAAAGTTTTTTTTAAGTCACATGAGTAAATATGTCAGTATGAACTAGAAAAATGCTGTCCAGAGTAAGCACAGCACACTTTAAAAGTGTCTAACAGAGAGACCTAGCTTCATCTGAAACATCAGGGGTGGCTGGGAAAGGAGGAAGAGGTGGGGAAACAAAGAGCATCCCAGGCCACAGAAAAATATGCCAGGCCAGAGGAAGGCTCACACCCATAGAAGCCCTGAGGCAAGAAGGATAATTGAACATGCTTTATTTATTTTTTTCTTTATTGATTTTAGGGAGGAGAGAGAGATAGAAACATCGATGAAAGAGAACATTGATTGGCCGCCTCCTGTATGCCCCCCACTGGGGACCGGGCCCACAACCTGGCCATGTGCCCTGACCAGAAATTGAAAAGGCGACCTCTTAGTGCATGGTTTGATGCTCAACCACTGAGCCACACCGGCCGGGCGAACATGCTTTATGATAGCAATTTTATTTAAGCAAATGGGGAAAATCTAAGAGGAAATACACCAAAATATTAATGATGCTTTCCTTTGGAGAAGAATTAGCAATGTTAATTTTGTCATTTATGCTGTAATGAATGATCCAAATTTTTTGCAATTAAAAATATAAGCTTATTGATCTGGGGGGAAAGTCAGCCTAAAGAGAAGGGAAAGAGCTGGCCTAAAAAGCTGCTGTGATAGGAGGGAAAACACAACTGTCCCAGTCACTCCAGGCTAGAAATCTAGGAGCTGGAGTTTGAAGCTGGAAGTAAGTGGTACAAGAACATAATTAGCTTTGGTGATTTAAAGGGTCCCTGAATACTTAAAATGTATAAAGCTATGAATGAAAAGGAACTAATGTGCATTGAGCCCTCTTATAGGCCAAGCACTACCCTATACATTATTGCATTTCTTGGAACAGTAAAATAAGATAATGGTGCTTTATTTCCACAATTTACCCTCTGATTGTATTTCTTTCTTTCACACTAACCCTACTAGATGGTAATCCCCATTTTACAAATGAGAAAAAAGGTGAAATTTAAAAAGAGGTCAAGTAAGTTGCTTAAAGTTAGACATCTATTAGGGGAGAGTTGAGATTAAAAGAAAAGGTCTGTATGACTCAAAAGAAGCTCCTAGGACCCCTGTCTTCTGTGTAAATGTGATAGGGATTCCTTATATTAAGATTTTTCCATAAAAATTGAGAAAAGGTATGATTATTGGTTTTCATACTTTTCACAAAGAAAGTAGAATTGTGCTGACAGGATGATAGACGACCTGTGTAAATCATAGTATTTTTTTTTTTATTATTAAATGTATTTGGGTGACATTGGCTAATATGATCATATATATGTTTCAGGTGTGGGTTTCTATGTTACAAGATCTGTATATTGCAAAGCACAGTACATTAAAACATTTATATAGTGCCAGGGACTGTTCAAAGTGAATTAGAAATCTTGTCTATTTTAATCCTCATAACAACCCTGTAAGACAGTATTATTATTATCCCCAGTTTGCAGATAAAGAAACTGAGTTACAGAAAGGTAATATAACGCCCAATACCACACCGAGCTGTTATTTGAAGCAGGGAAGGTGGATCCAGAATCTGTAGGCCTAACCAGCAAGCTATACTTCATTCCTAAATTCTTAACTGACTGTCTTGGTCCCATCTAAATGTGAGTGATGTATTTCTAAAGCTTCTTTCCATGGGCTGGTGGCCCTGCTTAGACTCGTGAAAGACAAATTCCTTTAGAAGTTGAAGCAGGTAGAAAACTAACTGCCATTTGCCTAAGGGTCTGAGACCTACTCTGCAAAGAAGTCTGCTCTTGATTCTCAGAGGGGGTACTAGACAATAATACTGAGGCTCTGGTTGCCAAAAGTAGCTTGCCTTATAAAAATAAAGTGTCTAGCCCTGGCTGGTTTGGCTCAGCGGTTAGAGCGTCAGCCCACAGACTAATGAGTCTTGGGTTCAATTCTTGTCAAGGGCACATACCTCAGTTGTGATTTGTCCCTGGCCCTGGTCAGGGTTGTGCGGGAGGCAACCAGTCAATGTGTCTCTCTCACGTCGATGTTTCTCTCTCTCTCTCTCTCCCTCCCTCCCACTCTATCTGAAGATGAATAGAAAAATATCCTGGGGTGAGGATAAAAAAAAAAAGTGTGATTCTCAAACTGTATTATACATCAGAATCACCCAGAGAACTTGTTACAACAGAGTGCTGGGCCCCATACCCACCAGAAATTCTGATTCAGTAAGTTTGGAGTGGGGCCCAAGAATTTGCATTCTAACAAGTTCCCAGGTGATACCGATGCTGCTGGTGGGAGGACTTTGAGAACCACTGGCATAAGCTAAGAGAAGGCAGGACTGTCCTGGGAAGCAGGATGCAAATGAATGTCAGCACCTTGCATCCAAGCCCTGAAACTGAGTGTTCCTATCATCTGGCCTCAACCCATCATCAATAACCTGGTTCCAGAGTAAGTGGATGAGATAGAGAAGTAATCGTGGCTCTCAAACCTACAATAACCAGGACTTGTAATGTCTGCTGAAAAACAGAAATAATCGATTTTTGGGTGGTGAAAATTTTAATTTTTTTTTCTTTTTTATACTGGGTGCTTTATTTTTCTTTTTTTTCTTTTTGATAAGGAGTTCTGATGTCATTTGGGTAATTATTTTTAATCTGAAAGGGAAATCAAGATATACTCAAGCTTTAAAACATGGAGTTATATTAATCCTAAAGTCTTTAACTACGTCACCTACAAATACAAAAAATCTCACTTTACATTTTAGTTACAAAGGAAGTCCTGAAATCTAAAGTGACTTAAGTAACACCCGAGCGCCCTCTAGTGGGAACTGACTTCTCCATTGTCCAAGTAGGAGTGTTCTGTTTCCCAAGCTCAACAATAAATGATTACCATTATTTTTTGAACCTTTTGAATTTGATGAATGTTTTGTGTATTGAGAAAAAATATATTTACTAGAGATTTTGGAGATCACTGTTATTAAAATAAAAGGAAGATTAATTTTAGATCAGATGTTGATCTAAATCAAACCTGTTACTTCTTACATTTTTACCCACTTGTTTTGGCTTCATGATAATTCTTGCCTAAATCAATTATTATGATGATGACATAAAATATTTTCATTTACATTATAGACTACAAAGCACTGGAACAACATGTAAATACACAAAACTAGGATTCTGGTGAACTCTTAAAATTATCCTAAATTATGAATATTCTGCTGTTCTCACTTGAAAATGCCAATAATTTCTGTTGAAGTCACCGGCCTTGTTTCCATTTACTTGACATTTTGTAAAGCTATCTTATGTATTTTGTAAAGTGTCCTGACCCATTGCATGGATCTCTGGATTCATAGCACATAATTATAGATTCAGTGCCAGGCCGAAGGGATTCAGCTCAGGACATCTTTAAAATATTAATTAAGTCCAACAGGTAATCTCTAGCACTTGCATGGTTGCTAGTAACCACTACCTGGATTATTATAACATGATATCAATATTTTCTTACCACTCCTTCAGTCCATCAAAAGAGCTGATGAAAATTTGAATGAATTCTATTTTTGAACATAGCTACTGAATTAGACTTATATTTTGCATTCTTTCCTTCCTTTTAGAATTCTAATAGTAGTTGCCAGCATTTACTGAATGTTATGTGCTATTCACAACAACCGTACTATTTGAAGGTACCCCTGGTACTCTAACCATGCATTATCTTTATGCACCTGTTGTTCTGTTACACTCCTTTATTTCCACAGAGGCACCATCATCTCAATCCCTTATACTCCAATCATCTATAACATTTGACCTGAGCACCACTCTAAAATGCAATGTATTGTCCAATCTTTTTCATCAGTGATCCCTTCCCCCCCCCACCCCATTCCTGTTTCTAGCATCCTGGTACAAAATCTTGACTCTTCTCTCTGCCTTCAATCTCTCTGTGTCTCTTTTGTCTCACATAATATCCGAGGTTGTTCTTCCCAAAGCATGGCTCTGTTTGGATCATTGCCCAAAGCAAAGCTCAATGCCCATTACTCACAGAACCCCTAGGCCTTTCATGACCTGGCTCCAATAGTCCAGCCACATATCCCTCATCCAGCCTTAGCAAACTCTTTATTCTAGTCACAAACAAGAATTCTCAGTTGTTCTCAAACAATATGGCGAAGATGTCCCTGCCTTGGCTTGGACATTTCCTTCTTGTCATATCCCTATATCCAAATCTTACCAATCCTTCAAAGCCTCAATCAAACACCACCTTCTTTATGATTTTAACTTTCCTGATTCTAAAAGCCATAAATTTTTTCTGCTCATCTGAGTTTTATTTCTACTTCCTCTGTGCCATTTATTATTTTCAATCTTGTGTTACAAGACAAATCCATGTGTGTGGTTGATAAACACCTCAAACTTTGCATGATCCAAATTGGTATCATCTTCTCTCACACTCCAAACATTTCAGAAACCTGAGAGTCATCCTACAGTCTTCCTCCCTCACCCTCGTCCCTTACTTTGAATTAGGGGACAAATTTTGTACTCCTTGAACATCTTTAGCATTCACTCACACTCAGTCCTCTTGTAATGTCGAAGTTTATGTCTCCCTCATCACTTACTGAACTGTAGCAATTAATCTCAACTCTTCTCATCCTCTGATCTTCCCCCCTCAGATTCATCCTCCACTCTAACATACAAGACATGTCTTAGAAATTCAAATATCCACATCACTGCCCTGCTTAAACCCTCCTAGACTTCTCCGCTGCCTACAGAGTGCAGTCCAACATCCATAGCACAGAATCACCCATTCTCTAGTTTTGTGTCCTATTACTTTCCATCTTCATTTTACAATCTAGTATCCTGTTCACACTGTCATTTGACACTTCTCTGCCTTTGTTCTGCCTGGGTTCATCTTCCTCTCTTCCAGTTCTTCTGTGTTGCATTACCCCTAGGAGCATCATTTACACAGGATACAATCAGTTGTGCCAGCACTAGCCCCTGGCACCCTCAGCCTCCCTTCTGCACTTGATGAAGGCAAACCTATTGTTCTGATTCAGTTCAAAATTCCATGTCTTCCCTGGAATTATTCAGTAGTCTGTTATAGCATGGCTTCTATTATAGCACCTTGCCATATTTTTTTTCAATCATCTGATTCTGTATTTGTCTCTCTCATTACCAGACCTGAGGGTAAAGATCTGACTTACTTATCTTTATAGCATCAACTCCTATCCCAGTGCCTCATACATTCAATAAATGTTGGTTAAACTGGAATATTATGTTCATACCACCTCACTTTTAGGACACGATTTGCTAAAGAGGAGGAATTCTGGCTTATAGTATATATCTTTACGTTCTCCATAGTCATTGTACAGAAAGCTGACTGAATATCAGAATCTTCTGGAAAGCCCTTTTAAAAATAAAGTTTCTTGGAATTTAGTGTATTACTAAGGTGACATTTCATATCATTGGGGGGAACAGATAGCAACCATTTATCCAATAGTGCTCATTTTCACAACACACATAGGATATGATGTGATCAATAGTTTAATAATTCTATTGTGATAGCTGAGTGAGTAGATAAAAAGTGTACAAAGCATAGGACTCTGAGCCACTTTGCTGGAATGGCTAGCTACTCTGTTGGTATGTTCAGTATTTATTTACCTGAGTATACGTTTGCTCTTATGTTTACATTTGGTGTTTGTGAGGTGTGCTCAAGCAAAATTGCCAAGTCAAAGCCAAGATTAGAGGAAAATGAGCCTCTAAAGTGAGAGGAATGTAAAGAAAATGAAGTCGTTTGCTTTGTTGCCTTTAATATAATTTACTATCTTTAGCATTTAATAACTAAATACACTTATATTCAAAATTCCTTTATTTATGAAATCCCTGCAGCAAAAATAACTTTGTTATTGCCAATCTGAAACCCTCTAACCCCTAATTTCCTTTTTCTACTGAAACAATTATTTTGATAACATACTTTAAGTGGTGAGAAGTATCTTAGGAATGATACTATTGAGTTTAGCAGAATAGATTATATTTAATAAATGGTGCTGGGACAACTGGTTGACCAAATGCAACTTACAGGCTGAAGGCAAAGGAAATCATTGAACAACGCCAACCTGGCCAAACCTGAACCCATCTTTTTTCCCAAATCTGGCCTTCTTCACACCTCTATAAGAGAAGCACAGTTGCTCACACCTCTCTAAGATAGGCATGTCATGTTATATTTGACTCTTCTCACACCCTCTCCCCAACATCTAATGTATCGCCTAGTCTTATCAATGCTATCTCCTAAGTATCATGTGAATTTGTCCACTCTCCTCCAAGGAACTTCCAACACCCCAGTTTAGACCTTCATCATCTCATATCTAGATTTCTCCAATACCCTCCTAATGAATCTACCTCCCTACATTCTTGTGCTTTTCCAGTCCATTCTCACAAACCACAGCCAGAAGGATCTTTTAAAAATAAACCCAATCAGGTCACTCCCCTATTTATAACCCTTCAGTAGTTCCCCACTTATTGTAGGATTAATAACCACACCCCCTTTATGTGGTTAACAGAATCCTGCAATATCTGACCCCTTCTTGAGCCTCATCTCTTGCCACTTTCTTCCTCAAACCTTCTTATACAGACACAATGAATTTATTTCACTCTTCTCTCACTTTCTGGCTTTTGTATATGTTGCATTTGCATTCACCATTCCTTTCTACCCCTTTGCCACTGTCCTACTTATCAAGGAGCTCTTCACATTCTCTAGAAAGCCTTACCTGATACTGCTCCCCACCAGTTTGTGTTGGATTCTGATCTGTGTTCCCTTTGTCATACTGTACTATGCCCATCATAACTGCTACCAAGCCAAACTGTGTATGTTTACTTGTCTTTTTTCTCTCACAAGACTATAAACTTATTGAAGGTAGGGATCTTGCCCATGATGTTTACTCTCATACTTCTGAGCTTATCACAATGTCTGATGCATGGTAGGCATTCAATAGTTAATTGGTCAAATGGATGGACAGGTGGATAATTTAATAAATGAATGGACAAAAGACCACCTTCAGGTTCTATGATTCACTAGAAGGACTCATAGGACACAGAGAGGCTGTTATACTCACAGTTATGGTTTATCAAAGCAAAACATTATAGATTAAAATCAGTGAGGAAAAGAGATGCCTAGTACAGAGTCCAGCAGAAACCAAATGCAGGCTTCCAACTGTCCTTTCCCAGAGGAGTCTTACAGAGTGTTTCATTCTCCCAACAACAATGTGTGAAAACACAGGCAAAGTATTGCCAACCAGGGAATCCCACCTGAGCCCTAGTTCCAGAGTTTTTATTGAGGTGGGGTCAATCACATAGGTATGGAGCACCTAAATGACCGACCTTAATTACTCAGTCACTAGCCCCTCTCCCAAAGGTCAAACTGATACAGGATGGCCCAAAGCCCAAGACAAAAAAAACAGGTCTTCACCACAAACTGCACTGTTAATATACAATATCTGGTGTGGCACAAAATCTCAGATATACAAAGACGCTCTTACCAGGAAGAATATTTCAAGAACCTAGGAGGTGGTCAAGGGCCGGTCCTGAAGACCTTTAGAATGTGCAGGGTTTGGGTAATCCAGGCCTGCTGAGTTAATCCTTTACTGCTTACAGAAACTCAGTAGACTGGGATGGGCTAAGGAAGACCTCCCAACAGAAACAATATCTGAGCTGCATATGGAAAGAAAAGTATCAGCCAAAAGAAAACACTTCAAGCACATGTAGCAGAAGCAAGAACAAAATCACTAAGACATAAGTGAGCTGGCTCTTTAGGGAACTGAAAGCAGCTCATATGGCTGAAAGCCCCTCTACTCACAGGCCCTTAAGCTTCTATGAGTTTCCTGTTGCCGCCCCTCTCCCATCTCTTTTTTTTCCTCTCTCCAGGCTATCTTTTCAAAAACTGGGAAAATGAATCTTACATCATCCTATATTCTTCCCATTTCTATTTTTTATGGTATGCAGAACATTTTGCCCTTGGTCTCACAAAATAATTTCTTTCAAAGTATTGTCTGTATCTATATTGCAACTCAAAACTAAGTATTTATTATTTTCTTTCTTTCTTATAACAACATTTCCTAGGGGCAGTAAGAATACTATACCCTAGTCACTTCCTGAGTAGAGGAGAATTATAAGATAGCAGAAAATATTGGAAAAGAGGAATAAGTTAGTATCTCAAAATATAATCTCACTATGTTTGTATGTCTCCTTGAAAATTTCTCAAGCGAGAACAGTCTTCCATATCATTTAAAAATTCCCATAGCACATAGCTCAAGAATTTATATTAGGCCAAATCTGTATGGCCATACTTTCCTATTCTCTACATAGAATTAAGTAAAATAATAAATGCGAAAATAGTATGGTACTTATACCCAATAGAATCTATAATAAATTATTGTTGAAACTGAATCATAATATTTTGAGTACCAATTCAAAATTTACCTTGTCATCAAAGAGGGTAACAATCTGAATGTGTACAGAATTTAAGGTTTGAATGGAAGTATACCTTCTTAACAATCAAGCAACCAAACTTTATAAAAGTGAAAATTTTAAACTAAAATTTTCCAGAAGAAAATACTGGGGGAATAGGAAGAGTTAAACTTTGATGGGGAGGGTGAAACAAACCAACTATGAAAAATTACACTAAAGTAAGTATGTAAGGCCAAAACCAAATTTTAAAAGGCCTAATGAGAACTAGGCAGAGGCCTAAAAGAAATCACATATGTCTTCTTCACCTTGATATTGTTTTGTTGGGAGTCCATGTGAGTCTGTATTTAAAGGCCAAAAAATGTACAGTCATTTGCTATAGAAATTGTGTTTTCTCACATAATGGTATAGCCATATACCATAAATGTTTAATGGTAATGAGAATAATGCATATTGAAAGCAGGGGAAAAAAACATAAGAATTGTTTAAAGGAAGAAAAAATTCAAATGTGAACGCCCAAACAGAAATTTTGTGAACTTACTAATTTTGAAACTGAACCTTAATATTTTAAGTACCAATACTATATGAAAGACTGAAAAAGACAACAAAATAATAAAGTTAATATTACTGCTCAACTTCAAAGCCCCCTTTCCATTTGTTGCATGTGTATAACCACAAAAAGGGAAGTTTTATTTTATTTATTTTTTTTAATATACATACTTTTTTATTAATTTATTTTTGTTAAAGATGTTTCTCCTTTTTTCCCCATTGACACCCTCTTCCCCTCCCCCCCACCCCATCCCCAGCTTTGTTGTCCATGTCCATCAGTTATGCATACATGCGTATAAGTTCTGTGGTTTATCTCTTATTTCCTCCCCCAACCCCTCTTCTGAGGGTTGTCAGTCTGTACCCTACTTTCATATCTCTGGGTCTACCCTGTTCCCCAGACTGTTATGTTTATTATATTCCACAAATGAGTGAGATCATGTGATATTTATCTTTCTCTGCTTGGCTGGTTTCGCTTAGGATAATACTCTCCAGGTCCCTCCATGTCGTCTCAAAGGATAAGAGATCTTTCTTTCTTACAGCTGCATAGTACTCCATTGTGTATATGTACCACAGCATTTTTATCCACTCATCTACTGATGGACACTTGGGCTGTTTCCAGGTCTTAGCTATTGTAAATAGTGCTGCTATGAACATGGGAGTACATGTATTCTTTCTGATTGGTATTTCAGGTTTCTTAGGGTATATTCCTAGAAGTGAGATCACTAAGTCAAATGGCAATTCCATTTTTAATTTTTTGAGGTAACACCATAGTGTTTTCCACAGTGGCTGCACCAGTCTGCATTCCCACCAGCAGTGTACTAGAGTCCCCTTTTCTCCACACCCTCGCCAACACTTGTTGTTTGATGATTTGTTGATGGTGGCCATTCTGACAGGTGTGAGGTGATATACCTAATTGTTGTTTTAATTTGCATCTCTCTGATGGTTAGTGATGTTGAGCATTTCTTCATATGTCTCTTGGCCATTTGTATGTCCTGTTTGGAGAGGTGTCTATTTAGTTCCTCTGCCCATTTTTTAATTGGGTTCCTTGTCTTCCTTTTGTTGAGTTGTATGAGCACTCTATATATTTTGGAGATTAACCCCTTATCTGATGTATCATTGGCAATTATACTCTCCTATACAGTGGGTTCCCTTTCTGTTTTGATGGTTGTTTCTTTTGCTGTGCAGAAGCTTTTGAGTTAGATGTAGTCCCATGTGTTCATTTTTTCCTTTGTTTCTGCTGCCTTAGGTGAAGTATCAGTGAAGATTCTGCTGCGTATGATGTCCAAAATTTTGTTGCCTACATTTTCTTCTAGGATTTTTATGGATTCATGAGTCACATTTAAGTCTTTTATCCATTTTGAGTTTATTCTTGTGTATGGTGTAAGATGATGGTCTAGTTTCATTTTTTTGCATGTAGCTGTCCAATTTTCCCAACACCATTTATTAAAGAGGCTGTCTTTGCTCCATTGTATGCTCTTGCTACCTTTGTCGAATATTAATTGAGCATAATGTCTTGGGTCAATTTCCGGATTCTCTGTTCTGTTCCACTGGTCTATATGCCTGTTCTTGTTCCAGTACCAGGCTGTTTTGATTACAGTGGCTTTGTAGTATAACCTGATATCCGGTATTGTGATCCCACCTACTTTGTCCTTCTTTTTCAAGATTGCTGTGGCTATTCGGGGTCTTTTTTGTTCCATATGAACTTTTGGAGTATTTGTTCTAGTTCTGTGAAATATGTCATTGGTATTTTGATGGGGATTGCATTGAATCTACAGATTGCTTTGGGTAGTATGGACATTTTAATGATGTTAATTCTTCCAATCCATGAACTAGGTATGTGCTTCCACTTTTTTATATCTTCCTCTATTTCTTTTTTCAATGTCCTGTAGTTTTCTTCAAATAGGTCCTTTACTTCTTTGGTTAAGTTTATTCCTAGGTATCGTAATTTTTTTGCCGCAATGGTAAATGGGATTGTTTTTTTAGTTTCTCTTTCTGTGAGTTCATCATTGGTGTATAAGAATGCCGTCGATTTCTTGACGTTAATTTTGTATCCTGCTACTTTGCCAAATTCATTAATTAAATCTAGTAGATTTTTGATGGAGTCTTTAGGGTTTTCTATGTATAATATCATGTCATCTGCGAATAATGACAGTTTCACTTCCTCCTTTCCAATTTGGATCCCTTTTATTTTTTCTTCATGTCTGATTTCTGTGGCTAAGACTTCCAGTACTATGTTAAATAAGAGTGGTGAGAGTGGGCATCCTTGTCTTGTTCCTGATCTTAAGGGAAATGCTTTTAGTTTTTGTCCATTGAGTATGATGTTGGCTGTAGGTCTTTCATATATGGCCTTTATAATGTTGAGATATGATCCCTCTATTCCCAAATTGCTGAGCGTTTTTATCAGAAATGGGTGCTGGATTTTGTCAAATGCTTTTTCAGCATCTATTGGTATGACCATATGGTTTTCATCTTTCATTTTGTTTATGTAATGTATCACATTTATTGATTTGCGAATATTGTACCAGCCTTGCATCCCTGGGATGAATCCCACTTGGTCATGGTGAATAATTTTTTTGATGTATTGCTGGATCCGATTTGCTAGTATTTTGTTTAGGATTTTGGCATCTATGTTCATCAGGGATATTGGCCTGTAGTTTTCTTTCTTTGTAGTGTCTTTTTCTGGTTTTGGAATTAGAATTATGCTGGCCTCATAAAACGAGTTTGGAAGTCTTCCTTCTTCTTGAATTTTTTGGAATAGTTTGAGGAGAATGGGTGTTAGTTCTTCTTTGAATGTTCGGTAAAACTCCCCCGTGAAGCCGTCAGGGCCTGGGCTTTTGTTTGCTGGGAGGGTCTTGATTATATCTTCAATTTCCTTCATTGTTATTGGCCTGTTCAAGTTTTCTATCTCTTCCCGGTTCAGTTTTGGGAGACTGTGTGTTTCTAGAAATGTGTCCATTTCGCTTTGATTGTCGAATTTGTTGCCATATAAATGTTCATAGTATTTGTTAACGATCCTTTGTATTTCTGTGGTGTCAGTTGTTACTTCTCCTCTTTCATTTCTGATTTTGTGTATTTGGGTTCTCTCTCTTTGTTTTTTGGTGAGTCTAGCTAAGGGTCCATCAATCTTGTTTATCTTTTCAAAAAACCAACTCTTTGTTTCATTGATCCTTTGAATTGTTTTTTTGGTCTCCATGTCGTTTATTTCTGCTCTGATCTTTACTATTTCCTTCCTTCTACTTGCTCTGGGGTTTTCTTTTTGTTTGCTTTCTAGTTCTTTAAGTTGTGAGGTTAGGTAGTCAATTAGAAATGTTTCTTGTTTCTTGAGGTGGGCCTGTAGTGCTATGAACTTCCCTCTCAGAACTGCTTTCGCTGCATCCCATAGATTTTGTGTTGTTGTGTGTTTATTTTCATTAGTTTCCAGAAAGTTTTTAATTTCTTCCTTGATCTCCATGGTAACCGATTCATTGTTCAATAACATGCTATTTAGCCTCCATGTATTCAAATGTCTTTGCATGTTCTTGTTGCAATTGATTTCTAGTTTCATGCCGTTGTGATTTGAGAAGATGCTTGATATGATTTCAATCTTCTTGAACTTGTAGAGACTTCATTTGTGTCCTAACATGTGGTCTATCTTTGAGAATGTCCCATGTGCACTTGAGAAGAATGTGAATTCTGTAGTTTTGGGGTGTAATTCTCTGTAGATATCTATTAAATCCATTTGGTCTAGTGCTTCATTTAGAGTCTCTGTTTCCTTGTTAATTTTTTGTCTAGAGGATCTATCCAGTGATGTCAGCGGGGTGTTGAAGTCCCCTGCTATCATTGTATTGCTGTCGATTTCTCCTTTGAAGTCCTCCAGAAGATTTTTAATGTATTTTGGTGCTCCGATATTGGGTGCATATATGTTTACCAAGGTTATATCTTCCTGTTCGATAGATCCTTTCAATATTATGTAGTGACCTTCTTTGTCTCTAGTTATGGCCTTCATTTTGAAATCTATTTTATCAGATGAGTATTGCTACCCCAGCTTTTTTTTCCTTTCTGTTTGCTTGGAAGGTTTTTTTCCATCCCTTCACTTTCAGCCTATGTGAGTCTTTTGTTGTGAGGTGGGTCTCTTGTAAACAACATATATATGGGTCATGCTTTCTTATCCAATCCGCTACTCTGTGTCTTTTGATCAGGGCGTTCAGTTCATTTACATTGAAGGTGATTATTGATATGTACTTATTTATTGCCATTTTTGTTTAGTGTGGTTCTATTTTCCTTTCTATTTCTTCTACTAATTACAGCAGTCCTTTTAACATTTGTTGCAGTGCTGGTTTGGTGCTAATGTATTCCCTTAGCCTTTTTTTTGTCTGGGAAGCTCTTTATCTGACCTTCTACTTTGAATGATAGCCTTGCTGGGTAGAGTAGTCTTGGGTTCAGATCCTTGTGTTTCATGACCTTGATTATTTCATGCCATTCCCTTCTGGCCTGTAGTGTTTCGATTGAGAAGTCAGCTAATAGCCTTATGGGGGTTCCTTTGTAGGTAACCTGTTGCTTATCTCTTGCTGCCTTTAGGATTCTCTCTTTGTCTTTAATTTTTGGCATTTTAATTACTATGTGTCATGGTGTGGGCCTGTTTGCGTTCTCTTTACTTGGGATTCTCTGTGCTTCTTGAACTTGAATGCCTTCTTCCTTCACCAAATTAGGGAAATTTTCTGTCACTATTTCTCCAAATATATTCTCTAACCTTTTCTCATTTTCTTCTTCTTCAGGGACTCCTATGATGTGAATATTATTACGTTTCCAGTTGTCCCACAGTTCTCTTAAGCTGTCTTCCTGTTTTTTCATTGTTTTTTCCTTTTGGTTTTCTGATTGGTTGATTTTTTCTACCCTGTCTTCTAATTCACTGATCCGGTCCTCAGCTTCTTCTACTCTGCTGTTTAGTCCTTCCAATGTGTTCTTCATTTCTGCTATGTCATTCTTCATTTCCAATTGGTTTATTTTCAATATTTCTATGTCTTTGCTCATGGTGTTGATGTCCTTACACATGCTGTTGAGCTTCCTCAAGATCATGGCTCTGAATTCTAGTTCTGTTAACTTGCTTAACTCCATTTCATTTATCTCATCTTCGGTGGAGGTCTCTTGTTCTTTCATTTGGCATCTGTTTCTTTGTTTCACCATTTTGGCTATCTCAGTGGTTTTTGGAGCCTGCCAAACTTTCCCTGTGGGTGTTGGTGTTCTGCTGTTTGTGGCTCCCTGTACTGGGTTTGGATGAGCATGTGAGGACCCACGTTATACATCACTGTCGAGTCTTACTTTCCTGGGTAGATTTGCAAGCCCAGAAAAGGTTCAGTTATCCTCTAGCTTTTTGCCTAGAGGCTATTAGTCCCAGTTACTTGAAGAGCCTTGGGTTCTCAGTTGAATCGGAAGTTTTATTTTAAATGTAAGCATTTCAAGGAATTGCACATGACCTTTAATATCATCTCTTTAAAAGAGAACAAACTGTGGGACTAAAGGCTTGTGATTTTAATGAGGGTTAACAATGATCATGTAAAGCTACTCTGCACGCAATAGTCCATTTATTAGCAACAGCTCATGCTTGTCTGCAAAGCCACCTGTTTCATATCCAAGATATGGTAAGTGTATTTTAATACAAAACCATAAGTTATTCCAAGACATTCTAAATTTGGATAAACAGCATCATCTTATGCAATGAGCAAAAACTCAAATCTATGGATTGCTTCTCTCTGATCAGTCTTTGGGTAAATTGTCAAAGGAGGGAAGAGAAAATTGAGTGAAGGATGGCTTTATCTTATTCCTGCCCAAACATTAAAGTCAGCCTATTCCAAAAGCAGATCAAAGACATAATTACTCTGTTAAGAAAACACAGAACAAATTCAAGGAGCAAGAGAAAATGCTAATATGGTCTGAAATTCCCTCTAGCATATCAACCAAAAACAATTCTAAAAACATCCTCCAATTTTTAATCCATATTAATTACAAATGACAAGCACAGTTAATATAAACCATAATGGTCTGAACTAATTTGACTGAGCATACAATGCAGTGTTGGCAAGGTCAGGTTTTTGTGTTCAATTACTGTTCCTTCATGCTGACTTTAAAGAAACTGTTTTGAGAGAAGGAAGGATGATCCCACTCTCCCAACATGAGTATTTAAGTAACAATCCAAGGGGGAAGGGGGTTGCATTTAATCAGAATCCTAAAGATACACAAACATACATAAAAGCCTACATGTAAATTCATTCTATTCATCACAATTCTATAAAACTTTCTCTGAGACAGTTTGTGACAATGAATGAAGTCATCAGGACTATGGTCGGTACAGGAAAACCCCTCCACTAGAAAAAAAACTGACAATAACTAGAGGTGGTAGAATTAACAAATACCCATAATGGCAATTGGAAGTATCATGATACAGAGGAACACCCATGAGACTGGGGGTCTGGATACTGAGCCTAGCTGTTTTAAGGTATAGGAAAAGTAGGGGTGATCCCCTCATTGGGGCAGACCCCTTTCTAATTTTCTTTCATTGAGATGGAGGGAAAATTCAGTATACCAAGAGACAAAGTCAGCTGAAAGGGTTTTTACTATCCTTCATTCTTCTCCAAAAATGCAGCAGCACGTATTATTATATGCATTACCTGACCTGCTCCTACCCTCTGCATTAACATGGGAGTTTTTAGTTATCCAAAGGATCCAGAACCCAAAACTACTCGATTCACTTTGTTCCTTGGAAAGATAGAGATGTCTGCTACCTGTACCACAAGTCTGGGTGACCATTCCAAAGGAGAGAACTAAGCTAACCCCTGTTACTGCTTTCCTTATAGCAAAAACTGTGGGCCAGTGGTGGTATCCAGTTACAGCTTTCTTAATGAATCTGTCTATGACAATGAGGAACAGGTGTTTTCTTATACTTTCCCTCTACCCTCTTATGTTCAGTACCTGAAGCCTGTGGATTAAAATGACAAAAGACAGGTTAACAAAAAAAAGGCATACAAATTTTATTGAAGTTTATATTTTTAAGTGCACAAGGGCTTCACAGGATAGAAATGAGAACCCGAAGTGGTGGTTAGACTCAGGGGCTGTACTGTTTTAACCAAGGGTAATAAATTGTAGAGAAGCAACTAGACAAAGGAAATGGGGGTTGGGGCTTCATTTACTATATCCAGCCTCTGATTCCCTGGTTATCTGGAATGGTTTTGACACTAGAAATGGTGTGAATTTATTTCCAGTACCACAATTCTAAGAAGTTACATGATGTTGTAAAGATATTCAATATGGGCCTTTAGGGGTAATAAATTGTGAGAAAGTGACTAAGAAATATATAAGGGAAACTAACAAAATATAAGTTATTTTAGTAAGGTTTATTTATGCACACTCATCTTAGTGGCAGCCCTCCTTCTCCAATGATAAGGGTCACTCTCCTCATACTGGTAAAGGAGCAGAGGGAAATTTATATCACCGTGACAAAGGGAAATATATGGCCTGCTTTTAGGCATATAAGAGGGGGTGGCGGACAGAGAACTTTTCCTATATCTGCTGATTTTTAACTTCCTTCGGCTCAAAACACCCCTTGTACCAAAATGTCATATTTTGGGGTTGCATATTCTCAGGTACTTCATTATATAGATACACACCATCATGTATTATTTGGGACTCTTTAAAATGCAAATATCAGAAGCCCGAAACAAATTCACTCTAAAAAAACTCTATTGGTTCACTGGAAATGACCCAAATATCCACTAACTGATAAATGAATAAGTAAAATGTTGTATATCCGTATAATGAAATGTTATTTGACTATAAAAAGAAATGACATGCTGATGTGTACTACAACATGCGTGAACCTTAAAAACAACCACCATCTTTTATTCCCACAGCTATAATTCTACTTTCAGTCCATTGACCCCACCATTTCTTATTGTTCATCAATATTCTCTTGGTTTCATATTTGGAGCTACTTATTCAACCTAGATTTCATAGTCCCATCCCTATAATAATTCCTCTGCAAATATACATAACTCTTTTGCCCCTTTCTCCTGTCGTTCATACATAGTGTCTTAGCTTAGGCTGCTATAATAAAATACTATAGACAGGGTAAATTAAACAACAGATTTGCATTTTCTTATAGTTCTGGAGTGTAGAAGTCCCAGATTAAGGTTCAGTAGGGTTGGTTCCTGGTGAAAGGTCTCTTCCTGATTTGTAGATGACCTCCTTCTCACTGTGTACTCACATGGCAGACAGAGAGAGAGAGAGAGAGAGAGAGAGAGAGAGAGAGAGAGAGAGATTGATTTTGATGATATTTCACCCAAGAGGACTAAGAGCCAAGACAAGAACATCTCCGTAGTAAAAAGCTATGCTGCAGACCATCAGTTACAGAAGCTGGGAAGGTCATAAAAGGTCACCCAGAAAGGACTCACATTAGCAAACTGTGCAGTTTGGTGGTCCCAGCATAGGTCACCAGCCAACCCACACATACACCCTATATCATAGCCAACTTTTGGATATCTGCAGTAATGGTGAACATGAAAGCCAGCCAGTGTCAGTCAAATAAGAACTCCATTGGCTCCAGAAATTGAATTATTTCATTCCCTCCTCTGCTCTTCCCTCCCATGTCCCAATCCTAGAAGAGCCATAAAAATTATAGAATCAGGAAGAGTCTAAACAAACAAACAAACAAAAATAGTGAAAAAACAAATTCTACCTTTCTTTCACTTTTCTGGACTAGTGGAACAGAGAGGTCTTAAATTGCATGTGAGAACTCTGGCTTCTGCTTAGCATGCAGAAATCTGGAAAGAGCATTCCACCTTTATAACAATAATAACAATAACAACAGTAACAACAAAGCCAGACAATCTGAAAATTCACAGGTCTCCCAGAACCCATCTGAGAATTAAAGTGACAGAGCAATCAACTAATGTGAAAACTAAGGAAAAATAAGAGCTTCCAAAGAGAGACAGGACATGAGTTCTTGCTTACCTGGCAGTCACCAAAAGACATTGGTAAGAAGAATTCAACTAAATTTTTAAACCAATTTTCTACAAGCCAAGTGTGGACTACTGAGAGAATATAGAACCCCTGAGGGCTGCAGACAGAAAAGGAATTCACAACCACTCACAGGCTCTTCTCTGTGGATCTCACTGGGTGCTCACAAAAAAGACTAGGGTAACAGCAAGAGTCCTGAGAAAGTGAACCTCATGGTGCCTGGGAAAGGAGGACAACAGCTAATGTGGGAAAAGCAGAAGCCCTACTAGATCCTCTCTCTCCATACAAATATATGCCTTATGTGCTGTAGGAAGGTAACAAATACTGTCACCCTTAAGACGCTGTGAAAACCCACTGCAGATGTGAGAAGGAACCGAACATAACCCTTTACCTCAGGAGAAGGGGCAGAATACATGTCGGGCCCAGAATTACAGCTGGGAAAGAGGCATGAGCACTGAGAATGCTATTCCATGCAACATGCAGGTACATAGTACCTTCCTAAGATTGAAGGCTAGTCAGAACAGCAGAGAACAGCATGCCCCTCACCTCCCACCTCCAGGGTAACAAGCTTCTAGTAACAAGTAATAGTTTCTACTGCTGGGAAACAAGCAAGAGCATGGAGAGAGACCTTCTCTGAGGAGCAGTGTAAATGGAAGCAGGAAACAGGAAACTCAGATGAGTTCTAAAGAGAATTCAATGAAAGGACTATTTACAGAGGGGAAGGCAGATTCTGAAACTCAAGATGAGGAATGCTAAGGCACTATAGGAGGAGAAACAGTGGGAAACTGTTAAGACTGAAGCAGCAAGGAAAAGAAATAGTGCAATTGGAGTGATAGAGCCAAGCACACAGGACCATCTGGCAGATGCTCTAGTGACAGGTGGATGCAGTCACTGCCACATCATAAGGAATTACAAATTTTCTCTGTCTTCTTGCCCTCTGATCTCCTGCTGATGTCTCCCATTGGCTGACCCAACCAAAACTCAAAGGGCCAGAGAGCTGGGGTGTTGCAATCCATAAATCAGTCCCTGTGGCACAGAGCAGAGCCCAGAAGGGTAGAGAATGAACGGAGGAGGTACAAATGGAAAATAACCAACATAATACATCCTAGCATAACTCGTGCATCAACACTGGCTCTGTCTCCATACCCTTGGCAGCCTCTCCCTCCTCAGAACTCAGACTCAGGCCTTCTCTTCTTTTCTTTCTATTCTCTCTCTAGGTAATATCTTTGTTTCCATTGCTTGTGATGTCATTGGTATGCTGATTACTCTTATATTACTCTAGTCCTCTCCTTGAGTGATACACTCAGATCCAACTGTCTTAACAGCTACTCTTGGGTGTCTCAGACACTGCATTTCCAACCCATCTAAGCATGTTAATACTCTTTTTTTTTTTTTTAGTTTTTAAAATTGATTTTAAAGAGAGGAAGGGAGAGGGGGGAGAGAGACAGAGAGAGAGAGAGAGAGAGAGAGAGAGAGAGAGAGAAGAGACATTGATTTGTTGTTCCACTTATTGATACATTCATTTGGTTGATTCTTATATGTGTCCTGACCAAGGGTCGAATCCGCAACCTTGGCGTATCGGGACAATGCTCTAACCAACTCAGCTACTAGGGATTATTATGCCCTATGACTGTCTCGACATCACTATCTCCTTTGAATCTAGCATAGTGCCTTGTATAAAACAGATATTAAATAAATACAGGGTTGGGCAAAAGTACGTTTACAGTTGTGAATACACAAAACACAGAGTTTATTCTTTTCCTATTCCTTTTTTTTTCTTTATTGATTTCAGAGAGAGAGGAAGGGAGAGGGAGAGAGAGAGAAAAACATCGATGAGAGAGAACATCTATTGGCCACCTCCTGCATGCCCTCCACTGGGAATTTGGCCCACAACCTGGGTATGTGCTCTGACATGGTATCAAACCGGCAACCCCTTGGTGCGTGGTCAACACAGCCACTGACCCACACCAGACGGGCCAGAGTTTATTCTTATATTATTATTAATTAATTATTGTACTGTTTTCCATATGAACAACTGTAAACCTACTTTTGCCCCACGATGTATTACAACACCTTATTTCTATGTGCCAGGAACTATGCTTAGGTTCATAAAATTAAGATTGCATTTAAATCTGCTTAACAACTCTAAGAGGTAGGTATTATTATTATTCTTATTTTACAAATGAGGAATCTGATGCATAGAAAGGGTAAGCAACTTACCAAGAGTAACATGTATTGGAGGCGACAGAGGCGAGTTCAAATCCAAATAATCTCATTCCAAAACCAACATTTTTAACAACTATGAAATACCCACTGCCACATACATCTCCAAGGATGAAATAATGGCTATATGAGTCAATCAATAAAGTGGAAGAATAGACATAGATTGTACCCATAAGTCAGCCTGGGAAAGTACAAAAGGATAATATTGAAGCTGAGACCTGATTGACATATGGGAGGGAACATGTGCCAAGCATAGAGAATCATACATGCAAAGACACGAAGGAGACAGGGTGGTATGTTAGAGGGGAACAAGTAATTCAGTTTATTGGAATATAAAATGAGGAGAGAGAAGGATAGAAATAGGGTAGTAAGTCGAAATTGATTAGACTAAATAGGAAAGGTTTACAGCCCACACAAAGCAGTTTCAATTTTATCCTGTAGACTGAAGATTTAGGAAGCCATTGAAGAAATTTAATCAGGATGGAAACACAATTAGGTTTGTGTTTTAGACAGATTCCTCTGGCAATGATGTAGAACTCTCTTTCTTAAAGTTGAGTATGCTACATTCTTTCAAGAAAAAAAAATGTTCATGGACCCTCTCAGTGTCTGCTGATACTTTCTATTATGTTGCTTAAATGTGTACATTACAAGACATAAAGACTCCTTATATACTGTCTAAACCAAACTACAAGCCAAATTAAAATTTAATTAACAATAATTTAATGTAATCATGCTTTACTTAAATAAAATTGCTACTCAGAGAGTAACTATTTTGATGCAGGTTCATTGGAGTTTGGAGAAAAGGATATCTGAGAAACATTGCTGGTGAATTTAAATTGGATCACCTTTAATGTCCTTCAAGAGTTATAGGTAAAGAAATTCCTTTTAAATTATATTTTGTCTGTCAAACTATATTTGGAAGAACTATACTTCTAGAATGTGACCTCCCAAGTCAAACCCCATAGATCATGCTTCAGTAGTTACAACCACAAGAATTTAAACTTTTAATATTTTTGTTTCTCTGTTAATCTTAAAATGTTTAATATAAACATAATATGGATCACCTGTATAACTACTTCATAACAAAGCTCTACCATAAGATTTCAGTACCCACATTTGCCTTCATGATCCAATTACTACCATTTCAATAATTTTGGATTGGTGTGAGGAAACAGGTGGGCTTAATATATAAATGCTGCTTTCCAGCACTTCTAGCTGGATGGGTCTGAAGGAAAGAAAATTGTTCAGTATTTCAAACAGAGGAAACTGGAGAAAAATTTAAGAAAAGGCTCTATCAAAGCTGAATCTACCATTTATTGAGTGCTGACAATGTGCCAGGTACTGTGATAAACATCTTCATCCTCTGTCATGTTTAATCTTTACAAAAGCCCTGTAAGGTTCATATTATTATCCATTTCTACAGATGAGGAAACTGAGGCTTAGGGAGATAGGGACAGACAACTAGTAAATGACAGAGCCAAGACTGGGACCACTGAGGACTAACTTCAGGTCTATGCTCGAAATACGTAGGCAATACTGCCTGAATGAAAACAATTATACAGTATTAAGTACATTACCAAAAGGTTGTTTAGTATTCTTATTTTATAAAACCAATGTCATGTTGAATTACAACAAGTCAATTCTGATAGATTTGTAGTTTCGACAGGTTTCAATGTATTGGTCTTAAAAAAACTGTTGCAACATAAAGTAAAATCAAAGGTAGAGAAAGAGGCAAAAACTACTTTAACACTAAATACCCATAAATAGAGTTAGTAGTAATCCCTTCTATTGGTATGGAAATTCCAAATCAGTGATAATAGATTATGAAAGCAAGGTGTCAAGGAGCTGCTTTGTCACCAAATCATTTGTCTGGAGTTAAACATTTTTAGTCCTTAACATCATGTTTGAGTGTGTGCTGGATTTTGTTGTTCCAATTTGTTTGGGGTAAGGGGAGTTATAACCTTAAAAGAACAATATGACCCTCATGATAGAAAAATGATCATTGGTTTATTCAAGGAACCACATAAAGATTTTCCTACAGACTAGATTACGAGGGGTGAGAGAAATTTATCCACTGCCTAAATATGTATCAAATTCAAATTTCAAAAATATTTTTTTCATTTTCCAAAATTGAGTTGGCTTAGCAAATATTAACATTTGACCAAAAGAGGCAGAGAAATGAATTGTTAAATACTAACAATGGAAATAAAGATGAATCAGAAATTATGATATAAAGATATCTAAAATGATATAGGTCAATGAGAAATTAAATTAACTTACGAGAAATAAATTATCACAAAGCTTTGCAGTAATATATTTGTTGTATAAAATTTATAAAATAAATCCAGGGCAGATGGGGAGAGATCTCTTTGCTATGTATGGTCCACCACACAGATTCTCCTAATTCTCAGCTCACAAAAACCAAGTAACAATAATATGTTGTCTGATGACTTCTATTATTATTCTTTATATTTACTCTACTTATTAAATACATTATTCTAGAACTTCCTTTTAAATTACGATAGAAAAAAAAAGCATTATTTTTCTAATTGCCTGTCACTGGAAGATACTGAGAGGAAAGGCGGGTTGTCACAATCGCGTTGAGATAGTTTTGACCCTCTCTAGTCTTCGTAGAAAGCGGCCTCAGTATCCCTGTCCCAGGCGTTTCCCCCGCACTACGGAAACGAAACTGGAACAGGCTCCGCCTCACCATCTGCAAAGTAAGCCAATCAGAGTGCATCCCAGGCTGATCGCGTGTCGGGTGTCATGGCGGCCTGCAGGCATTGCTGCTCGTGCCTCCGACTCCGGCCGCTGGGCGATAATCCCCTCCGTCTGCCCGGGCGAGATCGGGCACTCACCCAGTTGCAGGTGCGGGCACTATGGGGTGGCGCTGGGTCCCGTGCCGTGGCTGTGGACTTAGGCAACAGGTAAGGAACGACGCGCGTTCTCTGCCCTTTCACAAGGCATTCTGTCCGGCCAGCACGAGTACATTCATCTCCCAGGATAGGAATCTGGCAACCCAGGTCTCTTTCCCCTCTGTTTAGCCCGGACCTAAATTCCAAGTCTCTCTTTCTGGGTTTGGAGTCTGTCTCCCGGTACCCTCACTCTTCCCTCCCTATCTCAGCCTTGTGTCCTTTGCTTTCTTGTCCTCCCTCTTTCCCTGTTCTGGGCTTCCTTTCTTTGCGGAGTCTGACCACTTGACTTCCATTCTCTTTAATTTCGGGAACTCCAGGACTCTGAAATATGAAACATTCCACCTCAGGATAATGAGCTGATTAGATGCTTACGTCATCCGATTCTATTTATTGCCTAAAAGCATGGCCATATGACCCTGGGTATGACGGAAAGGGAAACGTAAGTTTGTTGAACACCAGTTATATGATACACTCTTTTTAAACTTGTAGTAAAGGTACTATTACTCCAATTTTTATAGTTAAGAAAACAGAGGTCAGAAATGGTTAACTTTCTCGGAGTCAACAAAGCTAGTACTATGAGACTAAGTGGATTTTCAACTTGTATTTCTCTGTTACAAAGCCCCTACTTTTTCCAGGATTCACATCTAAAATCACTTTAAAAACTTTATTTGAATCATTTTTGAAATAAATGAAACTGCTAATGTTTACTTTATACACACACACGTTTTTATGTGTACTTAAATTTTTTTTACTCTAGTTCATATAAATGGCCGAAACATCTGGCTTTGTATCCAGGCCTTCCTCCTTAACTTACTGAGTGACTGATCTTGAACAAATTACTTCACCCCTTTTTTATTTCACAAAATGAGGAGACTGGACTAGATCAAGGGTCTGCAAACTTTTTCTGTGAGAGTCCAGCTAGTAATTATTTTAGTCTTTGTGGGTTGCATACTGTCTGTCACATATTCCTGTGTGTTTACAAACACTTCAGAAATGTAAAAACACATTCTTAGCCAAAAGGCTGTACAGAAACAGGATAAAGTTTGTTGACCCCTAGACTAGGTAATCTATAAAGCTCTTTCCACCTCTGGCATTCTTTGATTCTGATTTTTTGAGGGAGAGGATATCTCTTCCATTCTTCAAGGACTGAAGATTCTTCTCTGAAGAAATGGCCCTGATCATTACATTCAACAGACACCTATTATGTACTAAGCACTAAGGACTCAAAGCAACAAAATCAGCCCCTGCCCTCCAAATTTTCCATAAATAACCTTTTGTCAACCTGGACCTCTTTTGTAACTAGTTCTTTTTAAATCTGTGTCATGTGTTGTAACAACTAAATTCATAAATATCATTACTGCTGGGTAAATAAATTTTTTAAATCTTTGTATAAGTTTGTTGTTTGTAACATTTAGTGTGACTACTATGTACCATACACTTATATATATATTTTTAATCCTTACCCAAGGATATATTTATTGATTTTAGAGAGAGAGAAAGGGAGAGAGAAAAAAAACATCAATGTGAGAAAGAAACATTGATCAGTTGCCTTTCATACACTCTCCAACTGGGGATTGAACTCACAACCTTGGTTTGCCCTAACTGGGAATCGAACCCACAACGTTTTTGGTGTTTAGGACAATGTTCAAACCAAATGAGCCACCCAGTCAGGGCCATACACTTTATATTTGTTATCATATGAATCTACAATGCCTGAGGAGGTTTTATACTATTATGGTATTTTTCAGATATATGTTTAATACAGTAAGCTTTGAGGCAACTGTTTAATATTCTCATTTCAGCAAGCTTTTATTGAGAGCATCTACTATACACAGGGCTCTGTATGAGGAAGTAAGATAAAACACAGGTTCAGTTCTAGAAAAATCACTGTGGGAAGGGTATGAACAGGGTGCTAAGGGAGCATAGGTATATTTATCCGATGCTAAAGCTTGCCATTGAGGGTGAATCTTGAAGGGCAAGGAGAAAGTGGCAAGTGCAATTGCAGAGTTGAAAGAGTGCATTTGAGTAGCTACAAGTAACTCACTGTGGGTGGAGCAAAAAGTGAAATAAATATGAGTTTAACAATGAAGGTATGCCCAAATGACATAGGGAGAGGCCAAACCATAAAGGTCATTTTTTGGTTTGTTTGTTCAGTTTTTTATTACTGAATTTTTCTTGGTGGTTGCTGGAGGACGATGTTTTTAAAAATGTTCTTTAAACATCTCTCTCCTTGTAGTTCTACTTCCTGTGACAGATGGCTCCTCTTTTCCCCTTCTCACTTCCTGAGCTACTTCCTCCCACTCTTCTCTCCACCAATAGAATTTCCTTGCTCATCTTATTATTTTTTTAATCCTCACAAGAATATTTTTCCATTTATCTTCAGATACAGTGTGGGGGGGGGGGGCAGGGAGAGAGACACATGGATTGGTTGCCTCCCGCATGACCCGACCAGGTCTGGGGACCAAAGCACAACCAAGGTACGTACCCTTGACTGGAATCGAACCCGAGACTCTTTGGTTTGCCGGCTGATGCTCTAACCGCTGAGCCAGACCGGCCAGGGCATATCTTATTCTTTTTATTATTTATTTCTTCAAAAGTATTTTCTGATTAGGTATTCACTCACAGGGTTCAACATTTTAAAAGCTCAAAAATCTCCTTCCCATATAGTTCCATAGCCACCCAGTTTCAATTCACAGAAGCCACTGATGAGTTGTCCATCTTATATGTAGTATTTGGAGATTTTTTACATAAAGTACTGATTTCAGCTATAGGTTGATGGGAGTCTGCTTGATGCTACAGGGTGACTGGTTCTGAACATCTCATTCGCCCCTCCTACTATTCCAGCTCTAGCCTCATCTCTTCATCCCATCATTCATTCCATCTCTCAGGGGATACCATTTTATTGTGGGCTATCATCATAACATCTGTGTTGAACAATAATAGAAACCCACTGGAATTCCTCAGATATTTCTTGTGGTTAAAAAAAAAAATCCCCATAACATTTCAAGGTTAGGGCTGATAGTACAAATGTACATGCTTTATTGTGACTTTCAAATTTAACAGAATGAGTCTAACTGAATACAGTCGTCCCTCGTTTATCACGGTTAATCTGTTCCAGACTCTAGTGGCTGCACCTGGCGTTGAAGGATTCCTGGGTTGCTCGAATACATAGGCCTACAGTCCATACATACAGTAATTTTAATTGTAATACAGGGGTATATAATTGACTCAGATAACCAAGCGTGCGCTGTATCATTTTCACTGTCTCGATCAACTTTTTATTTTTTAATATTTTTTTCATTATTGCTTTTAGAGAGGAAGAGAGAGGGAGAGAGAGATAGAAACATCGATGAGAGCCCTGGCCAGTTTGGTTCAGCCGTTAGAGCGTCGGCCTGCAGTCCAGAGAGACCCGGGTTCGGTTCCCGCTAAGGGCATGTACCTAGGTTGCAGTTTGTCCCCGGCCCTGGTTGGGTCGTGCAGGAGGCAGCCACTTGATGTGTCCCTTACATGTCGATGTTTTTCTCTCTCTTCTTCTCTCCCCCTCCCACTCTATCTGAACAAAAAGTGGAAAAATGTCCTCAGATGAGGATAAAAAAAAAAAAAGAAACATCGATGAGAGAACATCGACTGGCCGCCTCCTGCATGCCCCCCACTGGGGATTTGGCCCACAACCTGGGCATGTGCCCTGACCGGGAATGGAACCAGCGACCTCTTGGTGCATGGGTTGACGCTCAACCACTGAGCCACACTGGCCGGGCTCGATCAACTTTTTAATGAATATATTTGAAAAAGCCACGATAGAGTGAAGCCGCGAAAGTCGCGCCAAGTGGCGAGGGACGACTGTAGATGAAAATGCTTTTCATGAACTTGAGCTTCTGGCAAAATAATGGGTGGAAATATTAAAAGTTGTCCCTTCATCCCTTTGACATGTAATGTCCAAAATAACTAATCTTACTTGGGGCGGGGCGTTGTGTGCGTGTGCGTGCGTGTGTGTGCGTGTGTGTGTGTGTGTGTGTTTGCTTGTATATTTTCAGCATGGGACTATGGTAGAATGTTTCTAAAGCCAAGCTCATGTGACTGAACATCTTCACAACACTTTCATGAATTATGGGCTCTGACAAGTTTTGCTGGTTTGTTTCAAGCCCTCAGTGATCTCTTTTTGTACACTCTGCAGAAACTGGGAAATAAGGCTGACAGTGCTGCCTATTTCATATACAAGGGTGGGCAAAAGTAGGTTTACCGTTGTGAGTGTACAAAGCAGTTTATTCTTGTATTATTATTTATTACTGTATTATTTGTATTACAACTGTAAGCATACTTTTGCCCACCCCTGTACATAAGATAGCTTTATTAAGATATAATTCACATACCATGCAATTTGTACATTTAGAATGTACAATTCACTGGTTTTTAGTATAGTCATAGAGATTTGTGACTATCACCATAATCAATTTAAGAACATTTTCATCACCTAAAAAAGAAACCTCTTATCCCTTAGCAGTAACATCCCATTTGTCCCCAGACCCCAGAGCCCTTGGCAATCACTAATCTACCTTCTGTCTCTATGGATTTGCCTATTCTGGGCATTTCCTATGAATAAAATCAAGTGATATGTGGTCACTTGTGACTGTCTTCTTTTCACTTAGCATAATGTTTCCAAGGCTTATCCATGTTGTAACATGTGTCAGTACTTCATTTTTTTAATGGCTGAATAATATTCCATTAAATGGGTTATACCACATTTTGTTTATTCATTCGACAATTGTGCTGTTTCCATTTTGAGGCTATTATCAATAATGCTGCTATGAATATTCATATGCAAATTTTTTCATGGACATATGTTTTCATTTCTCTTGAGTATATACCTAGGAGTAGAGTTGCTAGGTCATATGGTACTTCTATGTTTAATCTTTTGAGGAATTGCCAGATTATTTCCCAAAGCAGGTATACTATTTTACATTTCCATCAGCAGTATATGAGGGTTCCAGTTTCTCTACATCCTCACCAACACATAATTCTAGTAGATATAAAGTAGCATCTCATTATGATTTTGATTTGCATTTCCCTGGTGGCTACTGATTTTGAGCATATTGTCATGTACTTATTGGCCATTTGTAGATCTTCTTTGGAGAGACATCTCATTTATTCAAATCCTTTGCCAATTTTAAAAATTGGGTTGTCTTTTTATTGTTGAGTTGTGAGAATTCTTTACATATCCTAGATATAAATCCCTTATCAGATATATGATTTGCAGATATTTTCTCTGTGGTTTTCTTTTAGTTTTTTTTAAATAGACTTTATTTTTTAGAGCAGTATTAGTTTCACAGCAAAATCGAGGGAAGGTACAGAGATTTCCCATTTACGCTCTGCTCCCCACACATATAGCCTCCCCAATTATCAACATGTCCCACCTTTTACTTTCTTGATGATATCCTATGAAGCATGAAAAGTTTTTAACTTTGATGAAGTTCAATTTATCTGTTTTTTTCTTTCATCACTTGTGCTTTTGATGTCATATATAAGACTTAGAAGTTTACGAAGTTTTACTCCTATGAGTTGTCCTAAGAATTTTATAGTTTTAGCTCTCATACTTAGGTCTGTGGTCCGTTCTGAATTTTTATTCGTAGTATGAAGAAGGGGCCTGACTTTATTAACTTTTTTGCATATGGATATCCAGTTGTCCAGCACCACTGGTTGAAAAGACTGTTCTTTCCCCTATTGACTCATCTTGGCACCACTGTTGAACTTGAAGGTCTCTGAAGGCAATTTTTGGAGTATATATTGTCCTGAAAGCAATGGGGAATTTTTTAAAGGAATTTAAGCAGGGAAATGATCCAGTTTGTATGTTAAAAGACTGCTTTAGTTAACAAGGCAAGGAACAAAAAGAGACTAAATGGTAATTGAATTAACATTTAGGAAGAGAGCTTGTGTACCCCCAAAATACTTTTATTCAGATTATTCCTGTGCCCTGGTTTCTAGATTTTTCCTTACACAGCTCTTAAATTCCCTGTGTACTTTTAATAATAATTATGAACTTTATCCCTTGTTTATGTGTTTGTTTGCTTGCTCGCTCAGTGGGGTCCTGTGGGGCTTGGTAACCTTTAGTTCCTCCATTAGAATGTTTGATTATTTTATACTAAGCTGGGAATTATACTGATTACTTAAGTCCTTTTGTATTGAATTTCTATTTTATAAACAGAAAATTGGAAATATCTTCTGGAAAACTGGCCAGATTTGCAGATGGCTCTGCTGTAGTACAGGTAAAAAGTCCAGTTTTTTACTTTTTTTTGTTGTTGTTTTTAATCCTTACCCGAGGATATGTTATTGATTTTAGAGAGAGAGGAAAGAAGAGAGAGAGAGAGAATCACCAATGTGAGAAAGAAACATCGATCGGTTGCCTCCTGCACATGCCCTGACCAGGGATTAAACCTGCAACCTGGGTATGTGCCCTGACCAGGAATCGAACCCACGACCCTTGGGTGCACGGGACTTTGCTCCAGCCAACTGAGCCACACCAGTCAGGGCTACATTTTCATCTTAAAAATTGTTATGGAGCCCTGGCCGGTTTGGCTCAGCAGTAGAGTGTCGGCCTGCGGACCAGAGATTCCTGGGTTTGATTCCTGCTAAGGGCACGTACCTCAGTTGCAGTTTGTCCCCGCCCTGGTTGGGGTCGTGTGGGTGGCAACCACTCAATGTGTCTCTGTCCCCGGTGTCGTCGTCCCCCCCCCCCCCCCCCCGCTCTATCTGAAGATGAATGAAAAAAAAAATGTCCTCAGGTGAGGGGGGAAAAAATTTAGAATTGTGGCACTGGAAATTAATTCAGACCATTTCTAGTGTCAGAACCATTCCAGATAACCAGGAGTCAGAGGGCTGGATATATTTAATGACCTTAAGATCTCTTCCAAACTTAGAGTTCTATTTTATTTTGTAAATAAATTCTATAATGCTTTTCTAGGAAAAGTGATTTTACTGGTTTCTTCAATAGTAATACTTGGGACAGTTTTCTTTATATATAGCCTAAATTTACTCATAAGAAGTAGAAACTATGATTGGATGAGTCTTTTTCCTTTTAGTTATATTGCTTTTGAAAAATTCAGTGACTGTTCTAATACAGAACATGATCATGCAGAAGATCAAGATTGGACTACTTGTGAATAATTATTTTCATTGTCATTATGTCATGGGATAACAGTTCTCTTTACTTGGGTTAAACTGGAGTGAGGATTCATTCAGTCACTACTTATATGTTAATATCTGATTTTAAAGGAATTTACCACTGTTGTTTATTTTTAACTAAGTCAGGTGACACTGCCGTAATGGTCACAGCAGTCAGTAAAACGAAACCTTCACCTTCCCAGTTCATGCCTTTGGTGGTAAGTATTTGCTGATTTACCTGAACTGTGGTATAGTATAAATGTAGAATTTGTAATATTTTTGTCCAGTGTTTAGTAAGTGCAAAGTGTAAACTTCTGACAACAAAGGATTTTCCTTAGTTGTTTGATACTAAGTCATTAAAAGAATTTAAACTGATTGTTTCATAACCAATTATTATATTAGTGGTTAGCATACGTTAGAATGGCCACGTTTATAAGTTGACAAGAACAGTGGCAGTGCATGAGTACTTTGATGTTGAATAAACAATGAATACATTGCTTTCATAGGTTTCCCCTCAGTATGAGTCTACAAGAATATGTTTGCAGAAGAGTGAAAAATTCATTAGGATTTTATGACTTCCCTCTGTTATGAAAAGGGGGATGCAGTCATATCTAACAGAGTTGATACAAAAAAAAGAAAATGTTTGACTTGACCAGAATAAGCTACTGTGGGGAGTAGTGGAAGGCTTTTTAAAAATCAATTTGTTGAAATATTTCTATGACCTCTCCTTTCCCTAAGTGATACAAAACTCTAAAAGTAAATAAAAATATTCTCCACTCTTAGTCTGGAATTTGTTGTTTGCAACCTCAGGAGAATTATCATCATAATAGTTCTTAGGAAAGAGTTTGTTACTACAAAAAGCAGTCAAATGAACTTCATTTTTTTTCATTGCTACTTCAGGTTGACTACAGACAGAAGGCTGCTGCAGCAGGTAGAATTCCCACAAACTATCTTAGAAGAGAGATTGGATCTTCTGATAAAGAAATTCTTACAAGTAGAGTAATAGGTAAGATATTAAGATAGAGACATTAACCCTCTCTGTTAGGCCTGTTTTAGCATCTGTCTCATTCATCTGTGTTCTATAATATCTCCTAAGTTTTCTTTCATTACATTATACAGCCTAAGATTATTTACCTTCTGTATTCTCTCACTCAAACATGGGCTCCATGAGAGAAAAAACTGTTTGTTCACTGCTGAATCCCTTGTACCTGGTATACTACCTGACACAAAGTAGGCATTCAGTAAATATTTGTTGACTAAATGAATGAATCTCTATTGAGTATAAAAATTCCATGGCCCATGCCCCTATTCTGTTGAATCTATCCCTAGTAATTTTCATTTTTATGCTTAGCATAGTAATTCCTAAAAGCATATTCCCCAACTACTGAAACATGTCTTTAATCTTTCAAATCTTTGACATCCTTTTTTCCCCCCAAAGTTTTTACAAATTTTATTAAGACTATAAACCTTTGGACTGAAGAAGCTCAATGAACCCCAAACAGAATAAACATAAAGTTGAAAACCACGTTAAGCCAATCACTGTATTATTTAAGAATAGATACATATATGGTAAAAAAAAAAAAAAGCAAAGGCAAGATTAAACAAAATTCAGGATAGTGGTTACCTCTATGGAGAAAGATAGGGGGATGTGATCCCAGAGGGGAAGGAGCTCAAAGGCTTCAAATGTGTATTAGTACATACTTTTTCTCAAGTGACATAAAGGATAGATAAGTTTTAATTATTATTCTTTAAATTGCATGTATACAAAATAATACTTTTTGCATGTGTGACAGAGAGTATAATAAAAAATAGAAAATAATTTAATTCATCCATTTTTCTTTGTTACCTGTAACAAGCCAAAGACCTGGGATTCATCTTTGACCATGCCCTCAACCAAATGCAATTATTTAACTCTCCTAAATATTTTTTATCTTCCACTTCGACTGCCATACCCTGATCCATGCCTCCTTCAACTCTCACCTGGAACACTGAAACCCCTTCCTGTCCCTTAAGGCAGAAATCACTGACATCTTTAAATATTGCGGGATCACTTGTATTTTATAGTTCTTCTGCCCAGAAATGGCTAGTTTGTGTATATTTGTATGCATTCGTCAGACATAATACTAAGGAAAGATTTTCTTTTGGTCTGCTATTGGTCTTAAGTCTCGTTCCTCTGCTTATATTAGTAACTGATACCTGTGGAACCAGAATGAAAAGCTGCTGCCCAACTTTGGACTTGTATGTTCCTGCTCTAATTTTTTGTTGTTAGGGCATGGTGTGTTAATTAATTGAAGCACTGATATTTATCTTTGTCCTTTTCAGTAAATTAGTCCAAGGGTTTTTTGTTGGGTTTTTTTTTTTTTGGACATATAGAACAGCCAGCTATATTATTTTTTAGGCTGATGTTTAATAGGGAAAACGTTTTGAACTGTAAAGCTACTTCTGTCCGTACTATTTAATATCTTTTCTCTTTTTTTATTGGCAGATCGTTCAATTAGACCTCTTTTTCCAGCTGGCTACTTTTATGATACACAGGTATAGTCTCCTTTAGGTTGTTTCCAGATCAATAAAAAATTATTTAATGAATCTCTATAATACTTATTGGCTAAATATATAAAGAATACAAAATAAGAATTTTTGTTGATGCTACCACATTTTACATTAAATTTTTTTAGAAACATAATTTTATAAAGCTAATGTTTATTCAGTGTCGGTTTGAGCTGATACCTGAATTATGAACAGGAGTCAGCCAACCCAGGAGTGTGGGGGAAGCATTCCAGGCAGATGGAATGGGAAGCACAAAAGCTCTGAGGCAAAAAAGAAATTGGTGTTTGAAAGTTCAGAGTGATTGAGGTGGGTGGGGGCAGATCAGTTTGGGCCATGTAGGTCATATTAGTAACAGAGACTAGGACAATCAACACAACTAATCTTTATTATTTATTTATGTTTTTATTGATTTTTTTTCGAGATAGAGGAAAGGGGAGAGAGAGAGAAACATTGATGTGAAAGAGAAACATCAGTTGGCTGCCTCCTGCACATGCTGTAGTGGGGATCGAGCCTGCAACCCGGGCATGTGCCCTAACTGAGAATTGAACCAGGACCTCAGTCCATGGAATGACGCTCAATCCACTGAGCCACACCAGCTGGGCTCTTTATTACTTATTGTTATTACTGGGTCCTCTAAACCTCTACTTTATTATATTTTAATACTTTCTGAGTATTTTCTTTCAGAATGACTATTTTATTTATTTATTTGATAAAAATAAATATGCCTTGCCTTGGCTGGTTTGGCTCAGTGGTTAGAGCGTCCTCCCCAGGGACCAAAGAGTCTCGGGTTTGATTCCAGTCAAGGACACGTACCTTGGTTGTGGTTCCGTCCCGGTCCCAGTCAGGGTCTTGCAGGAGGCAATCAATCGATGTTTCTCTCTCCCATGAATGTTTCTCTCTCTCTCTCTCTCTCTCTCTCTCTCTCTCTCTCTCTCTCTCTCTGTCTCTCCCTCCCTCCCTCCTTCCCACTGTCTGAAAATAAATGGAAAAATATCCTCGGGTGAGGATTTAAAATAAATAAATAAATAAATATGCCTTGAAAACATGCCTTTGCAAAAATGTCAGTGCCTCAAGAAATTATTTTCTGAAGTATAAGATATAGGCGTATTATTCCAGTGTAAAGTAATTCATTGGCTTGTTTTGTCTGTGCTTATAATCAAGAGGTAACAATATTTTTATGCAACAGAAATAGCTAACATTTACTGAATACTTTCACCATGCCCAGTATTATAAATGCTTTACACACAGTATTTCCACTAATTTTCATAAGAACCTTTTAGGAGTATGCTATTATTTTTCCTTTTAAAGATGAAATTATTGAGGCTTAATTTAAGTAATTTGCCCATGGTCAAGCATATAGTTTAGTGATAGTGAGAATTAAGGGGTTTGACTACAAAGCCTATGCTTTTAACCATGTAGTGCTCCTATATTAGGCCAGGATGTTAACTGAAATGATAATCCTCCCAAATCAAGTATATTTTGTTAAGTGCTTTGAATTTTTTCCCTTGTACCAGGTCCTTTGTAATTTGTTAGCGGTAGATGGTGTTAATGAACCTGATGTTCTAGCAATTAATGGTGGTAAGTATAAAAACAGAGATTAAAATTATCTATTGAATTTTTAAAGCAATGAAATATTTTTATTTCAGCTGTGATTTTTTTTCTCTTTTTAAGCTTCTGTAGCCCTTTCATTATCAGATATTCCTTGGAATGGACCTATTGGTAAGTTAGGATTTGAAAATCAGAAACGTTTGTGATTTTTCAGGAAATACTAGTGAGCATGCTGTTAGCAAGAGACTAGATTTATTGGCTCCAGTTAATTACCTATTATTATTATTATCATCTTGAATTAGGTGACATTTTAAGACTTCTTTCAACTCTGCGACATTTTCATCCTTGCCTTGGATTTTGTTTCTGATAGCAATGTTATGGTGTTAGAGATTTTGTGTCCCTACATACTTTGACTTCTTAGTTGCCCTCTTCTGAGGACTTTTCTTTTCACTGGAAAATTGTCAGAATACATACTCTTTCAAGATAAAAACAAATATATGTTTGTAATTTACAGCTCTTAAAAAGTTTTAATCATGTAATATAACAATGATTTGTGGAGCAAATAATTATTGAGTATCCCAAATGCCAGATACTGTGCTAAGGAACAAAGGCAGGCTAGGCACCAGCAATTCAAAGACAAATGAGGCAGTTCTTGGGAAACACAAATAATTATGAACAATTATAAAGGTAAAATCAAAGTACTAAGAAAATGGTAGAGTGGGTTTAGTCGTGTAAGATAAGGCTATCAAGGGGACTTCTCAGAGTAGTCAACATTTAAATTGAACCTTAGTAGGATCAGATGGTAAGCATTTGCCTTGGAAAAAGTACAGTCTAGACCAGGAGAAGAGCATGAGCATAGTCACAGAGGGATGGAAGAAATTGTATTTTATTTTTAGTATTTTTTTTTTCTTTATTGATTTGAGAGAGAGAGAGAGAGGGAGGGAGAGGGAGGGGGAGAGAGAGAGAAACATTGATGAGAGAGAACATCGATCTGCACGCCCCCCACTGGGGACCTGGTCCACAACTTGGGCATGTGCCCTGACCGGGAACTGAACCAGCAACCTCTTGGTGCATGGATCAACGCTCAACCTCTGAGCCACACTGGCCAGGCAAGAAATTGTATATTTGAGCAACTCAAGAGTGATTCAGTGAGGCAGGAAGGTAGGGTAGGGTAGATAGGATGCTCTTTGGGCCTTAAATACAATGGTGGAAATATAACTGTCAATATTTTAATATACTTTAGGGGCAGTACGAATAGGAATGATTGATGGGGAATGTGTTGTTAACCCAACACGAAAAGAAATGTCTTCCAGTACTTTAAATTTAGTGGTTGCTGGAGCACCTAAAAGTCAAATCGGTAAGTAATTTAAGTACTAAATTTGTTCTGGGTTTTACTTATGAGTTCTGGCTTCTTAAAAATGCATTTAAGCTCTTTTTTTGTATGTGTGTTTTATCAGTCATAAGGGTTTTTGTTTTGTTTGTTTTTTTAATACTTACCTGAGGACATTCCTGTATTTATCTTCAGATAGAGCGGGAGGGAGAGAGGGATGAAGAGAGAGAAACATCGATGTGAGAGAGACACATTGAGGTCCGTGGGCCAACGCTCTAACTGCTGAGCCAAACCAGCCAGGGCTTTGTTTTGTTTTATTACTACCTTATTTTGGTAGTGTTCTTGCCTCATCAGACAGTACTTAAAATTATAGAATGTTATACAACTTTGATTTAAATATATAAAAATCTTTAATGAGATAATTTTAGTAATTATTTTTAAACTAATAAGCCAGTCTAAAAATTAAAATTCTAAATCTGGTAATATATTGTTTTATTAGTTTAAATATGTTAATTTAGCTAATTTAGTCATATTAAGCCTACTTGATGTCCTCTGAGAAGGAGGTGACCTATTTCTTAGGTGGAAAGCTAGTAACAAAATAGAAATGCATTGGGTCATCTTCACTCCTTATAATAAAAATGTCATAAATGCATGAATGAAAATCAGAGCCTGGTTCTATTGAAGGAGAATGGGCTTTAATAGAATGAGCCGGATTTGAAACTCAGTATCTCCTACATGTTAGCCATGTTACCTTGGACAAATTAAGTTCTCTTCTCAGTTTATTCTACTACATGATATTTGATGTCTGGGACTTTTTTTACATAGGACCTTCTGATGTGGAAACATTTTGATGAAATATAAACTATTAAACTTTTAATGCTTTTTTGGGTACAATTGACATGTAAAACAGCTCATTTCTAGCTTCTTTTGGATTACTAGTCAGTAATGGAATTAGAATTAGTCACTATATAATAGAATACATGTAACAGGAGTTGTATGTTATCTACATATTAGTTAAGGATTGTTGTTAAACTAAATAACAAGGCTTAAGATGGGAATTGATTTTTCTCTCAGGTAAAAGAAATTCAAAGGTAGGTGATCCAGGATAGTTATAGCAGCTCAAGAAATCTAGATTCCCTCCAGCTTTCTGCTCTGTGATTCTCAAGGTGTGGCCCTCATCTCATCTTCATGCTTATGAACTAGCTACCAGAGCTCTGGCCAACTTTTCAGACTTAGGGGCAGAAGGAAGAAAAAAGGGAATAGCAAAAAGATGTGTGTCAGCTGAGTGAGTTACCCTCTTTTTTAAGGAGCATTCTCATAAATCCCCCATAGCAGTTTCCACTTATATCTCATTGGGTAGAACTGTGACACATGACTGCATCCTTGACTACCAGGGAGGCAAGGAAATGGTTTTTGGATTCTTCCTCCAGAAGGAGAGATTCATACTGTGGAGAACTAGCACAGTGTAGAAAGGGTATTCCAAAGATTGGGGAAGCCATGAATAACAGATGACCCCTACATCATATTTGAGCATCTCAGAAAGGGCCTTGAACAAAATAATGGTTTACTATTTAAAGTTAACTTGGTCTACATCTGGTGTTTGTTTGTTTTTGCTTAAAGTTACAGTATCAGTTAGTAAATTGATCTGGCTATTTTACAGGATCGTGGTGAAGATCAGAGTCAAGGTTTGTAAAGTGCCCAGTATAATAACTAGTATCTAGTAGGCATTCAGTTAATACCTGCTATTATCATTAAGACACAAAAAAAATCTTGCTTCTAAATGGTCATATAGCCTCTATCTATCGGCGTTAAAATTTGAGCCCCTCTAATTTAAAATAGACATTGGAGAAATGAACTAAGAATGTTTACTATATCTATGGCATGCCATAAAAACCCCACAGGCAGCCTTTCAGCAGGCTGTTCTCACCTGTTGCTCTCTAGATGGAAGAACGAGATTCTAAAGACTGCATAAACCAGCCAAGGATAGTCTTGAAAAATTAGAGGGAAGCTGAGAGTGATTCAGAACCAATCTGTAAGAAAACTGGTTTCAGAAATGACCAGCTTCCATATTATGACTGTGCATCACTATTTCCATGAAGATACTTAGCCAGCTCTCTGTGCTTTCTATAGGTGCACCAAATACACATTTGACCCCATGCTAAAGTTAATATTGGGTGCAAATCAAAAACCACTATCATGGAACTTCTGGAATACAAAAAAGTAACTGCTATATTTCATTATTAAAATATTGAGTAATCAGAATCTTTAAAGTATGACCTTTCAGGGCAAGAATACTTTCCTTGTTCTGTCAGCTGCCAGATTACTTCAGTGGCCATCATTCTGCACAATGCCATTTAGATGCCTGTTTTCAACTGGTACATATAATATCACTAATCTTTCCATGTATCCTAGGATATACAGAAAGATTAGTGATATTATGACTAGAGTGACTAAATAATTGAATTTTTAATTTTATATAATTTTAATTTATTTAAATGCAAAGAGCCATATTGGGCCAGTAGTTATCATATTGGACAGCACAGATCTCTACACTCCAAACTATAAGGAATGTTCTTATAAGCATTTTTCTAAAAGAATTGCTTTAAAGTTTAATTGGTGAAAACAAAGTTTAGTTTAGGAAGATTCATTTTTTTTTACCATGGTCTTTTAAAAAATATTCTGTTAAAAATCAATTTATAGAGGTATAATTTACATATGTTAAATGTATTTTTTTTAATTTTCAATTTAATCCTCTGAAAGTGAGAGGGAATGTGATGGGAATACTGATGAGTAAAAGAATATAACCATCTCAGTATCATGGTATTGAGGAAGGTTCTTCATGCCTCAGTGACGTACTGAAACCTTACCTCCTTTTACCCTCCCCCATTTATAATATAATTGTTTTAATATCTCTCTACACTTAGAACCACAACAGGCAGTGATATAATTTTTGCTTTTGTTTCAGCTATCAAACATAATTTAGTAAACTCAAAAGAATAAAGGATTTACTCATATTTTTGCCTAACATGTTCTTAAAATAGTTTTCTTAACATGGTGTTTTCCTTTATTGTTTCCTTTCTATTTAGAAAACTTCCTTTAGCCATTCTCTTAGGGTAGGTCTGCTGGTGACAAATTTTCTTAGTTCTCCTTCATGTAAGAATCTTGATTTCCCCGTTATTCCTAAATATTTTCACTGGGTATAGGATTCTGGGTTGACAGTTCTTTTCTTTCAGCATCTGAAAAATATTACACCATTTCCTTCTGGCCTCCATGGTGCCTGATGATAAAACTAATGTTATTTGAATTGTTTTCGCCATATGGGTCAAGTGTGTGTGTTTTTTCTGGCTGGTTTCAAGATTTTTTTTCTTGGTTTCAGAAGTTTAATTATGATGTGTCTTTCTTTGAATTACCCTCAGCTTCTTGAATCTGTAAGTTTATGTCTTTGCCAAATTTGGGAAGTTTTTGACTATTTTTTTTCCCCAGTACTTTTCAGTTCTGCCATTTTTCTCCTCCCTTTCCAGGACTCCAATAACATAAATATTAGATCTTCTACTATAGCTTCACAGGTCTGATGGAATTGTTTCAGTTGACTCATGGAATTCCAACATAAAGCACATAGGAGATTTTTTTTTTCCATTCTAGATTACACCTAGAAGATTTAGAAGTGACTTTTTATGTAATAATAAATCTTAATGACAACATGTTGTGGTTAGACATTTAACATGTGGTAGACTATTAGATATGATACCTATGCATATAACCTTTGACTTTGTACAAGTTGAGAAATGCCAGAAATGACACGGAAGTGGCAAGATTCTTTTCAGTTTTGCAGAAACCAAAGCCAAATCTGAAAAACAGATTTTAGTGAGATACCATGCTAAAAGCCTTACATTGAGCTACCTGGTTGTACATAGGAGTTTTACTATTACAAAACCATAAAAGCAACATTTTTATGGTATTAGCTAGTGTCCTCTAGTGCCTTACTTGCAACAGTACCACTGCAAAAATTTCCCCACTTGTGCAAGAATTAGACAGTGTGACAATGACAGAATTAAGTGAGAATTCATATCAAATAATTTTAAACAGGAAACATTTATTGGACACCTACTGTGCTGATATTTTAAAATTTCATTTTAAATATGTATTAAGAATCAGCCCAGCTGGTGTGGCTCAATGGATTGAGTATTGTCCCAGGGACTGAGAGGTCCAGATTCAATTCCCAGTCAGGGCACATGCCCAGGTTGCAGGCTCCATTCTCCGTAGGGATCATGCAGGAGGCAACCAATCGATGTATCTCTGTCACATTGATGTTTCTCTCTCTCTCTCTCTCTCTTCCTCTCTCTAAAAAAAAGTCAATGAAAACATACTTTAAAAAATATTTTTTTTAATACATATTGAGAATCAATGCAGCCCTGGCCGGTTTTGCTCAGTGGTTAGAGCATTGGCCTGCCGTCCAGAGAGACCTGGGTTCGGTTCCCGCTAAGGGCACGTACCTCGGTTGCAGTTTGTCCCCGGCCCCGGTTGAGGTCGTGTGAGTGGCAGCCAGTCTATGTGTCTCTCTCACATCGATGTTTCTCTTTCTCCTTCCCTCTCTCCCTCTCGCTCTATCTGAAGATGAATGCAAAAGTGTCCTCAGGTGAGGATTGAAAAAAAAAAGAATCAATGCAGTTGTATACTTTAAAAGACTGAATTTTGCCCTGGCCAGTTTGGCTCAGCGGTTGGAGCGTCGGCCTGTGGACCAGAGAGTCCCAGGTTCAGTTCCCGCTAGGGGCATGTACCAAAAAAAAAAAAAAAAAGAAATGAGATAAAAGACTGAATTTTATGGTATTTGAATTAGATCTAATAAAGATGTTATTTTTAAGAGTATACATAGTTTATTTTCTCTTTTTGAGAAATCCCTCATTGAATTTAAGAATATAAACCTAACTTCAAATATCAAGGTTTCTTTATTCATTTCATGCTGTTTACATTTTGGAAGTATGTTGATTCTAAGACAATAACTTAAAAAGATAGATATACCATTAATAAAATTGATCTGTACAGTTTGTCATGTCATGATATTTGAAAATGCTGTATTGGCAATATGTTCAATAGCAATCTTCCTTTTATTTTTCTTCCTTAGTCATGTTGGAGGCTGCTGCAGAGAACATTTTACAGCAGGACTTTTGCCATGCTATCAAAGTGGGAGTAAAATATACACAACAAATAATTCAGGGTATCCAGCAGTTGGTAAAAGAAATTGGTGTTACCAAGAGGACACCTCAGAAGTTATTTATCCCTTCGCCAGAGATTGTGAAGCATACTCACAAGTAAGAACATCTGTTCAAAACAAACTGTGAAAGCCCTGACCGGGTGGCTCAATTGGTTGGAGCATCCTCCCGAACACTAGAGTTTTGGGTTTGATTCCTTCAGGGCACATACCTAGGTTTCGGGTTCGATCCCTGTTCAGGGTGTGTATGAGAGACAACTGATTGATGTTTCTTTCTTATATCGATGTTTCTCTCTTTCACTCTCAAAATCAATCCTTAGGTGAGGATTAAAAAAAAGAAAGGAAGGAAGAAACTGAAATTATCATCATATTTAATTTCCTCTCAGAAAAATACTTCACATGAAAGCACCCTTCTGTTTTAAGAGTCATTGCCACAAACACCAGTCTAATGCTTTAAAAAGGATAGACCCACATACCTCTTCAGTGGCCTAAGTTTGAATTTCAAATGAAAAGGGGAGTGAGTTTATTGGTCAAGATTCAGATAATTCACGTATCTCTCTATGTCAAGGAAAAAGAGAATAAGGCATAAGAGTAAGTAAACTGTGATGGTTCTCAAAAAGAAATCATGTATAACCACCACTCTGTGGCCAGTACTTAGAACAATGCATGCACATAGGCAGGCACTCAGTAAATATGAATGAATCACCAGAAAATTATTTCATTTATTTAAAGTAAATTGAAAAAGTTAATATTTCCCTTAGTATCAGTCAGATTAGAGTTGTGTAAACTGTCCCAACAAAAGAGTTGTCTAAAATAACAGCCAGAATGGATAGAGGAGGAAAAAGCGAAAGGTTAAAAAAGAGTGTAAGAAAAATCTAATGTGAAATAAACTGAACAATTAAGAATACAGAGTGTAATACCATGTGTGAGTGATTCCCCTGAGAGGTAAAGATAAAGAAATTTGTGTTCTAGCCCTGGCCGGTTTGGCTCAGTGGTTAGAGCGTCGGCCCAGGGACCAGAGAGTCCCGGGTTCGGTTCCCACTAAGGGCACATATCTTGGTTGCAGTTTGTCCCCGGCCCCGGATGGGGTCGTGTGGGTGGCAGCCACTCGATGTGTCTCTCTCACATCGATGTTTCTCTCTCTCTCTCTTCCTTTCTCTCTCCCTCCCACTCTCTCTGAAGAAAAACAAAAACAAAAAAACAAAAAGAAATTTGTGTTCTATATTGTATTATAAGTAGCAAAAAGATTAGCAAAATTAAAGAGCAATAAACACATTTTTTAATTCTTTATGAAATGTTTCAATATTTTAGCTTACTAAATATTTCAGTTTTGTAATAGACACTGCCTTGTGTTTCCAAATATGCTGATGTTTATCTTGTCTTAAAATAGACTCGCCATGGAAAGACTGTATGCAATTTTTACAGATTATGAACATGATAAAGTAGGTATACCTGGACTTTGTCTTATATAATTGTTCTGGGAATTCTTTTTTGCCATAACTCACATAAATTATATATGAATGTCATTCCTATTTTTAGGAAAAATCTCTAAACAGAAAGCTAAATAAAAGCCTAACTATTAGCTTCCCCGTTCTCCTTTTGTTGGTTAATACAAGTTTTACGAACATGTGTAAATGTATTTGAATGAATTCATAATATTTCTTATAGATCAATAACCAGTTCTAATCTCTTCAAGAATATTACCATTAGAGAAATCTGAGTACTGTTACAATGTGTTAATTGTAAAATAATTTTAAAATAGAAATGTTGAAGGTTGCTATGTATATGTAAGAACTGAACCTCATCTTTCGTTTAGATTTCCAGAGATGAAGCTGTTAACAAGATTAGATTAGATACAGAGGAACAACTAAAAGGTATGTTTTTACATTTAAAAATGTATTTAAAGGAATAGATTTTTAAATTTTAGATGTGAAACCTTGAAGAAATCAGTTATTCTTATTGCTCCTTAGTTTTATCTTCAGGAAATGTGTGATAATGATACATCCCAGGGTTACTGTTAAATTAAATCCTATGAATGTAGTCAGCACTGCACCTGACACCGTGGGCACCAGTAAATGTTTGATGTGAAATATTCCTGATCTTTCCTGGATCAGACTCATACTCTAAAATGGGTATCCTTGTATCCTATCAAGGATACCTGAAAACCTGGAAAATGTTCTTTAAAATACTTGAGTTCTTGTCCTGCTGGTGTGGCTCAGTGGTCGAGCATCGACCCATGCACCAAGGGTCGCTGGGTTCGATTTCCGGTCAGGACACATGCCCAGGCTGTGGGCCCGATCCCCATGCAGGAGGCGACCGGTCGATGTTCTCTCTCATCAATATTTCTATCTCTCTCTCCCTCTTACTTCCTCTCTCTCTAAAATCAATAAAGAAAAAAAAAATAAAAATAAAAAATACTTGAGTTCTTAATCTGTGAAACTGTAATACTAACAACATCTGGTTTATGAGGATTAAATGAGTGAGTAATTTACATCTGTGCCTGGCATATAGCAAAAGTTCATTAAATGTTAACTGATGCTGTTGTTATTAATATGTGGAATTGTGAAATTTAGATTTTAGAGAATTTAGCTCTCTAAAAATTATTTAGCAAAGGATTTTATTGTATAATATCAATCACACAAACTGAATATGTACCAAATAAGACATATAGTTTTCTGCTAATAATCAAATGACCTCTCACCTAGTTATCTTATTTTAAGATAAAATTCTGCTGTTAGCACTGATATTAAGGCCATTTCCCATTGAGAAAGTTAGGTCCTTTCCCACTGAGAAAGTCTTCTCACTATATTTCATCCTATTAAGAATGAGAAGTTAGCCCTGGCCAGTTTCGCTCAGCGGTTAGAGTGTCAACCCACCAAAGTCTTGGGTTCGATTCCGGTCAAGGGCACGTACCTCGGTTGCGGTTCGGTCCCGGCCCTGGTCAGGGTCGTGTGGGAGGCAACCACTCGATGTGTCTCTCTCACATCAGTGTTTTTCTCTCTCTCTCTCCCACTCCCACTCTGTCTGAAAGTAGATGGAGGAATATCCTTGGGTGAGGATTTAAAAAAAAAAAAAAAAAAGAATGAGCAGTTTTATAATACCTGTTGCCTTATTTAAAAAGAAAAGTGATTTTGTGTTTGTATTATATATAGTAGAATGACTCTCCGGGTTCACAGGATATTTTATATGCTTTGTTAGTAATTATTTTCCTCTCCAAGTGCAAACCAGTTAAAGCATAGAAGTTTATATTAAAGTGTAATATTTAAAATTATTCTTGCCTGACAAATATACAATACTTAATATATACCTCTTTCTGTGGCCATCTGTTATGTTCTGGTTACTTTATATTTAATAAATCAAATAGTTGACAGAACAGTGCTTAACACTTGACATGGATCAACTGATAAGGTAAAGTAGCTTAATATTTAAAAGCATATGCTTAGCCCTGGCCAGATAGCTCAGTTGGTTAGAGTATCATCCTGCTAAGCCAAAATTGTGGGTTCCATACCCAGTCAGGGCACATACAAGAATCAACCAATGGCCCTGGCTGGTTTGGCTCAGCGGTTAGGTCGTCGGCCCACTGACCAAAGAATCGCGGGTTCGATTCCAGTCAAGGGCATGTACCTCGGTTGCAGTTCGTCCCCAGCCCTGGCCGGGGTCATGCGGGAGGCAACTAGTCGATGTGTCCCTCTCACGTTGATGTTTCTCTCTCTTTCTCTCCCTCCCTCCCTCCCACTCTATCTGAAGATAAATAGAAAAATATCCTCGGGTGAGGATTAAAAAAAAAAAAAAGAATCAACCAATGAAAGCATAAATAAGTGGAACAACAAATCGACATTTCTCTCTCACTTTCCCTTCTTCTAAGATAAATGAATAAAAATTTCTAAAAAATAAAAGTATAGGCCTAGACAGACAGAGCTATATTCAGATCACAGCTGTGTCTGTTAACTACCTATGTTATCCCAGGAAATTTACTCTATCTCTTTAGACCCTGTTTTTTCCTTCTGTAGAATGGGGATAATAATAGAATTTACTTCATAAGTTGTTATAAAGATTAGAGACGTTTAAAAAAAATGCACATAAAGTACCAGGGTCATGAAAGAACTTGATAAATGTTAGGGTTTTTTAAATAAAAAGAAAATTATTCCTCTATTTGCAGACTAAGATAAAAGTTCCTCAGGTAAAACAATGAAGGTGACTGCTCTTAAAAGTGTCAGACTTTTTTTCATAATATAATTGGCTGGATTTGTCAGGTAACATAAAGCAATAGAGAGCTGATTTCAAAGCATTGTTCTGGTACAAAGCAAACTAAGTACCCAGTAACAGTACATCTGAGGTATAACACTGTGTGTCTTCTACTTGAGAACGTTTGATTTATCTACTTTGTTTACTGGAGAACTAAATGTTCAGAGTTAACTCCCTTGTTTTACTTCCATAGTTGATTGATTTGATACTGTGAACTTAAGAGAAATCCTATCTTCAAAAAAGAACACTTTTTTTGTCTTTCTTCTATAGAAAAATTTCCAGAGGTGGATTCATATGAAATAATAGAATCTTTCAATGTTGTTGCAAAGGAGGTTTTTAGAAGTATTATTTTGAATGAATACAAAAGGTAAACATACCCCTTTTTGGTGGAATTGAAGTTTGTGCTGTCTCTGCAAGTTGCCTTGAAAGTGGCAACTTTCTCAAAGCAAGGAGCTATTTTTTTAAGTGAACAGGAAAAATTTATCATATTTATTTATCATATAAATCTTTGATAATTTATTATCAAAGATTTATCATATCATATAAATGGGTACCTGTTGAAGAGTGTGAATTTTTTGGATGTGTTTGACTGTCTCTCTATGGGCCTTGTGTATGGAGAAGTGCTTTACAGCCCTGACTGCATGTAAGAATTACTTGCAGAGCTTTTTAACAATACAGGTGTATGTGTCACAATCCCCAAGATTCTGATTCAGTGGGTCTTAGGGTGGGGTCCGAGTAAAGTTCTTAAGGTTTTATAGATGATTATGATATGCAGCTGGGGTTGAGATCTTCCTGGTAGGGATAAAATAATAATATATTATTTTTCTGACTTCCAACACTGTTTTATATACTTGTTTCCTTTATTACTGTAGGTGTGATGGTCGAGATTTGACTTCACTTAGAAATATAAATTGTGAGGTAGATATGTTTAAAATTCTTCATGGATCAGCATTATTTCAAAGGGGACAAACACAGGTAATATATGTAAAAATCTACAATTTGCTGATTCGGGATTGCTTAATTCAATCTAAAAGAAGTACATTGTGTAGACGCTATAGGTTATTATATGGAAAATATTAACCAGGTTAATATTTGATTTTTTTTAAATATTTTTAAAAGCTATTTTGAGGTACACAGAATTGAGTCGCTCATATTCCTTAGTTTATCGGATATTGTGATTGTTGCTCTATTTAAGACCCTCAGTTTGTTTTCTCCATTTATTCTGTACCTCAGTCCTGTTCTTTTCTCTTACATAGCCACCCATTCTTTTGTATTTAACACCTACGTGTATCTGTTGTTTTATGTATATATTATGCTTTATACCTCCTCCTTTTCTTTTATTAATCTCTACTTTAACTTTGCCAATCTAATGGGTACAAAGTAATATGTCATTGTTTTCATTTGTATTGCCCTAATTATGAGTGAGGTATCTTTATATAATAGCCAGTCAATATGGTTACTGTGTAAACCATACCCTGGGGGGCTGCACACCTCTTGGATCCTATTTTCACATAAATAGTGTCCCTGGAGCTGTATGCAAAGTGGTAAGCACTGTTCAGGTTTGCTCTTGTGTGACTTATCTGTTCATATTCTTTAACCAATTTTTTTCTTTTTTTAGTATGGTGTACTGTCTTTTTCTGCTGTTTTTCCGTGATTTCTTATGTGTTTAAAATACTGCTCCTTTTCAGTAACCAGAATTTGCATGTATTATCTCCCTCTTTCTTATAAACCTTTTAACTTTGCTTGTGGTAGCCTACTATGTGTCTACAGTGAACCTGAAATCTTTAGATGTGGTTAATCCTTCTCTGTTTAACTTTTGTGGTTTGTGTTTTTAAAGTCTTATTTAGGAAATCCTTACCCCAAAGTCTTAAAAATATGCCCTTGATTTTTTTCTTATTAACATTCTAGTTTTAGCTATCATATTTAGACCATTAATCTCTCTTGGATAGATTCCACCTACACACTGTATGAGGTGGAAACCTCCAGAGTGAGCCAATTTATAATACTGTTTATTAGTAATTAATTTTTTCCCATTGATTTGCATTGTCACCTATATTCAAAGTTTACAAATACATTTTGTAATATATTCTCCTCCATCATTCTGTGAATTTCCTGAGCCATTGTCAGCTGTTTTAATAATTATGGTTTTGAAGTATGTCCTAATATATGAAAAGCAAATCCTCTTTTTTTATTCTCTCCTCTCCCCTGATTATTGTCTTAGGTATTGTGTTACATTTGTTCTTTCATTCAAATTTTACTATTATATCAAGTTCTGAAAAAAATCGAGGTTTTAGCCCTGGCCAGTTTGGCTCAGTGGTTAGAGCGTCGGCCTGCGGTCCAGAGAGATCCGGGTTCGGTTCCCGCTAAGGGCATGTACATCGGTTGCGGTTTGTCCCCAGCCCTGGTTGGGTCATGCGGGAGGCAGCCACTCGATCTGTCCCTTTCACGTCTATGTTTCTCTCTCTCTCCCTCCCACTCTATCTGAACAAAAAATGGAAAAATGTCCTCGGGTGAGGATAAAAAAAAAAAAAAAAAAATTGATGTTTTAAATTGGTATTTCACTGAATTTAGGAATTCACTTGAGAAATGATATTTTTTACAATTTAAATCACAGTCTTTACAATGAATATAGTCTATCTCACATTTGATTCAGGTTGTTGATGCTTTTTAATAAAGTTTTTTAAATAACTCCATTAAGATTTTATACATACTTTGTTAGCCATTCTGACAATCTCTGCCTTGCCTTTTAATTGGAGTGTTTAGTCCATTAATATTCAATTTAATTACTGATTTGATTGAACTTAGGTCTGTCATTTTATTATTAGTTTTTGTTTGGCGCCTCTTATTGTTTTCCTGTTTTTTCTGCCTTCTTTTTGGATTAATTGAATATTTTCTTAGAATTCCATTTTGTCTGTTTGCTTTTTAGCTATACCTCTACATTTTTCTGTGGTTACCATAGAGAATACAGTATACATCTTTAACTTTTCAGTCTTTCTAGAGTTAATTTGTACCACTTCACATAAAATGAGGAAAGTTTGCAACCATTTAGGTCCATTTATCCCTCCTTCCATTCTTTATACAGTGGTTGTCTTATGAGTTATATCTACATGTGTTATAAACTCCACAAGGCTATGTTATAACTTTTATTTCAAACAGTCATATGTATTTTAAAGAAGGTAAGGTGGAAAGAATTTTTTTTTTTTACATTGACCCACATATTTACCATTTCTGATGCTTTTTATTTCTCCCTGAAGATCCATGTTTCCAACTAGTATTATTTCCCTTCAATCTGACAAGACTTCCTTTAGTATTGTCCAGTGGGTCTTCTGACAACAAAGTCTTGCTTTTCATTTATCTGAAATGTCTTTTATTTTGCCTTTAAGCACAAAAATATCTTTTTGCTGGATATAGATTCTGGGTTGATGCTATTTTTTTTTAGCAAGTAAAAATGTTCTACTATTTCTTTTTCTCCATTTTTACATCTGATGAAAAGTCGGGACTCATTCAGATCATTGTTCCTTGTATGTTACTGTTTTCTTCTGGGTGATTTCAGGACATTGTCTTTGGTTTTCAGCAAGCGTGACTGTGAAAAGTGTGGTTTTCTTTGTATCTATCCTGCTAAGAGTTTTCTGAGCTTGTCTTTCGTTTAACTTGAGAAGTTTCAGCCATAACGTCTTCAAATATTTTTTTTACCTCATTCTTTCTTTTCTCTCCTTCTGGGATTGCAAGTGCATCTGTTAGTCCTCTTGCTATTGTTCCACAGGTCCCTGAGACTATGTTCTCCTCCCACCCCTCCTATTCTTTAGATTGGGCAATTTCTATTAATCTGTCTTCATGTTCACTGATTCTTGTCATCTCCATTCATTATAAGATAATATATTTTTCAATTCTAGAATTTCCATTTGGGTTCTTTTTTATGTCCTTAAGTATAATAGCTATTGAAAGTTCTTGTCTGTTAATCTAACATCTGAATTAGTTCAGGGTCAATCTCTATTCATTGTCTTTTTCTCTTGAGAATGGGCCCCATTTCCTGTTTTCTTGTAGGTTGTATCCTGAATGTTTTGAATGATATATTGTAGAGTCTCTGGATTGTGTTAGGTCCCTTCAAAGAAGATTACTTTTTTTAAAAAAAGGAATTTTATTGGCTGAGGCTTTCTTTATGGTCAAGTTTTATGAATATTCCCATCCTCTTCCCTTAGCACTTCTAGTACAGTGTTTTACATATGTAGTCATATGATGTTATTAGACCTTTGGATTATTGATGATTATTGTATTAAGTACCATGTATAGATTTGTACAGATTATACTTATCCCATTTCTTTAAGAGCTAATTGGGTTCTTCAAATATTTCTCATTTTCATCTTTGTTGTTAGTAAATTAAAGCCTGACACTTTTTGTTTCTTCTTTAGGTGTTTTGTACTGTTACATTTGATTCATTAGAATCCAGTATTAAGTCGGACCGAATTATAACAGCTATAAAGTAAGTTGTGTTTTTTGGTTATGATGTTTCAGTGTATAATTGAAACTCTATTATTATTATTATTATTATTATTATTATTATTATTATTTACTGTTATTATTCATTATTACTTTTAAAAAGTTGTACCTCTATACTTCTTTTTTCTGTTTACATGATAGTAATTTTGAGGGATTTTTTTAAGATTGTCTTTTAACTCATTGATTGGAACAAATATTGGTAAAGAATTTAATTCTTTAGTACAGGTACATTTAGTTTCTTCTCTGTCTCTAGAACCATTCCTGAGAACAGATTTCCTAGGTAATCTTGAATGGATAGATTTTTCTATTTACAAAGAAGAGAGCAAATAAATAAACGGAATCCAGTTGCTGAAATGAATCTGGAGGCTGTTACTAAATTTAAAAACCTTGTCTAATCCCAAGGCACATTTGAGTTTGTGTTCAGAAATATTTGGCTGTCCTCTGTTCCTAAAAAGTCATCAATAAAATCCTGTTGATGAATTTTATATGATAACAATCTATATTACAATCCCCATCAGCATTACTGCATCAAAGTCCTAGGGCTCACGGCCACCATAACTGTTTCTTTCCTCGGTGCCTAACAGGATTGCTTCCCTTTCCCTGGTTAAGGGTCTCAGAAGACTACAGGACTGCCTCCCTCTTCCTACTGCCCAACTGATGAAGCTAATCCCCTGTATCTTCTTGAGAGCATCGCTAATTGTTTTTCATGTATCTAATAAAATTGACAGTGAAGTTATTTGTATAAAATTGGAACGTTCATCCTAATCGTAATTCTTTGGGGGGAGCTCTTATACTTTGTATTATAAATTCTCATCTGGGCCAAAACTTGGTTGCCCTTCCCTTCTTCACTCTGACTCCTTTCTCTTCTAGGAGGCAACACAGCTTCAAACCCTGAAAAGATCTTTTTGAGTGATAGATCTTCTCATTGCTCTCAGCTATAACATTTCAGTTATTGATCTGCATTCCACATGTTGACTGGGAGAAAGATTGTAACTGAGATTTAACTGAGTTTATAACATTTAGGATTTTCCTAATAGTTATTAATGCTTAAAAATATATAACTATGGTTTTAGTATTCAAATCTGGGTATTTAAGTGCTTGATGTACTTAAAGCAAAACTGTTTTTCTAAATCTGTGTAGAATTCAATTTATAAGCCCCAGAAAAAAGACTGTCTCTGACATCCTTCCAATTCTCCTCGATTTCAGTTTCAGACCAACTCTCTGATACCCAATTGTGTGTTTAATTCCCTTAAATCTTTTTTGATTGTTTACTGAAATAAATGTGTTTGTATCTGTATGATGGTTTGAATATTATGCTTTTTGTTTGTAGTGGGATAAAAGATAAAAATTTCATGCTGCACTATGAGGTAAGGTGAATTTTTTATTATGAAAATATTTTATCTTGAAAAATTTACAGCAAAGTTGAAAGAATTTTACAGTGAATACCTGTATATCCACTACCTAGGTTCTACCATTAACATATTACTATGCTAGTTTTATCATGTATCTATTAAGGTAGATTTGGGGGCTGTTATTTTATTGCATACAGAAGGGATATAGAGAGATAAATAGTAGCTGTCCAGTCAGCAACTTCCTGTTCTGAGTCATAAATTAATGTATAGTAGACAATGTTGTTTTACTCAAGAATGCATTGTACTTATTCACATGTGTCAAACAACAGTGGGGCTTTTCAAATACCTCAACTGGCAAATTAATTACCTTCTCTCTTTAGTTCATTTATATGTTCATATTTTTACTCAGTTGATTAGTAATCAAAGAACTGAGGTATTTAATAGTAAAGTACTTTATATGAAATTATATATAATTGAGTTTGTGATTGACTTTATTCACAACAAATTGTAAAGGACCAGACATGACATATAATATTTTAATTTTAGTTTTTAAAGCATACACAGTGGGAGGCTAGTGTAAAGTAGCAAGTTACTTAACCTTTGAGTGACTGTTGTTGGCTGCCCAAAATCCCAGTATCTCAATTTTGGTGAACCCGCGATAATTAATAGAGAACATTTCATGTAATACATGCTAGAGAATATCCATAAACCTGGTGATTCTCACAGATCTGGAGTCAACCTTATAAATATCCTGTTCTGGATATACCCAGATGCTACAGAAGCACATCTTCTATAATAAGCTAAAGAGCACACAGCAATCTTTTTTAAAAGGGCACTTCTGAAAATGTAGCTCTAGCTGATATTGGGAAAAGAGGTAGGGGAGGGTATAGGACAAAAATATGGGCTATGTTGTATTATCACATTTTTCTAAATCTTTTTATTATGAAACAAAATACAGATATTGAAAACCATAAAAAAAAAAAGCATGGTTTAATGAGTTTTTATAAGGCAGACATCCATGTAACCACCACCCAAGTCAGAGAATAAAATGTTGCCAGTCACCCCAGAAGCCACTCCACATTTTTCATGCCAGTCCTAACACCCTTCTTCCCCTAAAAGTAACTACTCTCCTAAGTTTTATAGTAATCACTTCCTTGTGTTTCTAGTGTACATCCCTAGCTACTATAGGTTTAGTCTTGTCCATTTAAAATTTTTTGATATTTGTTTAAGTCTCTTTTAACCCATAAATTTCTCCATTACATTCATTCCTTTTATAATCTGTCTGTTGAAGCCCCAGAGTTCACCACAGTCTGGGTGGTGCTGCACTCATGGTACAGTTCAAGATGTTCCTCTGTCCTTCCCATCTCCTGCAAATTGACTGCTAAATCCAGAACTTGGTCAGATTCATATTCCATTACTCCTTCTTTAAAATATTTTGTTTAAAAAAATGGAATTGCAGCTTTTTATTGAAAATTTCCCAATCTTTAAAATGATCGCAACTAATTCATATCCCTTTAAGACAATGTATTAAGTCAAAGTTTGCAACCTCTATCTAAAGTAAAACCCTTACTAGAAAAGATCTGTTTCCTCAATGTAGATTTTTAAAAAATATGTATATATATTTTTTCTTATTACAAAAATATATCTTGCCCTGGCCAATGTGGCTCAGTTGGTTGGAGCGTTGTCCTGTACACCAAGGGGTCTCGGGTTTGATTCCTGGTCAGGGCACATACCTGGGATGCAGGTTCAATCCCTGGTCAGGGTACGTACAGGAAGCAACCAATCAATGTTTCTCTCTCACATTGATGTTTCTCTGTCTTGCTCCCTCTCCTGTCCTCTCTCTATAAAAAATCAATTAAAAAAAATATCCTCAGGTGAGGATTAAAAAAAATATATATATATATATATATCATTAATAATTTAAATATTACAGAAATTTATGGTATAAATTCATATAACCATCCACTTCCCACCCTGATTAACATATACACTAGACACCTACCTTTAGCAATTTGGTATATATTTTAGATATCCAGACTTTTTCTCTGTGTGTGTGTGTGTGTGTGCGTATTATATTTTAACAAAATGGGATTCTACAGTTTTGTAACTTGTTTTATTATTTTGGTAATATATCTTGGATATCTTTCCATGTCAGTTGTATATATGTATGTGGGCCTTTTTGTGTGTTTGTTTTTTTTAAGTTTCCTCCTTATGCAACAAATGAAATTGGCAAAGTCACTGGTGTAAATAGAAGAGAACTTGGGCACGGTGAGTACAAATCTTTAAACGTATATGGTATTCTTACAGAGACTTAGTACATTTTTTGCTCATTATTTTTTATTCTAATTTAGGTGCTCTTGCTGAGAAAGCTTTGTATCCTGTTATTCCCAAAGACTTTCCTTTTACTATAAGAGTCACATCTGAAGTCCTGGAGTCAAATGGTATGGCATTGAAATATATTTTTCCTAGTCAAAAAGACCAGATTCCCTGTTATATTCTTAAGTTTTCCGAGCTAATGTTACACTGTTTATTATTAACAGTACCCAAACCCACTGCAAGAGAAAATATGTTTAGTCAATCGTATACTTGTCTGAATCTCTGTTCTTATCTAACTAGATATTGTGAAAGCAATAGACAGTATTTCTCTTTATGTATCTGTCATAATAGATCCAGTTTGGGTTGTTTCTTTATTTTTACAAACCACAGAGAGGAAGAGCCAAAATAGAGTGATCCATTAGGCAGGGGACACCTGTCATTATCACAGATATAAGCAGATACCACAGAGAGGCTAGGTTAAAAGGTCAAATTAAAAATTTTAAAAATCAGTCCACAAGTCAAGGCAAGGTAGTCATTAAAGGCAGAAAGGGTACAGATTTCTCAAATATGTAGCAGACATAGATCAAGTGGTCACAGTTTTTTTTTTTAAAGCAAAGAAAGTAAGCCCAGAATTTAAATTAGAAACTTTGTTTTTTACTAGGTGTGGCTAGGCTACTGCTTATGGCCCAGTGAGAGAGCCAAAGCCCTATATCTTTAACTGCCTTCTGGTTAAGCAACAAAAGAGGCATGCTGGTTCGTCAGGGAGGATTCTTAGAATCAGAATCTCTACCATTGCTCTTTTCGATGATAGAAATTTTCAATCTCAGTGCTATCCATTGAGGGACTGAATTTACTTCAACTTAAATATAGTAGCCACATATAGCTAAATGCCTATCATATTGGACCATGCAGCTCTATAGTTCATGGTTTAGGAGTATTTGCCTTAAGTGCTTTTAAAAAGAAGGCAAGAATATTAAACTTAATATTATAATTGAATATCTGTAAGGAAATAACCAACACTAATAATTTTGTATATTTTTTAAAATCAGTATATTATAAAGCAAATATTTTTCTTTCTATAGGATCATCTTCTATGGCATCTGCATGTTGTGGAAGTTTAGCATTAATGGATGCAGGTAAAAGAATTATGTCTCAAAACTTCTAATTGCTTTATATATACTTGACTAGTATAAAATGTAAGATTTCTTTAAAATTGGGTATTAGTAAGACTTGGAGAAGTCAGATTACAGGTTATCAAACCAGACAGAAGCAAAATAGTTACAAAGTACAACTTTAACTATACAGATATCTGCTGGAATTCCTATTTTTTGGCTAAAAGCAATACAGTGAAATTATTTACTTGCCCTTGGTGACCCAGTGAGCTTTCTCACCTTCCAAAAGGTGGAGAGCTCCACAGTTGATTCCATTCACCAAAGAAGTTTGGATTAGCAAGCAGAAGTATTAGGACCTATAAGGGAAAATATTCATTCCATTCGCATAACAGTGCCACTCACAGAGTGTACACAGAATTTTAGGAAGGAAGCTGCAAGTGGTTCAATATAATCTCTGGGTCTAAAACACCAAAAGGGAAAGAGTCAGAATGTTAAGAGGCTCTGATAATTATTGCCAAATAGTCACCAATGATGCTATTTAAGAAAAACAAAAGGAACCTAAAGTCACTCAAGAGGCCACACAAGGAGTTCCCTACAAGTTTACGTATTTACAGTACAGGTATGAAAGGACAACCCAACCAAGTATGAAATATTGTGAATATATAACATTATCTAGGAAGATTAAAACTTAAGCCAAAGGAAAAGAGCTAAAAGCAATTAAAGGCACTTTTCTAGTTGTATTCGGTGGAAGGGAAACATAATCTGATATTTAAGGTAAATGGTAAAATACTATTCCTGTCTTCACCTTCATGCATTCATTCAACAAATCTTAACTGTATGCCACTTCTGTACCAAGCACTGATCTAAGCTCTTAGGACACAAAACAAAGTCCCTGTCCTTGTGGAGCATGCATTCATCAGTCTTCTAATCTCAGATTAGAAAACACAGAACAAATCCTGAAAAAGATGAACTGAACAGAGATTATAAGAAAGTTTTTAACTGTTTTAAATAAATTCAGATATTCTGATCTAGACAAAAATCCATCCTAAGTAATGACAAGAAATCAGAGACTAGGTAGTATACGAAGGACACAAAAAGTTTTTACTTGTGAAAGATAAGAAAGGTATTTTCTATAAAGTATAATCCAATAAACCTGAGAGTGACCCTTAGCAAAGACTCTTAAATGCACTATAAAAAGAATGGTTTATAAGGATTTTATAAGGGAAGAACGCTTGACAGAAAAGGAACCAAAATAAGGACTCAAAATAAGTCATGCCATAGTACACTCATTTTTTTTTTCCCAAAAATATTATAGGTTTGGAGTAAGGAGGGAGTATATCTAGAGTTCAGCATTAGCAGTTTATGATCTTTGTATAAATGATGCAGAAATTGAGACTGGATGATAGGTACACCTTTCATAAGTGGTTAAAAGATGAGCAAAGGGGATTGGTTAATCTGATCAGTCAGTAGGCGAGGGGTCTCAAGTGGAATACTTCAGGATGTGTCACCCTAAATGTTGTCATTTTCATTGTTTTTGTTCTTAAGTTGACTGAGAACACAGGCCCGCTGATAAAAAAACGATTAAGGATGGCTTAGTTGGTTGGAGCATTGTCCTGTACACCAATCGGTTTCGAGTTCAATTCCCAGTCAGGGCACATACCTAGGTTGCAGGTTCAATCCTTGGTTGGGGTACATACAGAAGGCAACCAATCGATGTTTCTCTCTCACTTCACCCTCCTTTATCTCTAAAATCAATGAACATATCCTCAGGTGAGGATTAAAAAAAAGGATGCTGATAAAAAGGAGTGGGTGACTGATATGTTAACTATTTTTGATCTCTGAAACAATCTTAACAATTTAAAAATATGGAGCCAAATATTTAAAAAAATTAAATTTGACAAAAATGAATGTTCACGTCCTGTGGCAAGTGCCAGCAAAGGGTATGCAATTCATTTCAAACATAAGTACTTATCATGCCCTATGTCATACACTGTTCTGTGCTCCAGGGATACAAATGGTACACATCTTTTTTTAAGTTTTTACAGGTGTGCCTAGCCGGTGTGGCTTAGTGGAGTGAGCATTATCCCTTGGACTGGGAGGTCCCAGTTCGATTCCTGGTCAGGGCACATGCCCGGGTTGTAGGCTCAATCTCTGGTGGGGGGGATACAGGAGGCAGCCAATAGATGTTTCACATCGATGTTTCTATCTCTCCCTTCCTGTCTCTAATAAAATCAATAAAAACATTTTAAGTTTTTACAGGTACAAAAAAACATATACAGATCAAAGAGACATTTAAAATATGTACAAAGTACAAATATGTACAATATGAATGAAGAACTAGGTTGAAGGTAATTGGTTTTATAGAGACAGCTACGTTTCATCTGTTTTTAAAGGTTGAATAGTTGTTGACCAGGCATATTAGGAGCAGGGCCTGTATTTCCTGTTAAACAGCATGTGCAAAGTTATGAAGCAATATAGTATGTTTCTGATATGTATTGTAAAGAAGTGAAGTAATGAACTGGGACCAGATTTTAAACATCATTGTTGTGTTAAGGAATTTGAACTTAAAGCCAGTATTTCCCAACTCTGTTCCATAGGATGTTGATTATTGTATACCATGAGAAAAATTATTCTGTTCTAAAGTACATAGGAACAGGGTTAAGCAGGTTTATTTATGGGGTAAATAGACCTTAATATGCTAGTGGGAATACTAAATCTCTAGGAACAGATATGTACTATTTCCCAAACTTTTTGATCATAGAATGTGTATAAAAATTTCCTGAAAGGAAGTGATGGGGGACTTGAAGGATTTCATATAGAGTGGCATGACTTGAAGCTGCCGCTGCCGCCGCCCTCCCCCCCCCCCACCCCCCGAAAAAAAGCTAGATGATATCCTTAAGGGATGCAGTAGGAGAGAATTTCAGAAGCTGGAAGGAGAGGCTAAAATCAGGGAAACCAGACAGAGAGACTGTTGGCAGGGCAAGAAATGATGTTGACTTGGACTAAAGGAGTAATAATGGATGTTTCAATATTTAGGGGAAAGGGGGAACTTTCTAATTTAGACTACACACTAATCAGATCTTTGTGACCTGATAAGATCGGAAATAAGGAAAGAAGTGTTGATTGTGACACGAGTGTCTTAGTTGCTTTCAACCAAGATAGGGAATGCAGGAGAAAAAGGATTTATTGGGGGTGATTAAATTTTATATATATATATATATATATATATATATATATATATATTTTTTTTTTTTTTTTTTTTAAGGTGCCCTGAAGATATTTAGCTGGAGATGTCCAATATGCATATGGGCTAACATCTCCAGGGCTTATTAGCAAAGAGTCAAATACGAGGGATAGATTTTTAAGTCATCATAATTATAGGTGATAGTTAAAACCATGGGCACAAGTGAGGTATGTTTGGAGAATATGAAATGAGATCCCTATCATATTCCATTATACCAAATAAGTTCCAAGTGATCAAAATTTAACCTTTTTATTTAAAAATAAATAAATAAAAATGTTACAGGGGTAAAACCTTTCTACACAAAAACCAGGAACCATGATTGCATATAACTTTTAAAATTCTGTATAGGAAAAATCCAAGTCAGCAGTCTAGAAATTATATACATACATACATATTATATATATATTCATATATATATATATATAATATATTTTTTTAATCCTCACCTGAGGATATTTTTCTATTTATCTTCAGATAGAATGGGAAGGAGAGAAAGAGAGAAACATCAAAGTGAGAGGGACACAATGGCTGCCTCCCTCACGACCCCAACCAGGGCCGGGGACGAACCGCAACCAAGGTACATGCCCTTGACCAGAATCAAACCTGCGATCCATTGGTCCACAGGCCGAGACTCTAACCGCTGAGCAAAACTGGCCAGGGCTAGAAATTATATTTAATATACTTTATTTACTTTAATATTGTACATTTATATTTAACAAAGATCTGCTGTTCATATTGAAAGAGCTCTTGTGAATCAGCAGGAGACTAACAACCAAGAAGTGGTTTAAGGGCATGAACAGGCAGTTCACAGAAAAGGAAATAATATATAAATGGTTTATAAACATGAAAAGTTCAACCTCACTCATAAAAATAAATAAAATTAAAACAATAGCTACCACTTCTACCCTTTAGATGAGCAAAGGTCAAAAGATTTGACAAAAATTAGTAAGAATGTAGACTAGCAGGTACCCTCATATATGTTACACTGGTAAAAGCATAAAATGCTACACTCTTTAGAAGGCAGTGTAACAAACTTAAATACACACACCCTTTGACTCAGTAATCCCACTTCTATTGTGTGACTTTTAAACACATATGGGAAGTACTATGCAGCCATTCAAAAGAGTAAGGTAGAACTTTGTTATGTAGCAATACCCAAGGCGTTAAGTGAAAAAAAGCAAAATGCAGAATAGTGAATGCGTTTAGTATGCTCCATGGGTAAAGAAAGAAAATAAAAGATTACACTTATATTTATACTTGTGCACAGAAATTTTCTGGGAAGGTACACAGAAGACCTAACAATGGCTTTCATGAGAGGTCCAAGCTGAAAGGGAAAAGGCACCAAGAGCAAAGGGCAAAGAAACAAAGTACTTTAATTAAGAGTTAAGTTTACTGGCCCTAGCTGGGTTAGAACATCATCCCAATATGCCAAGGTTGCAGGTTCGATCTCTGATCAGAGCACATATAAGCAGCAACCAATGAAAGCATATATAAGTGGAACAACAAACTAAAGTCTCTCTCTCTTTTTCCCTCCCTCTCCCTCTCTCTCCCTATCCCTTCTTCCTTTCTCTCTAAAATCAATCAATAAATAAAATAGTTAAGTTTACTATTGTTAGAGGGGTTAGTGCTGAGAACAGTTATTACCTGTTAGAATTGTTTTTAAGGGGCTTTTATTATATGTTTAAGAAAAAGTGAAGTAGTTAGATGACTTAATAAGATCTGTCCAGCCCTGGCTGGTGTGGCTCAGCTGGTTGGGTGTTATCCCATGCACTGAAAGGTCGCCCGTTTGATTCCCTGTCGGGCACATGCCCTGGATGGGCACTCGATCCCTGGTAGGGGGCATGCAGGAGGCAGCCAATCAATGTTTCACTCTTTGCATCGATTTTTCTGTCTCTCCTTCTCCTTTCCTCTCTCTCTCAAAAAATATCAATTAAAAAAAATTTTTTTTTTTAAAAGATCTTTCCAACTTAGTTTTGGTGACTGTCAATTTAGAATACCATCACTTACATTAAAATAAATGTCAACAGAATGATAAATATATGTGTTAGGCTGATACATATATCACACAAAAGTTCTTTCTCTCAATTATAGGGGTTCCTATTTCATCTGCTGTCGCAGGTGTGGCAATAGGATTGGTCACCAAAAACAATCCTGACAAGGATGAAATAGAAGATTATCGTTTGCTAACAGATATTCTGGCAAGTACATTCACATTTTCTGATAATCCAATAAAGATTATACATACTTTACAAGCATCCTATGCTTAGAAGAATGCTAGGGCTTAAGAAATAGAGGTCCTTGTTGTTGCCTTCCTCCTCTGTGTATTCTCCTTGGATATTATAGGATGTAAGTTAAAAATATATATTACAGCCCAGCTGGTGTGGCTCAGTGGTTGAACGTCAACCCATGCACCAAGAGGTTGCCGGTTCAATTCCCAGTCAGGGCATATGCCCAGGTTGTGGGCCTGATCCCCAGTAGGGGATGTGCAGAAGGCAGCCAGTCGATGTTCTCGCTCATCGATGTTTCTGTCTCTCTCCCTCTCTCTTCCTCTCTCTCTAAAATCAATAAAGAAAAAAATAGTTTTCTTTTTTTTTAAAGTTTCTGGCCCTGGCCGGTTTGGCTCAGTGGTTGGAGCATCGGCCCACAGACCAAAGAGTCACAGGTTCAATTCCGGCCAAGGGCACATAGCTCGGTTGCGGTTCATCCCCAGCCTGGTTGGGGTCATGCAAGAGGCAACCAGTCGATGTGTTCTCTCTCACGTCGATGTTTCTGTCTCTTTCCCTCTCTCCCACTCTATCTGAAGATAAATGGAAAAATATCCTCGGGTGAGGATAAAATACTAATATATATAAATATATATATATATAAGTATCCATAATATAGCTCACTTTAGAATGATCTTAAATTAGTCCTCTTGCATTTAGGGGGAAAACATGATCTAAAAATAGTGATTTTCCTGGTGAAATATTTGTAACTTAGAAAGTCACATATTGAAAGCAGCTGTTAATGTAGGAAATGTGTCTTTGTGTGTCATCTTAGAGCACACAGTTTACTTCTAAAGCTGTTTTTTTCAATTCTTTTATAATGACTGAGTAAATTTTGTTTTTGTTTAAAACTATATCATAATTTCTTAAACTTCTTTAAGGGAATTGAAGATTACAATGGTGACATGGATTTCAAAATAGCTGGCACTAATAAGGGAATAACTGCATTACAGGTATTTTTAAACCCATTTTGTTTCATTTTTATCATATTTAACAATGTCATAAATCAATATTTATATAATTTTTGGGCTTTTCCTTATTAGGCTGATATTAAATTACCTGGAATACCGTTAAAAATTGTAATGGAGGCCATTCAACAAGCCTCAGGTAAGCCAAGCTAGTGTGCCTCATTCTCCTTTCATCATTGTCTAATTTGTTAATGGAACTATAATTCCCAGTAGGCTTATTATAAAAAAAAAAGAAAGAGAGAGAGAGAGAGAGAGAAAGGCTTATTATAAAGTATTGCTTTAGAAAATGAAATTTCATGTTAACAACCTACATCAAGAAGTATTAAGTTATTAGGCACATAACTAACCACCAAAGTGGGACACCAGTCAAAACTCAATTTTTTACAAATTAAGTAACTCTCTAAGATAGGATTTATAGAGAAAGAAATAGGAGTAGAATTGTCAAGGTAACTGGGGTGTAAAGAGCTTTGATTATTAAGCTAAAGAAGTTTGAATTTTATGCCATAAAAACTAAGAACACTTCTATATCTGATCATATTTATTTTATATAGTTATCATTTTAAATCTCTCCTAGCGGCAAAGAAGGAGATATTACAGATTATGAACAAAATTATTTCAAAACCTCGGGCATCTAGAAAAGAAAATGGACCTGTTGTAGGTAATACATTAAAATTATTGCTGATTTCATGATAAGCTAAATATAGTATCTGAAAGTATATTACTATTTTTCAATATTTTTAACTCCATATACAAAACAAAACTATTTTAAATACTTTTATAATACTTTAAATTTGGGGAATATTCTTGATATTAGCACTTTCAGTAATTTTAGTCAAATAAATTGTTTTTCTATTTCATACTGAAATATTTTTACATGTCTAGGCCAAAAAAAATCTTAAGTGACCAGGACATGTTTTAGATTCATATATGTATTTGAATTACTTATGTTTTTATCTATACTACATTTCAGAAACAGTTCAGGTTCCATTATCAAAACGAGCAAAATTTGTTGGACCGGGTGGATATAATTTAAAAAAACTTCAGGCTGAAACAGGTAAGTGTTGTATGGAGTTTCGGTTTTTTATTTAATGCTAGGGTTTTTTATTTAATGCTAGGTCATGTAAGTTCGCCAATTCATTTCTGTTGTGTTGCTCCAAAAATGTATGTTCGCTAAATGTGAGAAAGACGAAGAGAAAAGGATATAACATAGATATGTCTTTACTGTAAGTTTTCTGTGTGCCTATTAATAAATTATCAAATGATCATCCTTAACTATATTCAAGGGTGACTTAGAATTCCTTAGTTTTTTTTGCAACGATTTAAAATCAAACATTTAGAAAAATGTTTAGTTTTTCACTTCAGAGGAGTTTTGCTTTAATTTTCTCTTACGATTACTTTTGCCATTTTTCACATAGTGTTATTCTTATTTAAGGAGTATGTGTAGGAATAGTATGCTTTAATTTGTTTTTTCTGGAAGCTACCTAGTACTTACCACCTTTGAGGTTAGTGAAGGAGTGAGAAGGAGTCACCTTAGCCAGTTAAGGTCGAGAAACTGACATCATTTCATCCCTCGTCCATCTGCTCACCATTCTAAAGGATAAGAGGGAGAAAGAAGAAAAGTTGAGGAAAGCATTCTAGTATGATCTCGACTCATAATTAAGAAAGCAAAACTAAACCCTCCAAAATTAGAATTTATATGCTTTATCCAGATTATGGGGTACAAGAAACAAGGGACATTGGCTAGCACAATGTTGGATACATAGCAGAGGTGCAGTGAGTGTTTGGTGAATAAATCCCTTCATTCTTACAACATTGATTAAACATAGCACAACCCTGCCGATACTTCCAGGTCCCTCTCCTCCACTTATTATCTACTTTTAAGACTAGTCTCCACTGGAATGAGCATGTTAACTTTAATATGTTAAATTATCTTTTTAAAAGGTGTAACCATTAGTCAGGTAGATGAAGAAACATTTTCTATATTTGCACCAATACCCAGTGCTATGCATGAAGCAAGAGACTTCATTACAGAAATCTGCAAAGATGATGTAAGTACAGATCATATATATATATTTTTTTACTTTTTGTTGTTTTCTTAATTAATTTTATGGCTTATTTTGCACTTACAGCAAGAGCAGCAATTAGAATTTGGAGCAGTATATACCGCCACAATAACTGAAATCAGGTAATATCAAGTAATATGCCATGCTGGTTTTTTAAGTAAGATTTCTATTATAATCCCGTGTTAACTTCATATATGTTGGCTTTATTTAGTTTGAAATTATGTTTAGATTATATGTCAGTTACGATAAAATCATTAATTATTTTAAGGTATAATTTCATTTTTTACACCGGTTTATAGATTTTCAGTAACATGGTTCTGTGATTATAATTATATTAATAGAGTCTTTTAACTGAATTGTTTAACCAAATATCCCATCTTTTCAATTTTCCCAGTAAACAGTTAACAAGCCCAAAATCGACTTAGTAATATTTCCTTTTTCTTTCTTTCTTTTTCCTTTTTTGGTAGTTTCTTGTTGGTTTGGTTTAAAGATAAGTACTATTTAATGCCTATGTGGTGCTTTTTTTTTTTTTTACCAGACAAAGGATTGGATTTTAAGGATCAGAAAATCCCTAAGAAAAAAAGAAATTATCAGATGTAGCATGAATGTCAAAGCAATTTGAAATGAATAATAAAAGACAGTGTGATAATTTAATACTACAGGTGAAAACTAAGAAATGGAATGGCTTAGATTACAGAACGTAACAGAAAATTTTTAATAAAATAAGTATCCCAGTTTATCTAACCCTCTTCCTTAAATCACTATGTAATAGGTTGATGATGATTCTTAAAATATTTAATGTCATTTCAAAATTTTTTGGAAAATAATATAAAGAAAAATTCAGAAAAAGAATGTATATTCTAAAAGCCATTCACTGCACATTTTTCTGTTATCTTGTCTCTGTCCTTTGATACACAAGTATTTAAATATAGGGTGTATTTTCAATTTTAAAAAAGTATCCCTTTTAGATAATCATACTTTTTATAGTTATAAAAACAAGTACTGATTCAGTATGTTGTACACCTTAAACTAATACAATGTTATGTGTCAATTATATCTCAATAAAACTGGAGAAAAAAAGAAAGAAAAAGCCCTGGCCAGTTTGGCTCAGCAGTTAGAGCCTCAGCCCGCGAACCAGAGAGTCCCTGGTTCAGTTCCCGCTAAGGGCATGTACCTCAGTTGCAGTTTGTCCCCAGCCCTGGTTGGGGTCATGCGGGTGGTGGCCAGTCGGTGTGTCTCTCTCACATTGATGTTTCTCTCTCTCTCTTCCCCCCTCTCTCCCTCCTGGGAAAAAAAACAAAAAAACATGTATTGGAGGGATTTCTTTGTTTTTTTACTTTGTTCTCTTATGAAAACATAATCACAGTTTGATTATCAGTAGATACAGAGATACTTAATGTTTTAACCAGGCCTATTTCCTTTTTTGTAGAGACACTGGAGTAATGGTTAAACTATATCCAAATATGACTGCAGTACTACTTCATAACTCACAACTTGATCAACGAAAGGTAAAAAAAAGACATTTGATTTTTAAAACTGACTTAAGCCCAGCTGGTGTGGCTCAGTGGTTGAGCATCAACCCATGCACCAAGAGGTCACTGGTTCAATTCCTGGTCAGGGCACATGCCCAGGTTGTGGGCCAGATCCCCAGTGGGGGGCATGCAGAAGGTGGCCAATTGATGTTCTCTCTCATCGATGTTTCTCTCTCTCTCTCCCTCCTTCTCTCTGTAAAAATTAAAAAAAAAAAACAATAAAGAAAAAAATTTTAATCCTTTTAAAAAATTAAAAAATAAACTGACTTAAAATAATCATGGTGAAATTTCCTGGGTTGATGAGAACTGTACACTTTGTCCACTCCTGGCCTGAAAAAAAGATAAGAGATGCTGCTGACAAAAGATTTCACATTGTTTACCACAGATATTTGTTTTTCCTTCCATGATAGAATAGAAACACTCTTGAATGTTTTGAGGTAGAATAACATCTAGAGTTAACACATAGCGGTTACCTAAATAACTATAATCCTGTTTTCCCAATTTTCTTGACCAGCCAATCATCGCAAGATAATTCTTAGGATATTTTTAAATTTATTTAATCTTTGTTATAGTTCATAGACAAAATATGAAAATATTCAAGAAAATGATGTGGGCAGAGGAATAATAGGAATGTCTGTTTTTACCATATGTTAAAATATAAAGCTATAGAGAATAAAACAGTGTATTATTATTGGCCCAGAAATAGACAATCCATAAAACAGAAAAAAAGGCCAGAACTAAACCCTAAGTTATGTACAGGGGACTAGAACATATGCTAAACATTGTATTTTCAGTCAAGGAAGAATCAAAGATTATTCCATAAATCGTATTGGTACAGCTGATTATCATAAAGGAGGATCTCTACTCTTTTAATACCAAAATCCCATCTGGATCAAGGAGCTAAAGGTTAAAAAAAAATTAAAGTGGTGAAAGAAGAAAAAGAAAATTGGAACATGGGAGGCTGTTGAGGGAGGACTAGAATGTTTGGATAATCTTGGGATGAGTAAATATTTCTCAGCATGGTATCAAAGCCAAAATGTAAGTAAATTGATAAAATTAGACCAGGTTTTTTTTTTTAATTATATGGCAAAATTACAATAAGGTTGAAAGATAAGCAATAGCTTAAAGAAAAAATGCTTGTAATATCTGTACAATACAAAGGTCTTGTACAGATCAGTAAGAAAGATGACTATCAATAGGAAAATGAGCAGAGAACATGACAAATAATTTTTTAAAGCCAACCAAAATATTTTTATTTGCAAATTTTTTACTTGCAAATAAAAAGTTACCATTTTTCATAGTTGAAAATCCCTGTGTGGGTAAGAATGTGGAGAAGAAATGGACATTCTCATACAGTATTCATAGGAATGTAAATTGGGGCAAACTTTTTGGAAAGTATTTGGTAAATGTATATGAGTACCTTTGGACCTAGGTGTTCCACATAGGTCTTTGTTCTGAGAGGATTAGAGTAGATGAATACATAATCATTGCAACAATGCAGTTTACTTTTTCTCAACTTTTTATTTTGGAAAATATAGTGAATATCCATATTCCTTTCACCTGTCTTCACCAATTATTAACCTTTACAACACTGGAATGTAAAACAAATGACCATATATAGGGGACTGGTTATACAAATTATATCATTTGAATACTCAACTGTAATGTTTCATTTATTGATATGAAAAGATGTGTCCAATATATTGAATGGAACAAGCTCAGAAAGGTCCATTTTTACAAATGCAAAACATACAATGAATAGGGAGACATTTGAAGAGATACTGATTGGCGTGTTAGTAATAGTTTATCTACAAGTAGAAGGATTTTAGATGATTTCTACTATCATCTGAATACTTCTGTATTATTTTAAAAATCTTTACAATTTTATACTCAGAAAAACCAGTAAAGCTATTTTCCACTTGGGAAAAAATGTGTACTACCGTTGAAATTAATTATGCATGACAACTAACAGATTAACATGCTTCTCTTTCAGATTCAACATCCCACTGCCTTAGGATTAGAAGTTGGCCAAGAAATACAGGTACTTATATTCAAACTTTTAGCCTGAGAATTGTAAATTGTACTTTAAGTTTCAGTTATTTGTTTCAAAAAGTAAGCTGAAAGAATCGAGTCAACATTTGTCCACTGGTTGCTTCTTGTCTGTGCCCTGATGGGAGATGCAACCTTGGCATATTGGAGGAAGCTCTAACTAACTTAGAACTACCCAGCCAGGGCAACATTTTTGATTTGTATTATTTATATGCTGTGCTTCTTTTTTAACCTTAGGGTTGCTTAAACAGACTCATTAAGGATTTAAGACAATTCTTTCCCTCAAGGAGTTTACAGTTTAGTTAGAATAATAGTCCCCTTTCAAGCTTTTAAAATTACATGAGCAGGTCATTGATGGCTGTGCAGAGTCAGTGATTTGGTGACAGGACATGAGAACCCTGATAAATGTAACTTTGTTGAAGGTCTTGAATGTCATATTTAAAGAGCTGAGACCACTTGCTTCTACACTGCTTGAGGCTACATGTTTTTGACTTTGATAAAAGCCATGTTGTTCAGTTCTAGAATTGATAACAAAATTGGCCTTTTTTTTTTTATAATCTTTTGTGAGTAGATGAAAGAATTTACTGCCAGCCTGGGTTTTTTGGGCCATACCACATTCTGTTGCAGTTATACTCAATACCCATGGTCTGAGTAACTGTGGCTTCTAATTTATTCTCAGTCTATATTCCCATTGCTCAAGTAGCCTCTAGGGAAAGATGAGAACTAAGACATAATATCTCTGTATAAGATTATTTTTAAACATAAGGGACTTAAATATTGCCACATTTCCCCCTGACTTTAATTGTCTAAGGTCAAGCTAAATATCCTCCACTGTGATAGTCCTTTGAGCAGTAGTCTGAGTGACCTAAGCGTAATACTGTATAGTTTATAGCACAGTTAGGCTCAAAAGCCGTTGTCTAGAATCATTTACCATGACTTTCACTGTTCTTCTGGTACAGGGACCTGGCCTGGAGAGAATAAGAAGGCACAGATGATTATAATTAGGCAAATAATGCCCCATCCCTTTTCCTTTTTTATAATCACTACTTAACCAAATTATATTTATTAACATATACCCTCACTTAGCACTGAGCTATGGTTTCAGTGAACAAGGAAAAACATTAATCAGTGCCTTATTTGGACCATGTAAATTTAAATCTTTTCATTTGGATGTCAATCAGTGTGCAATGACTTTAAAGTAAATTTGTTTCTTTAACACAGGTGAAATACTTTGGACGTGATCCAGCTGATGGAAGAATGAGGCTTTCTCGCAAAGTGCTGCAGTCCCCAGCTACAACTGTTGTCAAAACTCTAAATGACAGAAGCAGTATTGTAATGGGAGAATCTGTTTCACAGTCATCTTCTAATTCTTCCCCATGACACATTTTTTAAAGAGAATTAATTCTAGAGTAAAAATCTGTAGAGCAAAATTTCAGTAGTATCTTCTAATGTTGTATAGGTTTATATATACTATAAATACATTCTAATGATTTATATTAAAATGCTCATTTTACATGTGCCATTTTTTATTCAAGGGTTACCTAGCCCTGTCAGGTGGCTCATTTGCTTGGAGCATCGTCCCATATACCAAAGATTGCGGGTTCAATTCCCAGTCAAGGCACATACCCAGATTGTGGGTTCAATCCCCTGGTAGGAGCGCATACAGGAGACAACCGATGTTTCTCTTTCTCTTTTTCTTTCTCTCTCTCTCTCTCTCTCTCTCTCTCTCCCTCTCCCTCTCTCTCTCTCTCTTCCCCCCTCCACCCTTCCTCCCTCTCTAAAAAACAATAAAAACAGCCCTGGCGGGTTTGGCTCAGAGGTTAGAGCGTCAGCCCACAGACCAGAGTCGCAGGTTCAGTTCCCATCAAGGGCACGTACCTCAGTTCTGGTTCATCCCCAGCCCTGGTCCGGGCCATGTGGGAGGTAACCGCTCGATGTGTCCTTCTCACGTCCATGTTTCTCTCTCTCTCTCCCTCCCACTCTATCTGAAGATAAATAGAAAAACATTCTCGGGTGAGGATTAAAAATTAATTAATAAAAATAAAAATATATCCTCAAGTGAGGATTAAAAAAATGTTACCTATATTCCCTCATTTATATTATAAATCAAATATTTATTATTAAAAATAAACTACTTAGCCCTGGCCAGATGGCTCAGTTGGTTGTATCATCTTCCCGTACACCAGAAGGTGGCGGGTTTGATTTCCAGTCAGGACACAAACCCAGGTTTCAGATTCGATCCCCATTTGGGCCACCTGCAGGAGACAACTGATCGATGTTTCTCTCTCACATCAATGTTTCTCTTTCTCTCTCCCCCTTCCTCTCTCTAAAAACAATTTTTAAAAAAGTAAGCCATTGCCCAGTTGGTGTGGCTCAGTGGATTGAGTGTTCTCCCATGGACTGAGAGGTCCCGGTTTGATTCCCAGTCAGGGCACATGCCCAGATTACAGGCTCAGTCCCCAGTAGGGGGTGTGCAGGAGGCAGCCAGTCGATGTTTCTATCTCTTCCTTCCTCTCTCTAAAAAAATCAATAAAAACATTTTTAAAAATAAGAAAAAAATAAAAAGTATACCATTATACATACATCTTAGAAAAGATTACTAACCTTTATTTCCTGTAATTCTGAAATATCTGAAAAACTTAGAAATAATAGATCACATTTGCTACTATAATGGATCTCTTCCTACATATTTACTCTTGGTCATCTTATGGCTCACCTCTTTGCCTAATTTTAGTTGCCTACAACTATTTCACAAACTAGAACTAGCCATATTCAAAGCTAGTGCCTATTTCTGTAGTACAGTTACCAAATATAGTAAGGAGTTGAGGGAGCTAATTTGATCTGTTTTTAATGACATACTGTCTTTCAAATTGGCCACACCACCATAAACATAGTGGAGTAAATATTATAAATGGGATCCTAACTAGAATGAGGCAGTACAAAAATATTTAGGAAATATAGAAAAAGCATTTACTCATCAATTAGACTACATCATATTTTGACTGTGTATGTATGGATGTTCTTGGTCTTAAAGAAATATGTATGGGTTCTAAGATGTAACTGGAGACATAGGCAGAAACAGAACCAAAAGGGCCTTATAAGTTATATAAAGGATTTTGGCCACTAAAAGATTTTTAGTAACATATAGGGGTGAGATACAAGAGGAAAGAGGAAATGATAACTGACAACATGATCAAATTTCCAGCTTAGATCATCTAGTTGTACAGTGGAGAAGAGATTGGGGCTAGGGGTGGGACAGAACCGCCATAGTGGATTCAAAGAGCCTAGCAGGAGACTATATTGCAGTAGTTCTGGTAAGGAAATTGGTGATCTCAGAATTTCTTTATTGGAAAACAGAGCAGCAATTTTGTTGGAATTGTGTGAGATAGGAGGCTGAAAACTATTCATAAATTGTCTATTTCAAAGAATGAGGAAGAGGTATGGAGTAGGAGGATGACTGAGATTATGGGGCAGAATGCCATGCTCCCTGAGAGGCAGGCACCCCATGGTACAAACAGATCATGGTAGCTAAGAAAATGGTGCTATTGGAAATGAAGTGTATGGATCAACAGAACCTGGTGATTAGATACGGGTGGTTGTAAAGTAAAGCACTTAAAACAAAGCCTAGCATATGTCCATTTCTCAATAAATATAAGTTTAAAAAAACAAAGTGTCAAGGATGACTCCCAGGTTGCTGACTTGAATAACTTTCTATTCACTGAAATAGAAAACATAGAAGAGAACCAATCACGAAAGAAGAGGAAAAGACTGAGTTCAGTTTGGAGCATGATGAACTTAAGATACCTTTGAGCCATTTCATGTGTCCTGAATGCAATGATGAGAGATAATTTTGGTATTCACAACTAGAGGAGGGGGTACAATACTGCTGGCATTTGGTGGGTAGAAGCCAGGGATGCTGTTGAACATCCTGTAATACACAGGATGGCCTCTCAACAACAAAGAATTATCCAGCCCAAAATGTCAATGGGACCAAGGTTTAAAAAAACTTGCTCTGGGAATTTAACCTACAAATATATTGGCACACATGAAATAACTTATGTACAATCATTTATTGTTTGAAACTACAAACTATTGGAAATGACACACATATACATAAACAGGAGCTGGTTTATATACAAACTAGGGTTCATTTGTAGAACGTGTATAGTAGTCCATTATTTGTGTTTTTTTAAAAAGGGTGGTAGATGTAAATATTGTATGTAAATTCTATAAATATATCTCAATCCTTGTAGTGGAACTTTGATGACTGAAGAAAAGAACCTTCCCTAGGAAAAGCACATCATTGCAGTACTGCCCTCAGACCCAAGCAAGCGCTGGGCCATGTGCTTTATTTTATTTTTCCTTTATTGATTTTAGAGAGAGAGGAAGTGAGAGGGAGAGAGAGAAACATGGATGAGAGAGAACATCGAGTGGCCACCTCCTGCATGCCCCCCACTGGGGATCAGGCTCAAAACCTGGGCATGTGTCCTGACTGGGAATTGAACCGGCGACCTCTTGATGCATGGGTCAATGCTCAACCACTGAGCCACACCAGCCGGACTGGGCCCTGTGTTTTAGAGGGACCTGCTCAGGCTCTCTGTCCATGCTTCTCCCCACAGGGTGATACGTCCATGGAAGCAAGGATTTGTCCACCCTAAAAGCCAAGCCTGCTTCCAGGGTCTACACAGTCCTCCTCCCAAGTTCTATCCTTCTGAGGAGTGGCCAAGAGGGGGTGACTATATTCAGGAAGTGTAAACAGAGCTTGGACAAAAGGCTGGGGTATCCTATGTGTGCAATTAAGGGCTGTCAAAATGCAGGACAGAGCTGAGGTGTGAAAAGAGAAGGCAGGCAGACTAAGGGCACCGGGGGCCAAAGGGAGAATCTGGAGCTGAGGAATTCAAGAATTCTAGATTTGACTCTGGCTTCCATCCAGGTCAATATGAAAACATACAGGATGTCCAAAAAAAAAGTGTATGTACACTTTAACAGCTGATAACTCACTAATTCTCACTCCTTTTCAGGTTTAACTGATTTGAAATCATGGGTGAATCCCAACTAAGCTTTGAACAAACAAAATTTATCCACTAGACTTTTTTATGAGGATACATAAAAGATAAAGTTTACAATACAAAGCCAGCAACAGTTGAAAAATTGAGGGCAGCTATTGAAAGAGAATGCACACAAATACTGAACGAAATGATTCTTGATATTTGCTATTCCACTGCTTCTTGTTACCAGCAGTGCCTGGACCAGAACAGACATGTTTGCAAACAGGCGTTGACAAAAACAATTAAACAATATGTAGATTCTATTACATTTTGAAAATGAAATGTATTTTAATAGACACTGGCTTTATAATTATTCAAAGTGTATATACATTTTTGAGGGGACACCCTATATTTGTCCAAGTATACCAAAGGTTGGAGAAAATGTATTTTAACAGTTTGTTAGCTTGATTTAAAACTTACAAATATTCAGACTTACGGTATACGGTGTTCCACTTGTATGCTTGTCTTGGCCTTGAAAATGTCCATCTCTACAAATGTTAGATGGGCCTGCTGCAGTAGAATAGGTGAGAGTGAATCCCTCTGACCTAGTGGAAGAAAAAAAAAAAAGGCAGAATTTGTGCCTGAGGGTCTAGCAAGAGGCAGAGTCCTAGGGGTTTAATCTGCTCCCTTATTTCTCTAAATCACCAGACCTCAAGGGCTATACCAGAAATGAGATTCTGAAGAGAAGATGGGAAAGTTGTTTTGGAACATTAGTCAGACCATTTCACTCCTTAGTTTAAAACTCTCCAATGGATTTGCAACTCATCCAAAGTAAAATGCAAGGCCCTTAAAAATACCCCGTCCCACTCCCAACCTTATTTCTCACCATTTTTCCCCTTTCTTGCCCTTCAGTCACACTGATTTTCTTGCTATCCCACTCATTCACTCCGAATGCAACAGCCTTAAGGCCTCTGTACTTGCTTCCCAGTTCCTGGCTCTCTCTTGCCCTGGGGAAATGCTTGGCTGATTGCCTCCCTCAAAGAGGACTTCCTAAATGAACACCATTACCCATCCCAAATTCACTCTCTAACCTTTTGCTACTCTATTTTTGATCATAATGTTTATCAGCACCTGGTTGGTTTGTCTTCCTACACTAGAATGTAATCTCCATAAGAAGAGGGACTTTTCCTATTTTATTCACTGTTTAGACCAATGTCTAGTGTATAGTATATGCTCAAAAAATATTTGTTGAATGACTGAATAAATTCAGAAAATGACTCATATTATTTCACAATTTTCTCCAGAGTTAGATTTTTTGTAGTGTATTAACCTCTTAACACATACTGTTAACATGACTTCTGCACAGTTCTCATTCCTTTAACTTACCTATAATTTATATAACTTATGTTAGGCCAGTAACACATTATCACTTTGTTTACCCTCTCCCATCAGCTTTGAACACCTTTGCAAGCTAAATTTCCATTCAGGGATCCTCCAACATCAGGCTTAAAATTATTTGTGTGAAGCTTGCTCTAACCCCAGATAGAAATGTTATTTTCTCTGGGCTCAAAATGTATTTTTTCCATGTCAATCATAGCAATTATGGGTTCTATTGTTATGCATAACTTCTTAATTCAAGCACATTTTTCTGAGGTCCTCTTTAAAATAAAAATAAAAAACCCTATGTATCCAGATTTTGACATTAGAATTTATTTTTTTTATCAGGCGCCTGCTCTGTGTAAAACATTGTCTCTCGTTTAAAGGTACCGCCTAAAGGTGTGCACCCAAGGGCTGGTCAAAACAAAAGCACGTTTTGACAAGACCTTTAATGACTACAATTCCCAAGATGCCCTGCAGGGTCAACATGTGCATCTCGCCCGATTTTCACCTTTCAAACTAATGGATTGTAAATAACTGGCGGCTGAACAGGCTGAGACTGGTTTAAAGAAAGAATTAAAGGATTCTACCAAGAAAGAACGGAGATTAAAATAAACGGCTGCCCAGTGCATTCCTTGTATCCACCACGCAATGTTTGACAACGAACGTGAACGCCGAGAGAACCCGTTCGCTTATTCAGTGCAAAACACCTCCCGATAGATAACACAAGATGTGCCCACAAGAGAAACTCAAAAGTATCAAAACAGTGCTCTTGGATGTGTTAGAAAGGTAGCTCCCAACCAGTTCCCTAAACTTATCTGAAGACTTATCTTCCGAGGTTACAACCACGACAAGGGCACCGTTTTTTCATGAAGCGGAAAGTGTACTTTTCAATGGTCAGCTACCGAAAACCTAACGGTGAAACGCTTTGGCGGGAAATAGGAAATCGTCAACACACTTTTTTGTTGTTGTTGTTCGACGTTATAATCATCAGGAGATCCAGAGAACACTTCCTGAGGAGATCCTTAACTGTAACAGACTCCAAAAACAAGTTTTAGTAGTTTTAGGGAAGCCTTAAAAGATTCAAAGTCCCTATGTCTCCACAGAAAGAGGTTCCACTACGGAATGCGAGCACATCTCCTTTTCCGCTCAGGGTTAGTCCAGTCCAAGAATGCGTACCTCCCAGGTTTTGCTTTTCCTCGGAGCCTGGTCGAACGACTCCTCGTCAAACACAGGCTGCTGCCAGCAACCAGACGAAATGGGATCCACAATTCAATTCTCCCTGCCTACTCAGAAAGATCTCGCGTCACCAGCGGGGGCGGGGAGATCGCGAGAACCACCAACTCAGCCGAGATCCCGCGCCAGCAGGCGTGGCCAAGAGAGGAAGAACTCGCATTTAGGCCCTCCCACCTTAGTTCAGCACTCCGCCTCGCGAGAACGCCGAGTACTGCTGGCCCTGGAAGCGCAAGCAGCAGCTGAGGTGCCGTGCGTCGGCCTCGTCGGCCGCCGTAGCCCCTGCTAGGACAGCCCGTGCGAGCCGGCTGGAGGAGGAAGAGAAAGGCAGAGAGAATCGGGTTACAAGATGGCGGATGTGTAGTAGTTACCGCGGCGGCGGGAGAGCGAGCGAGCTCTGGGGGGCAAAGGGAGGGGAGGGTGGGTGTGAGTGGGGGTAAAGTGAGAGGTAACCGGGACTCCGGCCGGAGAGGTCTCGATGGTTCTTGTTGCCCCTTTTCGCGGCTGAACCTTGGGAGCCATGGTGAACTTGGGCCTCTCCGGAGCCGCCGCCGCCGCCGCCGCCGCTGCCGCCGCCGCCGCTACCGTCTCTCAAGAGTGAGGGGCGCGGACGAGGTGAACGTGGAGGCGGCGTCTGGAGCGGTGGGGACAGCAGCCACGATGTCGGATACGCGGCGGCGAGTGAAGGTCTATACCCTGAATGAAGACCGGCAGTGGGACGACCGAGGCACCGGGCACGTCTCTTCCACTTATGTGGAGGAGCTCAAGGGGATGTCGCTGCTGGTTCGGGCGGAGTCCGACGGTAAGGTTATTGGAACGGTAGGCTAGAGTGTAAGCGTCCAGGTGGGCACAGCCTGGGTTTAGGCCGTAGTCGCGGTACTGGGACTACCCCTCTTGATACGGCGCGTCGGTTTTGTTCCTGCACTTCTGTACGGTAAACACAAACTACTTGGCCCGGATTTACCCTCAGTCAGACGCCTAGTCTGTCCCCCCGCCTCCTATCCCTGGTAAGGATTTGACCCCTTCCTCTCCAGTCTCTTTTCTTTTGAAGAGGGGAAGAGTGAGAGAGAAGGGAGGAAGCTAATGAGAGACAAGGTATTGATCTCGACTCGTTCCAAGGAGCCGGTCCTCCCTCCTCTTTTTGTTTTATCTGTTGTATGTCTGGTACAAAAGGTTTAGTGAAAGTTTTCTTCCTGGGTCTTTTTTTTTTTTTTTGTAACCTATTTTACCAACGAGCCCCAGTTGCCACTATCGACAGGTGCTGGGGAAAACCAAAAGGCACCTTTTAAAGCCTGGGGTTATTATAGACTGTTGCCACGGTACACGCACGCACAAGCACATAAACCTTAAGGCTGGGACCCCTCCAGGCTGCCTTTGTAGGTGTGCTGTGGATTATTTAAAACCTAAACAAGTTAGGACACCAGAGCAGATAGCAAACTTGTATTCGTTGATTTACTGTACGAGTCATATGAGAAGTATTTTTAAATCATGAAATATAGAGCCGTAATTAAAACACCTTTCTCGTTGTAACCTGAAACTATCTGCAGATAATAGAAAAATAACAATCTTAGATTTATTCTTGATGTATTTTGTACTCCTGTACTTTTCCTCTTTTTTAAATAGTCATGGACGTTTACTTCTACATCCAGTGTTCTTTTGTTCTTAAGGAGAAAAGGATAAATGCAGTTCTGTAATTTGTGTACTTAGATCCTTATTGTGATCCTTTGTAATCTGTTTTGTTTGTTCACCTGGAAATTCAATAAAATAACTGTTAAAAAGAGTTTGGCTTCAAGTGGTCATTTAGACCTTAAAATCTCATTTCAATAAAACTTTAATAGTCATCAAGTCTCCTTATATTCTTGGTCTGAATGTTTGTCTTAGCTGGGTTTTTTTCTTTCCTTTAAGGGTTTCTGGGGATAGGATGGTATGTTCTAAATTAAATATGAAGTTCAGATCTGGAGAAAAAAATGTGAATTAGAGTACATTTGATTACTTCAGATGTCTAGCTGAGTGAAGAGAACACGAAATTTTTTTTTTAATGCGGACTCTAATTTTTTATTCAGGTTTTTATAAATTGAAACTTACAGGTATTATTTTTTATCTTTCAGGATCACTACTCTTGGAATCAAAGATAAATCCAAACACTGCATATCAGAAACAACAGGCAAGTAGTTGTTTATCTTTAATTTGAAAGACCTCATCTGTGATCAAGGAAGTATTAATCTGACAAAGATGGGAAAGCTTTCCTGACAAGAAAAAACATGTTTGGTAAACAAAGTAACAAACCATATATATTTCCCTTGCAGGTTAAAAGTTTCAAACTGAAAAGTGAAAGTTTATGTACTGGCAGTAATTTATTATTTTTGAATTGAGCCACTGTTAGTTTACAATATTAAAATACAATGTGTTCATTAGTCTTATTTAACTTACAGTTAGGCAGATCTCTGCTATACCCTGTACATTAAGCCTTTTATTCTCAACCACATTTAAAGGAAATGGCATACAAGAAAATTCAACGGGGTACTCTTTAAAGCAAGGAAAGCCAGTTTGTGGTATGAAATTAGATCCTTGACTCAAGCAAAGGTAGAGTTTTGGAGTAGAAGTATTTAAATCCTGTTCTTTAATTGCTGTGTATTTTTAATATAGTAATTAGAGATATTTGGCAAAAGTGTAAATTGTCAATTATGTAATGTTTTCTGTTAATATTTATTGTTTTATTTGGGTAAAGAAAACCTGTGTTGTGTTTTAGTGTACTAAATGATCAAATCTGGAAATGGCAGCAATGATTCAATTTTTTCTTTATTCTGTGAATGTTTTTATTTCTATTATGAAAGATTTCAAAATTGAAAAGTACAGAGAATAATATGAGTTTCTGTGTAACACCACCAGATTGAACAATGTTAACATACCATATTTGTTTCTAATCTTTTTGTAATTTTGAACATTGTGGGTAGAGTTTAAGCCCCCTTTGTATCCATCTCATTCTATCCATTCTCTATCTTCCCTGTAGGTAACCACTATTCTGAAGTTGATGTGTATTATTTCTGTACATGCTTTTATACCTTTTCTGCATATGTATGTATCCATGAATAATATGTAGTCTTTTGTGTGTTTTTAAGCTTTATACAATTGATCTCGTACTCTTACATGTATTCTGCAACTTTCATTTTTCACTCAACGTTATTTTGGAGATTTGTTTATGTTAATAATGTAGATCTAGTTGGTTTTTAAAAAAACAACAACAACAAAAAATACTGTATAGTATTCTGATGTATGATATACACTTGTTGTTAGATATTTGGATTATATCCAGTTTTATATTTGTGTTTGTGGTGTGTAAAGTGAACATTGCAGAAATTTTTGAAGGAAAAGATAAATTATGTTAAGATATTTACATCATCGATGCCAACTTTCTTCAAGGCCAATGAAAATTTGGATATCCAGAAACAAATACTTGGAGGAATGAAACTATGTCTGTTTCACAATGCATTATTAGTAAAAGTCTTACTGTTAAACAATTGTTTTGTGTATGCAATATATTCTTAATCAGTTCTTTGAAATATTTTTAAATTTTCAATATTAAATTAGTGGGTTTTTTCCCTCTACTTAGAAAATATGTGTCCTTTCTGATGGAGAATCAAGTTAAATATTTTACCTGTTTTTTTGTGTGTGTGTTTTTGAGGATATTTTTCCATTTATCTTCAGATAGAGTGGGGGGGGGGGTGGAGAGAGAGAGAGAGAGAAACATCAATTGGTTGCCTCCCGCACGACCAGGGCTGGGGACCAAACTGCAGCCAAGGTACATGCCCCTGACCAGAATCGAACCTGCGACTCTTTGGTCCGAGGGCCAACGCTCTCACCGCTGAGCCAAACCAGCCAGGGCCATTTTACCTGTTTTGAACACCTGAAGATGTTTCCTGTACTCTAGACATTTTAAGGTATAGGACATTTAAGTAAATTGAATTTCTAAGTCTGCCAGACAGATAGTTACTCTCTCTCTGCACTGAATTTTGCCAGACAGCCACTTACAGTTTTTGTTTGTTTGTTTACTTGCTTGCTTGCTTGTTTGTGGGGAAAGCAATACTAATATTTTGTGATTTTTTTTTTCCACCCTCTCTGTATGAATATAAAATTCTCAGGAACTATGGTCTTACATGTGACTCCCTACAAATTAGTTATAATATGGAGTCTTCTCAGATTGTATACAAGATCTTTTGGCTATTTTTACTATTGGAAAGATCACATTATGGCAGAGGTTTGTGTATAAATTAGTCCCCCAATGTCAGTCCAGAAATAACACAGTGGTGTCTAGAAACTTTGGGACATAATTTTGTTTGTAATGTTACTCTGCTAGAAAATCAAAGTATTGGAGGAAAAAAAATCTTAATTAAAAATAATTTTTTATGCTATTGGGGAAAATGTTTTCTGTAATTAATCACATTCAAATAATATATTATTGGGCTCTTTTCGTATATTTTTTTCTAATTGAGGTACTTTTACTAAATAACATTAAAGTTGAAAACTTTGGCAACGAAAATAATATGGAAAAGCTTATATGTAAGAATGATAAACCTGTGTAAATGGGGTCACTTTATTTTTGTTTAAATTGATTGCACTTTTCTAATATAAATCAGAGAGCCATTTAGGGGTTATGTTAAACTTAGTTACTTTGTAATAGATAAGATTTTTCTTATTTTCACCAAAATCTTGTTCAGTTTGCACTTTTTACCAAGTTACACAAATTGGGATTTCCAAACACATTGCTACTTTTCTGTGTTCATTAGAATTACCTTTTTTTTTTTTTTATCCTCACCCGAGAACATTTTTGCATTTATCTTCAGATAGAGTGGGAAGGAGAGAGGGAGGAAGAGAGAGAGAGAAACATCGATGTGAGAGACACATCGAGGGGCTGCCACCCACATGACCCCAACCAGGGCTGGGGACAAACTGCAACCAAAGTACGTGCTCTTAGTGGGAACTGAACCCGGGACTCTTCGGTCTGTGGGCTGACGCTCCAGCTGCTGAGCCAAACCAGCCAGGGCTAGAATTACCTTTTTTAAAATTATCTTTTTAAATTTATTTTTGTTATAGATGTTTCTCCTTTTCCCCCCATTGACACCCTCCTTCTGTTCCCCCCAACCCTAGAATGACCTTTTTTAGAATGTCATTTAAGTTATTTAATGAATTAGTCTAGAAAATTATTTATTTCCAAAATGTATATGAAGTATGTTGATAATTGATGGATTTTAAGTTAAAAAACAAGGGAATGAATTAGACATCTATAGTTTATAGGATATTTTACTGTATTAAAATACATTGAATAAATTCAGAGAGGAATATTTAATATTCTTTTTTAACATTACAGTTCTAAAATGAGCTAAGTAATGAATTTTGTGTTCCAAGTAAGTTAAGAGTTGAGTTGAATGTCAGATACTCAATATCAGTAGGTTATCATGATTTACATCACTCTTCTTGCATACTGTGGGCAATACTGAAGCAGTTAATGGGAAGGAGAAGATACACTTACCCTAAAGGAGCCAGTATACACATTGGAAAGGGAAGAGAATGACTGTACAGTGGAACATGAAATAAAGTGCCTGATACATATGCGAAAATTTTAAGTTACGGAATTGCCATTGGGATGTATACCTTTTATATGTAACACAATTTGTGTTAGTTGGATTTAGGAAAGAATTATAAGGAAGTTCTCGTCCTTGATTTTATAGGGAAATAAGATATAATAGGTGAACCTATTACAGAATGATAATAAAATAGCTGATAAAGTGTTTTAACTCAGTTTTCATTGAAAGGCCATGAATTTCACAGATAAGGCAACTAAGGCACAGAAAGGTTAAGTTTCATGACTAAGACTATATAGCAGGTATGTGCCAACCCAAAATACTATAAAAAGCAGCTTGTATTCCACAGACTTGGGCAGTAGAAAAATAGAGAAGGGTGGGATTGATTTCAGCCAGAATCATTAAAAACTTCACTTTCCCTGGTGGTGTCTGCTAAAGGAGCTATGATAGGGAAGGAAATAGTACACCTAATACAAAAGGTATTAAGCCTATTTGCAGCCTAGGTTTCTTATTTGAGAGCTTGGGTTTGCTAAACAAAAGGGAGCCATTATAGGTTCTTGACTATGGACCTAACATGATGAAAGTAATACTCTGTTTAGGAAGCAAGTATGGCAAAGGCATGAACAATGAATAGGGAGTAGGGAGGAAAACAAGAGCTTTAGGTAGCAAGACCTTTTGCAATAATTCAGATACAAGAAAATGAAAGTCTGTTTCAGTATAGTAAATGGAATTGGAAAAAAGGAACAGAGCTCCAGTATATTTTCAAGAAAGTGCTGGAAGATTTGGTTGATTATATATGAAAAAAAAAGGAATCAACAGTTACTGGTAGTGTTTTTTAATCTTGGGGCCAGGAAAATGATGGTTCCCTCTAGAAACTGAGAAGTTGAGAAGAAAGCAAGTTTACATTAAGAAAGCCTCTTACATTTGGTTAGAGGCTTATTTTAAATGGGTAATACATTCACATTGATAACAATTCAGACAATATTTGGTGAAGTCTCTCTCCCACCCTGGACACCATCCAGTTTCCCTTGCTAGAAGCTACCAGTGTTAACAATTTCTTGTATAAGTTCCTAGAGATTTTATGCATATGTAAACAAATGTGTACTCAGCCAGATATTTCTTTTATTGGCATAAATGTAGCACACCATATACTGTTCTGTGCCTTGGTTTTTTTCCTTTAGGCTTTGAAGTGATTGTAAAATAAATGGAAAGATCTTATAATGAACACCTGGTAATAGAAATACAGTACGAATTTGTTGTAGGAGATTCTAATTTGAGAATCATTAAATGATGTTTTTAGCTGCAAGAGGGGACCTCCTTTGAGAGAGCAGATATAAATTGAAAAGAACAGAGCTTACGACTGAGCATTGTTGAACTGTCCACATTAATTCATTCATCCAATAATACTTGGTTGTGCGATGCTTATGGGTTGGTCACTATCTTTAGTTTGGATTTTTTAAAGTGTATTTGAAATTTCTGAAACATTTTTATTAGAGGAATGACATGCTCCAAAATAGTAACGTCAGTTTGTGGAATTGAAGAGCACCAATAAGTGGGATGGGATACTAGATGAGAGATCACAGCGTAGTCCAAGCAAGAGATAATATTGGATTGGGTTAGCAGTGATGGCAGTGGAGATGGAAAGAGATGGATGGATTTGAAACATATATTGGAGATAGAATTGGCAGGGCATGCTGTTGGATTAGGTAGGTGTTTGGTAATCAGGAAGAAGGAAGATTCAGTAAAGAGGAAGATTAAGCATTTGGAAAAAGTAGAGACTCAGGAAAATGTTGTCTTTAAACCAAGGGAGAACAGAATTTTGGTTAAGGCAAGGACAGCCATTCAGTCAGCCAATGGCTATTCCATATCCTGCAAGAGAAAGATTGAGTTCTAGGTTTTGGTTAGAATGTCCACTGAGATGAAGGTACGGATGAAAATGATCATATATTTATTGTATCTATCTCTTAATTGGCAAAAAATCCAATAAAATTAAGGATGTTATGGTTTCACCTGAGAGTCACTGTGGGAAATGGGCTAATGAGTATATAAGGGAAAATGAGATTTCTACAATTTTGAATGCTGCTTTAAAATGACAGCATGAATGTGTGATAAGTAGAGTTCACTGCGCTTTGAACTATGGATCAGGTGCATGAGTAAAGGATGTGAATGATTAGCTTTGAAAGATTGAGTGAAGGGATGGGTAGAGATGAGTATGGGTGGTGGTTTCGAATGGGACCAAGGAGAAATCTTTGGGAATCAGATGGAGAGAGATTTTTCTTGTTTAGGGAGATGCCTGGATAAACATAATACCACAGGAGAGAAGTTTGGGAAGCAAAGTTGTTAAGAACTTTATGGGGTTTTTTAGAATTTGTTCACATTTATAATAGTAATTTCATTATTTCTAGCTGTGTGATTTTGAGCACATTTTCTCTGAATCTTTTAAATGGAGATACTACCTATGTTGTAGAGTAGTTGTGAATTAATTTATGAAAAATACTTTAGCACAGTACCTGACACAAGTTCAGTAAGAGAACTATATTCATAATAATCTTATAATAATCCCCATGTAGGCAGCATTTTCCTCTCTTCCAATGAAAAAAAGATCGAAGAAGTAAAATACTTTGATGAAAGTCACAGAAACAATGGACAGTAAAACTTTGAGTTGTATTCAGGTCCTAATCCTAGTTGAGGATTATTCCACTTGTATCTAAAGATATCACTGATTTGAGGAAGATATTACTACTGTTTATAAGTAGTCATCATGTCTGTCTTCGACTATATGTTTTTTTGTTTGTTTTTTCAATGTGTTTTTATTGATTTTTTAGAGAAAGAGGAAGGGACAGAGAGGTAGAAACATCTATGTGAGAGAGAAACATGGATCTGCTGCCTCCTGCACGCCCCCTACTAGGGATTGAGCTCACAACCCAGTCATGTGCCCTGACCGGGAATCAAACCAGACTTCTCAGTCCATGGGATGATGTTCAATCCACTGAGCCACACGGGCCAGGCTGGACTATATGTTTTATTATACTGTATTTTAAAAATCCATCTCAGAAGAACTAGGTTAACTATTAGGAACTACTAGAGAGTTAGATGCTACATTATTTATCTGATTAAACTCACTCATTTTCAGACTTTTAAATTTATTTTGTTTTTGTCAGTCCTCACCTGAGGATATTTTTCCATTGATTTTTAGATAGAATGGAAGGGAGGGAGGGAGGGAGAGAGAAACATCTATGTGAGAGAGACACATTGATTGGTTGCCTCCCGCATGACCCCGACCAGGGCCTGGGATTGAACCTGCAACCCAGGCACGTGCCCTTGACCAGGAACCGAACCTGCGATCCTTCAGTCCCAGTCAACATTCTAACTGCTTAGCCAAACTGACCAGGGCTAAATTGATTTTGAATCTGCAATCAAATTCTCTAAACTTGCTGATATTTCTATTTTCCTTTTTAAAAAAATAAAATACTGGAAAATTTCAGCTCTCTCTGTATTGAATTTTGTCAGAATCACTAGGGGCAGATAGAGGGTTGATCTAGCCAACTGTAGTGTCTCAGATATTTCATGACTCTGGATTTATTTATGTTAATGAAGTGGATCGGTACCAGAGAAGTAAACTGAAACAGACATTGGTTTGTTAGATCCTTTTAAATGTGTCATGGGTGCCTTTGTGAATATTATATTAAAAACTGGAGACCCTTTACCCAAAAAGAGATGTGATACAGTTTCAAAGTGTCATTTAGACTCTGCATTAAGAACCTCTGATTAAAACAGTATATGGCTCAATAATGTATATTTAATATATATAAGATTGAAAATAGCAGTTTCTTATAATAATACTACATTGTGAAAACCTGATTTGGTAAAGATTAAATTATCCAGCTTCTCTGGCTTATGTCTTACTCCCATCCTGGGCTTGGACATAATCACCACTTACTGTTTTAAAGGACCAGACCAAATATAATTGTCTTTTTCTATTCTCCTTGCAAGCTCATTTTAAATCTGATTTCCATGAGGACATAGTGGTGATTAAATATTTTAGTTTCTAGAGGGAAAAAAACTTTCAGCTTCTCTTGGTTCAAACAGAGGCATTAATAACATCCCAAAGATATGTGTGCCACACAAATGAGCAAAAAAATACATCACAAAGCACAGTAGTAGAAAAAGGACCTTACTATGAAAAAATGAGCTTGGCTCTATCTAGGTTTTTTGGATACATAGGAAACCTTGCCATTTGAAACTTTTCAGTCTTTTTTACGTATTCTTATATCAACTCTGTGCTCACGTAGGAACTTTTATGCTAACCCTTGGAATAAGCAATTCTAAGGAGTGCTTCTTAGTATTTTTTTCAATTGGGAGAACGGTGTGGAGATGGAGGAGAAGGAAGGATGGGGTTTGTCACCCATTTGGAGTAGATATATAGAGCTGAAAGGTGCCTACTCTAATGGCACTTCCCTATCCTCTGTTTATCAAGTAGAGATACACTTAGGTCAGGTTCTCAAATTCAACTTACCAAAAGAATTACCTGGGACCCTTGTTAAAAATAAGGATTCTTGGGCTTCACTCCAGATCTGTCCCCAAAGAGGAGGCGTAGAAATCTGTATTTTAACTGTCTTCCAAAGTCAATCTTCTTTGCATTGAAAAAGGATTCTGAATATAAATTCCATTTGGTTTCTGGGATTTTTACTGGCTTAGGGAAAAGAGTTTCTCTTAGGAATGGGAAGGAAAGAACAAAAGAAAATGATGATGAAGAGGACTCAGTTACCTTAATTCAGACTTTGCTGCTTACCTGGACTTTCTCTTAGAAGGTAAATTGGAACCAAAATTGAAAAGGCCTTGGATACCTGGAATAAGAGTTTGGGATTTAATTATCTTGTACTAGTGATCTCCAAAGTGGAATGCATAGTATGAAGTGTTGAGATTTGAGAAGACACCCATTTTCAGAAATTGAGTCTTGCCAATATTTAATAAAGTCAGGTGATCAAGAATCAAAAACAGTTATGGTATTCTGAGAGAAGAGTAACATTTCCTTGAAGAGAATTCCCTACCTATTGTGAATTATTGGAACCTATCTGTGCTGATAACTGTTTACAGATATTTTCCAATTTAAACCAGTAACCCTAACAAAATAAACAAGTGCCTTAAAAATGGTTGGTAACAATAATGTAAGTGCAAATGAACAAGGTAATGGTTGACATTTACACTCCTAGTGTAATTGGTCTGTCAGCCAAGTGACAAAAAAGAAACAATGGTAACACAGATCTTACAAGCCATTGCCCCTCCCCCAAACTTCAGAATTATTAAAACAGTGATTTGTGTCTGCTGTCATTTGTGGGTATACTGTGCCCTAACTGTTTATTGTATCTTAAAATGCTAATAATGGTATGTAGACATTGTAATTCAAACATTTTAAAGTGTTTATTTTATCTTTATGTAAACCTTTTTATTTCTATTATAGTGTATATTTTTAAAAGTATTGCTATACTAGTGTTGTATTCCTATATATAATATATAAGTAATTTGGGGCACAGTTAAAAATGTTTTGGAGATCACTGTTCATGAAGCTGTTTTGAGGAGGGATCTAAGACAACTCAGGGACTGAGGAAAGTGCTTTAACCTAAGTAGCACTGTTTTTATCTTTTTTTTTTATCCTCACCTAAGGACACTTTTGCATTCATCTTCAGATAGAGCCAGAGGGAGAGAGGGAGAAAGAGAGAGAGAGAAACACCGATGTGAGAGAGACACATCAACTGGCTGCCACCCACACAACCCCAACCAGGGCCGAGGACAAACTGCAGCCAAGGTACATGCCCTTAGTGGGAACCGAACCCGGGTCTCTCTGGACCAAGGGCCGAAGTTCTAACCGCTGAGCCAAACTGGCCGGGGCCCAAGGATATTTTCTATTTATCTTCAGATAGAGTGGGAAAGATGGAGAGAGAGAAACATCTATGTGAGAGGGACAAAGTGACAGGTTGCCTCCTACACGTCCCTGACCAGGGCAGGGATGAAGAGCAATCAAGGTACGTGCCCTTGACCGGAATCGAACTCAAGACTCAGTCCACAGGCCGACACTCCAACCGCTGAGCCCAACTGGCCAGGGCTTTATCTTTTTTTTTTTTAACGTGGAGATTTTTAGTAAATTTTGTTTGTAAAAAGAGTTTTGCTGGGTTTGGTCTTTCTAAAGATTTCAAAACCTCTTCTGTAGATGGGGGAATCACTGAAAATTTTTAAATAAAGGAGTAGCCTGATAAAATTTTAGAATACCTGGTGGCAAATTTCCCTCCCAAGAAGCATAGCTAGGTAGAAGCTAGAAAACGAATTTCCAGCTGTTCATTTTACCTGATTACACAGCAAAGGAGGAAAAAAAAGTATTAATGTGAGGTTTGGATTAATTAAAGCATTTTTTTTTTTATTCCTCACCTGAGGATATTTTTCTACTTATCATTAGATAGAGGGGGAGGGAGAGAGAGACAGAGAGAAACATTGATATAATGGAGCCACATCGACTGGTTGTCTCCCGCTCAACTCCAACCAGGGCCGGGATGAACCACAACCAAGGTATGTGCCCTTGACCGGAATTGAACACGAAACTCATTGGTCCACGGGCCGACGCTTTAACTGCTGAGTCAAACCGGCCAGGGAAATTAAAGTATATTTTTTATTTACTGGTTAGAGTTATCAAAATATTGAAATGTTTTTATTTTGAAGACTTTGTCTGTATTCATCTGGGGCTCACTTTCAGTTTTATATTTTTTAATAGGGGGTCAGATGAACAATTATTAAATAAGATGTTTTTGTAGATTATGTTTTTGGTAATTAGGGTATAAATTTAAATACGGATATTTTGAAAATCAGAGTTTTGGTCATACTAAACTTTGATTATGTATCCTAAAAAATTTTTTATTTTGAGTGTTTCAGTTAATGTTCAAATGTGTATGTGGGTTTTAGTTTAAACCCAAACCTTAGTTTTTAATAAAGGGATTGACAACTTTTTCCTAAACACATAACCTTTTGATGGAAATTATAATTAAGGACATTCTGGGAAAGTACTTACCTGAACCTGGTGGTCTTAAATTTTTACAACCTAAGCTGCTGAACTAGGTGCTATTGGAAATACAGATAAAGCAAGTTATCCTCATTTCACCGTTGTTTCACATTTCTTAATATTCTGAAGGCTTTTCCAGGTTCAAATGGGGGGGGGGGCGGAAATAGGGTTAATAAACCTTAAGATATTTTCAGCTATTAGCCTATTTGCAACTAGTTGACAACTGGCTTAAAGGGAAAAATAAACTCGTAGGTGATTAGTGAGTAGAACAGCTGACTTTCTGTAAACAATAGAAAGTAGATGATTAGAATGTCTACTTACAGTTTAGCCAAGAATGCTAGACTATCCATTAAACATTATCTTGGTAACATGAGCCAGAGCTTGCTAACCCATTTTAGTCTTTTTTGTTTTAGAAAATTGCTCAATGTCATTTTTAGTGCCAAAGGTACTATTTCTTTGCCAGTATAGTACTAAAGTTTCAAAGGGTAACAAAATAGAGTTATGTGATGTCAACTGAATGTACATTCATTGAGAGAGCATTTGTCATTGCTATGCTGTTTTCTCTCCTTTTCATTTTTTTTTTATACTTTGTAATTGTTTCTTTTCAAATTTGATGATCTAGAAATCTTTGTGTTTAAACAGGATACATTAATTGTTTGGTCCGAGGCTGAGAACTATGATCTGGCTCTAAGTTTTCAGGAAAAAGCTGGCTGTGATGAGATCTGGGAAAAAATTTGTCAGGTAAGGGTCTCTGAATAATATTTAACTTTCATTTGTATGCATTCTTGATTTTTTTTTCTTTTTACCTGAAAGATGTATATTATAATGTGGAGAGGTAATGTCTTCATGTGATATTTTGGTAACCTAACCTGGAAATTTCTTCTATATTTTATAGCAAATTTTTTAATTAAAAAAAATTTAATTATCATAATTTTGTTTATCACTGTAGAGTTTAATACCCTGTAAAATGTCAAGATCTTTATGTTCTAAGCCTTTTAGATTTTTTTATATTTGGACACCCATTTGCCTAATGTTTTTGAATACTGTGTGCCAGACACTAATGATCAGAAGTGCCCAAGTTCAACTTGTGAAGAACTAATATGATATAGGATAAGTGGTAACTCTCAGATAACTGGAATTCTTTTAAATAAAGTTTTAATATTAAAAGTTTCAGATTTACAGAAAATAGTTTTTTTAGTTTTTTTGTTTGTTTTTTTATCCTCACCTGAGGACATTTTTTGCATTTATCTTCAAATAGAGCAGGCCCTGGCCGGTCTGGCTCAGCAGTTGGAGCATCGGCCTGCAGACCGGAGAGTTCCGGGTTCAGTTCTCACTACGGGCATGTACCCAAAAAAAAGAATCAGAGCAGGAGGCAGAGAGAGAGGAAGAGAAGAGAGAAACATCAATGTGAAAAAGACAAATCGAGTGGTTGCCACCCACACGACCCCAACCGGGGCCGGGGACAAACTGCAACCGAGGCACGTGCCCTTAGCGGGAACTGAACCTGGGACTCTCTGGTCCGCAGGCTGATGCTCCAACCGCTGAGCCAAACCGGCCAGGGCGAAAATAAAGTTTTTATGTACTCCTCTCCCTGACCCATGGATCTCCTATTATTAGCATCTTACATTAGTACAATACACTTGTCACAATTAATGAACCAAACATTTATTATTCATTATTATTACTCATGCACTATTATTACTTAAAACCCATTCTTTATTCAGATATCCTCAGCTTAAAACCCAGTGTCCTTTTTCTATTCCAGGATACCATTCAGGATTCCAAATTACATTTATGTATTTATTTTTCCTTTTTATTGAATTTATTGGGGTGACATTGGTTACTAAAATTATTTAGGTTTGCCCTGGCCAGTGTGGCTCAGTAGTTAGAGCTTAGGCCCTCACACTGAAGGGCGGTGGTTTTGATGTCCAGTCAAGAGCACATACCTGGGTTGCAAGTTCGATCCCCAGCCCTAGTCGGGGCACATGGGGGCCTGGGCAACCAATCAATGAGTTTCTGTCACATCGATGTTTTTCTCTCTCTCTCCCTGTCTCCTCTCTCTCCCTCCTTCCCTCTACCCCCTCCCTTTTTCCCTTTCAGTCTCTCTAAAAATCAATGGAAAATATATCCTCAGGTGAAGATTAACAAAAAAATTAATAAAATTATATAGGTTTCAGGTGTACAATTCTATAATATATCATCTGTATATTGTATTGTGTGTTTACCACCCCACGTCAAGTCTCGTTCATCACCAGTTAAGCCTCTGTATCCTCTTCTACCTCCCCCTGCCACCCTTTCCCTCCAGTAATCACCATACTATTGTCTGTGTCTTATGAGTTTTTTGTTGTTGTTATTTTTGTTTTTTGCTTAATTCCTTCACCTTTTTCACCTAGCCCCCCACCCTTCTGACAGCTGTCAGTCTGTTCTCTATCAGTCTATTTCTATTTTGTTTGTTAATTTATTTTGTTCATTAGATTCCACATATGAGTGAAATTATATGGTACTTGTCTTTCACTGACTGGCTTATTTCACTTAGCATAATGTTCTCCGGGTCCATTCATGCTGTTGCAAAGGGTAAGATTTCCTTTTTTTACAGCTGAGTAGTATTCCTTGTGTAAATGTACCACAAAATTTTTTTTTTAATTCTCTTCAGGTTTGGGCGTTTCTTTTTTTTTTCCATATATATTTATTGATTTTTTTTTTTTTTTAGAGAGAGAGGAAGGGGGAGAGAGAGATAGAAACATCGATGTGAGAGAGAAACATCAATCAGTTACCTCCTGAATGCTCCTCACTGGGGATCGAGCTTGTAACCTAGGCACTTGCCCTGACTGGGAATCGAACCAGGCCTCTCAGTCCATGGGACAACGTTCAATCCATTGAGCCACACTAGCCAGGCTGTACTACAATTTTTTTATCTACTCATTCTCTGATGGACACTTGGGCTGCTTCCAAATCTTGACTATAGTAAATAATGCTGCAGTGAACATAGGGGTGCATCTATTCTTTTGAATCAGTGTTTCAGGTTTCTTTGGATATATTCCCAGAAGTGGAATCACTGGGTCATAAAGCAGTTCTATTTTTAATATTTTAAGGTAACTCCATAGTGCTCTCCACAGTGGCTACACCCACATTACATTTAATAGTTAATATCCTTAGGTAAATCTTTGCTGTGACAGTAGCTGGAATTTTAACTTAATTAAAACATCATTTTAACTACCATTTTCTGTAAATAGAGATCACTGTTTCAGTGGTTGTCTACTGTGATATCCTATTATAGTGGTTTTTTTTACTATTGCCATTTTCACTTACATCAGCTTTTCCCTTTAGTGATACTTGAGAAGATTTAGGCATCTGACTGCAGTCATTTTTTCCCCTAGGTCTTCCCAGTAATAGTGCCATGCAGTGTAATAAAATGACCCAAGGAAGTATAGTGTGAATCATCTGATTCCATATAACGCTTCTTTGACATATGGTTCTAAATCACTAAAATTTTCTTAACTGGGAGTAGATGATTTCTTTCTCTCTTACCTCATAGCATTATGTATTGCTAGAACTTTATTAGCATACAGTATTAAATAGAAGAATTCCAGTTTATGAACAGTTGAAAATACTAGTAAACATGATTTTGCTTTAATTTGTACAATATTCATAGACTATAATCCAAATAGTTTTATTATTTTGCTTTTGCTTTTGGTTTTGCCAATTTTTAACCTGGAAATTTGGTGGTGATGGCAAGAAGGTCCTAATTTTTACCCTTTTTTTCCTCTTGTGCTCTCTATGGATTGAGATTGAATTTTATGTTTGCAAAGTATTCTGTAAAGTGAAATGTAATTTAGAGGTGAAATTATGTATAGTTAGTAATTTAGATCAAATAATTGACCCTAAACTGGGTGTATTTTCCTCTTCTAGACTTCACTTTTAATTAGCAATGACAGCCGGCCGGTGTGGCTCTATGGTTGAGCATCGACCCATGCACTATGAGATCGCTAGTTCGATTCCCGGTCAGAGCACATGCCCAGGTTGTGGGCCAAATCACCAGTGGGGGGCATGCAGGAGGTGGCCAGTCGATGTTCTGGCTCATCGATGTTTCTATCTTCTTTCCTTCTCTCTCTAAAATCAATAAAGAAGAAAAAAAAACTTAATTAACTGTGACAGTATTACTAATATTGATTTTTTGCAAGTTATTTTTACTTAAGCTCAATGGTCAGTAATTTGATTTCCAAAAATTTGAATTCATTTATATTTTAAGGTAACCAGCTATATATTTGGATATTTTCAGGTTCAAGGTAAGGATCCATCAGTGGAAGTCACACAGGACCTCATTGATGAATCAGAAGAAGAACGATTTGAAGAAATGCCTGAAACCAGTCATCTTATTGACCTGCCCACATGTGAACTCAATAAACTTGAAGAGATTGCTGACTTAGTTACCTCAGTTCTCTCCTCACCTATCCGTAGGGAAAAGCTGGCTCTGGCCTTGGAAAATGAAGGCTATATTAAAAAACTACTGCAGCTGTTCCAAGCTTGTGAGAACCTAGAAAACACTGAAGGCTTACACCATTTGTATGAAATTATTAGAGGAATCTTATTCCTAAATAAGGCAACTCTGTTTGAGGTAATGTTTTCTGATGAGTGTATCATGGATGTCGTGGGATGCCTTGAATATGACCCTGCTTTGGCTCAGCCAAAAAGGCATAGAGAATTCCTGACCAAAACTGCAAAGTTTAAGGAAGTTATACCAATAACAGACTCTGAACTAAGGCAAAAAATACATCAGACTTACAGGGTACAGTACATTCAGGACATCATTTTGCCTACGCCATCCGTTTTTGAAGAGAATTTTCTTTCTACTCTTACATCTTTTATTTTCTTCAACAAAGTTGAGATAGTCAGCATGTTGCAGGTAAGTAAACCAAGGTGTTCGTCACAATTTTGTTTTCAGATGTTTAGTTTCATTAATAGTTTAAGCAGCTAGTTGTTCCTTCTGTTGAAAGATTTCTTTTGTTTACTTTGTCTCGTGGCTTTCTGAAGGAGAATCATTTCATAATGTGACCTTTTATATTTTTAAGTGTCCTATGATGTAGCTGGGTTTTGACTTTATTTTTCCTTTTTAAAAGTTATAAAACATACATAAAATTCACCATTTTAACCATTAAGTGTACAATTCGTAACATTAAGTACATTCACCTCTGTCCATTTTCAGAACTTTTTCATCGTCCCAAACAGGAGCATCTATTTTTTTTTTAATCCTCACTCGAGGACATTCTTGCATTTATCTTCAGATAGAGCGGGAGCGAGAGGGGGAGGAAGAGAGAGAGAGAAACATTGATGTGAGAGAGACACATCGACTGGTTGCCACCTACACGACCACAACCAGGGCTGGGGACAAACTGCAACCAAGGTATGTGCCCTTAGCGGGAACTGAACCCAGGCCTCTCTGGTCCTCGGGCCGACACTCTAACCACTGAGCCAAACCGGCCAGGGCCAGGAACATCTATTTTTAAATCATCTTTTATTCCATTTTGTGAGACTTAATATTAATGGGATATGTATAAGTGCTTAAAGCTGCTCAGATAATTAAAATGTGCAGCCAGGATTGAAAAATGTTCATTAATTTTCAGAAAATGATAATTAGTCAGAATATTTGCTATATGAGGTTGATTTTTTTGTTGTTTCCTTGAATTGTAAAATAGGAGTTTTATACCATGTTTATCATGTTAATCTTTTATATCCTAACAGTGTAGTAAACATGATTTTGAAGAGTATTTTTTATTTGTGGTGATAGGATACTATATGCACAGTTTCCTTTATAACCGTTATTTTCATATGAATCACTAAGTTTATTGAGCAGCTATTGTATACTTACTGTAGTGGTTCTCAAGTATGGTCTGTGGGCCACTGACGGTCCCTGGAACCCTTTTAGAGAGGTCTGTGAGGTTTTCTCTTTTCTAACTTCATGTCAGTGTAATGCTATATTTTCTTCATTATATTTCTTTTTTTATTAATTTTTTTAACTTATCTTTATTGTTGAATGTATTACAGCTGTCCCCCCTTTTTTCCTCATTGACCCCCACCTCTCCAATCCTGCCCCCATCCTGCCTCCCCCATACTATTGTCTGTGTCCATTGGTTATGCATATATGCATAGAAGTTCTTTGGTTTATCTCATCCTACCCTCCCTCCCCCCTTCCCTTTGAGGTTCATCAATCTAACAACCAATTTGTACTTCTTAATTCCTTCATCTTTTTCACCCATCCCCCTAGTCTCCTCCCATCTGGCAAGCAACAAAAAGTTCTCTGTATCTATGAGTCTGTTTCTGTTCTGCTTGCTCATTTTGTTTGTAGATTCGATTGTTGATAGGTATGTATTAATTGCCATTTTATTGTTCATATTTTTGTTCTTCTTCTTCAAGAAGACCCTTCAACATTTCATATAATACTGGTTTGGTGGTAATGAACTCCTTTAGCTTTTCCTTGACTGGGAAACGCTTGATATGTCCATCGATTCTAAATGATAGCTTTGCAGAATAGAATAATCTTGGTTGTAGGTCCTTGTTTTTCATCACCTTGAATATCTCTTGCCACTCCTTCCTGGCCTGCAAAGTTTCTTTGGAGAAATCAGCCAACAGTCTCATGGGAGCTCCTTTGTAGGTAACGAACTGCTTTTCTCTTGCTGCTTTCAAGATTCTCTCTTTGTCTTTAACCTTTGGCATTGTGATGATGATGTGTCTTGGTGTGGACCTCTTTGGGTTTTTGTTGTTTGGGACTCTCTGTGCTTCCTGGACTTGTATGTCTGTTTCCTTCACCAAGGTAGGGAAGTTTTCTGTCATTATTTTTTCAAATAGGTTTTCAATTTCTTGCTCTCCTTCTGGCATCCCCATGATGCAAATGTTCGCACGCTTGAAGTTGTCCCAGAGGCTCCTTACACTGTCCTCATTTTTTTGTATTCTTTTTCCTTTTTGCTGTTCTGATTGTGTGTTTTTTGCTTCCTTATATTCTAAATCGATGGTTTGCTTCTTTACCTCTTCTGCTATTGAGTCTCTGTAAATTATTCTTTATTTCAGTTAGTGCATCCTTCATTTCTGACTGGTCCTTTTTTATGTTATTGATGTTCTCACTAAGTTCCTTGGAGTTCTCCTTAAGTTCCTTGAAATTCTCACTAAATTCCTTGAGCATCCTTATAACCAGTGTTTTGAACTCTGCATCTGATTGATTGCTTATCTTCATTTTCTTTAGTTCTTTTCCTGGAGTTTTGTTCTGTTCTTTCATTTGGGACATGTTTCTTTGTCTCCTCATTTTGGCTGCTTCCCTGTTATTGTTTCTATGTATTAGGTAGAGTTGCTATGTCTCCTAGGCTTTGTAGGATGGCCTATTGTTGTAGGTGTCCTGTAGGATCCAGTGGCACAGCCTCTCTAATCACCCCAGCTGAGCCCTCAAGGTGTACCCCTAGTGTGGACCGTACACCCTTCTGTTGTAATTGAGTCTTGATTGCTGTTGGCACGTCATTGGGAGGGATTTACTCAGGCTTGAAGGACTGATTTCCCACTGACCACTGGCCTCTGACTACCTTGGAGGATGAGCTGTGTAGGGGCCCACAACACAGAGCAAGACTTACTTCAGCAGGGTTCTGGTACCCACCGAGTCTACTCATTGAGTGTGTGACTTGTGGAGGTGGTTGGGTGGTGGTGTTTCGATGTGGTTTGAAGCTGTCCACTGGGTGTGCTGGTTCTGGGGCATGGTCAGCCACTGACTTTGTTCTACCTGGGGCTACCTGGCATAAGCTACAAAGTGATCTGCCAATGGCTGCTTCTTGTGCTAGGCTTGGAGGTGCCCAGGAAAAGCCAAGTTGTGAGCCAAGGCTGGCTGCTTCTAGTGCCAGGCCTGACGCCACTTAATAAGAGGTATGGGGCTTGCTGAGACCAGATGCTGCTTGTTTGAGAGATTTTAGGAAAATCTGAAGCAGAATCCAAGACAGGCCAATCCTCTGGTAAAGCCACTGGAAACAGGTTAGGTGGGCCCAAAAGTTGGGTGGGGTAGGGCCTCAGGGAATCACCAGGGTAGGGCAAACAGTGTGAGCCAGGTTGCTCAAGTCCCAGATATGCGGCCCCACAGGGCGAAGGGTTCACCAAAGGAACAATGGCCTCCACCAGTACATCTGTCCAGGAGAAAGCTGCCTCTCCAGCTCTGGCCCCATGCCAAACAACTCAGTTCTTCCCCGTATGTCTCTGGTGCCTTTCAAGCTGCCCCTCCCACGCTGGACCCTAGAGGGTACAAGTTAGTATGGCCTTTTTAAAAGGAACTGCCTGGGGCTCCAGAAGCCTCAGCCTCCCTCAGCCTCAGTTCCCGCTGGTTTTTACAGCCAGAAGTTATGAGGACTTCTCTTCCTGGCACTGGAACCCTGAGCTGGGGGGGGCCTGGTGTGGGATGGGGACTCCTTACTCCTCAGGGAGGACCTTCACAGCTGAGGTATCCTCCTGATTTTTTTTTTTTTTTTTTTATCCTCACCTGAGGACATTCTTTTCATTTTTTGTTCAGATAGAGTGGGAGGGAGAGAGAGGAAGATAGAGAGAGAGAGAGAGAGAGAGAGAGAGGGAGAGAGAGAGAAACATCGATGTGAAAGGGACACATCGAGTGGCCGCCACCCGCACGACCAACCAGGGCCGGGGACAAACTGCAACCGAGGTACATGCCCTTAGCGGGAACCGAACCCGGGTCTCTCTGTACCGCAGGCCGACGCTCTAACCGCTGAGCCAAACCGGCCAGGGCTATCCTCCTGATTTTTATCCACCACACGTGGGTATAGGACTAGCCCGTCTGTGCCTCCGCCCCTCCGCCCCTCCGCCCCTCCTATCAGTCTCTATGTGGCTTCTTTAATTTCGTAGTTGTAGGACTTCCATTCAGCTCAATTTCAGGTGGTTCTGAATGATGGTTGTTCTGTAGTTTGGTTGTAATTTTGATGTGCTTGTGGGGCGAGGCAAGTACAGTCGGCCCTCGTTTATCACAGTTAATCAGTTCCAGACTCTACCTCAATAAATGAATTTCCGTGAAGTAGGATTCTTTATTTATAAATCGAATATTTTTGCAGTTAGAGCATAGAAAACCTGTTTACGACCTTCTAAATACGTTTTTTAACATTATTAGAGCCCTCTAGACCCTTTAGTCACCATTACACTCGTATTACCCAATATATTAGACAAAATAAGAGAAAATAAGACATATTAGACATTACAAATATCATATTATTATTGTACATTCAATTACACACACAGTTCTTACACACAACCACTAACCTTTGAAAATAGTGCAACTTGTTTGATGATGAAGTGATGAAGATGAAGAGATGTACTGCACAGCAAAGAAAAGCAAGGTTACTGCTCCTCTGAAGGCACGACCTCAGTAGTAGAGTCTTCAGGTGGTACAGTATCTTCAGCAGGTGTGTCGTCGTCATCTTCTGCTGAAGAAGTACTAGGAGTAGGCAGTGGGTGGCTGGGTGCACAGCTGAAGAACATCGTGATAGGCAGTTGCTGGTGCTGTCTTTTCATATGCGTGAGGAGGCTTTTGTAAGGTTCTATTGCTCCATCAAGTGCATTCCAGAACTGTAGTGCACGCATCATTTGTGGATTCCATTTGCCAATCATGTCCTGTACTACCTTAATAGTTCTCACAACTTGTGAGAGACGCTCAAGTGTAAGGCCAACTTCCTCCTCCTGACCTCCAGGAACCTCTGGCTGCTCTTCCTTCTCCACACTCGCAGACTTAGTCATCTCCACCAGATCCTCATCAGTTAAGGACCCCTGTTCTGGATGATACTTGCCCTCCTCAAGAATCTTCTGGAACATGTTCACGTAGTCCTCTGCTGCAGGCTGGTCAGCATAGGCAGCTTATCCGTGGAGAACGACACTCTTCAGATGATACCTCTCCTGAACTTCTCAAACCAACCCTTGCTCGCCGTGAAATCCATGAACGTTGCAGAATAGAGTGCTGGTTGAGGTTCTTCCACTGTAAAGCGCTGATAGAGCTGCCTTACTTTCTCCTGGGTGACCAGCGAATCCAATGGAATGTTTTTCTTGTGGCTGTCACTGATCTAAACTGCTAGGGCAGACTCTGTTTTCACTATGAACTTATTACGACTTGTCACGATGCACTTTGCTTCCTTGTTGAAAGAGACAGTAGCCATTGCACAGATGTTCTTTTCATCTTTACGGATGGAGCGAATGATAGACTCATTCAAGTCGTAATAGCAGGCAACCTCCACGATTTTCTTGCCATCTTTGATCATATCCAAGATTTTCACCTTCTCCTGGATGGTAAGCATCTTCCTCCGGCGTTTAGTTTCATCATCAGAGGGCTTAAAAGAAGCAGCACGTTTAGGAGCCATCGTGGGGCTTAGATAAAAGTTCTCAGAAATCACATTTACAAGAGCAAAGATGCTTCCGATCCGTAGAGATGTAGAAGTGTGTATGAGAGACACGAACTTGCATGAGGCTGAGCCAATCAGTGGCCAGGATAGGAAGAGGATAGGATAGCCAATCAATGAACAGCACACTCTGATTGGCTTGGTTTCACCACACCCGATTTTTTGGAAAAAAGTTATTGCCCACACACAAGGAGTGGTCGAGCGGTTGCACCTGGTGTTGAAGGATTTGCGAGGGTGCTCGAATACATAGGCCTACAGTCCATACATACAGTATTTTAATTGTAATTGTAATACAGGAGTGTATAATTGACTCGGACAACCGAGGCGCACTGTATCATTTTCACTATCCTGATCAACTTTTTAATGCATATATTTGAAAAAACCGCAATAGAGTGAAGCAGCGAAAGTCGAAGCGCAAAGTGGCAAGGGACAACTGTACCACGTTTACCTATGCCGCCATCTTGACCGGAGGTCCCCTTCATTATATTTCAACCAAAACAACATACCACAACAGGCTGAATGCTGAGTAAGATGTGAGAATCTAACTGTCCTCTGTTAAGCCAGACATTAAAGAGATTTGCAAAAATGTATAACAGAGCCATTCTTCTTTCTAAATTTTTTTCTTTATTGATTTTAGAGAGAGAGGAAGGGAGAGGGAGAGATAGAAACATCAATGAGAGAGAACATCGATTGGCCGCCTCCTGCATACCCCCCACTGGGGATTGGGCCCAGAACCTGGGCATGTGCCCTGACTAGGAATCAAACCGTGATTCTGCCATGATGCAGAATTCTATTTCCAACAGTGTGTAAGAAGAAAATAATTAAGCTTATGGCCATTGGCCCAAATCTGAGATTTCCATGTAAAAATTTTGTGGCTAGGAATTAGGTGTTTCCAGATAATCCTTCTAGCTAACTAGTATAAATATCTGTAGCTTCTTAAATGAGTGGGTTGACACTCAACCACTGAGCCACACTGGCCGGGCTCAAATGTTGACATTTTAACATATTACATATAATTCCACTATTCCATAAATAAGAGTTGAGCTATAAACAAATCCAGTAAGATCAGTAATTTAGTTCTTTTTGACATATTTTATATATATCAAGATTTCAGCACTGAAAGAAATATTTAAACTTTCATTCCACTTGCTAATTAAATATGTAAAATCTTCCAACACCTTTGCGAAAACAACTGATAGTAAATATATGGTTCTTCATTTTGTTTCATAGGTTTTTGGCTTCAAGTATAGGCTTTAACATATTAAATGTTATTTTAATTGTGTCCCATGCTAGTGTGTGTGTGTGTGTGTGTGTCTTTGGTTTATTTTGTAACTTTGAACTGCTTGAGGATCTATCTTGTATTCATTTTATTTGGTGAGAGTGACAAAAACCTCATTATGCAAGAGACTTGGATTCTAAGTCTGTTTCTGTCACTAGCTGTCCTCAGGTAAGTCCACTCTTTGTAACTCCGTCTTATGAAATTTAAAATTGGACTAGGCAATCTCTAGGTAATCTTTTAAAGCCTGATCTAATTCTAAAAATGGTGAATGGGTTCAGTATGAAAAGCAGATTGTAGTATTTTGTCATTTAGTTGTACCCTTACATGTAAGACTCTACACCAGCAATTTTCTACCTTTTCCATCTCAACAGTATGAAAAAGTTATTGTAGTGTTTTGTTGTTTAGGAGTATCCGTGGGGATCACAGAACATGTAAGACTACACCATAGATTTTTCAACCTCTTTCATCTCATGGCACACATAAACTAATCACTAAAGTTCTGTGGCACACCAAAAAAATATATTTTTGCCTATCTGACAATAAAGAAAAGGTATAATTTTAATTCATTTACACCAGACAGCTATTGTTGTGTTGGCTGTTGTTGTTTTTTAATCCTCACCCGAGGATATGTTTTTACTGATTTTGAGAGAGAAAGAGAAATCAGTGTGAGAGAGAAACATTGTTTGGTTGCCTCTCACATGTGTCCCAACCGGAGATTGAAACCACAAGTTAGGTATGTGCAATGACCGGGAATTGAACCCACAACCTTTTGGTGCACGGGACAAAGCTCCAACAAACTGAGCCACCTGGCCGGGGCTGTAATTTTGATTCGTTCACACTGGACAGCTCTTGTTGTATTGAGTGTTGTCATTTTGTAATTTGACAATCTAAGCTGAAAAGAGGTCAGTGCCCCTGACTAAATAATCAGGTATTGCATGTTTTACAAATTCTTGCTGGACACTGGTTGAAAATCACTGCTCTGTATCAAAATCCCTAGATTATTGTTTCATGAGTTACTGTGTTTTAAAAGGCTTTTTATCTGTTGCTGCCAGAATTCAGTCTCCTTTACTTATATATGAAATTTAAGTTTTTTAATTTGCTATGGACTGACAATGAGATCTTCAAACTTGTTTGAATTATGTAAGTAGACACCGAAAGGGAGCTAAAGAGGCTCTAAGTTAAAGTAAATGAGTTTATGCATGACTTCCAGAATATTTATTTTTGTTTTCTAAAGAGTTCTTTGTAGTTGAGGTTTCTGGGTAAATGAAATGTTAATATATATATAACTAATAGTGAATGGTGTAGTCAGGTTTTAAAAATTATAACATGAATATACCCTTGACTTAATTATAATTTGTGAATATCATATAAATGAGTATAATTTACACTTTTAATATTTCATAGTAATTACTGTTAATTAAAAATTAACATTTTTTTCTCATGTAGGAAGATGAGAAATTTTTGTCTGAAGTCTTTGCACAATTAACAGATGAGGCTACAGATGATGATAAACGGCGTGAATTGGTAAGTTCTTTATTCTTGAAATTCAAACCCTTGAAGAGTACTTATTTTGGCATATAGGCTTTTAATATTGAAGTTGTTAACTTGAGATAATTGTTGATAATTAGAGTGTGAGATGAAAGATACGTACTTCAAATATACTGTAAATAATTCTCAAAGTTTCTTAAATTTACTGTTTTATATATTTTAGAAATTTCTTAAGATATTTTGATATGGGTTTCTCCCTCCATGAGGGAAATTGTGTGCCTTACAAATCCCAAAATCCGATATGTGGTTTATGTTAGGACAGAACTACAAACGCGTGCATTTTCTTGGTTGTAGATACTCACATAGAGATGGTTTTCTTTTTAAACAAGTGGTAAGGTAAATATTTCTTAAATAAATGAATGATAAATAATTGCTTCTTGGAAATTTTTTTTCTTATGAATGTGTTTATAATCACTTTTTGAGATATAAACCATGCCTTGGGGAAAGAGAATAGTAATTGCTGTTTACCAGCAGTTTGTCAATTTTTCAAACATTATAATCAGATACTTGGGTTTTAAAAGTAATGAAAGATTGCTGACTTAAAATCGGCCAAGTCACTTTTGGTGTAGTTATTTATTAATACCTACTCAATTTTCTTATTTATGAACTTAGTTTTTTGAACTAAGGAATCTGTAATGTCCTTTCCAATTCTTAAAACCTAAATCGTATTTTTAAGGGCTCCCTGGAAACCCAGCCACTGTTTAATATAGCATGGTTTCTATGAAAATGTGTGCTCTAATTCAAAATATCTGCCTTACATGGCATTTTTGCACCTTAATCATAAATAGAGAATAATATATATAAGTATATACATACCCTCTGAGACTGCCCATAAAATGTGTACACTATAATGCCTTTAGATAATTAATTGCTCAATGTAAGGTTTACTTTTAATGAGATGCTAGCTTCTAATATGTTCTTTAATGTAAGTTTTGAGGAGCCAGGATACCCTGAAAAGTCAAGGTCCTTGAGAAGGGTGAATTCCACACTGTTGTTGATGACGTTACAGTGTGCCTTAAGTTTACTTTTATGTGTGTCAGTGTCTCACTGTACTTTCTAACATTACAGGTTAATTTCTTCAAGGAATTTTGTGCATTTTCTCAGACATTACAACCTCAAAACAGGGATGCATTTTTCAAAACTTTGGCAAAGTTGGGGATTCTTCCTGCTCTTGAAATTGTAATGGTAATTATATAACTTTTCTTCATGTTTTTGAAATTGTTAATTTGTAATAGATTTATATTATGGATGGAAAGTATTTATTATAGTAATGCATATTGAATTTTATAATTTATGATTCTCTTAATAGTGTATTATACAAGATTGTTTTCAATCTTCAGATTTTTATTAAATTTATGATATTAATATGTAATCATTTGCATATAATAAGGCTTCAGGTGACCAAAAATCCCACATGTTTTTACAAGGCTTTCTCTTCTGTAACAATATTAAGTATGCTTCATAGAAACTAATAAAATGTCTTTCCTTTTTAGGCCAGAGAGTAGAGTGAGGGCAGACTGAATCAAAGGGACTCATGCTGCAATGTGGGGTTAGGGCAGTGGTTCTCATACTTTTGTTTATGAGTTTTATCCATTGGTATTTATTATATGGAAACCTAAAACTGAGAAAACTTTAAAGCATTTATTAATTCATTTAAAAATAATAGCCGCCCTGGCTGGTTTGGCTCAGCGTCGGCCTGCGGTCCAGAGAGACCCGAGTTCGGTTCCTGCTAGGGGCATGTACCTCGGTTGCAGTTTGTCCCCGGCCCTGGTTGGTCGTGAGGGTGGCAGCCACTCGATGTGTCCCTTTCACGTCGATGTTTCTCTCTCTCTCTCTCTCTCTCTCTCTCTCTCTCTCTCTCTCTCTCTTCCTCTCTCCCTCCCACTCTATCTGAACAAAAAATGGAAAAAAAAAAAAAAATTTCCTCGGGTGAGGATAAAAAAAATAATAATAGCCCATTATATGTTAACATAAATACTATAGCTTTTATGAAAAAAAGTAATTTTTCCAAAACAAAAACTTTTAGTGAAAAGAATGGCATTATTTCATATTTTTTAAATAAATTTTATAAATTTATTGATTTTAGAGAGAAGAAGGAAGAGAGAAAAAAAATTGCTTTATTTTTCCACTTATTTATGCATTCATTGCTTGATTCTTGTATGTGCCCTGACTGGGTATCAAATCTGCAACCTTGGCGCATCCAGATGACACTCTAACCAACTGAGCTACCTGGCCAGGGACTGTTTCATATTTTTGGCCAATCCCTTTAAAGTTGAGCTTAGAAAATAGCTAGAGTCTCATAGCAGCTTCTGCATTTAATTTGTTGCGATATCACGTGTTGTGTAACCTTAAAAAAAAAACTATACTTGTGATATAGACTGAGAGTGAAAAAGGCCATTAATTGGCCTTAGTATTATTTATTATTTATTATTATGAAAAGTTTTAATCTCATGCACTTCCTGAAAAGAGTCTTCGACTCTTTGCCAGAATTCCCTGGACCACACTTTGAGAACTGCAGACTCATAGAATGTTTTCAGTATCACCAGAAGATTTTGTAATTTATGAATCATGTATTCTTCATGTGTTGACAGGGGGAAAGCATTCAGAATTACTACCTTAGAAAACTAAGTTGTGGAAAAGAGTAAAAATACCCAAAGTGTTTCAAAAGTATCCTCTATTAGGAGACTCATTAGAAGGAATCAGTTACTAAGGTATAAAGTAACTGGCAAATTCAGGACCAAAGACAGATTCTGGAAGTTTTGAACCCTTAACTAGGAGACATCATTCACATTTTTGCATATATTTAAATCAAGAATCCCATCCCCACCCACCCCAAACAAGACACCTTTTGTTACATCATTTGTAAAGCATTGCTTTATAATCCTGTGCTGATTCTTATATTTAAACTCTTTGAGTATTTATTTTTGTGGTGGTAAAAACTGGCAGAAACTAATCATTGAGCTCCCTAAAAGTTTTCAATATTTGTAAAAGGAAAGGAAGAAAAAGATAGAGAGGTTACATATTTTGATTCCAGTACAATTAAATCCAAAATGTTGAAGGTGTACATAGATTTGGGGAAAAGGAAAAGACAAGCATTACATTTGTTAACAGTCCCTAAGTAACCTAATTTTTCTTTTATCAGGGCATGGATGATTTGCAAGTCAGATCAGCTGCTACAGATATATTTTCTTATCTAGTAGAATTTAGTCCATCCATGGTCCGAGAATTTGTAATGCAAGAAGCCCAGCAGAGTGACGATGTAAGTAATAATGCTGTGGTTCTATGTGAATTACCTGTTGAACAGTGTTTGCAAACTATTAAGAGAAAAGCCATGGCTGTTATCTTAATCTTTTATGAAGCAAAACAATAGATTTCTGATCATTTGTGACTTTGTCAAGCCCAGAATATGTGCCAGTTGATTTGCATTGTATTCAGTTGGCAACTGGATTGATTGTACATAAAGGGGTGGGGGGGGCATATTCAACTAGTATTGAGATTGAGATAAATAGATTATCATAAAATCAAATTCTTACGTGCTGGTCTCATAAAAACGTTTCAAGTGCTAATGAAATGTAATTTCAAGCCTCATAGGTCAGGCACTTACCTAGTATAACTAATAAGTTTCACAGTGCTCAAATATGTATTGTTTTTTTTTTTAAGTGGGGATGAATGTTTAATAATGAGACCAATGTTGTGTTTCCCCACTACAGAAATATTTACACTTTCCCCTTAAACTACTTTTAAGGCAAAATGAGCATATAGTTGTAATTTTAAGCACTCTTTTTTTTTTTTCTTTTCTATCCTCACCCGAGGACATTTTTTCATTTTTTGTTCAGATAGAGTGGGAGGGAGAGAGAGGAAGAGAGAGAGAGAGAGAGAGAGAGAGAAACATCGACGGGAAAGGGACACATCGAGTGGCTGCCACCCGCACGACCAACCAGGGCCGGGGACAAACTACAACCCAGGTACATGCCCTTAGCGGGAACCGAACCCGGGTCTCTCTGTACCGCAGGCCGATGCTCTAACCGCTGAGCCAAACCGGCCAGGGCAGCACTCTTATATTAAATGTATTTTAGTGTTAAGTAGAAAACAACTAAAATATAATTATGTCCCTTCTTAAAGGTTTTGAATCCCAATGTTAATTTGATCCTCATATGAGTTATTATTGAATTAAACTACAGTTTTATGTTTTGTGCTTAATCTCCTAACTTAGATTTTTATGTCTGTCTTTCATAGATATTTCCAGTGTTTTTTAAAGCAATTTTAGAATCAGTTTGGGCTAATGGTATAGTTTAGGCAATCGAAAAGAAATAGGGTACATATTTTGTGTTATGTATTTTAAGGGTTTTTTTAAACTCAATGCTAATCTGACTTTAAATAAATAAATACCTAATTTATCTCACTGTTGATTTTATTACCTTAGTACCAATCTTTATAAAAGATAATTTTTTAATTTAAACTCAGTGTTCCATCCTTAGTGATTAGCATGATTAAAGGTATTCATAAAATCTCTCAGACCAGCCCTGGCCAGTTTGGCTCAGCGGTAGAGCATCGGCCTGCAGACCAGTGAGTCACAGGTTCAATTCTTGCCAAGGGCACATACCCTGGTTGCAGTTCATCCCCGGCCCTGGTCAGGGTTGTGCGGGAGGCAGCCAGTCAGTGTGTCCCTCTCACTTCAATGTTTCTCTCTCTCCCTTTCTTTCCCTCTCTCTCCCTCCCACTCTATCTGAAGATAAATGGAAAAATATCCTTGGGTGAGGATTAATAAAAAATTTAAAAATCTCTCAGACCATGAGAAGAGTAAGCAACTAAGAATTCTTAACTTTCTGTTTTCATTGGAACTATTTTTTTAAATTTTTCAATTACAATTTACATCCAATAATATTTTGTATTATTTTGCAGGTGTGCAGTATAGTGGCTACACAATCATATATATACTTTCCAAAGTGTTCCTCCCACTATTTCCAGTATCCACGTGGCACCATACATAATTATTACAATATTATAGACTATATTCCCTATGCTGTACTTTATATCCCTGTGACTATTTTGTAACTACCAATTTGTACTTTTTTTTTAATCCTCACCCGAGGATATTTTTCCATTTATCTTCAGATAGAGAGGGAAGGGGGACGGGGAGGGGAGGGAGGGACAGACAAGACAGACAGACATCCATGTGAGAGAGACACATCAATTGTTTGCCTCCCACACGACCCCAACTAGGGCCAGGGACCGAACCACAACCAAGGTACATACCCTTGACTAGAATCGAACCCACCGAGGGCCAACATGAACCGCTAAGCCAAACCTGCCCAGGGCCCAATTTGTATTTCTTAATACCTTCACCTTTTTCACCCAGTCCCCCAAACCCCCTCTGGCAACCATCAGTCTATTCTCTGTATCTATGAGTCTGTTTCAATTTTGTTTGTTCAATTATTTTGTAGAAATATTTTCTTGTTTACATTTAATTGATGCATGAGACTTAGAGAAGAAGTTACTAATTTTTAACTATAAAAAGTCCCTTTCTCAATTGTTTTCCTATAATCACAGTCTTCAAGACCTTTAATTTTTAAAATAAAGGATCCTACATGCTGAATTCTATATTGGGTTGGCGGCAACCTTTAAAAAGAAAAAAGAAATGTCACATGTATATTTAGTGGGCAGTTGATATTTTGATGTTCATTTAAAATAAATGCACAGCATTCAAACTCAAGTTCTTTCTAATATATGGAGTAGATTTGGTTTTAGGAGCATGGGTTACAATATTAACATATGTGTTGAGACACTAGAAAATATTAAGATTTTTTACTGTAGTCATTATTTATATCTAAACTGTAAGTGTAGATTTAGCAGTAATTGCTGTCTTTTTTGTTATGCCACAGATTTCACATATTTATATACTAATGGCCTTTGAAACATCCAGTAAAACTTATTTTAGAATCTGACTGGATAAGTAATACACCTATTACTGAACTGCTTATTTTGGCAAGTATTTTCAGTGTATTCCTCACTTAGAAATAAATTCATATGTTAATTTTTTTAGATATGACAATAACATTGGGATAATTTATTTTTATTTAAATATAGTTGGGTTTATTTTTTTAGATTCCTTATTTATATATTTTAAAGGACTCTTAAAATACTTTTAAATATTTTATACTGAAGTATTTATAGAATTATATATATGGAATTTGCTTAAAAATAATTTTGGAGGGTGAAATTTGCCATAATAAGTTTTAAAAAATACATAAGCTCATCTCTATGGGCTGGTTGACTGTTCAATATTTTGTATTGAACATATCACATTTATTTCTTAAAATTGCATTAGTTTTTTTACTTTTTACTTTGAAGTAATTTTAAATTTACAGAAAAGTTTTAACAGTACAAAGAACTCCCATATACACTTCACCCAGATTCCCCAATTATTAACATTTTGTCTCCTGTTTGCTTTATCACTCTTTTTTTGCAGCATAGGGAATATAGTCAATAATATTGTAATAACTGTGTATGGTGCCAGGTGCATAATAGAATTATTGGGGGCATCACTTTGTAAATTATATAATTGTCAAACCACTATGCTGTGCACCTGAAACTTATATAAAATAATATTGAATGTGAACTGTAATTGAAAAATAAAATTTTAAATAAATATATTTGGAAAAAATTGAGAACTTTGAACTGCCTAACAAAGAATTCAAAATAATTGTCTTAAAGAAGCAGCTCAGTGAGCTACAAGAGAACACAGTTAGATAACTAAATGAAATCAAGAAAACAATACATAAACAAAATGAGTTCAACAAAGAGAGACCATAAAAAAAAAGTCCAAAGGAAATCCTGAAGTTGAAGAATACAGTGACTGAACTGAAAAAGATCAATAAATAGCTTCAACAGCAGACTCAATCAAGCAATTGAAAAAAGTCAGGGAATTCAGGAATGAAAAGGAATGAAGAAAGCCTACATTAATTATGAGACACCATAAATTAAAACAATACAGGGTAGGCAAAAGTAGGTTTACAGTTATAATATAAATGAATAATACAACAATAATAACTTTATTTCATAATTCCTCTTTAAAGAAATTTTATTCGTCTAATTTGCCATGATAGAATTGATTTACTGGTGTTCAAATTTGGAAACATGGTAGAGGGTAAGGTTCTAATTTTAAGCAGTTAAGTTGCTATGACATAGTTTTGTTGGTTCTTTATTGCTTTAAGTTCACAAACAAACAATTCATAGGGATATATTATTTTTGGATAATAGTATATTAAGTTTGGGAAGGACTAGCAAAACAAAATAGTAACAAAAAGTGCTTAATACTGAAGCTTTCAATTTATTACTTTCCAGAGTCCTCCCAATTAAGACATTTGTCTTCATTCCATGCAGTTCTGTTATTTCAGCTCCCCCAATAATATACATATTTTCAAGTCCACTGAGTTGATGTCAGAACTTTTTGATATAAACAATCACTTTGTATCCTAATTTAATGCTCAAAATTTCTACTTTAAAATACAAGCAAAAGACAAATTTTGTATCTGCAAGCTGCTTTGTAGTTCTGTATATTAAGACTCACGAGCATGTTGATAATTTAACAATAACTATATTTAATATTAGGTCATTATATAACACATGTTCGTCCACTCACCTGTGGAGAATTGTGTACTGGGTTATTTTTTTCTCTCTCTCTTTTGCTAGAAAGGATTTTCTTAGAAGCTGAGATAAGCTGTGTTGGGGGAGGGAGGGTGTGTGATCTTGCTTACTTTGGCCACTTCAAAATGCATACCTGAGGCTGAAACCTAGAATGAGAATCTTTTAGACCCTCCAGTGAACAAGAATCACTGGTAAATGATTTTATTTTCTACTTCCCTATATTAATGGTATCGTAAGCTGTATGGCATGCTCGGCTTTTCTAAGTGGATTTTTTTTTTTTTTACTCTGGTGTGTTAACTTTGAAACATATTAGAAGGAAAAGAGTTTAGATAAGTTCATACATTCTAATTCTTTGGGGCTTTTTTCTAGTGATTCTGATTTTGTTCTTTCAGCTAATATATTTGTCGTATTTCCAAACCAGGTCTAATAGAAACGTTTTCTTTCAGGATATCCTTCTCATTAATGTAGTAATTGAACAAATGATCTGTGATACTGATCCTGAGCTAGGAGGTGCTGTTCAGTTAATGGGACTTCTTCGTACTCTAATTGATCCAGAGAATATGCTGGCTACAACTAACGTAAGAAATTACTATTGAGATTTTTTTTTTAAAGTTTTCATCTAATCTGTTGTAGGTGATTTTTTAATATAATTTTATATAAATTACATGTAAATATAAAAATTTTGAAAATTGTACAATTTTGAAAAGCAATAAATAATTAAGTATTTGTATACTTGGTATCCAAATAGCAGTGGTATTCCTATAGCAGTTCACTTGGGGCAAAATACAATCTTGTAATCTGTAAAATTTTAGTGAAATGTTAGCACTTCTATTTATGACCTTGACCTCTGTATGTTGACGTCTTAATTAATATACAGCACTGTGAATATACTTAACACTACTGAACTATAAACATAAAAATGGTTGTGGTAAATTTGTTTGTTTTTTTATTATAATAAAAAAGGAAAAATTAATATGTACTGAATGGTCTTAACTGCATAGTAAAAGACGTCATTAAAAAAAAAAAAGTCTTAAGGAATTATCCCAAAATATTAATAGTGATTGTCTCAAAAAAGAAGGGGGGGGGGTATTTTTTCTTTATAAAATTCCTTCATATTTAGAGAACATATATCCAAGTATATGGGACCAGTTGTGTAGAAAAGTAGTAGCCCAGAAAATCAAAAGGCATTATTTTCCAAATTTCTTAATAAGATTTTTTAAATTTTAAAAATAGATTTAAATTCTATCCTGTTTCTAGTGGCTTGATAAATCAATTTGATGGGTTTTCAAATTTGGATACATTATGAAATCTGGGGCATCAAACTTTAAGCAGTTAAGTAGCTCTTATATTGCTTGATAGATTCTTCATTGCATGTTAGATCATAGTATATTTGAAAAAAATTGTTCTGAATCATTTCCTAAAACAATTGTTTTTAATACTATATGATATTTTCCTTGCTTTCATTTTATTTGTAATATGAAATAGATTTGATTTTTAAATTCTGCAGAAGTAAGATTAAGGTGAATATAACTAGTATTTTGGTTCTTTCACAGTATTTTAAAGTATCTGTTGTTTGTGTATGTCCCACACTGCTAATTCTTTTTTTTTCCCACACTGCTAATTCTTGAAGATGTTTTAGTAATTTTTAAATTTTGTATGTTTCAGAAAACTGAAAAAAGTGAATTTCTGAATTTCTTCTACAACCATTGTATGCATGTCCTCACAGCACCACTTTTGACCAATACTTCAGAAGACAAATGTGAAAAGGGTAGAGTCTCTTACCTGTTTATGATTCCTGTTTTTAAAGAATGAAATAAAGCCCTGGCCAGTTTAGCTCAGCAGTTAGAGCGTCGGCCCACGGACCGGAGAGTCCTGGGCTCGGTTCCCGCTAAGGGCACATACCTCGGTTGCAGTTTATCCCCGGCCCCGGTTGGGGTCTTGTGGGTGGCAACCAGTCGATGTGTCTCTCTCACATCAATGTTTCTCTCTCTCTTCCTCCCTTTCTCCCTCCCGCTCTATCTGAAGATACATGCAAAAATGTCCTCTGGTGAGGATTAAAAAAAAAAAAAGAAGAAGAATGAAATAAGTATTATAACTAACAGACTGTTTACTTGGTTCTTTTTATGACAGGGAAATTACTACTGAAAGATCTAAACTGCAATATAAAATCATGATTTTCTTTATTTCTGTTTGTATTACAGAATGATAAGAAATGTGACAAAAAGTATTACACCTTGAGGAAGAGAGATGTAAACAATTAGCAGGAAAAGGAAATCGTTCCCAAAGTTGTTAGAGTTAATGTCTAGAGTAAGAGCAAACAGTGTATTGCCTATATTTGAAAACTCAACGATACCATCGTTTTGGCAACACAGTTAGTTTTCTGATTTCACAGCATAAAGATCAGAAACTGATGGAATTAAAGCAGAGAACAGTTTTGTTTTGTTTTTTACTGATTTTAGAGAGAGAGGAAGGGGAGAGGGGGGAGAGAGAGAGAGAGACATCGATGAGAGAGAACATTGATTGGCTGCCTCCTGCATGCCCCCCACTGGGGATTTGGCCCACAACCTGGGCACGTGCCCTAACCGGGAATCGAGCCAGCATCCTCTTGGTGCATGGGTCGACGCTCAACCACTGAGCCACACAGGCCGTGCCAGAGAATAATTTAAAATAAACTCTTTATAAGCATTTTACTCTAAAGCAGTGGTTCTCAACCTTCCTAATTCCGCGACCCTTTAATACAGTTCCTCATGTTGTGGTGACCCCCAACCATAAAATTATTTTCATTGCTACTTCATAACTGTAATTTTGCTACTGTTATGTCTTAGGTGACCCCTGTGAAAGGGTCAGTTTCGATCCCCAAAGGAGTCGCAACCCACAGGTTGAGAACCGCTGCCTAAAGGCTGACTTATTTGCTGATTTTTTTAATTTTTTTTTGTAAAGGGTCAAGGCTATTTTCTTTCATGTATTTTTTATTGTATTTCCATATTATCTTCTTGTATAAACTACACCCATAATTCATTAGCTACAATTTCTGATTTCAGTTTATTACAGTGGAGTGAAAACCTAAAGATATTTTTTAAGCAGTCTGACTGCAGAATCCTACTATGGTTTTATGTACTTCCCGTTAAGTATTCATATTTGTGTATATCTAATTTGGTGACAATTTTTTATTGAGTTCTACTGTATTATCTTTCTGTATTCTGTAAATCTACTATATTTTATCAGTCTGCAATATTTAAATAATGTAATCATACTGCCAAATATAACTAGCATAAACAAAGCATTAACTCTTTGATCAGAATACAACTCAACTTGTGAAATGAGATATGTGTAGGACATATTCTCTTAGACTGCTGGTTAATTTGAGTCAGTTAAGAGAATGTTTACTTAACTAATGAAGTTGTAGAATGGGCATACCCACATAATGTCATCCATTCTATTTCTGAGTATATATCCTAGGTAACATTTATGCATGTGCATGACAGGTACAAGAATATTGTTATATTATTCATGGTAGAAAATTAAAGTATAGTATATGCATATAGTAGAATACTACATAGCAGTTAAAATAATTGAATATTGATCTGTCATCTGACTAGTTCTCAAAAATGTAAAGTTGAATGGGTAAAACATATCACAAAACATTTTATTGTAGAATAGTTCCATTTATATAAATTAAAATAAATGTACTTTTAACATTCAGTTTAAAATAAACACTTCCAGCATACAGAAATATTTAGGTATTTAACAGACATCCATATACTTGCTATTGACTCCCATTCTCATTCCACCCCACCCACCTTCATCCCTAAAGGAATGCTGAATTTGGAGTTTATCACCCCTATGTTCATTTGTATTATTATGACATGTAAAATGCATTACTTTTCATGTTTTCAGACTTGATATGCATTGACTTCTATTGTATACGTTACTCTGCAATGTTTTTCCTTTTTACTTACTGGGTGTGCTTTTTTCTTAATCCTCACCCAAGAATATTTTTTTTTTACTGATTTCAGAGAGAAAGAGAGACATAGATGTAAGAGAGAAACATCAGTAGGTTGCCTCTCGTATGCACCCCAACCAGGGATCGAACCCGAAACCTACATATGTGCCCTCACCAGGAATCAAATTCAAAACCATTTTGTTGCACAGGATGACGCTCCAACCAACTGAGCCACCCAGCCAGGGCCCCGCTGCTTTTTTGGAGAACTGTCTATATTGATGCCTAGAGTTCTTATTTATTTTTAACTCTTATATAGTATTCTCTTGTATGAGTAGGCTGTAATTTAGCCTTTCTGCTTCTGATATACATTTGTTTCTAGCTTTTTGCTATGACAAACAATACTCCAGTATACATCCTTGTATTTCCCTACACAAATGTGCTCTAAGATGTGTGCCAAGAAAATGGAACTTACTTAAAATGTTCCACTTGTTTTTTAAAAATTCAAAAGCATAAATCATCTATTGTTAACATGTGTGTTATTTAAAAATTTAAGAAATACCTATATGGATAGACATAATTTAGATTGTTGGAGGATGACTGAGAGAAGATAAAAGATGTATCAGTCTTATCTCTGGTTGTAATCTCATTTTTTATCAAAACATTTGTGATATTGTCTTTTAATTACTTCTCATCTGTGCCCAGTTCTGTAAAAGACTGCAGGTAGAGCTATAATATTTGACTGAAACAACTAATTCTTAGTGGTTGTTATGCGGGTAAAATGAAATTATGATCAAAGATGTGTTTTATGTATTATAGTGCTAGGGAAATATGAGATATTATTACTGAAGTAACTGATTTTAACTTTTTTTTATTAGATAATATAGTTGGGTCTAACAAAAACAGCACGATTTGTCCCGGTAAGTATAAATTTTTATTTTATGAGCTAATGCAAATAGTAAACATTTTCCTACTGAGAATATAATACATTTGTACAAGGCTAAGAAAGGCATATTTTGAACAAAAACAGAATCCAAAAATACATTTACTTTTTTCTTTATTACAAAGAAAATATTCCACTTTCTCCATTATAAAAAAACGAAAAACCATTTCAAATTTTGTTTTTGTTTTTTTCTGTAGATTTAGAACTTGTTTTATGATATTTTTTGATAAGATGTCTGAACATTGATGATTTGTTCATGCTTATTTTTGAAATCTAGTAAACTAAGACCAACTAGTTAGGAATTAATGTTCCTAATAACAGACTTATGTTTAAGTTTTATTTATAAATCTGAATGGAAACACTTGATTTTACTTGTAACATGCCTACCAGGTATGGGCCTGATAGTATGAAAAATATGCCTTTGAGTACCCAGCATCCTGTCTGTTCTACCAGGTTAATCAAAGCAGACTAGGAAAGCCAGTTTCAAATAAGAAGACAGTTCAGATATTAGATGACTGATTTCACATTCTAACCTGGGAAAGTGGAAACATGACATTTAATTAACACTAGATCATTGTTACAAAATCTTTAATAAATAAAACTTGGGACTTGAGAAATTAAAAGAGTTTGTTTTTAATAGTAAAGGAATAGTTCAAGTGTTGGCTATTATACAAATTGGTCTGGAGAAAGTAAAATTCTTTACTTGATTTAAAGTAGAAAAGATCTTTAAAATATCAGAATTGTATTTTCTATATTTAATGGTCATTCTGTTATTAAAAAGAATGTTAATTTATTCCTGTTAGCAACATAGTTCCACAAAATACTTATGTGTGTCATCTTCTTGAAAAATAAAATAGTTGTACTAGGTGATGTAATTTTTTTTTTCTATTCTATAAGACTGTGATTCCATAAATTGCTCACAGTTTAATATTTCCTTATCTAAAACATTTATAATAGGTGTAGGTAATTACCTATATAAGCCCTTCAGTTTTATTCAATTTTGATGCTCAGGAAGCAGTTTGAAATCATTCCATGAATGTATAAACCAAAGCCTCTTGAAATAAAGCTAGTGTATTTCCATAGGCCTCTCGTGGATGTTATGGTTTGATGTGAAAAAAATTAGTGTTAAAAAAAAAATCTTGGTGCAACATTTTTCACTTAATATTCAAATATCCAAAAATGTCCTTCCTTAAAGATATCTTTAAAGAAAGCATATTAATTTTTCTTGGGAGATTTACATTGCACCACTTTACGCAAACAGCTTGGACCCTTTTATAGATTTACTAATACTAATCATTAAAGTACGTATTAAAGAAACAATACTAAGAAAATCTCAGTGCTTAGAGGGTTTTATTATCATGTTTGTAGATTTTTACTGAGGGCTTTTTTTCCCTTAACATTATTAAATATTTTATACAGGAGCCTTAAAAAAGTACTAGTTAGGTAAAACTGACAATGCTTCTGGAGAGTCTGCCTAATGAAAAAGTAAAAATCTATAGCTTCCTTAATTGATATAAAAATGAGAAGGAAATACAATTATACACTAGCTCTAAAATACAGGATATAAGCTTTCTTCTTTTTTATTTAGATGTATTGCAATATCTGATTTTCATTTGATGACTTTCTTTGTAGATAATTACCAAACAGCACAGCTGCTTGCCTTAATTTTAGAGCTACTCACATTCTGTGTGGAACATCACACATATCACATAAAAAACTACATTATGAACAAGGACTTGCTAAGAAGAGTCTTGGTCTTGATGAATTCAAAGCACACTTTCCTGGCATTGTGTAAGTAACAATTTAAGTGAACAGTCTAGTAAAATGTATTAAGGAACACCATTTTTAATAGAGATAAAAGCCGAAGTTACCTATGTGAATTTATTTTTTAGCAGTACATATGTTATTAAAGAGATGATTATGAGGAATACTGATCTTTTTATTTAAAAGATGAGAGGAATAGGTCCTAGTGCTTCCCCCACATATTTCCTCACATTTAGATTTAATTAGCTTAACTGAGATACCCTGTGCTGTGATAATATTTTACTAATAGAACCAGTCCTGCTATCTTTTACATCTGCTTCATCACACTGTCATTTAGTAGTAACTCTTTATATTTTTGAGATATGGGCCTTCATATGTTTTTGTGTAACTCGGGTTATTTATTGAACTTGTAAAATATTTGCACCAGTGTTGATTTTTGGCAAACTACATTTTTCTTTCCTCTTATAATTTCACCTGCAAATAGAGATAAATTAGCTTCCTTCTCCTTCCAAATAAAAAGAGTTGTGTGGGTATTTTCTGAGCATAAAAATTATAGTTAAAACATTAACTTAATATGTACAGAAAAGGTTACTCTCCCTACTACTCCCTTTACTTTTAAGGCCTTAATGTAGCCACTGTTAACCGCCTGCACTATTTCTCTTCCATTCCTTTCTCCATACTTGTACAAATTTACATAAACATATTCACACACAGGTTTTTTTATTTTTACAAAAAACATGGTTATACTAACACACTTCTCAGTCCCTTAATATTTATTACTCTAGGTCTCTGGATATGGCATGAACCAATTTTTGTTTCCTAAACATAGTTTAATAACATTTTCTAGAGTGGCTCTTCCAGAGTTTATTTTACCATTCTCTAATACATGGATTACAAAATTGTTTTGGTATTTTGCCACTTCAAACAATACTGTAGTAAATAGTATATAAATCTTTTATGATTGGTTCATTTTTCCCATAGGATAAATTCCCAATAATGGGATTGCCAGGACAGAATGTTTATATATTTTAATATATCTTTTTAAATTTTAATTTAACATACAGCCTTCGATTTCTTTCCCAAAAGATTGAAGCACTTGACACTTTTCTAGGACTTGGTGTTACTGATTTTTTAAAATATTATCAAGCTGACGATGGAAAATGTGGTATTTCCTTTGTGTTTTAATTTACATTTTCCTTGACAACATTTTTTTATATTTTAGTGCTTTTGTATTTTATCTGTTACAAATTGCCTATTATCTTAGAGCTCTTTTTATATTAGAGATACTATCACTTTATCACGTTTTGGAGGGTGGAAATGTCTTAGTCTCATTTGTCTTATGTCTTGACCTTTATGGTATTATTTTCCATATGACTGTTTTAAAATTCTTATATGTCTGTTTTCTTTTATGGCTTTTGGGTTTTTTGTCTTGCTTAGGAAAGTCTCCCATGTCCTAAGATTATACAAATAATTCTCAGTTTTCTCATAATATTTTTATTTCATATTTTACATTTATATATGTAATAACATCTGAAATTTTTTCTTGCATATAGCTTTGTCACTCTTCTAGTTGAATAGGCAGTTGTGCCAACATCTTTACTAAATAAACTGTTTCCTTTACTGAATTAAAATATCGCTTTTGTTATGCAATAGATTATCATATATTACTTGTGTCTCATTTCTGGGCTGTCTATTCTTTTATTTCACTAGGTGAAATAAAGGGAATGTTTATTCTTATGCCATTATAGTCTCTCTGCTATAAAGTTTAATATCTGTCAAGTGCCCCTCACTTTCTTTTTTTTATATATCCTCACCTGAGAATGTTTATTGATTTGAGAGAGAGACATCAATTAGTTGCCTCCCATTTGTGCCTTACCAGGGATCAAACCCACAACCTTTTGGTGTACGGGATGACGCTCCAACCAACTGAGCCACCCAGCCTCACTTTTCTTGTTTGTAATTTTCTTGATTCTTGGACATTTTTTCTTTCACAATAACTTAAAAAATAATTTTATCCAGTTCATTCTGATTGCATTTATATTAATTTTTTTTAATTAATTTAGGAAGGATTCTCATGTTAGGTTTTTCTGTTTGATTTTCTGCAGCTAGTCCTTTTTGATGACTGCAGAGTAATTCCTTTTGTGTGGATATATCATAATAGAACGAACCTCTAGCATTTAAATATTTATATTGCATCAAGATTTCCATTATTATAAGTAGTGTGGTTTTAACTATAGCTTTGTTTGCATGTCACTTCATTCATCAGCAGTGTCTGAAAGTGCTCACATTTGCTCACATCTTTGCCAGTACTTCAGTCTTTGTAATCCAAGTAAATTTTTTTCTTATCCCACCACAAAAAGAGATGATAAGTCTAGCACTTCCACACTTGTTTGGTGTTACAGTTTTCATACATTTTTACCTTATATGGCCCATTTCTGTTTTATTTTCAGATAATATTTAGAACCTTTTTCAACACAATTTCTTTTAATAACTTCCATCCCTCAACAGAGCATTGAAATGAGAGACAACTTAAAAAATTGGAAACCTTGTATTTTTAAAGATGTGACTACTGGTATCAACAGAATAAATTAAACTACTTAGGGAAAAGGTTACAAGTTAAAGGATCAACAAACATAAAAATAAGGGATTAAAATTATAGTCTTTAGTAATTTAAGCAGTAACATTGCCAAATTTGTTTAGCTTTATTAGGTAGGGAAAAGACTAGTTGAAAGGAAATTTTCTTTTCAGTATTGTAAATGTGAAAAGCCAAATTATACTATTTATTTGTTACTCTATTGTTCTTTTACAAATACAGTCTGATCTGCCACAGTACATGTTTACCTAAGGCAAAATAGTTCATAAGCAATTGGTAAACAAGAGAATGATGTTATTACAATGTGGTTATAGTATTGGTTTACTAATGATTTTTCCAAAGCAAAGAGAGCTGAAATAGTGAAAAGTAAAAACCATTTAGCTCTCGTCAGCCAAAGGGTCGCAGGTTTGATTCTTGGTCAAGGACACGTACCTGGGTTGCAGGCTCAATCCCCAGCCCCAGTCGATGTGTCTCTCTCACATTGATGTTTCTCTCTCTCTCTCTCTCTCTCTCTCTCTCTCTCTCTCTCTCTCTCTCTCTCTTCCTCTCTTCCTCTCTCCCCCCCTCCCTCCCTTCTTCCACTCTATCTAAAAATCAATGGAAAAATATCCTTGGATGAGGATTAACCAAAAAAATTCATTTAGCTCTCTGTTAAATTTACAGCAGGGGACCCCTTTGGCTGTTTTCAGAAAATTTTAAAGCAGCATCTCTCTCTACAGCTCCCTCCCCCAGAGGGGTAGGCTAACTTGGCTCTTGGCATTTGTACCACTTCTTTGCCCACCTTAAGGACGGCCCCCTGCTGATTCTGAGCTGCCCTTCACTGCATTGTCTCCACATCCACCCCCACTACTCTGAGAACTACCAATATTTGCATTTTGAGGGATTTTTTTGTATTTTTTTAATCTCTTTGTTTTGTTATGGAGCTACCTGCCTACGGAGTTTATTTGTCTCCCAATTGCCAATTACTGGTTTTTTGTTAGCTGTGGCTACTAAAGTTGTACAGGTTTTGAGTGGTCTTTCCCTAACTATGTTTTTCTCAAAGCCCAATAATTGTTAGTGCACAGTTTTGCTTTTTATTCCAGAAGAACATATACATTGATTTATGTAAAAACACCTGTATAGTGATTCATATTACTAAGATAATTGACTTATTTCCTGTGTTATTTTTAATTAGGTGCTCTTCGTTTTATGAGGCGGATAATTGGCCTTAAAGATGAATTTTATAATCGTTACATCACCAAAGGAAATCTTTTTGAGCCAGTTATAAATGCTCTTCTGGATAATGGAACTCGGTATAATCTGTTAAATTCAGCTATTATTGAGTTATTTGAATTTATAAGAGTGGTAAGTTTATATTTAAGGATTCTTAGTAAAGTAAAATAATTATGTTTAGTGATGTTAATATTTTAAATTGTGAAATTTAGCAGTCTTTTAATCCATATTTATTCTATAATCTTATTAGTTCCATTTATTGGCCATTTACAGGATCAAATTTGGCATATGTGGACATTTCAGTCAAGCATGTCATTCATGTGATCTCTTTAATCAGTTATAGGGGTAGTGATAAAAATGAATAGAGCTCTGGCCAGTTTGGCTCAGCAGTTAGAGCGTCGTCCCGCAGACCAGAGAGACCTGGGTTCGGTTCCCACTAAGGGCACGTACCTCGGTTGCAGTTTGTCCCCAGCCCTGGTTGGGGTTGTGTGGGTGGCAACCACTCGATGTGTCTCTCTCACATCGATGTTTCTCTCTGTCTCCCCCTCTTCTCTCTCCCTCCCGCTCTATCTGAAGATGAATGCAAAAATGTCCTCGGGTGAGGATAAAAAAATAAGAAAAAAAAAATGAATAGAAAGGTTGAAAAATAATACCTTTGTTAGATATTGATATAAGATGCATAAAAATAGGATGTTATAAAATTTTAAGTGGAAGAGATCAGGGAGTTTGATGGACTACTCCTGCTGTCTTTATTTTGCAGGTGAGGGACTTGAGATACCCAAAGTGATTAAGTGACCTATTCAAGAGCATCCATTTGGTTAGGAACACAGTCAGGGTTTGAAGTTATGTTACAGTTCAGTTTTGGGCAACAAAAGATTTGTCATAAAAAGATCTGGAGAGAGCTCCATGTGAATAACAGGGTAAGATGGATAACTGTAGAACTAATACAATAAATTTGCCCTCTCTCACACTGAAATCATTCCACCAGGGAAGGTGGCCATATGGTTAGAAAGAACTTGAAAAAAGGAAATCAAAGCTAGAAATCTTACAAATCCGATTTCTACTGATGATGTGCTATTCTCACATGGAAATTATTTGGGTCACTGGATTGTTTTTCTAATATTGGTCACTTGCCAAGAGTATGATACTCAAAAGGATGAGGAGGATAGAAGTACTGTCGTTAGCCTTAGAAAAGAAGAAATATAGTTAACTAGCTCAAGCTCACCAAGTATCTGAACCCAAAATCACAGTGCACTCACTGTTCAGAGATTAACTTTTACATTTTTTTCCTTTAAAATTTTTGATGAGATACTAATAAAATAAATTGTAGAGTTCACAAAACCATACCCATTCCTGTGATTTTGTTTTTCTGAAAATACAAATGGTTGATAAGCATACATTGAATTCTAAATTTAACTTTTCTTTTTGTTGAATGTATAACACAGACCATGTCACCTAGATTTCTACTTTTCCTTCTTTGCCTTTTTTTTTTTTTTTTTTTTTGAAATATTCAGGGAAACTCATTTAAAGACTTAAGATCCTTTATGCAATCAGATTATGGTGGATATTTTAAAGGAAGTGGCCTGTATATCTTACTAGTATTAAAGTCCTGAATCACAACTTTAATTATTTTTTAATAATGAGCCTGCTTTGTACCCATGTATTTCAGTGGTCATTTAGAATGGTTAATTTAGAATTTAGAAGTTGTTACTGTCAGTTTATTTCACAAAAATTATACCATTGGCAGACTGTGGGAGACTGTGGGAATAAACATAGTATTCAAGTTAATAGTTTATCCGATTTGTGTATGTAATATAGTCTGAGGGATCTGTGTTTATATTCTAGGTAAGCTAATCCCATTTTGATAGGAACCTAATACAATTTCAAAATCTGCTTTATAATTAGCTTTGTGCTCTTGATCAGGCCATCCAACTTATGTCAGAGCCTCAATTTTCCTTTTCCGTAAAATTGGTATAATAAAACTTATTTCATAGAATTGTTATGAGGATCAAGTGAAATTGTATGTGAAAGTGCTTTTTAAATTATAAAGTGCTACGTAAGTGTAAAAAATAAACAGAAGGCATAAACTAAATCCATTTACTTTTGAAATGTGCTTTATAATCCCCCAAAAGTGCTCCAGTGAAGTGCTTCTTTTTTCCAAGTTTTCTGTGGAGTCCTGGCTCATGTGTAAAGAAACTAGAACATTTATTTTTGGAAGGTGATTTTGAAAAACCTTTTTGATCAGTTTTAGAATTATTTTTTTTTAATTTTTAAGTTTTTCTCCTAACAAGCATTGTATTATATTTGAAATCTAAATTTTGTGCTTATACAGGAAGATATCAAGTCTCTTACTGCACATATAGTTGAAAACTTTTATAAAGCACTTGAATCGATTGAATATGTTCAGACATTCAAAGGATTGAAGACTAAATATGAGCAAGAAAAAGACAGACAAAATCAGAAACTGAACAGGTATTGTTTAAGTATATTGCATTTATAGCCTATAGATTTATGTCCAAAATCACCTGTAGTTGGATCTGAATCTTACCCAGAAATTTTCTTTCCATCATTAGATAGGACAGGGTTATATATAGGAGGGTAGGATATCCTCCCTACCCCAAATTTTTTATATGAAAAATTACTGCTCCATATTGTAACTCAAGATAAATTTTTAGTTTATAAACATTACCCAGTTAAAATTACTTCAGCTCCTCTTGGTTATAGATAATTATTCTCAAATTTAATCTTATCATGAATTTTAAATCATTACTCAATGTTTATGGTATGTTTCTTACAGTGTACCATCTATATTGCGTAGTAACAGATTTCGCAGAGATGCAAAAGCCTTGGAAGAGGATGAAGAAATGTGGTTCAATGACGAAGAAGAGGAGGAAGCAAAAGCAGTTGTGGCACCAGCAGAAAAATCTAAGCCAGAAGATGATTTTCCAGATAGTTATGAAAAATTTATGGAGACTAAGAAAGGTATTAAAATTTTGAATTTTTGAATAGTGCATCCTCTTATAATTATTGCAGAAACTATACATAAAGATACAATATCAAGAGAAATAAAAGTAAAATTCCCCCTGTCTTTCCAGAGAACTAATCATTTTAATTCTATGGCCTGAGAAATTATCATTATTGGATTACTATCCTGCATATATCATCTAAATGTTTAATAAAAATGTATATCTTGAAAGGAAAAAGCATTTCCTGGACTTTATATAAGTTTCTGATTTTGAATGTGAGATTTCTAAAGGTATTTATTATTAGTTAGTGTTTTGTTATTACATTTTCCCTGAAACTGTTGTTCTCAGCCTCACTCATTTTCCACTAATTAATGCTAAAAGTTCTATTTATTTTAGCGTGCAGGAGCGAATAGGCATTTAAAATGTCCTAAGGAATAGGCACCTTTTTGTAGCCAGATTTTTCTACCTTTACTCATTACAGGCACTATGCTGACTGACTACTGTCGAAAGAGGCAATGAGGCAAAACTTGAAGTACTATATCCAGTTAAGAAGCTTATACCAAAAAAATAGTAGCAACCAGATATTAAAGGGTGGTAAACACCTATCTCATAAAAGAAACCCACACAAGAACATGGTATATTCAGGAAATAGACTGATAGACATGATCATATCATTGTCTGTAGGGTTTTGAAATAATAACTTGTGGGAGAGATTAAGTATTTACAAAGAGCATAGAAGTATAGAGTCAGTGAGTGGAAGCTGCAGAGAGACAAAGAAAGAGTCAGGCAACTAATGAGTCCTTGGAAGTGTCCTGGATACAGAGTGTATAATTCTACCATAGGGTGTGGCTGATTTGTTACATGATTCTTTTTTTTTCTTTTTCTGGTGTTTTTATTGATTTTAGAGAGAGAAGAAGGGGGAGGGGAGGGGGGCGAAACATCGATGGATTGCCTCCTATAAGCACCCTGACCCGGGATCAAACCCACAACCTGAATATGTGCCCTGACCAGGAATTGAACTGGCAACCTTTCGGTGCATGGGACAACACTCAGCCAACTGAGCCGCACCAGCCAGGGCTTGTTATATAATTCTAAAGGTCCTTTCTAATCCTGAGATTTCTAAGATTCCAGCTAATAAAGACATCTCTGTGCACATCATGCTCCTCTACTCTTTTAGCTCTTATAAAGACAATGTTTTATAAGTTTTAAAAGTATTCTTTTCAGATGTTTTTACTTAGCAATATTTACTAATATTGGCTCAAATTTTTACTTTTGCTTTAGCAAAAGAAAGTGAAGACAAAGAAAACCTTCCCAAAAGGACATCTTCTGGTGGCTTCAAATTTACTTTCTCCCACTCTGCCAGTGCTGCTAATGGAGCAAACAGTACAAACAGTAAATCTGTAGTGGCACAGACACCACCAGCAAGTTCTAATGGATCCTCTTCCAAAACTACAAACTTGGCTACATCAGTAACAGCCACCAAGGTATGTGAAACTGCTCTACACATAAATAAACTGCTTTTCTTCATCTGTAAAATTATCTTATGTTTACTAAAGAAAAATTGGATAATAAAAATAATTTTAAAGAAGAAAATGTTGTACATGTCATCAGAGAATATGACTACTAACTTTTGTTATTAATCCTCACCAGAGGATATTTTTCCCTTTGATTTTTAGAGAGAATGGAAGGGGGTTGGGGGAACAGACATTGATGTGAGAGAGACATATCAATTGGTTGCCTCCCGCACATGCCCTTGGTGGGGAATCAAACCCGCGCCCCTTGAGTGCGCGAGCCAACGCTCTAACCACTGAGCGACACTGGCCAGGGCAATTTACTGCTAACATTTGATTGATTTTTCTTTAGGTATGTTGGTTTCTTTATCTGACATATAATTGAGGTCTTTCTTTTAACAGTTTTATATCCTGCTTTCGTTTATTGTAAGAATTTTTATGTTATTAAAACATTGTTCATAACTGTAGAATTTCGTTTTATTTAGATGTATCATATTTGTAAGAGTCCCCTCCCCAGTAATTTTTTGGAGCACATAAGTTGATTCTGATATTTCACTGGTACGATGACTAGTGTTGTTGCATTTTAAATTATTTTCTTGCATAAACAAGTAGAATGTTTTTATACATAGTGTCAAATTTCTCTCCAGAAAGTCTATGCTGATTTATGTTACCATAAGCATTGTATGAGTGTGCTTGGCTCACTGCAGCTTTGCCAGTGATGTTACTATTATTTTTAACCTTTGCCAGTCAGGGAGAAGAGACAGTATATATCTTATTCCCAGTTGTGTGTCTTTTGTTAGTAGTTATGTTAAATGTTAGCTTTTTGAATTTGCTCTTCTGTAAGTTATCTGTTCATAGTCTTGCCTTTTAAAAGTTAGCTTATGTTTTCTTGATATGAATGACTCTTTAATTAAGGATATTAGCTTTTTTGTCATTAGATTAACAAATGTATTTCCCATTGGTTACTTTTTTTATATACAAGTTTAAATTTTATACAAAACTTTTTTTCTTTCATTTATATTTTTATTATATGTAACCATTCTTTTCCCCAAAATGGAGTAGCTTAAAATAAAAAGGCATAAACATAGGGCAACTGTTAGTGTAAGAGTAAAAGGACAAGACATAGGAAATGCCATAATAGAAAACCTAACTGAAGTTATGCTTCTTGTTCTGAACACAAAATACGAGTCTCAGTTTTTTGTTTTACAGAATTGTAGAGTCCTTATTCAGTATTAGAGTGAGGTATGCTCTTGATTTTATTGACAGAAGTAGCATTTTCAATAGGACTATACTGTTTTTGAAATACATATTATGGTTTTTTTACTAGAAATTTTGAAATAAATGTTCACTTTTTTTATTTTTTATTTATTTTTAATGTTTTTTTATTAATTTATTTTTGTTACAGACATTTCTCCTTTTTTCCCCATTGACACCCTCCTCCTCATCCACCCCACCCCGTCCCAAGCTTTGTTGTCCATGTCCATCAGTTATGCGTACATGCATATAAGTTCTGTGGTTTATCTCTTCCCTCCCCCCCAACCCCCTCTTCTGAGGATTGTCAGTCTGTACCCTACTTCCACGTCTCTGGGTCTACCCTGTTCCTCAGACTGTTATGTTCATTATATTCCACAAATAAGTGAGATCATGTGATATTTGTCTTTCTCTGCTTGGCTGGTTTCGCTTAACATAATACTCTCCAGGTCCCTCCGTGTCGTCTCAAAGGATAAGAGATCTTTCTTACAGCTGCATAGTACTCCATTGTGTATATGTACCACAGCATTTTTATCGACTTGTCTACTGATGGACACTTGGGCTGTTTCCAGATCTTAGCTATTGTAAATAGTGCTGCTATGAACATGGGGGTACATATATTCTTTCTGATTGGTGTTTCAGGCTTCTTAGGGTATATTCCTAGAAGTGGGATCACTGGGTCAAATGGCAATTCCATTTTTAATTTTTTGAGGTAACACCATAGTGTTTTCCATAGTGGCTGCACCAGTCTGCATTTCTACCAGCAGTGTACTAGAGTCCCCTTTTCTCCACACCCTCACCAACACTTGTTGTTTGATGATTTGTTGATGGCAGCCATTCTGACAGGTATGAGGTGATACCTCATTGTTGTTTTAATTTGCATCTCTCTGATGATTAGTGATGTTGAGCATTTCTTCATATGTCTCTTAGCCATTTGTATGTCCTGTTTGGAGAGATGTCTATTTAGGACCTCTCCCCATTTTTTAATTGGGTTCTTTGTCTTCCTTTTGTTGAGTTGTGTGAGTACTCTATATATTTTGGAGATTAACCCCTTATCTGATGTATCATTGGCAGTAATGCTCTCCCTTATAGTAGGTTCCCTTTCCATTTTGAAAATTGTTTCTTTTGCTGTGAAGAAGTTTTTGAGTTTGATGTAGTCCCATGTGTTCATTTTCTCCTTTGTTTCTGTTGCCTTAGGGAATATATCAGTGAAGATTCTGCTGCGTATGATGTCCGAAATTTTGTTGCCTACATTTTCTTCTAGATTTTTATGGATTCACGAGTCACATTTAAGTCTTTTATCCATTTTGAGTTTATTCTTGTGTATGGTGTAAGTTGATGGTCTGGTTTCATTTTATTTGCATGTAGCTGTCCAATTTTCCCAGCACCATTTATTAAAGAGGCTGTCTTGACTCCATTGTATGCTCTTGCCACCTTTGTCGAATTTTAATTGAGCATAATGTCTTGGGTCAATTTCCGGATTCTCTGTTCTGTTCCACTGGTCTATATGCCTGTTCTTCTGCCAGTACCAGGCTGTTTTGATTACAGTAGCTTTGTAGTATAACCTGATATCCGGTATTGTGATCCCACCTACTTTATCCTTCTTTTTCAAGATTTTTGTGGCTATTCAGGTCTTTTTTGGTTTCACATGAACTTTTGAAGTATTTGTTCTAGTTCTGTGAAATATGTCGTTGGTATTTTAATGGGAATTGCATTGAATCTATAGATTGCTTTGGGTAATATGGACATTTTAATGATGTTAATTCTTCCAATCCATGAACAAGGTATGTGCTTCCACTTTTTTATTTCTTCCTTATTTCTTTTTTCAATGTCTTGTAGTTTTCTGCAAATAGGACCTTTACTTCTTTGGTTAAGTTTATTCCTAGGTATCTTAATTTTTTTGCCGCAATGGTAAATGGGATTGTTTTTTTAGTTTCTCTTTCTGTGAGTTCATCATTAGTGTATAAGAATGTTGTCAATTTCTTGACATTAATTTTGTATCCTGCTACTTTTCCAAATTCATTTATTAAGTCTAGTAGATTTTTGATGGAGTCTTTACGGTTTTCTATGTATATCATGTCATCTGCGAATAATGACAGTTTCACTTCCTCCTTTCCAACTTGGATCCCTTTTATTTTTTCTTCATGTCTGATTGCTGTGGCTAAGACTTCCAGTACTATGTTAAATAAGAGTGGTGAAAGTGGGCATCCTTGTCTTGTTCCTGTTCTTAAGGGAAATGTTTTTAGTTTTTGCCCATTGAGTATGATGTTGGCTATAGGTCTTTTATATATGGCCTTTATTATGTCGAAATATGATCCCTCTATTCCCACATTGCTGAGTGTTTTTAACAGAAATGGGTGCTGGATTTTGTCGAATGCTTTTTCAGCGTCTATTGATATGATCATGTGGTTTTTAATCTTTCATTTTGTTTTATGTAGTGTATCACATTTATTTATTTGCGAATATTGAACCAGCCTTGCATCCCTGGGATGAATCCCACTTGGTCATGGTGAATAATTTTTTTGATGTATTGCTGGATCCGATTTGCTAGTATTTTGTTCAGGATTTTTGCATCTATGTTCATCAGGGATATTGGCCTGTAGATTTCTTTCTTTGTAGTGTCTTTTTCTGGTTTTGGAATTAGAATTATGCTGGCCTCATAAAACGAGTTTGGAAGTCTTCCTTCTTCTTGAATTTTTTGAAATAGTTTGAGAAGAATGGGTGTTAGTTCTTCTTTGAATGTTCAGTAAAACTCCCCCGTGAAGCCGTCTGGGCCTGGGCTTTTGTTTGCTGGAGAGTCTTGATTACATCCTCAATTTCCTTAGTTGTTATTGGTCTCTTCAAGTTTTCTATCTCTTCCCGGTCCATTTTGGGAGACTATATGTTTCTAGAAATTTGTCCATTTCGCTTAGATTGTCGAATTTGTTGCCATATAAATGTTCATAGTATTTGTTAACGATCCTTTGTATTTCTGTGGTGTCAGTTGTTACTTCTCCTCTTTCATTTCTGATTTTGTATATTTGGGTTCTTTCTCTTTGTTTCTTGGTGAGTCTAGCTAAGAGTTCATCAATCTTGTTTCTTTTAAAAAAACCAGCTCTTTGTTTCATTGATCCTTCGAATTGTTTTTTTTGGTCTCTGTGTCGTTTATTTCTGCTCTGATCTTTACTATTTCCTTCCTTCTACTTGCTCTGGGGTTTTCTTTTTGTTTGCTTTCTAGTTCTTTAAGTTGTGAAGTTAGATAGTCTATTAGAAATTTTTCTTGTTTCTTGAGGTAGGCCTATAGTGCTATGAACTTCCCTCTCAGACCTGCTTTCGCTGCATCCCATAGATTTTGTGTTGTTGTGTGTTCATTTTCATTGGTTTCCAGGAAGTTTTTAATTTCTTCCTTGATCTCCTCGGTAACTCATTCATTGTTTAATAACATGCTATTTAGCCTCCATGTGTTCAAATGTCTTTGCATGTTCTTGTTGCAGTTGATTTCTAGTTTCATGCCATTGTGCTTGATATGATTTCAATTTTCTTCAACTTGTAGAGACATAGTTTGTGTCTTAACATGTGGTCTATCTTTGAGAATGTCCCATGTGCCCTGGCCAGTTTGGTTCAGCGGTTAGAGCATCGGCCTGCACCAGAGAGTCCTGGGTTCGGTTCCCGCTAAGGGCACATACCTCGGTTGCAGTTTGTCCCTGGCCCTGGTTGGGGTCGTGTGGGTGGCAACCAGTCGATGTGTCTTTCTCACATCGATGTTTCTCTCTCTCTCTTCCTCCTTCTCTCCCTCCCACTCTATCTGACGATAAATGCAAAAATGTCCTCAGGTGAGGATTAAAAATAAATAAATAATAGAGAATGTCCCATGTGCACTTGAGAAGAATGTGAATTTTGTAGTTTTGGGGTGTAATTCTCTGTAGATATCTATTAGATCCATTTGGCCTAGTGCTTCATTTAGAGTCTCTGTTTCCTTGTTAATTTTTTGTCTAGAGGATCTATCCAGTGATGTCAGCGGTTTGTTGAAGTCCCCTGCTATGATTGTATTGCTGTCGATTTCTCCTTTGAAGTCTTCCTAGAAGATTTTTAATATATTTTGGTGCTTCTATATTGGGTCATATATGTTTACCAAGGTTATATCTTCCTGTTGCATAGATCCTTTCAGTATTATGTAGTAACGTTCTTTGTCTCTAGTTATGGCCTTCATTTTGAAATCTATTTTATCAGATATGAGTATTGCTACCCCAGCTTTTTTTTCCTTTCCGTTTGCTTGGAAGATTTTTTTCCATCCCTTGACTTTCAACCTATGTGAGTCTTTTGTTGTGAGGTGGGTGTCTTGTAAACAACATATATATGGGTCATGTTTTCTTATCCAATCAGCTACTCTGTGTCATTTTATCGGAGCATTCAGTCCATTTACATTTAAGGTGATTATTGATATGTACTTATTTATTGCCATTTTTGTTTAGTGTGGTTATAATTTCCTTCCTATTTCTTCTACTAATTACAGCAGTCCTTTTAACATTTCTTGCAGTGCTGGTTTGGTGCTAATGTATTCCCTTAGCCTTTTTTTGTCTGGGAAGCTCTTTATTTGACCTTCTATTTTGAATGATAGCCTTGCTGGGTAGAATAGTCTTGGATTCAGATCCTTGTTTTTCATGACCTTGATTACTTCATGCCATTCCCTTCTAGCCTGTAGTGTTTTTGTTGAGTAGTCAGCTGATAGCTTTATGGGGGTTCCTTTGTAGGTAACCTGTTGCTTATCTCTTGCTGCCTTTAGGATTCTCTCTTTGTCTTTAATTTTTGGCATTTTAATTACTATGTGTCTTGGTGTGGGTCTGTTTGCGTTCTTCTTACTTGGGGCTCTCTGTGCTTCTTGAACTTGAATGCCTTCTTCCTTCACCAAATTAGGGAAATTTTCTGTCACTATTTCTTCAAATATATTCTCTAACCCTTGCTCATTTTCTTCTTCGGAGACTCCTATCATGCGAATATTATTATGTTTCCATTTGTCCCACAGTTCTCTTAAGCTGTCTTCCTGTTTTTTAATTGTTTTTTCCTTTTGGTTTTCTGATTGGTTGATTTTTTTCTACCCTGTCTTCTAATTCACTGATCTGGTCCTCAGCTTCCTCTATTCTGCTGTTTAGTCCCTTCAATGTGTTCTTTATTTCTGCTATGTCATTCTTCATTTCTTCTTGGTGCTTCTTCATTTCCAGTTGGTTGATTTTCAATGTTTCTATGTCTTTACTCATGGTGTTGATGTCCTTACTCATGCTGTTGAGCTTCCTCAAGATCATGGCTCTGAATTCTAGCTCTGTCAACTTGCTTAACTGCATTTCATTATCTCATCTTCGGTAGAGGTCTCTTGTTCTTTCATTTGGGATTTGTTTCTTTGGTTCACCATTTTGGCTATCTCAGTGGGTTTTGAAGCCTGCCAAATTTTCCCTGTGGATGTTGGTGTTCTGCTGTTTGTGGCTCCCTCTACTGGGTTTGGATGAGCATGGGAGGACCCACGTTAAACACCACTGTCAAGTCTTTCCTGGGTAGATTTGCAAGCCCAGGAAAGGTTCAGTTATCCTCCAGCTTTTTGCCTAGAGGCTATTAGTGGTGGTTACTTGAAGAGCCTTGGGTTCTCGGTTGAATGAAAACCTCCCTCAGGTGCTCAGTGTAAGAGGATTTCCCGAGGGTGGGACAGATGCTGGTAATCAATGAGCCTCAATTTGCATTTCAATGGCCCACCTGGGTGGGATTGAATCTCAGAGGGAGAGGCTGCCGCCTCTCCCCAGAGCCCTGGCAAGGAGTAAGATGGCCACCATCCTGCGTGGTCACAACTCAGCAAAAGCTCTGAGTGTCCTCCAAATCCTGAGCGTCGCCACACAGATCCAATCCAGTCCGCCCTCCCTCTGCTGGAGCCCAAGGTGACTGGCTGTGGCTATTGTAGTGCTCTGTCCCAGCCCTGTGCGCTGTGGAGCGGGCTTGGGAATTTAACCCCGAGGGCGCTGCTCACAGCTAAGGCCACTGCTCTCCGTGGGCTCCCACCCCCCCCCCCTCGCGCCTCCGCAATCCTACCAGGATCGATTGAGTGTCCCTGGTTGTATGGTCCTCGAAAGCTGCTTTTCTGTTGCTTTTTCCCGATGATTTGTCTTTATTTTAGTTGTAATTCCAGTTTGGTTCTGGGAGATGGTCTGTGTAGCTTTCCATTCACTCTGCCGCCATTTTTTCCACACCAAATTTTCACTTTTTGATAGAACAATTCAGTGTAATATTGTGACACTATATTAAGAATATTTGATGTGGAGTTATATTGCTTGGGTTCAAATCTTGGCTGTGCCTTTTACTAGCTGTTTGACCTTAAGTAAATTAGTTCATCCCTCTGGGCCTTAGTTTTCTCATTTTAAACTAGGATAAAATAACACCTACTTTATAGGCTTGTTGTGAAGATCAGATTATTTAATAAATGCAAAGAGTTTCGCACCTTCTATTTGTCACCTTCTCCATACATACAGCTTTTTTGTTTTAAAGTAATGTAAGCACTTACTTTTCAAAAGTCAAATAGTATTGAAAGTACTAAAAAACATTTGTCTCCTTTTCCTCTCCACAGGGATAGCTTTGAACTCTTCTAGCTGTATCTTTTATTTCTAAATAATACGGTAATACTGCCATGTTGTTTTACAAAGTTTATACATAATTTATTAAATTCTTTTTATAGTAGATGAGAATTTAGCACACATGAACACTCCTCATCCTCACCCTGTTCCTCCCTATATTGCACTTTTATATTAAAATATTACTTGATAATTTTATAGCTATTAATATAATGACAATATAAATATTTTTAATTATTTTTCTGCTTTTTTCTATACTGTTTTTCTCTTTCCTACAATAAATGTCACTGTTTTTTTTTTTTTTTCATTTGTTGCCTTAGTTACTGTAGCCTTTCACTAATTTTTTCAGTACTTCTCAGATTAGTGCCACATAGACTCCCTCTTGAAGACATCTCTTTTGAAGTCTCCCATTCTGTTCTAGCCGAGATTGATTGCTCTGTAGACTTGCTGCAGAGCTGTTGTTTTAAGGCTGCCTCTGCCGTTATCCTAATACTTCCTTTTCCCTCTCTCCTTTTCTTGTGTTGATTATTTCTGGATCTCATTTCTCTGTTCTCTTTCTTAAATTTCCCTCTCATTTTGGTAATGCATATCCTCAAATAGTTTCCTGAATAAAGAATCCCACAAGAGATAAAAGTTGAGACCTTGCATGTATTAAGATGTCTTGAAATCTGATTGACAGTTTCACTGAATGTAAAACTGTATTGGAAGTAATTTTCTTTCAAAAATTTGAAGTTATTGCTGCCAAGAATTCCAAATATATTCTTATTTTTGATCTTTCATGTGTGATTTTATTTTCTTCTTGGAAGCATTTAGGGCTTTTATTCCTGCATTCTGAAATTTTATGATGCTATACTTCGGGCATTCTCAGCTGAACAATCCTATCCTTCAGTTGGGGACACTTAATCCTCCTTTACTACAACTTACTATTTGGATGTTGGGTCTTCTATGGATCTTACAATTTTCACAATTTTCTCTCCTAGTACTCACTTTTTAAACTAAATTTCCTATTTTCTGGGTTGTTTTTCTTGAGTTTTGGGGGTTTTTTGTTTGTTTGTTTTTTAAGTTATGTTTTTCTTGATTTTACAGAAGGAGGAAGGGAGAGGGAGGGAGAGAGAGAAACATCAATGAGAGAGAAACATCCATCTGCTGCCTCCTGCACACCCCCTACTGGGGATCAAGCCTACATCCCAAGCATGTGCCCTGACTGGGAATTGAACCAGTGACCTCTTGGTGCATGGGCCGAGGTTCAACCAACTGAAGCACACCAGCCAGGGTATTTCCTTGAGTTTTTAATTTATTATTCTTCCAGATGATTTTTTGCTTATGAATGAGCAAAATCAAGTACAAATACAAACACATTTTTCACTTTTTTTTTTTTAATCCTCACCCAAGGATATTTTTCCATTTATCTTCAGATAGAGTGGGAGGGGGAAAGAGAGAGAAACATCGATGTGAGATAGACACATCGATCGGTTGCCTCCCGCATGACCCTGGGGCCGAGGATCGAAGCACAACGAAGGTACATGCCCTTGACTGGAATCGAACTCATGACTCTTTGGTCTGCAGGCTGACACTCTAACCACCGAGCCAAACCGACCAGGACCATTTTTCACTTTTTTTTGACAGTAAATAACAAATTGCTGAATATATTTGTTCTACATATTTTGGGGGACAGGGAGAAAAACAGTGATTGTTCTTGGAAAACAAATTGATTGTTTAGTCATTCTAGACTAACACAAAAATTTGCAATTAAGCAAGATAGGAGTTCACAGAAGTATAGCACTAGTTAAATTGGCTCTCAACTTTCTTCAGGGAACTGTGACCACATTTCTAAGGCAGGTTTTTATCACAAATGGCTCCTTAGCCATTTTCACAGTGTTAATTCACTGCAATCGACCCTGATTGGTTCTTAACATTAAATAGATCAGGTGTGAACTGTTTCTATTTCCCTTTGCAAGGCATCCTAAAGCTCCAATATACTTCTAAAAATCACTTTCTATTACTTTTGCTGATGATTAAAAAGAAAATTAAGGAAGATCTATCCTTTATTTCAGGAAGGTGTTTCTATTCTTTATTTTATTGAGTAGAGGATAATTCTTGAATTCTATCTCCTTAGATTTGTTACTATACTGAATTATATTAATAGTTCCCTAACTTAAAATTTTTTATTGGTTTGTTTGGATCAGAAAAGTCAGTGTTTGTTCATATGTCTTTGTTGCTATTACCATTTGTTTTGATCCCCTCTTTCATATTGGACACTTTCCGCAAGTATTTATTGGTGCTTAGATATTCTTTCATATTAAAAAGTAAGGCAGATTTTCAACTAGAGTGCCAAGACAACTCAATGAAGGAAAGAATAATCTTTTCAATAAATGGTGTTTGGACAAATGGATATCCACATGCAAAAGGATGAAGTTGACCATGCTTCACACTGTGTTTACAGAGCTTAACTCAAATTGGATAAAAGGCCCTGGCTGGGTGGCTCAGTTGGTGGAGCATCATCCTGTACACCAAAAGGTTGTGGGTTCAATTCCTGGCCAGGGTGTGTATGGGAGGCAACCAGTCAATGTTTCTCTCTCACATTGATGTGTCTTCTCCCTGCCCCCCCACCCCACCACCACCTTCCTCTCTCTATAAAAAAAAAAAAAAAGAAATCACATCTTTGGGTAAGGATAAAAAATATATATATAATAAAATTTGCTTTATAAAAAATGGATAAAAGACTTAAATGTTAGAGTTAAAACTATAAAACTCTTTAAAAAAATATATGCAAGAATATTCATGGCCTTGAACTAGGCAGTGATTTCTAAGATATAACACCAAAAGCATAAGTGTTGCAAAAGAAAAAAATAGTTAACTTGGACATCCTCAAAATTAAAAACTTTCGTGCTTCAAAGCACACTATCATAAAGTGAAAAGGCAACCTACAGAATGGGAGAAAATATTTTCAAATCATATATCTGATAAAGAACTGGTAATCCAGAATATACAAAGAACTCCTACACCTAAAAACATGACAACCAGTTTTTAAAATGGGCATTTGAATACACATTTTTCCAAAGAAGATATACAAATGGACCATATAAACACACGAAATGATGATGAGTAGCATTAGTCATTAGGAAAATGCAGATCAAACCACAGTGAGATTCGCACTGGCTGGTTTGACTCAACAGTTAGCGCGTCAGCCCTCGTACCAAAGGGTTGCAGATTCGATTCTCGGCCCCAGTCCGGGTCATGTGGGAGGCAACCAGTTGATGTGTGTCTTTCACATAGCTGTTTCTCCCTCCCTCCTTCCCTTCAAAAAAAAAATAAAATAACAGTGACATTCTACCTCACACCTACTAGTATGGTTATAATAAAAAGGATGGACAAAAACAAGTGTTGGTAAGGATGTAGAGAAATTACAACCCTTATACATTGTTGATAGGGATGTAAAATGGTGCAGCAGCTTTGGAATGCAGTCTGACAGTTCCCCCAAAAAAGTTCAAGTCTGCTCCTAAGTATATACCTAAGAGAACAAAAACATGGCCACACTAAAACTTATACATGAATATTAACAGCATTATTCATAATAGCCAAAAAGTAGGAACAACCCAAATGTCCCATCAACTGATAAATGAATAAACAAGATGTGATATATGCATAACAATGGATATATTTGGCCATAAAGAGGAGTGAAGTATTGATACATGCTACATAGATAAACCTAAAAACATTATTTGAGGTGAAATAAGCCAAATACAAAGGCCTCATATTGTGTTCCGTTTATACAAACTGTCCAGAAAAAGCATTCATAGAAACACATTAGATTAGTGGTTGCCAGGAGCTGGAAGGAGGGAGGAATGGGGAGTGACTGCTAATGGGTTTGGTTTTGGGGGAGGAGGGTGAAAGGTACAGGTGTTGATAAAAATGTTCTGGAATTAGTGGTGACGATTGCACGACTTTATTAATATACTAAAACCCCTAAATTGTACACTTTACCAAGGTGAATTTTACAGTATATGAATTATGTCTCAATTTTTTAAATGAGACAGTTTAAAAAACAATTAGAAGAGCCTGTTGATAAGGACTTCATATAAAGAACTACAGCAGCCCTAGCTGGTTTGCTTCAGTGGTTAGAGCCGAGAGTCTGGCATTCAGACCAATGAGTTTGATTCTGGCCAAGGGCACGTACCTCGGTTGCAGTTCATCCCTGGCCCTGATCAGGATTGTGTGGGAGGCAACCAGTCGATGTGTCCCTGTCATGTTGATGTTTCTCCCTCTCATGTTGATGTTTCTCCCTCTCTCTCTCCCCCTCCTTCCCACTCTATGTGAAGATAAATAGAAAAATATCCTCGGTGAGGATTTAAAAAAAAAAAAAAAACTACAGCAAGTGCCCTAGTTTTTTCAGGGAGTGTTATGTGTTGTTTTGGTTTGTTTTCTCCTGTGGAGCAACTGAGCTTTTATAGGCTTAAGTAGTCTATTGTACCTGGCAAGTAGAAACTTACCTGTTGGTATTCTGAGAGACTAGATGGAAAGAGCTTGGGGGGGGGGGGGCACTGCTCAGTATACAGAATTTAAATTTATTCTTCCATTTTCAACCTGGTGCTTTACCCTTGCTCTTTACTGTGCCTGAAGTGCAGAGCCTTTCTGGTTCATTTTCTTTATAGTTGGCCGTGGTGGAATAGCAGGAATCTCCTGGAGGAGGGTGGGGATGCAGGTGGGGGACTGGATTATAGAATTGAGGGCTCAGTTATCTGTTTTACTGACGTGACTTAACTGTCTTCCCTGCTTTCCCCAGTATTTTGATGCCTTTACTTCCTACTTCTTTCTTAGGTTAAGTCATATCAGTTCGTTCTTGACATTCTCCTCTGTTAAAAATGAGTTACTACTAACTTTTGCCTCTGATTACTCTTTTCTAAAAATGTCTTAACAGCTTTCACCTGTTTTCTCCTTTCCCGTTTCATCTTTGTTAAATTTTGTGTGTGTGGTATTTTTTTTCGTTTTTTAATTTCTTTGATTTTAGTGAGGTTTCAGGAGACAGTGGAAATAAATGCATTTATCAGTCTTCCAGCAATTTATTTTTTATTTTTTTATTTTTTTTTATCCTCACCCGAGGACATTTTTTCATTTTTTGTTCAGATAGAGGAGGAGGGAGAGAGGGGAAGAGAGAGAGAGAGAGAGAAACATCGACGTGAAAGGGACACATCGAGTGGCTGCCACCCGCACGACCAACCAGGGCCGGGGACAAACTGCAACCAAGGTACATGCCCTTAGCAGGAACCGAACCTGGGTCTCTCTGGACCGCAAGCCGACGCTCTAACCGCTGAGCCAAACCGGCCAGGGCTCTTCCAGCAATTTAGTTAGCTTGACCTCTCCTCTAATTATACAAATGTATTACTTTTTAAAAATTACCACTAAGAAAGAAAAAAAATGTAAATGAATTTTATTTATGAATAGATGCAAAACTCCTTAACAATTTAACATATCCATATGATATTCCATATACAGAGATGATTCTCAATTTCATTAATAGATGAGAAAAGCTATTGTCAGAAACACAATTTTTTAAAGAGAATATACTACTCTGGGAAAGCAATCTAAATGTCCAACAGGGAATTTAACTATATGATGGTATATTCATACCACGGAATACAGAACTTTGTCTACTAACATCAAAATCTTTCTATAATGTATTTTTAAGTGAACACAATTGTACAAGGGTCGACATCATTGCAATCTGATATTTGTTTAAAAACAGTACATTTATAGCTTTATATTAAAAATCTGGAATCCATCAAATTCTTCACAGGGTGCATCTTTGGATTATAGGCTTTTTACTTCCAATATTTCACATTTTGTAAATTTATTCTTTTTAAGGTAAATGAGATTTTTTACTGTATACGAGTTTGAGTGTGTGTGTAAGTAATAGAGATACAATTGAAAATTAAATTTTGTAGCTGACTCACTAGTCTCTCTGGGTTAAAATTAGGAAAATGAACTAGTTCATCTCCAAGGTCCTTCCAGCTCCAAATGTCATGATTCTTTGTCAGCCCTTCTTTTTGGAAATATAGCTATTTTTCCACTGTGAAATTTTGCTGAAATGAATTGTGAGATATCATTAAAAATCCAGAAGTAATAAAAAAGTTGAGGGTAACTTAAGAATGCCACCAGTTATTACTGTGTTCCTAATTTCAGGCAGTTCCTTTATCAGATTCAGATATATCTATTTAAGTTACATATGTATTTTAAAATCTTTTATTCTTCAATAGGGAAGTTTGGTTGGTTTAGTGGATTATCCAGATGACGAAGAGGAAGATGAAGAAGAAGAAACATCTCCCAGGAAAAGACCTCGTCTTGGCTCATAAAATATTTACTGGGGACCCTCAACATGTGGTCTCACTAAAATGCTACAACTGTTCAATGAGCTGAAAATCTAAATCAGAAAGCTTTCTCACTTGAACTTATAAATATACAAGGAGTAGCAAAAGACACTCGGTATATCAGCTAGGAGAGTAGAGTTTACTTCTGTAAAAAACCAAGCTTCCCAGGAACCTGATCGCTTGCTAGTAATTAAGGGGTTGCCTTACAGGCTGTCAAAAAAAAAAAAAAAAAGTTAGTAACCAGAACCTGGGAGATAGCTTCTAAGCAAGGAAGCTCTCAGGTTTGGGGACGGTTTTAGGGGAGGGACAAGGTTGATAAAATAATATTAATGCAGGGTTGCTCCAGGGGGTATCAATCTAGAAACAATTATAAAACTTCAGTTGAAAACCCAATAACATTACTTGTATAATGGTGCTGGCCATGTTGTTCTTTTAATCAGTTGCCTCTTTTTAAAATAAATTTTTATGGAAAACATATTCAACTATCATAAAAAATGAAGTTAAGCTATTGAGACCATTTCTTTGAAGATTTATTAGAAATTCACCCTTTCTATACAGTTGGAGGTAAGTACACCCTGTATTACAGCACATGTTGAGTTTTCTACACCAGAAATTTTCATATGTATTTTGATGGAAAACAAACTGGATTCAAAATGGACAGTTTTGTTAATGTAACTTTAAAATCAGCACCTACAGAGATAAGAGATGCCAAGAATCAGTACAGTAGTATTCCAAAATGATTTTCTCTAGAGAAGAAGTAGTGAACAGAATGTTTTCAACTGGCTACCAGTACAGTCTTTTGTGGAAGAACTTTGAAGTTACTTTCTGCTTTGTTAGTAAATTGTCTCTCTCCAGAGCTGCAGGCAATTTTAAAAGTGTAATTTATAAGGACTAACTTACAAAGAAGAGTGCTGAATTAAGTAGAATTTAATATCTGGAGGCCATTTTGATCCAAGAAGTTACTTCATTGTCAAAGTCTGTGTGCAGCACAGGAAGCTTTTCCATAAACAAACAAGGTGTAATATGAAAGCTGCTTTTTTTTTTTTTTTTTTTTTTTAAGAGTAAAAGCACATTCCATGTACGTAAATGAATTTAAAATAATAAGTTGAGGCAAACAGTTAAGAGGTTTTATTTTTAGAACAAGCAAGTTAACTGTAAATATTTTAATGTTAGTTTGCTTATCTATGATCTGAGATAATGCTGAGAAAAACGTCCCCCAAACTACAATTTAATGCATTGGGAAAAATATTAAAAATAGTGATTCCAGCTACAATCTTCAGATCACCCTTGTAATGTGTTATGGGTCCATTTTTCTTGGAATAGCTTAAACTAAAGCAGTTTTCCCTGTTTTGGAGATTTTGTAGTTAATTTTAATTTTGGCTATTGTTTGGAAAAGATGGGCTGTCTGTGTAGATATGAAGTATAGTTTTTCCATAAAACAGATGTTTATTTTGTATTAAAAATACCACTGTACTTGTTTTACACCATTTGTATACATGTGGTGATATTAATGCTGAACTGTAAAATTCAGGAATTAAAATGTGACCCTGTAATTCTATGATTGTTGTTTTTGTTTGATTTGTTGTAAATATAAGTTAATTCCATTTGAGATATGTCCATTTTACAATTATCTTTTAAAAACAAATAAAGTAGCCATATTTATTATAAACCACTAGGTCATACACCACTCTGAATGAAAGAATTCTAAACAAACAAGGGTCAGATATCACTGGCTCTACTTATAGAAGGTGTGTCTTGGGCAAATAAAGTCCCAGCACCAAAGCATCACAACATGGCCTATTACCACCTCTTTGATTACAGGTACATATAATGAAAAAGACCTTCTACCTTATAAGGCAAGGGACTTAAGATGATTTAAACCAAGATCAGTAACATTACCATATGAATACATTTTCTTTCAAACAAGTTTTATCAAGCCCCTTCACTCTTCTCTTACTGAATTTCCTCTTATCATCTAGGAAGCCCAAGCCCAGGCCTAAATACTTTCCCTACTTACTCTTGACTCTTCCTGATTAAGTAATTTTAAGTTCCAGTAGGAACTATTACCTTTATATCTTATGAAGAGTTTCTTTAGTTTTCCTTTCTGAAGAACTGCCATGAGTCTTTAAACATCATTGTTATGGGAACCTTTTCTTATAGCACAAATGTGAATGTTTTTTTGAGTTACAGGATAACACTTTTCTTGGTACATATGCTCATCCACAATGATATGGGAACAGGACTTAAAATAGCCCTTAAAAGAATAACTGTTAAGATTCTACATGTTAGCTGCTCTTAAATGACTACTCTCAGGCAGATCAGGATTTTTATAGCTTTATCTTCACTCAGTGAAGCAAGCCAGAGCCCACATTTGTATGCCTGAGGTTCTCTTAAGCTTATATCTGTAAACATGTATCCAATATAAAAACTATTTTTAATAAAAAGTTACATGAAACAGATTTTTGTGTTTTAATCACTAGTTTTTCTTTGTCCACTAAGTGATAAAAATGGAACTAATGTAATACTGGTTTTCTCTGCAGGTTGAAGGTTTGGAACTAAACTAATTTTGGTATCCCTTTGTAAAAGTTGTAACTGGATTTAAGGAAATAATTAGATGGAATTATAGGTTAAACGTCAGGAATGGCCCGTAAGTAGAAAAAGGGGGTGCTTGTGGGTTGACAAGACACAGGAAGTTTCTGAAAGAAAAGTCTTCTACTACACAGTCCCCAACTTTTGATGGTTCAACTAAACAATTTTTTGACTTTATGATGGTGCAGAAGTGATATGCACGCAGTACAAACCATACTTCGAATTTTGAATTTCGATCTTTTCCCAGGCTAGTGATAGGTAGTGTGACAGTCCCATGATGCTGCACAGCAGGCTACAGCTCCCAGTCAGCCACGAGATCATGAGGATAAACCACCAATACTGTAGAGTGTACTGTTTTGCCAGGGGTTTTTGAATACTGTATTTTATATTTTCACATCCCATAGTGTACAAAACACCCATCTGTGTCTCCTGCTTCTGGAGACAAGTAGAGGAAGGCAATTACTCTTAAGATGAAACTTAAGATAACTGCCCAACTGTAGAGTAGTGTAAGTGTTCTGAGCACATGCAAGGTAGGCAGGGCTAAGCTATGATGTTCAGTAGGTTAGCTATATTAAACACATTTTCAACTTACCATATTTTCACCTGGGTTTATTGGGACATAACCCCATCATAAGTAAAGGAGCATCTGTATTCTGGTTATCTTTTTTTTTTTTCTTTATTGATTTTAGAGAGAGATAGGAACATCGATTGGCCACTTCCTGCATGCCCTCCACTGGGGATCAGGCCCACAACCTGGGCAGGTGCCCTGACCAGGAATGGAACCAGCGACCTCTTGGTGCATGGGTCGATGCTCAACCCCTGAGCCACACCAGCCGGGCTATTCTGTTTATCTTTAAGTAAGCAGACTACAGAAAACCATCTAGGATCCCTTCACATACAAAAGACCTGCACTCCTGGCAGTATTCCCCTTAATGGGCTCAGTTGATTGTTCCTGTTATCTGTTTTAATAGTAGCTTTCCTAGAAAGAATAATTGAGTATTTTTTAACACCACCACCCCCATTATTTTTCAACTCCTGTTTGCTCCTGCCTCAAATGCAAGATGCTCAGAGCATCTTACCACTGCCCAGGATATCTACTCTTACCATTGAATTACCTTATACTTGCTATACCCACAATTGCTCTACATCCGACTTACCCAATAGTATCCATACAGCAGCCACACATCCTTTGTTAAATGAACATTATGATCATGTAACTTCTCTGCTTTAAAACTTTTCAGTGACTTCCCAGTGCAATAAAATTTTAAATCCTCATATTGTCTTCAAGGGCCTGCAAATCAGTACTCCACCTATCTCCAATTTCATCTTAACCCTCTTCCCTCAATCTGTATATACTCCAACCATATCAACGGCTCCTTAGTATGTGCTTTATTTCCTGCTGCAGGACCTAAGTGGATTTTTTTGCCCCTTTCTCCCTGCAGTTAGCCTTCCAATCAGCTTAAACATTGCTTTCTCAAGGAGGCACGGCCAGCCTTGCTTATAACACTGCACTTTTTCCTTCTAACACTTTATTCTTTGGGCCTCCTTCACTAGTGCCATAAAGGCAGAGACCCAGTGGATCTAGTTACTACTGTATCCTTAGTATTTAGCACAATGCTTAGCAGAAACAGTAGGTAACCAAGTTTGAATGAATGGATGCACTATCGATTAGTTTTCTATACCTTCTCTCCAAGAAATATTATTCAGAAATTTATATTAAACTGGTCAGCACAAGTAGCTGCCTTCTCCAACCACCCTTTACCTTAAATGTTTAATAAAACAGTAATAATGAGTGTATTTGCATTTACAAACACAAGTATTTGAAACTATCAGGTCCAGTGTAAGGATTAAATAATTTATTTTTAAGAAAATTTGAATTTCTGTTTTGCTAAATTGGTTTTAAATTTACTTATTAATAACTTCTTCTTTAAGTTTCTCTGCAAGCAATCTCCTCTTTAGTAATGTTTGCTTCTCCTCTGCTGTCATTTCTGGCTTCTCTGTCATCTCCTTTAAAAAAAAAAAAGAAAGAAAGAAAAAGAAAAAAATTGGCTACAGTATAAAATGAGTTCATTTGTCTAAAATTTCCAACATACTGCCTTGAACAAAGATTAGAGCATTTTTAGTAAAAAAAAAAAAAAAAAATTTAAGTCACACATGGACTGAGTTGCCTAAATCTCTTCTTTGTAAAAGTAAAAATCTCTTCTTGGGGAAGCCTCCTGGAGGTGGTAGCAAGGATACTGATGCTGCTCTATGACAAAATATCTCAAAAGGCTCAGGTAAAATAGACTGCTGACCCTTAAGCACTCAGAATAGGACAAGTAAAGAAATAAGAAAATGTATAATGAAGCTGCTATCATTTCTACCTCACAAAATCCTCATTACACAACCATCTCACTTCCTAGAAAAGACTTAGCCGTGCTATACTAGCAGGGAGGTTAATGTGAATGGACCTACGAGCAACGTTCATTATTAAGTCTTTCTTCCACATACTCGGATTTTGAGAATTCCACCTCTGGATTTACAAATTTTGACATACTAAGATTAGCTATACCTCTACCTCCCCAGCAGGTTTTGCCTTCTGTTCCGTATTTTGCATTTGCTTAGTCCTCATATCCTTTCGCATGGACATCAACTTATCTCTCTTCTGCTTGAGATAGTGTTCTCGTTGCCGGAGCTCTTCCATTCCAAGTGTTGATAAACTCTGGGTCCAAAAAAATTTTTTTAATTCAAGTCCATATAATAAGTGGCACAGATATCTGACTGATTCAACTACAAGTTTGAGTTCAAGATCATAACTAAAGCTAAGTATATGACTGTATAACTTTACATTGCTTGTTCCTAGTACTTTGTCATTTTGCTCATAGTTCTTAAAAAGTAATGTTTCTTTACTTACTGCTATTGGTCCTTCAGTGCTTGCGTGTTCAAAACCAGGAATCTTCAGGCTTTTTTGTGGGAGGGAGGACGTTTCAGGCAACATTTCCAGCTTTCTTGCCAAAGGTTGCACTGACGAGTTAGCAAAATGCACTTTAACTTCTGGCAGTAATTAGAGACCAAGCAGAATATTATAATATGAAGTATTAGGCTAGGTTCAACAAAATGAGCTAGTACTAATAATATTTGTTTTTTTCTTACATTCATTCAATCAACACACATTGATTCAATGCCTACACTGTACCAGGCACTGGGTGAGAATAAACATGGTCTCTGTCCTCAAGGACCACAGTTTCTTACAATGACATTTCAACAAATACCTGACTCCTGCCGTTTGATACTATAGTACAAAAAGATATAATTTTTTTTTTATCCTCACCCGAGGGCATTTTTCCATTTTTTGTTCAGATAGAGTGGGAGGAAGAGAGAGAAAGAGAAAGAAACATCGACGTGAAGGGACACATCGAGTGGCTGCCTCCCGCACAACCAACCAGGGCCGGGGACAAACTGCAACCGAGGTACGTGCCCCTAGCGGGAACTGAACCCGGGTCTCTCTGGACCACAGGCCGACGCTCTAACCACTGAGCCAAACCGGCCAGGGCCAAAAAAAGATATAATTCTTATCTAAAGATTAGAACTCTACTATAATGTAATACAAGATTGCCACATAAGCCAAATAACAGTTCTAAAATCCCTTACTAATAATGTAATTGGTTTCTAAACTTTTGTTTGCATGTAAAAACTGTAAGTGAACCATTTCCAGAACCATTAATGTAAAGCTATAATTTTTGTAGCAGAAGAGTACCAGTAATATCAATAATTTTCGTTTGTAATATATGTTGAAGATAACCATGAACCTACCAACACATTAGAAAATGTAAAGATTTTAAAGTAAGTAAAACCTGGAAGCAGATATAACATGAGCACTCAGTACTTTCCAGTTATTTGCTGACTGTGCCAAGAGACAGAATTAAACATGCTAATTGTTTTTCTGAACCATTTTCTATTACAATAAGGTAATTTAAAATTTCTTTTAATTTATTGATTTGAGAGAGAAATATCAATTTGTTGTTCCACTTACTTATGCATTCATTGATTGATTCTTATATGTGCCTTGACCAGAGACTGAACCCACAACTTGCCGTATCAGGACAACACTCTAACCAACTGAACTACTCGGCTAGGGCTAGGTGATTTTTTTTTTAAGATAACACATTTTCAGTGTAAGTATATGGACTATAAAAGACAGCAGAGTGAGACAAGCAAAGATTAACATAAAAATGCCAGGAACTAAAAGCATAATGGGAGAACATGATATACATGTCTCCAAATGATTAAAAATTTTGCCAGCATAGTGAAACCAGAAACAGCAAGAAGCCTGCCAAACGGCCAGTGCTCCAGCATGGGGTGAGTGGGCTGCCTGCAGTTCCAGGGAAGTTGGGGGAAGAAAAGCTCTTCAGACTCGGACAGTAAGGGAAGTCTCCATGGAAGAGATGAGCCTGGAGCTAACACTCCAACTAACCTAGACAGCTACAGAACTATCTCAAACAGAAATAAAGATGAGCTTAAACAAGTTGGTCATAAAATGCAAACAGTTAAACATGCTGTTCTCACTGATGGTGACTAAGCAGAGACAGGCTTAGTCCCCAATGTGGAACCACATGGATGGAGAAGGGACAGTTCATTTCTCAGTTGGGGGATCCCAAGCACATAAGCATTTATATTTAATTCATGTACTTGCTCTGGATAGTTGTTGCCTTGAGTTAGTTGGTTATGAACATCTTGTATATTCTAACTCAGGCCTAGAGAGGAAAGTACTTAAGATCAAAATACTTAGCTTCTCTGATTTCTAGGAATGGAGAATCAGAAAGCCCACAGTTTAAAGAAAGATCATCTCATCTCTGGCAACTCTTTGTGTCAGTCTGAGAACAGATACTATCCATTTCTAGAAAGCAGGAACCAGGGAAAGATGAACAAAGGGATGATTCCTCCTAAATAAAGTCTTCATAATGGGCTTCCTGCAATATCAGAAATACTCATTTTTTAAAAAAATAGAACACCTTTTAAAATTAAAATCATTACTTTTGAAATTATCTGCTGTTTGTTCTGTGCCACTAATGTGCATAACAGTTAAATATGGATTGAGATTAAGTTCTCAATAGCTTCACTTAATACTCAGATAAGAAACTAGGCAAAGCAAGTTTATTCAAATTGTCAGACACAAGATTTAAACAGTGTATGTACATAGGTCTGTATAAACAAAGTTAATTTAAAAAGAGCTCAGACAAATCTATAGCAGGTGCTTTCATAGATTTAATTCAAATGAGGTTATTCTACTCAGTATCTGCAGAATATGAAGAAAAAAAATGGTTAGATCTGCTAGGAGGAAAGAAGCAAGGAAACTTCATAAACCTGCTCCTGTTTCATATGCTCCATTATTGGATCAATTAAGAATATAGTGCCTTGCCCAGCCAGTGTGGATCAGTAGACTGAGCATCATCCCATGGTCTGAGAAGTCCCGGTTAGATTCCCAGTCAGGGCACATGCCCAGGTTGCAGGCTCGATCCCCATTAGGGGGCATGCAGGAGGCAGCCGATTGATGTTTATCTCTCACTGTTTCTATCTCTCCCTTCCTCTCTCTCTCTAAAAAAATCAATAAAAACATTTAAAAAAAATAATATAGTACCTTAAAAATCAATGGATAAATATCAAAGCCATCTTATCTCAATTATAAAAGTTCTAAACTAAAGTGTAGAACACAAGATTTGAAGTGAGAAGAAAAAGGTAAGTCACAGTTTCACCATTTAATAGTCTATTGATTTTGGACAAGTCACTCAATTTCCTTGAATTTCTTGTTTAAAAAAAAAAGGAGCCCAACCGGTATGGCTCAGTGGTTGAGTGTCGACCCATGCACCAAGAGGTCCTGGTTCGATTCCCGGTCAGGGCACGTGTGCAGGTTGTGGGCCTGATCCCCAGTGAGGCGCATGCAGGAGGCAGCCAATCGATGTTCTCTCTCATCGATGTTTCTATCTCTCCCTCTCCCTTCTTCTCTCTCTAAAATCGATAAAGAAAACAAAATTTTAAAAAAAGGAAACGTCATAATATCTGACAGTTACATCTTTTTTTTAATTGAGAAAAGGTTATTTCTTTAAAAGCATAAAAATCCATAAAATGAACTGAATACATGATTATCATTCATTTTCTATTTCAGAATTACTTGTTTCTGTATGAAAGAAATCAATATATTGAACGTGGATTTACTACATATTTAATAATTTCTTCTACTAACATTTCCCATAAGGATTCTCATTGATTTTGCTTTCAACAATAGTTTCTAAGCATCTGGATAAATTAGCTACCTCTTATTTTCTAGATGTGCTTTAATTCCCTTGGAAAATAATATTATCATTCTAAGTTCAGCTTCTTACTTACCATATAATTGTGGTCAAGGGTGAGAATACCAACTGTTATGTGAATACATCTTGGATGCTGCAGCTGTGGTACCAGAGGCTGGCTGCTCTTTCACTGCTCTGGGTTCCAGACTTCACTTAGAAATTTGGGGACTACACCATTTCTGTCAATTGGTTATTTCCTACCTGCAACTTCTTTAGCTAAATTGACGAAGAACTTTAAATACCAACGGCCATTCAATACTCTCTCCCAGGATTTTTGAAGGTTAAGTATGTAAGAGAAAGTAACACACTCTTTACAATGTTTATGTATTCATATTAGAGAAAGTTTAGTAACACATCAAGCTTACCTAAGGGTGGGTGTGCAAAATGTTCACCATCCCCTTGGGAATTATTCCTTTTTGCAGTTTCATTAGCATGTACTGGGGGCTCTTCTGCTTTAGCCTCTGATAACTACAGGATTCCATAATACAATTTAAAAAGACATTTTAGATTAATTTTGATTAATTCACTACTTAAGAGATCCAAAGACATTAGTTTTAAAAACTTACTTTTCTATTTTTCCAAAGTTATCTTCCACTTTTTGAGGTAGGTAAACATTCTCATTTCAAATCATGTAGTGCTAAGATTAACAAACTAGTATGATTAGGACTTTGGACTTAGCAAGAAGTGGATTCATACTCAGGCTTCACTTTTACTATTCATGTGAACTTGAGTGAGACACCAAGAAATACTCTAAGAGAAATAAAACCACCGAATTATGTAAGGTGCCTCTCCACTTAAGATAACCTAAATACCACTATTATGATATGCCTGAAAAAGCCACAAATTGGTTTATTTCCATTTCTAAAATGGGATAGCATATTTAAACCAAAGACATCATTTAAATCGTGGAAAGAACTAAGTAAACTGATCATTTATTTTTCCTTAAAAACAGAGAATAATCCAATCACATGTAGCTTATTAGGTAATTCATGAATATCTAAATCATAAGCCCCTATATGCTGGGTGATGGATACATAAGGATTCATTATTATTATCAGCTCTAATTTTGTGGGTTTAAATTTTTCCGTAACAAAAAGTTTTTAAAAACATGATATTATGCAAGAAGGCTAACAGAGTTTGCTTAAAAATCAGAGTTAAGCCCTGGCCGGTTTGGCTCAACAGTTAGAGCGTCAGCCCGCAGTCCGGAGAAACCTGGGTTCGGTTCCCATTAGGGGCACGTACCTCGGTTGCAGTTTGTCCCCGGCCCCGGTTGGGGTTGTGTGGGTGACAGCCAGTTGATGTGTCCCTTTCACATCGATGTTTCTCTCTCTCTCTTCCTCCCTCTCTCCCTCTCACTCTATGAATGCAAAAAGTGTCCTCAGGTGAGGATTAAAAAAAAAAAATCAGAGTTAATACCAATGTCTTCTGATAGAAGTTTTGAACTGTTTTCTGTTCTATACCCTCATGTTTTAAAAAGTCTTTATTAATATCTATGAATTTCACTTCTTAACTAAAAGGAGATTCACTTCAAAGATACATATGCATCACCTTTTAAACCTAAAACATCTCTTTCATCTGCTCTTCATGGGTCCTTGAAGTAAAATAGGTTTTTCCAAGACATTGAATGATACCAGCATGTATCATAGCAACTGAAGGAAAATAACTTTCAAGTGATTGAGAGTTTATATTAGATCTCCTTTCCCTTCAGGGAGATTTGGGAAAATGTGGAAAGGCAGGCAGCTGAGAAGAGGGGAAAGAATAAATATTAGTTTCCCTCACCTCAGCCAGATACCTGTATAATTTATCCTTAGGAAAGGTTAGGCACTTTACGGAAATAGTCCTTAATGGAGAGTAGTATGCCAGAAAATGTGATAATGAATCATTCTGCTTCGAGCTGATAATGTTAAAGCCTGCAGGGCACACACTGTAGTAACTGCAGTTGCTATTTCAAAACAGTAAAGAAATGAAGGAGAGTGGGAAAGTAAAATATTTTTCGTAATCTTATTTTATTCATAAAATTGAGGGGAATTTTTAAAAGGAATCCCCCAAAATATAAATGGTATTACAGTTTTTTGGAGTTAATAATCTCAGTCTTTATTGGAAATGTAAAGGTAGGTTGCTGGATGAATTATAAAGTGAATAAAATTATAAAGTTAAATTTAAATGCTTAGAATTGCCAAGATAATATGAACACTGCAAGGAATTGTGTAGTTCCACATTAGCTTAAATTTTAACAACAAAAACTAGGTATAACAACCTGAAATACTTCTGTTATATTAATATGTTCTGTAGGTACCTGCTTTTTTCTCTTCCTTTCTTCCTCCTGGTCATATTCCTCTTTTGATTTTCTGAAATATATAAAATAAGGTAGAAAAGTAAATTTTCTTTTTTGGTTATTAAATAAAACAGTATTTGACAAGCAACATGCTAACCTAAGCTTACAATATGTGCAAAGAATTTTGGAAACAAAATTCAGGCTTTGCTTAAATCAGCTTACAATCAACTAAGACATACATAGGCATATATAGCATACTACAGTTAGTAATATAAAATACAAGTATGCTCATTTCTTCTGGAAATGTGAATAACCCCTCGCTAAACAAAGATCAACAGGCTTGAAACTCTAAACACAAATATGAATGGCAAATCCCATTAATACAGACTTTGACCTCTCCCTTCAGTTATAGCCCTCCTGATAAAATCCATTTCTCCCCTCATTCTACTTTTTCCTGTGGCACCTAAGCTATCACAAAGCTTTCCTAACGCCATTATGCCAAAGCCCTCTCTGCTTTTATAAACTGCTTCACTGAGACAGCCTGATTTAGGAAAATAACCACATCAACTCTCATACGTGTTCATAACTAAGCTCTACTATATACAGAACACACCCCTCAAAAACCCTTAGAAAATAAAATTTAAAAGTACAATGTTGATCAGCCATGGCCGGTTTGGCTCAGCAGTTAGAGCGTTGGCCTGTGGACCAGAGAGTCCCGGGTTCGGTTCCCGCTAAGGGCACGTACCTCAGTTGCAGTTTGTCCCCGGCCCCAGTTGGGGTTGTGTGGGTGGCAACCACTTGATGTGTCTCTCTCACATTGATGTTTCTCTCTCTCTCTTCCTCTCTCTCCCTCCTGCTCTATCTGAAGATAAATGCAAAAATGTCCTCGGGTGAGGATAAAAAAAAAAAAAAAGTACAATGTTGATCAGTTTTCAGACCAACAATCAACCAACAGAAGCAACCAGTGTAAGTCAAAACTTTGCCAGTCTTCTCTAAACTTTTCACCAATTATCCTTACCTCTGTGTTGCCTCAGACTCCCATTTGCCCCTGCCATGGAATGTAGAATCTGGCAGCAAAAGGCTGGGTTCACTGGAACACTTGCCTCCCTCCCCACAACCACTCAAATCCCTGAAATTAATCAGAGAGTCCTCCTGCTCCTTACCACCAACCAGCCTATCCTCCATCTGCTTTGGAGTTGGAGACAAGGTGAGTAGGTGGGGGGACAACAGGATGCTAGAAGATTTGTGGTTACAGCTAGACAGGAAGGACCCCCAGAGGACAAGGCCCCATTCTACAGGTAACACAGTGGCTTCAGGTATCCATTTTCCCTAAACCTTTACATTCTCACAGGTGATTTAAAGTGCTGCAATTGCCCCTCCCTTCCAAAGCTCCCACTGAGGTCAGGGACAACAGGCCCAAGGGAAAAAAATGCCCCTTTAGTGGGCTGCATACTCTGTGTCAGGCATTTGACTGAGAATCATGGAACAGGCAAGGAAGAGACAGGAACGACAGTCATCTGGGATAGGCACCTCCCACTGTCCTCTTCCACTTGCAGGTTGCCTGCCACCCAGTCAGCTATTTGGTCTGTGCAGTCTGGATGTCTAGCCTCCTACTGTGAAACACGTGGCTTGAGCCACCTCTAATACCAAGATCCAGAAGTCATGAATTCCTGGTCAGCTCAGGTCACTACACCCCTTTCCAGGCAGGGATCTACTGCATCTTGTTCCTATTTAGCTTCCTATTCCCACCATGGGAGTGGAAAAAGACACTCCCATTTGCGTTGATCAGGTATGAGTCATCTGAAAATAATTTTTTCTGTCCATTAAAAAATGTAACACATACCTAGTTATAAACAAAATGATAAATCATTTTCATGGTCTTCAGTAGAAAATTTCAATATTTTACTAACTCATAATATTTTGGGGGGGAAGCATATATACAAGTCATATTACAAAATTCTAATGATTCATTCAAAAAATAATTAAAGAAGGATACCTAAGAACTTCCCTCAGGATTTTCATCTCTTCCTGTTCAAGATCACTGACCACATCAGAACCATCTGTTAAGCAGTCAGGTAATACACCTGTTCAAAACCAAAGACCACATGGAAGAATATCAACTCAACTGAAAACATTTATTTCTCACTATCTTAGTTCATCAAGAAGTACAATTTAATTTATTAATATCTGTCACTTTAAAGAATGTTCTAAGCTATTATTTTTTTAACTATGGTCTTTTTTACTTTTTCTTGCTTTAGGGAATCAGCAATGCCCCCCCCCCCAAAAAAAAAACCCACACAGTTTTATCTAGAAATATCTCTTATTTGTATTACCAATTAAAAATAACAACAATTAGCCTGGCCAGTGTGGCTCAGTGGTTAAGCATCAACCCATGCACCAAGAGGTCACCAGTTCGATTCCCAGTCAGGGCACAAGCCCAGGCTGTGGGCCCAATCCCCAGTGGGGGGCATGCAGGAGGTGGCCAGTCGATGTTCTCTCTCATTGATGTTTCTATCTCTCTCTCCCTCTCACTTCCTATCTCTCTAAAAAAATCAAGAAAGAAAAAAAACTTTTTTTTAAATAACAACAATTATATATGGTAGTAAAAATTAACTTAAGCTATTATCTTCCATAATCATAATTATCAGAGGGTATAGCACTGAACCCAATAAGCTCCTACTAATGAAACTATGCTTTCAAAAGCACCCCTTAAATGGGAAAAGAGTTTACAAATAAAATATAAAATACTTTGTTAATTGAAACAGCACATTAATACTCTTCATTCTTACTACAACAAATGCTACTGAAAGGGGCCCTGCTTACTACATGCAAAAAAGCCTGGTGCTAAGCATTTAGGGGAAATATAAAGATGAATAAAACAATCTCTGCCCTTGAAGTTTCTATGCAGATATTGGACTAATAACTATAAACCAGGGCACTACCAACTTCAGCCCAAGACAATAATTCACAGCAAGTAATTTTAAGAATTGATTTAATTTACTTTATTACCTATATCTTTCTTATAAGCAGATAGTCTAATAAAAAGTATTCTGTTCATATCTATAATTATATTCCCATGATATTAGCAGTGTGTCTCAAATTTTTACCTTTTATTTCTTTTTTAACTTATCTTTATTGTTGACTGTATTACAGATGTCCCCCCTTTCTTCCCCTATTGATCCACTCCTCCCCACTTCCACCCCCCTCCTGCCTTCCCTCCTCCTATTTATTTTTTTTTTTTAAGGTATGCTGTGTATTTTCTTTTTTTTTCTTTATTGATTTTCAGGGAGAGGAAGAGAGAGATAGAAACTTCAATGAGAGAGAACACTGATTGGACGCCTCTTGCATGCCCCCCATTGGGGATTGGGCCCACAACCTGAGCACGTGCCCTGACAGGGAATCGAACTGGTGACCTCTTGATGCATGGGTAGATGCTCAACCACTGAGCCACATTGGCCGGGCCCTCCTTCTATTTCTTTATCCACATATGACAATGGGATTTTGGATCTGCTCTAAATTAAAGTAGCTTTATTATGCTACTCCCCTTGATGTTTAAATGCATTTTAATTAGACTTTCAATTTTGAGATAATTGCAGTTTCACACGCAGTTGCAAGAAATAATACAGAGTGATACTGTGTACTCTTCACCCAGTTTCTCCCAATGGTAACATCTTGCAAAACTACAGTATGGTATCACAACCAGAAAACTACATCTATATAACCCATTAATCTTAACTGCATTTTTGCTAAGTCAAAAGACACACAATTAGTATTCTCCTAATAAACTTTGTAAGGAAAATGAACTACAGAAAGAATAATGTAACAGTATGTAATTCTGCAAAACCATCAAAATAATGCTCTAATTTGCATTTTCCCAAAATTCTTTGATAAGGTACAATAAGAATCCAGACAGCTTTTGAATTTCTCTCACCACAAAGACAATTTTCAAATGGTCTACAGTTTTTAGTACAATCAGCATCGCTCTAAGGTCCTTGGCCCTGGATATAAGTTAAGCAACATTCTTAAATACATGTATTAAAAATTCCTTCACAGCCCTGGCCGGTTTGGCTCAGCGGTAGAGCGTCGGCCCACGGACCAATAAGTCGCGGGTTCAATTCCGGTCAAGGGCACGTACCTCGGTTGTGGTTTGTCCCCAGCCCTGGTTGGGGTCGTGAGGGAGGCAACCAGTCGATGTGTCCCTCTCACGTCGATGTTTCTCTCTCTCTCCCTCCCTCCCACTCTATCTAATGATAAATAGAAAACTATCTTCGGGTGAGGAATTAAAAAAAAAAAATTCTGTCACAGAAACTAAATATTACTTTAAATGTAAGCACACTGCCCACCCTATGGTCTGAAGCAGATTTGTTCCACATCATTCCTCTCCCTTGCTAATATAAGCCAGGTTTGTGCAGTTATCAGGCAGCCCAGGAGAGTGACTCACTATTGGTTTAAGCCAATCATAATGGTCTCATTCCCCCTACTGTAGGGTTTAATAAAGGCATGTGACCCCAATCCTAATGGATAGAACCTGAGGGGAAAACTCCTAGGGGCCTTCCATGAAAGTGGAATGTCAATTGTTTTTTGACATTTGTCTTGCTAACAAAAAGAGATGCACAGGAAGAGACATATCTTTTTTTTTTTTAATCCTCACCCAAGGATAGGTTCATTGATTTTAGAGAGAGAGTAAGAGAGAGAGAAACACTGATGTGAGAGAGAAACATCGATCAGTTGCCTCCCTTATGCGCCCTGACTGGGGGTCAAACCCACAACCTAGGTATATGCCCTGACCAGGAATCAAATCCACAGCTTTTCAGTGTACAGAACGATGCTCCAACCAACTGAGCAAGATTGTAATCATGAGAGAAAATCCTGAGAATTAGAGGGTATAAAGATGGAAAGTATCAGGTCCTTGATAACATCACTGAGCCACTAAATTAACCAACCCTGGACCTGTCTTCCTTCCCTCTCTCATTGATGTTTCTATCTCTCTCTCCAAAAATCAATAAAGGAAAAAAATATTTAGAATCAGAATAGTCAAAATTGCACACACAAAAAAGTGCATTTAGCACTCAGATTTCTAAATTCAACATTTTACCATTTCTCTCTTGAATTATTCGAATAGCTTGCAGCTGCATTTCAATGTTTTTCTGGACCATCATTGCTTTAAAGATAGTAAAATCTTCTGCAGCCAACACAGGTTGCAAAATGGCCTGTGGAAAGAAATCTATAAGTTAAATGAAGACTCAAGTTTTAAAACTACATGCATACCTCGTTTTACTGCACTTCTTAGATAATGTGTTTTCATCAACATCAAGGCAAGACCTTCTACCAACACAAAGATTACGACTCACTGAAGGCTCAGATGTTAGCATTTTTTAACAATAAAGTATTTTTTAATTAAAGTATGTATGTTGTTTTTTCAGTATCTGAATTTGTTTTCAGCCTCAATAATCTATTTGGCTATATTCTGTCACTTGAAACTTGCTGCTTAATGATAAATCAGTAACTACAAAATTATCCCTTAATTAATAAAAGTACCCAATTAAATAAAAGTAAATGCCAAAAAGTGGAGTCTGGACAATAAATGCAATAAGATATTAGTAATGTGAGAATGCAACTGTAGTTGTCCTATATATAGAAAGTTTCATGGAAGAGGTGGAATTAGAAATTAAGATGTAAAATCATTTTCTGGATAAAACTGAAGTGTAATAAATTAGAAAAAATAAATGAAGATGTCTACCCTAGAATATCCAAATTAACATTTCCTTAACTACAGAAAACTACGGCTATATCAAAGAGCAAACCAATTCCCATGCTAACCAAGAAGAAGTAGAATAAAATTTGAAATGTGTAAAAACCCAAAAGAAAACACTCAGATCTTATCCATCTTACTAAAATCTTATTTCAAGCTTTATATGATATTAATGGAAAAGCTGATCACACAAAATTGTGGAGAGGCAACAAAGGGTGTGCTATTATTGTTCAATAGGTAGGAAGCAATAAGGTCAGAGACACCTTAACAAAAGCACCATCGAAGAGCTCTAAGCAAAGAAGAGGAAGGAGCTATCCTGCAGCAACCAGCTCACATCCTAGACACCCACGGTATAGAGAAATAAAGTGCAAACGCAGCTTTCTGTGACATTATTTAAAAAGTTTCTTTACCCTTAAATTCATATATACTGTTCAAAAGGCCCAGGGTAGAGATAGCAAATAGGCGTCATCTGTATTTGACTGAAAGTTGCAGCCTAGAGCTCAGTATTAAAACAATTGTGGACAGCCTCTCTGATAGATCAGTGATGTCTGCCAGAGCCTCTTTATGGGATTATGCCACTACAGAACTTTGTTCTGGGGCTTCCTAGACTTATTATTAGTTACATCAAGTACTGTAACCTCATCACTAACACTTGAAGGGCACCGATATTGATGGCAATGTGTCAACTAGAGCTTCTTTTAGCAAGTCAGAGTTTGAGTTGATACTTAAAGGTATAATGCAGGGCTTCTCAAAGTGTGTTCTAAGAATACAGAAAGGAGGGATTGTTAAATGCATATTCCTGAGCCCTGCCCTAGACATAATAAATCTAAATTTCTGGAGGACGGGTGCTCGTGTATCTCCCTAGATAATTCTTATAATATTCAAGTCTGAGAACCATAGGTACAGTGGTGAAGAAAATGAGCCCTTGATATCAGACGCCTACTTCCAGCTTAAGCAAGAACCAACTGTGTGACTCTGGACATACCACTTAGTCCTCTGAGAATCAGCTTCATCTGCAAATTAGTATAATAATAATAAAAGTAATAAAGTGTTTCACTGAATCTCAGACTCTATAGATTAGTAAAATAAACTATTATTTCATGTACCAATAAGAAAAAACCCTGCCAATTAAATTATAACAGGTCATCAATTATAAAATGCATTCTCATTTCAGAGATAGTATGATATGAAAAATTTGCATTTTAGAATGAAGGAAATATAGTAATAACTTTCTGGCTTGGTGTTGTAATTATATAAGATGAGAAACTACTTTTTAAACTGAAAAGTACCTATAAAAGTAATTGTTCTGGTCTTTTGAGGCTTATTAAATATCATCGTTGCGCTATACCTAAATCATTACAGCAAGTGGGCTCTTTAGTCCAAGGAAATGGATCACCCCTCTCCTAAGAGCTTCCAACGAGGATACTTAGAGGAACTAAATACAAGAGTTACTCCAAAAAACTAGCAAGTAGTTTAAAAGCAACAAGTCTTAAGTATCCTTTAAATTAACTGAAATGTCAAACTGTTTTCAAAAAAGACTGTGAGTTAAAGCAAGCGTGATGTTACCTATGTTTAAGAAAAGCACATTAACAAAAATTGAACATTCATTCTTTAAGAATCTGACCTAAGTTTAAAAGACATTCAGGCATATTCACACTTAGCCTAAGGTTACCCTTTTATTTTTATTTTTTAAAATATGTTTGTATTGATTTTTTTAGAGAGAGAGGAAGGGAGGGAGAGATAGAAGCATCTATGTGAGAGAGAAACATCAATCAGCTGCCTCCTGCACGCCCCCCACTGGGGATTGAGCCCGCAACATGGGCACGTGCCCTTACCAGGAATCGAACTGGAACCTCTTAGTCCATGGGATGACACTCAATCCACTGAGCCACACTGGCCAGGCATAAGGTTACCCTTTTATTATCTCTAATTAGAGTTAAATTATACCATTGTTTTGAAAGGTGCAAGTGATTTCATGCATTTAAGCTGCTCCATTAAAAGAACTGCAAGGAGAAATAGAAGAATTCACTATTTCACTTTGAGAGTTCAACACCTGCTATCAGTAATGAATTCAGCAGGCAGAAAGTCAGTTAGAACATAGCTGAAATGAACAGCACTTCAGGCAACCGGATCAACTTGACATTTATCCAACAACAGAAAAATACACATTTCTTCTCAAGCTCACACAAAACATTCACCAAAATAGACAACATCTGGACCATAAAACACATCTTAATAAATTTAAAAGAAGAGGCATCAGCCTGGCCAGTGTGACTTAGTAGTTGAGCATCGACCCATGCACCAAGAGGTCACCGGTTCAATTGTCGGTCAAGGCACATGCTCAGGTTGTGGGTCAAATCCCCAGTGGGGGGCATGCAGGAGGCGGCCAATTGATGTTCTCTCTCATCAATGTTTCTCTCTCTCTCCCTCTTCCTTGCTCTCTAAAACCAATAAAGAAAAAAAAAAATTTTTAATAATAATAAAAGAAGAGGAATCATACAAAGCATGCTCTCAGACCATAATGGAATTAAACTAGAAATCTCTAACAGACAGATGGGAAAACCTAAAATACTTGGAGAAAAAAACAACATACAGTCGGCCCTCGTTTATCGCAGTTAATCAGTTCCAGACTCTACCGCGATAAATGAATTTCTGCGAAGTAGGATTATTTATACAGTACTTCTAAATAACACATAGGTCAAAGAAAGTCTCAAGAGAAAATTTTAAAATATTTCTAACTATATGAAAGTGAAAATACAATATATCAAAATTTGTGGGGTGCAACAAAAGTACCTCTTAGAAGGAAATATATAGTACTGAATGCATATTAGAAAAGAAGAAAAAATCCAAAGTAGCATAAAAAAGAAATAATAGAAATTACAAACACAAAATCAATGAAACTAAAATGGAAAATCAATAGAGAAAATCAACAAAGCCAGAAGATGATTCTTGAAAAGATCAATAAAACTTACAAACCTCTAGCCAGGTTAACTAAAGAGAGAGAGAGAGAGAGAGAGAGAAGACACAGTCATTAATATCAGAAATGAAAGGGGGACTTCACTACAGATCCTATGGACATTAAAAAGACAACAAAGAAATATTATGAACAACTCTATGTCCACAGATTTGATAACCCAGAGGAAATGGACCAATTCCTTGAAAAAACACAATCAAAGTCAACTGGTCTTTGACAAAGGAACAAAGGCAATCTAATAAAGAAAGGGTCATCTTTCCAGCAAATGGTGCTGTAATAACTGCACATCTACATGCAAAAAAAATGAATCTAAACACTGATCTTAAACCTTTCACAAAAATTAACTCAAAATGGATCACAGACTTAAACGTAAAAATAAACCATAAAACTTCTACAAGATAGCATACAGAAAATCTAGATAAACTTGGATTTGGTAATGATTTCTTCAACACCAAAAGCATAATCTATGAAAGAAAACTGATACATCAAACTCTTAAATATTAATAGAAACTCCTGTCAGTGAAAGACACTGTTAACAGAATGAAAAAAGCCACAGAATTTTGTAAACTATTTGCAAAACACTTATCTGACAAAGAAGATATGTATCAAAAACAAACAAAGAATTCTTACAACTCAACAGTTAGAAAACAAACAATTCAATTTAAAAATGAGCAAAAGAAAACAATGAGATACCACTCCACATCTATTAGAATGGCTAAAATCCAAAAAACTGACACCACCTAGTGTTGACCAAGATGTGGAGCAACAGGAACTCCCATTCATTGCTGCTAAAAATGTAAAATAGTACAGCTACTTTATCTTTTCTATTTATTTTCCAATTACAGTTGAAATACAACATTATATTAGTTTCAGGTGTATAAAACAGTGATTAGACATTTATATACCTTATGAAGTGATCATCCCAATAAGTCTAGTACCCATATGATGCCATGCATGTTTATTACAATATTATTGACTATATTACCCATCACTGGTACAGTTACTTCAGAGAAGAATTTGGCAGCTTCTTACAAAGCTAAACTTAATCTTACCCTATGATCCAGCAATCTGGCTCCTAGGTATTTACCCAAATAAATTGAAAACTTTATGTCCAAACAAAAGCCTAAATACAAATATTTATAGTGGCTTTATTCATAATTGTCAAGGACTGGAAGCCACCAAAAAGTCCTTCAAAAGGTAAATGAATAAACAAACTGTAGTACATCCATTTAATGTAATATTATTCAGCAATAATAAAAAACTATTAAACAATAAATAAACCTGGAGGAACCTTATGTTTATATTGCTTAAGTGAAAGAAGCCAGTCTGAAAAGTCTACATACCATATAATCCCAATTACATGACATTCTAGAAAAGGAAAAAATAAAGAGATAGCAAAAAAAATCAGTGTTTGTCAGGGGTTTAGGGCAAGGATGAAAAGAATGAATATGTGGAACACAGGGAATTTTTATGGAGGTGAAATTATTTTGTATGATACTGTAATGGTGGATATATATGACATTATGTATTTGGCAAAATCCATAGAACTGTACAACACAAAGAGCAAACCCTAATGTAAACTATGGACTTCAGTTAATAATAATATATAAATATTGGCTCATTAATTGTAATAAATATATTGCACTAATGAAAGATGTTAATATTAGGAGATTCTATTATCTGCTCAATTTTATGTAAACCTAAAACTGCTCTAAAAAAGTCTATTAAGCCCTGGCTGGTTTGGCTCAGCGGTTAGAGCGTCGGCCTGCAGTCCAGAGAGACCCAGGTTCGGTTCCCGCTAGCGGCACGAACCTCGGTTGCAGTTTGTCCCCAGCCCTGGTTGGTCGTGCGGGAGGCAGCCACTCGATGTGTCCCTTTCACGTTGGTTTCTCTCTCTCTTTCTTCCTCTCTCTCCCTCCCACTCTACCTGAACAAAAAATGGAAAAATGTCCTCGGGTGAGGATAAAAAAACAAAAAAAAGTCTATTAATTTTTTTAAGTCTTACCAACACACAAAATATTGTTAATTACCCTATGTGTATTTATAGAAAATGAAAGTTACACCACATATGTATTTTTTTCAACGATACAAGTTATTGGGGAAAAAAGCATAATGTCCCCAAATTCCTATTATTGCAAATATTAATGTAATAATGTTACATTAATAATATATTAATGTGCCCTGGCCGGTTTGGCTCAGCGGTTAGAGCGTCAGCCTGCGGTCCGGAGAGACCCGGGTTCGGTTCTCGCTAAGGGCACGTACCTCGGTTGCAGTTTGTCCTCGGCCCTGGTTGGGTCGTGCGGGAGGCAGCCACTCGATGTGTCCCTTTCACGTCGATGTTTCTCTCTCTCTCTCTCTTCCTCTCTCTCCTTCCCACTCTATCTGAACAAAAAATGGAAAAATATCCTCAGGTGAGGATTAAAAAAATAATAATAATAAAAATAATAAAAAAATAATATATTAATGTAATATTATATTAATAATATAGTATTAATGTCTATCTTATAAATATCAAAGAAAATCAAGTAAAAAACAAAAACAAGAGCAAAAAATAGTTTGCCTCTTGCCACATAAAAGTTCTTGGCTTCTGCAATACATCGAAATCAATGATGAGCTCTATTCTCACCAAAAAAAAATCACAAGCAATGAAGGAAGTCACTTTTGCCTATTTCAATTGGAAAACACCACATAATTAGTAATTCAACTCAAAACAAGTGAAATAATAAATATCTCAGTATTTATTATATTGTCATAATTTTCTAAACTGTTTAGAAAGATATCCTAAGTCATAAGCATTTAAAAAATTTTTTTCTTTGTTGATTTTAGAGAGAGAGAGAGGAAGGGAGAGGGAGAGAGAGATAGAAACATCAATGAGAGAGAACATCAATTTGTTCTCTTGCATGACCTCCACTGGGGATTTGACCCACAACCTGGGCATGTGCCCTGACCAACAATCAAACCAGAGACCTCTTGGTGCATGGGTCAACGCTCAACAACTGAGCCACACCAGCTGGGCATAAGCATTTTTAAGGAAATCATACATATGTAACAGAAAAACATGCTCTTAAAAAGTCTTTTTTTGCCTGGCCGGTGTGGCCCACTGGTTGAGCATCAACCCATGCAACAAGAGGTCACCGGTTCAATTCCCGGTCAAGGCACATGCCCAGGTTGTAGCCCAATCCCCAGTGAGGGGTGTGCAGGAGGCGGCCAATTGATATTCTCTCTCATTGATGTTTCTCTCTCTCCCTCTCCCTTCCTCTCTCTCTAAAATCAATAAAGAAAAAAGAAAAAAAGTTTAAAGTCTTTTTTCTTTTTTTTAAAACTAGAGTTCTTCATTTCATTAGGGTCATTAGACCCCTTACTACTCCTGCTGACTTTCTTTTTTTTAAATCCTCACCAGAGGATACCTTTTGTCCATTTTATCTTCAGACAGAGTGGGGGGGGGAGGGAGAGAGAGAAACATTGATGTGAGAGAGACACATCGATTAGTTGCCTCCCGCAGAATCTTAACCAGGGCCAGGGACCGATCCACAACTGAAGTATATGTCCTTGATCAGAATCAAACCCGCGACTCTGGTCTGAGGGCCAACACTCCACCGCTGAGCCAAACCAGCCAGGGCTCCTCCTGCTGACTTTAACACATGAAGAGTATCCAGGACCAGTGATTTAGGTGTAATGATGACAAAACCAGGTGAAAAGAATCTTTCAAGTTGGCTTTAGCAAAATAATACAATGGGAGCTGGCAAGAGTTTAAAACTCAAAATCAAACCAAGAAAACCAAAACAAAATAAAAATTACCTCTTAAATTATCCAGGGCAAGTAATTGGTTTCTTGAATTCATTCTTAGGCACCCCATTGGAATAATGGAATTAGCATTCTGATCTTGAAGATTACATGACTGCCCTGGCCGGGTAGCTCAGTTGGTTAGAGCATTGTCCTAGTACCCAGGTCAGGGCACATACAAGAAGCAACCAGTGAATGCATAAGTAGAACAACAAATCAATGTTTCTCTTTCTCTTTCTCTCTCTCTCTCTCTCTCTCTCTCTCTCTCTCTCTCTCTCTCTCTCTCTCGTAAGTAAAAAAAAAAAAAAAATTTAAGATTATATGATTGCTGCAAAGCAGCAATCTACCACATGCTTTGCGCTGCTTTTCTGCTAATTCAGTCATGTCGCTATTCAGTATCTGGTGCTAAGTAAGAGTTTGCTCCAAAAGAGAATAAAGCTAACTAGTCCACATAGAAATTGAATCCATGACCCTGGCCTGATTAGCACAGTGCTAATCAACCACCAAAATAGCTACTGATAATTAAGAGGTGCTTCCATTTATAGACCACCTTATGTATGTCAGGTATTGTGCTAAATGCTTTATGAACACTATCTCTTAAATTTCACAAAAACCTTTCAAAGTAGATACTACCCTTATTCTATGGCTGTGGAAATTTAGATCAGAATGGATAAAAAACTGTAAAACAACTTTTGTCCTCAGTCTTAGGGCTAGTAAATGAAAGATCTGTAACTCAAATCCAGGTCTATCTGTGTCAAAAGGCTTGCCTCCTTGTACCAATCAACTCCAAATAAATAAAAAGGCGTTGTCTAATAGAACAAAAGAGAAAGATGTGTTACTCTTGATCTGAAAACAGTATTTTAAAATTCTGCACATCTTCATTCACAAATAATTATTTTAAAGTTATCCTGACAATAAAAATAAAAGATGGACGTGTCTAATATTTCTGTGAACATCTTTATTCACAAAGTAATTCAGACTCATTAACAAGGCTTAATTAAGAAGTTGACTAATATTAGCCAAGGCAGAAAATATTCCTGAAAAACAAGGAAATAAAAACAAATACCAATGTCTTAAAAGAAATTTAAATACTACATAATAATTTTCAATCAAATTCTTCCTATTCCACTAAAAAGGAGAAGAAAATAATATCTATTATTATTCCTTAAACTAAAACTATGGTCCATATAAAACAAAAGCTATTGGTGAACTATAAAACAACTTTTGTTTTATAGAATTATTAACGAAATCATACTTGTGACATTAGTGTGGGCATATCAATATCATTTAATATTTCTTTAAATGTCATGTTATAGCCCTGGCCAGTTTGGCTCAGCGGTTAGAGCGTCGGCCTGCAGTCCGGAGAGACCCGGGTTCGGTTCCCGCTAAGGGCATGTACCTCGGTTGCAGTTTGTCCCTGGCCCTGGTTGGTCGTGCGGATGGCAGCCACTCGATGTGTCCCTTTCACATCGATGTTTCTCTCTCTCTCTCTTCCTCTCTCTCCCTCCTACTCTGTCTGAACAAAAAATGAAAAAATGTCCTCAGGTGAGGATAAAAAAAATAAATAAATAATAATGTCATGTTATAGTAAAGATTTTCTATCTCTAAAATTAGAGGTGATCATTCAATGAGCAAAAGTTGTGCAAAAGAGAACTGTAGCAGGAAGTGCTGGATTAAACAGTAGTGAAAGCAAGCTCTTCTAAGCCACAATAAAAAGATAATTTAAGTTAACAATAATGTATTAAGAACTATCTACTAGGAACTAAGTTCTCTTCTCTGTGCTAGATGCTGGGAATACAAAGATACCAAAAACAGCTCAAAGGACTTACAATCTAGTAAGGCCAACACACTTGTAAGAAACTATAAATCAAGAGAGAGTACCAAAAATGTAAGTGCCCAGTGAGGTACAATGAGCATTAGTCGGACTAGAAGGATCAAGAAAGCTGCCTTAAAGAGTGACATTTAAGCCAGGCCCTGATGATGAGGACTTTTCTGAGTAAGGAAAGGATGGTGGGGTGGGGAGGTGGGGGCCAAATATTCTAGAGTAAAGGAATGGCATAAACAAAGGCAGGTGCATGGATGCTTATAAGAGCAAGTGGCCTGGAACAACTGTAGTAAATAAAGTATTGGAGAACTATAGCAGGAGAAGAACACTAAAAATATAATTTCGGGTTGCATCATAGACAATCCTCATTATCATCTCACTAAGGTATTATACTTTATTTGGTAGACGTTGGAAAGCTAAAGCAATTCTTTAAGAAGAAGGCTACTTGCCCTGCCAGTTTGGCTCAGCAGTTAGAGCATCAGGACATAAGAGTCTTGGCTTGCCCTGGCCGGTTTGGCTCAGCGGTCAGAGCGTCGGCCTGCGGTTCAGAGAGACCCAGGTTCGGTTCCCGCTAAGGGCACGTATCTCGGTTGCAGTTTGTCCCTGGCCCTGGTTGGGTCGTGCAGGAGGCAGGCACTCGATGTGTACCTTTCACGTTGATGTTTCTCTCTCTCTCTTTCTTCCTCTCTCTCCCTCCCACTCTACCTGAACAAAAAATGGAAAAATGTCCTCGGATGAGGATAAAAAAAAAAAAAAAAGAGTCTCGGGTTCGATTCCAGTCAAGGGCACATACCAGTTGCGGTTCAGTCCCCAGCTCTGGTCGGGGTTGTGCAGGAGGCAGCCAACTGATGTGTCTCTCTCACATCAATGTTTCTCTCTCTCTCTCTCCCTCTCTCTCCCCCTCCCACTCTATCTGAAGATCAATGGAAAAATATCCTCTGGTGAGGATTTTTTTTTAAAAAAAGCAAAAAGAAGAAAGCTGTTTGGTAGTAGTAACATATCCTTTACCTCAGCCTCTGAGCAAGGGGCTCTCAGGTGGGGGAGCCAGAGCTGGTATCCTGGTTCTACTATTTACTTAACTGTAGATTTCGCACTAGTTGCTTAATGTATCTGTGCAATAGTTTTCTCATTTCTAAATGGAAGTAAAATATTTCTTAAGGAGTATCAGGAAAATTAAATGAGATAATATATGTCAAATGCCTAAAACAAGCAACTCACATGAGCCCTCAGTAAATATTAGTTATAAGTCCACATGATACCTGCTTCAGTCCAGCACTGCAAAACTAGTAAGACAACAAAAGTAGTTCCAAGAGAAGGAAGCCCCAGGAACCGTGTACTGTGGATTTGCTAAGATTAGAAAAGGAAACTACAAAACTGTCAGTGATCTATTATAGTTCTGAATTCAGAAAGTTCTTTTTTAATTGCATCAGTTCATTAATGCCTCAAATTATCATTTCTCAAAGTGGTATAAAAAAGAACTCACATGTGATGAATTAGTGCAATGTCAAGAATATTATACTTTGACAATCAAATAGCAAATTTAAGTGAAACCCTTATTTTTTTGTCATTTTTGTCAAAACTATATGTTATGGAATAATATGAAAGCAAAAACCTGTGATGTACGAGTCTTTGCAAGAGGAGAAGCGCATGCTTCTTGAAACTGATCTTCATTAATTCCAATTTCTTTGAGGTAACCTTCTAACAGCTTTTCAACCTAAAAAGAGAAATTTCAACTTTTAAAATTTACATAGAAAATTCAAAATGACCGTTTTCATGTTAAGTATGAGTTTTAAAAAGTACAAATGCTTGTTTGCAATTATTGATCTACATAAAATTATATTACGTGGCAGTGACAATGTATTTCATTGAATAAACAAACAACAAAAAGTTAAAATTTTTCAGAGAATCAAATGAAATTTTATTTCCTCTACTAGAAATAACTGAAATCAGGATTATGAGGTTTGATGAAGTACAACTCTTATGCTACCGAGTCACTTTTAAAAATCACAAAACACACCGTGGCCGGTTTGGCTCAGCGGTAGAGCGTTGGCCTGCAGACTAATGAGTCTTGAGTTTGATTCCGGTCAAGGGCACGTACCTCGGTTGCAGTTCCACCCCGTCCCTGGCCGGGTTATGTGGGAGGCACCCAGTCGATGTGTCTCTTTCACGTCGATGTTTCTCTCTCTCTCCCTTTCTCTCCCTCTCTCTCCCTCCCACTCTTTCTAAAGATAAATAGAAAAATATCCTCGGATGAGGATTAAAAAAATAAAATAAAATAAATAAATGCAAGATCCCCTAACACAGCTGTCTTAAACCATTCCTTAGATTCTAGAGAGGAAAAGATAAGAAGTCAGAGGGATGAGATGCTGAGAGAACCCTTGTAGCCTGATGCAGCTGGTAGTACTATCAAGGTGAATTGAATTTGTTTTTTATTAAATAATTTTAATGGACAGCTCCATTTTTTAATTTAGAAGAAAGAGATAAAATTAATATTATTCTAATTACCTTTAAAAATCAGTGAAAAAATATACTCACTAGTTCTTTGTATTCCTGATGAATCTCTGTATAGGTCAATTTGCTTTCTTCTTCATCATCAAAAACTAAATTTAAGAGAAAAATATTGCATAAAAAATAAATCATTTCATTAATGCTAATATAAACGTCTATTCCTTATATCTTATAAATAGATACTTGTAGATATACTAACAAGTATATACTAACACATACGTACTATACAGGGATGGGCAAAAGTAGGTTTATAGTTGTGAGTATGGGAAACAGAGTTTATTCTTGTATTATTATTATTATTATTTATTGTATTATTTTCTATACACACGGTAAACCTACTTTTTGTCCACCCTGTGTGTGTGTGTGTTAACCATAAACAAGTTATTTTTCTTACTTAAAATCTACTTCATATGTAAGACAAATACTAATTGCTACTTTTCAATCAGCAACAATTTCTTTGTAAACTTTTAATGGAATATTACTGTTAAAGTTTTTAAACATTAATTCCTTTTACAATAGGCTCCAGATTATTTTATAGCACTGGACCTTTGCTGATGAAAATTTTACTGAAAAGTGACTAGGCCATTTTTGTTACATATAAATCAATAATGAAGTTAAAATAAATAAAACCAAACCAAATGTTTAACTGAATGAACATATAAGTGAAACAATGTAGATTAGAATGACATATATTCCTTCAAGAAACTAACAATCTAATAAGGGAAACAGGGCATATTAAAGAACTATAAACAATAAACCTTTTTAAACTCCCCCCAATCTTTCAAAAATGCAAAACTAACTTCTGTAATTTTTTATTTAAAACTCTTGAATGACTGTACTTTGCCTAAAGAATAAGTACAAAATCCTTAGAAAGCCAGGCAAAACCCTCCAATATTGGATCCCAAGTCTCATCTCCCACTCCTCCAACACCCAATCTTTGAACTCCTAGCAACACAATTACTTGTAATATCACCAAATATAATACACACGGTGCTTCAAACCCCCATGCCTTTACTCAAGCCAGCCCTAGATCTTTTTACCTTTACTTGGCCTCCCTTGTCCCAATAATTCTTCAAGACATTGTAAATGGCACATTCTTCATGACCTGCTACCCAATCCCAGGTGCTAGGCTGGTTAGATAACTTCCTCTGGATCCTTATAATATAGTACTATGTGTGACTACCTTTATTGTAACAGCTGCCATTTTATATTTAAATTCCATTTACCTGCCTGTCTTCCCCATTAAATTATAAACTTCTCAAGCACAAGGAGTTTGTTTTATTCATCTTTCTATCCCCAGCTTCTGGCCCAAGGACACTCAATAAATGCTTGTTGAAATAAATGCTGATATCACAAAGTTGTACAAAACTAATCTTTAAAATATCTGAGGTGGAGAATAGCACAATGACAACCCAAAGTCAGTGAAGTATAACTGTTATTTCAAGGGTCACTGGGATGTTAATTCTGAAACCAAATTACTACATTACATGTTTATAAAGCTGAGGATTACTGTTTCCCTGTAAAATCACACAATCGTGTGCATTATTACTGAGATGCAGCCATCTTAGTAGTTTGGGGATAAAAAGGAAGAACAATGCTTGAATTTTTTTCCCATTTCAGCATTTAGTCTCAGTGGGGTAAATGGAATCAAAAGGTGACAAAATTTCCTTTTTCTCCTAAAGGAAGTCAGAATTCCACATGCTTCATCCATCTCCAAACAGCATTTTAAATTCTTAAAAAGAGCACAAATACAAGTTATTTTTAATTTAAAAATGACCTGTAAAAACAATATATAATAAATACTATTTGAATTTTGATTATGGCAATGAAAATGTAATGAAAAGAATCAATGGTCAAATTAAATTTCCTCTCCCCCACATTCACGGAATCTTAGGGTTGAAAGGACTCTTAAAAGGTCATCCAGCCCTGGCCAGTGTTGCTAAAACAGTGGCCTGCCCACACGGAAGGATCGCAGGGTCACTCGTTAAGAGCACATACCCGGGTTGCAGGTTCGATCCCGACCTGTGGGGACGCCTGCGGGAGGCAGCCTGCGGGAGGCAACCAACGGATGTGTCCCTCTCAAATCGATGTTTCAGTTTCTCACCCCCCCATTCCCTCCCTGCCACTCTCTATAAAAATCAATGGAAAAAATAACCTCGGTGAGAATTAACAAACAAACAAGCAGAAAAAGGTTATCCAGAATAACCATTTGATAGTTGAATTCCCCTCTATAACATTTCCACTAAGTTGCTGCCAGAGCCATTCAAACACTGCTTGTGCTTGAGGAGCTCCTTACCTTATAAGCAAAGCTAACTTATCTGGGATGCACTGTGCTATGAAGCACTTCCTTCATTGAAATGTGTTTCCCTGTAGCTTGTACCCACCGACCCCTAGCTCTATCCTACTGAACCTTACAAAACAAGTCTAATCCCTCCAACATAAGACAGAAGTTCAAATGATTAATGGATATTACTACCATCACAGTCTTGCCCGGTTAAACAACCAGGATAACAGCTGGGCATTCATTCCTATGACAGGTTTCTGGTTCCTAATGGGCTCCAATTTGTCTCCAAGGACTGAATGCAGAACTCCAAGTGAACTGATCAGAACCTGGTGGTGACCTTCCCTCACACGGAATATTATGCCACGTTTATGTAACTTATTTGTTAGAAGATGCCCCACCACCATCCATTTTTGGTATAGCCGAGAGTCAGAGATAAACAAAGGAAATACAGGCGACAGGATCACCGGTTCTGGGACTGCAGTATTCACACGTCCCTCTTTGCGGTCAACTGTTGGGATCAGACGGAACTCAGAGGCAAACTGACGCCTCACTTCCCAAGCCACTGGGGAAGTTGTTGAAGAAGCCCACCCAAACAGCGCACCTGCCCAGGGCAGAAACATGCAGGATCGGGGTAGAAAACAAACATGGGATTAAAGTTTAATGTTTTTCATATGTGTGCTTGGGCCCAGTGGGAAGGGAGTCTCGGTCCCCGTTTTCAGTTCCGTCAAGGAAAACACCGGCGTGGTGACAGCAAAACCTCCTGCAAACCCAGCTCTAAACCTGGCGGACAGAGGTGGAGACCAGGGAGATGGAGATGGTTTGTGGGGACCACCTCCCTGCCGACTGCTGGTGCAACAGAGACGAAAAACGATTGTCAGTTCGGGCTCTAGTTTTACCTTCACATTTCTGCTCCACAAAATCCAAGATGGGGATGGACCAGTCCGGGCCTCGCAGGAATCCCGCGATGCTCTCCACCACCCATTCTACCTCGTCCTCTTCTTCCGCAGCCATCCCGCCCGGCGGAGAGCCGCGGACCCTTAGGCCAGACTCCCAGAGCCAGCTAAGGCCTTTCGGCCGCAGGGAACCGAGAGCGAATCCGGTGAAGAGTTGCCCCCGCAGTCGCCCTGCCACCTGGATGAAAGATACCAACTAGTTAACGTAAAATGGTCGCTATGGCAACAGCCGCAGCGCTGCCGGCAACCGCAGGGAAGTGAAGCTAGCTTCGCCGGAGCCTGCGCAAGCTAGAGAGGGGCATTTGAACAACGTTTCTTATTGGCTGAAAAAGAACAGCAGTGGATCAAAAGAGAGCCTTCTGCCCATTGGTCCGGAGTTGCTAGGGCTGAGAGTAGAAGTGTAGCCATTGGCTGGAGATCTTAACGGGACTCTCGACGTTCCCTCTTCAGAGAAGTGCCTGGGAGCCAAGGTTTGGAAATGGCGTAATGAGGTTTTTGCAGGAGACTGGCCTCTGGCTGAAAGGGCTTCAAAGGCTTTGAACCCAACTAAGTGCCAACCATTTGCAAACCTGCTGGCCCAGAAGCGTTTGTAATTAAAAGGTTGTTTGAAAATACAAAGCCTAGCAATGTAGCTCTATAAGACTTGCTGATTGGCTCTGCAGTATTTGCCTCTTGCAGCTCAACGCGGACCTTTAACCTGTCATGCATAGTTAGAAAAAAAAAACAAAAAATTAGAATTAGGAGCTTTTCAAGGGCAAAATCAAAGTTAATATTCAGTTAAGTGTTTAACCAAATCTTAGATACAATAACATCAAATCATCTATTAGATGGGTGTCCCTGGTCAAGGTGCTTGGCGTCGCAGAATATCTTCAAACAATCTTATATATTTACATAAATAGGGACATATTATATCTACAGTTACGGAACTTTTTTTACTTTTAATATATGGTCACAGTTTCGTGTAAAAATATAAAACTCCTTTCTTTACAGCTGCATAGTATTATATAAACTACCATTCAATCCACTTTTATTTCATTTGTGTATACACACAATATCTTACTTGGATACATAAATGTGATCACTAGTGTGCAGTTTTTTTCATTTCTCCCTCCTTGATGCGGATGTACTGTACCATTTTTCCCTTCTACAAACTACTGAAATAAACATCTTTGTGTCTTTACTAACTGTTGGTTTTAATGATTATTCCAAGGGGTAGATTCTAGCAGAATTGCTCAGTGAAAATTTATATACTTTGATTTATTTGACCAATTCTCAATTGCTAGATGAAATTACTTCAATTTTTTAAACTTATAAACAATTCTGTAATGAACATACTTGCATATATATTTGTGAACCCAAGTCTCATTTCCTTTGAATAAATTCATTCCCGAAGGGAGAATTACAGTACCTTTGTTTTTTTCTTCTCACCTTAGGATATGTTTATTGATTTTAGAGAGAAGAGGGGAGAGAGAGAAACATCAATCTGTTGCCTCCCACACGCACCCTGACTGGAGATCCTACCTCAACCTAGGTATGTGCCCTGACAGGGAATCAAACCCACTACATTTTTGGTGACAGACAATGCATAAGGTGCTCCAACAAAGATGCTCCAACCAACTGAGCCACCGGCCAAGGCTGAACCTATATTTAAAATCATTTTGGAAAAGTTTTTGCCAATTGCCCTGGCTGGTTTGGCTCAGCAGTAGAGCGTCAGCCCGCAGACCAATGAGTCTCAGGTTTGATTCTGGCCAAGGGCACGTACCTCGGTTGCAGTTCGTCCCTGGCCCTGGTCGGGGTCATGCGGGAGGCAAGCAGTCAATGTGTCCCTCTCACATTGATGTTTGTATCTCTCTCCCTCCCACTCTATTTGAAGATAAATGGAAAAATATCCTCGGGTGAGGATTAAAAAAAAAAAAAAAAAGTTTTTGCCAATCTACTACATTAAAATGACTCACAATTCTAATTTGCATTTTTAAATTTGAAATTGAGCATTAGTTCATGTTGATTAGACTTTGTGTTTCTTCCTGTGTTATCTTTTCATATCTTTTGATCATTTCTTACTGGCTGGCATTTTTTTTTTCTTACTGATTTGTAAAAGTTTATTACACATTATTATAAGAATTTTAACCCTTTGTCACATGTTACAATGACATGTTTGTCATTTGTCTTTTAGTTCCTTATGTCTTTTTGCCATGTAGAAGTTTTATATTTCCCATGTCTACTTTAAATGAGAGATAATACATTAATTATTTTCCTTATTGTATAGCCGTGCTCCAAACACTATTTCCTGGAAATCGGTGTGGTAAAGTGTTGTGGTTTTTCAATTGCTGAGAAGAGGTAAAAGGAAAGAAGGACATCATCATCCTTAGGGTATAATATTATGATACCAGAGTTGGATTACTCTGGTTTATTTTCTGGGTTTTTTTTTGTTTCCTAAAATAGAAATCCCACTTTTGTTCTGAGAGTTTCCTCTTTTCATAAAGAAATTGTTTATATGGTTTCTAAAGAGCCTAGAGGCCAAAACTGCATTCGGCATTACTTGGCATTGGAGTATTTATCTTCAGTCTATTCAAAGTGCTTCCAGTTCCACTAGATGCAGATGATAACTGGGATGCACAAGCTCTCCTTTAGTTTATTTTCTCATCCTTGTTCCCGAATATGAGCAGTGTGAATTCCCTCAAGCCTGTAAGTTCTCTCATTTATTTCAAAACATTTAATTATTTCAATTTTCTCCTCAAAACTTAAAGCTTTTCTTTTTATTCATTACTTAGGATTCGTATAACCAGGGTGCTTCTAGAGGTTTAATATAATATACTCAATATGCTCACCATGAAATAAACAAAAACTCAAAAGAACAGTGCAGCCCTAGCCAGTGTGGCTCAGCGGTTTGAGCGTCGGCCCTCAGACCATAAGGTTTGGGGTTCGATTCCCAGTCAAGGGCATGTGCCTGGGTTGCAGGTTCTATCTGGTCATGTGGGAGGCAACCAATCCTTGTGTCTCTTTCACATCAGTGTTTCTCTCTCTCTCTTTCTCCCCCTCTCTTCCTCTCTCTCTTTCTCTCTCCCTCCCTCCTTCCACTCTATCTAAAAATCAATGGAAAATATCCTTGAGTGAGGATTAACAACAACAAAAAAGAACAGTGCATACACTCTTAGGGCAATGCATGCCATACACTGGAGTCAGAGTAAGATGAGGTGGATGGTGGGTGTTGTATATTTTATCATGGGACACTTTGTTCAGTCAGGTAGTGTTTTCTCATGTTTTGCAGTAGTGCAAACATAGTCATCTCTTGAAAATGATGATTTCTCATTTTGGCAATTTTATTGCTTTTTATCTACTGCATATGAACAAATTTTCATATTGAAGATATGTGTTGTAACAGAAGAGACTAAAATAGACAACACATAGACACATACACAAACACACAAATAAACATATTTATGTTTATATGTAATCTAGGTGGTTTTTTTTAGTTGTTGTTTTAGCACCTTGCAGCATGGGTATAAGAAACCATTCTCTTTATTTTGCCTGTCTCCTTTCACTGGCAAGTCATTTGTGTCCTTTACTGCAGTCCTACTGCAATCTGCTTCTCTCCATCTCCTATATGGAAACTGAGTCTCTGCCATACTGAAGAGTTAAAAAGTTCAGCCTTAATAAGATGAGTGCATTCCTCCAAGTTTTTCAGCCACCATATGGATAACAATTACTCGCATTTCTGCAATGTTTTATAGTTTACAAAGGGATTTATATCTGTTTGACTCAGTGCAACCTTGAGAGCTCAGTGAAGATGTTATTAAGACTTTCCCCATCTTATAAATGGTGTATTAGTGTGCTGGGACCACTGTAACAAAGTACCATAGACTGGGTAGCTTAAACAACAAAATTTTATTTTCTCACAGTCTGGAGACAGAAGTCTGAGATCAATGTGTCAGCAGGGTTAGTTTCTTCTAAAGCCTCTCTCCTTGGCTTCTGGATGTCGCCTTCTTGCTGTACCCACATGGTCTTCCCTTTTTACCCACCTGTACTCACATTTCTTCACAGAAGGACATCAGTTGAAGGGGATCAGAATGTGATACCCCCCAATATGCCACTTTGGCATATTGATGGTTTTTAGCTGAAGACAACTGAGAAAGAGCAGGCGCAGAAAGCAGGGCATAAATTTCCTATGAAAAAAGGTACAGTCGCTATACCAGGAGGAGAAGAGGATAGGAGAGCACACTTATCTCTGGAGATGAGGAGTCAATGCTGAGATGAGTCTTCATGAACAGACCTTACTAAAATAATCTTTATCTTCCATTAGAAGATTTCTTAACCCACTCCCATATATTTCCTGGACACTCTTGTACAATTTTTCAGCTCTAGAAGCCCAGGTCCCCTTTCCTTTGCCAGTCACTTCTTCACAATTTATCACCCGTGGTTAAAATAACACATAAGCCCTCAAGTCTGTCTGCTCCTTGACTTTTTCACTTTTTTTTTTGTGAAGCCCCATACACATAAAATTTTAAATATTAATAAAATTGTACGCCTTCTCTCCAAATTGTATCCCTTCTCAACTGTTAATTTGTCTTTTGTCAGTTTACTTCACAGGCCCTAGTTACTAAACCTAAGAGGATAGAGGAAATTTTTTTCCTTCTCTACACAGTCTGTTGGATTAGAGCCCACCCGAAAGGCTTCATTTTAACGTAATTACCCCTTTAAAGGCCCTGTCTCCAAATACAATCAAACTCTTACGTACTAGGGGTTAGTACTTTGACATATGAATCTGGGGAGTCACAATTCAGCCCATAACAGATGGGAAAACTGAGACTGTATGAGGTCATGTTTCTTGCCCAGGGTCAGAGCAAAGTTAGGGCTTGCACTTCCCAGTATTTGATACTTAAGCAATAAGTTAACTTATGCCTGGCCGGTGTGTCTCAGTGGTTGAGCTTCGACCCATGCACCAAGAAGTCGCCAGTTTGATTCCTGTTCAGGGTACAAGCCCAGGTTGTGGGCCAAATCCCCAGTGGGGGGCGTGCAGGAGGCGGCCAGTCCATGTTCTCTCTCATCAATGTTTCCATCTCTCTCTAAAATCAATAAAGAAAAAAAAACCTTTTTTAATAAGTTAACTTACAATTTTCACTTTATATTACATCACAGAAATGTTTCCATGTCAATCAAAACATTTCTACAGGATCCTTTTTAATGTTACCTAGTGTCTTAGCTCAGGCTGCTATGACAGAATACTATAGACAGGTGGCTTATAAACAAAAGAAATTTATTTTCACAGTTCTGGAGACTGGGAAATTTAAGACCAAGGAGTGTAGTGAGAGTCTGCTTCCTGGTTCATAGATGGCCATCTTCTCTCTGTGTTCTCAGAGATAGATAGTATAAGGGAGTTCTCCAGGGTCTCTCTTATAAAAGCATTAATTCCATTTATGAGGACTCCACTGTCATGACCTAATCACCTGCCAAAGGCCCCACCTCCTCATTTCAACATATAAATTTTAGGGGCACACAACCTATTCAGTCTTATAGAGCACCTACGTTACCACTGTGTGAACATAACATAATTTATTTAAATAAGTCTGTATTTATCTAGACAGTTTCTTGTACTATTTAAAAAATAATTTTACAGTGAGCATCCTTGTAATCAAATTTCTGCACTTAATCTTTATCCTTCCTGAAAGTAGAATTGCTAAATTACACAGTATGCAGTTTTTAAAGACATTTGTACCTATGTAGTTTTTTTTAAAGAGAAAGTATTGCACATTCTACAATAATCATGGTTAAATGCTAAGTAATTCTTACCCTTTTTATTACTGTTCTACATCTGGGAGTCTACATATCCATAGACATGCACAAATATATTTCTAACACTTTGGAGATTGCTAATTTAATCAAGGAAGACTAGAGAAATGATTGTGAGTTCCTCAGGAAGCAGACTCTTTAATTTCACAAATATATAAAAGGCCAACACAATGCTTGGCACAAAGAGACTCACAATGAATATTTGATGGATATGTGAACAATGCCTAAAAATAATCCATTTCTCTTTTCTGGCCCTGGGAAGAGAGCTGAGGTATGGCTACTGGCAGAGCAGATTATTTTTAACTTTAACAAAACACACTTGCATTCTAGATCAGATGGCTTACAGTTACTAGTAATAGGCCTAAAAATACCGACGCAATAGAAGTATCATTTTTATATGTAATTTATAGAGCATATAAAAATCACTAATCAACTATCTAATTGCTACTCCAGAGTCAGCTTTCAAGTAAAGAGAGAAAAAAAGTCACTGCATTAATCCTATAAATTGCTTTTATTCTGGCTATAGCCAGACTTTTTAGAAGTTTTAAATTATAGGTTCTTTGCAAATACTCTTACTTGATTATTTGGTTTATATAACAGCAAAGGGATGGAGAAATTTTCCATGGGTTGGCAAATAAATAGTTATGTGCCATATCTTCATGTTCTCCAATGAATTTTTAGATCTTCATCTGCAGATGTAGCATCACAGAATTCCCATTTTTTTCAATGCCTTTTGTTTTCTGTTACTCATAACTTATAAAATATTCAGCAGCTTGATTTAAATTAGCAGGAAAGAAATAATAAAAATACAGTGACCTCTGAAATCATCACTAAATACATTCATTTGGTATAAAATGGCATAGCTTAAAATCATTTCTTTATTCATTGAGTGCTTACCATGTGCCAAGCACTACGCCAGACACTGAAATAAAGAGCTCTGGATATGGTACATTCTAAATTCCAACTGTATGAAGTTTGCTTATTCATTTCATCTCTAAATGTTCAGTGTCTTTTCATGAATTATTTCTTCATTTATTTCACCTCCCTTTCTTTATTCATTGTTTTCCATTGTTTTATTTGTGTATGTGTAGGAAATTTTTCCTGTTTTTCTTTCTTCTCTTTCCTTCTACCTTTTATTACCTACTAAGTTGACTCTTGCATTTGTCTTTCATTGTTTTCTCACCTATTTTCCTGTTTTGTTTTGTTTTTTCCTTTTCACTACTATATTGGTGACTTGGGAGGATAATTTGTAGAACATGTTTGTATGTGCCTTAAATCTGCTTTTAGTTCTCTTAAAAGCAGTTGTAGTCTAGATTAATGGTCTCTAAATTTTTTTGACTAGATAGATCATCTGTAAAAAAAGTTTGGAATATTCCCCTTAATATGTGAATATATATTTACTGATGAACTACATACATGTACATTTATGAATATAAACAATTGTATAACATACAATTAAAAAACAAAATTTGAAATTAACAAAGAATGAGATAAAAATACATAGGCTGAAATGCTAATATTTTTCCCTGAGCGCCAATGAATCATCTTATGCACCCACTGTGGAGGCAACTGGTGTGGGCTTGATAAACTTGATAGTTAGGCTTCTGGCATAGGAAGGAAGCCAGTGAGTGTCCTGTTTGCTCTAGTTTCTTTTAGAATATTCTGAAGAAAATTTCAAGATTCACATTTGGAGCCCAGGACATTGAGATCAAGACTCTCAAATAAAAAAGGATGCCAAAAGCCTCTTCTACCTTCAGAAGAGGTGGAACCATCCTGACTGGGAACCATTCTGATGCAGGAGGCAGAAGAGAATTGAGCTTAATAATGGAACATTTTTATAAGGATGCAAGGAAACATTTCTTTAATTTATTGACTTTAAAAGTTTATCTTTATTACTTTTTCTGTTTGAAAAGTAATATATGTACATTGTGAGAAACTCAAACATCATAGAACTGTTACCTGTGAGACGACAAGAACTCGGTTCTTATCTTCTTGAAGGAAAGATTTCAATCAAGAGACAAAGTGCAGCAAAGCAAGCAAGAATTTACTGGCCCCAGCAAAAACACATGTAGGACAGTGAAAAGAAGAAGGGCATAGAAGCAGCAGCAGGAGAGCCTAGGCTGGGCTGCTCTGGCTCTCTGAGAAGTCAGAGAAAAGGGGGCCTTGGAGACAGGTTCAGGGGGTTAACTCTCCTGGTCGCAGGTCTCTTGGGGTCCCTTAGAAGGAAGAAGGGAGGAGGGAATGGCACTGGTGTGCTTCCCTAGGGGAGAGTGAGCACTGGGTTCTTCGTCCTGATCATATTTATCTCTTTTGCCTGTGGGAATGTTGGGAGAGGTCTCAGGGGAGGGTCTTCATCAGCTTTCCAGGTGTACTCTTTCAGGGTCGTGGTCTCCACTGATTAGTCAGTGCCAGGACAGGGGGTCATTAGTCAATGCAGCTGGTCCTGAGGCAGCCATAGTGTCACTGGTCTAGTTTTGTTGCTTTTCTGGGCCTGGAGCTGAAATACAACTGAGGCCTAGATGTTATCTTTAGGGAGGAAAAAGGTCAGAGGGTCTAAACCCCATGATCAGCAATATGCTAGGGAGGAAAGGTTATCCTGGGGATGAGGTTCTTGTTTCCCAGTTTTGCCCCTTGCTAGGCATGCAGGGCTTTCTGCCCTGGTGAGTTTCTGTACCTGGCCCATAGTCCTTGCTCTGCTCATGTCCGTCTGACTCCCTATAACAGAACTACACAATGAAGAAAGTGAAAGTCTCCCATTTTTAATACCAACTAAAGAAAACCACGGTAACTGTGTGATTATTGGCCTCCAGATTATTTTAAATTCACTTATTAACATATATTATCTTATTTAACAAAAATGAGGCTATTCCCATTTATACAACTTGTTTTTACCTAATTTTCTAAGGATATTTTTCAATATTAATACAAAAATTTCTCTTTTAAATTGATGCATAGTAATTATATAGACAAACCTTTATTTAATATCTGATTCCTGCTCATTCCAATATTTTGCTCTTATAAATAATGCTACAATAAACATCAGTGTACATTTATTTTTGCATTCTTGCTGGAGTAGTTTCATAAAAAAGGAAGTGGAATTCTGGGTGTGAGGATATGAAACATTTTTGAAACTATAAAATTTTCCATCAGTGTTACTAAATTACCCTCCAAAGGCCATACCAACTGATACTCTCACCAAAAGATTGTGTTTATTTTTTCAGACCTTTACAGCACTAAAAACTATTAGTGTTTTAATGCTTTTTTTTTCATCTGAAACATAAACATATTTAATCGTTTTAATTTGCCTATGTTTAATTGTTAATGCAATTGAGGATTCTTTCATATAATAATTGACCACTTATAATTGTGAGAACAATTTTTTGTTTTGAGTCTGCTTTTAACTTTTTACTAGACAAATTTGCAAGTATACACAAAAGCACCATGCTTCAACAATTATCAACATTTTTGCCAAACCCAGACATCATGTCATTTTATATAGGAATGATTTTAAGTAAGATTGTAAGATGTTATTTAGTAGTCTTTGACCCATGCACTCACCTCTAATACCTTGGCTAACCAGAGAAAAGTGTAAACTAAAAGGGCAACAACAACCAACCTTAGGCGTCTTACAGCAGTGAAAACGTAGTTGCTGATTCAGGCCACCAGATGGCAGACCACAGAAAAAGAAGAAATCTACACCTACCGAGACCTGGCTTCATGATGGCCCAGATGTCTTAAGAAACTTGGTTTCCCAAACTGACAAAACTCTGGGGGGGGGGGGGGGGGGGAACATCTGTAATACTTTCAACAATAAATAAATATATATATGTAGCCCTGGCCGGTTTGGCTCAGCGGTTAGAGCGTCGGCCTGCAGTCCAGAGAGACCCGGGTTCGGTTCCCGCTAAGGGCATGTACCTTGGTTGCAGTTTGTCCCCGGCCCTGGTTGGTCGTGTGGGAGGCAGCCACTCGATGTGTCTCTTTCACGTCGATGTTTCTCTCTCTCTCTTCCTCTCTCTCCCTCCCACTCTATCTGAGCAAAAAATGAAAAAATGTCCTCAGGTGAGGATTTAAAAAAAAAAAAAAAAAAAAAAAAAAAAAATATATATATATATATATATATATATATATGTAAAAAAAAAAAAAAAAGAAAAGAAAAGAAAAAGAAACTTGGTTTCCTAAGGAGGGAGAGAGGATGTGAAGAGGAGGTTAGTCAAAAGTATTATTTTAAACCATAGTAATATTTTAATTCTCTAATAGTAATGTAGTTTATAATCTGAAGTATTTCATCAGCTAAAGTGTCTTTTATATTTTTTCTTTGAATTTATCATTCATAACACCTCCAAAAATAATATTTTAATTAGAATTGCATCAAACTTATAACTTAATTTGAAAAATATCAAGATCCTTATGATATTTCTTTTTCCAGAGAAAGAACATGTTTTTCCCATTTACTTAAGTCTTCATTTTAGATCTCTCAGTGAGAATTGCACTTTTTGTTATAGAGATCATAGATGTCACTCACTTTTTTTTCTTTATTGATTATAGAGAGAGAAAGGGAGAGGGAGAGATAGATAGAAACATCGATGAGAGAGAACATCAATTGGCCGCCTCCTGCATGCACCCCACTGGGGATTGGGCCACAACCTGGGCATATGCCCTGACCGGGAATTGAACCGGCGACCTCTTGGTACATGGGTTGATGCTCAACCACTGAACCACACCCGCCGGGCCAGCTATCACTCATTAAGAATTTCACTTGGGAGTGGGTTTATTTTACAGATATTTGAACTGGATTTTGATGATTTTAGAGAAACATATTGACCTTTGCAGAGTTAATGTTTAATCTCTGTATTCTTTTATTAAGAAAATAGCTATAGATTAGTTTTTACTTTTCTTGCTATGCAATTATATAATCTAAAAAAGATCGTAAGATTCTTGTGTTTGCCTTTCCACTGTTTTTTTGTGTTATTTTTGTTTCATACTTCATTACATTGGCTAAAAATGGCATAAAAGTAAAACTTAATGATAAATAATATATCTTTACTATGTATATTGACTTCTTATTTGGAGTAGATACTCATGATGCTTATTTTAATTTTACATAGTAATAAGTTTTTATTAAGAGTATAAATGGGCCCTGGTCGGTTTGGCTCAGCGGTTAGAGCATCGGCCCGCGGACCGGAGAGAACTGGGTTCAGTTCGTGCTAAGGGCACATACCTCGGTTGTGGTTTGTCCCCAGCCCTGGTTGAGGTTGTGTGGGTGGCAACCAGTCGATGTGTCTCTCTCATATTGATGTTTCTCTCTCTCTCTTTCTCCCTCTCTCCCTCCCACTCTATCTGAACAAAAATGGAAAAATGTCCTCGGGTGAGGATTAAAAAAAAAAAAAAGAGTATAAGTGGAGCCCAGCCGGTGTGGCTCAGTGGTTGAGCAGTGACCCATGCACCAAGAGGTCGCCAGTTCGATTCCCGGTCAGGGCACATGCCCAGGTTGTGGACCCAAACCCCAGTGTGGGGCATGCAGGAGGCGGCCAACTGATGTTCTCTCTCATCAATGTTTCTCTCTCTCTCTCCCTCTCACTTCTTCTCTCTCTAAAATCAATAAAGGGAAAAAAAATTAAAATAAAAAAGAGTATAAATGAGTGTTGAATTCATCTGGTAGCCTTTCAGTGTCTACTGAGAGGATCATATGATTTTTCTTATTTAATCAATTGATATCATTATTTTATTAATAAGTTTCCTTATATTGCTAGTTTTCCAGTCTGAGGTAAATTCTCTTTGACCTCAATGGGTTAAAGTTTTAATGTATTTTGAACTAGGTTTGCTAGCATTTTATTTGTTTTGTGTCTAATATTCACAAGTAAGAATTGTTTATAAATTGTTTTGATGTGTCACATCTTTATTGAATTATAGTGTTAGAGCTATATTTAGCTCATAAAAGAATTGGATAGCATCCAAACAGTTTCTGTGTTTTATGTTCCAGAATAAATATGTAATGATTTTTATCTATTTTATTATTTTGTTCCTAAGGCAGTTCTAAAAATAATGCTATTTTTTAATGAAAATAAATGATTATATTACAGTAGAGATGCTTTATAATTCAAAACCTTTAAGGCCTATAACAAAAGTTATTTTCCCCACACCAACACGTTAAAGAAATGTCTGCCAAACCCATTATAAAAGATTATCTGTCTGGGTATGCTATGGGTTATACCATTACATAGAGCAGACAAAATCTTTTCTTTTTCTCAACTGCTCTGCTCAGTCATGAAAAGAATAAAATTATGCCTAGGGATTCAGCATCTGAATGCTATACCAAGTCAGAAGAAGTTGCTTCCTATATATTTTTCACAACTTTCTTAGGTGCCAATAGATAAAATTCCAAGGAAGTCTTTCTGGGAGAGGGAAGCAATGAAGAATTTGACCCCTGTTTTATCTAGTTGTATATCTTGTCTCTAAAAGTAACTCATGGTTTGGATAATAAAAAAAAAATAGTTGTAAACTAACAGATGAGTAACATTGACAAAACTTCACTACGACTCTTCTCATGATGGATCACAGTATTATTTAAGAGAAATTTCTGCTATGATGGAAGTGTTCTATTTCCGTGTGTCCAATGTGTCCCTGTGTCCACTGTGGCTCTGAGGACTTGGAATGTGACTAGTGCAAATGAGGGACTACCTTTTTATTTTATTTTATTTTATTTTAATTAATTTAAATTTAAGTAGTCACATATGGCTAGTTGGCTATCATATTGAACTGGACAGCACAGCTTCAAAGTATGAAATTTAATCAGTATGGATATATTAAAAATCCAGAATGTTTTCATCATTAAACATTTCCTTATTACACATAAATAAATTCCACATGCCAGTATTTTGACAATTTATAATCAATATTAGTCTCTGCTCACTTCTTCAAAATTATTTATACTTGCATTTTTAAATTTTGGTTTAATACTTACCTCCTGCCTAAACTACCTTCTTTTTCCATTCTGAAAATTATCTGTTTTTCTGTCTTTGGCATTTTGCTGTTTTTGTTGTTCCCTTTTGTTTACATGATTTTAGCTGCCATTAGGTGTCTGTAATTTTGCATCCAAACCTACTGGATTTCTGTTAGTTCCTTTAAAAAGGAGTAATTTGGTTCAATTATTGGACATGAACATTTTGCCATGTATAATGATGGATAATTATATCAATAAAATGGTCATGGGTAAAAAAATGATCAAGAAGAGCTTGAAAAAAATTGTGGTGAGAACTTCTAAGAATAGAATTGGCACTTTAGTATGGAAATTGCAGCTATATCATTGAACTGCTTTTCAAAGATGAAGCCATTTTACTGAATCCATTACTGTAATTACACTTTAAACTTGCTAAAAATATACACTTCAGTATACACCAGTTTTACATGTAGTCTCCACATCCAGCTTCATTATTGTTAAAATTTTAAGATTTGGAGGTTATCCTATTATAACAATACTGCTTGTGTTGCTTCATTTACTTCTATAGGAGCAATTTGAATGTATACTTGCAACATTTTATGGTTTCAAATAACCTAATAGGATCAAGGAATAATTTCAGTGAATTGTTTTTTGATTAACAAATTGAAAAGTACTATTTTTACAGAGGTTGGAATAATCATTTATTTGAAGCTAAAGCTTCATCATTTCATAAAATAGTTCATCATTCAAGTCATAATCCTCAGTAATTGTGAATAACGGTAGCTGCCTAAATAAAGAAAAACAAAAGATAATATTTTTCTTTTTAAACTTATCTTTATTGTTGAATGTATTACAGATGTCCCCCTACTTTTCCCCCATTGAGCCCCTCCTCCTCACTCCCGCCCCCCTCCTGCCTTCCCCACACTATTGTCTGTGTCCATTGGTTATGCATATAAGTTCTTTGGTTTATCTCTTCCCGCCCTCCCTCCCTCCTTCCCTTTGAGGTTCATCAGTCTAACAACCAGTTTGTACTTCTTAATTCCTTCACCACAAAAGATAATTTTAAATGAAATTATCTGTGACTGGAATCCAGATAGTGAAAATATTAAAATGTTGGACTTGCTGGATACTTAAAAAAACTTGCGTTTCTGTAAAGATGCTGAGTCTGGTGGTGGAGGCCATTCTAACAGAGGTGAGAGAGGTGACTCAAAGACTCTTCGGGAAGCAGCAGAAACGAGATGCTACACCTCCCTCAGATCAGTAACTGAGATTAGTCTAGAATCTGGATAAAATAAAATCTTATCGTTTTGGTCCCCACCAACTCACAGTTTAAGTTTGCATTGTTTCTTAGGAAAACATTTTGCTAATGAAATAATAATGTGAAGTTAATCAATAGTATAAAACATGAGACAATCCTTTATTTTTGTATATTTACCTCATTTTAAAAGTTAATGTAGCATAGATCATTTTTTATGATGGCTGAGGATATTAGATATTTTTACCTGCTCGTTCTTTCAGATAAAATTCAAAATTATTTTGTCAAGTTCTTCTGGAGTATTTATATTGGAATTTTGCCTAATTGCTTTAAGTATATCAATTAATCAGTGGGAGAATGACATTAGTAAAACATTAGTCTTCTAAAATATGGTATCACTTTTCTTACACTTAGTATCTTTCAGGAAAATATTCTGGTTTTCTTTATATTGGCAATATAGTTGCTTTTTGTTTGCTTGTTTTTTGGCGGGTTTTCGTTGTTGTTGTTGTTGTTGTTGTTGTTAATCCTCACCCAAGGATACTTTTCCACTGATTTTTAGATACAATGGAAGGGAGGGAGGGAGGAAGAGAGAGAGAGAGAAACATCTATGTGAGAGAGACACATAGATTGGTTGCCTCCCATAGGCCAAGGACATTCACTGTTGCTCACAGCCACTTTTCAGAGTGCCTAAACTACACACTGGGTATCCCATGTGTACCCCTGAAACAGGACTCAGTCAAACTCCATGATCCATTGCTTTTGGGTGGAACCTTGTGTGCTTAGGACTAACAACTGCATAAACACCTGATAACAGTTTGTGGGGAGGAACAGTTTCCAGAGAAATGTTACATTATTTTCACTTATAAACACTTTTATTTTCCAAAGTTCTGGTAGTTTAGGAAGCAGTTTGGTCTATAATCAGTCCAATCAGTCCAGTCAGGAAAACAGAAATCACTGGACATAGTTCAAACAGAAAGGGATTTAATTCTGGGAGATGGTTACCAAGGTGTTGGAAGGGCTGGAGGAGAAAGGAGGAGAAAAGAAGGAATGTTACCCAGAGATGAGAAAGCTGCTACCACTCAGGCTGGACCTCCAGCTGCATTTGCTGCCATAGGTTACTGTGTGGCCAGTGCAGGAACTGAACCTTCACTGAAGGGGCACCATGTTGCCAGTGTGCCTTGAGCCACCCCTACCACGGTACCAGATTAGAATGGCTTTTTCTCTTCTCCCACCCGTGACTCCCATTGTCCAAACCTGACTGGAAGCCAGTTGGTAAAGGATTCTGGGGAATGTAGTTCCAAGCTTCCAGCCCCTAAAATTGCATAGAGTACAGAAGGGAGGGTGTGGCATTGTACCAATAGAAATATAACTGGCGCCCGGCCGGTGTGGCTCAGTGGTTGAGCATCGACCCATGCACCAGGAGGTCCCAGTTCGATTCCCAGTCAGGGCACATGCCCGGGTTGGGGCCAGGTCCCCAGTGGGGGTCATGCGGGAGGTGGCCAGTAGATGTTCGCTCTCATTGATGTTTCTGTTTCTCTCTCCCTCTCCCTTCCTCCCTAAAATCAATAAAGAAAAAATTTTTTAAAAGAAAGAAAAAAAGAAATATAACTGGCATAATAATGTTACCAATTAGGTAGATATTAATCTTGGTTTAAAAAAATTTTTTTTAACAACCAGGCAGATGTTAATCATTTTTAATCAATTGCATTTGATAGAAAATTACTTTTGAATGGATTGGGTAAGTGTATAACACAAGTCGCTTTCTTTCCAATCATTTCTTGAGAAATCTTGCTGTTGAAGCTTAAGATGGCAGCACATGGAGACAGGGAGAAGGGAGGGTTGAGAAAGGGAATAACAGACAACAGAACAGGTCCAGGGGCAGACGTGACTGATTGACTTGAGGAAAAGCCAGAAAGGATTTTGAAAAACACTCCATCTTTCCAATTAGAAAACATTTTGTCTCGCCCTGGCTGGATAGCTCAGTTGGTTAGAGCATGTCCTCCCCATATGCCAAGGTTTCGAGTTTCATCCCTGGTCAGGGCACATACAAGAATCAACCAATGAATGCATAAATAAGTGGAACAAAAAATTAATGTTTTCTCTCTCTCCCTTCCTCTCTCTCTACAATCCATAAAATAAAATAGCTCTGGCTGGGTGGCTCAGTTGTTTGGTGTGTCATCCTGTACACCAAAAGGTTGCGGGTTTGATTCCCAGTCAGGGTACATACCTAGGTTGTGGGTTCAATCCCTGGTCAGGGTAGATATGGAGGCAACCTATCAATGTTTCTCTCTCTCCCTGCCCTCTCTCTAAAATCAATAAAAACATATCCTCAGGTGAGGATTAAATAAATAAATAAATAATAAAACATTTTGTCTCTTGCCCTGGCCAGTTTGGCTCAGCGGTAGATCAATGAGTCCCGGGTTTGATTCCAGCCAAGGGCACGGACCTCCGTTGCAGTTCGTCCCCACCCCTGGTCGGGGTCATGCGGGAGGCAACCACTCAATGTGTCCCTCTCACGTCGATGTTTCTCTCTCTCTCCCTCCCACTCTACTTGAAGATTAATAGAAAAATATCCTTGGGTGAGGATTAAAAAAATTTTGGGCTCTTAAATTGAGGGTGGAGATAGGGGGACAACAATAAAAACCTTTTCCTTTTGTCTAAGTAGCAAGAGCCAATGAATTTTAAAAGCAGAAAAAAAAGTCTAGCTTACTAATTATATGTAAATTCTCCTTTATAAGAGAAGAAAAACAAGTCACCAAAAACACAAATGCTACATAAATTAACATCCTTTAATGACTCTAGACAAGTGAGTGAAACAGCATAATAGAGTTATGTCCCCAAAGTAGCTTCCCTTCATAGTCTACCCAGGCATACACAGTAGCATGTGTAAAAGGCTCATTTACCATCAGTTGATACCTGATGTGGCATTTTTAAAACTTCTTTATATTTCCTCCACCCTCACTCTAACTCACAAAATGCTTTGTTAGAGTTCATTGGATTGTTGTGGTTTATATGACTCAAAAATGAGTTAATTCCTGTTTTGTCAGGAGGCATTCAATGAGCAATGTTGACTAGGATGGTGACTTTGTGGGGAAACATGTAGAAATCACTTCAGAGACTGTTTTGAAAGTTTTACTCTATAATAAAACATTTAATTTTTTAAATGTTATGAACTTAAAATATTTTTTAAATGAACTTTGCTCCTTGCCAGGGTGTGTGTGTGTGTGTGTGTGTGTGTGTACATCTTAAGTTCATGACTACATTTTGTACCACTCTGAAATGCTGCTCTAAAAACTTCTTTCGGAATTATGAAATGTTTTCGAGTTATAAAAGTCAGAATAGATTTCTGGAACTTAATTTTTTTTAAAGCTGTCGCTTGCTGTCATCATGAAATGCATACTATATAACTAATGAAAATTAATGTAAAAATAATAAAATACTTCCTATATATACATTTAGAATTTTCACATGGGGTAAAAAGGAAGAAAATTACTGTCAGATATTTTCTTAAGTTTGTGCAAAATTCTTTTCCAGTTCTCCTGCATCTGAAGTAGGCAGCCCATTTCATAGTTAATCCTCCGAGGAAAATACTGGAGAGATGAAAGCAGCGGATTAAGTTATGTTGGTTTGTGTAGCTTAACCTTTCCCCTTTGTTTTCTCGGAGGTTCTAGGGTGAACATTCAGGGCACATTCACTGAGTACTACATAGAGAATCCAAAGGGGTCATTTTATAGACGGCCTGCATCCAGTTCCACTCAGGCAGCATGCACAGATTTGTCTGTGCTGTTTGTTCAGATAATGAAACACTTCCATATCCACTGTGGTAGGCAGAATAATGGTCCCCAGCGATGTCCATTCTCTACACTTCTAAAACTGTAAAAGTATTACCTTACATGGCGAAAGAATTTGCAAGTGCAATTAAGATCTCAAAGTGGAGAGATTATTCTAGAATATCCAGTATACTCAATCTAATCACATGGAACTTAAAAGAAAAATTTTTTTCTTTATGGATTTTAGAGAGAGAGAACATTGATTGGCTGCCTCCTGCATGCCCCCCACTGGGCATTTGGCCCACAACCGGGACATGTATCCTGACCGGGAATCGAACCAGCGACCTCTTGATGAATGGGGTTGACGCTCAACCATTGAGCCACTCCGGCCGGGCTCATATTAAAAGCAGACTTCTCCCCAGCTGTGATCAGAGAAAGATGTGACTGTGAAAGGAGGGTGGGAGGAAGATGTAATGTTGATAGCTTTGAAGACAGAGGAAGGGGGCCACAAGTCAAGGAATGTGGGCAGCCTCAAGAAGTTGAAAAAGGCTCCCTGAGAGCCTTCAGAAAGGCATACAGCTGTGTCAATATCTTGATTTCAGGTCAGTGAGACCTGTGCCTGATTTCTGACCTACAGAACTATAAGATAATAAATTTGTGTTATTTTAAGACACTATGTTTGTAGCACTTTGTTACTGCAACAATAGAAAAGTAATATACCCTTAAAGCCACTGCCCCAAGCCCACTGCTGCCTCTACCATCTTTATGCTTCTTTGGAACTCTCAATCCAGTAACAAAAGGGGTCACTCCTGGTATAGCAGAGTTCCCTGGACACCTGTTCCCAAACGGCAACCAGCTTTAGTTCTGACTGAGCTGTGCCCAAGTTTTACCAGTTGTGAAATATTTTGAACATTACGTGTGTTTTTTTATCCTCACCCGAGGACATTTTTGCATTTATCTTCAGATAGAGCGGGAGGGAGAGAGGGCAGAAGAGAGAGAGAGAAACATCGATGTGAGAGAGACACATGGAGTGGTTGCCACCCACACGACCCCAACCGGGCCGGGGACAAACTGCAACCCAGATACGTGCCCTTAGTGGGAACCGAACCCGGACTCTCTGGTCTGCGGGCCAACGCTCTAACCACTGAGTCAAACCGGCCAGGGCTGAACATTCTTTAGATTACAGGGACCTAAATCAGTGACTTTCAAATTTTTTTTTTACTCCAGCTCACCTACATAAAGATATACATTTTGATTTCAATCTAGTATACACACACATCCCCCCAAAACACATACACACACACATCTATATAACTAAACTAACATTTCATGAAGCAGTACTTATCTTTACTACATGTATTGCACTCTGATATTTTCAATTACATTTTCTGTATTTAAAGTTTTTTTTCTTTATTGATTTTAGAGAGAGAGGAAAGGAGAGGGAGAGACAGATAGAAACATTGATGAGAAAGAACATTGATCGGCCACCTCTTGCATGCCCCCCACTGGGGATCGGGCCCACAACCTGGGCATGTGCCCTGACTGAGAATCAAACCAGTGACCTCTTGGTGCATGGGCCGATGCTCAACCACTGAGCCACACTGGCTGGGCTATTCTTTTGTATTTTTTAATATACATTTCAACCCACTATACTGATTTCATGATTCACTACTAGGTTGCAACCCTCAACTGAAACCACTGACCTAGATCATGACAACTCTACTGTCAAGATAGACAGTAGTAGTTTGTGGTAGAGAATATATTCTGTTTTATTTTAAAAGGAAGCATAAACATTTGTTCAGAATTTAAATAGTTTCTGCATGTAACCTTAATTTATTATTAAATGTTATTTATTAATATACCAAAAATGTATTAGTTTTCTCAGAGCGAACACCAAACCCACGACAGCTGGTAAATTAAGAGTAAAAGAGGAGACCACAAAATGGGCGGGCTACATTCTGGAAACAATTTTTAAATGAAGACAGTCATTAGGTGCACGTATTTACTGTTCTGCATTCCTGTTACTCAACTTTGTTCATTTCTGCTTTTAGTTTTAACATTTCCCTTTTTTTTGCTTGCCTTTAAGATAGTACCCATTTCCTTTTCTAGATTTTTTTTTTTAATCCTCACCCGAGGAGATTGAGGATATTTTTCTATTTCTCTTCAGATAGTGTGGGAAGGAGGGAGAGAGAGAAATATCGAGGTGAGAGGGACACATCGACTGGTTGCCTCCCACACCACCCCACCAAGGCCAGGGATGAACCGCAACCGAGGTACGTGCCCTTGACTGGAATCAAACCTGCGACTCATTGGTCTGCAGGCCAAAGCTTTAACCATTGAGCCAAACCAGCCAGGGCTCCTTTTCCAGATTTTTAGGGTTAGTTTATTACATTTCTCTTTTTTTCTTGTTACTGTTTATAGCTGCAGCATCATTATAAGCACTTATACTTTGTTTCAGTTAATTTAGAGATCCTGAAGGAGTTTAAATATGCTTTTTAAATTGTGTGTTATAATTCAACTAGCTTTTCTAGGTATTAGTAGCAAAGGGTTTGAAGATTATGCTCTACCGTACATTAGTTAGTGTATATTAGTTAGCTCTCACGAGGTTATGTTGTAGAATAAACACCACCCCCAACTGCCAGCGGCTTCCAACAACAGAGGTTTATTGCTCATTCACTGCACATGTTGGCTATAGCTCTGTCCTGGGATCTTGATTCCAGGATGTAGACTGAAGGAGGCAGCCTCTGTGTGAGATAGGCTGGTGCATGGATGAACCACAGGAGTCCCCTAAACTTCTGCTCAGATGTGGAGCAGACACCACTCGGCATACATTCCATAGGCCAAAGCAAGTCATAAGGCTAAACTTGATAGCAGCTGGGTGGTAAACTTAATCCTTTTATAAGCAGAACAAATAGTAGGGGAAAATAGTATAATCTAGTCCCACGATATCCCCCATAATGCTGCAACCGGAAAGGTTTATCCTTGCATCTCTGTTGATTCAAAACTCCAATTTATTGTTGGATTATATCTGGGACTTACCATTAGAGCATTTATGTTTCCATTTTAAATGTTTCTTTACTCATAATATAATACTGTTTGTCTCCCTTAATGCATTTTGCTATAAAATCAGCTGTGCTGATCATGTTTTTATAGGCCACACCAGGCTGTAGCGGCTATGGGTTATAATAACATTAAGAAAACAGTATTTTTTTAGCTTCACCTACATCCACAGTAATACAAGCCTTTGTCGCTCTCAAAATTTACCAGGTATTACATGTGCTTCCACAAGGAGTCCTCTGGTGCCCAGGAGGATCCTTCTTGGTACCTATCCAGCCTGGGTTTCTAGTCTGCTGAGAGGAGAGCAGTTCCCTGCCACCTCCAGACGCAAAGCAAGGCTGCTTTGTGCATCTCACACAATCAGAGACTCCAGGGATTTCACTCTTTTCTGAATTAATAGCCATCTTTCTCTAGAGCTTTGGCTCAAGTTCCTAGTTGCTGGGACACCACTGGATAGAGAATAATATGATTAATACACTGTACCATTCTCAAAATTACTCTGACAGCCAAACCTTATATTTCCGTGAGCTTATTTCCCTCCCTCTCCCCTCCCCCCTCTCCTTTTGCTCGTGAGGCTCCTCTGCTGTTCACGCTGATAGATCCTCTAATAACCAATTCCATTCTGAAATCTCGGTGTACCTGATGTAATTTAAACACCAGGTTTCTGTTGTGCTTGTACAGGCATTATGCATTCCCCTTGCCTTATTAAAATTTCCTTATTTTAAAACACTTTATCACAATAATCACACTCACAGGGGAAAAAAGAAACAATAATGTAACAGGGTTTATCGTGAAAACACGGTAGTCTACTGCCGCACCCTGTCCCACCACTAATTCGATTTTCCAGAAGAAATCACTTTTAATTGTTTCTGTTTCAAGGCTTTCTGATGGCTACTTGCCTTATTCTGAACAATGCTATTTCTTGATTTGCTTGGCAAATCATTGTATTAGGTGAGAAGACAAGTTCTCCTCTTCCAACTCTTCTCCATCTTCCTCCTGCTTTCTGTGTTTATACCTTTACTTTCACATTATAAAGGTTTGCACTTCTATTTCTCTAGTAATTATATTTAAGTTTTGTCTGTTTTGTTCATAGGCTGCTTTCTAAAAGTTGAAAACCACTAACAATCATTGATATGATATAACTATGAAAATATTGTTGATAGGAAAATTAGATACTAGGATTTCATTTTCCTCTCCCTAGGGGCTCTACAGATCATGTTAAAAACTGTTCACATTTAATATCACAGAGTTTTACTTGGCTGATTTGATTTTATATTTCCATCTCTTTTCACTTATGCACAGAATCTTGGTTCCAATGACAATATGATAACACTCAGAAATTATCAAGCCTACAGAAAAGGTAGAATAGTAGAATAAATGCCTATATGCCCTTTATCTAGATACACATGGTTAAGATCTGCCACATTCGCTTTATTTCTCTTTTGTTTTTGCTGAGTCATTTTGAAAGCACATTGCAGACTGCATGACAATTCAACACTTGCACATTTCTCCTAGATCAAGGGTATTTTCTTACAAAATCATAACCCCATTATCAGACCCAAGAAATATAATATCAGTTCCATAATACTTATGACATAACCCATATCCAAATTTCCCCAATTATCCACCAAATATGTCCTTTTCTATCCATAATCCAATCAATGCTCACTCATTGCATATAATAGAAATATCTCTTTAATCTCCTTTATTGTCCCTTACTTTTATTTTATTTGACTTTATTTTTTGTCTTTCTTTCTGTTTTTCTTTTTTTTTTTTGCAACCCCCACCCCTCCCCCGAACTATTTTTTGTCTTTCATGACACTGACATTTTTGAAGCACCCATAACCGGTTTGAAAGAGAGGTCGCCAAGGGATCATCCAGCCTTAGGACTCAGGAGCTGAAACATAACTTAGATGAAGATGTTATCTTTAGCCTGCCTGGACTTAAACCTTGTGATCTTTAGGCAAAACCTGGTTATTGTTTTCTGCTGCTTCAGGGGTGAACAATCACCAAGTTGAGAAACTAAGGTCAGGTCAGTGAAGTGTGCTGAGAGAGAGAAGAAAAAAATGATTGTTTTAAAACTACAGTTTAGCCCTGGCGGGTGTAGCTCAGTTGGTTGGGCATTGTCTGTGCACTGAAAGGTTGCCAATTTGATTCCAGGTCAGGGCACATGCCCAGGTTTCCGGCTCGACCCCCAGTGGGGGACGTGCAGGAGGCAGCCACATAGATCATCTCTGTTTCTATCTATCTCTCCCTTTCCCTTCCTCTCTCTCTAAAAAAAAAAAATCAATAAAAAATATTTAAAATAAAACTACAGTTTAAATCAAATCGGAATTACGAGGATGCTCGGTTTCCGTTTTAGCACCTATGGATGACCCAAGCTTGAATCAATTACAACGAGGTTTATAAATGGTGACTTCCTTTTTCCCCCTTTTTATTAAATTTGTTGGAATGACACTGGGTGAACAAAATTATACATGTTTCAGGTGTACAATTCCATAACACATCATTTGTACACTGTATTGTGTGTTCACCACCCCAAGTCAAGTCTCCTTCCAGCACCATTTATCCCCCATACCCTTCTAAAATACTGATTTACTAAATCATTTTTAAACGGTTGCGAATATATCAGCCTTTAGTGTTATGTCATAATTTACTTATTAAGTCCCCTATTGATGGACATTTAGGTTGTTTTTAATCTTTTGCTGTTACAAATAATGCTGCAAAGAACACCCTGGTATCTTTTACGCAAATAGCAACTATAAGTGTCAGATAGATCTAGGAAGAAAAACTACTAGGTCCAAGGCATTTAACATTTGGTAGATATTTCAATGTTACCCCCAAAAGAGTGATACCAGTTTACATTTCCACAGTCAGTGCATAAGATTGCCTATTTTCCCATTCCTTTATTTTTTTTACTATATTTTTTGCTTTGTATCTACCACCACCTCCTATTTTTCCAGTTCACTACTGCTGTGCTGTGACTCCCATGAAGTTTACAGACCACTATCACCTTTTCACTGCTCATTGTTCTCCCTCATGTTCTCTCTTTTCTACTTTCTCAGCTTATATGCCATGCTCCATCACTCCAATTACTCTTGCATACTTTGTCAAATCTTTTACCCCTCTCTGTTTCCCTCCACTGTACATTATGGTGAAACTCCAGCCCCACTTAAATCCAACCCTTGTCCTGTGTTAACACCCAGCCGCTAAATGAGACTGGAGAAAAACAAACAACCGTGCAGAAGATGCTCACTGCAAATTCATACCCTTCGACCTCACATGGGCCTTTAATAAAGCCCCCAATACATCCCATAGGCCATTTACTCTCCGACTCTCCTAAAACACAATTTCATTCCTTTTCTTCTCTAACTCTCTAACATCTCCTGATCCCCTCTGGGGATGACTTTGCTTCCTACCTCACTCAGAAGAGAACTTCCATAGCTACCACCACAGCTACTAGCCGACCAGCATTAGTGCCCACACATTCTGCCTTCTCTCCTGTAACTATGGATATACTGTCAGTCCTCCTGTCTAAAGCTATCTCTGCAGTTGTGCACTGGATTCTAACCCTGTCCAAATACTCGAGTTGCTCTCTCCAGCAATTGTTCTTTCTCCTGCATCATCAATGTTTTCTCCCTGCTGAATCATTCCCATTAGCATCAAACATATTTTTATTTTTTTTAATCCTCACCTGAGGATATTTTTCCATTTATCTTCAGAAGAGAGAGAGAAACATCAATTGGTTGCCTCCTGAACGACAAACAGCAACCAAGGTACATGCCCTTGACCAGAATCAAACCCGAGACTCTTTGGTCTGTGGGCCAACGCTCTAACCGCTGAGCCAAACAGGCCAGGGCTCAAACATATTATAATAGCTCCCATTTGGAAAAAAAATTTTTTTATCCAGCGACTCTATGTCTTCTTCCAGCCAATGTCCCAATTGTCAGTTTCCCTATAAGCAAAACTACTCTCCAGTTGTTTGTACTTAGTGATTCCACTTCCTTTCCTGTTCTCTCCTGGGCCCTTTCCAATCAGGCTTTTACCCCCTCCACTCCACAAAAGCAGCTTTACTCAAGGTACCCAATGACCCTCATGTTATCATAAAAATCAATTCTCAGTCCTCACCTTTCATAACTCATTTGTGCTATATAATACATTTGGTTATATCTTCTTTAAAACACTTCATTCTAATCTCTGTGCAAATGTCACTTCATCAAAGAGGACTTTTCGGAGCACTCTGGGTTAAATAGCCAAGCAACCAGTCCCTTCTACTCTGTACTATCTACCCTCCTACTCTGCAGTATTGATTATCACCTGACATATTTTATAACTATTTGTTAATTGACTTTCTCCCTTTATTTCAATCCTGATCTGAACAAGGCACTATATAATGACACCTTAGAAACATTTAAACATATTGGAATATAGACTGGCCATTAAAAGATATTAAAGAATTATGTTAATTTTGTTAGACATGGTATTTATGTGAAGAAGAAAAAAAGTCCTTGTCAGAGATGTCCAACAAAGTATATATGAGTGAATTGACATAATGTCCAAATTTTTCTTTTAAATACTCAGGAATGAGTCCAGGATTTTTTGGCTTGAGCAGCTGGGCGAGCGGAGCAGTTATTTGCCGAGCTTTTTGAAGACTGCAGGAAGAAGCAGTTGTGCAGCAATGGGCGTGGGAGAAAATTGTGAGCTCGGTTTGACATGTCAAACTTGAGATGTGTGTAGATACCCGAGTAGAGATATTGAGTAAGAATGGAATTCAGGGAAGAGAACCCAGCTGGAGATAAACATCTGAGAGTTATCAAAGTATACATGATATTTAAAGCCATGAGTCAGCATGGGAACATCTAGGAAATTAGATTTTTGAAAAGAGAAAAAGAAAAGGTCTGAGGACTAAGCCCTAAGTGTTCCAAAATATAGAGGCCATAGATGAGGAGACGTCATTAGACAACTAGGAAGGAGCAGCCAGTGAGGTCGGAGGTGAACAAGTTTGGCAGGCTGAGCACCAAGTGAACAAAGTGCCCCCCACCCAGGTTCCGAAAATGGCGGCATAATGAAAATGTTTAGCAAGTGAATACAACACAATAATTTATTTTCCTACATCAAAATATACAACAACCAAAGATAACCAATTGACATAAAAATGCCAGAACTTTTACGGTAAAGTCATATTTCTTTTGACTTTTTAAATAAAATAGCCATTACTATGCAAATTATGGGTTGAATAATAGCTAAATGGCACTATAATATCAGGATTTTATTCTGTTTTACATTATTTTAGTGAATACTATTGTATTCCATCAAGGGTCAACATTCTCATCCTCTAGCTGCTGAGCATATTAACTGCTGCTAGCTCACAGCTGCACCCCTTGCTGGGAACACCCCCTGGTGCAAGGAACTGCCTCTCCTAAAGTTATACTGCCTGACAGGAGGCAGCTCATATCAAACGCCTGGTTGAGGCAGGAATACAAAGCTTGGCCCTCTTGCCTCAATCTGGGACAACTTTGAAGGGTCATCCCCACTCCAGAGCTCCCCATTGGATCAGTGAGGCCTCAGCTGAAACCTCACTGGGGTCAGCTTCTCCACTGTCCAATCCTACCTTTCTCATTTCCTCAGAGGTATCTCTCCAATAAACTTCTGCATGCAACTCTCCACCTCAGAATTTGTATGCAGGGAACCCAGCCTAACATAATGTTGTACGAGGTAGCACTATCCTCCAAATGTAATTGTGCCATTTACAACATCATTAAAACATTTATTATATGTTGAAAAAGCCGGGTCATTGTTCTGTAGACTTTTCCATATTCTGGAGTTGGCTGATTGTATCCCTGCATGCATTCTTTTTTTTTTTTTTTTTTTAATTTTTTTTTCTTTATTGGTTAGAGAGAGAGGAAAGGAGAGGGAGAAAGAGACAGAAACATTGATGAGAGAGAACATCGATTGGCCGCCTCCTGCATGCCCCCTATTGGGGATCGGGCCCACCACCTGGGCATGTGTCTTGACCGAGAATTGAACCAGGACCTCTTGGTGCATGGGTCGACGCTCAACCACTGAGCCACACCTACCGGGCCCTGCATGCATTCTTTATCTGATACTTTTTACTTTTCTGTAAACTGACAGTAATACTAGAGGCTTAATTAGATTCATTTTCATCCATTAAAAGCTGGTATTCTGAAGCTTTTAAAAAACTTTATATTTCTACCCTGTAAAATTTAAATATTGATTACCTGATTCTAAGAGGAGGGGGAAAAATCAAAGCTTCCCAGGATCAGGAGAGATCATTTATGACAACACCTCCCCCCATGCCCACCCCACACACAGACCTGGTATATGCAAAGAAAAGGCTTTCCAGAAACACATTTGAGACTCCCAACCAATGACTGGAGAATGTGTTTACCTAGATTTATGGCTTTAAACACTAAGTACCTTCCTCCCAAAGCAGAGTATGATTATCTCATTCTCATCTAGGAAGGAAACCAAAGACAGCAACACCATCTCTAGATTATTTGCATGTAGAATTCCACATTATTACTACTTCTAAAAGCCATCCTGGCTTTCTTCCGTCAAATGGTTTGATTGTGGATCACATTTTTTTACCGACAGCTGGTGTATTCTAAGTCAATTAATCAACATGCATTTATCAAGCACCTGCTGTGTGATCAACGTCATTCTTGGAGAATTCATGCTGATTAAATTCTCTATAAAACAATTAGGAAGCTGTATCTTGTTTCTGCTCTACCCCCATCCCCCCATTCACATAAATGCATTGCAAAATAAAATAGATGCTCTTTCGTATCAATTTACTGTTTTGAATAATCTACACCCTGCTCTGTTCTGTTGAGGGTTGATAACACGCTGGACAATTATGCATAAATATATATCCTTCTGCATAATTATGTTCTCTGCAAATTTTAAAGAAATTTGTTAACATTTTTTGTTCATTTTACTTTTTTATTAACATCATTACAAGTAACAGAAACCAGCTTGAGCTGACTCAAGGGAAAATTAAAACTTACTGGAAATATATTAGGCTCTCTCATGGAATTCAAAAAAGAATTGAAACACCAACCAGGCCTCTGGAACAACAGAAGACAAGGAAGGAAGCTCTGGGGACCCTGACAACAGCTGTTCATGACCTTCACTTTGGAATTCTGCCACTAACACAACTCAAAGCCAAATTTCTCCATTCCCTGTGTATCTCAGTTCAAAATTCAAATTCCTGGGAGGAAGAATCTGATTGGCTGAGCTGTAGTCAGCAGGCTACTGTGGCTCCAATCAATTATGGCCAGGAGGCAGAGTCCCATGCTCTAAATCCGAACTGTCCAATACACTGGCCATGTGTGGCTATGGAGCATTTGAAACACGGCTAGTATGGCTGAGGAGCTGAATTTTCATTTTATTTAAATGTTGTTAATTAAAATTCTAAAACTGAAGCAATATAGAATACTTTTTTCATTGCATATAACTACATTCATTTCACTTTAATTGTTAAAATTCCCCATCTGAATTGAGATGTGCTGCCAGTGTAAAATAATCATCAGATTTCTAAGACAGTACTAAGAAAAAAGAATGTAAACTATTTCAGTAATAATTGTACTTACATTATATTGATTTCATGTTGAAATGATAACGTTTTGGATATCTTGGGTTAAACAAGATATTAAAATAGTTTACCTATTCTTTTTACTTTTACAAATATAGCTCCTAGGAGATTTAAAAGTACATATGTGGTGCACATTATATTTCTACTGGAAAGCATTCCTCTGTATAGCCACCAAGGATCCATTTCTGAGGACCAGGGGCAGTTTCAAGATACTGGATATAAGTTCTGAGCAGAACAGACCCCTGAAAGAGGTCAATTACACAGTGAAAAAGTAAATACAGAGATTTCTTGTACAACCTAATATACTCAAATGATAGTGGAATGCATCTCTTCAGCATTATTTGACCACTCCATTGCAATATCTGTAGCATCATTAAGGAATATTGAAAGCTATTATCTCTGACTTTAATGTTTAATGCTACAAATTTCCATCCAACCAACATTTATTAACAAACCCCCTAACTTCATGGAGCTGAAAATGTGGTAGAGAGGAGAGAGACAATAAGCAGATATAAAAAGATACACTGCCCAGATAATTAATAGATGTTCTGAAAAACAAAAAGTAAAGAGATAGAGAATGTCAGGGGATGCTCTTTAGCTGGATGATTAGGGAAGACTCTCTGATCTGGTGACATCAAAGTAGAAATTGGAATGAAGGGGAAAGGGTGGGTCATGTGACTCTCAGGAAAAGCCTCCCATACACACTCCAGGATCAAACCTACAACCTGGGTACATGTCCTGACTGGGAATTGAACCTACCACCCCTTGATGTACAGGACGATGCTCCAACCAACCTAGCCACACTGGCCAGGGCATGCATAAATAATTTATATATACAAGAGGTATACTGTATATATAATAACTGCCATTTATACATAATAACTGCCATTTTTAAAGTACTTACAATATGTCATTTACAGGTGACTGTCTGTATTAGTTTACTAGAGCTGCCATAACAAAATACCACACATAGGATGATTTAAACAGAAAATTTTCTCACAGTTCTGGAGGCTGGGAGTCCAATAAGGTGTCAGCAGGTTTGGTTTCTTCTTAGGCCTTTCTCCTTAGCTTTCAGATTGTGACCTTCTTGCTGTGTCCTCATGTGGTCTTTCCTCTGTGCATGCTCATCTTGGTGTTCACTGTGTGTCCAAATTTCTTCTTATCTGACCCATCTTACACCAGTCAGATTGGATTAGGGCCCACCCCAACGGCCTCATTTTAACTCAATCACTTCTTTAAAGGTCCCCATCTCCAAATACAGTCACATTCTGAGGTAGTGGGGGTTAAGTTTCAACATATGAATGGGGAGAGGAGGCCCAAGTCAGCCCATAACACTGCCTGCCACTTACCTAGGAAGATAAAAAGTTGAATAAGATGCTATCCCTAAAAGAGGTGACACTGAGACAAGTGCTATCATAGAATTATGTAAAATTGGTTATGTATGTTGAAGCACAGAGGAAAGAGTGCAGGTTCTTCCTTGATGGAGGGTCTGGGAGCAATCAGAAGATTTCACAGAGGAGGTTACTTTTGAAGTGGCTTCAAAGGACAATTAGACATTGTATACTTTGTGTCAGCACCCATGGCAGCTGTGCCCAAAATATAAAGTCACCAGCCAACTATTCAACAGATTACATGTGAGCAAATAATTAGGAAGCAATAAGGCGCTATGTAAATATAGTTTTTCTTTTTAAAAATAATTAGTTAAGCCCAGCCGGTATGGCTCAGTGGTTGAGCATCGACCCATGTACCAGGAGGTTGCCAGTTCAATTCCCAGTCAGGGCACATGCCCAGGTTGTGGGCCAAATCCCCGGTGGGGGACATGCAGGAGGCAGCCAGTTGATGTTCTCTCTCATCGATGTTTCCATCTCTTTCTCCCTCCCTCTTCCCCTCTCTCTCTAAAATCAATAAAGAAAAAAAATTTTTGTAATACCTTTAAAAAGTAATAACTAGTTAAAATACTATGTTCCTTATTCCCCCGAAAAACAAATTATTGAATAAAAATCTAAACACATAATATCCTTATTTGCCTTCTTTATTTATACACTAATGCTTGGAAAATATTTTGTTGTTTCTTGTTGCTTTTCTCATCTATCATTGCTTTCTTTGGGTTTTACAAAATAATTATGATGTCTTCAATTTTTTTTCCGGGGATAGAGATAGAGAGAGACTTCTACGGGAATATTACATGTCATCCTGTGATTGATGACAGTACCTGAAGATAACTACTAATTGTGACAGGAACCAGATGGAATAAGATGGAATATACTTAGCAAGGTTCTGTATTTCCCTTGGATTGGATAAGTCCTTGAATTGACTTCAAATAGAATTCTTTAGAGCTCTTTTGTTATAATACCTACAAAATCGTTCTATTAAAATATAAACTTAAAAAAAAATTGGTCCTCTATGAAGATAGCCTCTATAGATCTGAAAATATCTCTATTTAAAATCCCAAGTAATTTTCACTGCTCCCTCCCCAAAATGACTCCAGATATTACTCCTAGAGAGTGCTTTCTTTTCCTAGAGAAAACTCTTGGCTTTGGTGGCAAGTGTCTTTCTCCCTAGAGAAGTTGGACAAGAATCTGTTTCTGTGGTCTTCTTTTTAAATCCTCACCCAAGGATATTTTTCTATTTATCTTCAGATAGAGTCGGAAGGAGAGAGAGAGAGAGAGAGAGAGAGAGAGAGAGAGAGGACATCAACTGGACAACTGGAGAGACACATCAACTGGTTGCCTCCCACATGACCCCTACCAGGGCCAGAGATGAACTGCAACCGAAGTACATGCCCTTGACTGGAATTGAACCTGCGATTCATTGGTCCATGGGTCAACCCTCTAACCGATGAGCCAGACCGGCCAGGGCTGTTTCTGTGGTCTTTAGTGGTTTCTGTAGCTTAAAGCATGATGATTATATCAGACCTGTAATGTATTCATAAATTATATTTCCACCACCCTTATAGCTTGTCACTGGAATAAAATCCCAACTCTACTATTACGTTAGGAAGAATGAAATTGTTTTCCACTAAGAGTTAGAATGTTTTGAATTTTCTTGTACTTCTCTTTACTCTTACTGCTGTGAAAACTATATCCTGTAGAGAATGTATGAAACTATATATAGCTAAAATGTGCCAAACAAATAATAGTCTTCTCTAGAGGAGCTCATAATCACAGAATGTGGCATCTTGACAACTTGTGTTTTGCTAATGAATAGTTTGTATTAAATATTAAAATGCCACATTCATAATAATTGTCATAGCTTAACTTAGAAATGACTTAAAAAACGATTTGTTTTAAAATTTAGCAGATTAAATGCAATGTGCTATCCTGGACTGAATCCGGGAATAGAAAAGAACATTAGCAGAAAACTAGTAAAATCCATATAAAGTCTGAAGTTTAGTTAATAGTAATGTGCCAAATTTCATTTTCTAGTTTTGACAAATGCTTCATAGCTAGGTAAGATGTTAACATTAGGGGACATTGGATGAAGGATATGAAGGGACTCTCTGTACTAACTTTGCAATCCTTCTGTAAATCTAAAATTACTCTGAAATTAAAAGTTTATTTTTTTACATTTATCTTCAGATAGAGCTGGAAGGAGAGAGGGAGGAAGAGAGAGCGAGAAACATCGATGTGAGAGAGACAGATCGAGTGGTTGCCACCCACACGACTCCAACTGGGGCCGGGAACAAACTGCAACCGAGGTACATACTCTTAGCGGGAACCGAACCCAGGTCTCTCTGGTCCCTGGCCCGACGCTCTAACTGCTGATTCAAACTGGCCAGGGCCAAAGTTTTTTTTTTTTAAACTCAAAACAATTTAGCCAAATGTTGAAGTTATATTTTCCAATCTATTTCCATGAATAAGGGGGCCAGGCCCACAATTCCGGGGATCTGAATTGGATTTGGAACTATGGAGAAAAACAAGACAGAACCAAGATACAAAATTGAAAAGGCTGGAAACCAAGAGAGCTTCTGGGTGAGGAGGTTCAAAGCTAGCAGAAAGCTCTAGATCTAGAGAGGAAATTCTCTAGGTTGTGAATATTGCTCACTAAGTGCTAATACAAATTTAGCAATGAGATCTTAGCAACAGATAATATTATAAAAATAAAACATATATGTAGATGAGAATAATGAATATAGCACCTTCTAAAAGCACCTTTGAAATTTAGACTCTAGGCCCTGTCCAGATAGCTCAGTTGGTTAGAACATTGTCCCAATATGTTAAGGTTTGATCCCTGGTAAGGGCACATACATGAATCAACCAATGACTGCATAAATAAATGGAAGAACAAATTCATCTCTCTCTCTCTCTCTCTCTCTCTCTCTCTCTCTCTCAAGTCAATCAATCAACAAAAAACTTAAAAAATAAAAGAAATTTAGATTCTACCTGTCAAACGTGGGTAAAGCTGCAGGTTGATGAAAGCCAAGGAAGCCACTGAATGAATATTTATAGAACCAGCTCTTGCATTTCTGATGGGGTGAAGAAGGGGTGACAAAGTCTTCTGTCGTTTTCCTTATTCTTTGGTTCTGGCTCTTTCTCATTCTGTTTGAGGTCACCTTGCAATTTTTAAACATGAGGGTGTGATCCTAAGAATCTTCTACTCATACATTTTCAGTTTCAGATTCAATGATTTTTATATGAAGTACTAAATTCTCTTAAAAATAAAGGTTAAATAATAGCTTGTAGTCTACCCTGGCGTGGATTTCCACCATGTCTCCCTTTCTCCAGTAAATCCTGCCCCCTCAGAGGTGGGCATATGACCTAGGTCAGTCAAACATGATACCCCATTTCTCTGGACATACTGACAAATTGGGATGATGGAACATGGAGATGCTAGAAAGAAACGCTGCTAAGCTAAGAGGAAAGGCTAAGCTGAGCGCACAAAGGACAGTGTACAGGAAGGCCCCTCTGCCTCTAGCCAGCGATCCAGGACCACTGAGGGTCAAATAATAATTATTCTTGCTGCTTTTAAAAAGCTGAACTCTATGCCAATCTAAAATGAATGCAAAGGAGGGAGGCAGGAAACACACCAGAGACTTGATAAAAATTAGGGAACCCTGTTTCCTTTGCCACTTTCTCTTAAACAGTTGTGTTACTCCCTGCCAAATATAATTAGAAATCATGCCTATGGTAAAACATTGTCCACTGGAGTACAGCCTGGAGACAGGTTAACCATTCTGGGAGACTGGAAATTGAGAGCTTGTTGACTAAATTAAGCTGAGATCAGTTACCAAGAGACATAAACTGTGAGGGCGGGGTAAAATTTCTGGTATTGGTGCCTGGTTTATGGAATCCCCAGGTATAAATTTGGCAAAAAGCCAGCTGAGATCTGAAGGGAGACATATTACCAGAAAAACCCAATTTGAAAACAAGCCTGTGAGTGTTCAAAGCTTAAGGCAACACAGAATCTCCATAATCAGGTCAACAAGAAGATAGAGGTTAAAGTGGTTTGATTCTGCAATATGATGGGTGAGGGAGACTTGCTTCTCACATGTACACACCCAGGGGCAGCAAGACTGGTCACTAAAGAACTCCAGGGCAATAGAAGCAATTGAGATGTTATTTGCATTGCAGGACTAGGAGGAGCCTTGTTTTCATCTGACCAAGAAGAAAGCATTAGGGCTAGAGTTTGTAGACTTTAATACAATGTGGTCACTGGACAAGACTTTGGGTTGTCTTTCTGGGAGATGAATTGTACATAGAGGGGTTGTATTAAATTCAGTATGGGAAATTTTTGGAATTGCATGTTCCAAAAGGCTGGACTGTAGATGATGATGGTGAACTGTGATAGTATACTGTGCTGCCCATTATCTTTTTTTATTTTTTTCAGTTTTTCTTAATTGATCTATTTGGCTGGCCATTACTGCTATTTCTCTCTTCCAGTACCAGATCCTCTCGTCCGTCATAAGTCCACCCAGTCTTAATACTCCATTCCCCAGACAATGTGATTAGTCTAAGGGTAGGCATGTGGCCCAAGCAGGGCTTATAATAGTCATCTAGAAGTGATATGTAGACATTGGAGGAAAGAGGTCTCTTTCCACTGGGATTCCTAAAGCAGATGATGTAAGCCTAGAGGTGTGGGCAACCTACTTCTCTGGCAGCCTGGAAGATGGAAGAAAATGAGGTCACTACACAGAGGAGGCTGAGGGAGAGTGAAAGAGAGAACGGACGATATAATTTCCACCTTGGCCTGAAGCCAAACCCCTCGTGAACTTCTCTCTTTCTTTCTCCCTCTCCCTTTACCTACACTTCCTTTTTGGCTTAAATTAATTTGAGTTGTATTTCTATTAATTTCAACTAAAATAGTCTTTATATATTTTTATTTTTAAAAATGTAAAAGTAATACATACTGTAAATGAAATTTGGAAATACAGATAAGTAGAAAGAAAAAAGAAAATATTCTGTCATGTTTCAAGTATAAATAGATTAGCATTTTAGAGGTTTTGCAGTCTTTTAAATGCTTATTTTACATAGTTATGATCATAATAAGTATTCAAACTTTATATACTTTCTATTTAACATTATAACATTTTCTCATGCTCTTAAACCACCTTATAAATAAAATTTTCATAAATGTTCTCTATTATTGCATAATTTTGCAATATTACAAGCATTTCAGGTTATAGCCCTAGTATTTATTTTGAGAAATATAATTACTGGGCCTAAATATTGGAACATCTTAATGTCTCATGATATGTTTTTTGTTTTTTATCCTCACCCAAGGACATTTTTGCATTTATCTTGAGATAGAGCAGGAGGGAGAGAGGGAGGAAGGGAGAGAGAGACATCGATGTGAGAGAGACACACCGAGTGGCTGCCACCCACATGACCCCAACCGGGGCCGGGGACAAACTGCAACCGAGGTACGTGCCCTTAGCGGGAACCGGACTGGGCCTCTCTGGTCTGCAGGCCGACACTTTAACCGCTGAGCCAAACCTGCCAGGGCTCATGGTATGTTTTAGATATGATTCCTTATTTAGATGAATACGAGTATACACAAATGAGAAATTTGTCTTTCATGAGCAATTGAGATTAAGTGATTCAAATATATGGAGTTAAATAAGAGGAAAACAAGTAAGATGCCATCAGGCCTTCAATAAATAGTTATTTTTAGAAGTAAAAGCTATCTTGAATTAACTCAATTCAAAATTTAAGCCACATATAATTACAGGAACTAAAAGAAATAAAAATACTAATATTCAACCATAGCATTTGATATGCATTCCTCTCTAATTGATAAAATATTTTTAAAATATAATTTTAGCATTTTTCCACTATAAAAATAATATATAAAACAACACAAGATACCATTGACAGATTTTCTTTTTTTTAATTTTTAAAATTTTTATTTATTTATTTTATTTATTTTTATAAATTTGTTTTTGTTACAGATGTTTCTCCTTTTTTCCCCGTTGACACCCTCCTCCCCATCCCCCCCCGCCCCATCCCAAGCATTGTTGTCCATGTCCATCAGTTATGCATACATGCATATAAGTTCTGTGGTTTATCTCTTCCCTCCCCTCTCCCCCCTCTTCTGAGGGTTGTCAGTCTGTACCCTACTTCCACGTCTCTGAGTCTACCCTGTTCCTCAGACTGTTATGTTCATCATATTCCACAAATAAGTGAGATCATGTGATATTTGTCTTTCTCTGCTTGGCTTGTTTCGCTTAGGATAATACTCTCCAGGTCCCTCCATGTCGTCTCAGAGGATAAGGGATCTTTCTTTCTTACAGCTGCATAGTACTCCATTGTGTATATGTACCACAGCTTTTTTATCCATTCGTCTACTGATGGACACTTGGGTTGTTTCCAGATCTTAGCTATTGTAAATAGTGCTGCTATGAACATGGGGGTACATATATTCTTTCTGGTTGGTGTTTCAGGTTTCTTAAGGTATATTCCTAGAAGTGGGATCACTGGGTCAAATGGCAGTTCAATTTTTAACTTTTTGAGGTAACACCATAGTGTTTTCCACAGTGGCTGCACCAGTCCGCATTCCCACCAGCAGTGTACTAGAGTCCCCTTTTCTCAACACCCTCGCCAACACTACATTGACAGATTTTCAGAAATGATCATGTCCATTGTCATTGAAGGTACAGGTACAATGCTGGGAAGAGTGCAAATTGATATAACCCTTTGGGAACAACTTGGCAACTATTTTATTTTTGTATGAGTAAATAAATAATCAGGCATTTAAATTGCTTTATAATATTCAATTAAGTGCATGTATTTACTTAACCAATACTCTGTTTTTAGACATTTAAATTGTTTCCAGTGTTTACTATTATAAATATATATATTTATATGAGTTTTAATATATTATGGATTATTTTCTTTGGATTGATTCCCAGAAGTGAGATTACTGAATCAAAGTTCACTGAATCAAGATGACAAAATCAAACATTTTCTGGCTCTTGATGGAGCTGCCATACTACTTTTCAAAGAGAGTGCATCAATGTACCATGCCAGAGGCAATAAATGAAAGTATGCATTTCACCCCACTTTCTCTAATCTATTAAATTATTTTAATGTTTGCTCACTTAAGAGGTAGAAATTGATCTGGTTTCAATTTAAATTTTAAAATTACTAACCAGGATGAATATTTTCTAAATATTTTCTAAATACATGTGCCCTGACCGGGAACCGAACCAGTGACCAGTGACCTCTGTGTGAAATTTTTTTCATCTTCCAAACATCATCTTTTTTGTTGTTGTTGTTCTTTTTTTTAATTTATCTTCAGATAAAGTGGGAGGGAGAGAGGAAGAGAGAGAGAGAGAAACATTGATGTGAGAGAGACACATCGACTGGTTGCCACCCACACAACCCCAACTGGGGCCCCGGGACAAACTGCAACCCAGGTACGTGCCTTTAGTGGGAACCGAACCTGGAACTCTCTGGTCCATGGGCCAATGCTCTAACCGCTGAGCCAAACCGGCCAGGGCCAAACATCATCTTTTAACCAGTAAAAGGGCACACTTTTTTTTCAGGGCAGCTTCTGTCATATTAGGAAGAAATACACCAGGTTCTCCCATCACTTGCTTGAAGTAGGGGTGGGGGTGGGGAGGCACTGAGTAATCGGGTCCACAGACTATTACAATGGTCCTCAAATGCCTATTCAAAAAAAATATGTCGAACCACTTCAGAAATAATAGCTGGGGAATCTATTAAAAATGCAGATTCCTGCCTGGCTGGTGTGGCATGGTGGGTTGAGAGTCATCCCAAGCACCAAGAGGTCACTGGTTTGATTCCTGGTCAGGGCACATCTCAGGGATTGTTGGCTCGATATCTCATTGAGGGGACATGCAGGAGGCAGCCAATCAATGTTTCTATCTCCCTCTCCCTTCCTCTCTTTCTAAAATCAAGAAAAACATATTTTTTTAAAACGCAGGTTTCTGGATGCCAGTCTCATAGTATCTGACTCTGCAGGCCTGTGGTAGGTCATATTTTTAATAGTTCTATAGGTGAGGCTGATATGCTGTTAGATTTGGACACCAGTGCTCTAAAGCAAAAGTTCCTAAAGTGTGGTCCCCAGACTAACAGCATCAGAATCACCTTGGAACTTGATAAAAAGGCAAACTCTCTCTGGATTCCACCCAGACCAACTGAGTCAGAAACTCTAAGGGTGGGGCCCAGGAATCTGCACTGTAATGAGCTCTCAGCTCATTCTGAGGCAGAACCATTGCTCTGACTATTATTTTTTTTTTTTCCTTTATTGATTTTAGAGAGAGAGGAAGGGAGAGGGAGAGAGAGATAGAAACATCAATGAGAGAAGACATCGATTGGCCGCCTCTTGCATGTACCCCACTGGGGATTTGGCCCACAACATGGGCATGTGCCCTGACCGGGAACCGAACCAGTGACCTCTTGGTGCATGGGTCGACACTCAACCACTGAGCCACACAAGCCGGGCGCTCTGACTATTATTATGAGATGAAGAGTTGAGAACCATTCAAGATATACCTCCTCCTGCTTGGAAAGTCAAAGGAGATGATGTCTGCAGAACAAGTAGACTTTCATTGGGGACAAGGTTGCAGAGGGGCCTATCAGGCCTATGTAACAACATGTGAAAAGGCACAGAGGCAAGAGAGAGCAGGGAGCATGTCAGCACAAGGTGGCTGGCCTGGCTGGAGTGTGAGGTGCAGCAGGGGTGACAGGAGATGAGGGAGAAAAGTTGATAAAGTGCCCAATGTTAATGCAAAGGAGTAGACATTTATTATTATTTGGCCACTCAGTCACCATCCCCCTTCCTAATTGCACCCCAATATCCATTGGGGGAATAAGCTCTTCCCCACTGGGTCTCATTGACAGGATGGTAAATCCAGGTGTTCTCCTGGTATAAAAATCAAAGGAACCCTTGGAGGGTCCTGTCCCCACCCTCCTCACACCCCACCCCCAACTTTCCTCTCACCTCCCCAGTGTAGTCAAGAGATGAGCACGTGACTTAAACTAAACCAACTAACTCTCTGTCATGGAACTTTTCTTTTTAGGATTTGATCATCTTTTTATTGTGGAGAATGCAAACATACACAAAAGTAGAAGGAATAAACACCTAAGGCAAGAGAAATAAAGGAAAAAATGAACACATGGGACTACATCAAACTCAAAAGCTTCTGCACAGCAAAAGAAACAACCATCAAAACGGAAAGGGATCCCACTATATGGGAGACCATAATCGCCAATGATGCATCAGATAAGGGGTTAATTTCCAAAATATATAGAGTGCTCATACAACTCAATAAAAGGAAGACAAAGAACCCAATTAAAAAATGGGCAGAGGACCTAAATAGACACCTCTCCAAACAGGACATACAAATGGCCAAGAGACATATGAAAAAATGCTCAGCGTCACTAATCATCGGAGAGATGCAAATTAAAACAACTATGAGGTATCACTTCACACCTGTCAGAATGGCCGCCATCAACAAATCATCAAACAACAAGTGTTGGCGAGGGTGTGGAGAAAAGGGGACTCTAGTACACTGCTGGTGGGAATGCAGACTGGTGCAGCCACTGTGGAAAACACTATGGTGTTACCTCAAAAAGTTAAAAATTGAACTGCCATTTGACCCAGTGATCCCACTTCTAGGAATATACCTTAAGAAATCTGAAACACCAATCAGAAAGAATATATGTACCCCTATGTTCATAGCAGCACTATTTATAATAGCTAAGATCTGGAAACAACCCAAGTGTCCATCAGTAGATGAGTGGATAAAAAAGCTGTGGTACATGTACACAATGGAATACTACGCAGCTGTAAGAAAGAAAGATCTCTTATCCTTTGAGATAGCATGGAAGGACCTGGAGAGTATTATCCTAAGCGAAACAAGCCAAGCAGAGAAAGACAAATATCACATGATCTCACTTATTTGTGGAATATAATGAACTAAACAAACTGATGAACAAAATTGACCCAGAGACATAAAGATGGGGTACAGACTGACAAGCCTCAGAGGAGAGGGCATTGGGGGGGGAGAAATAAACCATGGAACTTATATGCATGTATGCATGACCAATGGACATGGACAACAGGGTTGGGGATAGGGTGGGGGGGATGGGGAGGAGGGTGTCAATGGGGGAAAAAGGAGAAACATCTGTAACAAAAACAAATTAATAAAAATAAATAAATAAAAAGTAAAATAAAATAAAAAAGTAGAAGGAATAGTATAATGAATTTCCATGAACCCAAACTCATTCTTAACAATGATCAATTCATGGCCAGTCTACCTTGTGTATACATTTCTTCATTTCCTCCAGTCCCCAGGTCTTTCAGAAGCAAATCTTAGAGATATAATATCAAGGAATATTTTTCCAGTATTATTAATATAAGCCATTAGACTAATTTAAGTGAGTTTGATGAAAATATTGCTTTGTGCTAGAAGTCATATTTTCTAAAGTCCTTTCATTGCCTAGGACTGAAATTGACAATGTGTGAAAAAAGCATTTTCCTTATTGAAGGAAAGAAGAAATGTCCAGGTTTGGTCATTTTCTGTGTTTCTCTGCCTCTTTGTCTATCAATTTTACTTAATTTAATCACATTTTAATTCCATATGTTATCATGTGCCATCTAATTCCTAGAAAGAGTAAAAGCTATATTTGTTTCATTGCTCTAAAATTATTTCCAGCAATTGGCTACATCAAGATCATTGTTAATTTTTCATTTATGTGGTAAAATGTATGTAACATAAAATTTGCCATTTTAACCATTTTATTTTATTTTTTTAAGCTTTTTTTTTTTTTTTAATCCTCACCTGAGGACAGATAGAGCAGGGGAGAGAGGGAGGAACAGAGAGAAACATCAATGTGAGAGAGACACATCGAGTGGTTGCCACCCACACAACCCCAACTGGGGCCAGGGACAAACTGCAACCAAGGTACGTGCCCTCAGCGGGAACCAAACCTGGGCCTCTCTGGTCCGTGGGCCAACGCTCTAACTGCTGAGCCAAACTGGCCAGGGCCATTTTGGTCATTTTAACCATTTTACGTGCACAACTTAGTGGTATCAAGTACATTCACAATGTGTGTAACCAGGGATTTTGTATTTTACAGTGGAACATAAGGAGAGAAAGAGCCCATAAGTAACCAACCAAGACCAAATAGGGATCCCCACTATTAAAACCCACAGGAATTACCTCTCCAAGCAGGTTTTTCAGCCTCCCCTTCAATTCCAATAGCTCCCCAAAACCCCTTAGATGACCTGGGAAAAAAGTGCCAATATGCCACTGCAGGGAATATCATAACCAAAATAAATTTCCTTAGTCATTGAAATTAATTGAATCTGGGACTAAAGAAAAAGAGCCTGTTTACTCATTTAATCACTGTCTATAGGTAAGAGGCTCTTGGACTTTCCTGGTGAATGATGCTCTTGATAAATATCTCTCTGTCTTGTGGACAATCAAATGATTCAACAAATGCCATATGTAGTATTTAGCTCTCAAGGAGACCTGTGGCCTAGTTGGAACACATCCTACTTGCTGTGCCTACTGGAGGGTAGAATGAACAGATTGCTGGTAATAGCTCACTCCACATAGTGTCTGTCAGACATAAAGTGCCAGGCCCAAAAGTGACCACATGCAATGTGGACACCATTATTTTCTCACTTCTCTCAGTTTCTAAAATTTTTTAAAGAGGAACAAAGAGAAAAAATGGCAAAAACACAATTCAGACAACAGTAAATTGTGATATGAAATCTGACCATTGTATTATGATAACTAATAACAGTTGATTAAAAATGAACAAATGGTATCACTTACGATTTTAAGTGTTAACAGAAACACTTTGCTGTAATTATTAGCAACTTTCTGGCATGAAATTCTATTATTGAATATTTTCTGAAGAGGATTACCATTGCAAAAAAAAAAAGGTATATATTACTATTCATATATGAAAGATAGTGGTTTGAGGTAAGTGGATAAGACCCTAAATAAAGGTGGAATGGTGAGTGATAAAGTCTAAGTTCTGCTACTTAGGACCTCATTGGTTTCTGAGAATTGCAGTTAGGATAATGAAAACATATACTGTTGTGTGTACATGAATAATATAATACCTTGATACTCAAAGTGTTGTATGTGGACCTGCAGCATCAGTATTACCTGGGAGCTTGTTTAAAATGTAAATTACTTGGCCCTGGCCGGTTTGGCTCAGCAGTTAAAGCGTCGGCCGTGGACAAAAGAGACACAGGTTCGATTCTGGTCAAGGGTACGTACCTTGGTAGCGGTTCAATCTCAGGCCTTGCTTGGGGTCGTACAGCGGCAACCAATCGATGTGTCTCTCTCACATTGATGTTTCTCCCTCTCTCTTTCTCCCTCCTTCCCTCCCTCCCTCCCACTCTATCTGAAAATCAATGGAAAAATATTCTTGAGTGAGAATTAAAAAAAAAAAGTTAATTATTTGGCCCTATGTTAGACCTACTGAATCAGAAATTCTTGGAGCTGGGCCAGCAATCTGTGTTTCACAAGCCCTCCACATGCTTCTGGTGCATCCTAAAGTTTGAGAAGTACCATCCTAATAGTTATGAACACTCTTCTGGTGCCTTGTGCAACTGCCCAAGCAATAGGACTTGTATTGATGATGAAGACATATGTGATGCACAGGTCTCTCTTGTCTGGGTCACTATCTGCAGCAATAAACCAATTTAGTAAGCTTCCAGTATTGCAATGACTTCTTTCACCTAAACCTCTGACCCACACATTAGGTGGGTTGAAATAGTCTCATCTTCATTAGTTTCTTTAAAGTCATCGACAGGACTTCTCAGATTACTCTCATTTCTAGAGTTCTGTATTCTGTTATCGTTACTCAATCCCATATAATATACACAATGCTGTCTCCGACAGTTAATGCAACTAAGGCATTTTTTCTCTATAACATATTCTTTAAAAGTTCATTTTTCCTTTTAACTATTTTTTTCATAAGACTGGAAGGCTTAAATTTTCTTAAGTCACTTAGTACTAGGACAAAGTCCTTTCAGCATGTGTGCTAGCCAAAGCCACGTAATTCACTCCTTACTATTCATATATTCATTAAAAATGAAATTGTTGGAAGATACCTTTTAAACCAGTGATTAATCAGCATCAACAAATATTTATTAAATGTATGTTACAACGAATACTTTGTTCTAGAAGCAGCAGAATATAAAGTGGTCTAAGACATGATCATCATTTAACATCAGGCTAAAGAGAAAATATAAATTTGAAAATCTAATGATCATATCAGATAATAAGATAAAAGATATCCCTAGACATTATATGATTAATTGTAAAATAAGTGGAAAATTCAGTGAAAAGGAAGAGATCATTGCATTGCATAAATCTGGGAAGGCTTCACTCAAGTTTCCTCTGCTGAGCATTGTTTAGGAAGCAATTGCTCCAGGAGGGGCCTCATGCAGATGCTGGAGAAAGTGTGGAACTTGAGCTAGGCTTTTGGGAAAAGCAATTTAAATGGCAGGAACAGCATAAGGAAAGGTATGGTGTGAAGAGTTAAAACACTAGTTCTGAGCCTGGTCAGAATGGCTAAGTTGGTTCAGCATCATCCTGTGTACCGAAGGGTTGTCAGTTTGACTCCCGGTCAGGGCACATGTCTGGGTTGCAGGTTCGATCCCTGGTTGGGGCACATTTGGGAGGCAACCAATCAATGTTTCTCTCCCCCCCCCCTCTCTCTCTAAGCATGTCCTCAGGTGAGAATTAAAAAGAAAAAAGGAAACAGTAGTTCTGATAGCCTTCTTGCATATTTCCAAGGAAAACTGGATCCATGACTGACCATTGCCAACCCCTGGGATATATGGGTATGTAGTCCTTGTAAGCTTCTTTATATTAATTTTGATGATTTTATTGTATATACTTAGAGCAACAGGCCATGCTCCACCAGCTTGTCAGAATTGCTTTGCCTACGTGATTAGCCCTCCATAAAAGCCTTATTCACTAAGACTTGAACTGTCCCCTGAATGGAGACATTCTGCACGTCTTCTGCATGAGAGAAAGCACATCCTATGTGGCACTTAACAGGGAAGGGCTTGAAAGCTTGTACATAATCTCTCTGGCTTCTGCCAATGAGTATATTTTTCCTGCTGCTTTTGCTCTGTACCCTTTGCTGTAATAAGCCTTAGCCATGAGTATAACCTGATATTGAATCTTATATATAGATCCTTCTAGCAAATCACCAAACATGGGTGGTCATGGGATCCCTGAAACATATTGCATGCAACAAGATTCAAAATGCACATGAATTTTGTGGGGTAGAAACAATAAATATTTAGATATGGTGGGAAAATTCAATTCTTGATTGCTGAATATAGGTGAAGGGTATACGGGTGTTTATTGTACTATTGTTTAAAGTTTCCTGTAAGTTTGAAAATTTTCAAAATATAAATTTGTAGAAAAATGAGTAATATTGGGCAAAAATTAAGTACTAAGGAATGTTAGCAATTAAAAATCCACTCATGTGCTCTGGCTGGTGTGACTCAGTGGATAGAGCATCAGCCTGCATACCGAGTGGTCACGGGTTTGATTCCTGGGCAAGGGCATGTACCTGGGTTGCAGGTTTGATCACTTTCACATTGATGTTTCTCTCTCTCTCCCCCTCCCTTCCTTCCACTTTCTCTAAAAATTAATGGAAAAAATATCCTCAGGTGAGGATTAACAACAATTATATAAAAAATCAGTTATTGTAATATGTGTATGGACATGTGTATAGAATCATAGAATTGTGTGTTGTCTTGAAGAATGAAAGTTGTACACTTTAGTCAAATCTATCCATCTTTTCTTCTTTGTATGCATGTGTATTTTCCATTACTTTTGACCACAAACTCCTGTCTTGGACATATGGGGGCCTGAGAGGCATGGTAGAGCCCTGAGTTTCTGGGCTGGAAGTGGGCATGAAGCTATGGTAAATGGAGCCAAGAGGATAATTACCAGGGCAGTTTCCTAGGGAGTTCCTGATTCAGTAGTGCCAAGACCAATAGTGTATGGTCAGGATGCCAAATTCAGAGAGGACAAGGAGAAGAGGAAGCTCTCATTTGAAGCTGATCTGTCTGACAGAGAAGGCAAGGCAAAGAGAGTTCAAACAGGGAGGAAGGCAGACAAGCCAAGAATGACCCCTAAGGAAAAAAAGTGTATAGCTAAAATTTCCTTTTTCACCTGGTTCCTGCCGCAGCTGGAAAAGGGCTATATTCTGAAGTGGCTGGTGCAGCTGAGGACTGGTCACTCGTATGGTCACAGAGTCCCCTCTCATCCTGAGATTGAATAACCACACATATATTTTCTTCTGGTTTTATTATTTGAGATTTTACATGTATTCTAAATCTCTCTGGTTAGATTATTTCTATCCATATGGATGAGACTGTTTGTACTGTGCTAGCTTCCTCAGGTTTTATTAATAGGATGTGCATACAGGTCAAGAACATGAATTCTGGAGGCATATTCTTTGGGCCCAAATCTTGGCTCTAACACCTAATAAATAATTAGCAATATTACTTAACCTCCTAATAGCTCAATCTTCTATTAAACGCAGATAAAAATATTTCCTACAATAGAGTTTTCATGAAGATTAAATGAGATATGTAAAGCAATTTGCACTGTTCTTATGGAGACTAAGTGATCAATGAGTTTGCAACATCAGAAGAAGGAATTACAAATAAGGAAAGGAGGAAGGATAGAATGACCCCTATAGTGTTGGATTGGAATAAAAAGTATGAGGAGCAAGGTGGCAGAATAGGAGTTTTCTGCTGTGATCCTACCACAGAACATCGATTTTAGCAATCACCTGCAGATGAGAGTATGTACCTTTGTAGGAGTCTGGGAGTCCAGTGGGAAAGCTCCAGCACATCGTTGGAGCAAAAAAAAAATCTGAGAATAGACACAATGAAGAAAGTAAGATGAACAGTTTCACTTTATTTGTGTAAGTTCTGAGAATCTAATGTACAGCATGGTGACTATAATTAGCAATACTGTATTGCATACTGGAAATTTGCTAAGTGAGTGGATCTTAAGCATTCTCAACACATACACAAAAGAGATAATTAGCCCTGGCCGGTTTGGGTCAGCGGTTAGAGCATCGGCCCACAGACCCCAGAGTCCCAGGTTTAGTTCCTGCTAAGGGCATGTACCTCGGTTGCAGTTTGTGTCTGGCCCTGGTTGGGGTCGTGTGGGTGGCAGCCACTCGGTGTGTCTCTCTCACATTGATGTTTCTCTCTCTCTCTTCCTCCTTCTCTCCTTCCCACTCTATCTGAAGATAAATGCAAAAATGTCCTTGGGTGAGGATAAAAAAAAAGATAATTAAGTGAGGTAATATATGTGTTAATAGACAATTGTGGCAATCACTTCACAATGTATACATATATCAAATATGTTATACAATTTAGATACAATTTTATTTGTCAATTTTACCTCAATAAAACTGGAAAAAGTATCAGTATAAACTAGTGGTTTTGGAGAACTATAGAAATAGAGGTGTGTGTATAAACAGATATTAATGTATGTATATGTTTTTTAGCTCTGTCTGCTGAGAAGGCTTAGAAGCAATGATATCCCAGTAGCAACAAACACGCCTGGTGCCCAGATTTTGGTCTGTAAATACAATATTCCAAAAAAATAAAAAGAAACCATTGCTCCTTATGAAATGGCTGGTTCCAGGGCTGGAACAAGGAGAGAACAAGAGGAGCCTGGAATATCTTATAATGCCAAAAGATAAATGGTCAAAAAATGATGGGGGAATGTTGAAAGAAAATAAAAACCAATATTAAAGGGATCCCATGGCCAAACCTGAGACAATTTAGCAACAATATCAATAATGATAGCAATATATTATAACCCATGGAATAAAACCAATGTCTATAAGACCACATGATAAAAAAAATTGAATAAGTAAATAATTGATACAATTATACACAATTGGTGGAGTAGGGAAAAAATTACAGTATAATTATAGTAGAATTCCAAGTAATAAATGTTGATGAAGTGATAGAAATAGAAAATAATTATTTGCCAAACACTATAGTAAAAATAGTTTCAGGCAAGAATCATTAATGATGCTAAAATTGTTTGGCTAAAGTCTGGAGAAATAGGATTTTTACATAATGTGAAAGTATCTTCCCAGAAGATACTTATTAATGGCAAAGAGAAAAAGTATCAAGGTCACAAAAGACAAAGGAAGATTAAAAAGTTATCCCAGATTAAAGAATCTAAGAAGACACGATAACTAAATGCATTCTGTGATCCTGAATTGTCCAGAAAAAGGATGGCATTAGTGGAACAGTTGGCAAAATTTGAATATGGCCTGTCAGTGGTATTTATTGGTGTTATTTCCTTGGTTTTGATCATTTTAATGTGGTTATGTAACATTAATCATTTGGAGAAGTTGACGAAAGGGTATACAGGAATTCTTTGCATTACTTTTGCAACTATTTTGTAAATCTGAAATTATTTCATAATGAAAAGTAAAAATATAAATGTTTCTTTCTGTTCACTAAAGTTTTTCCAGACTCTTCAAATATATGCATTAACAATAGACATATATTTGTATATAAATAGTTTTGTTCTGTTTTTACAGAAATAGGATTTATTGTACATGACTCTTTTATGTTTCCACTTAACAATTGTATTCAACGCTTTTTTTGGGGTGGTGGCTCATCTCATAAAGATCTAGCTTAACTTCCTTTTCCTTAAAGAGGGGCCCCAGACAACCATATCTCTATTTATATGACTTCATTCCTTGGTCACAGATGATCAGACCATGGGTAGAGATCTGAAACAAACTGGGTCTATCAGATTATTTTACCAGGAATTTGAAATCGGGTGTGTAATATTCTTGTTCAGACTAAGCTACTGTCTTGAGTGAAGGAAATTTTAAAACTTCAGAACTGGACTATAGCTATAACCTGATGTGTGAACTGAGCAGTATAGACAGTTGCTAGGCAGAGAAATGAGAATTAAATAGAGAATCAGGGACAGGATATGAGAAGACATTTTCTGGGTTCCTGGTTGCTAACCATTTTATTATCTCCTCCCCTCTCCTCCCTTCTCCTCCCCTCTTCTCCTCTCTTCTCCTCTCCTCTTCACTCCTCCCTCACCCCTCCTTTCCAGTTTCTTCTATTCCCTTCCCCTCCTCCTCCTTTCCCCTTCCTCCCCCCTGTTTTCTGCCCCTCCTCCTCTTTCTCATTCTTCTTCCACAAATGAGCAGATACAGATATTTTATTTCCCCTTTTTTCTTGCATGAAGCTAAATACTCTTTTGTACTTTGTTTTTTACACTTAAACATTTATCTTGAAATTAGTGCATAGTGATTGTCCTCATTCTCTTTTACAGCTGTATGATATGACTTTGTGCTGCTGTGCAATAGTTTATTCAATTATTCTAATAGGAGGTTTTTTTTTTTCTTTATTGATTTTAGAAAGAGAGGAAGGTAGAGGGAGGGAGAGAAAGAAACATCGATGAGAGAGAACATCAATTGGCTGCCTACTGCATGCCCCCCATTGGGGATTTGGCCCACAACCAGGGCATGTGCCATGACCGGGAATCAAACCAGCGACCTCTTGGTGCACGGGTCCCACTCAACCACTGAGTCACACTGGCCAGGCTAATAGGAGTTATTTTTTAATTATCTATAGTGTTTACAAAATTTTAATAGAAATATATACATATGCACATATCAAATTATATGCACATATCAAAGTGTACAGTTCAGTGAATTTTCACAAACTAAACCCACAAGGGTAACCAGTAACCTTGGTACCCTAAAAGCCCTCCTTGTGCTTCCTTTTTACTACTGTCCACCCCTACCCCACCCCGCATGGTAACAAACCACTATCTTACTTCTAAGAATAAAGATAGTTTCACCTGGTTTTGTTCTTAATATCAATAGAATTATACAATATGCATTCATTTGTGTCTGGCTTCTTTCACTGAACATTATATTGTGAGAATCATCTATATTGTTCTAAGTAGATAATTCATTCTTTTCACTGTATAGTATTCTATTTATGTATCCATTATACTGTTGATGTGCATTTGAGTAGTCTCCAGTTTGGGGCTACTACAAAATAGAGCCACTATGAACATTCCAGCACATATCTTTGGTATACACAGACATATATTTCTGTTGTATATTGATTTAGAAGTGGAATTACTGTGCTGTGGAATACGCACATTTGGTTTTAGTACATGCTGCCAAATAGTTTTTCAAAGGATCAATTTGCACTCCCACCAGCAATATGAGAACTCAGTTTGCTTCACATCCTCACCAACACTTGATAATTTCATTTCAGTCTTTCAGGTGGGTGTGTAGCATACTACTGTGATTTCAATGTGCATTTCCCCGGTGACTAAAAAAGTAGAGTACCTTTTCATATGTTTATTGATCACTTGCATATGCTCTTGTATAAGGTATCTTTTTAAACCTTATCCATTTTTCCTATTAGATAGCTTACATTTTCCTTTTTTTTTTTTTATCCTCACCTGAGGACATTTTTCCATTTTTTGTTCGGATAGAGTGGGAGGGAGAGAGAGGAAGAGAGAGAGAGAGAGAAACATCGATGTGAAAGGGACACATCGAGTGGCTGCCTCCCACACGACCCAACCAGGGCCGGGGACAAACTGCAACCAAGGTACACGCCCTTAGTGGGATCTGAACCCAGGTCTCTCTGGACCACGGACCGACGCTCTAACCACTGAGCCTAACTGGCCAGGGCGCATTTTCCTATTTTTGAAGGACTTAAAAAAAAAAATGTTATGGATACAAATTGTTTCTTGATGTCTTAGTTTGAATTCTCTGGATACAGACCATGAGGTAAGGATTCTAGGGCAAGTGATTTATTCAGAAAGTGCTCCCTAGAGAAAATAATGTGGAGTATGCCCAGCCGGTGTGACACAGTGGTTGAGTGTCAACCCATGCACCAAGAGGTCACCAGTTTGATTCTGGTCAGGGCACATGCCCAGATTGTGGGCCAAATCCCCAGTGGAGGGCAAGCAGGAGGCGGCCAATTGATATTCTCTCTCATTGATGTTTCTATCTCTCTCTTCCTCTCCCTTCCTCTCTCTCTATAATCAATAAAGAAAAAAAAAACCACTAAAAAAAAAAGAAAATAATAATGTGGAGTATGAGAAGCAGGATAAGGAAGGGGAAGCCAAGCAAAGGTGTAACTTCAGGCAAAGTATCACTGAGGGTAGCTTCAACCAGATCCCACCTCAGAGTTTGTCCCTGACTGAGACAGGGGAGCTGGGCTTTCATACTCCTAACATGCAATTCTGGTACATGCTACAACATGGGTAAACTTTGAAGACCTTATGGAAAATGAAATAAGCCAGACACAAAAGGACAAATATGGTATGATTTCATTTATGAGGTACCTAGAATAGTTAACTTTACGGAGACAGAAAGTAGAATAGTGGTTACCTATGGCTGGGAGAAGGAAGGATTGGGGGATTATTGTGTAATGGATACAAAGTTTTCAGTTTGGGATTGTGGTAGGCAGTTAAACAGACATGAGCAGAGCAAGGATGGTGAGCCAGGTACAGAAGGTCACCAGGACGGAAAGCCCTGGGTGCCTAGCAAAGGACAGTTGTGAAACCGGACAACAAATGGGTCCAGGCTGCCTGTCACTACTTGAGCCAATTAAGCAGAGACAAGGTTGCATCTTATATGAGCATTTATTCCAATATTGCTGCCAATATGGTGCGGGAAGGAATAAGACACCAACAACGAATTGCAGGTGAATGGCCAGCGGCCCCGACCCACCTCTGGGTCTGGTTTTTATTGAGTTTGGTTACACAAACAAGTGCCCCACCGCCCAAGGATTATCTCATGGTTAAACAATGCATATTACTGATTTACATCAATCTAAAGGCTAAGAAAAAATCAAAACAAGTCAGGCAGGATGCACATAATAAAACACGTAAGTGAAGCGAGGAGACATATGCCCTCTGTCACATAAATTCCATTGTGTCTAGAACTAACTTAATGTTCCATAGCTTCAAGGACCTCCTAACCTTTGAGTGCAGGAACCAGGCACAACCGCAGGGTACATAACTTCCTTGAGATTACTTAAGAAGTTTTTCTTCCGCAAGGAACATAACAATCCAGGGTTAATCTGAAGGACATTTTTCCAGGGCCGTAGTTTGCTACGGCTCCTTCGGGCATATCCCCACAATATGGGAGAGCAGTGGGTCATCCCTGAAAAATCTTCCCTCCATTTCCTTGATAGCCCCGTGCTATCAAGGGGCTATTTGGGTAGCTATGTGGGGAAGGGCAGGTAGGCAAAAAAGGAATGACAATGGATAAAACAGTTGCAGGCATGGTGAAGTAATGTAGGCTGGGAATGTGGGCTGGGGGTTAGAAGGATTGTCTGCCTCCAGGGCTCCAAGGTTGTTAGTCTTTCCAGGATATTGAGCAGTTTTTCCTTGTTCTCAGATAAGGAGAATTGACAGCATTTCTGAGGTTAACTCCCTGGGTGTACATTTCCCAGCCAGGTCAGAATGGGCTTGCTTTAATCAGAACAAAACAATCACAGTTAACAGAGCAAGGATGTTTAACATTTATTGAAACTATGGCTAGTACCCCACTATGATTAGTTCTCTATTATTCTATTATTCTCTCCAACCTCCTTCCATTGTAGGGTGGGACCTCATCCCCAGGGTGACCTTTCTTACCCGAGCATATCACTGGTCATGTGGTTTGGACCCTCTGACCTTTCTTCACTAGAGATAATATCTAGGCCTCAGTTGTATTTCAGCTCCAGGCCCAGAAAAGCAGCAAAACCAGACAAGCAATGCCACACCACGGCTGACCTCAAGACTAGCTACATGGAATAATGACCTCCTGACTTGGTGCCAACCAGTCAGTGGAGATCCAGACCCTGAAAAGACACACCTGGAAAGCTTCTGAATGTTCTATTGAGATCTTCCCCTGGGACCTTCCCTAAAATCTCTACCCTTAAAGCCCTTAGGACAGAGGACCCACTGCTCTCTCCCTACTGGGAACATGCCCTGGCCTTTCCCTTCTCCCTCCCCATCCTCCCAGGCATGTCACCTTTACCTTCCTCAATTCTAAGCTCCAAGGGTCCTTCCTTTACCTCTATAACTTGTTTCCTACACCCATTTCTTCTATGAATTACTTATTCTATCTCTGTGATTTTTTGTTGTTGTTGTTCAGATAGAGTGGGAGGGAGAGAGAGAGGAAGAGAGAGAGAGAGAAACATCGACGTGAAAGGGACACATCAAGTGGCTGCCACCCGCACGACCAACCAGGGCCGGGGACAAACTGCAACCGAGGTATATGCCCTTAGCGGGAACCGAACCCAGGTCTCTCTGTACTGCAGGCTGACGCTCTAACCGCTGAGCCAAACCGGCCAGGGCTCTGTGATTTTCTAAATAAATGTTCTCTCATAGTTTGAGTCTTGGTTTTGAATTCTTTCCTAGTTAGACTCAAGTACTGAGGTTGCTGAACCCAGGTCCAGTATGATCTCACTGGTCTAACACTCGGTGCTGTTCTCGCTGCCCCCAAAAGAATGATGAAAAATTTCTGGAGATGGATAGTAGTGATGATTGTAAAACAATGTGAATGTAGTTAATGTCATTGAACTGTATACTTAAAAATGTTAAAATGATAAAATTTATATTATTTATATTTATCACAATCAAAACAAAACAAAAAAAGCACATTAAAGAATCCATGATCAAGTGGGATTTATCCCTGGGATGCAAGAATGTTTTAACACACGCAAATCAGTAAGTGTGATTTCTCACATTGATAGAATGAAAGATAAAAAAAATCATATAATCATCTCAATAGATACAGAAAAGGCATTTCACACAATTCAACATCCTTTCATGATAACAATTCTCCACAAATTGGGTATAGAAGAAACATATCTCAACATAATAAGGCCAGACATGACAAGTCCACAGCTAACACCAGAGTCAGTGGTGGAAAGTTGAAAGTTTTACCTCTAATATCAGAAACAAGACAGGGGAGCCTGCTCTCATCACTCTTATTCAACATAGTAATGGAAGTCCTAACCTGAGCAATTAACCAAGAAAATGAAATAAAAACATCCAAATTAGAAATGAAGTAAAACTTTCTCTGTTTGCAGATGACATGATTATATATATATATATATATATTTATATATATATATCCCTACAGACTACCAAAAACCTCTTAGAACTAATAAATGAATTCAGTAAAGTTTCAGAACACAAAATCAACATGCAAAAATCAGTTATATTTTTATACACTAAAAATGACTGCCTGAAACAGAAATTAAAGAAAATCCAATTTATAATTGCATCGAAAATTATAAAATATTTGGGAATAAATTTAACCAAGGAGGTAAAATATCTGTATACTGAAAAATATAAGACATTGATGAGAGAACTTGAAGAAGACACAAATAAATAGAGAGACATCCTGTGTTCACAGATTAGAAAAATTCATGTTGTTAAAATAACATACAACCCAAAGTGACTTACAGATTCAATGCAATCCCTATAAAAATTCCGTTGCCATTTTTCACAGAAGTAGAAAAAATAATCCTAAAATTTGTATGGTACCATAAAAGACTTCAAATGCCAAAGTAATCCTAAAAAAAAAAGAACATTTTGGAAGCATCCCTACACCTAATTTCAAACTTTATAGCAAAAAAAAGTAATGAAAACAGTATGGTACTGGTATAAAAACAGACACATAGACCAATGGAACAGAATGGAGAACTCAGAAATAAACCCACAAATATACAGTCAATATAAGATAAAGGAGCCAAGAATACTCAATGGGGAAAGGATAGTCTCTTCAATAAATGGTGTTAGGAAAACTGGATATTCACATTAAAAATTATATTGGATCCCTATCTTACACTACTCACAAAAATTAACTTGAAATAGAATAAAGACTTAAATGTAAGATCTGAAACTGTAAAACTACAAGAAGAAGACAGGGGGAAAGTTCCTTGATATTGGTCTTGGGAATGATTTTTCTAGATATGAAACTAAAAGCGCAAACAACAAAAGCAAAAATAAACAAGTGGGACTATATCAAATTAAGAGTATCTGCACAGCAAAAGAAACTATCAGCACAATTAAAAGGCAACCTATGGAATGGGAGAATATATTTGCATACCATATATCTGATATGCAGTTAATATCTAAAATTTAAAAAGTCATACAACTCAGTAGCAAGAAGGAGGAGGAGGAGGAGAAGGAGAAGGAGGAGGAGAAGTCAAACAATTTTTTCTTTTTTTTATCCTCACCTGAAGACATTTTTGAATTCATCTTCAGATAGAGTGAGAGGGAGAGAGGGAGGAAGAGAGAGAGAGAAACATGGATGTGAGAGAGACACATCGAGTGGCTGCCACCCACATGACCCCAACCAGGGCCAGGGACAAACTGCAACCGAGGTATGTGCCCTTAGCGGGAACCGAACCCGTGTCTCTCTGGACTGCAGGCCAACACTCCAACCGCTGAGCCAAACCAGCCAGGGCAGCCAAACAATTTTTTAAAAATATATTTTTATTGATTTTTAGAGAGAGAGGGAGGGAGAGGGAGGGAGAGATAGAAACATTGATATGAGACAGAAACATCGATCGGCTGCCTCTTGCACGCCCCCTAATGGGGATCGAGCACATAAACCGGACATGTGCACTGACTGGGAATCGAACCAGAAACCTCTTGGTCCATGGGTTGAAGCTCAACCACTGAGCCACACTGGCTGGGCATAAAGCTAAACAATTTGATTAAAATATTGGCAGAGTGTCTGAATAGAAATTTTCCCAAAGAAGTCATACACATGGCCAACAGGTACATTAAAAGGAGCTCAACATCACTTATCATCAGGTAAATGTAAGTCAAAACTTCAGTGATATATAACCTCACACCAGTTGGGATGGCTATTATTAAAAAGACAAGAGGTAAGTGTTGGTGGGGCTGTGGAGAAAAGGGAACACTGTTGATGGGGATGTAAATTGGTGCAGCCATTATGGAAACAGTGTGGAGGTTCCTCAAAAAATTAAAAATAGAACTACCATATGATTTAGCAATCCCACTTGTGGTTATATATCCAAAGGAAATGAAATTAGTGTCTTGAAGAGATATCTGTACTCCCATGTTTACTGCAGCATTGTTCACAATATCCAAGCCATGGAAACAACCTAAGTATCCACTAACAATAAATGAATGGATAAAGAAAACATTATTCACCTGGCTGGTGTGGCTCAGTGGTTGCCAGTTTGATTCCCAGTCAGGACACATGCCCAGGTTGTGGGCCAAATCCCCAGTGAGAGCATGCAGGAGGCAGCCAATGTTCCCTCTCATCGATGTTTCTATCTCTCTTCCTCTCCCTTCCTCTCTCTCTCTCAAATCAACAAAGAAAGAAAAAAAATTAAAAAAAGAAAACATTATTCTGATTTTCCTGCATTGATGACATATTCTTACAAGTCAATTTATATAAATATGTTATAGTTTTTGTTAATATGCTTATTACTGAATATATTAGGATGTATATAAGTATTCAAGACAGATGTGAATTAGTTGTAAATCCTCACCCGAGGATATTTTTCTATTTATCTTCAGATAGAGCGTGAGAGCGTGAGAGAGAGAGAGAAACATCTATGTGAGAGAGACACATCGATTGGTTGCCTCCCGCACAATTTTGACCAGGGCCAGGGACCAAACTGCAACTGAGGTACATACCCTTGACTGGAATCGAACCTGTGACTCTCTGGTCCACGGGCCAATGCTCTAACTGCTGAGCCAAACCGGCCAGAGCTAACTTTTTTATTTTAAATATATATTTTTATTGACTTTTAGAGAGAGAGGAAGGGAGAGGGAGAGAGAGATAGAAACATCAATGGGCCTCCTCCTGCAAGCCCCTCACTGGGGATCTAGCCCGAAACCCAGGCATGTGCCCTGACTGGGAATCAAACCCACGACCTCTTGGTGCATGGGTTGATGCTCAACCACTGAGCCACACCAGCCAGGTGGTATTTTTATTTAATTTTTATTCTTATATTATGAACGTCTTAGGATTCTTTTCTGCATCCTCTGCTCTTGCAGTTACTAGCATACAGTTGCAATAAAATTTATGACTGACTTGAATTTCAAGGAAGGAGAAAATTTTGTATGTAGTTGTGTTTAATAATGTGGAGAGAATGATTGAAAACCTCAGTGGTGCTATACATATATATTTGTAATATAATGCTGGCATGTCTTTTTACATCACCAAAATAACAAACATTATTTCAGGGAGACTGAAATACTGTCCACAAATGAAATGTGAAATAGTGCCCTAAACAGTAATTTATTTTCCTTTCTGCCAATAGAGGGCAAAATGACCAAGTTGCTGGGTTGAAGGTAGTGTTTATAACCTCCTATCAACAAAATTTGAGGAGCTCCGTGTTAAACTTGCAACAAACAAAAGAGCACAAGTTGATCTATAAAACTGTAGGAGGAGGAACTCCTACGTGTTTTCTTTGCCCACAGTCTCACCTCTTCCCAATCCCCCCACTCCAGTGCTGCTCGAAATTTCTTTTTAAAAGAGAAATCTGGCCCTGGTCGGTTTGGCTCAGCAGTTAGAGCATCGGCCTGTAGTCTGGAGAGACCCGGGTTCGGTTCCTGATAAGGGCACGTATCTTGGTTGCAGTTTGTTCCCGGCCTTGGTGGGGTTGTGTCGATGTGTCCCTTTCATGTGGATGTTTCTCTCTCTCTCTCTTCCCCTCTCTCCCTCCCACTTTAGCTGAACAAAAAGTGGAAAAATGTCCTCGGGTGAGGATTAAATAAATAAATAAATAAATAAATGAAAATAAAAGAGAAATCTGATAGTCTCTTGATTTTTTTGAAAGTTTCAATTGAACCCTATTGACTATAAAGTATGATATTTGAGTTTCTTCACAATATGACTTTAATTTCTCACCATTTTCCACACTCTCAGAAGCTGTGTTCTTTAGCCACACAAAGCTGTTCATGGCTCCCAAAACACATCTTCTGTACTTTGATGTGTTGCTTTTGTTGATCTTCCACCTGAAATTTCCTACACTTCCCCTCCCCATTGAATATCTACTTTTCATTCAAGGCCTGGGTCAAAAGTCACATTTCTGTGAAGACTTTCTTAACTTTCCATTAAAACTTTCCTTTTTCTCCCTCAAATATCAAATGTCATGCATTGCCTTGTTAGAGAATAATCAGTTTGTCTGCATTTCCTAGCTGACCATAAGGTCCCTGAGGGTTCGTGTGTCAAAAGGAAACATCTTATTTATCGTTGTATCCCCAGTGCCTGGCATGTAATAAATACTCAAAATATGTATTCACTGCATGGACAAAAGAAAAGGAATTAAACAGGAAGTTCTCATACTGGACAAAACACCTTGAATAAAACTTTAGACTGACATTTGCAACTAAGGCATGTGTATAGTGCTTCTCACTGGTTCAGGAAACATCAGATATTACTAAAAGATTATTTTTGAAATATACAGGAATTTTTTTAGTGAATTTTAGTTTCTTTATTGCTTCATAGAGGCCAGTGTTTTGTTTTGTTTTGTTTTTGTAGTAGTTGTCAAGATAGGGGTCCTTTAGTGCAGAAGCACATGGAGATCATATTATTTACAATTTGGAGAAAACCTGGTAGCACCAGGTCACTTGATTTCTAGGCCAGGTGGAATTCTACTTTCCTGTTCCTCTGGAGACAGGGATGATGTACAATATGTGTGTACTTGGCACACTCAATAACCAATTCCAGTCTCATTTACACTTTTATGCTGAGATCAGCATTCAAGAGTGCAATGAGGGGAGAAGAAGCATTCTTTTCATGATTCTACCTCTGACTTGAGCACCACAGTTTGTTTAAAAACACATGATATATATACCAGTAAGTAGACACAGATGATGTTTTGTAGGGGTGATCATTGCTATACCATCTGCCAGGGTCTGCAGTTGGTTAAAAAAAGAAAAAGAAATTAGTTTGGCAGGATTTGCTCTTCACAAAATCATGTTGATTTTTGCCAATTCCACGTAATTTGATATGCCCCTGCAAAATGAGTAAGAGAAAAGTGCTTTCACATTGAGCTACAGGAAAAATATGGCCATTGTTCTTATGACCCCTGTTCAAAAAAATTCAGTATGAGTTAGATAGGGCCATAGTAAATAAAAGAAAATAAAGGAGATGGAGACAGCTGGGTAACTAATTCAGAATTACCAAAACTTGAAAATCATTTGTAGCTGCAATATAATTGATGTACTATTGCCATGTCTTAAACTGAAAAGAAGGTGGATGAAATCTAAAGCCTTCTGGGATAAAAATATGCCCAATCCAGGTCTTGAAAACCTGTCTTTTTCGACTTATGCTAGTAAATTCCACTATGAGTTTGTAAAGGTTTACACTTACACATAAAGGATTTCTTCCTAATTTAGTCTTCACATAGGCGAAATATAGGCGATCTAGTTGGAATTACCTACAAACAGTAGTATTTCGGATAGTGATTTCACAATGATTTTGGAAGAGGCTATTAGAACTTTCTCAAATATAACTAAAGGGTATAACTTCAATTTGTTTTCAATTTTGCTCTCATTAAACAAAATGGTAATGGATTTCAAGTGGGGAGATATGTACCCTAAATAAATATTGAATGAATGGGTGTTAGTGAAAGTTGGCTTGTGTGTAGAGCTTCCAGATTTTGCTGAGTGGAGGACACAGAGAAGAGAATCACAAGGGCCTTATAGTCACATTAACCTAATTTTGTTATTTTTCTAAAATAATGTATTTTAACAAATTACATTTCCTGTTACTTAAACATCAAATTCTTTAAATAAAAGTTATAAAACTTAGCCCTGGCTGGTTTGGCTCAGCGGTTAGAGCGTCGGCCTGCTGTCCGGAGAGACCCGGGTTCGGTTCCCGCTAAGGGCATGTACCTCGGTTGCAGTTTGTCCCCGGCCCTGGTTGGTCGTGCGGGTGGCAGCCACTCGATGTGGCCCTTTCACGTCGATGTTTCTCTCTCTCTCTTCCTCTCTCTCCCTCCTACTCTGTCTGAACAAAAAATGAAAAAATGTCTTCAGGTGAGGATAAAAAAAAAAAAAGTTATAAAAATTATTATTTTAACAAATTTATTCATTCAACTAATATAAAGCAAATACTACATACAAGACACTGCAGGGCACTGATATTTTATATTTATCAGTCAAAAAAAAAAGATTTGGGCCCTGGCCAGCTTGACTCAGTGAAGGGTTGTGGGTTCGATTCCCGGTCAAGAGCATATACCTGGGTTGCAGGTTCAATCCTGCCTTAGTGAGGGTCATGTGGGAGGCAGCCAATCGATGTGTCTCCCTCACATTGATGTTTCTCTCTCTCTCTCTCTCTCTCTCTCTCTCTTCCCCTCTCCCTCCCTTCCACTCTATCTAAAAATTAATGCAAAAATATCCTTGGGTGAGAATTAACAACAACAACAAAAAATATTTGGGCCCTGGCTGTGTGGCTCAGTTGGTTGGAGCGCCATCCTGTGCACCAAAGGGTTGCGGTTTTAATTCCTGTCAGGGCACCATACCCAGGTTTCGGGTATGATCCCTCATTGGGGTGAATCCAGGAAGCAACAGATTGATGTTTCTCACATTGATGTCTCTCTCTCTCTTTCTCTCTCTCTCTCTCTCCCCACACACCTCGCTTCCTGTCTTCCTAAAATCAATAAAAACGTATCTTCGGGTAGGAATTAGAAAGAAAAGATTTGGTTTATACTTTGCATTAACAGATCATATATGTCAAACTATATGCCACAAATTTTATGACATTTTATTGTCAACATATATCAGTTCCCTCTGTTTTATCATGGCATTTTGGAAAGAATTTCCATCTTGTATGGCTATCAAAGAATCTACAGAAATGGTTCTAGGTATTATCCACAGTTTTCACATGCAGATCCGTGCTAGATCGTTTTCTTTTGGGGCCTTTAGTTCTGACCTCTCTGTCTTTCTTTGTGCCTAGGGACTGACCTCCATGGATTGCATCATCTGTGTTCTCTTACACTCTGCTTCTCATGGGGTGTAGCAGTGGGGAGCACTGGCAGCAATACAAGTGAGAGGACAGAGAGATTGAGATATTCTTTTCCAATTTTTTCTTCTGCATCATGATGATGACAGTGGACCGTTCTCTGTGGACACAGCTCCCATTCAGTGGCTCCTCTTCCAAGACTAGGAGCTTTCAGGGTTCTGGTAACACAGTTTCCTCCTTTTGTCCCTTTCACCCCATCTAAGGGTGGAAGTGCTCCCTGCTTTCGCCCCTCCCTGGGTGATTTACCACCCTGTGTTGGTTCACTTAACTCCTCACACATCTCTAAGTCATCACGACATTAAATTCTCTTGTTAAACACTTCAAAGTTGCCCCCTGTTTCTTGCAGAGAAGCAAGAGAATTCCCCCCAAAATGGTTTTATATCCAGGGGAAAGGTTTTCAACAGTAACATCATGAGAAATTGATTACTTGATACACTAGAATAACGGAATCAATTTCCAAACAACTTGTGGACCAACTCTTCTGCATATTGTATACTTATACAATATAGTTGGATGGTTAATTTAGTTATTTATAAAGTTAATTGACTGGAAAAAACTTCAATCCTGTTTTTTGTTTTGCTGCATCCAGTGTAAATACAGTGAATACTAGTTTAGGGGTCCACAAGCAATGGCCCACCATCTCTTTTTGTAAATAAAGGTTTACTACAATACAGCAATGCCTATTTCTCTACATATAGTCGATGGCTGCTTTATGTTACCATGGCAGTTGCAACAGAGCCTTTATGGCATGCAAAGCCTAAAATATTTACTATCTAGCCCTTTACAGAAAAAGTTTGCCAACACCTAAACTAATTGATTGATATATTTGCCATTTTATTTCCTTTGGCTTCACTTATTTATTTATTTTTGGTACGTGCCCCTAGCAGGAACCAAACCCAGGACTCTCTGGTCTGCAGGCCGATGCACCAGCCACTGAGCCAAAGTGGCCAGGGCTCTTTTGGCTTCATTTAGACACAATCTTCTATGTGTCTTGTAAGCTCAATATGCTATCTCACACATAAATATTGATTAATGAAGAAAGTGAGAATGCACTGACAAATATAGAATTCATAACTGCAGTTTTACTTAAATCCAGAAACTGTACTTTTATTCTTTTGTAAGATTTGTTAGTCAGATTTTAGATATGGGAATTTGGAGTTTGATGTTTAAAAAATTAGTAATCTGGTAGTTCTACACACTTAACATATGATGAATGTTGTTATTAAAAATGCATTTGAAGTCCATTCATTGATTAATTTAAACTGAGAGGCATGTCCAAACTTTAATCAATGTTGTATTTTCTAATGTGTTATGACAGTGGTACAGTTTTTAAAATAGTATGAAATAAAGGCATCAATATATTAACCTGTGAGTGGTAGAATTATAGGTTTGATTTTTTTTTGTTTCTTTTTTATGTGTTGTTGATTTATCCAAATATGACAATGAAACATTCTTTTTATAATGAGAACATAAAATAATTTTTAAAATATGAAACATGTTCAGTTTCATGTAACTGAATATTTTTATATTGCTATTTAAGTTTAGGAAACCAAAGACAGATTTTTAGGTTAAAAACTCGTGGAGCCCAGCTGGTGTGGCTCAGTGGATTGAGCATGATCCCAGGCACCAAGAGGTCACCAGTTCAATTTCTGGTCAGAGCATGTGCCCAGGTTTTGGGCTTGATCCCCAATAGGGGGAGTGCAGGAGGCAGCCAATCAATGTTTCTCATCCATATGTCTATCACTCCCTTTCCCTTCTTCCCTATCTAAAAATCAATAAAAACATATTTTAAAAAAATTCATGGAATAAAATAAAAGCAGAGAATCTTGTCAAACTAATATGTTAAGAAAAGATTCAACTGTCAGACGTTGGTTGAAAATTAGAAAATAAAAACATTTACATTTAAATTTTTTAAAGTTTCATGAACATTTTAACTTTAAATAGCAGAACATCAAATATATAGTCTCATATCAGTACATGCATTTTTAAATATATTTCCCTACTGCCATTCAACAGAAGGAAATAAAATGTCTTCATATTTCCTCATTTGTAATACTTATCATTTATAATTTGTATTTTTTTATATAGAAGCAGATCTACATTTTTCCTTTGATTAGAAATATTTAATTGTTTTAGCCCACATTTATTTTCAGTAGCCTAAAAGCACAAGTGGTGTTTTAATGGGGAAAACCACTTGCTGATTTACCTTAAAGCAGCGTTGGTTCTCAAACTGTGGGTCGTGACCCCTTTGGGGGTCGAACGACCCTTTCACAGGGGTCACCTAAGACATAACAGTAGCAAAATTACAGTTATGAAGTAGCAAAGAAAATAATTTTATGGTTGGAGGTCACCACAACATGAGGAACTGTATTAAAGGGTCGCGGCCTTAGGAAGGTTGAGAACCACTGCCTTAAAGGGAAAGCTGTGTGGCAAATTCAAACGATGCCCTAAAAATGGTATCATTATACCCAAGAATAGCCAGTTTGTGTGTCTTTTATTAGAAGGTTTTAAGCTTGTGTATCATAGTATATCATTTATCGATTATATTTCTGTGGTCTTCACTGTGAGAATAGTGCCTGCCATATGAAATTTTTGTCTATTTTATTAATGGTCCATCATTTGTTATGACATAGGTGAAGTTCTGTTTTAACTAGGTATTGCTAAAGTCTGTCTCCAAGATGGAAATGAGTAGGTAGTAAAGGCTGGGAATAGGCTTATAGTCAAATAGGAGAGTGAGTTTTTTCACTATTTAAAATTCCATTTCATAATATTTGTCCTTTTCTATACATGTTTTTATTTTCCCTGCCAACTATCAGGTTTCCATTTGCTTAGTATCTTCCCATCAGCAGCATTGTAAATAGGAATGAGTTACCACTTATTACATAGATTTGAGTTAAAGGAGGAAACTTAAAAACACAAGGAACCGATCACATGATAGTACAGTCATATCTTGGAAATACCTGGTAAGTAACCACTAATTTATAAGAAAGAGTATTTCGTGTCATACCACAGCAAACTAGTTAAAGAAATAGGGTAGCACCGCCTTACTTAAGTAAGACCAAGAAACTGACTATTAGCAAAAACATGACACCAAAAGACACCTTTGGCTATCGCCAATTCATGGACTTGACTCACAGAAAAAGAGCCATCAGGTTCCTCACTCAAAAACTATTATTTCCTTCAGACTATTTTAACAATCTGTGAATTTCCTGCAGACAGTAAATTAGAAGCAGCAAATTAGAACGGGGACTATCGATAGATATTTTCAGCAGCAAAAAAAAAGAACCAAGAGAGAAAATAGAAACACTACTCAAAGTAAAATAAAAATTCAAACCATAGTTGTCTTGGACCTATGATTGTAGGTCAAATACCCTTGTATTTTTTAAGAGCCTCTGAAAAATCCTTATATTAAAGGCACAAAACAATAATTTAGGTAAATTGTGATGACAATACTAAAAGGTTACTTTCTGTTCAGAATGTGCTGTCCAATAAAGCTTAGACAATTATAATACCTTTCTAGAATATTTCCTTCAAAATGATACAAAATGAAAAACACAATAAACATATTGGGTGTTGAAAAGGATAAATATCATTATATGCTGTCTGAGAAATAAAAGATTATACGATATTTATGTGTTTCTCCAAGTTTACTCTGGGAAAAAAGTTATATACAGTTGGGAAAAATTTGTCTTGAAAGCCATTTATTTTATGGTCCCAGTGACTTTTGAGTTCTTCAAATTCACTGGCAAGCAATAATCGCCAACTAATGCCTCTTCTAGGTCATTAGTTAATTAGAATAGTCCTCAGAAGTTTCTCTGCTGTGAGCTCTTGCCAAGTTTTGGGAATTTAAACTGGTTGAAGGAGGACTCTTTGACACATTGACTGAGATGCTGTCTTAAATGTCAGGGATACAAAGATGAATAAAACAAGTCACTCTCCAGGAGTTCTCCATCTACTCAGAAAAAGAACATGTGAGCAAATACATGCCATTCAGAGCAAGTTACAGAAATAAAGGGAGATTAGATACCATGCAGTCACAAAAGAGAGTGGTCAACCCAACCCAAGAAGAAGAATGCTTCACAGAGAGTGACACTTGAATCCTGAAGGAGGAGTGGGAGTTGACCACGATAGAAAGCAGGAAAGGGCATTTCATATGGGGATGGTAGCACGGAATATAATGGTGAATTTGTGATGATTCACTTTGGAGCACAGCACTCAAGTATTCAAGAGGAATAAATGCAGATTGGACTGAAAAGAGGACCCCTCCCTCTGCCCTGTCATCTCTTTCCAACTTTCTTTTCCTCTGCCCGGTTGAGATACAGGACAGAGCAACAAGTCCACTGTCTAAGCAAATGTCCAGAAGGGAATGAAATCAATATGCCTATTTTACAGCTGAGGCTCAAAGAAGTTAAGCAATACATCTAATCTCTCTCTCTGTCTCATTGTATATTTCTTCTTAAAACTATATTGGATAATTAAAACATATAAACATATGCATTCTATGTTTTAAGTGAGTTAAAAATCTTATTCATTAAATCAGGAGGACTTAGAGACCCCTTTGAAAAGTCCATGAGAGATTGGATATTTTTTTTATTAATTTGAGAGAGAGAGAAACATTGATTTGTTGTTCTATTTATTTATTTATGCATTCATTGGTTGGTCCTTGTATGAGCCCTGACCAAGGATCAAACCCACAACCTTGGTGTATTGGGACGACACTTTAACCAACTGAGCTACCTGACCACGGCCTGAGATTGGATTTTTTCATAGCTTTTTAAAAAATACTTATGAGCCCGGCCGGTGTGGCTCAGTGGTTGAGCATCAACCCATGCACCAAGAGGTCGCCAGTTCGATTCCCGGTCAGGGCACATGCCCAGGTAGTGGGCCCGATCCCCAGTGGGGGGCATGCAGGAGGCGGCCAATCGATGTTCTCTCTCATCGATGTTTCTATCTCTCTCTCCCTCTCCCTTCCTCTCTCTCTAAAATCAATAAAGAAAAAATTTAAAAAAATAAAAATAAAAAATACTTATGAAGCAATGGTACCAATTTTTTAAAAGGTTTTTTTCTTGAGAGATAATGGGCAATTCAGCCATTTAAGGTGTCCAATTCAATGGTTTTTTAGTATGTTCATAGAATTATACATTTATCATCACAATCAATTTTAGAATATTTTCATTTTCTCAAAAAGAAACCCATACTCTAACCCATGAACCACCCCCCATCCTCCCAACCTTCCCAGGTTTAGGCAACCACTAACCTACTTTCTGTCTCTATATATTTGTCTCTTCTGGACATTTCATATAAATGGAATCATGCAATATATAGTCATATGGCCCTTTGTGACTGGTTTCTTTAACTTAGATAATGTTTTCAAGGTTCATCCATGGTATAGCATGTATCAGTACTTCATCCTTTTTTCCCCCAAATAATATCCCATTGTATGGCTATACCACATTTTATTTATTAATTTATTGGTCGATGGACATTTAGGTTGTTTCAGCTTTTTGGGTATTATAAACAATGTACCATTCTGCGGCTATATTTGTTATTTTTAGTATACTAGCTTATGGATGTGATTAGCTTTGCAAATATTTATCACCAAGGAGCCTGGTTTGGGATAAGTCTATCACTTTCCATAATGTAGATCAAGATGGAGGTACACATGTGCTTTTGATACCCGAGTAGTGTTATGTATGTGTAACCTCAATTATAATACATGGGGGTGGTAATCTTTCTCCTGTGATCCCTAAATGGGATCATGGTCCATTCCAACCATTGAACTTCTGATTAGAATAGAGCAGAACAAATAACTTAGACCCTAACCAGATGGGGATGATTTTCCAAAGTCCTTTCCTACTGGATTTAACATTCTAAGAAAAGATGAATTCAGGATAAATAAATGACTACAAAGTATAAAACAAAACTATCTTGAAGAAATCTTGGGAAATCTCTTCCTAAGTGAAATGAGGATTGGAACAAACTTTTGAATTTAATCTTGCAGGACGCTGCAATTCAAAAACCATTAAATTGTGTAAATGTACAATCCCTCTTTTGCCAGACAGAGAAGTTTCCTGATTGTACTCCTGAGATATTATAAAGCATTTTCAAGGCTGTAGTTAAACAAGAGAATTGTGAATTGGTAGGTTTTCAAATAAGTTACTCCAGGCCTCAGTCTGGTCTAAAGCTTCCTGTTTTTACAATTAACTCCTCATGTTTCTTTGTTGAGTGTGTGTGTGTGTGTGTGTGTGTGTGTGTGTGTGTAAAACCTAAAGATAGACCAGGAAGCATGTGGGGCCATCTGGCTTTAGAGAGGAATCCAGATTTTTGTGAGGGCTAGCTACTAAATGTAAACTAGATAAACCACGCTATTGTAATGTACAACTCCTGTGCTAACCCTTCGGTCAGCACTGTCCAAAGTGCCCCTAACTTCTTGTACTTTGGTATTAATACTTTATGGGTTTTTCATGTATGAATGAAGAAGGTTGGTCTGTCTTAAGATAAACTCCAGCACAAGCATGAACACTTCCATGTTGTTTAGCAAAGCTTCTGAGGGATTACAAAGAAAAGTGAACCTGTCAGGCATTGGGGCTGCTCCTGAAAGCAATGCTTCCTTCTTGGTGCCGGCTCTCACTTGGTTTGCATTACCAAGTAAAGGATTGTGATTAAGAAAGAGTCATCAAGGGGAGAGGGAAAGGATTGCTAGTAGTCAGAATGACCCAAGGCTTGTGTACTGGCCAGGGCAATGTGAGATTCTACTCTGTACACCAGTTAGTAAAGTGTGCTGTAAATGCATCCTAATATTAATTAAGATGATTTTGGAAGTGCATTTCTCTCCAAAGCAAGAGCCATTCTCCTGTAACTGAAGTAAAGTAGGAGAGGTTACATTTCAAGTTTTTTCCTAAAGATTCTTCATTTGGGGGGAATAATTATGAAAACAACATCAATAATATTTATAGAGCACTTACTATACATTGTCATTTAATTTAACCCAATTATTATCCCCGCTTTACATTTGAAGAAAGTGAAACAGACAGGTTCAGTAAGCTGCCTAGACTCACACAGCTGATAAGTATCGGAGCCTGGATTTGAATTAGGCAGGAAGAATCTAGAGCTCAGGCTCTCAACCTAATTATGAAATGGTGCTGTTTCTCAATTCAATGTCATGACAAAACCATTTTTGCTACTAATTTAAAATACCATATAAGTAATTAAAGTAGATGTTTGTGTAAATGTAAACATTGCAAAATTATACTATATTTATTTTCTCTCCCTCTCAAAAAATTTGTTTTACATGCCCATTTTGTCCCAGGGAAAAATCTTTATTTGCCTTTGAAATGAAGAGTAACATTTGATTTTGTTGGAGAAACGCTAAAATTACTTTGATGGTTCCAGTCGTGCATAGCATAGAGATTTATGACAAATATGTAATCTATTTATTTGTCACCCAACTTGGATGACTTCCAAATGTTTCTTCTTAGTAGCTCTTGATTTTGTTTGGATTTTTTAAATGGCCAAATAGTCAAACAACGTCTGAATCACGTTTGCTCCAGTCAGGGAATATCAACGTGTTGAAAGGCAGTTTTGATTATTTAAATAATCCTACTACATTCACTTGCAACTTTGATGAGCTTTCATGCTTTAGTGGACTGGATTTTCAAAGAGAAAGAAAAAAAAAAACACAAGTTTGCGGCTCCAGTCCCTCCTTTGCTATTTGCTGCAGTGAGTTTTCCCACTCCGTTTTGCAGGCAAAAAAGCACGCCTAACAGATCAAATCAAACTGTCCGAAAAGGCGGTCTGCATCCCTCATGGTTAAAAGAGAAGAATTTCGTTCCCTCTCCATCACATCAAAGAAGGCACTCGGGGAGGAAATAAACCATAATTAGGCCTGAGCGAGCAGACAGACCAGACCCCTTCCTTTGCCTTCCCCATCCCCGCCCCCAGACCCTGGCAAACGTCCTGGGCGCGAGCGAGGCGCCCGCCGCCGCAGCAGCTGCAGCGAGAGCGGCCGCGCCCGCCGCCAGGATCTGGGCGGCGGCGGGGCCGGCCGGGGGCGCGCTCGCTCAGGAGCGCGCTCATGCAGCGGTTTTCTTCTCCCACAATCCAGAGGCTGCAGCGCGGGAGGGGCGGGGAATCGGCGGAAGGATACGGGCGCGGAGGGAGCAGCGCGCTCCTTTCGACGGCGGACTCGCGGCACCGGCTGGGCGGCGTGGAGCGGCTGTGATGCGGCACTGCGGTTCCGAAGCCGTTACTCCTGCTCCTCCAGAGAGGGCAGAGGACTAGGCTGGAGCGCGGGGGTGACTTTGTGCCAGGGCTTCCCGGAGGCGCCCTGAAAAGCCTGGCGAGGCTCAGAAAACTGGGGGGTTAGGGACACACATTCAAGCCCCCACCCCCTGGGAGGGGAAGGGGGCTGGAGGCGAGGCTTGAGGGCGGCCGAGGGATGGTGTCTGTTCGGGGGGAAGGGGCGAGCCCTGCCTGTCGTTGGTGAGGGGCTGCGGGCCGGGGAGGCTCCGCGCTTCGAAGTCGCTCCGTGCCCGCTGGTGGGTGGACGGTGCTGAGCGGCACACGGAGGTCGAGCCTGGCGGCCGCCCCGAACCCGTACCGTGGTAGCTAACGTGGAATTTCACTTAACCCACGTTGGGATTAATTCATTGGAGGCAGCCTCGCTGATCCGGCTCCTCCAGGAACTGGGCAACCTTGACGGGCTTTTTGTCTTGCTGCTCCAGCCCCCTTTCCCTTCCTCCTCCTCCAGATGCCTTTTCTCTGCCCCTCCTCGCCCGGTACAGACATTTCCAGCGCAGGCTGCGGCTCGTGGCTGCTGTCGAAGCCACTTCTCGGGATTTCGGCTCGTTTCCCTCTGGTGTGTTTTTTGAGGAGGGAGAGTTTTTCTCTCCCCTCCACGATGGGATTTTCTTCCCGTGTCAGCCTAGACTTTCATTGATTTGTACTTCAACGTTGAGTGACCCATTCCCTAGGCGTATTTTTGTGCTAGTTCCTTTTTTTTTTTTTTTTTCTTCTCCAAATACATTAGCTGTAAAATGGAGAACGAAATTTTTACTCCCCTTCTGGAGCAGTTCATGACCAGCCCTTTGGTCACTTGGGTAAGTGGGTGTTATTTGTTGTATATTTTGCTGCATTATTTGTGGCTGCAGAGATGGAGGTGGGCATTCGTGTCGTGATGATCATTCTGTTCTAGGTTAAAACGTTTGGACCTCTGGCTACAGGAAATGGGACCAACCTGGATGAATATGTGGCTTTGGTGGATGGGGTATTCTTGAACCAGGTCATGCTCCAAATGTAAGTGTTCTTTTTTTTTTCTTTCCTGGGTAACTTGTTTTCTTTGAAAAATTGCATACTGTGAACTTTAGAGATTTTATGTTTTAAGCCCCTAAATTTGTTCTTTGGCCAGAAAAATCCAGGTGGTTTAACAATTGGACCTTGAAAAGAGGGATAATCTTACATGCCCAGCCTATTTATCACAACCCAGTGATTAAAATTATGAAACTTTAATTTTTCATACCTCAAACCATGTATTGTCACTTAATTGTCTTCAGTGCTGAAATTCAAACCACATTGTGTTCCTTTGATAATTTGGTAAAATGAGAGAGAAAGAATAAGAATAGTTTCCTATGGGGGGCGGAGGGAGCCTTTACTGTGAAATTATGTGCATTTGATGCAGAAATGTTTCTTATTAACCTTTGTGTTTAAAAATAAATGGCTCAGAATTTGAAACTGGTGAAGTAATAACAGATTTCAGAAGAGAGAATTTCAAACAATAGTTCTGATTGGTGAGGAACTGTTGCTGTAGCAAATAATTTAAATGCTATTAAATCTGAGGAGATGATTTATTGTGAATTATGAGATTAATATTTGGGGGATCATTTTAAGGTATTAGAGCTAGTTTGAAATATAGGTAACTGAAATCTTGATGACAACTTGGCAAATCTTTGTCTTCTATATTGGGTTTGTATTAAGTAGGAAAGTTTTTGAGATGGGAATTGAGTATTGAAATCATATTGGTAGCTGCATCAGTGAAATAAAAACTTCATTTTTATCATTGTGTAGTATACATGTATTCTGTGTACATCAGTGTAGGTTATGAAACTGAATTTTACAGTTGCACTTAACAATGTATATTAAGCCTTATTTCTCTTGAATAGAATCTGACTACAAGAGTATTTTGGAATTTTTAATTTCAAAACATTCTAATCTTTTACATATGTGGGAATTTCATGCATTATTAATAAATGTTACTAGAGAATAAGTCTATGGTTAATAGACTAATAGCTTAACATAAATGATCAAATCTATATTTTATTGGAAATTAATTTTTTAGATTTTTTTATTTAAAAGAGAGTAGAGTCAAATCCATAAATAATTGTTCCAATGGTAACTTCTCAGTCTGTGTGCTCAAAGAGTTTGTGTGCTGTTTTTAATGTATGTGTTGATACTACAGGGAAGTATCATACTAGTATACTTTTTCCAAAAATGTTTTATTTGTATGGTTACCCAAAGAAATGTGTATGTTATCTAAATGTGTGTATATATATGTGTGTATATATATATATATATATATATATATATATATATTTTTTTTTTTTTTTTTTTTTTTCGTAAGAATGTAGACATTACTTATTTCCAGGGATAGTAAATATGTTTTTGGCAGCTCTCTCATGGAACTATTTTTTATTTTTGAAAGCAAAATGGTAGACTAATTAAATTGACTTCTATTTTAGGGAACACACATGACAGGAAGGGTAGCCATTATAGTAGATACTCAGAACTTGTTCCCCTGTCTCTTTTTTGCTTGTTTTTAGACAGAAAATTTTGAATTTGTATGCTGATCTCTAAAAAAAAGATAGGTATATTTACAAAAATAGGAAAACACCTACTTTAGTTTTCCACTTTAATGGTTTTTATTTGAATGATTCTTTTTCCAAAAAAAATATTTTTTTTAAGCCCTAAATAGTTAGCCGAGATGCTAAAACACTTTAGTTTGTTTTCAGTTTATACTTAAAAATATATATGTATATTTTGAAAGCAATGGTGTTCCAAAATAGTAGTTGCCAGGTTGTTTTTGGGGAGAACCTCAAGTCTGCTTCTGTTTTCAGTTCCACCTCTCAGTTTCTTTAAAAGTTTTTTCAGTGTCCTAATTCTGTTCTGAATGACCTATATAAATTAAAGGATAAGAAAAAAAAAAGTATGCTTTAGCTTTTTAAAAATAATTTGCTAAAATAAGATCAACACAAATTCGTTACCCAGTAGGGTAACAAAAATATACATTATTTTAAAGCTATATTTTGCTAATTTTGAAATCATTAAGGTTTCTGCTAAGCACTTAATGTTTGATTTAATGTACTCTATTAAATTGTCAGTTGAAATTGTACCCAGTAAATTAACCTAAAAGTTAGCCTTAGTCTAAGTAATTTCTAGATTACATTTGGTTAATAGAATTTGTGAGTAAGAATCCTTTGTAAGTGAAACTTTTTCTTTATGTTTATTGTGCTTGGAGTTCATTGAGCTTCTTGGATCTGTGGGTTTGAGTTTTCATCAAATTTGAAAAAAAATTGGCCATTATTTACACACACAGATACACACACAACTTATTTTTTTGCCCCCGCTTTCCCCCTGTTGGAAATCCAATTACATGTATATCAGGCTGCTTGATGTTCAGATGTTCTCTGTTTAAGTTTTTTCCAGCCTTCTCTGTTTCATTTGGGTAATATTGCTATGTCTCCAAATTCATTACTCTTTTTTTCTGTAATGTGTGATCTGTTGTTAATCTCATGTAGCATATTTTTTTATTTCAGACATGGTTTTATCTCTAGAAATGCAGTCTTTTTAAAATATCTTCCACATGTATGGCTTTTCATGCTCTGTCTTTCTCTCGCTTGAACATAGAGAATTCAGTTATAACTGGCTGAGGGTACAGGTCTACAATTCAATCTGTGTTATTTCTGGGTTGGGTTTGTTTGATTTTTCTTATTATGGATCGTGTTTCCTTGCTTTTGCATGGCTGGTAATTTTTTATTGGATGCCAGGCATTTTGAATTTTACCTTGTTGGGTGTTACACATTTTTGTATTCCATGAAATATTCTTGAGCTTTGTTCTTGGATGCAGTTAACTTGGAAACAGTTTGAGCTTTTCAGATGATCTTGCTTTCAAGTTGTGTTAAGTACCACTATTGCACTATGGAGGCAAAACCCTTCTTAGTACTCTATCTGGTGGGAACAAAAACTATTCCTAGACTTGTATGAGCTCTGGGTGGTATTCCCTCTAATCCTTTTTGTTGGTTCTTTCACTGTCCTTGGGTAGTTTACTCACACATATGTACTGATAAGTGCTCAGGAGAAGACTTGAGTGATCCCTTTGCAGATCTCTGGATCTATCTGCACAGCTCTCAAGTACTCTGCTTTGCAATCTCCAGACTAAATTATGTTTCCTCAATTCAGGGAGACCACTGCTCTGCCTGGGTTCCCCATCCCTGTTCTATGGGTAAGAAATTCTTTCAAGGCAGTAAACTAAGCTAGGGCAATTGTAAGTCTCATCTTGTGTGTTTCCTGTCTATCGGAAATCTACTGTTCTTTGTTGCTTAATGTCCATTGTCTTGAAATAACGCTTCCCATATTTTGTCTTTTTCCTTTTTTCCCCTAGTTGTTTCAGTCAGGAGGGTAAATTTGGTTCCAGTTATTCCATCTTGGCCAGAAGTGGAAATCTATTTATATACTTATAATTATATTTTTAAAAATATACTTTATTATTGATTTTTTTTTTTAGAGAGAGAGAAAGAAATATCAGTATGAGAAGCATCGATTAGCTGCCTCCTGCAGGCCCACTGGGGATCGAGCCCATAACTCGGTATGTGCCCTGATTGGGAATCAAACCAGGACCTCTCAGTCCATGGGATGATGCTTAATCCACTGAGCGACGCCGACTGGGCTATAATTACATTTTTGCCCTGCCACTCTTGTATTCCTGCTTTCAAATGTGGCACAGAATTTTGTTATAGGAGCCTTATAGTAGAATTTTATTTTCATCTAAAGTGTTAATTAAAAGTAAGAATACTGATTAATTTAGTGACTAGATTTGCCATTTTGGACCTAGAATCTGAAAGTAAAGAGTTGATTTCTTCAGACCGGTTTACTGACTGTGCCTTACACTTATGGAGTCTGTTCACTGACTTGGGATTCACTGTATTCAGAGTTGAATCCTGGATTTCATTGAGTAGCTCCTTGAATCAAAGAATCTCTGTAAGAGCTTGTGACATGGTGTCAGTCCTCTTTAACTAATGGGAAGAGGAAGCTATTTAGAGATCAGTGATGATGGGCCAGCTCTTCTGCATGCTGCGGGGCATTTTCCTACTTCAACCGAATGAAGTAATTTTCCTCAGTGCTAGTTATATACATAGAGCTCAGTGACAGTGAAGTAGAAATAATAGTTTTTCTGTTTGAGATGTCATTTAGTTCTGTAACCAATTTTGAATATTACTTGCTATGAATTTTTAAGGAATTTGTGACAGTAGTTAATTTCATAATCTTAAAGTTTACAAAGTATGCTATTCATATTACCTAAACAGTTGAAAATGTGGATATGTTAAGGTTTTAAGTACTGAGAAAATTGTTAATATCAAAACAATATTTGGAATTACTTTATGATTCAATTCCATTAGATAGCTATAGAGATCTACACTCGAAATACTTAGTAAATACGATATACTTGCTATGACTTTCCTTCTTTTAGAATCTTGAGTTTAAAGGGATTTAAAAAGTCATCTACTATGAAAACCATTTTTTTAATGTTTTTTATTGATTTGAGAGGGAGAGAGAAACATTGATGTGAGAGAGAAACATGGATCGGTGGCCTCCCATATGCACCCTGACTGGGGGTCAAACCCGCAACCTAGGTATGTGCCCTGACTGGGAATCGAACGCACAACCTTTAGGTGCATGGGATGACACTCCAACCAACTGAGCCATCCTGCCAGGGCTAGGAAGACATTTAAAAAAACATTTTTTTTTCTTTATTGATTTTAGGGAGACGGAGAGAGAAATAGAAACATCGATGAGAGAGAACATTGATTGGCTGCCTCCTGTATGCCCCCCACTGGGGATCAGGTTCACAACCTGGGCATGTGCCCTGACCAGGAATCGAACCGGCAACCTCTTGGTGCATGGGTCGACACTCAACCACTGAGCTGCACCAGCCAGGCTGGGAAAACAGTTTTAATTAAATCCCTGACACATGGTCATCCAGCTTCTATTTAAGTATTTCCTGAGAAGCAGTTCCATCACGTGTAGCTAAAGTAATCATTTGTCTAATAGAGGAAATCGACAGAATGTTACTTAGTTCTATCAATGTTCCTTAGTTCTATCAATGCTTAAGTTTGAAAAGTGGATTGTACTATTTTTATGACTTTAATAATGCTAAAATTACTTATAAAATATATATGGTGTTGACCCTGAATTTTGATATGGTCACTCTCAAGGTTTTCTCATTGTAACTTATAGTTTTTGTTTGTTGTTTATTTAAAAACACACTCATGATGTAGTTAGAATTGCTATTTTATTACCAAGTTTTGTGATTTACCTCCCAAATATTTCTCAGATGTGTCCCTGACCCTTGGAGTAATGCAGTAGCCCCTCGCTGGTCTTCTTACCTTTGGGCTTGCTCCCATCAAGTTGTCTTTTCATCTGTGATCATATGAAACTTTTCTTTTTAATCCTCATCAAGGTTATTTTTACATTTATCTTTAGACAGAGTGGGAGGGAGAGAGAGAGAGAAACATCGATGTGAGAGAGACACATTGACTGGTTGCCACCCTCACAACCCCAACTAGGGCCAGGGACGAACTGCAACTGAGGTACGTGCCCTTGGCCAGAATCAAACCCGGGACTCCCTGATCTGCAGGCCAACCAGCCCTGGGAATACCATGAGCCAAACTGGCCAGGGCATATGAAAGTTTCTAAAAGACTCTTATCTTTCAAATGATTTCAATAGCTTCTTCTGCTTTGAGAGTAAACACATTATTTAAGCATCCAGACTCCTTTGAGATCTTGCTGATGCCTACTTCACTAGTTTTATCTTTGCGTAGTACCACTCCTCAGTGCATAGCCTAAGATTAAGCATATTTATAGTTCCCCAAAATAAGCTGTATTTTTATAGGTCTCTGTACCTTTCTATACATTCTTTCCTTTTCCAGAACACTCTCCCACCTCCTCACTATTGCTTTCATAACTGACTCCTGCTTATTTACCGTCACTTCTCTGCCATTCCTTGGCTTATCCTAGGCTTAGTACTCCAACTTGTGCTTCTCTCAGACTCTATATATACTTTGGTAACAGTATTTATCTCATTGTATTGCAGTTCTTGGTATGCTTGACTCTATTGACTACTTGTGAATTTCTGGAAGCCAGGGACTTAATCTTCCATCTCTCTATTCCTAGCATAGTGCTTGCCATACAGTAGGTTCTTGATACACTTTTGTTGTATGAATGAATAATAGAGAGGGTATGTGGTAAAGTGGAATGAATTTGGGCTTTGAGTCAGACAAACTTGGGTTCATTTCTCACTGTGCTACTTACTAGTGTATAATCTTAAACAATTTACTTATTATCTTCAGATCTCAGTTCCTCTGTCTTTAAGATGAGGTTAATATTTCCTTCCTGGAGTAGACATAATCTGTACTAAGGGAGGGATAGTGTCTATTTTCTGTTTTGTTGACCATGGTATTCCCAGGGCTGGTTGCTGTCATTAGTATTATCCTGTGCTATACCATACCTACCTATTTATATTTCCTCAAACAAGTTATAATCACTCACAGTTTAGTTTTGTATGATCTTTGTTGGCGTCACCTCTGTTTTGCTGTATGATCTTTTAGCAAGTTACTTAACTACTCAATTTCCTCCTTTATAAACAGGATAAAAAGAGAATCATAGGGTTATTATGAGAATTTAATAGGATAATTTGTACACAGTGCTTAGCACATATAACAAGAGTTCAATAAAAGTTAGGTGTTGACATCTTTACTGTTTTATTTCTACTATTATAATAATAATTTTTCTCTACACTGCCCTCCCCCACCTTTTCTTTTAATATCCTCATCTGAGGATATGTTTATTGATTTTAGAGAGAGAGACAGACATCGATGACAGAGAGAAACATCAATCATTTGCCTCCTGGACATGCCTTGACCAGGAATCAAACCTGCAGCCTTATGGTGTTCAGGACTATACTCCAATTGAGCCATCCAGCCAGGGCCCCCCCCCCCCCACTTTTTTTGCCTAGCAAATTTCTACTCATTCTTTAATACTCTGTAAAGTCCCTTGGCAGAGTTAATTGCTCTCTCCCCTATGATCCCATATCTACCTTTACTAAATTGTTAATGTGATGTGACTACTAGACAGTTAGCTTTTAGAGCAGGGATGGGAAACCTTTTTTCTGCCAAGGGCCATTTGGATATTTATAACATCATTCACGGGCTATACAAAATTATCAACTTAAAAATTACCCTGCTGTATTTGGGCAGGCTAATTTTGTGAGGCATGTGATGTTAGCTGGTATTGATTTTGCTGGCCTTATATGGCCCATGGGCCGGATGTTCCCCACCCCTGCTAGAGATTTTGTGTTACCTATCACCAGCACCTATCATAGAACCTGGCATATATCACTACCACTTAGCGTAGACGTGGTATGTCCTAAGTTTCCAGTAAATATCAAAGGCGTGAATGAAGACATTTTGTAATTTTACTCATTTTTGAAAATTTGAGGACACTATCTAGTATTGTAGGATTTAGTTTGTTTTACTTTTTAGTTCGTCTTCTATTTCTCCTCCTCCCCCCCCCCCCCCCCGTCCCCTTGCTTGTTTTAATTACCTTTATTGGATATTTTCTCCACCTATGTTATGTCTTGCTAGAGGTGAGGTAAGAACAATACATCATAGTCCATGGTTTTGTCTGCTATTAGAGTACCCAGTTCCTTCAGTTTGGTTTCCAGTAACTTTCCTGATGGAAGTCCAACATACTGATATTTTTGTCTACAGCCTTATATTAGACTGATGTCTTCAAGAGCAATCCATAGTGAATGTCTGATTCTTAGTATGACATATATCTGGTTAAACTATGGAAAATGATGAGAACCTAGAGAAGAACAGGTGAACTAGTTGCTACATATGGGAGTATTTTTAAAATTTTAACTGAAATTTCTCTTTGTAATACGTATTAATTATGGGATAGTAGTCCTCACAGGATAGATGGAAATGAAGACCAATTTTTAACTATTCTCTTTCAGAAGAATACCAGTTGGCCTTGATTTAGGATTTATGAAACAGATTAGTAGCACTCCTACGCATAAAGTTTCAATTTTTTATTTATTTATTTATTTTTCGCATTTATCTTAAGCTAGAGCGGGAGGGAGAGAGTGGGGAAGAGAGACAGAGAAACATCGATTCAAGAGAGACACATCGACTGGTTGCCACCCACACGACCCCAACCAGGGCCAGGGACAAACTGCAACCGAGATACGTGCCCTTAGCGAGAACCGAACCTGGGACTCCCTGGGCTGCGGGCCGACGCTCCAACCAATGAGCCAAACTGGCCAGGGCAGGTTTCAGTATTTTAAAAGAAATATTTGCCAATTTATTTGGTATTGAGATGTGTTCTAATATTTCAGTTTAGTAATTGGTAAACTAGCTGCTTTTAGAGAATCAGTGTGGTACAGAGGGAAAAAAAGATGGACTTGAGAATTGTACGTTGAAATCCTGGATCACTCATTTAATGTATTTAACCAGTTATTGAAATTAGAAAACAACCTTAATATTCTCTTAAGTCCTATATTATTTTAGTTATGTTTTGCTAGTTAAATAATTAGTAAAATTAGGCTGATGAAAGTCATAAACTTTGTTCTGAGTGAGAGGAGGCCTGCCTCTAACATTGGTGAGACTGAAGGCAAGCATTGATTTACCACAAAAAACCTAAACATTTAAAGGTTCTAAACCAAGTAACAAATTGTTAAATATTTTCTGGTCTTTTATCTTGATAAATAAATACACCTGCATAATGATTTAAAAGGAAAGATTCAAATTTAGAATTTGTGGAATTTAGAATTCATAAGCTCACAGTTTTATATCCTAGCGTCCCTGGCTCTGTCGGGCACCACAAAACGGTTTCATGTGCATGCCTGTGGGCATCCTACAAGCATGACTGCAGTCCAAGCTCTTGCACTCCCTTCTCCAAAGAGCTGCTTCTTGACCCAAGGGTGTACACATCTGTAGCATAGTCCATCCTTAGGACAGACCTGGGAAAGAGGCCCTGAAATTGGGTTAGAGGTATTTGGGCAAGAACTTTCAGAGTTCCTGATAATTGGAGTGCCATCTAGAAGGGGCATGTATGGGTACATCCTCTTGTTTCCTAGACTCCTTGACCCAGTGGTGAGGGGCATGGCCTGAGGAGGGCCAGAGTGGGACTCAGGGCACAGACCTTTTTTTGCCAGGGTCTAAATACAGTATTTAGTGAGAGGGATGAAGGGATGATTCATTCAAATAATCCATTCATTCGGTGAATCGTATCTGAGGACTTACTTTATGACAAACTATCTGCTAGGTACTGGGACTATGATGCTGTATAAGATATGGTCTTTACCCACTATAAGGGGGTTGAGCATGTAAACAAATTGTAATGTGATACATGTACTATATAGTGGAATTATGGTTTTGATTCATGTTGGCATAAAGAGAAGTGATTATTTACATGGAGGAAAGGCTTCTTGGAGGGAACATTTGAACTGGGACATGAAAATTGAGTATAAGCAGTCAGGTGAATAGGAGCATAAACAGTGAGATTTGGAGGAGGGATATTTTAAGCTAAGAAAATGGATATGAATAAAAAGGGTTGAATCAGTGAACTGTAGGGTATTTTGTATGGCCATAGCAGAGATTGTATGCTTCTTGCACATGGAAGATGCATTTGAAGAAATGGGGAGTGGACGATACCGTGTTCTTAGATACCATGTATAAAGGATTGGATTCCCCCCCCACCGTGGAGACATGTATTAGTTCACGTTCTCTGTGAAGAAACACAACCAACAAGATGTGTGTACACACAGGGAAGGGAAGGTTTGGGGCGGGGCAGGGAGGAAGATTGATTTTAAGGAATTGGTTCATGAGATTGTGGAGGCTTGGCTAGTCCAAAATCTCATGAGTAGGCAGGCAGGCTGGAGACTCAAAGAATTGTATTGAGTTTAAGGGCATTTTGCTAGCAGGAGGTGCCTGTACCATTAAGGCCTTCTAATGATTGGATGAGGCCCACTCACATTATGGAGGATAATCTGCTTTACTCAAAGTCCGTTGATTTAAACGTTAATCTTATTAAGAAAACACATTCACAACATTCAAAATAATGTTTGACCAAATATCTGGGCACCATAGTCCAGCCAAGTTGACACATAAAATTAACCATCACAACTGATGTTTCTGAAACTGGGCCCACAGACATTTGTGGGGGTTCATGAGTACTTCAGGAATTTTAATTTTCATTTCAGTAAGTTATTTTTCAAGAGGTAATAACAAAATTATTTTGCAGCAATAATTTACATCTGAAAGTTTTTTTCATAGACTAAGACTAGTTTCTTAAGCTACTTTCTTAGACTGGGTCCATGGACTCTTAGGATATGTATGGAGCGTTCCTCAAAGATTTTTGATAATGTTCTTTCTTTATTTTTTATTTATTTATTTATTTTTTTATCCTCACCTGAGGACATTTTCATTTTTTGTTCAGATAGAGTGGGAGGGAGAAAGAGGAAGAGAGAGAGAGAGAGAGAGAGAGAGAGAGAAACATCGATGTGAAAGGGACACATCGAGTGGCTGCCACCCGCACAACCAACCAGGGCTGGGGACAAACTGCAACCGAGGCACATGCCCTTAGCGGGAACCGAACCCGCAGGCCGATGCTCTAACCGCTGAGCCAAACCGGCCAGGGCGATAATGTTCTTTCTTTAAAAGGTGTCACTACCTTACTCCAGCTTGAAACACAGTAATATAGGCTATACAAATCATAGATAGAATTGAAACAAAAAGCATTTGAATTTTAGAAGGATTGATGTTGGTGCTGATGAGGGCCAAAACAGAAATAGAAATTGAGTTGCTTTATTAGTGATAGTGGAAGAGAGATAACACTGAAGTGATGGGACTTGGTTACCAGTTTGATATGGAGAATGAGAGAGGGATGAGTCTAGGGTAATTACCAATTTTTTCACTTGGGTAAAGAGTGGATGGGTATTGTGTTTTGTAAATAAAACATTACAGGAGAATGACAAGTTGAGGGGAGGGGAAGTATAGAAAATAAGTTCTGAGTTTATTTTGGATTTTTTGGTGAACAGTGAAAAATACTTTTGGACAGGTGGAAATAAAGTTCTGGTGCTCAGGAGAAAGGTCTAGAATAGATATAGAGATGGAATTAGCTTTTGAATTTGTAATAGAAACTAAGGATTTATGTGTTAGGGAAAATATATAGATGAGGGCCAATGACAATTCCTAGGAGACAGCAACATTAAAAGGTTGGAGGTTTAAGGAAAGTGGAAATATTACACAAAGCTGCTGGGAAGAATCACAAAATAAGTCAGTTAAGATGAATACAAGTATGGTCATGCAGGGTTGATGACTTGAGCCTTGGAAACCACATATTTGTAGTAGAGCCAATAAGCATGGTTGAATAACTTATTCAGTAATGCTTAGCTGCTCAGAAACTGACAAAAATATCTGTAGAGTTTATTCAGAATTGGGGACTGATATGTAGATATGAGGTGGGATATTCTCGGGCATATAGTTGAAATGATAGAATGTGAGCATTAAAGTGAGGAGCACAGCAGATGTCATTAGGAGGTTGCAATAAGGATGAAGAAGAGTAGGTTTAGCCCTGGCCAATTTGGCTCAGTGGTTGGAGCGGAGACCCGTGGACCAGAGAGACCCGGGTTTGGTTCCGCGTAGGGCATGTACCTCGGTTGCAATTTGTCCCCGGCCCTGGTTGGGGTCGTGTGGGTGGCAACCAGTCGATGTGTCTCTCTCACATCGATGTTTCTCTCTCTGTCGTCGATGTTTCTCTCTCTCTCTCTCGTCGATATTTCTCTCTCTCTCTCTTCCTCCCTCTCTTCCTCCCTCTCTGTCTGAAGATAGGTGTCCTTAGGTGAGGATTTAAAAAAAAAAAGAAGAGTAGGTTTAGAAGGAGTGAGGGGGGATGGAATAGATTGATGTCAGAGAGGACTTTCAGAATTTGAGATTTTGGATGTTGCAATTCTGAGTGGTGTGTTAGGGCCAAGGTTAGACAGTGCTAATGGATGGATAAAATAGAATCGAGTGAAAATAACTAAAGTGGAGAAGGAATTTACTTCCTTATTCTTTATTCTTTATGATCTCTTGATTACCACTAGAGTTAGAAATGAGTATTTTGAATTAAAATAGAAAGCTGGAAAATAAATAGCTGATTTTAACAGTTATAATTTTAAAAAATTTTAATAGTAATGTTAAATGTAACTTTTTATTTTAGCATAATCCTTATATTAAAAATCAAACCCTGCCCTGGCCGATTTGGCTCAATGTCTAGTTAGAGTGTCGGCCTGCGGACCAAAGAGTCGTAGGTTCAATTCCAGTCAAGGGCACATACCTCAGTTGCGGTTAGTTCCCGGCCTTGGTCAGTGTTGTGCTGGAGACAGCCAGTCGATGTGTCCCTCTCACATTGATGTTTCTCTCTCTCCCTCTCTCTCCATTCCTCCCACTCTATCAGAAGATAAATGGAAAAATAACCTTGGGTGAGGATTAAAAAAAAAAATTCAAACACTGGGAATATCTCAGTAATTTTTTAGGAATTTTAAAAAATGGTGTATATATATATTTTAATTTTTATTTATTGATTTGAGACAGAGACAGAGAGAGAGAATGAATCATCAATTTGTTGTCCCATTTATTCGAGCATTCACTGGTTGCCTCTTGTATGTGTCCTGACTGGAGATTGAACCTGCAACCTTGACAACGAAATGAGCCACCTGGCCAGGATTAAATGGTATATATATATTTTCTAAATATGTTTTTATTGATCCCGGCTGGTGTGGCTCAGTAGTTGAGCATTGACCCATGCACCAACAGGTCACTGGTTTGATTCCCAGTCAGGGTACATGCCCAGACTGTGGGCTCAATTCCCCAGTGAGGGGTGTGCAGGAGGCAGCTGATCGATGTATCTCTCTCACATAGATGTTTCTGTCTCTCTCTCTCCCTAAAAAATCAATAAAAACATATTTAAAAAAAAAGAAAACTTACATTGTATTAGTGCTTGGAACAAAGCTGGGGAATAAGACAAGGACAAGTTGGGAAGATAGGTAGGTAGTGATGGATGGTTATCTGTGCTTATTGTGGTGAGGTTTTAGATCAGGGTGGGCTGTTCGGAACAAATTCAAGAACTATTGCAAAAGAACTGGTGGAGTTCTAGATATAGTGTGTGAAAGGGAAGAATGAAATGATGTGAAGGTTAAAGCTGAGTTGACAGACTATACTTAAAGTTATGCATTTGTAGGAAAAAATGAAGTGGAGTTTGGATGTTTAATTTTGCATGAAAAAATAGTAAATTTAGTTTATTTTTGTTTTTTCTAACTTGCAACTAAAAGCATTTAAATAGCCTGGCCGGTGTGGCTCACTGGTTGAGCATCGACCCATGCACCAGGAGGTCGCCGGTTCAATTCCCAGTCAGGGGGCATGCAGGAGGCAGCCAGTTGATGTTCTCTCTCGTCGATGTTTCTATCTCACTCTTCCTCTTCCTTCCTTTCTCTCTAAAGTCAATGAAAAATAACAAAAAACAACAACAAAAAAAACATTTAAATATATAATATAGCATTGTGTTTTGACAATGATGCCTAATTTTGTATGAGAAATATTTCAATAGTTATGTATTTGTGCTCTTGTTTAAATTCTCATTATTGTTAGTGTATATTTCATTATCAAATTTATTTGGTGAAATAGTTTTGAAGATGTGTTATTGCAGTTCTTTTGGGCTATTGGAATGCTTTAAAGTCTGCATTTATAGGACATAACTTATCTAGGAGATTTAACATTCCCTGAAAACTAGGTTGCATTATAACCAACCAGTTGTTAGAATTTAACCATCTTTGTGTTATACTTCTGTTGTTAGGATCTGAAGTTTTATCTATGGTGTTAGAAAGAGCTCAAAGCACTATTTCAGAGTTTGGTCAGTGTTGTTCTTAATACATTTTTCTATTTGCCGAGAATATTTATATAATTACTTGAGTTATTTACTCTGGAAGAAAATCCCAGTCTTCTTTGCATACTTCTTCAGAGGTCTTTTGTTGTTATTGTTTTTCCTTAGTTTTAAATTACAATGGAGAAATGAAATCCAATATTTATTGAATATTGCACATTTCTTCTGAATAGCCCCATTATCCATCAACTTTGCCTCTCACAGCTACTTTCATAATATTTTAAATTGTAGGTAATTTATTCCTCATTTACAAACTGGTGATCCATTTTACTAAATTAGAAGCTCCCCAAACTGTTTACTTCTCTTGGGCCATTTGTAGACCATGTTGCAAATTTCTTTCGTTTGTCTGTAAATAATTCCATACCTCCCCATTTGTGTCTTTCCTCTAACTTATTTTTCAGTTCATCACCCTTTTAATACTATACTTCTTTGTATCCATGGCTATTTTTTCTCTTTTATTTTACTTCTTTTTGTTGTATGCATTTTCTTCTTTCATTTTCACCTGTCCTTAGGATATTTTTCTATTTATCTGCAGATAGAGTGGGAGGGAGATAGAGGGAAAAAGGGAGAGAGAAACATCAATGTGAGAGGGACACATCGACATTGCCTCCCACACGACCCCGACCAGGGCCAGGGACAAACTGCAACTGAGATACCTGCCCTTGGCCAGAATTGAACCCGCAACTCATTGGTCCACGGGCCGATGCTCTACCCCTGAGCCAAACCGGCCAGGGTCTTAGTAGTGCTTTTTAAATAGGCATCTATTATTTTGCCTTTAATTGGTGGGCTTAAAATGAAGTTAGCTTATGGTCCTTTTGGAGCACTTTTATGGTACACTGACAAGGGCACAATAAACCGATACTATGGTGATCTTACTCTACTCTTAACAGAATTCATATTCTTAGAGTGATCCTGTATGGGGATATTTTTTCTTCTTTAATCCTCACCTGAGGATATGTTTATTGATTTTAGAGGGAGAGGAAGAAAAAGAGAAACTTCAGTGAGAGAGAGGAATATTGATTGGTTGCCTCCCACATGCCCTGATCAGAGATTGAACCCACAACCTAGGTATGTGCCCTGACTGGGGATTTGACCCTGCAACCTTTTTGGTGTATGGGATAATGCTCCAACCAACTGTGCCACCTTTTTCTTTTTTTTTAATCCTCACCCAAGGATATTTTTCCATTTATCTTCAGATAGAGTGGAAGAGAGAAAGGGAGAGAGAGAGAAACATTGATGTGAGAGAGACACATTGACTGGTTGCCTCCCGCACGACCCGACCAGGGCCAGGTATGAACTTCAACTGAGGTACGTGCCCTTGGCCAGAATCGAACTTGCGACTCATTGGTCTGCAGGCTGACGCTCTAACTGCTGAGCCAAACCAGCCAGGGCCTGAGCCACCATTTTTAATATTAGAGAAACTGATGATGAAAAAGGATTTTCTTATCGAATTTAAAAACTTTTGAGGTAAATTTCTATGACTGTATATGTTATTAGAACAGATTATACTTTGGAAAATATTTTTTAAAGTTTTTCTTATTTTATTATTATTATTTTTAATCCTCACCCGAGGATATTTTTTTTTTATCTCCAGACAGAGTGGGGGGGTGGGGAGAAACATTGATGTGAGAGAGACACATCGATTGGCTGCCTCCTGCACGGCCCTGACCAGGGCCCGGGCCCGAACCTCAACCAAGGTATGTGCCCTTGACCGGAATTGGACTCAATGACTCTTTGGTCCATGGGCTGACGCTCTACCACTGAGCCAAACTGGCCAGGGCAAGTTTTTCTTATTTTAGAGGGCCTTATTGCTCCACAAAAATGACAATGATAGCCCAGCTTGTGTGGCTCAGGGATTAAGTGTCGACCCATACACAAAGTGGTCGCTGGTTCGACTCCTGGTCAGGGCACCTGCCCAGGTTGTGGGCCAAATCCCCAGTGGGGGCATGCAGGAGGCAGCCACTCGATGTTTTCTCATCGATGTTTCTATCTCTCTCTCTCTCTCCTTTCCCCTCTCTAAAAATCAGTAAAGAAAAAAAAATTTTTTTTTAAATGACAATGATGCTTGTCACTGATTATTAATCAAGTGAACTATTTAAATTACCCTAGGAGGATTTTTGGACTTCAGGTTAAGTATCCTTACTCTGTTGAATTGATGGTATGTAGGTGAAAGCATAAGTGTCACTAATCATGGAAAATACCTACTTAATATATCTGCTCAGTTTGAGATTTCTTGAATCTCTAGAACTGATTGGGTCTGGAGCAAATACTGCCCTAGAATATTGATTAAAAGAAATCTCTGTGACCCTATTATAAGGAAGGTTGACCACCGTATGAATGAATGTTCTGTTACTTTATGAAGGCACTGATTGCCATAATATTAAGTACTCAGGTCTCCATACCAAGAACAGGAATTGATTTGCCAAATACCGTGGTTCTCAAAGTGAGATCAGCAGATTCCTGGGAATTTGCTTGTCTGTCAGGTCAGAATTATTTTCATAATATTATTAAGATGTCGTTGGCCTTTTTGGCCTGTGTTGCAAAAGCATTGATGTTGCAAAGCAAATGTTGGTAAAACTGCTGACACCTTAGCATCAATCAAGGAGTGGTACCAGATTGTACGGGTAGTCATTGTATTTCTTCACACAATGTACTTGTAGTTAAAAGAAATTCAGTTGTACTTAATAATGTCCTTGATGAAGCAATAAAAGTTATTTTACTGAGTCTTGATCATTGAGTACATATGTTTAACATTCTGTAGGACAAAATGGGAAGTATGCATTAAACATTTCTGTTGTATAATGAAGTGTGATGATTATTTCAAGGAAAAATACTCATGATTTTTTGAGTTGCAAGTTGAACAAGTCTCTATTTTGTGGAACACTATTTTTACTTGAAAGAACGACTGAAAACTATAGTTATTCAGATTTGAGTACTGAGCAGATATTTTCTCTAAAATGAACAAAGTGAGCCCTGGCTAGTGTGTCTCAATTGGTTGGAGCATCGTTCCATACACTGAAAAGTTGCAGGTTCTGTTCCTGGTCGGGGCACATACTTAGGTTGTGGGTTCGATCCCCAGTCAGGGTGTGTATGAGAAGGCTACTTGATCAATGTTTTTTTTTTTTTTCTCTCTCTCTCTCTCTTCCCATCTCTCTAAAATCAATAAGCATATCCTTGGGTGAGGATAAAAAAATAAATAAATGAACAAAGTAAGCCTGTCACTTAAAGGAAAACAGCTGATAGTGTGTTTTATCAGTGATAAAATTTGAATTATAGAACACATGAGCTTAGTAGCTTCTCAATATTTAAAGAGTTTTCTGATGAGATTGGAGGTGATATTAATCAGTCATTTTATCTAATTCAGATAAAATCAAGGTTAAGTGTATGTATATTATTGGATTTTTATTCTTTTGTGTCTATTTGCAACTGTTAAATCAAAACATTAGTTCTTTTTTGTTAAATCAGTGAATATCACACCATACTGCTAGCTCAGTCTTGGGCTAACTAGAAGATGTCGCAGATAATATCTTCAAATGTTATGAGAAAGTACAAGAAGGGGACTGTGTCCATGATCTTTATGTGGTAATTACATGTCACATACCTCTGTAAGAATGACTGTTTAGTCATTGTAAAGATTGAATTAATTAATATATGTGAAAATATTCTGTAGATATATAAAATATTAATATTAGGTTTTATTATTGGCCATCACGCACAGTGATTCATTTTGTGAAAAATGGGAGAAATTAAGGTAAAGGAATATATATATATATATATTTTTTTAATCCTCACCTGAGGACATTTTTGCATTTATCTTCATATAGAGTGGGAGGGAGAAAGAGAGAGAGAGAAACATCAATGTGAGAGAGACACATCGACTGGTTACCACCCACACAACCCCAACCAGGGCTGGGGACAAACTGTAACCCAGGTACGTGCCCTTAGCGGGTCTCTCTAGTCCGTGGGCCGACACTAACCGCTGAGCCAAACCAGCCAGGGCTAAAGGAATATTTTTGAAAAACAAACTCATTTCCCTGATTATTCTCAAGGCTAAGATAGATATGTTACTACTTAAGATAACCCTAAATGACGATAATATTTACCCAATTATTTTTCATAAAGCAGTCATACTGGTATATACACATTTGAAGTTAGATATGCAAATATCTTTAGTTATTTCAAATGTTTCATAGTGACATGCTAATGTTATGTTATTATGTGCTACCATATAACATATCTCAAATATTTTAAAAACCCTGTATACAACTAGTTTTAAATCAGAGTGGTGTGATAAAAAACATGAGCACATGTAGTTGTTAAGCACCAACACTAAACAGATGGTCCAAGAGGATACGTAACAGGTTTACAGTCTGGTTAGAAGAGCATAAAGCCATTAAAACGATCAGATTTCTGTTTCTCATAGACATTGTCAATGAATAAGTAAAGACATAATCCTTGGTTATACAAGGGCCAAATCTTAGAATATTAGTGTTGTAGAATTGCTAAATTTTCCTTCATCTATTACCCTACTTTAAAAATAACTATATACCATGGTAGATAATAATATTGCCTGTTTATTGAAATTAATGCATCTTGTCATAAGTAGGTCATTTATAAATGTGAAATTGCTTGAGGCTCTCTGTTGCTGCCATGTTGCATTTAACTTCTTGCTAGACAGATTTGAGCTATATTGCTAGGCTATTTGCCTCGAAAGCATTTTTCAGTTTTTATCTTATAAAAGGAAATGGTTGATTTGAGATTATGTTGGTTTGGAAAGAGCTATTAAAAAGATACTTGCTCATGTATCACATATGTATCCTTCAGTTGCTCATCTTTTATTTTAGTGAAAGGCTTTTCCAAAAATAAATTCTTTTTTAAGATATGTTTTCATTTTAAGGTATGGTTTCAAAGGGAGTAGTCAAAACTTCATGAATTATGACTATTCTGTGTTAATTTTTGTTTAGCATCTTAAGTATTAAACAAAGGAAAGATAATATTTAGAATACTTAATAGACTACAATTTCTTTTTAGAGAATTTTGGAGTCACATTGTACTATATACTGTTTGTTTAAATTACTGTATGTACTGTGACTTTTATTGTGTAAAGAAATAAACCTTAAATTACATGAAGGAATAGAGTGCTTTCTGTTTTTGTTTTATAGAAGAAACTTTTTGTATTGTTTTATTTTCTTATGTTTATGTGTAGTCTCATACATCTTATGACTGAATCTCTAGCATTGAATCCTACATATATATAGTCTCATTAAATGTGCTTCAACTAAGTAACAGATACAATTACTTATTTTTTCCCTAGAAGTAAATACAATGACCAAGCCCTATAAAATAGAATTTTTTGTGGATGTTTTTTCCCTCTTTTAAAAAAATATTTTAGCTCCTTTGGTTAGAGTGTCAACCCGATACTCCAAGGTTGTGAGTTCAATCTCTGGTCAGGGCACATAAAAGAGTCAACCAATGAATGCATAAATAAGTGGAACAACAAATTGATGTTTCTTTCTCTCTCTCTCTCTCATTTTCATTCTCTCTCTCTTCCTCTTTCCCCCCTCCATCCCTCTCTCCCTTGGTCTCATTGATCCAAGGGCCAACGCTCTAACCTCTAACCATCGAGCCAAACCGGCCAGGACAAGATTTTAGCTTTTTAAATGCCCCATCTCTAATTCTTGTGGCCTTGTTTTTCTAATGTATTATAAGTTCAGTTAAATCAGTAATTAGTATTTACATTAGTATAAGTATACAGGGTGGGGCAAAAGTAGGTTTACAGTTCATATGAAAAATAATACAATAATTAATAAATGCTAATACAAAAATAAACTTTAGTGTACTCACAACTGTAAACCTATTTTTGCCCCACTCTGTATAATGTTTCCCACAGAGCCAGGTAGTGAGTGTATCATTATTACATTTTTCTTTTTAACAAATAGTAGTTTTCCGAAAGTTACTGATGTTCTTGATTTGCATAATTTTCAGTAAATTGTTCCTTAAATATTCAGCTATTTTTCATAGGAGTGGAGATTAGGACTTTTCAGGCAGTTTCATCCGAGGTTAGTTTCTCTCACATAAAGAAATTAACATTCTTGGGGTGAAAGGGCTTGTTTTCCATGATCCTAACATATGTCAGTTTGACCTAACTTGCATTAGGTATGCATCAAATGGGAAACCCAAGCCTTGTAATTGAAAGTTTATTGCTCTCTAGGTCCATGCCTAGAGAGCTTAGCAGTTATGTTGGTATCCAAGTCCAGAAAGTTTATAGACTGTGATGTGATATCCAATGATTCTAAAGAAGTAAGAACTTTCCAGTTTTGTTTGCATACTAAAATAACTTGTGATTAGTACAGTATAGATTAGAAACTGAAACTGAGGCTCTGAGTGTCAGCCTGTTCTACCAAAGAACTCCACTATTCTATTGGATTTCCTTATGAGGCTACTAAATCATAGAAATCCCCTCAAATTCCATGTAACTATAGCAAAGATTTGTAAACACAAAGCACCACCGTTTTATAAAAAGATACAGAAAACTTTCATTCTTCTACCTTTGAGATCTTTGTTGAATGTGAGATTAATTTTGGGTGTTGAAGTACTTTTCTATAAATTTTTCAACATACTTTCTCTAGCTTATCTAAATTGTATTTTTTACTTTTCCCCAAATTCCTAAAATAATTTCATCTGATAACCTTAGTATATAAAAACTAAACAGTTTCCTCTTTTTATATTCAGAAATTGTCTTAATTTGTTATAAGCAATCTTTCTCAAAGGCTGAAAAAACTTAATATAAAACTTAAAAATAAAAATTTTTTTACAAAAACTTTTTTTTAATTCTCACCTAAGGATACTTTTCCACTTCAGATAGAATGGGAGGGAGGGGGAGAGAAAGAGACAGAGGGAGAGAGAGAAACAGCAATGTTAGAGAGATACATCAACCAGTTGCCTCCCGCACGACCCTGACCAGAGTGGGAATGAACCGCAACTGAGGTACATGACCCTGACTGTAACTGAACCCGCGACTCTTTGGTCTGCGGGCCGTCACTCCAGCCGCTGAGCCAAACCGTCCAGGGCTACAAAAACATTTTTAAAAATTTTGAGCATACAAAAATTCTAAATTCTTAAAACTTGCTAATTCTTAGAAGAGCTATAGGCAAAAGAGATTATAGGCTTTTGGGCAACTGAATAAATTTCAAAACATCATGAGGAATGTTGGACATAAAATTTCAAAGAAACTTAAAAACTTTATTTTTTTAAAATCACTTAACACAAACTTTGGTCCTGGCCGGGTTTGGCTCAGTGGTTAGAGCGTCGGCCCGCAGACCAAAGAGTTGTGGGTTCGATTCCAGTCAAGGGCATGTACCTTGATTGTGGTTTGGTCCCTGGCCCTGGTCAGGGTCGTGCGGGAGGCAACCAATCGATGTGTCTCTCTCACATCGATGTTTCTCTCTCTCCTCTGCCCACTGTATCTAAAGATAAATGGAAAATTATCCTGCGGTGAGGATTAAAGAAAAAACAAACAAACACAAACTTTGTAACAGTTCTGTCAGGGACAAAGATAATATTTACTTTATAAAATTTTTAAAATTAGGAATGAAGTCACACATATTTATTAGAATATTAGACATCCATCCCAAAGTGTAATAAAAATTATATAGTGTCATGTAATAAAGGGTTTGTATGTAGTTTTTTTTTTAGTTTCTATACATTTTCAGTTATAATATTGAAATCTCCTAAATATTTGTTGTCAGAATTAAATACCTAGATTTATAATAAAATATCATTGTAGCCCTGGCCGGTTTGGCTCAGCAGTTAGAGCATCGGGCCCAAGGACCTAAGGGTCATGGATTTGATTCTGGTCAAGGGCCTATACCTGAATTGTAGGTTCAACCCCCCGCCCTGGTCAGGGTCATGTGGGAGGCAGCCAATCCAGCGTCTCTCACACTGATGTTTCTCCTTCTCTTTCTCCCTCCCTCCCTTCCACTCTTTCTAAAAATCAATGGGAAAATATCCTCAGGTGAGGATTAGCAGCAGCAGCAACAAGAACAAATTATATATATATATATAAAATTGTAATGAACTTAAGGGGGAAAGTAAATAAATCTTTGATTACTGTGAAAGCAATTAGGAATATGCTCATACAATACAATAAAAATAATTATTATACACATGAGTTTTATAGATAACATTGCTCAAAACTTTTTCTGTCAGTCTTTGTTTTCTTGAATGGTTCTATAAGAGAAAAGGCTGAAAGAGTAAAGGAAAAAGACTAAATCTTAGTCAAATTACTACTTTGGACTTGATTTTCTGATTTATAGTGCAACCAGGTAATCTTTGAAGTATTTTTTAAGTCTAAATATTGCCATTGAATAGGAAACATTCATGAGTGAGAAGTGCGAAAGGGCATTCAAATATAGAGTTAAGAAAATAGAAATAAAAATGTGGAAGAAGGCTAGGAAGGAAAGATATTTGCAGAATGCCTCTGATTGCAAATGAATTTTTTGTAACTCTGGGTAGTATACCTAACATTTTTGTTATTAGGGTTCCTACTCTCCTCTCTCAGTTACAGGTATATTCTTTTCCACAATGGTAGCTTGACTTAAAGTTTTTATACATTAACTAATATGGTCACATTAGATACTCAATGAGTATTGTTTAACTTACTGACTAAAAGTATACCGGACTCATTTTATAAAACAAGATTTCCCTTCAGCTCTCTGGGTTTTTAAACATGCCTTCCTGACCATGTGGCTGTTTGTCTTTGTCTGCCATGACACATGATCTGACTTCTGTCATATAGTCTCCTTGTTTTTGTGAATAACTAGTTCGGGTTGATGCTTTTACCTCAGAGACCCACTTTTCCGGTTATACTCTCGTTTGCCTTGGGCTGTTCATTATTTCCCTGAATCTAAGCGTAAATCAGATTTAGCCTGCCTTACTACTATTCTTCCTTGTTCTGTAGATATCAGATTGTAGTTTAGGACTCTGTTATTTAATTGATCTTTGGAACACAAACCTTAGTAGAGAGTATCTATTCCAGACTTCCAAGTGAGTCGTTTGGAGAATGTCATCTCAACTCTTATTAGGAAGCAACAATTTTTAAAACACTGTACTTAGTCTCAGATTGCTTATTCTTATTTTTATTCAAACAATATTTATGTTAGGATATAGCTTTTACAGATAAAAATGCGAATAAGATATGACCCCTGTCAGAAGGTTACAGTCCAGTGAGAAGTGAGAAGCATAAAGGCAATTACTAGAAGAAAGAGCTATGATAGAATTATGTACCCAAGAAGGGGAATAATGTTATACTGTGTGGTGGAGCTGATGGAATAAATAGTTTAGGATTGTGAGGATTATTCAGTGTTAGAAGTTGTAACAATGTAATTTACTACATTAACATATTAAAGGAGAAGAATCAGATGGGAGCAAATATAGGAAAAATTGGATAAAATTCAGCACCCATTCAGATATTGAATAGGAATAGAAGGGAACTTGAAGGAGGGTGTCCATCAGAAAATTATGGCAAACATTATGTGTTAATGGTAAAACATTAAATGCAATCCAATTACATTTGAGAACAAGATAAGGATAGTTCTTATCTCCATTATTATTTGTTACTGCAGTGTGTAAAGAAATAGAAATAAGATATAAATTGGAAAAGAGGAAATAAACAGTTTGTTGATAATATGATTTTCTTTTACCTTAAACACAAGAAAATGAACTGAGTAAACTAAATTTTGAAAGGTGGTGAATGAGAAGTGCAATATAAAAAAAACTAGTTTTCCTATTTTACTCTAGCAATGATAAGTAGACAGTGTAATGAAAAACAAATCCATTTCACCAACAAAAACCCAAATAAGAAAAAATATTAATTGTATAAGACCTTTTTAGAAATTTTAAAATTTATTCATGCAAATATCAATTTTTATTAAATTAATATTAGCAAAATTCTAATAAATCTCCATGAGGTTTATCATCAAACCTTATAAATACCCTAAAATTTATAGAAAAGAGCAGTATGTGTTACTAACCAGGATGATTTGGAAAACAAAAACAAAAGAGGGGCTTGTTCTGATAGAATCACAATAATAATAAAGCTATAGTATATAAAAAAGGTTTTAATGACTTTAGAGTAGACAAATGGATAAATAGAATAGACTCCAAAAGTAGACTGACACTTAATATGGGAATGTAGTATATCATAGAGATCAGTGGGAAATGATAAGCTCTTAGTAATTGGTGTTAGGATAATTGAGTATCAATATGGAAAAACTACAAATTATTTTCAAGAAAATCTCCAAGAGCACCAACAGACTAACTATTAGAATAAGAAAGTTTAGCAAGGCTTTTAAAGATAAGAGCAATACAAAAAAATTGATAGCATTTATGTATCAGTAGTAACCTATTAGCAATATATTTTTAAAATATTACATTCAGCCCTGGCCGGTTTTGCTCAGTGGTTAGAGCGTCGGCCTGCAGACCACAGAGTCCTGGGTTCGGTTCCTGCTAAGGGCACGTACCTCAGTTGCAGTTTGTCCCAGCCCCGGTTGGGGTCGTGTGGGTGGCAACCAGTCGATGTGTCTCTCTCACATCCATGTTTCTCCTTCCTCCCCCACCCCTTCCTCACACTCTATCTGAAGATAAATGGAAAAATATCCTCGGGTGAGGATTAAAAAACAACAACAGAATAGCAAAACTAGAAAACTTCTATACAACAAAGGAAACAACAAAATGAAAAGGCAACCTATAGTAGTTATTAAAGTAATTATAGTAATTGATTATGATCCATTGAATATTATAGGGAACCATGAGTATACTGATATAAATAAATTGAAGATTGGTGAAGATCAGATTATTGATAAAGTTTCACAGTGTGTCCTCCCATAATAGTTAATAATTACAAAAGGAAAATAGTAACTATGATGGAGAAAACTGGCAGATACCAGTTTAATCAAGTGATAAAAGTGAATGTCATCAGTAATGGGACAAATCAAAATTATGTACCACTTTTTAGGATGCACTGAAAAGAACACAGCACCTCTTTTCTGTTTTTCTGTTAAAGATACATAACCTAAACTTAATTAGGAGTCATACAGAGTCTAATCAGACAAACCCAATTAAAGGACATTTATGAAATAACTGACCCTGTAACCTTTTAAAATGTTTATTAGGTCATGAAATTCAAGGAAAGATTGAAACTTTTTTCAGGCTGAAAGAGATTAAAGATTGCAATTCAGACTACTGAATGTGAAGTGTGATTCTGAACTAGATTCTTTTCCTATAAAGAACATTCATTTATTATTTGGAAAAATAAACTTGATTGTATTCTAAATATTAGATGGTACTAATATGTCATTGTTAATTTTCTGATTTTGATAGTTATATGTGTTTGTAGAAAACATACACTTAAATATTCAAGGACTATTGAGTATTAGGTCAGCAACTTATTCTCACTTTTGTTCATTTCAGTTTTTTTTCTCTCTGTGCTTTGGATTTTTTTTTTTTTTTTTTTACAGCTATGTGTTCAAGTTTACTATCTACTGTTAAGCACATGCAATGAATATTTAATTTCAGATATTGTATTTTTTAGTTTTAGAAGTTCCATTTCAGTTTAAGTTTCCATTTTTGTCCGCATAACATTCATGTTCTTTTCTTTGTAATTTAATATATTTAAAATAGCTGTTTTAAAGTTCTCTATTTCCATGATCGCTATCATTTCTGTGTCTGTTTCTATTGACTGTTTCCATTTTCTTTCCTAGTCATGAATCATATTTTTTTCTTTACATGTCTAGTAATTTTGTATCGTATGATGGACATTTTAAATATTACATTGTAGAGTGTCCAGATCTTGTCTTTTAAGGAGTGATGAATTTTGTTTGGCAGGTTGTCAGGTTACTTATAATCAGCTTGATCCTTTCAAGGCTTTTTTTAAGCTTTGTTAGGGAGGTTCTGGCATAGATTTTACTTAACTGCTAGGTTAGTCCTACTTCTAAGACATGACTCTTCTGAGGTCTACTGACTGCTCTAGGTGTTTATCAAGGTCTCTCCTTCACCTTGGCTGGTCAGAACTGGAATTTTTCTCTGCATTTTGTGATCTTTGGGTGTTATTCAGCATAGAGCTTTCCTGTATTTGTCCTCTGCCCAGCCTTGTGGAGTTTTAGGATATATATGCACAACTTAATATTTAGCCAAAATCTTAAGGACATATCTTTTTGGAGCTCTTTGTTAATATAGCTTTCTTGTCTCTGGTATTTTTTTCTGAAAATTTTAGTCATTTCAGTTGCCTTGAACTCCAAACTTTGTCTCCTCAAGTTCTGTGAGACTTGGGCTACCCCTCCCTGTACCTCATTCTGGAAAGTGCCATACTGCTTCACCAGAGAGAGCCTAGCTAAGGATTATAGCCTTGCGCTACCTGCTGTCTAAAGCCTGAAAACAATTTTTTCATATGTATTGTCCAGTTTTCTAGTTCTTTATGGCAAGAGGACAATTTGGTACTAGCTTTTTCTTTGTGTTTGATATTTTAGCTTAGTTTGGTTGTATTATTTTATTATGTAGTAATATGAACAAACTCAGTCTAGATGATTGAACTGATCCAATGTCAGGGGTTGACATTGTGAGTATGGTCAAAGGACAAAAGGATCAGTATGTTAGGAGTGCTGGCAAGAGAATAATAGTTAAACTAAAGTAAAGTAAATTAGTTCTCAGCATATGGTTTGAGGATCCTTTCAGAGGGTCCAAAGTGTCTTCTTCCTTCTACATATCTGGGTGAGGCTGAATTTTCTTCATATGTGTGAACCAGAATGACATAAACAGTAGTTGAATGCATGAGCAAAGATGAGCATCAGCCTGTTTTGAAGATTTGTAAAAGTAGGAAAACAATGTCACTCTGATCATTATTTTTATTTATTTAAAATTTTTATTTTTTAAGATATTTAAAATGTACCTAGTAATGATTTGATATATGCATACATTGTGAAAGGATTTCCACCATCTAGTTAATTAACATCTCTATTACCTCACTTTTTTAAAAAAATCCTCACCTGAGGTTATTTTTCCATTAATTTTTAGATAGAGTAGGAGGGAGGGGGTGGGAGAGAGAGAGAGAAAGAAACATTGATGTGAGAGAGAGACACATTGATTGGTTGCCTCCTGCACCATCCCGATGGGGACCAGGAATCAAAACTGCAACTGAGCCCGGCCGGTGTGGCTCAGTGGTTGAGTGTCGACCATGTACCAAGAAGTCGCCTGTTCGATTCCTGGTCAGGGCACATGCCGATGTTGTGGGCCCGGTTCCCAGTGAGGGGCTTGCAGGAGGCGGCTGATCGATGTCTCTCTCTCTCTCTCAAATCAATAAAGAAAATTTATTTAAAAAAACCCTGCAACTGAGGTATACACCCTTCACTGGTAATTGAACCCAAGACTCTTTGGTCTGAGGGCCGATGCTCTAACCTCTGAGCCAAACTAGCTGGCCAGGACTTAACCTCACATTTTATTTTTTATTTTTTTTATTTTTATTTTTTATCCTCACCTGAGGACATTTTTGCATTTAGCTTCAGACAGAGCAGGAGGGAGAGGAGGAAGAGAGAGAGAAACATTGATGTGAGAGAGACACATTGAGTGGCTGTCACCCACACGACCCCAAGCGAGGCCGGGGACAAACTGCAACTGAGGCACATGTCCTTAGTGGGAACCAAACCCGGGCCTCTCTGGTCCGCAGGCGACGCTCCAACCACTGAGCCAAACCAGCCAGGGCTATCTTTTTTTTTTCCAAATATTTTTTCTTTATTGATTTTAGAGAGGGAGAGAGAGAGATAGAAACATCGATGAGAGAGAACATTAGGCTGCCTCCTGCATGTCCCCCACTGGGGATTTGGCCCACAACTTGGGCATGTTCCCTGACCGGGAATCAAACCAGCGACTTCTTGGTGCATGGGTCGATGCTCAACCACTGAGCCACACCAGCCCAGCTGTTCACATGTACTCTTCATTATCCAGTGAGAAGATACGACATTTGTTGATTATTAGTCCATAGTTTACATTCTTTTTTTTTTCTTTAATCCTCACCCGAGGATATTTTTCTGTTTATCTTCAGATAGAGTAGGAGGGAGGGAGAGAGAGAGACAGAGAGGAAGAGAGGGAGAAACATGGATGTGAGAGAGACACATCAACTGGTTGCCTCCAGCACGGTCCTGACCAGGTCCCGGGACGAACCGCAACCAAGGCACGTGCCCTTGACTGGAATGGAACTGAGACTCTTTGTTCTGCGGGCCGAGGCTCTAACTGCTGAGCCAAACCGGCCAGGTTACATTCTTGATTTAAATAGATTTATTTTGGACTATGGAAATATATATATACTCAAGGAAATAAGAGGTTATTTATCCCAGGAAGCTGGAGGGACAAACTGAGAATGAAGGGCAACATCTGATTTATGTTTCAAATTTATTTTGCTCTACTGTCTTAGAAATATCAGATGCATTTTATTAATTAGAAACACAGAATACATTTTAAGGTAATCATCTGTCCTTTTGGATCTTCTCTTTTAATTTAGATGAATGTACAATTTGTTTAAAGAAAAATGTATTATATGATTATTTTTAGTCATCTATAGGTTGATGGGTATATTTCAGTATAATTTTAATTTAAAGTATTTTTTTAAATTTCTTTCAGTAATCCTAAATCAGAGAGTCAGAGAGTAAATAAAAAAGTCAACAACGATGCCTCACTTAGAATTCATAATCTATCCATTTTGGTGAGACAGATAAAATGTTATTATCAGGTAAGTGGTTCTTTTAAATCTTGCATTTTAATAACTGCTCCTATATTCCCATTTTGGTATTATTTAGTATCAATCACCTAACATATACTAAATGCTTATAATATACCAGATACTGGTCTGTTTCATGGAGATAGAACAATAACAACATAGTCTATTTTATTTTATTTTTTATTGTCACCCAAGGACATTTTTGCATTCATCTTCAGATAGAGCGGGAGGGGGGGGGGGGAGAGAAAGAAGGAACATCGATGTGAGACAGACACATCAACTGGCTGCCACCCGCACGACCCTAACTGGGGCCAGGACGAACTGCAACCACGGTATGTGCCCTTAGCGGGAACTGAACTCAGACTCTCTGGTTTGCAGGCCGATGCTCTAACCACTGAGCCAAACTGGCCACGGCAACGTAGTCTATTTTTATACAGTATTAACATAGAAGCAAATAGTTCATTATTATCTGATTTTATTAGTAATTGTTGTATTTTATGAATTTTTTAAACTAGTTCTCAGTTTCCTGGGAATTTGCATAGTGCTCAAATTATGCCTTTTAAGAATGTACTTTTTATTGTTTGTGTTTTTTTTTTACTTAAATTGAATGCATATTTCACAATTTAAATATGTGCATTCTCAAGGTTATCAGTATATCTCTAAGAATTGCTATAGCTGCATCATACAAATTTTAGTATGTTTTATTTTTTAAATGTTTATTCTATGAATTATCTAATTTTTGTTATGATTTATTTTTTCAGTTATGAGTTATTTAGAAGTATGCTTTTAGATTTCCAAAAATATGGTATTTTATAATGATTTTTTTTGACATTTGTTAAAAATCACTTGGCTTGGCCCTTGTATATTATCAGTTTTTATTCAAGTTTCATGTGTACTTGAAAGAGATGTGTATTCTTTAATTGTTTGGGTGCAGAGTCAGAGCAGGCTTGTTTGTTAATTGTATTGTTGAAATCTTTTGCAGCCTGATTAATTTTGTCTCTTAATCTATCAGTTATTGAGAAGGATGATTTGAAATCTCCCATTATGATGATAGATTGGTCAAGTTTTCCTTTGTACACTTTAAAGTTATGTTATTGGATGCAAATGAGTTTAAATTGTTTAATTATTAGAAGGATTATACCATTTATCAGCAATTGTTTCTACGTATTTTTTTGTCTTCCGGTTTTAAAGTTTTTCACTCTACATCTGTTTTTTTAGAGGCCACTTTCAAAATTATACCTTTCATATTTACCATAGCAAAGGCCAAAATTAATCAGTATCTGTACTCTTTTATGAATAGTACTATGACCTTGGAATGCTTTAACGTCAGTCATTCCCTCTTTGAGTTTTAAGGTGTTGTTGTCTTACCTTTTAATTTTTCTTTTCTTTAAATCTCAAAAATTAGATACTGAAAGTACTGTCAAATAAATAAAATCATTGTTCCTTTAGGTCAAACTACATGTTTTCCTTTTTTCCCCCCTCATTGTTTTCTTTCTTATCTCAGACCTGCCTTTGGGGATCATTTTCTTACTGAAGTGTATCTTTTAAATGTTTGTTTAGAGAGGGCTTGTTGAAAGTAAAGTTTTCTCAATGTTTACGTGTTTGAAAATGCCTTTATTTCACCCTTGTTCTTGAAAGATAGTTTTGTTGGGTTAACAATTTTCCCTTAATGTTTTGCAGATTTTCTTCTTCTTTTTTTTTTTTTACATAGAGTGGACGGGAGGGAGGGAGAGAGAGATAGAAACATCGATGTGAGAGAGATACACTGATCAGTTGCCTCTCACACAACCCCAACCAGGCCCGGGGATTTAATCTGCAACCCAGGTACATGCCCTTGACTGGGAATTGAACCCTCGACTCTTCTGTCCTAGGGCCAGTGCTCTAACTGCTGAGCCAAACCAGCCAGGGCGAGATTTTATTCTTCTTTATCTGGATTCTTTACTGTTCTGGAGAAATCAGCTATCAGGCTAATTTTGTTCTTAGGATAAACTGTCATTTTTCGCTCCTGGCTGCTAGTTTTGTCTCTTCTAATATTGACTCTCTCCTGTTCTGTTATCTGATATACTTCAAATATTTCCATGTATACCAGGCTTTCCTAATTCTATCCTCCATGTTTATTAAACTTTCTTTTATATTATCAATCTTGTGCTAGATTCTAAGAAATTTTTCAGGACTACCTTTTCAGTTTGTTAATTTGCCCCATATGTTTGTCAGATCTCTGTTTAACCCACAGATTAATTTTGACCCTCAATAATTATATCTTTTATTTCTAGGAATTCTGTTTGATTCTTTTTACATGTTTTTTTCATTTTGTTTATTAATCATTCTTTTAATTCCTTCGTTTACTTTTCTAGATATTTAAAAAATTTCTATTTTAGATTTTATGCCTCATAATTCCAAAATCTGAAATCAAATCTGTGGAGATCTGAATCTGCCCTGTGTTTTCTGTTTGCTGTTTCTTATGGTGGTTTGTGGTGGCAGTGGTGGCAATGGTGTGTGAGTGTGTGTGTGTGTGTGTGTGTGTGTGAATTGTAAACTCATTTTGGGAGGAAATTTATTTATCTGTGGGAATACTTTTGTGTTTGGACCAAGTATGCATTGCTTCAGAGAATTTATTTCCTTTTGTGCGACCAACCCAGAACCACTTTTAATTTATTTTAAGCAGCATCATATTATTTTAGAAGCAATACTTGTTTACTATAGAAAACTAGAAAAAAATGTAAAATATGAACAGTTCCAGTCCCTGATAGAGATTACCACTATAATGCCTGAATATGTATACTTTTGGATCTATTTTTCTGAATCTGTGTATATGGAAATGATATATTTATGTATGTGTGTGTATATATATATCTTAAAAACTTTTTAAAAATATTTTTATTGATTTTTTTTTTTTTTTTTTTTAGAGAGAGAGGAAGGGAGAGAGTGAGAAACACTGATGTGAGAGAGAAACATCGATCGGCTGCCTCTTGCACGTCCCCCACTGGGGACTGAGCCCGCAACCCGGGCATGTGCCCTGACCAGGAATTGAACTGGGACCTCTCAGTCCATGAGACCATGCTCAATCCACTGAGCCACACTGGCTGAGCTATTTTTTTTTTAACTGGTACTACATTACATATTACAAATCCTTAGAGAAACAACCTTCCTCAATAGCTACCACAGGCTAAGAAAAACTTGGTGGTGGTTGTTTTTTTAAATCCTCACCCAAGGACATTCTTTTTGCATTTATCTTCAGATAGAGTGGGAGGGAAAGAGGGAGGAAGAGAGAGAGAGAAACATCGATGTGAGAGAGACACATCAAGTGGCTGTCACCCTCACGACCCCAACCGGGGCCAGGGACAAACTGCAACCGAAGTACGTGCCCTTAGTGGAAACCGAACGCGGGACTCTCTGGTCTGCGGGCCGATGCTCTAACCGCTGAGCCAAACTGGCCAGGGCAAAAAAAACAGCTTTTTCCTTTACAAGGTTTAATTGTTTTTCTGTTTTATCTTTTAACAGAGAATTATCTTTTTAATTTTGAGTTCAGTCATAATTTTTAAAGATTAAAAAAAATCATTCAGCATTTTTGGATTCCTTTCATCTTTCTTTTCTAATATGTAGTACTCCTTGTTGCCAGAAATAAAAGTCTATGCTAGATTTTTTTATAAAAATTTTTAAGCCTCAGTGTTAATTATACCAAGATGATGTTATTAACGATTTGCTCTTTCTTGTTTTTTTTAGTTTATTGATTTGAGATAGAGAAAAAGAGAGAGCGGGAAAGAAACATTGATTTATTGTTCTACTTATTTATACATTCATTGCTTGATTCTTGTATGTGCCTTGACTGAGAAATCAAACCTGCCACATTGGCCAATTGGGATGATACTCTAACCAACTGAGCTACCCGTCCAGGGCCAATTTACTTTTTCTTGACCGTAACTTTTTTTTTTAGACACATCTGTAAATATTTCATTAACATTTGCTGGATGGCCAGTTATACCCTTTTCTTTTTATTAATCTAAGTTTAAATACCCGTGGATTAATTTAGGTCTAGAAGTGATTGAATATTGTAACATTTTTTCAGTATTGCTTCAGATATTTAAAACATAAAATATCACTGAGGGTTGAAATTCTCCTTGTACCACTCTCCTATGCCCTTCCTTTAGAACTAGTTTACCAAACCATCTCTGCCTGCACCCATGTTTCATATTCTTAGATAAAATGTTTCTAAGGCACTTGTGGAGTATCTTCAGAAATGTCAACCATCTTATTTACATGATTAATTGACTTGCTAAAATTATTTTTTATTCTCATGTATATAACCAAGACAGACATGGCTTGCTTTAATATGATAGATTTCAAATGAACAAAGTCCAAATCAATGCACCTGTTAAATTACCTGTCTTTTGGAAATAATCAGATTTTTTTCCAAAAAGTCTTTCTAAAGCTATTAAAAATATAAGTGTGGGGCAAAAACAGATTTACAGTTGTTTGTATGGAAAAAAATACATTAATCAATCGATAATAATACGAGAATAAAACCTGTGTTTCGTGTACTTTGCCTCACCCTGTATTTTTATCTTATATACCCCTAAGAAAAAGTATTTGAGGTAAAATATTTGAGTACATTTTGAGTATTCTGATTTACAAAAGGAAAGTGAATTTGGGTAAGTTAAAATTCACAAGTATATTTCACCAGTTTTTTTAAATGGGTTGGTAAGCATTGACGTCATCTTGCAAAAATGATTCCTAGGGAGGAAGGAAAAGTGACACAATCAATACCTTAAGATGATTGTTAGTGGAAGGAATTATTTCAGTGTATATTTTCAGTAACGATAGGTAAATTTAAGTGTCAGTATTCTTCCTTTGTTTTTATTTTAATGAATTAGAATATGTAAAAGCTTCGTAAAAATTGTAATGTCATTGAGATTTCTTCTCTGTTCCACTAGCTTTTATTGAATGCCAAGGCATTGGTGAACAGGACTCCTTCTCATGGAATTTACGATTCTAGTAGAGGGGTAATACAAAAGTAAATAAAATGATTTTGATTGTGATATGAAAAAGAAAATGAAATAGTAATATGAGTTCTTGAGAGAAGTAACTGGTAGAGGAATAACAAAATAAGTTTGGGGATAAGTAAGGACAATGAAATATTAATGTGGGAGATCTTGAGAGAAGTAACTGGTAACAGCAGATTATCAGAAAGTTCATTAAACACTTTGTTATGTTTAAGTGGAAATTCAGACCTTTTCAGATAATTCTTAGATCCATAGCAAGCATCTCTTCTTGTCTTACAAATAAATATTTAAAAATTTTCAAGTCAGAAAATAAGTAAATTATAGCTATAAAATTACCTAGGCTCTTTGTTTTTTGTTTTGTTTTTAAAGTTACTTTTAGTTCTATGAATGAGGGAGAGAGAGTGAATTTCATTATCAGAGACAAAGTTTACAAGTAAAAATCTTAGCGCAGTTTTAGAATCATCAGCAGTTAAATGTTTGGTATGATTGCACTGGCTGCATTTAAATAAGTACTAAAAGAAGCAAGGTGGTTATTTAACCACTATTAAAATAATGATCTGAATTTTTTGAGTCCTAAAAAGAAAAGAACACTTTACAATTAGGAAATTTAAATTTATTAGGAAGCTTTTGCATTAATACTAAAAATGAAAACTAGGTCTAGTACCAGTGGTGCATGGATCGACGCCCAACCACTGAGCCACAACGGCCAGGCTGTTTGTTATACTTTAAATGCTTTTTGCCCAGCCGGTGTGGCTCAGTGGTTCAGCGTGGACCCATGCACCAGGAGGTCACCAGTTCGATTCCCAGTCAGGGCACATGCCCAGGTTGTGGGCCCGATCCCCAGCAGAGGGCATGCAGGAGGCGGCCAGTCCTCTCATCGATGTCTCTATCTCTCCCTTTCCCTTCCTCTCTCTCTAAAATTAATAGAGAGAAAAAATTTTATAAATGCTTTATATTCCATCATATTTTTGACACTTTGGTTAGATGTTCTTTCTTTTTAATGCCATTCATTTAATTTTTTTTCTATAGCCTCTTAACTATGGTAAAATAGTTTTAATTCTTTTCGCTAGTAGCACAGATAAGAGGACATATACAAATAGCATGATAAATGTAATTATGTTTGAATTTTTAAAATAAATTATAAGAATCTCAAAGGAGCATTTTACTCAGTGTGTGATTTATGAAAGGAACATGAACCCAGACCTTTTCCAAGTGTCGTTTAACTTCTTACTGTAAAGAAGGTATTATAGATAACTTATAGGAAGAAGGAGAAGCCTAGTTTAAGTTATCTTTGAATAATAATTCAATAATGTCTGTGTTTCACACAAACATGAAGTAGTCTTTCTTACAGTGCTTTAGCAACGTGAGCTTTAATTCACAGAAACTTGAATATCAGTAAAAAAGTTTTTTAGATGGTCAACTAAAAATTTCAGTTGATATACCATTTTTATAGAAAGGTTTTACAAAGCCAACTAAAACTAATAGGCATGAAATTACTTGTATCTTTCAAAGCACTTCTATTATTTTGCTATTAACATACTATCTGCCATTTCTGTCTAGTTTTGTCTTTTTCTTTTTATTAAGTATTGACATTCTTCAAATCTTTCTGAGCTGTCTTCATACAAGGATGAAATTTCTACCTATTAAAGGAAATTTTGCGTTAATGGTCCTGAAAACTCAAATTCTTTATATTTGAATATTTGCATGCCTCTGAAATAATTGCCACCTTCTTCTTACCTCCACATCCACCAATACTCCTTCTCATTCACTGCTTTATTTTTATCATTAGCATTTAACACCAAAAACATTTACTTATTTCCTGTCTACCCCTACTACAATGAGAGCAAGGATTTTTGTTTGGTTATTATTGTATTTCCAGTTTCTAGAACAATGTCTGGCAGATAATAAACATGCAATAAATATTTGTTGAATGAATGCCAGTTCTGACTTTCTCAAAATTTTATTTTCTTTCAGTTGTATTGATAAAATTATTTCTTTCTCCATACTTTTTTTATAGGCTTCTTAACACTTTAGTAACAAGTCACAGTATCTTCACAAGTTCATATACATCCTTAACCCATCAATTAATTTGTTTCTCCTATTTAACAAAGTCATATTTATTTGGGGCTCATTGATGTATTATTTTTCCTTTTTTTTTTTTTAGTACCTTAATGATGAACATCTTTAGAGCTAGGTGAAGTCTGGAAAGTCTGAGGATGATATAATAGAGCTTTAACAATAGCAGTCAGTTTTTTTAGCTTCTGGTCTCTTTTATGTCTTGTATATTTTTTGGTGTTACTTGTAAGATTGGAATACGGAGACAGGAATTTTTATAAAAATGTTGCTATAATTATCTGAAGAACCACTAGAAAAGAGGTTTTAGAAAAATTTGAGATTTTAAAATCTGTATAATTTTTATCTGTCTTACCTAGTATTAGTATTTTCAGACATAACTTAAACTTAACACTTGGAAATAAAGTCAAAAGTAAATTTTTCCTTATTAACTCCCATATTTAATAAGCTTCATCTTTTTTTTTTTTTTTAAATCATAACCCAAGGATATTTTCCCATTTATCTTCAGATAGAGAGGGAGGGAGGGAGGAAGGAGGGAGAGAGAAAGAGAGAGAAACATTGATGTGAGAAAGACACATTGATTGACCAGAACCTAACCCGCAACTCTTTGGTCCATGGGCCAATGCTCTAACCACTAAGCAAAACCAGCCAGGGCAAGCTTTATCATTTTTTAAAATTTTTATACCTTTGTTTCACTTCCTACCCTTCCCAACAATTGTCACATATGTGGTAAAACATGGAGAGGGAGAGAGAGAGAGAAGCATGGATGAGAGAGAACATCGATTGGCTGCCTCCTGCATGCCCCCCTGCTGGGAATTTGGCCCACAACCTGGGCATGTGCCCTGAACAGGAATTGAACCAGCAACCTCATGGTGCATCGGTCAACGCTCAACCACTGAGCCACACCAGCCGGGCTATTTATGATTTTTTTAATATGTATAGTGACAGTCCTGATAATTTTGCTTTGAGGCAAGGAAACTAAAAATTATAATGAATAAGAAATCTATTCCATTAAGTCCTTTTAGCTGTTACACAGCTATAACATATTCTATCTTGACAGAACTGGCTTTTAACTGGAAAATTAATTTATTAAATATCCATACTTAGTATCAATCCTTAGAGTAAGTGATTTTAGCAGTTTTTTGACACTTTCTTAATATTCTTGTACATCTAACATGATGCACACACACACTGTGTATGTACTTTTCTTTAAATGTATGTATATTTTTGCTGATAGTTGTTTAAACAGTAAATATAATGCAGAAGAAAAACTTTTAAATACATATTTATAAATAATTATACATACAAGATTAATTCTAATTAGCTGTTGGTGTCATGCTACACAGTGGCTATGGGAAAATGCTTCTATGGATCTATAATTACACACCTTTAAAAAGTACCATAAGTTAACTTTTTATAGATATTTGCCTCCCCATCATACTATTTTACATTAAGAATGATTCAGAAAGAATTGCTTACAAAATCATATTCCCCAGTAACTAGTTAATGTCTGAATATGTAGTGAAAGTCAAGACTCAGTTATTCTGTAATCTTAATGAGTAATTTGAAAACATCCAGTTCTTTCTGAATCATCTTATACATTCAGAATATGTATATATATATTTATTTATTTATTTATTATTTTAAATTATAGTTTCAGTATTGTTTTGTATTGGTTTCAGGTGTAGTGGTTAGACAATCACATACTTTACAAGGTGATGCCCCTGATATTTCCAGTACCCACCTGGTACCATATATAGTTATCACAGTATTATTAAGTATGCTCCCTATGCTCTATTTATGTATATATTCTTATCACTAAAATTTTGACAGAAGTCAAAGGAAGTGAAACATCTATTGTAAATAGAGGAGATAAATAATGATTCATTGAGGAAGAGAAGCTCACTCTCATGAAACGATCATAAGACAGAATTTTTTTTTTCAGTCCTCACCTGAGGACACTTTTTGAATTTATGGAGCGAGAGGGAGGAAGAGAGAGATAGAAACATCGATGTGAGAGAGACACATTGAGTGGCTGCCACCCACAAAACCCCAGCTAGGGCCGGGGACAAACTGCAACCGAGGTATGTGCCCTTAGTGGGAACTGAACCCGAGTCTCTCCAGACCGCGGGCCAACGCTCTAACCGCTGAGCCAAACCAGCCAGGACAAGACAGGATTTTGAATAAAGCAATTAGCTTTCTTAATTTTAATATCAGTTGATGTTTTTAGTTCCCTCAGAGAAGTAACAAAAAACCCAAATGAGTACATATACTTAATTTTCTATTGAGAAATGTTTAATTATCTAACACCTAAAACTAAGATTTCCAAATAAATTATTAGACCAGTTCAACTTGAGACTTTTATTTTGTGGGCATGTTTTAATAACTTAAGTCTATCTGATATTATAATTTAGTTATTTAATTCATTAACTTAAAGTTACAAGAGATTTAAAGAACCTTAGATATATTTTTTCACATTTATTTATTTTTTATTAAAATATTTTCTTTTCTGTATTGATTTTATTAATTAATTTATTTATTTAATCCTCACCCGAGGACATTTTTCCATTTTTTGTTCAGATAGAGTGGGAGGGGGAGAGAGAGAGAGAGAGAGAGAGAGAGAGAGAAACATTGACGTGAAAGGGACACATCGAGTGGCTGCCTCCTGCACGACCAACCAGGACTGGGGACAAACTGCAACCGAGGTACATGCCCCTAGTGGGAATTGAACCCGGGTCTCTCTGGACCGCAGACTGACACTCTAACCGCTGAGCCAAACCGGCCAGGGCTTCTGTATTGATTTTAGAGAGAGAGGAAGAGAGAGCGAGAGAGAGAGATAGAAATACCGATGAGAGAGAACATCGATTGGCCGCCTCCTGCATGTCCCTCACTAGGGATTTGGCCCACAACCTGGGCATGTGCCCTGACCAGGAATTAAACCAGTGATCTCTTGGTGCATGGGTCGATGCTCACCACTGAGCTACACCAGCCAGGTCACATTTATTTATTTTTAAGAGCTTTTTAATTGCAGTATAGCGTACCTACAGAGAAGTGTACAAATCACAAGTTATAGCTTGTTTAGTAATTGCCTAGTCAGTGTTACCCATATAACAACCTTTGGATATCTTTTTATAGGAGACTTTGCAGCAGTTGATCATGATGTCATTGCCAAATGTCTTAATCATGGGCAAAAACCCCTTTTCTGGTAAGTATTAATATTAGCACAATGTTATAATAAAGTCTTTTCCTTTTCTAATACTAGAATGCTTACCCAGATCTTGCTTATTTACATCAACAGAATAGGTTTTTCATTATTCTATAGGGAAAGTTGGAGGTGATATTCCATTTTATATAGAAAAAATAAACTCAGAATATTTGTAAGTTGCAGATGGGATACATTTTACATTAAATCCGATGTTTTTTCGACTGTACCAAATTGATAGTTTTCTGTGATGAGTTTTAGTGTCTCATTATAAACAAGGATAGAAGATAATGTAGCCATAGGTTTCAAGGAACATAACCTTAGAAAAGAAGTGATTCTGAAATAATTTCTAGGTTTCTTTTTCTATATCTACTATCTACCATTGCCAAAGTTTTTTGATTCTAAGGTTTTACTGATTAACATGTTGTAATTTATAAATATAAATTACTTCTGAATACAAAGGTGAGAAGCAGTTTTTAGATCATTTAAGTTATTTTTTTCAAAAGTTTCTGTACTTTACTGGATTTTAAATGTGACATGTTTAGAGTTTTAATTTTTGAGTAATTGAGGAAATTAGCAACTACCTAACCATTTCAACAGTGGACTTATTCTAACAGGTTACATGTAACTCAAATAAAGTGTATCTTCTCCATACCCCACCCTCACCCTCAGTCAAAACAAGAATAAAACCAAAATAAAAACTAAAATCAAACAGCTGCTTTTATTAAAGAAGCTACCAATTAGATGGGGTGAATTAGGAGTTTAGATGATCTTTATAGAGATATTCTGGCATATTTGATTATATAAATAAAGAATGAAAAAATATTTTGTATGTAGAATGGGGTGATTTTCATTTTTATATGCATTTGTAATTACCTACCAACTAGGGACCAGGAATATAAAGAAAATGGTCTGTGTTCTGGAGGACCTTGTGTTTTGGTAAGAGATACAGATTACTGGGAAATCATGTAAGAATTAGTATGAAATAGAAATATGTAAAACTGTTAAGGCATATAAAATATGGAGCTATTACTTATTCTTCAAGTTGACAGATTAGTGAGGGTTGTGACTGTTGGTGGTTAGATTAGAGAAAACGACACAGAAGTGTTACAGCTGTGCCTAGGATTGTGATTAGTAAGTAGAGGGATGAGGGGGAAGGGAAGAAAGACAGGTAGAGTAATAGAAGTTAAGAGAGTTTGTAGGTATTTATATTTGGGGAAAGGTGATTAGTGTGGCTAAGTAGGTTGTTTCATGGAGAATAGGAGGAAATGTTTGAAAAGAAAATTTGGACTTTATCATAGACCAGATTGGCTTGATGGTGAAATTCTGGCCCAAAGAATTGACTTTGTTTGTTTGTTTGTTTGTTTGTTTGCTGAATGTTTTAAGCAAATCTGAATTGAATTGGACAACATATGTGCTCTTCAGTTCTGTTATAGACCATTACTTTTGTCCAGCCTGTTATATACATTTATTTTACCCGTTTCACTGTAACTGACAAGGTTTTGATCCTCATGAATCTGCACAGTGGAAAGCCATTTAAATTTTACTGGCAGATGAATCATATGTGTTTTAGAAAGAAGACAATATAGGCTTAAAAGAAGCCAGACCTATTGGGAAGCATTTTGGCTAACTTTGTGGCATGTCCCTATATCAGCAGTTTATTCAGTATGCTGGTATAATATAATCATTTGTAGAAAAGTAGTGGATTTATAGGTAGCATACTTTATTGCACAGAGCTTTGAAGCCTATTTTATCTATACTGTAGCCCTTCAAAATTGAGATCCTTGCCAGTTTCTTCTGCTGTTACCACATTGTGCATACACGGAGCTGTTATTCTGAATTTTCCACTGTACTTACATTCTTAATCCTTTAGTTAAGTTGTGAATGATACCTGTAGAACTGCTTCTATCAATATAAGAGAGTTGAACTAAAGTAAAATGTTGTACTTAGTTATTGTTTTTATTTCAGAACAAGGCACAGAAGAAGTAAAAAAGTTGCTTTTACTTTTACTGGGTTGTGCAGTTCAGGTAAGTTTAAAAACTTTATTTTTTTTAGGCTCTGGTGTTTGAAAGACTTAAGGTTGGGCCATTGCTTTTCAAAGTCTGTGTTGGAGATTTTTAAATAATTGTATAAACTTCTAAGGAGATTTTGAAGAAAAAGACTTATTCTGTTATTTTATTTCAAATTTTATATTATCAGATAGTCATATCATTTAAAATCTTTAATTATTCTTTTCTTTATTCTGAAGCTTCTGAGGGCCACAAATTTTTCAAGTTTCCTTAGAGGAACCCTTAAAAACCTCTCTCACAATATTCTTATGATTAATGCATGCATGTGTGTATGTTATTAAAGGAAAGTGGAAATAGCATTGTAAAGGAGGCAGGAATTATGAAAAATGTTTTAGGGTTATTATATTGCCCTTTTAATCAGTGACTGTAATAATAATAATAGTAGCTATGATTTATTGATAATGATACCTTATATAGGTTTTCTCATAGTATCTCTTTTCAGATAAGGAAATTGGTGTTTATGTAGGATGATATTTAAGTTATCCAAATTAAAACACTTGTGAACTATTAACAATTACATTGGAACTGCAAGTATAAACTGAGACTGTCCCAGACAAACAAAGGTGGTTGCTCTAGATTTAGGTCACATTGTTTTTTATTTTAATTTAATTTTTTTTTTAGAGAAAAGGGAGAGAGATATAGAAACATCAATGTAGGGAGCTACATCGATCGGCTGCCTCCTGCACGCCTCTTACTGGGAATCAAGCCCACATCCTGGGCATGTACCCTGACTGGGAATCGAACCGGGAACTCTCAGTCCATGGGACAACGCTCAATCCACTGAGCCATTCCGGCCAGGCAAGGTCATATTGTTAGTGGGCAAAAGAGTTGAGATTCAACTTCAGTCTGATGTTTCCTTTAATCAGCCAATGTTTGGATGAGTCATCACAATATTACTTTAAATTTAAAAAAAAAAAATTTTTATTTTAGAGAGAGGAAGAGCGAGAGAGAGGGAAACACCAATTTGTTGTTCCACTTATTTATGCATTCATTGGTTGATTCTTGTGTGTGCCCTGACCAGAGTTGAACCCACAACCTTTGTATATCAGGACAGGGCACTAACCAGCTGAGCTACCCGGCCAGGGCACAATGTTACTTTAAACTATCTCAATTCTTTGTTGAATGAAGTATTCATAGACCAGTAATGTGACCACTAGTAATGTTTTACTACATATGCCAGAAATTATATATCCAAAAGAGTGTTGACTTTTAGAGTTGACTGCTTGGGAGCTGTATATACAGTGTATATTATTAAAGTTTCATGCTGTGAAATGTACAGGTGTTTACTTCATAATTGATTACATATTTGATTAAATATAGTGTTTGTAGTCATTGCTATTCTTATTTGGTCATCAGATTCTGAGTTAGAAACAGCCCTAAATTATTTACATACAGCTTTTGTGTACTGTATTTGCTTTTAAAAATACCCTCTATTAGTGAATGTTAACGTAAATTTAGATAACATAGTGACACCATACATTTGGTTGTTACTTCTGGTTAATTTTTAGTTGTTATTGCTGGTTACTAAAACTCACAGTGGCAATGGTGCAGAATCAAAGACTTTTTAAGTGAACAGTTTAGGGAAAGCCTAAAGTATTAAAGAAACCATCATAATAATGGCAGAAAACTTCCCTAACTTGGTGAAGGAAACAGACATACAAGTCCAGGAAGCACAGAGAGTCCCAAACAAGATGAACCCCAAGAGGCCCACACCAAGACACATCATCATCAAAATGCAAAAGGTTCAAGACAAAGAGAGAATCTTAAAAGCAGCAAGAGAAAAGCAGTTAGTTACCTACAAGGGAGTTCCCATAAGACTGTCAGCTGATTTCTCAGAAGAAACTTTGCAGGCCAGAAGGGAGTGACAAGAAATATTCAGAGTGATGAAAAGCAAGAACCTACAACCAAGATTACTCTATCCTGCAAAGCTGTCATTTAGAATCGATGGCCATATAAAGAGTTTCCCAGACAAGGAAAAGCTAAAGGAGTTCATCACCACCAAACCATTATTATATGAAATGTTGAAGGGTCTTCTTGAAGAAAAAGATAAAAAAGTATGAACAAACAAAATGGCAATAAATACATATCTATCAACAATTGAATCTACAAACTAAATGAACACGCAGAACAGAAACATTCTCATAGATACAGAGAACTTTTGTTGGTTACCAGATGGGTGAGGGCTGGGGGGATGGGTGAAAAAGGTGAAGGGATTAAGAAGTACAAATTGGTTGTTAGACTGACAAACCTCAAAGGGAAGGGGGGTTGGAGGGTGGGAAGAGATAAACCAAAGAACTTATATGTATATATGCATAACCAATGGACACAGACAACAGTGTGGGGAAAGGCAGGAGCGGGGTGGGAGTGGGGAGGAGGGAGTCAATGGGGGAAAACTGAGGAACATCTGTAATACATTCAACAATAAAGATAAGTTAAAAAAAACAAAAATAAAGGAACCATCATTATTACCATCTGTAAGAGCAGCAAAAGAAGATTATAAAATCTAAGCTGTTTCCCACCTACCTTACTATTTTCTATAATGATAGTATCCCAGATGCTGCAAAATGAAAAGGATGACATGGAAATATGGTCCTTTTTCTAATAAACTGAATTAAGTATTTGATAGGTTAAGCAAACCAGTGGGTGTTTCCTAAAGAAATTTACTAAGAATTTTTTGCATTTGCATGACTATTGATGTTCATGTATTTTACTTTATTACTGAAGTAAAGCAGAACTGTGTAATGGGCCTGTTTTTAAAAAACTACTTAATGATGCCATGCTAGAAATCACCAATTATTATGTTAGATGTGTACATTTTTTCTTATTGATTAACAGAACTAAATCTGCATAAAGCAAAATAATATATACATAGACCTATCCTTATAAGGATCCTATCTCCTAAAATAGTTTACATTAATGTTAGTATGTAATTAAAACAATGTTAAGTATTCTTAATTTTTCCTATTAATATGTCAGCTGGTTATGATCCCCTATACTTTAGATTCACATAATCTGGGAAGGGTTTATAAGGTAGATATTATTTCAAATGGTCGTTGGAAAAGGGAGGGAGAATATTTGAGGGGATTAAGGCATAAGAGAAAGCACAGCGTAGGAAAATTGTGTAAAGGAATAATTATATAAAGATGCATCCGTATGACATTGTAAAGTAAGCTAGAAAATAGAGGTTATTATTTTCTTTTATTTTTTAAAGTTTTAAATTACAGTTTACATTCAATATTATGTTGTATTAGTTTCAGGTGTATAGCCTTGTGGTTACACAATCATGTACTTTACAAAGTGTTCCCCCTGATATTTCCAGTACTCACCTGACACCATACATAGTTTTTACAATGTTATTGACTGTATTCCCTATGCTGTACTTTACAACTCCATGACTATTTTGTAACTATAAAATAGTTCAGTCATTAGTGTTTTTATTCTTATTGAAAATACTATAGTGTGTAGTATATTTCTTATATAGTGTATTCCTTATTTTATTATTTTAGTGTTCAATAGCTTGTTTTGGATGCTCTTTCCTCTATTTTAGTATAATTTTTCCACATAAGTCTGTCTTCTTTCTTTAAGAAGAGAAAGCACTGAGAGTACAAAGTGAAAATATGAGGAATTTGAGGAATAATGATTAAGAGTGTAAACTCCCTGGTGGAAGATATACAACTTTTGGTTTAATGCAATTCTCCTCCCCCCATCTTCTCACCCAAATAACAAATAACTTTTTTTGTTATTTCCCTGTATTTCAGCTTCTATATCATATTCTTGGCTATCATGGTTAAGAATCAATTACTATAATAGAGATAGAAGTAACTTGAGTGCCCATAACACTTTAAGAACTTTATATAAAGATAAAAGAGAGCTTAATTTTAAGTGAAAAACAATTTGCTAACATTAGTTTGTTTTCACAAGAGTCTTTGTTAGCTGGAAGTGAAACTTATTTATATATCTTTTTATTTATTTATTTTTTTTTCTTTATTGATTTCTTAGAGAGAGAAGAAGTGAGAGGGAGAGAGAGAGAGAGATAGAAACATCAATGATTGGCCACTTCCTGCATGCCCCCCATTGGGGATTTGGCCCACACCCTAGGCATGTGTCCTGACCGGGAATCGAACTGGCGACCTCTTGGTGCATGGGTCAATGCTCAACCACTGAGCCACACCAGCCAGACTATGTATCTATTTTTTTTTCCATTTTTTTTTTCTTTATTGATTTTAGAGAGAGGAAGGGAGAATGAGAGAGAGATAGAAACATCGATGAGAGAGAACATTGACTGGCCGCCTCCTGCATGCCCCCCACTGGGGAATTGGCCCACAACCTGGGCATGTGCCCTGACCAGGAATCGAACCAGAGACCTCTTGGTGCGTGGGTCGACGCTCAACCACTGAGCTACACCAGCCTGGCTGTATATCTATTTTTTAACACCAGACTTTGTTTTTACTGGAGAGAGAGAAGATGAGAGAGACAGAGACAGAGACATCGATGTGAGCATGAAACACTGATCAGTTACCTCCTGTATGCACCCCAACTGGGGATCAAACCTGAAACCTGGTTATGTGCCCTGAGTAGGAATTAAACCCCCCTGACCTTTTGGTGTACAGGCCGGCACTCCAACCAACTGAGCCACACCAGACAGGGCAACACCAGACTTTTTAATGCTCTAGAGCTGGTCTGTCAATACAGTAGCCGCTGGCCATGTGTATCTATTAAAATTATAATGAAAGGAAGGAATTTCTGTTTAGTTTAAATTGAAGGCAGACAGGTATGGCAGTTGATTGGGGGGCCATCCCTTCAGTGAGTGAAGTCATTATAACCCAGCCATTTTATTTATGTATGTATGTATGTATGTATGTATGTATGTATGTATGTGATCCTTACCTGAGGATATTTTTCCATTGATTGATTGATTGATTTGATTTGATTGATTTTTTTTCCTCACCTGAGGACATATTTTGCATTTATCTTCAGATAGAGTGGGAGGGAGAGAGGGAGGAAGACAGAGAGAGAAACATTGATGTGAGAGAGACACATTGAGTGGTTGCCACCCACACGACCCCAACTGGGGCCCTGGACAAACTGCAACCAAGGTATGTGCCCTTAGCGGGAACCGAACCCAGGACTCTCTGGTCTGCAAGCCAATGCTCTAACCGCTGAGCCAAACTGGCCAGGGCTCCATTGATTTATTTTCAAATAGAGTGAAGAAAGGGAGGGAGGGAGAGAGAGAGAAACATAAATGTGAAAGAGACACATCGATTGGTTGCCTCCTGCATGACCCCAGCTGGGGCCAGGGATCAAATCTGCAACCCAGGTATGTGCCCTTAACTGGGAATTGAACCCAAGACCCTTTGGTCTGCAGGCCAGTGCTCTTAACTGCTGAGCCAAACTGGGCAGGGCTAACCCAGCCATTTTTTATGCTGATTAGCTCAGAAACTATGCCTAGGTTAATATTTTTGAAAGCATTAAATTAAAAATTGAGGTTACCATACTTAAAAAGTTATTTTATATATGCTACAAATATACTATCACAAAGTCATTCTTAATAGGCCCATCAAATATTACTTATAGACAAAATTTCTTGTCTTTAAATAAATTTTTGTTTCATCTCCTAAATTTTGACTTCCTTTCTAGTCATAGCTAGGAATTGTACATGCCTAGTAATTTAATTTTAAATATTATTATATCATTTTAATAATTCTGTTTTTACACGATATAGAACTTTCTGCATTGATGGGATTGTGTTTTAAGTTAAATTGTATGGCAATAGAAATAGGATGTTACGATTTGATGTAATAAATACATAAAGTGTAAATCAGAACCTTGCTAAATTGCTTAATGACCAAAGAGTTAATTTTTCTTTTTGTGAGTATATAGTCTTCACTAGTGTTCAGTAATTGGCCCAGGAGATGCCACTGAGCTGGACGAGGCAGTGCTAGTTATTTTGTATGCGCTTCTCATTTGGTAGCTGGAAGAATACAATTATGTTAGCAGTTGGATTGCAGTATAAGAGATGTAGAGGGGAGAGGCAAAGATTCAGATACATGTTAAACTGTTATTTAATACTGTTTGGATAGAAAAAGATTGGGTTTGCATTTTAATATTATTAATTTATATAAAGCTTTAAAAAAGTTAAATGCTGCCTTTATTCCACTTGATACATGTGTACTTGTATATATATTCTTAAATTTTGCCCCTGGTAACTTTGTTATGCTATAAACAAATCAAATATTTATTGTATTACCTTATAAATATTGAACTGGTACACAAAAGTAGGCTTCTTTTCTTAGATTGATAGGATGAAGATGTGAGAATGAATTGTAAGCTTGAAGTAAAAATTGCTTAAAATTTTTTTTTCCAAGAAGAAAGGCTGTGTTGTTTGATGTTAGCCAAAGACTGACTGAGCATTTTGGCTGTATTCCGAATTCTGCCACTGACTCACTGTGTTTTTTGGCAAGTAACTTATCCTCCCTGAAACAAGTTCTTGATTCTTTACTTCTCTGTTTGTAAAGTTAGCATAATAATATTGTACTGACCTCAGATGGGTTGTGTAATGGTTTCCCACTTTAGAACTTTGAAGCATAAAAATAGTATGGATTTTCAGTGCCTTGCTCTTTAAGTAAATATTTCTAAATTGTCTTTTTATTAGGTAAGTATATTAGAGAGACCATTTAAATGCAAAATAAAACAAAACCCTCATTGTACTGTTCAAAACATGGCCAATCTTTTTACCTTGATGAGTTTTTAGTTATTTATAACATATTAAGTACTATACCCTATAAAGTATTAATGATCATTTTATTCATTTTTTTTAGTGTCAGAAAAAAGAAGAATTTATTGAAAGAATTCAAGGTTTAGATTTTGATACAAAAGCAGCAGTTGCCGCACATATTCAAGAGGTAATAACCTGTGTACAATTTTTATGAAGCTTGTGGTGTGTTTATTTATATATCTTCCAAAGTCATAAGATAAGCAAGAACAAGTCAAGGTCAAATATAAATGAACTCTGCTTTTAGACAAATTGTCTTCTCTTTAGAGATAGTTTCTTTATGAACCATCTCATATGTGGCATGGTGCTAACCACAAATGTACCATTACCTTTATGCAGAGGGACATAGGCAAAAAGTGTTATTCGAGGAATGAAGTTTATGCCTTTGTTAGCACAGAATGAGTAGTATAATAAATGGAGGCAGCAGAAAGTGGATCATTGCATGTAATTCAAAACTAAAGTGAGGTAAGATGATAACTGGTATTTTGTCATTCAGTGATTTTCCTTTGAATGAATAGACACAGCACAATTTTTATTGAAAATATTACTTGAATTATAAATACATTAGTGATTTGTAATATACATATAAAAAGTCAAATCTAGTACATATTGTGCAATGTCAAATAATTTAAGTTACATAATTTGTTAAGATTGCTTTTAAAAGCTGCTGTTTCTGCATCTATTTAGACTTGGTCTTTTAATCTTGTGTACGTTACAAGACTTTAGAACTAGACATGTTAAATTTTGTACACTGGTTAGAAAGAGAACTATGGAAAGGTAAAGGAGAGAATTTTTAAATAGTGGAAATTGGTAGTGTTTAAAATATTATGTATTTAAATCTTTGTCTTCCATATATCATCTTTTATATTAGTTGACATTCATAGAGCCCAGCTTTCTTGTCAGTAATATTATTGTCAACAGTATGCATATTATTACTCTATAAGATATAGTTTTATTGGTAGTTTCCCCTTATATATGTTTACTTATTTATGCTAGCTTTATTGCTTGTATTTTATTTTGAATAAATGCTAGTGTTGCAAATTACTAAATTTACCACCATTCTTGAAAATGTTATTTTTGCTGCTTGTGAAAGTTAAAGCAAAATATCAGAATCGTGAGAAATGGAAAGCAAGAACTCAGTATTTCACTTATATAACTTCCATTATGTAAAAAATCTTTATATTGGGAGTTCTTTTCTCCTAACATTCTGTGATGGTGTCATCTTCAGAACCTATAACGAATCAGCTTTTCAAGTATAAAAGTACAATAACATATATCCTACACGATTAAAAGACTTTTACTTTTGAATCCAAGTACATTTAGTATTATCTAATGAAAAGTTAAATTGATTTTGTTAAAGCGGTTAGACATATCAATGTTACCTTCCTTTAGGAATGCCTTGAATTAAATATCTTATTTTTTTTAGTTGACCGGAGATGATTATGCTAAGTGAAATAAGCCAGTCAGAGAAAGACAAATATCACATGATCTTACTTATGTGTGGAATCTAATAAATAAAATAAACTGATGAATAGAATAGAACCAGAGCATGGAAACATGGAACCCACTGATGAATCTCAGAGGGAAGGGTGGGGGGGTGGGGCAGGAAGAGATTAACCAAAGGACTTATATGTATTGCCTGTGGACACAAAATAGGGTGATAAAGGCTTGGGGTGGGGCAGGAACCAGGTGGAGGAAGGCAATGGGGGGGAAAAAAACCAGGGACATCTGTAATACTCTTAGCAATGAAGATAAAAAAGAAAGAAAAGAAATGTACATTTATTTAAAGATTATATATATATTTTAATCCTCACACGAGGACCTTTTTTTTTTTTTTTTTTTTTTTGCATTTCAGACAGAGTGGGAGGGAGAGAGGGAGGGGGGGGAGAGTGAGAGAGAGAGAGAGAGAGAGAGAGAGGCATCAAGTGGTTGCCACCCACACGACCCCAGATGGGGCCGGGGACAAACTGCAACCGAGGTACGTGCCCTTAGCAGGAACTGAACCCGGGTCTCTCTTGTCCGCGGGCCGACGCTCTAACCACTGAACCAAACCGGCCAGGGCTAAAGATTATATTTTTTAAAATAATTTTTAGGCCTTGACCAGTTTGGCTCAGCAGTAGAGCGTCAGCCCGTGGACCAATGAGTCATGGGTTCGATTCTGGTCAAGGGCATATGGCTCATTTGTGGTTCGTCCCTGGCCATGGTTGGGGTTGTGCCAGAGGCAACCAGTCGATGTGTCCCTCTCATGTCGATGTTTCTCTCCCCCTCTCTTCCTCTCTCTCCCTCCCACTCTTCTGAACAAAACTGGAAAAATATCCTCGGGTGAGGATTTAAAAAAATAAATAAATAAAAATAATTTTTAGTAGTAGCCTTTTCATCATTTATTAATTTTAAATGTTTTTTAAACATTGTATTTGCTTTTTATATTTTTATTATATAGGACATGATATTTGAGCTAATGTTGTGCTAAAATGAAATAGATTTTTAAGTATTAGCCGTTTTTTAAATTATTTATTTTGGTCTCTTTCCTAAAGGTAACCCATAATCAGGAAAATGTGTTTGATCTGCAATGGATGGAAGTGACTGATATGTCTCAGGAGGAAATAGAACCACTATTGAAAAATATGGCGTTGCATCTAAAAAGACTTATAGATGAGAGAGATGAACATTCAGAGGTTTGTAAATTTCTTTCAGTATATTACCAAAGTTTGCTTTCCAAAAAAAAAAGAGAAAAGTAGCATTCAGAGGTATTTTATTTATTACAGTACTGTGTGTCTTTTTTTGTGTGACATAGGCACCAGAAAGGACACATAAGAGCCCCAGATTAGACAAATTTAAACAGTAAATTAGTAAACAGATTGCAATTAGGGTTTCTTTTCTCCTTTCCTTTTAAATTATTATTCTGATTTTGTTCCTGTGAGTTTTTTAAGTCATCCCCATAGCTCAGCAACAGTACAAAAGTGTGAAACTGAAAGTATCGTTGATGTAAGTGGAAAAATCATTGCCTTGAAGCATAAGAATTTGCTTAAGGATAATTTTTTAGTTTTATTGCCACGTGGGGTTGGAAAAATAAGTGTTAATAAAAGGAGAATAACAGGTGTTCTGAATAAAATGTCCCACAAAAGTTCTCAAATTTTTGTAGTCAGTATAATGAGGTGTGATTTTTAGAAAAGGGAATTATTATAAGCTCTTTAAGACAGTACTTTGCTTTTTAAAAAGAGGAAAGTTGCTCCAGATTTTTTGCCTACGTTCTCTGAAAGCAGCTTGTAATTTTTAGAGGAGTCTAGACTTCAGTGCATGTGGTGGTGAGTAATATTTTCTTAATATCAGACCAAAGTACTCTGCCATTCAGGAGAATGTATAGCTTTCTTTGATCATTTGTTCCATTTACATGAAGACAGTTTTGAGCTGATTTATAGAGAATTTGATTACTCTTGGGACAAATGAAAGACTACATAGAAGAAATTCCTAAAGATTTATTTTTCTGATTAAACTTTCATGTCTCTTTAGAGAATATTCAGTTCTGATGAGAATTTTCAGTTTTTCTTCAGTCGTTGTAGAAGAAAATACAGGAAATAAAGAAATATTTTAGAACAACAATTAAATTTATTAAAAAAACTAACAGTGAGATCAAAGAAAGAAAAGAGTAAATTGAAAAAATCCCTAGTATATATCAAACTTATCCTGAATTTTATTTCATTTTCAATCTGATTTTGAACCATATGTTATATCATTTTTTTATGTTAGTGTCTTTTCACTGCTTTATTCATTTTTAGAACATTTCTTTGTATTTCAAGATTGTAAAGGTATTTTGATAAGGTGTCCTCCAACTTCTGAAGAATTAATTCTAAAAATCTATACTTTGGTTTCATGTGACTGATAAATTAATCTTACATGAACTGATTAATATGGGATGAAGGAGTGCATTATTTTGGAGAAATGTGAACAAATCACTTGTCATTACATTCTCTGTGTTAAAACTAAAAGGAATAATAAACACTATAGAGGACAATTGTTTGAAAAACCTTTTTAAAACCTGACTGATTAAGAATTTCAATTGAATTTGTTTTTCTAACAAGGAAAAAGAAAAGTGGTCTTATTCTCCTGTCTCTGGTATTCAGGAAACAAGTTGCTAACTGATTGAATCCCAGTTCTCTTGGGAGAAAATTTTAATTTGGGTCACCAGTAGACTAATTAGAAAAGATAATTTGAAATCAATGTGAAAAAAATTAAGCAAATGTAAATATTGTAAGTAAATATAATAATTCTGTATCATTTAATTGGATTTTAACAAGTTCATGTTTAGATTTTCCCTTTAGCATTTTTTCTGTTTTTTTTTTTTTTTCATTTTTTTCATTTTTTCTGTTTTGATTAATCCTTTTGTCATAGTTGTTTCACTACAATGTAGAAAGGATAATTTGGTTACCCTGTCTTTAATTACACTTCACCTTTTTATTATTAATGCTGTAGAACAATGATCTCTCCTTTTACTAAAATCCAAATAGGAGATTTTGATGACTTTAAGATCTCTTTATTGTCACTATTTTTTGTCAAGCTCTGTGTTATAAGTTTATCATATACTTTTAAGTCAGCACAATAACCCCATTTTATAGATGAAGGTACTGGAGATCAGAGAAGTTATTCCAGTGCTTGTGTTCCTTTTTATTTTTTAATTTTTTTTTTCTTTATTGATTTTAAAGAGAGAGGAAGGGAGAGGCAGAGAGAGATAGAAACATTGATGAGAGAGAATATCGATTGGCCACCTCCTTCATGCCCCCCACTGGGGATTGGGCCCACAACCTGGGCATGTGCCCTGACTGGGAATCAAACCTGCGACCTCTTGGTACATGAGTCGACGCTCAACCACTGAGCCACACTGGCCAGGGCAGTGCTTGTGTTCTTAACCATTATAAATTACCTTTGCCTAAGTCCGTGATTGTGATGAGTATACCTCTGATTCTTTTCCTTAATAGTGAGTTCTACAAATAGAGTTATTAGATCACCTGAATTTCTTCTTAGCATTGATATTTTTTTTTACCGTTCATTCTTCAACATATATTATAAATACCTGCTTTTTGTGGTAGAGTGTTTGGGAGCAACAAACTGACTAACATTAAAAAAAAGAACCAAAAATTGTTACAATCTAATTAGGGAAGTTATAGAATAATTAACTGTAATAAAATGTTGCAAGTGATAAGTACTGAAAAGAGACATGTATCTAAATACTATAGGAATTTAAAGAAGGAAGATAACACTTGCAGTTGCTGGTGGAATGTCTAGAATCAGAAGGATCAGAGAAGGCTTATTTAATTAAAGTTATGCTTTAATGACATTTCCTGTCAGATTTTTGGGAAAATGTCCAGAGGCCTTCAGCTCAAGAAACTATACCACCATTGGAGGAAAGTCAGAAGTGTATACATAGTCTTTAATGGAAAATACCTCTAGATCAGTGGTTCTCAACCTTCCTAATGCCGCGATCCTTTAATACAGTTCCTCATGTTGTGGTGACCCCCAAACATAAAATTATTTTTGTTGCTACTTCATAACTGTAATTTTGTTTCCCGATGGTCTTAGGCGACCCCTGTGAAAGGGTCGTTCGACCCCCAAAGGGGTCGTGACCCACAGGTTGAGAACTGCTGCTCTAGATGCTCTTAACTCTTAATAACAGGTTTATTTCCTTTTATTCATTTAAAAAGTATTTTTTCAGCTCATAGTTCTGTTTTTATTTTTTAAGTTTATTTTTGTCAGTATTACATATGTCCCCTATTGCCCCCCTTCCCCCTCTACCTAGCCCCAGCCCATAATTCTTTTTTTTTTTTTAATTTTTATTTTTTTTATCATCACCTGAGGACATTTTTTGCATTTATCTTCAGATAGAGCGGGAGGGAGAGAGGGAGGAAGAGAGAGAGAGAGAAACATCGACGTGAGAGAGAAACATCAACGTGAAAGAGACACATCGACTGGCTGCCACCCACACGACCCCAACAAGGCCCAGGGACAAATTGCAACCAAGGTACATGCCCTTAGCGGGAACCAAGCCCCGGACTCTCTGGTCCACGGGCCAGTGCTCTAACCGCTGAGCCAAACCGGCCAGGGCCCTGCCCATAGTTCTTTTGTGCTCTGTTCATTGGCATCTGGAAGCTCTTGATATCTCCATTTTACCACCTGCGTAGTTCAATTGTAGTATGTGTCTTCAGTACTTTTCTTAAGTTCTCCATTTTGTCAATTACTCAGTTACAATATTTTTGAGTAGCTCTTTTTGAATTCATTACTATGCTGGATAAGGTCAGAGATACAAAGGAGGTATAAGAAAGATGATTTGGTTTACTGAAACAATAACTACATTGCAAATGAAAAATAAAGCCCTGGCTGGTTTGGCTCAGTGGTTGGAGCATCAGCCCTCAGACCAAAGAGTCGCGGGGTTTGATTCCAGTCAAGGGCAGGTACCTCAGTTGCGGTTCGGTCCCCGGCCCTGGTCAGGGTCTTGTGGGAGGCAACCAATTGATGTCTCTCTCTCTCATCAATGTTTCTCTCTCCCTCCCTCCTTCCCTCCCCCCATCTGAAAATCAATGGAAAAATATCCTCAGTTGAGGATTAACTAAAATGTAAAAATTAAAATGTTATAGAAATAAAGAATATGTGTTAGGAACAATAGATATATAAAAATGGAGGAGTTAATCTCAGATGGTTCTGTTTCTTTGACAAGTTGGAGGAGAGGCCATTTGTTGGAAGTAATGATAGCTGTTTACAGTTGAAGGGATGAGTAAAGAAAAGGGAATATATTTACAGTAGCCATTGTTGGGAAATTTGCCAAGAAGTTGGCAAGGTTTTCCATAAAAGGATTGATGGGCATTGGAAAGAGCTTAATAGAAAATAGATCTGTAGTTGGGCTATGTATTTGTTTGTTTGTTTCTTTTTCTCAAGTTCTTTATTACCTTGGAGCAGAAGTGGAAAACACTGATGGTAGGTAAGGAAAATAACGTAGTGTTAGAGTAAAATTTGAATTTCTTTTATACTTATCATTAGATGTGTGACTTGGTTAAGTTATTTCATCTAAAATAAACTTAATACTTCTGTTGCAGATTATAATATTGGATGAGATCTTGTTGGAAAATCCCCTAGCTAGAAGTTCTGTGAATATTAGTCCCCCCCCCCTTTTTTCCCTAAAGAGTGAGCCATAACCAAAGATGGCATGGTAGTGTTAAATTAGAAAGTAAGGGTGGCATTTGAGGGCCTAATTGTATTTCGAGGCTGAGTAGGAACTCTAGAGTAGGCAGGAACAATTTGTTTGACTGGACAAAAAGGGGGAGTTGAATGATTAAAGGTTCAGGCATAGATGTGGTGACAGGGGGGTAATAACTGCTTAAGGAGGCATGGCACAAAAGAGGAATGGTTCCTTCACTGTAGAAGCCTATATGTATCAAATAGGGAATGGACGAGGAGTTGTAGAGAGCAAAGAAATTGGAAAGTTCCATTCTGTGGTTTATCAATAGACAAACTAGAATCTGTGAAAGTGATAGTTGAATAGACCTTCATTCAGGTGCTGAAATACATCTCAAGGGTAAGGAAATGAATTTTGTTGGAAAAATAAAAGAAGAGGAAAAGTAATGATTCAGTGAAAGTGATGTAATGAGAAACAAAGTGAGGATGGTGATTTCATGTTCCCAAAGTGGTAATCCCACCCCTTCTGTCTGATATAGAAGAACAGTTAAAATTACCTTAGAAGACAATTTCTGTTTGCCTAAGAAGTTTGATTAAAAGGCTGAGAAACTGGTAGAATAAGAAAAATTTCCAATAAAAGGGAAATGGAGGAATATGATTGAGTGAGGTACATGTAGATTAAAAAGCCCTTAAAGTTCAGATTTAGGGTAAATAGGAGATTTGTGATAAAGGAAGCGTTGAGATGGGAAGTAGATTGGAACTCCTATCGTTAAGAGAGAGAGTGTAGGATATCAAGTCAAGAGACTGGCCTGGAGTCTTGGCATTGCTACTAGCTAATTGTGTGATCATGGACAGATCAATTTCTGTGCCTCAGTTACCTTGCCTACAGAATTAAGAGACTGAACTAAACCTCTAAGGTTCTGTTAGGTCCCTCTGAGGCCCTGTTTACAATTCTAGAGCATTGTCCAATTCTGCAATGATGGCAAGATTATATTTCTGCACTGTCCAATATAGTAACCAATAGCTACATATGGCAGTTGTGCCCTTGAAATGTGACTAGTGTGATTAAAGAATGGTATTTTTAACTTTTTAAATTGGTACTTAAATAGCCACTTGTGCTACTGGCTATCATATAGGAAACACAGTTGTAGATATATCATTCTTGGGTTAATTTCTTTCCTATGTCAACAAGTCTTTTATGCCTTTCCAACAGTTGCCATCTGGTCTAGTTATTGTACCACAATTGATTTATTTTGTTAAACTAAGAATGAAAATAATATTGTCTTCTACTGTTATCTACTAAGTAGCTTATCCATGATCTGTTGAATCAAACTTTTTTTTTCCAATTTTTATTAATTTATTTTTGTTACAGATGTTTCTCCTTTTTCCCCCCTAGATACCCTCCTCCCCATTTCCTCCCCCCCCCCCCCCCCCCGCCCCAGCATTGTTGTGTATGTCCATTGGTTATGCATACATACATATAAGTTCTTTGGTTCATCTCATCCATCTCCCCCCCCCCACCCCCACCCCCGTGAGGTTTATCAGTCTGAACCGTACTCCTTTCTATGTCTCTGGGTCTATTTCATTCATTAGCCCACCTTGTTCATTATATTCCACAAATAAGTGAGATCATGTGGTATTTGTCTTTTTCTGATTGGCTTATTTCATTTAGCATAATACTCTCGAGGTCCCTCCATGTCGTCTCAAAGGATAAGAGATCTTTCTTTCTTACAGCTGCATAGTATTTCATTGTATATATGTACCACAGCTTTTTTATCCACTCATCTATTGATGGACACTTGGGCTGCTATCAGATCTTAGTGATTGTAAATAGTGCTGCTATGATCATAGGGGTACATATATTCTTAAACTATTTTTTTTTCTTTATTGATTTTTTAGAGAGAGAGGAAGGGAGAAGTAGAGAGAGATAGAAACATCGATGAGAGAGAACATCGACTGGGCGCCTCCTGCATGCCCCCCCACTGGGGATCAGACCCACACCTGGGCATGTGCCCTGACTGGGAGTTGAACCGGTGACCTCTTGGTGCATGGGTCAACGCTCAACCACTGAGCCACACTGGCCGGGCTGTTGAATCAAACTTTTAAAAATGACAGCTTAATATGACAAAGTTAAGATATTTTTGGCCAATGGATTTTTTTTGATATTGTAGTATAGTACTAAGAGTCAATGAATAGTGTTGATGTATTTAGTTCTTTGATATGTAAAATACTAAAAATGATTCTGTGTTTATCTCCACATTCCCTTAGACTATTATAGAACTCTCTGAAGAACGTGATGGTCTTCATTTTCTACCCCATGCCTCTTCATCTGCACAGTCACCTTGTGGTTCTCCAGGCATGAAGCGGACAGAAAGTCGACAACATCTGTCAGTGGAACTGGCAGATGCTAAGGCCAAAATAAGAAGGCTTAGGCAGGAATTGTAAGTTGCTGATTTTCAAGGTTCATTGAATTTATATGGTCACAAAAGTGACCTAAACAATATTTTTAGGCTTATGGCATATAGATAGTGGTTCTCAGTTGCTGGCCTGTGTCAGAGTTGTTACTGGTTTTTGTCAAAATGAGAAAAATGAGGAGACCAGCATTAGATTTTCTTAATTCTAAATCTTCCCAATTTAAAGGATGCCCTTGATTCTGGATTTATGTCCTTCCTGTCTGTTTGTGTTAAAATGTTCTTTCTTTTATAAAATAATGTTCTTCCTTGGCAAATTGGGATCTCCTTGATTTTTTTTTTTTTTTTTTTACATTCTTGAACTACAAAATATTGGCATGTGATACAGATCAATAAGTTTAACTATTTTAAAATTAATGTTACAGCCCTGGCCAGTGTGGCTCTGTTGGAGCCTGTCCCATACACCGAAAGGTGGCAGGTTCAATTCCCAGTCGGGGCACATACCCAGGTTGTGAATTCCATCTCCAGTCGGGACACATTTGAGAGGTGGCCGATCAGTCTCTCTCTCTCTCTCTCTCTCTCTCTCTTAAATCAATAAAATCAATAAAATAATATATATAATAAAGTAAATGTTATAAAAGACCAAATTATTGCCATACAGTTTTACAAAAAATTAATTTTGTGTGTGTGTGTTCTGCATTGAGTAATTGAAATGCCTGAGTCATGTACTTAGCAATGGTAAATATTCAGATTGGTTAGTGCTGGTGAAATTTATTTAATTTTCAAAAAACATTACAGAAAAGTCAGTATACGTATCACATAGGCATTCCTTGGTGAATCACGTGTAAAGACATGGCCAATCTCTGCTGGAGATTTTTTATTTTGCACTTCAAAAAGAACAAAGGATTTTTGTGTTTAGGGCTTTTTTCTTTTTTTCCCCATGAAATTTGGGCTTTAGAGTATAAATTTTAAATTTAAAGCCATAATATAGCAATTAAGTTTATTTACTGATTATTTAAAGCAGTTGGTTTAAGAAAGTGATTGAATATGCAAGGTAGAAAAAATATACAGTCTACAGAAAAATTTGAAAAAGAAATACAGCTTTCATTGTGGATGTCTGCATTATTATGTGTCTGTTGAAGTGAACACGCCCAGGATATTCTATAAACAGCTGCACTGGGAAAATTAGGGAAGCGATTGCTGTTATTAGTTTGACTGGCAGTTAATGGATAGCCTAAACAGTGAACACTAGTTTGTTCCATATAATTTAGCACAGTCTTCTCCAGTCTTTAGATAAAGCATGCAATTAGAACTGTAATGCTGGCTGTGAATTCATTTAACATTTTTCACTGTATTATTTTTAAATAAAATTTACTTGGCCATGGAATGTATTAAAATTTCAAATAACTTAAAAGAGATTGATAAGATTTGGTCTTGCATATGCTGATGGAAATTGTAAATTAATATTTTAAATTAGTAAATAAATATGCTACATAAAGCAAGTGTTCCCAGTAATTAGCATTTCATCAGATATCATCTCATTATATCTTTGTTGTCCTTAAAAATGTGTTCCTTGATGGATTTCTTCTATTAAAATTTGTTTTAAGTCCTTTTACTGGGACAGATCTTTACTCAAGTGATGAAGTATGGAAATCAGGATGGATAAAAATAGTTCAGGTTTTCTTAGAATTAATGGAAATAAATAATTGTAATGAGAACATGCAAATTAACTAATAACATACTTATGGGTGGTACATTATAATATAATTGCTTTGAATTTATTAACATACAGAGTAAAAGTATTGTTTGCAATTTGGTTGGAAGAAGTAATTTCTTTAAAATTATACTTTTATGTAGTAAACACTATCAAAAACTTGCTTTCATAATTTTCTCTGCCTTCATGGATCCCATGTTTTCAAAGATTTTTCTCTCACACAAATTATTCTTTTTAAAATAACAACTTTATTGAGACATAATTCATGTATCAGAAAATGTATATTTTAAAGTGTACAATTTAGTGATTTTTTTAGTACATTCATAGAATTGCACAACCTTAACACACTAATTTCAAGACATTTTTGTCACCCCCCAAAAAAACCACATACCCATTAGCAGTTAGTCCCAATACCCCTTTACCCTTGACAACTCCTGGCAAACACTAATATATTTTCTATTTCTATGGATTTGCCTATTCTAGAAATTTCATATAAATGGATTCATACATTATGTGGCCTTTTATGACAGGCTTCTTTCAGTTAGCACAATGTTGTCAAGGTTTATCCATGTTATAGCATGTTATCAGTACTTTATTCCTTTTTATGATTAAATAATACTGTATGGATATACACCACATTTTGGTTATTTATCAGTTAATGGGCATTTGACTTGTTTACATTTTTTGGCTATTATGAATAATGTTCCTATGTACATTCATGTGCACATTTTTGTGTGGATATATGTTTTCAGTTCTCTGGGTTGTATACTGAGAAGTGGAAATGCTGGGTAGTTCTATATTTAACCTTTGGAGGAACTGTTTAAACTGTGTGGCTGCACCATTTTGCACTGCCACCAGCAGTGTGTGAGGGCTCCAGTTTCTCCATATCCTCACCTGTACTTATTATACACCTTTTTTTTCCAATCCTCACCCAAGGATATTTTTCTATTTATCTTCAGATAGAGTAGGAGGGAGGGAAAGAGAGGGAGAAGCATCAATGTGAGAGAGACACATCGACCAGCTGCCTCCTGTACAACCCTGACCAGGGCCGGGGACAAACTGCAACCGAGGTATGCACCCTTGACCAGAATCAAACCCGCGACTCATTGATCCACAGGCTGACGCTCTAACAGCTGAGCCAAACTGTCCAGGGCTACACCTTTTTTATTATAGCCATCCTAGTGGGTATGAAGTGATGTGTCACTGCAGTTTTGAGTTGCATTTCTCTGATGACTAATGATGTGAGCATCTTTTTCTATACTAATTGGCCATTTGTGTGTCTTTGGAGAAATATCTATTCAGATACTTTACTCATTTTTGAATTTAGTTATGAGATAGACTTTTAAGCAGATCAGCGAAATAACATGAAACTGAAGGTGTATGAGAAGTCTGTGTAGCCTGCAGTTGAAACCCAAAGGAGTTTTAGTCATTTCTGACTTCGAGAGGCAAGACGGGGAGAGGAAGTGGTGTTAGGAATATTTCATAGAGATAGTTACATTTCAGTTGATGTTAGACATTAATATCAACTTTTGAAAAGTCTCAATTGGGTATTCTAAGCAGATGGAAGTATAACATGTTCGGTAGGATATAAGGAGGGGCATGGCAAGAAAGGATGTTGAAAATGATGGAGTGGATACATGGATGGTTGTGTATGCAGTACTTGGAAGTTTAGACTTCAAACAGTAGGGACCAGTTGGAGATTTTTTGCATAGGACATTAACAAGATCAGACTTATGTTTTAATAAAGAGAGAACTAGCCTAGTGGCTGACTTAGTATTCAAATTGAAAATATAAATTATGGTGTCAGTGTGAAAGTAGATTCAAGGACAGTCCAGGCAAGAAGTGGTGTGGGCCTGCTGAAAGATTGTAACAGTGAGTTTAGAGAGGAGGTAAGGGAGAAGGCGGGGTCTTTGATATAATTCCTAGTGTCCTATGCTCAGTACCTATTTGGATGGCTCTGCCGTTCACTTGGAATGTAAGAAAGAGGAATAGATTAAAGTAAAAGAAAAGTTTAGTTTTTGACACATTTAGTTTGAGGTACCTTAGAAATATCTCTCTGGAGATGATTATTGGATAATAGACTATCTGGTCCATGATACAGAATAGAGATTTGGGATCACTAGAATACTGATGGAGAAAAGTATGAGCATGTAAATAGTAGTTGAAACCTTGGAAGTAGATAAGACTGCCCCAGAAGAACATGAAGAATGAGAAGGATGTAATCTGAAGAACACAAAACATAAAAAGGTTGGTTAAGGACAGACTTCACCATTTATTAGCCATGTGACTCAGTTTCTTCATCCATAAAATGAGACTTCTAATAATATGTACTGTAGAGCATATAGCATATTACCAAGCTTATGAGCTTTAGACTCATTCTGCCTGAGCATCGATCCTGGCTCAACACTTCTTAACTGAGTGACAGTGGCCAAGTTAATCTCTCCAAGGCTGCTTGGTTTCCTAGCCTAATAACTAAGAATAATAATTGTGCCTACTGTAGGATTGTCATGTGAGGTAAAGTGAATAGTGTGTAGTACGTAAGTGCTCAATGAATGTAAGCTGCTACCACTGCTATTATTTCTTTAGAGGGCTCTTGTAAGAATTAAGTGCTTGGTAAAGTATAAAGTGCTCAGCAAAAATGCCTAGCACAGTTAATGAGAGCTTGATAATTGTGAGCCAAAAGATGGGCCCAAGACATGAAATCGGCAAGAGTTATTGAAGTAGAAAAACCTGAGTGTGAAGTCATGGAAGCCAGTGGAAAAGAGATTGTAAGAAAAAGAATGGAGTTAACTGTACTAAATTGGGAATAAAGATGTAATTGACTCTGTGAAAAATAGTGGGGAGGTGTGGATGGAAAGTCTCATTGCTGTAAATAGAATGGTCAAATGGTTGTACAAATATTTGAACTCCTGGATAACTTGGAAAATTTATTTAAATTTATACCTCACATACACCAAAGTGAATTTCACATGGATTAAAGAGCTAAATGTAAAAAATGAAATAATGCTAAAAGAACCAGAAAGTAATATGTAGATGAGTGTATATTTGTTCTCTAGGTAGGAAAGAATTTTACAAAAAAGCAAAATAAGTATTTATAGAAGGTGGTTGTTCTATTTGTATAAAAATACTGAATATGTAAACATCCAGAAAAAAATAAGTAAAATCAGCCCAGCTGGTGTGGCTCACTGGTTGAGTGTTGGCCCATGCACAAAGAGGTCGCTGGTTCGATTCCCGGTCAGGGCACATGCCCAGGTTGTGGGCCCAATCCCCAGTGAGGTGCACGCAGAAGGCAGCCAATCGATGTTCTCTCTCATCAATGTTTCTGTCTCTCTCCCTCTCTAAAATCAATAAAGAAAAAATATCTCTCTAAAATCAATAAAGAAAAAAATATTTTTTTATTTTTATTTTTTTTATCCTCACCTGAGGACATTTTTCCATTTTTTGTTCAGATAGAGTGGGAGGGAGAGAGAGAGAAACATTGACGTGAAAGGGACAGATCGAGTGGCTGCCTCACGCACAACCAACCAGGGCTGGGGACAAATTGCAACCGAGGTACACGCCCCTAGTGGGAACCGAACCCAGGTCTCTCTGGACCACAGGGCTGACGCTCTAACTGCTGAGCCAAACTGGCCAGGGCAAGAAAAAAAATATTTTAAAAAATAATAAAATTAAAAGTATTTGACAATATTTCTCAGAAAATTTAACAGAATTTTCATATGACCCTGCAGTTCCACTCCTGGGTACTCTGTATCCCCCAAAAATTTAAAACGGGAACTCAAAGAGATACTTGTATGCCGTAGTTCATTGCAGTATTATTCCAATAGCCCAAAGGTGGAAACAACCTAAGTATCCACAAGCAGATGGCTGGATAAACAAAATGTGCTATAGGCATGTGATGGAATGTTATTCAGTGTAAAAAGGAATGAAATTTTGATACTTGGTGCAACATGGATGAGCCCTGAAAACAATTTGCTAAGTGAGAAACCACATACAAAAGGACAAATATTGTATGATTCCAGTAAAATAAAATATTTTAAATAGGCAAATTCAGAGAAAACAGAAAGTCGATTAGGGGTAGAGCTGTGGGGGCTTGGGGAATTGGAGAGTTATTGTTTAATGGGCCCAGAGTTTCTGTTTGGGATAATAAAAGAGTTTGGGAATAGATAGTGGTGGTAGTTTAACAACATTTTAAATGTAATTAATGCCACTGAATTGTACACTTAAAAATGGTTAAAATTGCAGTTTTATGTTACATATATGTTGCCACAATAAAAAATAGATTTTTTTATAATTTCAAGAAATCAATAATCTATAAAGAAATATTTGTAAGAAATATCTTATAAATTGCAAAATGTAATAGCTTTTTATCATTTTGATGGTACAAACATAAGAAAACAAATTTAGCCTTTCCTAGTGTTCAAATAAATGTAAATTAGAATAGTGCCAGCATTTTTCAATTGTTAAATTGTTTCACATACAGACACTTTCATCCTCTGTTGTTGACTTATAAATTGAGAGTGACCTTTCTGGAGGGCAGTTTGACAGTAGTGTGTCAAGTACCTTTAAACCTGTAATGTAGTTTTAGAAATCTGTCCTGAAATATTATACAGGGTTTTATGTATAATGAGTTCATTTACCAAAATATAATTTATTAATATAAAAAAAATGAAATCCACCTAAGTAAATTAATTATGGTTCCTCTGTCAAAGGGAATGTTACTCTACTAAAAATTATGGTTTTGAGTATGCCTGAAACCTGTATAGTTTTCTTAACCAATATCACCCCAGTAAATTCAATTTCATAAAACATTAACAAAAATTATTGGAAGTCCTAAAAAAATTATGGTTTTTTAGAAATGTATGGGTGTGAGAGATGTCAACAGCAGATTGTTTTCCACAACGAACATTTCTCTTTTGTTACTAAAGAGCACAAGGTTGAAAAGTATAGATAGAGAGTAGAGACTTGGAGGAGAGATAGAAAATGGGGATTGGAAGTAAAGCGAAAAAAAAGTTGGGAGAAATTTGAGGATGTTTATGGGCTTCAGGGAAGAAACTAATAAGAGTTGTAAAGATTATAGGTATCTGTGTGGCAGAGTATAATTTCCTTTAGGCCATTGTGAATTTTGAGTATAGTTTGGAGACCCTTATAAGTCTCAGAGCCAGATAGTATTGCATTGCATAAAAACTCGTCCAGTTTATTTGTCTTTGACTATGCAGAGAGGGAAAAGGAGAAAGGAGAATGGGAATGGGGGATGTCAGGAAAGATGGAGATAAACTACCTTATGAACTATGAGGATGTTAATCATTGAGGTTTGTCTTTGGAGAACTTCGGGGTGAGTTTTATTTATGATATCTAATCATATAAATTCCTAAAATCCATTTGTTGTCTTTTTCCCCTGGGTTGGAATCATGGCTAATACTGTGTTCAACTAGACATTTTAGTAATGATAACTTTTATTAATGAAGATGACGATGATCATTTTTTAAAGCAGTAAGCTTATTCTTTAATAAATGTGTGGGGTTTTTTGTTTTTGCATTTAAGGGAGGAAAAGACTGAACAGTTGCTGGACTGTAAACAAGAACTTGAGCAAATGGAAATAGAACTAAAAAGGCTGCAGCAAGAGGTTTGTACCTGGAACTTTTATTAAATAGGACCACTGAGTGACTGGAAATTGATTTTTCTCCTTATAATTTATAACCTTTACCTTAATGCTTTATGAGGTTACTGAGGCTTCAAGAGATCTGATGACTTTTCCATTGTTTTTCTCAAACTAGAAATCATGGTCTTTGGACTCTTTTTTCTGTATCAGTGCTGTTTAAATTTTGCTAAGATTCAAAGGAGCCTCGTAGGACTAGGGCAGTTCCAAGTTTCTCTTTTTTATATATTTCACTTCTGTGGGCTTAGAAGCTGGAAGAAGTCTACTGTAAATTGTGGCTGCTTATATATATCTCCCTAGGTCTCCACTCTCTGATGATTCTTTATGTTAACTTATATATGACAGAATGCTTTTTAATTTTTCATTCTTTTCCTATTAAATAAGATAAAAACTTTTTACCTTTTAAAGTTTAATTTTTAATAAAACTTTGTGTTTTTTTCATATTGAACTAAGATTTGTTTAAGAATTTACTTCTGCCCTGGCCAGTTTGGCTCAGCGGTTAGAGTGTCGGCCTGTGGACCAGACAGTACTGGGTTTGGTTCCCGCTAATGGCATGTGCCTCAGTTGCTGTTTGGCCCCGGCCTGGGTCGTGTGGGTGGCAACCAGTCGATGTGTCTCTCTCACATCGATATTTCTCACTCTCCCCCCCCCTTTCCCTCCTGCTCTATCTGAAGATAAATGCAAAAATAAATAAATAAATAATGTCCTTGTCCAGCCGGTGTGGCTTAGTGGTTGAGCATTAACCCATGCACCAAGAGGTCACCGGTTCGATTTCAGGCCAGGACACATGCCCAGGTTGTGGGCCTGATCCCCAGTGGGGGGGCATGCTGGAGGCGGCCAATCGATGTTTCTCTCTCTCCCTTTCACCTCCTCTCTCTCTAAAATCAATAAAGGAAAAAAAAAATGTCCTCGGGCGAGGATAAAAAAAAAAAAAAGAATTTACTTCTTTTGCCCTGGCTGGTTTGGCTCAGCGGTTAGAGCGTCAGCCCTAAGACCAAAGAGTCTCGGGTTCGATTCCGGTGAAGGGTATGTACCTCAGTTGCGGTTCAGTCCCCGGCCCTGGTCGGGGTCATGTGGAAGGCAACCAATCCATGTGTCTCTCTCACATTGATGTTTCTCTCTCTCTCCCTCTCCCTCCCTCCCTCCCACTCTGTCTGAAAAATGGAGAAATATCCTTGGGTGAGGATTTTTTTAAAAATGAATTTACATCTTTTAATCACTCCATAATGTTTTGTTTTCATTGGTATGAATTGGGGTAAGGCTGGACAATTTTCTTTCCCTAGCCTGCTATTATATTCTGCATTTGCAGGATCATAAGCTGGGACCTTTCTGTTCTCCCTCTCTCTCTCTCTTTTTGGACTTTTCTAGATGTATAAGACTGGACATCATAATCTTTATTTCTAGATATGATGTGGCTGTTCTTTCACTGCTTGGTAGCAGGATTTTTTTTTATCAGTGTTCCCTCCAAAACAGTGGTTTTCCATCTTTTTGGTCTTTATATCTTCCCTTTTCAAAATATATATATACTTTTTAAAATTGATTTTTAGAGAGAGAGGAAGAAAGAGGGAGAGAGATAGTGATATCGATTGGCTGCCTCCTGCATGCCCCACACTGGGGATTGGTCCCACAACCTGGCCATGTGCCCCAGCCGGGAATTGAACCAGTGACCTCTTGGTGTATGGGTCGCCGCTCAACCACCAAGCCACACCAACTGGGCTCTCCCCGTTTTTTTATTTTTATTTATTTTTTGGTAATCTTCACCTGAGGATATTTTTCCAGTGATTTTTTTTTTTTTTTTGAGAGAGAAGGGAGGGGCAGGAGAGAGAGAGAGAAACATCGATGTGAGAGGGACATGTTGATTGATTGCCTCCAGCATGTGCCCTGACTAGGTTCAGGGATCAAACCTGTAATCCAGGTACATGCCATTATCTGGGAATCGAACCCATGACCCTTCGTACTTGGGCCAACACTCTAACCACTGAGCCACACTAGTTAGGGCTATATATCCCCATTTAAAAAAAAAGCTTAATGGAGGTATAATTTACATAACACAAATTCATACTTTTAAAATATATAATCTATTGATATTTTAGTAGATTCATCAAGTTGCGCAACCAAGGACTATCAGTTTGAAAATATAATATTTAAAATATTAATATTTATTTATGTTTAGAACATGAATTTGCTTCTGGATGCTCGTTCTGCGAGAATGTACCGAGATGAATTAGATGCACTTCGAGAGAAGGCAATCCGAGTTGATAAGCTTGAAAGTGAAGTCAGTAGATATAAAGAGAGGCTACATGATATTGAATTTTATAAAGCAAGAGTTGAGGTATGTTGCATAATTTAAATCTTTCACAGTTTATTTTCTTTAAAAGTTATGATTTTCAAAATGCAATAAAAATGCACTTAATAAATGAATGGAACTCTTGAAATTTTTAGCAAACTAAACTTTTAGATGTTTATTTTATGATAGATCAGCATATTGCTTAGAATTTTTAAAAGGGATATTTGGACATTATTAATTTTATTTAACTCTTTGGGGATCTTCTTTCATTCCTTTATTTAGCTTTATAGGTAGAGCAGACTTTTGAAGTCCTTCCGTCATAGTCAAAAAACAGTATCTCTCTAATAATTTTAAATTTGTTCCTAGAAGTGAAAACAAACATATTGCTGATCCATTCTCAACTCAGAATGCTAAATTAGGATCAGTGAAGGCACTTGGTTGTGCACACCTGCTCGTAAGCTCTCTTTCTCAACAAATCATAAACAAATTAGAAGAAACATTTTTCCCTACTGAATGATTGCCGTACAATGTTGCATGAAGTTGAGTTTGACACTGACAGCAAGAATTTGATAATCCTTGCATCTGCATCCTTTTTTTCTTAGTTAATTTCTTCATTGTCTGCAAACAGTGGAGATTTTGGTCATGTTTATTACGGGGATAAGAAAGAAGGAGTATATAAAATTTAAGTGAAAAGATTATAAGAAAAAATAGAACATTTGAGCCTGAAAGTTATCAGAAATAGAATACAAAGATAAGGTGCATATTAATTCTTTGCCAATTTTTAAACTAGTGTATGCATGGCACTGTTAAGGGGTCCTTATGAATGCCACAGTTTTAATATACTTTCTCTTGAAGTTAGTTTATAAACTGCAGACATAAAACTTAGCAAGATAGATTTGTGAACATATGTCTTCATAACCGATGTAGGGATTTTAAACATGTTTTCAAGATGTTTATGTAAAATATTTTTTGATAGAGCCTTGGTTTATGATTTATGCAAGTATTAGTTCAAGTCTTGGAATTTTATTCAAAAACCCCAAACCCTTCACGAAAGTTACAGTTTAAGTGGTGAGAATTCTTTAAATTTATTTCAGCTAATAAATTAAGCCCTAATTCTGTGGAGATTTGTGTCTTAATTGTCTGCAAGACTATTTAATGTTTAGTTTTTTATGCTTGTGATTAAGGGATTTAAATGTATTCTGACAGTGTTATGTGAAATTATAGGAGTATTACTTATCTAATAGAAATACTGAGTATTTTGTTTGCATAACAGCTTAAATTGGGGTGGGGTAGGGTGGGGAGTAAAGCCAAGAAAACATCAACTCTATTTTTATGACTTTTTTATGCATAGAACTGTTGATAAAGACAGATTAATGTCTTATTTTACAATCAATAATTTTTATGTTTTAGAACTAAAAAATTAATAGACAGTAACATATTTGTGATAAACAAAACCTATTTGAAATGTTTATAGGAATTAAAAGAAGACAATCAAGTTTTATTAGAAACAAAAACCATGTTGGAAGACCAGTTAGAAGGAACTCGAGCTCGTTCTGATAAATTACATGAATTAGAAAAAGAGAATTTACAACTAAAGGCTAAACTGCATGATATGGAAATGGTAAGTATTGTAAGGTAGCTCAATCACATTACCTCTAAAGAAAAGATTAATCTGATTTCCCTATAATGACAAAGGATGGTTAGTGTCCTAGACGCTTTAACAAAGAAGAGATTAGCTAAATAAATTCATTGCTTCCAATTTTGTATGAACACAGGAGTAGTAGAAATTTCGGCTTTTGTTACAGAGGGGTATTATTTATTTTGTCTTGTATTTTTAAAAAACTAATAAGCTACTGTCTAAACATGCCTTTAAAATACATAAATAAGACTATTTAGCGTTGGGTCAGAATTTTTTGTTATATCACTAAATCAATATATTGACTACGAAGAAGAGTTTTCAGTGTCCCCAAAGCTCACTTGAAAAGGACATCAGACACCGGGTCACTATAATGACCAGTAGTAATTATAGTAACTGGTTATTGTCTTTAAACTGAAAATTTTAAGCAACTCAAAATGTATTCTCATATTATTCAGTTTCTGGTAAATAAAAGTTGTAAGTAATGTAATGTTAGCTTGAAATTGTACTGTTTCTTAGCTTTCTTTCCTCTCCCTACTCCCTGCCAACAAAAAAGGAACGTGATATGGATAGAAAAAAGATTGAAGAATTAATGGAAGAAAATATGACTTTGGAAATGGCACAGAAACAAAGCATGGATGAATCATTACATCTTGGCTGGGAGTTGGAACAAATATCCAGAACCAGTGAACTTTCTGAAGGTATTCCCAATATTGTTTTATTTAAATGGATTGATGAATAAATAAAGTTGCATTTATGCTTACATTTATGGATATTTTATTGCAGTTATTTTTCCCAGCTGGAGATGTCTCAGAAGGCCAGTTGTTACTAGATATGATTTCAAAGAGTAATATGTTATTTCCACATTCCTGGATCTGATTATCTTTGCATATCTTACAACTAGACTTTTTTGAGTGCAACAGCAGATTTGATCAGTTGTTTAGGCATTATTTTATGTTAGTATCACTAGAAACTGAAATACCAATTTATTTTGAGAAATATAGCCATCTACTAAATAGAACAGAAAAGTCATACTAGCTGGTCAGCTTATTTTTCGACTATAGTCAAACCTAAATAGGAAGTCAAAACATAGTGGGAAGAGTTTTAGGTGAATTATGTAGCCAGAATAAAACAAATTAAGCATCTTCATGGCTACTTTCATGAGTATATGTAATCTCCATTTTAGGATTATACCTACCAACCAGTCCAGCCCCAGTTATTACCCTGGAGATAATGAACAAGATGCCCAAACCCCCAGATAAATTTTTAACTCTTGTTCTTTTTTCTTAAATTCCACTATTGACTTATCCTCTCTCTTAAAGCTGGGCATATACATACAGTACAGTTGTTTGGGTTATAGCTTTAATTATGCTAATGCTGATATGCTTTATTGAAATTACACTCAGGTCACTTTTATTTGAATTAGATAGGTTCTATAATTCTTCAACTACCCAATATTAGATTCTTCCACCTGCTTTCCTTCCTTCAGCAGATATTTTTTAAGCACCTACCATGTGTAAAATATTATACCAGGCCCTGAGGATACAGTGGTGTTGTAGACGTAAGGTCTGAAGACAGTTTATAGTCTGGCTCTTGCAGAATAATTACTTCTACACATGACTCATTTGTTACCATTAGACTTCTCCTAGTTTTATACTTGAGAACCTAATTCCAGATTCTAGGACGTATTCAGAATGATGATATTCAGCCATTGAGCTTGCTGAAATCTGTTACGTAAAATATTTGTGGAGCTTTTTTTATTGTATTCCTTTTGAATTGAGTTACAGAGAAAGCAATTCAGACTTAAATGTTTTCTACTTCTAAAGTAGTTAAAATTACACTGTTAAAAGTTTCATCTGTTAAGTAAGGACAACCATAGTAAGTACCTTGTAGGGTTGTTGTGAGGATTGAATTTCTTAATACTTAATGAAGCCCCTAGAAACAGTGCCTGATATATAGTGAGCATTTGAATGTTAAAAATTATTATTATGATGATGATGATTATATCACAGTTATTTGTAATTGTTCTTAACTGGGGTCACATACCTTAGTATTTGTTTTAATGTGGTGTCATTTTTGTTTATTTCTTTTTTAATATATTTTTATTGATTTTTTTATTTTATTTATTTATTTATTTATTTATTTATTTATTTATTTATTTATTTATTTTTTATCCTCACCCGAGGACATTTTTCCATTTTTTTGTTCAGATAGAGTGGGAGGGAGAGAGAGGAAGAGAGAGAGAGAGAGAGAGAGAGAAACATCGACGTGAAAGGGACACATCGAGTGGCTGCCTCCCGCACGATCAACCAGGGCCGGGGACAAACTGCAACCGAGGTATGTGCCCCTAGCGGGAACCGAACCCAGGTCTCTCTGGACCGCAGGCCGACGCTCTAACGGCTGAGCCAAACCGGCCAGGGCTATTTTTATTGATTTTTTTAGAGAGAGAGATAGAAACATCGATGTGAGAGAGATACATTGATCGTCTGTCTTCTGCTCACCCCTTACTTGGGATCAAGCCCACAACCTGGGCATGTGCCCTGACCGGGAATTGAACCAGGACCTCTCAGTCCATGGGATGATGCTCAAGCCACTGAGCCACACCGGCCGGGCCATTTTTGTTTGTTTTATTAAATATACAAGGGATTTTCTTTCTAGAAAATCTGCAAAATGTGGAAAAACATAAAGGAGGAAATCAAAGTCCCTAATAATTTCTTAAATCCTTTTCACATTTCAAAAAACTTGCTTCTAGAATTTTTCTACACACACATAGGTATTTTAGACATCAGATTAATGTATATACACAATTCAGGTTCCTTTTTGCACCTAAGATTATAATATAGGCATTCTTTAATGTTGTTAAAAATGTGTTGTAAGCATCCTTAATTCTTCATAGTCTGACTTGAAGCTTCTTTGAAGTACATTCATAGTATTCAAAGTATTATTGAGGTATTTTAGCCTAATCTTGTTAATTTGAAATGAATCACTAAAAATCATGAACTAGAGTGTTATTAAAGAAAACTTGGACAACTAATGGAATTTTAAAAGTCAGTGACTATCTGGTATACCAGCTTTTAATAGAAGTTTAACAATATGCTGACTAGAGCAAAAGCTGAAAATAAGAATTGAGGCTTTCTTTACTTAAAATCTGGGGGATGCCCGGCTGGTGTGGCTCAGTGGTTGAGCATCGACCCATGCACCGAGAGGTCATCGGTTCAATTCCTGGTCAGGGCACATGATGCCTAGGTTGTGGGCCAAATCCCCAGTGCGGGGCATGCAGGAGGCAGCCAGTCGATGTTCTCGCTCATCGATGTTTCTATCTCTCTCTTTCTCTCCCTTCTTCTCTCTCTAAAAATCAATAAAGAAAATAAATAAATAAATGAATAAATAAAATCTGGAGGATATTTCACCATACCTAATTTTGTAAAGAATGTATGCTTATGCCCTGGCCGATTTGGCTCAGCGGTTAGAACGTCAGCCTGCAGACCAGAGAGTCCTGGGTTCAGTTCCCGCTAAGGGCACTACCTCGGTTGCAGTTTGTCCCTGGCCTCAGTTGGGGTTGTGTGGGTGGCAACCAGTCAATGTGTCTCTCTTGCATCGATGTTTCTCTCTCTCTCTTCTGCCCTCTCTCCCTCCCGCTCTATCTGAAGATAAATGCAAAAATGTCCTCTGGTGAGGATTAAAAAAAAAAAGAATGTATACTTGTGAGGGTGTGTGTGTGTGTGTATTTCTTTGCTTTTCTGTGATGGAGAATTTCAAAAATATACAGAAGTCGGCAGACCTAGAAATGCCCTCCCATACTTCTATCCATTGCCTTTTATAAAATCTCAGATTTCAAAATAAATTCTAGGCATCATGTTTCATTTATAAATTCTAATATTTTTATATAATCAAAATATTCGAAGTGTCTACTATGAGGTTATTAAAAAATAATTATTTTGGGCTTGCTGGACAGTATCATTTACAGAACTGGAAGCTGAATTTTCTTATTTTAAAACATGTGATGGTGTCCTGGCTGGTTTGACTCAGCAGTTAGAGCGTCGGCCCAGGGACCAGAGAGTCCCGGGTTCGGTTCCTGCTAAGGGCATGTACCTCGGTTGCAGTTTGTCCCCGCTCCGGTTGGGGTCATGTGGGTGGCAACCAGTCGATGTGTCTCTCTCACATCGATGTTTCTTTCTCTCTCTTCCTCCCTCCTTCCCACTATATCTGAAGATAAATGCAAAAATGTCCTCAGGTGAGGATAAAAAAATAAAACGTGATGCTATAATCTACTTAGAAAGATGATTTCCTTGATAAAATAGAATGGATGTTGCTCTTTAAACTTAGTTTAGCAATGATTCTTTAGAGAAAGACTTTTTTTTTTTTAATATGTTTTCATTGATTTTTTAGAGAGAGAAGAAGGGTGAGAGAGATAGAAACATCGACCCAGAGGTTGCCAGTTTGATTCCTGGTCAAGGCACATGCCCAGGTTGTGGGCCCGATCCCCAATGGGGGGAATGCAGGAGGCAGCCATTCGATGTTCTCTCTCATCGATATTTCTATCTGTCCCTCTCCCTTCCTCTCTCTCTAAAAATCAGTAAAGAAAAAAAAAAGAAACATCGATGTGAGGGAGAAATATTGATTGGCTGTCTCCTTTACGCCACCTACTGGGGATCTATCCTGCAACCCAGGCATGTGCCCTGATTGAGAATCGAACCAGGACCTCTCAGTCCATGGGACAATGCTCAAACCACTGAGCCACACCAGCCAAGCTAGAGAAAGACTTTTTCAAAGTGACCAGTGTATACTGTCTTGCCTTTCTCAGAATCAGATTACAATTTTTTCCCTTCAAACTGTCTTCCTTTAATTAATTAATTAATTAATTAATTAATTATTTTTTATCCTCGCCCAAGGACATTTTAGCATTCATCTTTAGATAGAGAGAGAGGGAGACAGGGAGGAAGAGAGACAGAGAAACATCAATGTGAGAGAGACACATTAACTGGCTGCTATTCACACGACCCCAAGCGGGGCCGGGGACAAACTGCAACCGAGGTACGTGCCCCTAGTGGAAACTGAACCCAGGTCTCTCTGGACCGCGGGCCAGCACTCTAACCGCTGAGACAAACCGGCCAGGGCTTCCTTTAGTTTTTTAAAATATGGCATAGGATATGCTTTATACTTCTTATTTGAGCCACACATGACTATAAGATACATAGGGCCATAACTATATTTTGCACAGGTAACCTAAGACTCATTGAGGTTAAAGTGTCTTGGTATTGTCAAGTACTTAATTTCTCATGGAACTAGAACTGGAACTCTCTAGTCTCTTTTGTCTAAATTTTGCACTTTTTCCTCCCTGGAATTCTTTTTTTTTTAAATCCTCACCCGAGGAGGAATTCTTTTTTTTTAAATCCTCACCTGAGGACATTTTTGCATTTATCTTCAGATAGAGCAGGAGGGAGAGAGGGAGAAAGAGAGAGAGAAACATCGATGTGAAAGAGACACATCGACTGGTTGCCACCCACACGACCGCAACCAGGGCTGGGGACAAACTGCAACCGAGGTACATGCCCTTAGTGGGAACCGAACCCGGGACTCTGATCAGCAGGCCGACGTTCTAACCGCTGAGCCAAACCAGCCAGGGCGCCCCACTGTAATTCTTATGGATTCATTAAAAGTTCAAGATTCAACTGTCCTTTTATCTGTTTTTTCCATTGTGTCTATCTCATATAACTCTTATAAAGTTTTTATATAGTTATGGACCAAGTGATATACTGCATATACACTCAATATTTTATTTTATTTTATTTTATTTTATTTATTTATTTTTTTATCCTCACCTGAGGACATTTTTTCATTTTTTGTTCAGACAGAGTAGGAGGGAGAGAGAGGAAGAGAGAGAGAGAGAAACATCGACGTGAAAGGGCCACATCGAGTGGCTGCCACCCGCACGACCAACCAGGGCGGGGGACAAACTGCAACTAAGGTACATGCCCTTAGCGGGAACCGAACCCGGGTCTCTCCGGACCACAGGCCGACGCTCTAACCACTGAGCCAAACCGGCCAGGGCTACACTCAATATTTTAAATAGTAAAGAGTAAACATAGTTTTACCAATGACATATTTTTCTATATTATAGCACCACAAAAATCTTTGGGCCATGAAGTGAGTGAGTTGACATCAAGTAGGTTACTGAAGTTGGAGATGGAAAACCAGAGTTTGACAAAAACCGTAGAAGAGCTTCGGAGTACTATGGATTCTGCAGAAGGTAACACTTCCAAAATCCTGAAAATTGAAAAAGAAAATCAAAGACTAAGTAAAAAGGTAAATAAAAATTAATGTTTGATGTTTAAAATGTATGTAAAAGTATAAATAAATAGCACTGTAGTAAAACATTTATTTTCCAGTTCTTAGTGTTACTATGTTATCTTATGGAAATTTTTAACATACATAAATGTAAAGTAAATGAATTTGTATACCCCTGATTAAGCTTCAACAGTTATTAACTTACCGCCAGTCTTATATCTACTCTCTGCACAACCACTCGATGATTTTGAAGTAAATCCTAGATATAGTGTCATTTCACCAACAAATATTTCAGTATATATCTCTGAAAATTAAGGATTTTAAAAACAAAAATAAAAAATAAGAACAGTGACATCATACTTTAGAAATTAATAATTTTTAGTCAGCATTTTAATTTCTTCAGTTCTATCATTTTATTTTTTTACATTTTGTTTGAATCTGAATCCAAATAAGGTCAATATTTTCAATCAATTGATGTGGCCCTTAAGTCTTTTTTAGTCTATAGGTTTACTCTTTTTTTCTTAGTAGTTTTTCTGTTGAAGAAATGAGGTTGTCTAACAGTTTCCCCACTATTTAGATTTTGCTAATTGCATTCTTTTTGTGTCACTTAGCAAGTTCTTTTGTTCCCTGTATTGACTGTTTTACTGTATTGACTGTTTTACTGTAATCAGGTTCAAATTGAGTTTTTAGTAAGAGTATTCATAAGGAGTATGTATATATTTCAATCAGGAGGCACATGTCTGGTTGTCTGTCTTTTTGTGATGTTGTCATGGAAAATCATTTGTTTGGATCCCTTAATCAGAGATTGCAAAATCTTAGTTTTCTAATTATATCATCCCTTCTTAATGTGGTAGCTAGGGTATTTCTTTAAAGAAAAACTTCATTTTAAAAATGACTAGTTTAAAGGAAACACTGTTGGTTATTCTGAGGAATAGTTCTTAAGGGAAAAGGAGGATGAATGTTTGATCCTATTCCTTTATTTACCAGTTTCCTAATAATGAGTTGGTTTTTCTCATAACCTCCTGAGATAATTGAGTGAGTTTGTTGTTTTAGTGTCATTAAGAACTCATAGATTTAATGATATTTAAAGTGTTTCAATCCACCACATTTATTTTTCTTACTGTCCCAATTAAGATGTTTCTTGAATCCTTATGACACAACTTTAGCACTCCATGGGAGCTTCCTTGCTTTCTGCCATGACAGAATGCTGTTGGCTCCAACCCATGTCTAGCTTTTGCTTTGATAGATTCTGGGTTTCTAGACTTCCTTATGAAAATCTTCCTAACCTTTAGTGATTTTTGAACGATAGTACGCATCAGAATCACCTGTAGGACTTGTTAAAACACATTGCTGAGCATATCATGCCTAGAGTTTCTGTTTTCTTGGTAGGTTCATAATAGGGGCTAAGAATTCTCATTTCTAAGAAGTTCCTTGGTGATGTTCATCCTGCTGTTTTGGAACCGTGCTTTGAGGGACCACTGCCTTAGATAATGCAAAAGACTCCTTGATTTTCTTGGAAGAGTTTTACTCTTTTATAACATTTTGTATCGTCTTTAGTCTGTTAACCAAATTATTTTAATAAGCATTTGATAATCAATATAGTGGTATTGTAGGAGTGGCCATTTAGAACTTGGAACAGTTTTGTTTTGGTTGTAATTATAATTGGGTCTGTAAATTATAATTTGATTTTGAAATTACCTTTGAAGTCTAATTAGTAAATTCTTAGTGATTCTAGCAATTTTTGATAAATTCATTAGATAAAAGATGTCTTTTGTAAACAATGTTTTACTTGAATTCCACTAATGTAAAACAACAAATGAATTTAATTAAATAACTGTTATTCATGTATTTTAATCTATAACAGGAGAACCAGATTAATTAGTTATTAATAACTAAAAGCTTCCTAAACATGCAAATTAATGTTACTAGATAAGATAAATCTTACTGGATAAGATTTGTGAATTGATGCTTTTGAGATATTATTGGAAGATTATTTTCCATGTGCAGTTATCTTCCACTGATGTTAAAAAGGAAAAATCAGCCCAGCCGGTGTGACTTAGTGGTCAAGCATCGACCCATGCACTAAGAGGTCGCCGGTTCGATTCCCAGTCAGGGCATATACATGCCCAGGTTGTGGGCCCAATCCCCAGTTGGCATGCTGGAGGCGGCCAGTTGATGTTCTCTCTCATTGATGTTTCTATCTCTCTCTCCCTCTCCCTTCCTCTCTCTCTCAAAAATATCAATAAAGAAAAAAAAATTTTTTTTTTTAAGAAAAAATCAACTTGCTTTATATAAGACTATTAAAATTTTTAGAGTTCTTCACTATTGATATAAAGATTTAAGTAATGTTGAAACTTGAAGTGGAATATTTTATATAGCTAAATATTTTCTTTATTTTTTTTAAATTGCCTGGTTTGAATATATTCTATAATGGGAAATCAATGATAGCATATTTTGAACTTAAACTTGCTTTTCCATACTTAGTAACCACATACTGTATTATATCTTTAAAATGTATAAATGAAAATAACTTTAAACCTAGACTATAAATATTTGTTGGAGTTTTTCTCCAGTATTATTCTCCTTTTTCCTTTATTTTTCCTCATTAAACTTACACCACCATTTCTCATTTTTTTCTCATGCGTTTTATATTCTCCTCTTTCTTTGTGTACACAGAAATTCCTTGACTATAAAATTTTACTTTAGAAATTCACTCAAACCAAGAGAACCTTTCAGTAAGACTTATACAGTCTTCATATAGCAGCACATAATTATCAGTATTCACTTGGATTTGTCTTTGTGTTTACAAGTAGATATTTGCTTTCAAAGATACAGAGGATAAGAAAAATAGTCAAGTCTGCATATTTTATATAGCTGCTAAAATTAGCATGGAATATTACTTGAATTTCTCTACTAAATTTTAAATTTTTACCATTTGGATATTAAAATTGTATTTTATCTTTAATTCAGTGGTTATCTTTTGCTTTGACATGTTCCCACTGTTTCTAAAATACTTAATGATATATTGTTTTGTGATTTAATGTTCTCTAGGTTGAAATTCTTGAAAATGAGATCATTCAAGAAAAGCAAAGTCTTCAGAATTGTCAGAATTTAAGCAAGGATGTAATGAAGGAGAAGGCTCAGCTTGAAAAAACAATTGAAACACTTAAAGAAAATTCGGAGAGACAGGTTCATAAATTTCTTATTAATCATTGTATTTTAAAATTGATTAACAAGATAGTTTACACAAATAAAATGTCCATATAACATTAAAGGGAAATCTTTTATAATTTTTTTCTGTTTTAAAGTAACTAGTTTTATCTCACTTTCTATGCCATGTATTTTAGGAAAGGTGAGAATTTTTAAAATTGCCAGTATGGTTAGTAATTATCTTGCCCTGGCTGGATTGGCTCAGTGGTTAGAGCCTCAGCCTGTGGACCAAAGGGTTGTGGGTTCGATTCCCAGTCACGGGAATGTACCTGGGTTGTAGGTTCGATCTCCGGCCCTGGTCGGGGTCGTGTGGGAGGCAGCCAATCAATGTCTCTGTCTCACATTGATGTTTCTCTCCCCCTCCCTCCCTCCTTTCCACTCTATCTAAAAATCATTGTAAGAAAATCCTTGGGTGAGGATTAACAAAATAATAATAATAATTACGTTGTATAAAATTTTGCAGTACATGTGCTTTCAAGTCTGTGGACAATGACTGTGGAGTGGAGTTGGGGAGAAATGCCACTGTACTCTGGCCCCACTAAAAAAGGAAACGTGGTGGCAGCAACCATCTTGGATACTTTCAAATTTATTTTCAAGTATTTATTGATCATTCTCATTTAATGCTTGAGGAAACAGAACTGGGTAGATTGACTTGCTATTTTAAAATTTCTATTTATTTTTTAGATGTACAAGGATTTGTTTTATATTATCTACGTGTAGTCCTCAAGCCACTTATAAAAATACAAATTTCTGTAGAGCTACAGAACAAAAATTCTAGAGCTAGGCATGAATCCATACTTTTACCAGGTTCTCAGGAGTTTGTTTAACATGCTAAATTTTGAGAACTATTAAACTAATCTATGCCATGAATTGAATGGATTAGTTTTAAAATGTGCCAGGAGATTTTGTTATTTTAATGTTTCCACATCAGCATTCTTTTGGGGAATGAATATACAAACATATGTATATACGTATATGTATGTATACACACACACACACACACACACACACTCATACACATATATATACAGTATAGCAAATACTGAGGATCCTCTGTGTATAGGCATTTCAAAATTTATTTGTGGAAGTAAAAGCTTATATCCTCAAGGAGGTATGTGTGTATGTAATTAAATAATCTGAAGATCATCTTGGTTAATATTAAATACATCTCTCTTAACCATTCCATCACATTATGAATTCCCTAAAGACATGATCTTTAATGACCTGGTGACAGTACACATATACTGATCTCTCAGTAAATATTTGTCAGAATTAAAAGTAAGATAGACATGCTAGCAACCTTTTATGTTCTGAGTTCCCTGGTGGTTTTTGGAAGGGAATAACTATATAATTTAAAATACTTAGTTCTTGCTCAGTTAAGTTTTTAATTTTCTCCTTTCTTGTTTTAAATTAGATTAAAATATTGGAACAAGAAAATGAACATCTGAATCAAACTGTATCTTCCTTAAGACAGCGCTCCCAGATAAGTGCTGAAGCAAGGGTGAAAGACATTGAAAAAGAAAATAAAATTCTCCATGAATCTATCAAAGAAACAAGTAGCAAGCTAAGCAAGATTGAATTTGAAAAAAGACAAATTAGAAAAGAATTGGAACATTATAAAGAAAAAGGAGAACGAGCAGAAGAACTTGAAAATGAGTTGCATCATCTTGAAAAAGAAAATGAATTGTTACAGAAAAAGATAACCAATTTAAAAATTACTTGTGAAAAAATTGAGGCCTTAGAACAAGAAAATTCAGAGCTAGAAAGAGAAAATAGGAAATTAAGAAAACGATTGGATAGCTTTAAAAACCTTACTTTTCAGTTAGAATCCCTAGAGAAAGAGAATTCCCAGCTCGATGAGGAAAACTTAGAACTTCGAAGGAATGTGGAATCTTTAAAGTGTGCAAGCATGAAAATGGCTCAGCTGCAACTAGAAAATAAAGAACTGGAAAGTGAAAAAGAGCAACTTAAGAAGGGTTTAGAGCTTATGAAAGCATCTTTCAAGAAAACAGAACGCTTAGAAGTTAGCTACCAGGGTTTAGATACAGAAAATCAAAGACTACAGAAGGCTCTAGAGAACAGCAATAAGAAAATTCAGCAACTAGAGAGTGAACTACAAGACTTAGAGATGGAAAATCAAACACTGCAAAAAAATCTAGAAGAGTTAAAAATATCTAGCAAAAGACTAGAACAGCTAGAAAAAGAAAATAAATCACTAGAGCAAGAGACTTCTCAACTGGAAAAGGATAAGAAACAACTGGAGAAGGAAAATAAGAGACTCCGACAGCAAGCAGAAATAAAAGATACCACATTAGAAGAAAATAATGTGAAAATTGGAAATTTGGAGAAAGAAAACAAAACTCTATTCAAAGAGATTGGTATTTATAAGGAATCTTGCATTCGTCTGAAAGAGTTAGAGAAAGAAAATAAGGAGCTTGTCAAAAGAGCAACTATTGATATAAAAACTTTGGTTACATTACGTGAGGTAAGTATAGTTACCTAAATTTAAGACAAATGTTCTTTGTATTTTTAACTCAAAGCTTTAAGTTTTATTGGAACCCATCAGTAATTTGCATCATCTGCTTATGGATCTAAAGTAGAAATTTAGAATTAGAACTATAAACAGTTTAAAATTAGAACTAGAAACAGTTTCCATTTTTCCTGCTTCTGTTAAACTAATAAGTGCATGTAAGCTGTATTTTTTAAGATATTATATTAATAAAGTTTCCATGTGGTATGTGACTTGTTACTTTATAATTTTATTTCAAAATCATGTAAAAATACTTGATCAAGACTCCTACTGAATGCTAAGTTTAATGGGAAGCATGATAGCCACTATTTATTGAAGGCTAACTGTGTGCCAAGTACGGGACTAAGGACCTCATAAGTTGTATTTATATATTTATATAATTTTATGACCAATTTTTATAGGTATTATCTCCATTAGATTAGAAAACATGTTCAGAGACATGGGAAAGGATGCTTGTGGGAGAACGGTGTTGTATAGGAAGAAACATGCACTAAAGTTCTAGCTCATTATTGAATAATTAATGGATATGTGTTTTATCCCCACAGTTCTCAAACATAAGGTGGTGGGTTCACAAGTAGAGAGTAAATAGTTTCTTTTTTTAGTTTTAAACACCAGACTATAAAAAGAAGTATTAGCCAAAAAACAAAAACAAAAAAGATAAAACTATTCTGTTTGGACTACATTATATTATTGTTGCTTAACTACTACTTTTTTTTTTTTTTTTTAATCTTTTCCTGGACCCTATGGGCTTTTTTTTTTCTTTTCTTTATTGATTTTCAAGAGAGAGGAAGGGAGAGGGAGAGAGAGATAGAAACATCGATGAGAGAGAACATCAATTGGCCGCCTCCTGCATGCCCCCCACTGGGGTTTTGGCCCACAACCTGGGCATGTGCCCTGACCGGGAATTGAACCGGCGACCTCTTGGTGCATGGGTCAATGCTCAACCACTGAGCCACACTGGCTGGGCACTTAACTACTTCTTAATGAGGGAGGAAAAGTTCAATGACATTTTTGTCATTTCGGCTTCAAATTATATATATTCCTGGATGGTGGTAGTTAGAATCCTGGCTGAATTTCTTTGGTGTTTATGTTCTTGACACTTATGTGAGTTTTGCATTCCTTTTAAAATAAGGATTTGGTGAGTGAAAAATTAAAGACTCAACAAATGAATAATGATCTCGAAAAATTAACCCATGAGCTTGAGAAGATAGGGTTAAATAAAGAGCGACTATTACATGATGAGCAAAGTACTGATGATAGGTGAGTATTAAGTCTATTTTATAAACAGTTGAAATTATTATTATTATTATTTTACTTAAACATTGGTTCTTTCCTGTACTAGCTACAGAATACATTTATGTATTTTATTTCACTGTTTCTGGTTCTTTTCTTCCCTTAGAGAAAGTTCTATAGGAAAATAAAAAGTAAAAATCAGATAAAGGCAACCTAATATTGATCTAAGAAAAAAATGCTAAAATGTAATTTAAATAGTTTCATAATAGGAAAACAGGATGCCACCTAGGTAGCCGAAGTTCTGAGGCTGTAATTTCCTGTGAAAATGGAATGAAACATTAACAACAAACTCCTCTCTGGGGTCAATTTAAGCAAGTTAGTTTTTATTTGAATCATGTGTTGCTTAAATGCCTCAATTCTTTGATTTATTTTTGTGTGCCAAAATGTAGGCTTAAAGAGAAATGGAAGAAAAGTATGAAAAAAAGGAAAATATATTGAGAAGCAATTAAGGTATAAAAACAAGGTAGAAAACTAGGCTTGACAAATAGAATAAAAAATTAACATATGCCATTTAATTTTGAGAATAATCAATATAGTTTCAAAGAAAATAATCTTCCATGGTAATTACAGTCTATCAAACAATTAATCAGATTTTTCAAGTAGTCTATTTAGCATCTAGTCAGCCCCGTGATTCCAGCTATAAATGTGTATTGTTAAGAATATTGTTTTAGCCCTGGCCAGTTCGGCTCAGTGGTTAGAGCGTCGGCCCGCGGACCAGAGAGTCCTGGGTTCGGTTTCCGCTAAGGGCACGTACCTCAGTTGCCGTTTGTCCCCAACCCCAACTGGGGTCATGTGGGTGGCAACCAGTCGATGTGTCTCTCTTGCATTGATGTTTCTCTCTCTCTCTCTTCCTCCCTCTCACTCTATCTGAAGATAAATGCAAAAAAAAAAAAAAAGTTGTTCTAGCCCGGCTGGTGTGGTTCAGTGATTGAGCATCAACCCGTGCACCAAGAGGTTGCCGGTTCGATTCCCGGTCAGGGCACATGCCCAGGTTATGGGCCAAATCCCCAGTGGGGGCATGCAGGAGGTGGCCAATTGATGTTTCTGTCTCTCTCCCTCTCCCTTCCTCTGTCTCTAAAATCAATAAACAAAAAAAATTTTTAAATTAAAAATAAAAAGTAAAGGTTGTTCTATAATAACAGATAGAAGTAATTTGAGGCATTTATTCTAGCAATCAATCCAAGCAACCATAATTGAATTGATTATACAAGTATTTCATGAGAAAACACTATTTTTGAGTTAAACAGATAGTCACGGGCCAATTTAGTTGACTCTCTTTTAATATAGATACTGAATACATGTGACTTCTTTATTCACACAGATTTATTACCTGCCATGTATAAGACATTTAAAAAGTTGACTCCCCTCTGCAAAAAAAGTAGGGTAAACTGTGTAGCTGCCCTAACTGACCCTGTATTATAAAATGTATGAACTCAGCTCTAGATAGTCCCTTCATTCTATTTGGTACTTCTTGTCAAACTTTAATTCATACAATTACTGTAGTTAATATTAATTGAGCTCTTATTATCTGCTGATTATCAAGCATCAAAGAAATGATAATGCTTAGGCTAAACCTTGAAGAATGCCAGAAGTTTGCCAAGTGGAAACTGTGGGGAAGGGCATTCCATGCAAATAAAGCACAGAAAGTGTGTCAAGCATTTCTTAGAGTGACATGAATAATGTCAATAATAAAAATAAAATACAATTTTTTTTTAAAAAAGGTGGATTCGAAAAGTGGCAATTTGGAGGCACAGGGCCCAATTAGAAAGCTATTGTAATAGTCTAAGCAAGATGTGGTGCATTTATTAATCCACACTTTTGTTTATATAGTGAAAGCATTAGGCTTGGAGATAAGGGCATATATTGAACTAAAAATTTTAGGAAATGGAATTAAGAGTAGTTAATACCCATGATAGAATCTGGGGAATTAAGAAAAGAAGTGTCTTAAGCCACTAAACCATCTTCTTTCTCAGCCAGTAAGTTAGTCTTAATGTCACAGAAAATAGAGGCTCACAGACATAAATTCCTTTAACATTTCTCTCCATCTCGGAGTTTATGTATATGTGCATTTATCTTTACCCTTTACCTCAGATGTTGTCCTAAATTCTTTTGTTTGTCTAATCTTTTCATCTTTGCAATTGATGTCATTCCCTCTGCCCTCCTTTGAAGATACAGTTATTATTAAGATATTCATGCCCTAAAGGAATAGTTTAGTTGTGGAATTGAATGTATAAATAAGCTAAAATGCAACAAAATAAATTTAGTGCTAGAGTTGTAACCAGTGCTATGTGATCACTTTTGTCTTTCTCTTTTTTTTTAGTTTTATTTTTTATCTTCATCCAAGGACATTTTTGCATTTATCTTCAGATAGAGTGGGAGGGAGAGAGGGGGGAAGAGAGAGAGAGAAACATCGATGTGAGAAAGACACATCAACTGGTTGCCACCCACACAACCCCAACTGGGGCTGGGGACAAACCACAACTTAGGTACATGCCCTTAGCAGGAACCAAACCCGGGACTCTCTGGTCCACAGGCCAACACTCTAACCACTAAGCCAGACCGGCCAGGTCTGTCTTTCTCTTTTAACAACTCTTTTCTTATGTCGTCTCTTTCAATATAGTTTCCTAGGGTTATGTTATGCCTCTTATTAGTTCATTCTGTATGCTGTGCATTCTCATCCATCATCTCACCTGATAACCATATTATTCTTTGTTTACTGGACATCTCTATCTGGACAGTCCAGAAACAGTTCAGGCATCACAAATTCAACACATCTGAAGACAGGCTCATTAAATGCTTTAAAAATGTTTATTGACTCAGGCTGATACCAAAATGAGTGAGATCTGTTCTCTCTCCTCAATGAATTTAAAATCTGGTTGAACAGAAAATATATACATACAAATTAATTACAGTACAAGGCAGAATATGATCAAATTTCTCATTACATACTTTAGGTTTTTATTTGATTTAGTCATCGGGGTTCTCAGGTATAAGATGCAGATTAGTCATAATCCCTAGTTTATGATTCACTCTCAAACTGTGATCATACACTCTCCTTTTTGTAATTAAAAAGAACTAAATTAAGAATAAAATAATTATTCATGAACATACCATTCAAAAACATAACTAGCCTAGCTGCGTGGCTCAGTGGTTGAGCATCGACCCATGGACCAAGAGGTCGCCAGTTTGATTCCTGGTCAGGGCACATGCCCAGGATGCAGGCTCGATCCCCAGTTGGGGAGCATGCAGGAGGCAGCTGATTGATGTGTCTCTCTCATTGATGTTTCTATCTCCCTCTCCCTTCCTCTTTCTCTAAAAATCAATAATAATGTATACATATTTAGTTATCTTTATATAGATAGATATAAAATATTGACATTCACATCTCTTTGCCTCTTCTCACTCTGTCACCAGTATCTTGTGTCTTTAGTATATCATTCCCTTTTTAGAATATTCTGCATGTACTTTATATCCTAAAGACAAAATCTTCAATGAGTTTCAAGTCTTAACTAGTCATATGTTCCTATTTAAATACTTTATCTTTAATAGTATAGATAAATGTTTGATAATATAATACTTCACTTTCTGTAGATACTGTTCTTATAAAACTAAAAGGAAGAGTTTGAGACTTATAAAACTGAAAGAAATATAATGCCTTTTCGACCATTAATTTTTTATTTTGACAATCTAGGCTATAATCTTCATTACCAGGAATAGTTTAAACGGGGGAGACTGGGGGGCAGTAAGAGGAGGATAATTTAATTTGCCACTTAAAAAAATTATAAGATCTATTTATGGCACCAGTATTTTTGGTCATAAATTATCTTTAAAAATAATTTTCTGACCTACAATAACAAACTTTTACTATTTTTATACTTGGTTAGTAGGTATAAACTTTTGGAATCAAAACTAGAATCCACTCTAAAGAAGTCTCTTGAAATAAAAGAGGAAAAAATTGCTGCTTTAGAAGCTCGATTAGAAGAATCCACAAACTATAACCAGCAATTACGCCAAGAACTTAAAACAGTAAGTAGTTTCCTTGGAAAGAGTTTTAATTGTTAAATATTTGGAGAGAAAATTGTAAAGTAGAAAATAAAAATGTAATATTTTATTAATATTTTGGTTTTTTTTTTTCTTAAATTTGAGAGTGTTCATTTTAAATAGATCTTTGTCGTGTAGTTTATGACAAATTGTATTTTGTTTATACACCATAATTTTTTCAGTCCTATTTCATGTGTGTATGTCCCCCATGCAGTTAGGAACATATCAGAATTATGAGAGTGGGATGGGGAAAAGGCAGGCTTATGTCATGGGTGAAAGCTCTCAGTGTGGTACTGACACTTCACTCTGACACTCTTTTCCTATTGAGAATCCAGGGAAAAAAGTCTGATAGGAAATATATGGGTGGGAGAATACCAGTAGAGGGAAATCATATGTTGTATTAAAAAAGCACATGTGCCCTGTTGGTGTGGCTCAGTGGATTGAGCGGTGTCCCATGGACTGAGAGGTCTCTGGTTTGATTCCTGGTCAGAGCACATGTCTGGGTATGTAGGGGGCGTGCAGGAGTCAGTGGATCGATGTTTCTCTCTCTCATCGATGTTTCTTTCTCTCTCTCAAATCAATAAAAACATATTTTTAAAAATTCCATCATTATCTTTTACTTCCAGTCATTTTGGCATAACTTACTACTGGACTTTCTTCCTACTATAAACATGTATTCAACTGGAAGTATACTGTTACGACTTTTAGTACTATACATGAAGAGGTGAGGTATATCACTTTAAGATAGACTATGAAAGTTAAATATGAATAGTATAAGGCCTCAAGTAACTACTTAAATAGCATGACAAAGAGGTATGGCTGTTATGCCAGCAAGAGAGATAAAAAAGAATTATAAAAAATTCAAAAGAAGGCAGAAAAATAAAAAAGATGGAACAAAGTACAGATTAGACAAATAGGAAACATAGTAAGATGGCAGATTTAAATAAAACCATATCAATAATCACATTAAATATAAAAGGTCTAAAACCCCAGGTAAAAGTCAGAGGTTAATGGATTAGATAAAAAGGCAAGATCTACCTATATGCTGCCTCTTTAGAAACCTTGATGAAAAATGATATTTTATTTTCTGTGTGAACATAAATTAGAGATTCTGATTAATGATACATAAGGTAAAGAAACCATTTTGAAACTTAGTTGTAAGAACAGGGTCTAAAAATGAGAAACTCTGAGTTTTATTCTCAGTTCTTCTTAATAATGGCATGTCTATAATCTTTCTAACCCTAGGGGGAAAAAGATCCTGTGGGAAATTAATGTAAAATAGGAGAATGGAAATGATGTCAACCATCTATGTTATTAGGGTGTTAAAAGTAATAATAATTAAAAAAAACTGGAAAAGTTAGGATCCCAGAACACCTATTAGATCACTTGCCAAGCTTTAAATTACATTCTATCTTGGCATCTTTTTCTTTTAGTCTCACATCATTTTTTTCGAACTCAATAGTAACAGATTTTATTGTTGAGTTTTAAGCTTTCTTAAGATTTGAATTATTTTAAATGTTTATCCTTGCCTTAATATAAAGTTTAGGTTAATGTAGAAATTTATGATAAATGTCTCCTAATATAACAATAATCATTTCAAATTGAAGAGAGCTATTAAGTTCATCAGTTTTGGTAATGTGAGATAACCAAGTTAGTTTTGAGTTGGCTCTGTCTTTCTCTCTTTTTTTTTTAATCCTCACCTGAGGACCTTGACGTGAGAGGGACACATCGACTGGTTTCATCTTGCCCGACCCCGACCAGGGCTAGGAACAAACCGCAGCCGAGGTGCATGCCCTTGACTGGAATCAAACCCACAACAGTTTGATCCGTGGGTCAATGCTCTAACCACTGGGAAAACTGGCCAAGGCTTGGCTGTCTCTTTTTAAAGAAGGATTTGATTGTAGTCATACCTGAAAACCTTGGATTGCTCACTCTTTATAAAATAAATTACAGTAATTATATGTGATAGATCAAGATCTGAATAAAGAAGTCATTAATTTATTTAACACTGTTCTGGGCAACATATCCTTTATAAAAGGGCAGACATATATAGATACTTCCTCAGTTTTAATTTAGATCTCTTTTTAAGAGGAATTATTACATATGTCAAATCTTTATTTGTTCTTTAAATGGGGATCTCTGAAATCTCTAAATCAGCTATACATACAGTTCTAAAAACAGTTGTTAGGATTTAACAACACGTCTTGGTCTTCAGCAACATTTTCATCATAAACAATACAATATAAAATTACAGAATATATTATAGGAGCATGACACATACGAAGAATATTTTAATATTTCTAAGAGGAAAGGATTTGTATTTTACAAAGCATAAATTGTGATTATGCTAATAATGATAATTGTACATATTATTTATTTTTTATTATTATTATTTTTTATCCTCACCCGAGGACATTTTTCCATTTTTTGTTCAGATAGAGTGGGAGGGAGAGAGAGGAAGAGAGAGAGAGAGAGAAACATCGATGTGAAAGGGACACATCGAGTGGCTGCCTCCCGCACAACCAACCAGGGCCGGGGACAAATTGCAACCGAGGTACATGCCCTTAGCGGAAACTGAACCCGGGTCTCTCTGGACCGCAGGCCAACGCTCTAACCGCTGAGCCAAACCAACCAGGGCTATCATATTTTTAAATGAAGTGTCTCTCACATTTTCTAGACCAGTAAAGGGGCAAATTAATTGTCAGAACTAGAACTTGGCTGACTTTTTTCCCCCAATAAAATATTTTAAATAAAATTTTAGGTGAAAAAGAATTACGAAGCCCTTAAACAGAGGCAAGATGAGGAAAGGATGGTACAGAGTCCTCCTTCAGCTTCTGGTGAAGATAACAAATGGGAGCGAGAAAGTCAAGAAACAACCAGAGAGCTTCTGAAAGTTAAAGACAGATTAATTGAAGTAGAAAGAAATGTAAGTTTTTTAAAATTTTTAGTAGGAATAAGGATTTTTAGAAATAATATATAACTCAGAAAATTGATCTAATCTGGTTTTGTAGCTTTGTTCATTTTATACTTTCTTGACTGATTTATTTTGTAATATAAAGACTGAAGAACTCACAATTTACTTTTCTCCATCACCCTCACATAAGTCCATAAGCAACCTTTGTCAACTCTACCTTGAAAATATAACCCAAACCCATTTACTTCTCTTCATCTTTGCTGCCTCCCTAGTCCAAGGTAGCATCATCTTTCACCTGGACTATTAAAATAGCCTCTTCCATTTCTGGCCCAATCTAACCCATTCTCAATGCAGTAGTCAGAGTTATTTTTTAAAACATAATCCAAATCATGTCACTTTCATACTTAGAATCTTCCATAGCTTCTCATTTCATTTAGATTAAAATCCAAATTCTTTGCTATATTCTGTAAGATCCTTCCTGACCATTGCCTTGCCTGACCTTACACCATGCCACTCTTCTACCTACTCTGTTTATTAATCTGGGAATAATATTATCTGTTAATATCTGGAAAACACAAAACAATGCCTGACACACAATAAATAAATTAGTTCTAGTCATATTGGCATTTTTCTGCTTTTCCTACCTCAGGCCTTTCTGTTTTCCTCCCCTACTGGGAACACTGGCTGGCTTCCCTCAGAATCCATGTCTCATGTCACATGTCTCCTGCAAGATGTCTTCCCTGACCCCTTTCCTCAGTAAGAAGCTATCCCAGCCTAAACTGTTCTTCACTATCACACCACTGCCTTATTTAGCTTCTTAATAGCACTTTTCATTTATGAAATTACATTTTTTATTAATTTATTTTTTATCTAATGAAAAAAAAGCTCCTTGTCTTTCTTTTTTCACCACTGTGCTTTCAGTATGTAGAATAATGCCTAGTAGATAGTAGACACTTTATAAATATTTGCTGAATGATTCCAGTAAATATTTGACAATAAACAATTAAATGAATTCAACAAACATCCTACAAAGATGAAAAGCTTTAGGAACTTATATGCTAACAAGTAAAATAGTTGTGGTTATTGTTTTTTAATATAACATTAAAAACTTTAAACCATGAAGCCAAAAATTAATCTCTTATACTATTGAGTCCTACCTTCTCATCCAAAAATAATTACTATAAACATCTTGTCCAGAAAAATGTTTGTGATTTGTCTATGTATAGAAGTATATTTCTTTTACATATTTACATCTGTAGAGTCATACAATATTTGCATTTTTCAATTATGTTATCTTGGAGATCTCTATTTTAGCAGATATAGATCTATCTCATTTTGTTTAATGACTACATATTGTTCGATAATGTGGGTGTTAGCATAATTTATTTAAATAAATTCCACATCGATGGACATTTAGGTTATCTTTGGATTTTGCTGCAGTGAAAATTTATGTATAAACATATTCATAAGGTGGTAAATTTCTGACAGTGGAATTGCTAGGCCAAAGGGTGGAGATACACACACACACACACACACACACACACACACACACATGGATATACATATCAGAATGTGTGTGTGTAATTTTAATTGATATTTTATTAGCCTTTCAAAATCACATCAATTTTCAGTCCCACTAATAGAGTACCTATTTTTCCAGATTAATATTAGATATTACCAGCCTTCTAATTTTTGTTAAAGTGATAGGGAAAAAATATTTTAATTTGTATGTTTTAAATCATTAGTAATTGCTTTTATATCTTTCCATATATTTATAGGCTATATATGAATACCTAGTTTTAATTATTCAGTGATATACACATACGTATACCTCTATCATTTAGATTAATAATTACATGTCAGACAATTTGGCTGGCATATAAAGTCCTGTAAGATCTATGATTTGCTCGGTAATTCAACAATTTAACTATAAAACTGAAATATGGCCATATATGCTGGAAAATTTGAAAATGGTATGTTTTGTTTGGATTTGCTCTGGAAGTCCCATAGATGAAATAGAAGTTTAGTGAGTGTTTTATATCACGAAAAAAATTACTAAAGAAAATATGTAATAGAATCTGCTAGGTCTATTATGCACTAAAATTTTGAAACAGATGATTAAGATTTTTTCTACTTCTCTTCCAGATATTTGTGTTCATAAAATACTTAGTTCTGCTGCTATCCTTGTGACCACTACTTATTTTTGGACAATTAGAAAAAGAGCACTCCATTGACTAGAAACAGCCCCACTCATTCTGGACACACTGTGCACTTTTGAGCAGCATTAAAAATCATACAACTGACAATCATATTCTAGTTTCTTGTGTTAAGTCAATATATTTAGAATGGATATTTTATTTTTCAGACATTATAAAGCAGACACACAGTAGTCTATTAAGGTTTTATGATTATTGCTTTCTTTTTCTTAGATTAAAATACCTGTTTATAATTTGGGATAGGGGGAAATCTTTTCTCTTTCAAAATTATTAGGATTTGGGGGGGTTTATAATGGTAATAAATACTTGTACAAAATTCCACTACCTGTCAAACAGAAATAGTTTGTTGCTTTTATTTTTAATATGTGTGTTTTCTTTATTAAGAATGCTACATTGCAAGCAGAGAAGCAAGCACTGAAAACTCAACTGAAGCAACTTGAGACACAGAACAATAATTTGCAGGCTCAGATTCTTGCACTTCAGAGGCAGACAGTGTCATTACAAGAGCAGAATACTACTCTTCAAACACAGAATGCCAAACTTCAGGTTGTAATGTAATATTTGGGGGATATGCAACCAAAGTCTTGAATTATGCTATTTAAATAAGGATAACTAGATGTGGTGACATTGTTTCTTAGTGAGCAAATGTAACAATTAATTGAAGATAAATTAAAATAGTTCTATCTTGTGCTGCACCAAATTTGCAGACATCAACATCTTTAATATATCAGCGCCTCTAAATATTAATTAATAAATTCACTCAACAAATATAAATAAAATGAATATAATTTTATTTTTATTTACTTTATGGCTTTTCACCATGACCAATTCGATTATAATTAATCAGGTAGAAACCCTTGCATTAAAATATGGTTACAGCATACCATTCCTCGTTTCATTGTTACAGCTTTCTTACCAATAAGTTATTGGAAAAGAACATAGCATTAGAATTTTGTCTTTAGACTTATCTTTAGTTCAAAGGATACATCTTGTACTTAACACTGCCAGTGCTTTTTTAAATACAGTGATCAGGTGGGAGACATGCAACTCTCTGAAACCTCTTAAAGAGCAGCAAAAAATAAGTTTATAAAAGTTATAAGTTATTTTTTCTGTAACTCTTTCACAAATGGTAAAGCAAATGGTAATTTAGACTCAAGAAAATTCCCAGTTGAATTTTCACAAGTAATTTTTCAGTTCTATTAACTCTCACCTTCTAGAAAATGATAAACTAGCATTTTGAATTCTATACTTTTTCATGAATGGAATACAACTTGTTGCTAGTCACCTTCATTTAAAATAATTCAACCTAAAACACACATATATATCTTGGATATAGATCTCATAATATACATCACATAAATATATATATATATCAACACCTACCAAAAATCAAAATTAAATGGTAGCCTTTGGGACACTAAAATCCAAATTTTCTCAGTATAATGTGTATATATCTGCTTTGATTTATTTAGAGCTTCCTAAAGTTAATGTAATTTTTTTTATTAAAAAACAAAACAACATAAGCTATTTTTTTATGTCTGATAACAATATGCATTCTTATAGGTTGAAAATTCCACACTTAATTCCCAAAGTACCTCTCTTATGAACCAGAATGCACAGCTCCTAATCCAGCAGTCTTCCTTAGAAAATGAAAATGAATCTGTAATAAAAGAGCGAGAAGACCTGAAATCTCTCTATGATTCTCTGATCAAAGATCATGAGAAACTGGAACTTCTTCATGAACGGCAGGCTTCAGAGTATGAATCTCTCATTGCTAAACATGGAACTCTAAAGTCTGCCCACAAAAATCTTGAGGTGGAACATAAAGACCTTGAAGATCGGTAATTTATTATATTTTCTGTGTTTTTTAATTTAAAACCGATTTTCTTTGGGTAACAAAATAAGCGTTGTGTTAAACAGATCTAAGAGATTAGGAAATTTATATAAATTTACATATTTTGTGATGTGTAATAAATTACTCTTGTTTTTTCATCCTAAAATATTTTTCCCCTGAAGGAAATATTATAAACCAAATAACTAAGTTTTTTTTTTTCCAGTT